>JAQPPZ010000672.1:8750000-10000000 GCA_028583015.1 Wollemia nobilis | reverse complement strand
AATTCAACACAATGCAAAATACTTAGGAGTGCTACTTTTATTTCATAAAGAAATGCTTTATAGGTTATAATGATGAACCTATTTTTTTTATAAAATACACAACATCCTGATGATGTCTTTAAGAGTACTCAATGAAGGAGGGCTTGTGTGTGCACCGCCACCAGTATGTTTCTTCTGGTGTGGTTTTCTTCTGCACCTAGTTTTTAGACCTGCAAAAGATGATTAGTAAGTTTGGGGGCTTGCCTCAATCAAGCCCCATAGTGATAAAAGACAAACTCGACATAAAAATAACATGAAATAATGATGAAACTGAAAGGAAATGTTGTTAAAACATCAAAGAAATGACACTTATTGATTTTATTGGTGTAGACCACTGTAAGGTCAATTCACTGGTCAAGGAGTGAATTGGACCGTGACTACTTTCTGGTGGAGATCCTCTATCTGGATGGGCTCCCTGTATGCTCTTATGCTATTTGTACGGTCTAGAATTATCAGATGCAAATCTGGCATGATTTTGGCAGAGTTTTTGTAAGGTGATTGAAAGGGGAGAGAGATAAAATGGGAGGTTAAACCCTCTATTTATAGAAAAGAATGAGGCCAGGATATGGGGTTAGATAAACCAACCCTTAGAGTTACTCCAAGTTGGATTTAGGTTAGGTTTTGAGTAGGTGTTAATACCACATGCCTTAGAGAAATATCTCTTCCTAACACGTGTGAGGAAGAGTTAGGGTTAGCTAGGGTTAGCTAAGTCCTAGGTTAGGTTAGGGTTTAGTTAGGGATTTTGGAAATATCCTAACTAATATCATGGTGCACACATGTGTGGGAGTGTGCTTAGGGCTAATTTGGCTTAGGACCCTAATTAAACTCACTTAAGTGAAAAAGTGCATTTAAGTGAAAGTCAATGATGAATTAGAATGTTAATTAGGCTAATCAAGATTTTTAATGGGGGAATGGTCCCATGGGATCCTAATTAGGTGTAGGAAAGGGCTTAAATGACCTTAGGGGGCTAGTATATGAATTCCAAGTGGGTAGGAATCATCCTGGGTGTATTTTACCTAATTTTTGTAGGTTTGAAGTCTACAAGTGACCAAGGTAACCTAAATTTAGCTAAAGTGGCCTATGATGGCCTACAAATACCTAGAAGCAAGAATGTGTGACTTTTGGGTGTCTACATTTGTCTCTTTTTGTACTAGGCTATGTGGAACACAGTTTAGTGTAAAAATATGATGTGAGAAGGAAGTGGCATGTGTATGAACCGAAGGAGAAGAGTGGGAAAAAGAAAGAAAGAAAATAATGAAATTAAATCAAAGGTATGTAGCCGCTCGAAGCGTGACCATACAACAACGGTTGAAATTCAAGAAATAAGAAATAAGATGAAGAGAATAAGAATGGTATCCAATAAAATGTATGTAGCCGCTCAAAATATGACCATAAAACATTGATCAATAGCCAAGAGAAAGGGAGGGAGAAGAAGAAGAAATATAAGAATGGAATTCAATCAAAGGTATGTAGCTACTCAAAGCATGACCATACAACAACGATTAAAAGCCAAGAAGAGAAGGAATAATATGAAGAGAAGAAGAATGGGATTCAATCAAAGGTATGTAGCCGCTCAAAGCGTGACCATACAACATTGATCGATAGCCAATAAGAGAAGGGGGAAGAAGATGAGAAGTAAAATGTAAAATGCGAATGATGAATGTGTATGCAATGTTATGATTCATTGATTTTGCACAATATTTTGTAATATTATACTGATTTTTTATGAGGGCAACTTATGAATTCTTTGCTTTTGCGACCAATGCAAGATGGTCCAAACATGAATAGAACAAATGTCTATTTCCAATTTTTGCTTTTGATTGATTGATGAGTGTATGCCGAAACTTGTCAAACCATTTGAGCTAGGTGGCATGGATTATTCAAATGTACCATTAATTATGTGATCGCCATCGACATACATGAATTCTAGGATGACATATCCGATATTGCGCATGGCTCTCATGACTTAACAACTATCTGATTGGGATTTAGATTATTATTATCTTAATATAATCTCCAGTAAAAAAATTTGTAGACAAATGTGATATTCATGATTTGGATGTTTGATTGTTTGGTTATTTGTAAAGTAGATTTTGGATATGAATACCCCTTCAAATGAGGAATCAACAATGAGGTGAATGGAATGTGGTGATATGATGATAAGGCTATTGATAGATGAAAATGAATGATAACAGGGATGAAAAATTAGATGGACAGGAAGAGGGAAAGGTGACCTAGGTGTTGGAGTGAAAGTTTGGTGATTTTGGAGTCAGAAGCATAAATTCGCACGATGGGGGGCAATCAGAATTGAATTCATAGGGTGACCTACAAATTGAGGTTTTTAGCTGTATTTATGATTTTTTGATGCGTGTGTGGGTCATTTTTACGACGCATGAGTTGGAGGGTGAGGAGTGAGCAATGTTTGTAAATGAAAAGCGCTTGTATTTTAGGGAGTTGGACTCAGATATGGTGAGGGGATAGACTAGTGATGGTGGTTGACATAGGGATCCACCGGTAAGTGCTTGCTACTTGCTTTTTTGTTTCTAAAAATACGTGAAATAAGGGAGGGGAGGTTTTTATGTAATTTTAGAAATGCATGTAATATTTAATGAAAATTGAAACACAAAGTGTTAAACAATCCAAATGGGTATCTAAATGTGTAATCAAATGTTAGGTTTGACCAGTTTTTGCATTAGTTTGATTGATTTATGGGTAGTGCAGTTGAGTGACTTGACTTTGCTTGTAGGGGAAAATAGGGTATTTTTTTGCAATGTGTTTGAATTTTATCCATAAAAGCGGTAAATGGATATCCAAATGTGTGACTATGTTTTTTTTTACCCTCATTTGGCATGTGATGTTGATGTGTGATGTTTGGGTGTAAGTTGGTTGAACTTGACATTGATGTTCACGATTATTGGTGTGCTATTTTTAAAATCCGTTGAAAATTTCATTGTAAAGAGGATAAATAGGTATCCAAAAATATATTTTTGTTTTGTGTATCATGGTATTTGATGTGTTTTTGAATTTCGTGCCATGAGGTGTATGTGGGTAAACATGAAATTGGCTGTTGGGACCCAGATATGCACTATTTATCAAATTTGTTTGGAAATTTACCATGAAATGGTAAAATGGGTATCCAAAAATATGACTGTGTTTTTGTTTTGTTGTGTTGTATGAATTGTACCTGATTTAATGTCTTAGAATGTGTGATAAATTAAATGAATTATTTTTGTGGGTGTTAAATGTGCTTAAGTGAATTTATTTTTGTATGTTTTGTGATGTTTTTTTTGAAAGGGGGGCGAATGGTTTCCCAAAATATGTTTTGTTGTTGTTTATTAGTATTTTATTTTTAGTATGTGATATACTGTAATGATGATGTGTGTGACAAGTATTTGATTGAAATTGTATTAATTGAAATGAATGGAATTTTAGTTTGTGTGTGAAACTGACATGAAATTTGTTGTGTTGTTTGTGGATGAAATAGGTGAAGAAGATTGAGCCACAACATCATGTGTGGATGATGAAGGCTTAATTAGAGGAGGCTATGAAGAATGAGGTGGATTACAAGTGGTTGGATGTAGTATGGTTGAGAGGAGTTTGGAAGTGCATAAGCATACATGCTAATAGAGTGTGCATATCAATATTATGTGAGATATGGGACCTAGATAGGAATACCTTCCAATTTTTGATAGGCAAGATGATGATCACCTTGGAAGATGTGTACAAGATTTATAAGTTGCCTATTGAGGGTGTTCCAATGAGGGTAGCTACAGATGATAGGTAGAAGGTGGTGATGGAGTGTGCATTTGGTGCACAGTGGAGAGAACTAGATATAAAGAAGATAGTTTATGAATATCTTTGGTGTCAAGACATGTTGCCTAATTGCTTGTGTGTAGTGATGGTGATGATCTCTACATATGCACTACTAGATACTTTTGGGGTGTTTTTTACCTGGAATATGGTGGATGTGGTGTGTGACATGGTAGATCACAAGGTTGTGTTTGCGTGGGCACTTGCACTATTGACATAGGTGTATAGGGAGTTGCAAGATGTAGTTCATGCAGGGTGAAAGGGATTGAGTTGGACTTCTTTGCTACATGTGTGGGCATGGGAGTATATAACAATATAGAAACCATCGTTGTTGACCTATAATGCTCATGTAGAGGGAAATACTCATTTGTTGTACACACTAAGATGGAGGACAAATGAGGAGAAGGGGATGAAGAGACTGCATGAGGGCGATCCTTTGTTTTGGAGGGTGAAGTTTGGGGAGTTGGAGGCTAAGAATATTTGTTAGAGGCCTTGGAGAGGTGGGGTAGTATGGGATAAGGATGAGGAGTAGCTAGGTGCTATTAACTAAGGGCAATGGTTGGTGGGACAATATACTCACCAAGTTGAGTTTTTCTAGTTTAGTAGGGTGATGCGGTATTTTGGTTTACAATAGGATATTCTAGATGAAGAACATAGGCTTATATTGAGAGGGGGGTGAACAATATAAGATCAACTTTTAATTTTCTTTCCCAAACAATATTATTTAATATTATCAATGTCAATATCAATAGTAGTAATAAAATCAATGCACAAATCATCATACACAATAGAGACACCAATTTAACGTGGTTCGCCCAATGTGGGCTACTCCACAGAGCAAATATTTCTACTAAATTTTCTCAATAAATCTTCTTGGAAATCAATTCCATATTACAATGTTTATGGATCTTTGTCCAAAGGGGACACTAATCCCCTATATTTTGATTTGTGGATCTCTCTCCATAGGAGAACCCTTTCTCCTTTTCTCTAGTTCATGGAACTTGATCTAGGAGAACTCTATCTCCTCAACTAGTTCATGGATCTCTCCATAGAAGAACTCTATCTTCCTAGATGATTCACGAATCACACTCCACAGGAGAAATATTTCCCCTTGCTCTAGTTTATGGATCTCTATCTATAAGAGAACTCTTTGCCCTTGCTCTAATTCATGGATCTCTATCCATAGAAGAAATCTTTCCCCTCTTCTCTAGCTGGTGATCTTATCGAATACTTCTACCCCCAATTCTCTATCTTATGGATCTCTCTCCATAAGATACCTATTTTCCCACTACACTGGATAATGGATCTCTATCCACTAGAGACTACTATTCTCTTTACTCTATCACATCCAAATATTTCTCTCAAATTTATCTCAAATCTACACCAAACTCTATCCCAAGTGTAGTACAATATACTCTAAATTTGCTCACAAATTTACTCACAAGTCTCTATCTCAATTCTATCCTCAAGCCTTAAATAAAATCTTGATCAATTCACCAATCAAATCTATTCATATCTACCCCAAGCCTTAACACAAATTTTGAACAAATCATGAGTTAACTCTATTCAGATATTCCCCAATCCTTAACATAAAGCTTGAATAAATCAAACTTGCTCTTAATGCTATTCCAAGTCTTTACAAGACTTGCTCAAACCTGCCTTCAAGTCTTCACCAAGAGTTGCTCAAGTATGCCTTCAAGTCTTCACCAAGACTTGATCAAATCTACCTTCAAGTCCTCTCAAGAACTTGCTCAACCTACTCTCAAGTATTCACCAAGAATTTCTCAAATCTGCCTTCAAATACTCTCAAGAACTTGCTCAATATTCTCTCAAGTCTTCACAAAGACTTGCTCAAATCTGCTTTAGCATATGCTCAAACCTGTTCTAATATATTCTCAAAAAAACTCACAAAATATGCTCAATCGATCTCAAAATCTTGGACACAATGCTATAAAATGCTTTGTATAATCTTCAAAGTAATTTCTTTAACTTGAAGCAGTTTAGACATATTCTATCCAGAATCCATTTAACCTCTGGAACATATAGAGAATGATGTACTCTATAAAAAACTCAATATGTTATACTCAATCATTAAGTATATTACTTCCACATGTATTACTTTTATTTCTCTTTTAAATATAGATTCAATCTAGCACATGACACCTATCTTTTTGATATACACTCTTGCTTTTACAAATCTGATTTCTAATGTTTGCACACTTACTTTTAATATCGCTCAAAACCAATGCTCAAGGAGTTTCACTTAATCACTCAATCAATGAAACACAAATTTCTCACAACCCCTAAACAAGTGTTTTCATACTTCTTCAAACAAAGTGCACAATGTAGGTCTCAAACCCTAAATCAAATAATTCCCAATATCTATCTCAAATGTTCTCTAAACATTCAATAATGAAGCATATAAGACTCACTAAAATATTTCTAAAAATGCTTATTAAACAATACTTTTCACTCCACCTTATATTTCACAAAATTCATTCCAACAAATAGTTCAAACAAAATATGATGTACCCATACCTCTTGCTTTGATAGATATATATCTTCAAAACCTGTCTCACTCACAACCAATTCCTTTTGTGCCACTTAAAGGTTAGGTAACAATGGTCCATATCAAAACTTCCACATGAATATTCCCTCAACAATATGCTCAAAGAATTTTGAAAATAATATTCTATAATTCTTCTTTAGTTTTCATGGGTAATGCAAAAAATCTCTCAAAAATTTCCCTTATTATAAAACAAGAATTACAATCAAATAACAAGACTCTTACACTTTTTATCTCTACTCTTTGAAAATAATTTTCACTCCAATTTATTTTCAAAGATAAAATAATTACAATGATACATAAACCAACTACCCATTTATAACTCCAATCTCATAAAATAAATGCCATTCAAACCCTTAAAAATAATGTAAAATCGTTTCTCCTTATATCTCCTAAGATTCAACTATAGGTAAAATATCATCCAAAAAATATTACTATAGCCAATAATCAACAATATAGTGCATACCTCACAAATCAACCATGGCGCATACCTTTATCAAAAAATAATCTTTGCTTTGTCGCTGATGGGAATCGACCCTCCAACCTCAGCTCACCAAGTGTAGTGCTCGACCATTTGCGCTAGCCAAGCGGTTGAGACTAAGCTATAGTATCACCACCTTTATACCCGCTACTCCCGACCATAGCTAAAAATTAAAACCTTCAACTAGCGCTAGGGGGAATTGAACCTCAAACCTTCCTTCTGCCAATTACCAATTCATGACCCACCTACTGCTTCGTCTACTAGACCTTGTTGCACCAAAAGTTCTTACCACTTTTACTTTATCCTTTGCCCTTGTTTGACAAATGAGAAACCTCCACGTTTCTCTTCTTCCCTTCGTTCGATTTTCTTCACATGTGCATAGAATTACAACCTTTGAATTCCATATTTTAATTTTTCTTTCTTCCTTTTATATGCTCTAAGGTGTTTTTCTAAACGTCGACAAAAATATAGATGCCTCCAATATTAAATTCTATTTTTGGCACCTTTGCCAAATTCAAATTTAATTATTTATTTTTTTTTGGTAAGTGTTTGTATTTATAACGGGTTTTAACAAGGATCCCAAAACCTGATTACATAAGCAATGGACCTAGGGCATCAATCCCTTGAAACTGGACACCAAAACAGAAATCCCGCCCAGCGGTAACAGTAAGCATGAAACAATCCCCCTTAGCGGGAAACAAACAAATAAGAAAGAAAGTAGTTTTGGAGATCCCGCCCAGCGGGGAGTAGCCAAAAACCACCATCGAGAAGATCCCGCCCAGCAGGAAGCAAAAAAAACCGTTACAATAAAATCCCGCCTCGCGGGAAGCAGTCAAAACCACCACAAACAGTCCCGCCTAGCGGGAAGCAACAGGGAAATCCCGCCATCCAGGAAACCAGCAGAAAAGAAAGGATCCCGCCTCGCGGGAAAACCGGCGGATTTGGCTGATCCCGCCCTGTGGAGAAACCATCCCGCCCACCGGGAAAACATTCAGTTCAGCGAGAGCCATCCTGCAGGAAGCCGACAGCCAGCACAGAGAGGATCCAGCCCATCAGGAAGTGACCAGAGAGTTGCACCACAAGGAACCCGCCCCGGGAAAACAGAAGAGGATCCCAGCAGCAGGGACCAAGAATCCCGTCCAAGCACAGAGTCCGCCGAGAATTCACAAGAAAAAGGGGGAAGCTGTCCAAACCCTAAACCGTCACCTCCACCGCACCGAGAAATGCAGGGGACCAGATCCACGTGAAAAACCTGCAAAAAACCCCAGGGGGAAGCCTGAGGGAAAAAGGGAAGGGATCCCCAACCAAACAGGGACCCCTGGGAAGCACCAGTCCAAAAAAAGAACCAAGGAAACCCTAGCTGGCCGGGAGGGGCGCGAGATAGTGGAGAAGGATCTCCCCCGGGAGATCATCTGCAAACAACCACTCCCCAGGAGGGATGACCTAGGTTGAGCCAGGGACTGGGCAGGAACCAGGAGCCATGGGAGGGGGAGCAGGGGAGGGACCAGAGCCCTCCCCTCTCTACTTTCTCAATTCCTCCCGTCAATTTAATTATTTATTAATATAATAGTTAACTTTAGGTTAAATATTATTTAATTTAATTTTGTATTAAATAATACTTTTGTATGGGGGTCTTCATCAATTATTTTTCCCTTCTTTTTAATAAGCCCTTCTGGATTAATTATTATAATATTAAAATATTATAATATCTTCTTTGCTCTTTAATACCATGGGGTTAATATTTTGTCTTCCATATATATATATTTTTAAAGCGAAAAACCCCTTGTGGGGCCGTCTTGGTCTGAGAGACCACGAACAGGGGGTTCTACACCGTCAAATTCACCCGGGAGTCACACCCAGCCCTGCCCGCACCAACATTATCAATTGGATTTTGGGCACCCAATTCAACTTTTTGGTAGGGTGGAGATTCAAACTTGGGACCTCCCTTGGAGGATTGGACTCTCCTCTCCAACTCACCTACAACACCTAGGTGTTGTCTTCCACATTTTAGCCAATATTTTAGGCTTATAATATAAAATCTATAACCAATTATTTTACCACTTTGCTTGTACCAATAATGAACTTTTCCTTGCACCAAACACTTGACATCAATGGCAACCTTATTATTCAAAATTTTCAACAATATCCCCCTTTGTCATTGATGACAACCCCCTTTTATTTTTAAACAATCCTTTTTCCTTTTTTCTAATTCTACTCCCCCTGAGAAATTGCTCCCCCTAACTGAATGATCTCCCCTTACTCAAATATCCTCCATTTGTCATCAATGGCAAAGGGACTCCTTTGGGGCTAAATATAAAAATCTTAGCTCAGTCCCATCCCCACCTCCTATCCTTGAGGTGATTAATTTTGGGGTGGGAGTAAAAATACTCCCAACATACAATGCTCTTTTCCTTTGTCCACCTTCTTTCTCAACATAGCCTTTTGATTATTTTGAGTGTCCTTGTTCTTGCTTGTCTCTGGAAATTTTGTTCTACACCACTTGGCCTTATGACCAACATTATTGAACTTATAACACTTAATGTTGTGGTTCCTAGAGGGTGCAAATATCTTGAAGTTCCTTTTGGTGAAGCCATACCCATTCCCGTCATGAACCCTGCAAATAATTGCTTTATGACCAAAATAATTACAAGAGTAGAAATACCCTTGAAAGAGATCCACTTTTGAAATTTCTCTTGGTAGAACCATATTCCCTCTTTCCATGTGTCCTGCACTGCATAGCCTTGTGACCAAACATGTTACATGAGAAGCAATATCCTTTAAAGAAATATTGCCTTGGACCCACTGGTCTCTTAGTCCTTTCTTCTTTGTGATGATCCTTGTTCCTTGTTTGTGCATTGTTTCCTTTCTTGGTGAGACTTCTATTCACATAGGTCTCACTTTATCCTTCACTCTCTTCTTCTGAAACATCTTCCTCTTTTGATCTTGAACTTGACCCTTCTTCTTGTTGCCCTTGTCCTTATTTAAAAACAATTCCTATTTTGATAGACGGTCTTTGTGCATTGATAATCTTATCCAAGGTCTTTGAACTTTTCTCAAACTTGTGTAGCTTGTCTTTAGGCTCTTCCATTTCCTTTCTTAGAGAAACTATCTCTTGTTCTAATATCTCACATTCTAAGACTTTTACATCTAGTTTTTCTTTAAATATACTTGTCTTAGCTATTGAGTTTGTTAGATCTTGTATAATATTTCCTTTCTCTTCATCACATTCTTGAAATTGAGCCTTGAATATTAAATTTTGCTTTCTAACCTTTTTCAATTCTTTGAGAGTAGCAATAAGTTCTGCTTCTAGATCCACTACACCTTCCTCTTCATTCTATGAATCTTTCTCTACTTCTTGGTCTTTTAGGGCATCTTCATACTTTTTAGATTTATCTTCAATAGTAGTACTTCCTTCATCTTCTATTGCCAAAAAGAGAATTTCTCCTTCTTCACTATTTGAGGATATTTCATCACTATAACTTGAACCCTTGCCTGTCTTGTCCACATAGAAACTCTTCTTATGCCTTTAAAAAAAATTCTTTTCATGCCTACTTTGTCCATACCTATTTTTATTTTCATACTTGGATTTTCCTGCTTCCTTTTTATTATTCTCTTGTTTCTCTTCAGTGCTTCTGCTTTCAATGTCTGGACATTTAGATGCATAGTGACCATATTTACCACAATTGAAACATTTTACTATTTTCGTACCTTTTTGCTTTCTTTAATACTTCTTGTTTCTTCTACCATAGTTAGCTTCTTCATCACTACTTGACACATCACTTAATTTTGGTTTATTATATTTTGTCTTCTTTGTCGCTTTGAAGGCTGCCTCTTTCTTGGGAGTAGGATCCTTTACTATTCTCATCTTATAAGCTATGATATTTCCATGTAACTCATCCATAGTAAAATTTTTAATATCTCATGTTTCTTCTATGGCTAAAACCTTTCCATCATACCTCATAGGAAGTAACCTTAATACCTTTTGAGCAACATCGGAGTCTTCAATTTTAAATCCAAGTCCTCGCATGGTGTTAACAACCTCATCCACATGAAGCAAGTATGCAACAATATTTTCCTCTTATTTTATCTTCAAGTCTTAAAACATCTTTTTATGATTTTGCAATTTTGCCATTTTAACCTTTTTATCTCCCTCATATGTTTGCTTTAGTTTTTTCCAAACCTCTTTTGCTGATTCGTAATGCATAAATTTTACAAAATCTACTTCATGTAAACCACTTAAGATTGCATTCTTAGCCTTGGTATCATTCACATATAAGATCTTACCATATTTATTTGTGGGAGGAGTAGTTGTAGGTGTGAATCCATCCTCAACTACTTGCCATGTCTCATATCCTTGTGCCATCAAGTAAGTCTTCATTCTTATGCTCCATAAAGCATAATTATTTCCATCGAGTAATTGTGCCTTATTTGCTAAAGATCCACTCTGAGATGCCATATGTGTTCTTGTAAACTTTTCCTTAAAGCTGTTAAACTCTTATGAAGGAACCCGATCTAATACCAATTGAAGAACATAGGTTTATTCTAAGAGGGGGGGTGTCAGAATTAAAGTGCATTGTGACTTCACCTTGACACTTGTCAGTTTCACTTGACATTTGTCATGTTATAAAATAGGCCTTATGCCTATATATGTAATCCATTTGTATCAATACATATCTTATCAGTTTTACTCCTAACATTTGGTATCAGAGCTCCAGGATTTCTCTGGCCTTGTGAGCTTGAGGGGGGATTTCCATCATTTTTCCCCCTCTCAAAAATTTTCCCTCAATTTTCTCCCAATTTTTTTTTCAAAATAGGAAGTATGCTCTTCATCCTTTGATGGATGAATCAGAAACCAGAATTTTGAAAAATTAATGGCTATATTTTTTTAGAATCATTGTGGAGGAGACTATTTTGGTGTCCAGGCTTCTGATGGATATTGATAGGGAGGTAGATCAAGAGATTTTTTTGTAGGAGAGGAATGCTAGGTTGTTTCGAGAGGTTTGTTTCTCTGATTGGGAAAGTTAGGAGTCATAGAGTTGGAGTAAATGGAGGAAATGACCATGCAGGAAAGCATTGGGGTATTCAAGATGTGCCAAGGATATGAAAGTATAGTTGTGGCAGCTCATCTACGTCGAATCAAAATTAAATGCCTGAAATATATAGCTAATGCTAGAAATTTGTCTTTTGAGCTTGTCCTTCTGCAGTTTTCCAAACAACAAGAAGGATGAGCTAGGAGGGAAAGTTGACGATTGTAGTAATCCAGAAGTGGAGACTAGTATGTCGCAGCCATCACCATCTTCTTAATTTTTGTGAGAGGAGGGAGAGACCTTATCGGTGCATGGTAGCATAGTTAGTTATAACAGTGAGGATAAAAATGCTTTGAGCAGGGAAATGGATCCATTTCCTAAAAGTTGTAATCTATAGATTGTTTCCAGTGGTGACAGTGCCAACAACAAAAGTGATAGAAGTGTCAATAGTTCAAACCTTGACCTTTGTGTATTTGAAGCATCTTAGGACACAATTACTCCTGCTGATTTTGTTCTGAAAGATTCGATGGTTGTAGTAAGTGAACATGAATCTCTCAGTTCTGTGAATCATATAGGCTCAAATGCCCATCGTCAATGTGAAATTTTGTATTTTTGATATATTTTTCTTCCTGGTGGTTGGTCTCTTCTACGTAGAGTATTCTGCAAGTTAAATGCAAGTGGCATTTATTTTTTTTGGGCACATATGATGGAAATTTTGGTAAACATCTGGATGGAGGTCCTATCCAATTTATGCATGTTCCAATTTTTTGAAGCTAACCGTAGTGTTCCACATAGTTGAAGGGACCAGCGCCATGTGTTCAGTGTAGTTGCAGGCCACCACTATATTGAAGAAACAATTTTAGTTTGCGCCGAGCTAGTACTTTCAGACACCAAGTGAATTATGAGTTGGTGATATTTTTTGTGAATATTTATTTATTCCATGTTTGGGAAGAGATGGTGGAATACGAGACTTATTTACCCATCATAATCATGGGCATTTATTTTCTAGGGAGCATGAAATCAGCGGATATCATGGATGAGATCGCCAGAAGAGATAGATGTTTTCTATACATTGATGGCTACTGTAGGGTCATTGAGTTGAAGTCTATGTTTTTTCTGCTTGGCACCTGTACTCGCGAAGATATGTGATAGTGTATGTGTGGAAATATGGCATGGATATAGCAACAAAGCATGGCTAAGATAGACAAATACATTATTTGTTGTTTCACACTTCCAGTGAAATGGGTGAGACCGTCAGAGATTACTGCTAGCATCAGCGTCACCAAAAAAACTAGAGTAAAATGTGTTTTTTGTTCTAAAGTAAAGAAGAGGCCATTCGAGATGTTGAAGAAATTAGAGTATGGCCACCTGGTTCGATGGTTTGATATCCACACGACAGTTTGCTATTGAAACCAGAGTTCTAGAAATGTTCGGTGGCATTTGAATGTTGTAATTGCTGTTTGATGACTGTTTTATTTTAAACTATCTGATTTTTTCTTTATGAGAAGTACAATGGGAGTGTGGGAATGCACCATAAGATTCACATCTATGCTCCTCGACCAACCAATTTTTTACTAGCTTGATGCAGTGCCCACGATGGACTTCTTCATTCGTAGACGACGTTGACAAAGGATCCTGATGTGGTTGAAATTGATTACTACGTGTTAATATTTCTATTTCGTCGTCTCTAAATTTCCTATCTGCGCTCAATGAGGAAAGACTTGCGTTGATTTATGTTGTAAATCCCCAAGTTAGGTGAAATCACACAATCAACCACCCATGACATGCTGCCTCCGATGTGCCATAGGCAATCAGCTCTGAGGTAGCCATGGTAGCTATAAGTGGCAAGTTTTTAACCATCGGACAAGTGGTGTGTTGCCATTTCTCCTACAGGAAGAGTGGCATGGTAATGTTTGACTAGAAGGTGTAGCATAAAATCGACGATGGTGGTACTTGATCCTTACACACTGTGTCATTCTCCAGTGCACAGTAAAATGTGGCATGCCTGACCTAGTGGACAGATTCCACCCCTACATGCATGAACATGCTACAGATGGAGTGTGTGTGAACATGGGCCCATATATATATATATATATATAATTATTTTGTGTCACATAGTGGGCATGCGAGGGTCATTATTATTTGCTATGGCCCATTATTAATTTAATATGGGTCTTTATTTAATTTTTTCAATATTACAGGAATATTGCTGCTGAGGCGGTCTACGAAAGATGTTGTCCACAGTACGGAGGAGGTGCATTGTTTTTTTGTCTACATGGCAGAGCGCCATGATCCCACAGGCAGGCAGAGTGGCTCATCAGAATGCTAAAGTGTGATGGCTACTATTTTAAAGCATCAAATTTTCTATGATTGTTGGAGATAATGTTGTGGCCAACGGTGGGAGGTCAGAGCAACTCTTTCGCATGGCCATCGTATCCCATATTGGAGGCACCGATGGTGGGCCCCATGACATGGCGTATGGTGAGGAGCATCGTTCAATTGAAAAACTGGACCAAATCAATAGTTTCCTTCTTGTTATTAGTGGGGGGCATTTATTAAATTGTATGGCCAAATTTTTTATTTCATGTACTTTTCCACATGGAAAGTGGAAAATGAGAAAGGAACATTGCCTTTTTTATTAAGTGGAAGGAGACCACTTTCTTGTATGAAGATTTTATTATGGCACTGTTTATGGCCGACAGTAAAACTTTATTGGCCTGTTTCTTTCCACATAGAGTGGAAGTGGAAAGAGGCCCTCATGGCCTCTTATTGAATTATTTCAAAGAGATATTGCCCACATGACCCCTATTTATTTTGTTTTCTAGGAAGGCATGTTGTTTTTCTCACATGATGAAGGCCCCTTTGATGGTGGAGTATAGGGGTATTTATAGTCGTTGGAAATGATTTTCTACAATGGACACATTGGTGGTGTCCATTTGTAATTTTGAGGCTATTTTATTTGAGTTTTTAAGCCTCAAATTTTTCTACCTTGGAGTGCACTCTTGGTTGAACCCGACACTCCCAAGGCACTTGTAAGTGAACCTAGTATCTAGTATTCTCATCTTTCTACTTAGCGGATGCAACGGCTGGTTACCCATGTATTTTGGTAAGATGAGGTGACTACCATAAGGACACTTATTCTAGGGACTATAGACATAGACACCCTAGACTCTATCCAAGTTTTTTTTGGATCTACTTCTGAAGACTACAGATGAAGACACTTCAAAAGATTCTCTTCTATTATTCTTTCTTCTTCTCCTCCATATTTTGCTTTTATGGCTCATTTTATTATATTTCATGGCTCATTTTCTCTTATGTATTAAGGTGCATTTTTTGGTAGAGACCGACACCTTCTATATTGAGTTCACCATGAGGAGGGATTTGATATTCATGGTGGATCTAGTCAGTGACCTACGAGAGGCAACATCCTCTAAGGATGACCTGTAGAGGCAACAGACCCAAAAGTGGCTGACCCTGAGGCACCCATGATGACCCTGAGGCACTTAGATGGCTGACCCAGTGGCAACAGACCCATGGAAGTGGCTGAACCTGAGGCAACAGACCGAGATGTATACATAGTTGATCTAGCATTATTCATAGTTGGAGAGCCAAGTGCAAGGAGCACGAGCCTAGACCAAATCATCAATAAAAGAGGATGATAGGTTGCTTTTAGAGAATTCAACATTAAGGGGGGATGTTACCTAATGTTGACTTGTTTTTTTTCTTTAGTTAGGATAGTGCACTTTAAGGGGGAATGTTAGAATTAAAGTGCACTATGCCTTCACCTTGACACTTGTCAGTTTCACTTGACATTTTTCATGTTATCAAATAGGCCGTATGCCTATATATGTAATCCATTTGTATCAATACATATCTCATCAGTTTTACTCCTAACAGGGGGTGAATAGTATAAGACCAATTTTTACTTTTCTTTCCCAAATAATATTATCCAATATTATCAATAGCAATATCAACAACAGTAATCAAATTAATGCACAAATAATCACACACAAGAGACACACCAATTTAATGTGGTTCACCTAATGTGGGCTACTCCATAGAGAAAATATTTCTACTAAATTTTCTCAATAAATCTTCTTGAGAATCAATTCCCTATTACAATGTTTACGAACCTCTATCCAAAGGAGACATAAATCCTCTATAATTTGATTTGTAGATATATCTCCACAAGAGAACTCTTTTCCTTTTCTCTGGTTCATGGAACTCGATCCAAGAGAAATCTATCTCCTCAACTAGTTCGTGGATCTCTCTCTATAGAATAACTCTATCTTCCCAGTTGGTTCGCAGATCACACTCCATAGGAGAAATCTTTTCCCTTGCTCTAGTTCATATATCTCTATCCACATGATAATTATTTCTCCTTGCTCTAGTTCGTGGATCTCTATCCACATGAGAACTCTTCCCTCCCTGCTCTGGCTGGTGATCTTCTAGAAGACTTCTACCCCCACTTCTATAGCTTGTGGATCTCTCTCCATAGGAGACCTCTATTCCCACTTCACTAGCTAAGGGATATTTATCCACTAGAGGCTACTGTCCTCTTTACTATGTCACCTCCAAAGCTTACTCTCAACTTTATCTCAAATCTATACCAAAATCTATCCTAAGTGTAGTAAAATATGCTCTAACTCTACTCACAAATATGCTCACAAATATCTATCTTAATTTTATCCTTAAGCCTTAACTCAAAACTTGATCAATTTACCAATCAATTTTGTTCAAATATACCCCAAGCCTTAACACAAAGCTTGAAAAAATCACCAATATACTCTGTTCAGATCTACCCCAAGCCTTAACACAAAGCTTGAAAAAATAAAACCTGCTCTTAATGTTGTTTCAAGTCTTCACAAGACTTGCTCAAACCTACCTTCAAGTCTTCACCAAGACTTGCTCAAATCTACCTTAAAGTCTTTACCAAGACTTGCTCAAATATACCTTCAAGTCCTCTCAAGAACTTGCTCAATCTGCTCTCAAGTATTCACCAAGACTTGCTCAAATATACCTTTAAGTCCTCTCAAGAACTTGCTCAATATGCTCTCAATTCTTCACAAAGACTTGCTCAAATTTTCTCTAGCATATGCTCAAACTTGTTCTAACATATGCTCAAAATAGCTCACAAAATATGCTCAATCAATCTCAATATCTTGCACACAATACTATCAAATGCTTTGTCTAATATTTAAAGTAATTCCTTTAACTTGAAGTAGTTTAGACATATTCTATCCAAAATTCGTTTAACCTCTGGAACATATAGAGAATGATGTACTCTACCAAAAACTCAATATATTCTACTCAATCATTAAGTCTGTCACTTCCACATGTCTTACTTGTATTGCTTCTTTAAAGATAGATTCAATCTAGCACATGACGCCTATCTTTCTGATCTACACTCTTGCTTTTATAAATATGATTTCTAATGTTTGCACATTCACTTTTAATATCACTCAAAACCAATGCTCAAGGATTTTCACTTAATCACTCAACCAATGAAACACAACTTGTTGACAACCCCTAAACAAGTATTTTTATATTTCTTCAAACAAAGAGCACAATGTAGGTCTCAAACCCCAACTCAAATAATTCCCAATATCTATCTCAAATGTTCTCTAAACATTCAAAAGTGAAGCATATAAGACTCACTAAAATATTTCCAACAATACTTATTAAACAACCCTTTTCAATCCACCTTATGTTTCACAACATTCATTCTAACAAACACTTCAAACAAAAGATGATGTACCCATACCTCTTGCTTTTATGGAGATATGTCTTCAAAACCTGTCTCACTCACAACCAATTCCTTTTGTGCCACTTAAAGGTTAGATAAAAATAGTCTATCTCAAAACCTCCACATGAATATTCCCTCAACAATATGCTCAAAGAATTCTGAAAATAATATTCTAGAATTCTTCTTTAGTTTTCATGGATAATGCAAAAACTCTCTCAACAATTTCCCTTTTTATAAAACAAGAATTACAATCAAATAACAAGACTCTTACACTTTTATGTCTACTCTTTAAAAATAATTTTCACTCCAATTTATTTTAAAAGATAAAAGAATTATAATGATACATAAAACAACTATACACTTATCACTCCAATATCATAAAATAAATGCCATTCAAACCCTTAAAAATAATGTAAAAATATTTCTCCTTATATCTCCTAAGTTTCAACTATAGGTCAAATGTCATCCAATGAATATTACTATATCCAATAATCAATAATATAGTGCATACCTCACAAATCAACCATGGCACATACCTTTATCAAAAAATAATCTTTGCTTTATCGCTGATGGGAATTGACCTCTGACCTCAGCTCACCAAGCACAACGCTCGACTGCTTGCACTTGCCAAGCAGTTGAGACTAAGCTATAGTATCACCACATTTATACTCATTGCCTCTGACCATAGCTAAAAATTAAAACCTTCAACTGGTGCTAGGGGGAATTGAACCCTGAACCTTACTTCTACCAACGGCCAATGCATGACCCTCCTATTGCTTGGTCTACCAACCCTTGTTGCACCAAAAGTGCTTATCGCTTTTACTTTATCCTTTGCCCTCATTTGACAAATGAGAAACCTCCACATTTCTCTTCTTCCCTTCATTCAATTTTCTTTGCATGCACATAGAATTACAACCTTCGAATTCCATATTTTAATTTTTCTTTCCTCCTTTTTTATGCTTCAAGGTGTTTTTATAAACGTCAATGGAAATATAGATGCCTCCAATATTAAATTTTATTTTTGGTGCCTTTGCCAAATTCAAATTTAATTATTTATTAATATAATATTTAACTTTAGGTTAAATATTATATTATTTAATTTAGTATTAAATAATACTTTTGTATGGGGGTCTTCATAAAATTCTTTTTCCCTTCTTTTTAATAAGCCCTTTTGGCTTAATTATTATAATATTAAAATATTATAATATCTTCTTTTCTCTTTAATACCATGGGATTAATATTTTGTCTTCCACATTTTAGCCAATATTTTAGGCTTATAATATAAAATCTATAACCAATTATTTTACCACTTTGCTTGTACCAATAATGGAATTTGACTTGCACCAAATACTTGACATCAATGACAACCTTATTACTCAAATTTTCCAACACCAGATGCATCTATTATGATTTATAAGTTATGGGGTGATAGGGGGAGTCACTCGGTAGTATTACATTGGATTGGTGAGAGGGATCCACTGATGATCATTCCATATGTGGAGGATGTGGGTACGATACTAGAGTATGATGACTGGTGGGCAACTCAAAGTTGGGAGGCAGGTAGGGGAGTGATTTATTATCGGGTGCAACCAAGTAGTGGGGTGCCTATGTTAGAGGGATGAGAAGTGAGAGGTATCCAATCTAGACCATAGGGGGAGTGAGGGATGAGGTTGAGGTACCTCTTCGTCGATCGAGGTGATGGCTAGGTGGCACATCTAGTGCAGCTACAGAGAGGGTGGTAGAGGCATTGACATATGGTGTAGAGCAGCCTACGAAGGATCTCATGATAATGGAGGAGGTGAGGGATGATGTTGGAGTGAATGTAGATGCTGATGACATGATTTATTTAAGATATCTTGGTGATATGGAAGATATGAAAGAGATACCCATTAAGGAGCAGGAGAGGCTAGATGCTGATGAGGAGGTGCTGATGTTGTGGGAGAGGGTATGCTAGTTGGAGAGATAGCTTCATAATAGTGAGAGAGGTCAAGTGACTGACTTGGAGATATGGAAAATAGAGCACCATGATTTTGAGGATATAATTATAGGTATGGATATGGTGAGTGACACCGAGTTATGATATTTGATGGATAGGTTGGAAGTAGTAGAGCAGGTGCATGCTACAGAGTAGAGGGTGTTAGAGCTGTAGTGCATAGAACTACATGGGTTGCTCGTAGTGGTGGAGATGATGCATGCAAAGACTATAGATAATATTCATCATATGATTGAGGAGACTATGGAGGCAAGGAAGAGGTTCATAGGAGGTAGTACATGATAGAGATTAGGGATGCTAAGCGAGAGGCTTGTTTGGTAGAGATAGCTGAGCTACGTGCTGAGGTTGAGCAGTAGTGGTAGGTGTGAGGGGATGGGGAGTGAGTGAGGGTAGAAAAGTAGGTCCTTGTATATGTGGTGTGTTGAGAGTAAAGATAGAGTGGTTGTAGAAGGATAGTGAGGATGTGGTAGATATGATGAGGGAGAAGACAATTATACAGTATGATTGTGAGATTATCTTGATGATGGATGGGATTTCACTTTCATATTATGGTAGGTCATGATTGAGGTCAAGATCATGATCACGAGTGTGGATGCATTCTAAAAAAAGTCACCAGAGCATAGCATCTATAGTGTCAAGAGAGGTGAGGATAAATGCACCTATAGTATCACAGATAGGAGGTGTTGTCTCAGAGTTGGATAGGATGGTAGTGACTATGGGTGTTTAGATACTAGGGGCAGCTGATGAGTTGAGTGGGACAACAACAATGCATGGGATAGAGCAAGTGAGGGTGGCTCATGAGGGGAGTTGAGAGACTCCTAGTGATTAGCAAGGCTGAGGTTGGTTTACAATAATGTATTATTGGTTTTTGTAGCCAATGGGCAAATATGATTATATGTTGTGGATTTGTACCCATTTTGTAGCTTGATGGCATTTTTAATTATTATATATATAGATACCTATTGTGTTGTGGATCTTATATATATGTGTTGTGATTTGATTTGAATTTGTATGTGATTTTTTATGTTTATGTTGTGTAAATATCAGTAAGTAGATGTACCATGGATTGATATATGTGTATAAGGTAGTGTGTAAGAAAATGATATCACTGTAGTGTAGATATATTGTGAAGTGATGCAGTGGAAATAAATGTAGATAGATGTGATGATGTATGATCTAAGATAGATGTGATAATAGGCAATGTGATGTAAATAAATTCATGTAAAATAGATGCAAGGATGCATGTATGTGAAAGCTAAAATGCATAGAGGAAGCACTTGTATCATAGCATAACCGATGGAAATATTATCCATTCTATAATCTCAAGGATGGAGGATAGTGTAGTGTGTATGCAACAATTTTGATAATCATAGTTGTAACAATCAAACCTCATGACAAACTAAACGAGATATATCGACAAATCATAATTAACCTAGCTAAGTCAAAGTCTATCAAGGACCAGTGTGTGTAAATAAGTGATGTTCATTTATCCATTTTGAAGGAGGTAGGACTAACCTGTTGTAAACATAGCCAAAGTAGCTAGCTCATCCACAAGGATGAAGTTACTATACAAAATAAGGTTGTTAATGTGACAGATGTGTTGCAACTTGTAAGATTATTCCACTGGCAGGCGGGCACTTAGGGCCTATAGCTGGCAATGGAAATTTTCCCATGATGTTATGTTAAACCTAAGTACCAAAGACAATGAAGCATAGCAATTGTGATTCTTGGAGGCTTTTCCTTTTGTTTCCTACCCCTCGTTTATTGCTTATCTTTTTGTGATGCTTTTTTTTGTATGGACGTTGGCTTTTATTTTTTACCCCTTTTCTAATTTTTGCTTATGCTTATCCCTTTGTTTATCCCTAGGTTGTATGTTGATCATGCAAATGATATGATCACTAGGGGAAACTTTAGGACTCAATTTTTTTTTAAAATATGTCTTGTTTGGGTGGTACTTGAGAGAAGTTGAACTAGCCAAAGAAAACTATGGGGAGTGTAATAACCTGTCAGCTAGAGGTGACATTTGATTGATTGAACTAGTGAATGATCAAGAAAATGCAAGACACCATATACCCTGTAATCCCAAGAAAGGAAGTGGACATCCAAGTGGTAATGCTAACAAGTGCATATGTTATTCCTGCTAGGGGCACATTTCTATAGATGGAATATAGAAACATGAATGAAATCATATAAGAAGTATGGATATATGCAATGAGTGTAGTGCGAGATGTAGTATGAGGGAATAATATCTACAAGAAGAAATATGAGCGAGCTAACTAGATGATATTAGTACCCGTATATACAGATGAATGCATGGGGTGATAATGATGAGAATAGGGAGTCATGATAATAGTTTTCCTAATGTGTGGGGAGATGTAGAAAATAGGAGAAAAGGCAAATGAGCAAGAAAATATGTGTGGTACTAATGGGTGTAGATGGAGAATCCTAATGAGATATGTAGCATAACATAAAAGTTACAAAGTGCAACAAATATGAGGGGATGAAGTAATGGCATGAGTAGAAGGAAAATAAAAGGAATAAGAAGGGATTGGAAATCAACATAGGAATGTAGCCACTCAAAGTGTGACCATTCAACAATGCTAAAAAATAAAGAGATGAGAATATGGAATAGAAGAAAAATAGACAGGAAGGATCTAAGAAAAATCTATGTGAAATTATGCAAATCAAGTCATGAGTGACTGGGTGAAGTGACAAGGTGACTTGGATTTTGGTAGTTGGTATAGTTGGATAGCTATTGGAAGTAGCATGGTGTAGAATTCAATGAATCCCATGATGGGATGGAGAGATGTATTAGACGGTGTAGAGGGCTTTGGATTCAAGTAGGCGAGGGAGCTTGTTCAAGATGTGAATGCGTGTCATAGAAAAATATATCTTGAACAATGGTTTCAAATGTATGGCACACATTTATGTTGTGCCATAGCTGACGATGATAAACAAAAAATAGTTTTCTTTGTATTCTAGTGGCTTTGGGTGCAAGGTATCGATAGGGTGAATCTCGGGTAGTATAAGGAGGCCCTAGTGAAGGAGCTAGTGAAATTTTTGGGATAGTGGCACTAACCAGACTGGAATATGATAGACCAATGGATTAGGTGGTGATGAGCATGAAGGAGGTGGGGTAGGGATGAGTAGTCGGGTCAAAATACAAGAATCAGGTGTAGGTTAGATCTGAGGGTAAAGGGTAGGCCTGGAAGAATACGATGTAGGTTGGGCCATGATAGAAAAACATGAAGGAGAAAGGCAATGACAATGTCTCAAGAGTAACTCAAGGTTGTTGATGTGGGAGAGGATATGCTGAGTGTCAATTGGGGGGTGATGGAATCAAGGAAGGTGGAGAACAAGATTTAGGTGGGTATATGGAATGGAGATATGGGTGTGGGGAAGGGAGTGAACGAGAGGAAGAAGGGAGAGAGTGGAACTGCTATGCTAGTGGTGTGGTAGGCTAAAGCAGGAGACCACATAATGGATATGATGGTGTCTAAAGGATAGGTGGTGCGGGTGATGGCTACAAGTATCAATGCATACAGGATGGGGGAATGCACGTAGAGGTGGTGATGAGCACCATAAATGGTCATTTTACATACATTCTAAAGGGGCATAATTACTGGTTTAATTAGCATTTGAGATGTATTTTTATTTAACTTGTGCATATAATTGATAGAAAATCCAGTATTATGCTTGATGGGTGTTTCTAGTGGAAACTATGTATAAATACAGGTTTTGCTACTAATATGGTATTTTACAGTCTACATCCCAATTGGACCTGACATGCTTCTACTTCAATGAGTCTAAGGTATATGGAGTAGGTGCCTTACTCTAGCGCTTTACTTCGATGCCTTACTCTGGCGCATTACTCCGACGCCTTATTCCAGTGCCTTAATCTGGCATCTTACTCCCATACATGGGAGGCACCTTACTGGTGCCTTACTCCCATACATGGAAGGTGCCTTACTAGCGCCTTACTCCCATACATGGGAGGCACCTTACTTCTATACATGGGAGGTGCCTTAATCCCATAAATGGGAGATGCCTTACTGCGACCTTACTCCCATACATGGGAAGGTGCCTTACTGGTGCCTTACTCCCATACATTGGAGGCACCCGCATTGGAGACGCCATATGACCAAGTCAAAATTGACTAGGTTGACCAAGGGGCTATAGAGGTTATTGCACATGAAGACAAAGGGAGATATTATAATAATGCATTATTATTAAATAGAATAAAGTATTTTTTTACTATCAACCGATTGGTCGGTTGACCTTGTAAATCTCTTAAAACATTATCTTTAGGATGTGTTAATTTAGGATTTTTTTGTTACGTATACCTAAGAATTTTTATATTTATCCTTCTGGTGAACAAACATACTTTAAAATAGTAGAATAAAATCTGTGTAGAAACCAATTGTAACTAATCACGTTATGTGATTAAAATAGTTTGATTTGTTATTGTAATGAGATATGACTACGCTTTATATAAATATGTAGGCCAGATGAATGAGGGGAGAATCAATTTTACACAAATTATTTTATATTTTTTTCTATATAATTTATTAAGAGTGCAATTCCTCTTACTTTCATAAAGCAAGATCTATGTGATTAGTCGGGTAGACTATCTACGAGAGCTTTGGTCCACTCCCTGCAGTAGTCCTCCCCTATTTTATTTTTGTATTTTTTTTTGTAGATTAGATTTATTGCTTTATTTCTCACTTTATTTTAATTCAGTTGTGTGTGTTTATTTTTTTGCATATTTAATTTCCCGTACATTTACTTTTAGTACTTTAATTTTAGTTGTAATTTATTTATTTAATTTTCTGCACTTAGTTTATTTGGTTTGGCTGAAATCAAAATGCACAAACATTCCCCACCAAACTAAATAAGGCATAGATGGATTCATTCCCCCACATTGCAAGCATATACTATGCATGAAACTCATAAGTTTACAGACTTACCGAATTGATAATTTATGGAAGAGAAATGATTATTTTTTGAGACATAAGTTTTGCTCACCATTTTGGTGTCATTACCGGGGAGTGTTAAAATTGTAGTGTTATGATTTACATGTCAGTTAAAAAGACCATTTAAAATTACCTGTAGATCCTCTACTTGAGAAGTGTGAGTCCACCAAGGGCCTTTTTATAGGGCCAAAACAGTTGTCGGTACAGTCAGAGCCAAATCCCATAGGCAACAATTTAAATTTACCAGCTTCTTAGGTAAATATGGGAATGAACTCGATGTACCATATTAAGTGTAGAAGTAGGAATAAATTGTGTTGTTGACAAAAAAAAGAATAAAAAAATAAAGCAGTGAAGGATTTCCTTCGAAATGGTTTCAAGAAATTAAAGGAATGGCACAACCCAAGACTGATCTAGTTGAAAATCACTAGGGATGTATATTTATACAGAAACCATTGGGGAATCATGCAACCAAAAGCTTAATTTTAATTATTGAAATTTTTTTACAGGCTTGACACTTTACAACATATTGGCAAATTCTTTTAACGATGCAGGAAAAATAACAAAGCATAATTTAAAAATAAAATCTTGTTATGGAGTATGCTCTTCACTTGTGCCTAAGGTGACCTGGTGAATCAGAAAATAACATGTGTTTTTAAAATACTGCTACGCCATGGTTTCTTCAAGTTGCTAGCCTGGAGATAGTCATTTACCAACCTGCACATTTTACAATTACGTTGAAAGAGTTTGGTTGTGAGGCCATGAATAAAAATACTCTTCTCATGCTACAACATATCAAACTAGTTGATAAAGAAGGAGATGATTTTCAGAATACTAGTTCAGATGTAGGCATTGGGGGATCCCACCTTCATCATTGCCACCAACAACACAATGAACACTATTTACAGTGTTCATGAAAAAAGAAAAAAAATATCTTCTACTGAAAAGGCTCCAAGTTAAGAGCAAATAAAAAATAGAGTTTTATTTTGCTACTTGTTGGAAGAGAGTATCCTCTTTCCCAAGGACCAACTTGGTCCAGAAGAGAAATGAGAAATCTCCAACCGATAGCTAAATAAATCAAGGAAGGAGCCTGGAAGTAATAGAATGTCAAATATCTACAAGAAGACCACATGGTGCTTGAGCACGATAAAAAAATATGAATGGAGCTCATAGTGGCCAAAAAAAAATAGCACATAAATATAAAAAATGCATCTCATGAAAATGTCACACTTGAACACCCGACACATGTCGTAGATGATGATGAATGAATTTATACTCACTCCAAGAAGTAGAGGATCGCAATGTTTCTCTAATTCTATCTACGAAGAAAATAATTCAGAGTGGGAGATCGGTTTGATTCAGATGCATGTGTGTCAGAGCTACTCAATTGAAAAAAATGACGCGTTTAGGGGCACATGGTGAGAAAATAATAACGCATAAATATTGATCCCTGCAATGCATACAAAGAGTTCAATACTCTTGAGACACGTCAAATAAGGATTAAAATATTTTTGTATTTTTGATGAAGAGCTAGGTGTTTCAAAAGTTTGGAGTTGTTGGATGTCATCAATCCTTTCATAGTGGTACATGGAACCTAATTTTTGCACAGTAGGCTGCATAGTTACCTGGATTGCATGACTTACACTTCTTAATGCATAGTGTGAATATTACAATTTTTATGGTAGCATTTCATTCTATGGAAAATAAAATACATTTTAGTACACAACACATTCAACCAATTTTCCAAGATGAATCAGTACAGTTCTCCATCTTGGCCACCTAATTTTATAATCACTAGCTCACATTATTGCAGTTTACTTCATGTTCCTCGATGCAAAAGATGAAAAAAAAGGATCCAAGATTTGTTTTGATCATGGCAGAATAGATGAAAAAAGAAAAAAATTATTTTAACACCTTTAGTTTAGTTTTTTTTTTTTACGTTTTGTAGGACAACATGAAGTGCGATATAGACAAATAAGGAGATGTCAGTGAAGATTTTGTGAAGTGAGATTTATACGCGAAGTGACATCGACATGGGGGAGACCCCATACCATACCAATAGTTTTTAGGAGCACCTTAATCTTCAGGCAGGTGCCTTACTAAAGCAAGCACCTTACTCAAGCAGGTGCCTTACTCAAGCAGGTGCCTTACTCAAGTAGGCACCAAGTAGATGCCTTACTCAGGTAGGCACCTTAATAAAGTAGGCACCAAGAAGGCACCTTACTCCAAAGGAAGACGCCTTACTCAAGTAGGCGCCAAGCAGGCACCTTACTCCAAAGGAAGACGCCAAGCAGGCACCTTACTCCAAAGGAAGGCGCCAAGCAGGCACCTTACTCCAAAGGAAGGCGCCAAGCAGAAACCTTACTTCAAAGGAATGCGCCTTGCTACTCATGCGTCGCTTAATGTCCATCAACAGAGGCACTTGATCATGGTTAAAAAAAAATCGGGAGGCGCCTTACTTCAAAATTTTTTGGAGGCGCCTTACTCTAAAAATTTTAGGATGTGCCTTACTCTAAAATTTTTGGGAGGTGCCTTATTCCCATAGTAAGGCACCACACCAAAAAAAAACAAAAAATCGAGAGGCGCCTTACTCCGAAAATTTTGGGAGGCACCTTACTCCAAAAATTTAGGGAGGTGCCTTACTCCCATAGTAAGGTGCCACACCAAAAAAAAAAAAAAGAGCCACACAGAACCTGTATTACTTAGCATAATATTTCTTTTGCTTTGCAAGAAATCGTGAACCACATGCAAGCTGCAGGTATATTGAGAGCCAAGGCCTAACAGGCATGGATGTCATGATTCTTGTTTTTCCTACTTTCGTGTGTTGTAGGTAAAGTGCTCGCATGCAAGCTGTAGGCATCCTAAGAGCCAGGGCCTACCAGGCACGAATTGCACTAAACTACATTTTAGTTTTTCTCAATTTATTTTGTAGGTGAAATGGCCTGATTGT
Organism: Wollemia nobilis; assembly: GCA_028583015.1. Lineage (NCBI taxonomy): Eukaryota > Viridiplantae > Streptophyta > Pinopsida > Araucariales > Araucariaceae > Wollemia > Wollemia nobilis. The sequence continues at coordinate 9,972,418 of JAQPPZ010000672.1, read as the reverse complement.
ACGAAAAATAGGCATATTGGGAGACAAGGCCTAAACCGGCTCAGTATATATGAACCTGCACATTTTTTTTAGAGGTAGAAACTTGACTATTTCCATTCGGAGGAAATAGTCCCCATCTAGACATGGATGTGGGTGTTAATTTCCTACAAAGGGAAGAGGTACCCACCTCTATGTTTGGACAAAGTAGATGCTAACACAATATGGAAAAAGAAAATTGGAGGGCCTGATCAACTTTGCAACAACAGACACGTTAGTAACTGCTCACTTTTCAACACAAGAGGGTGCCTTGATTTCATGCATTCTATCTCATGTATTTTCTAGTGCACTGGCCTTATTGACTAAGAGGTGCTTAATTTTTGTTGGAAAGTTAAAAAAAAAAGGAATCTGATGGCTAGGAAAGAAAAAGAGTACTAAAAAGAATTTGTAGCTCTTCCTAGAGAACATAACTACATATCCACTTTATACCCAACAGTTCTCAAACTTCTTCTCCCTAGATTGGGGGTTCCCATTGCTCAATGTGGGACCTGATGTTCAGAGGGCTGCATACTTGTTGCATAGAGGGACCTGTTACTGGCGATGAGGATGTCACCAATTTAAGTGGGGGAGGATATGGGTGAACCTGAATCTCCTACAAATAAAATAGGGGAAGAGTGTGAGCTAGTGTCCATATTTTATGGTAGCATGCTCACTCTCAAATGGAGAACTACCACTGCATGACAAAGAACATTATTTGAAAAAAAAAGTTAGTGGTAAATTATGGCTGTGATGCTAGACTTGTTAAAGTCTACACCTAAAGAAAGAACCAAAAATTCTCAGAAGAAGAACCACAAAGATGATTAGCGGTGTGGATGATGAAGGCAGCCGGAGAAAAAAAATAAAAAATAAAAAATAAAAAATAAAAAATAAAATAAAATAAAATTCTCCAGATGCACCAATGTCACAACAATCTCATTTTATGGTACACCATGATTATAGGCAGCATGAAGATGTTTTCACACCACCAGCATCATATAGATCAGAATCTATGAAATTCACCTTGTTATGCACTGAGTTTTCCATTGATTATGCGTACAGTTATTTAAAAAAAAATCTATACTGAAATTAGTAGATGCCCCCTTAAATTCTCTGTCAAAATCTCCCATCAAGGTTTAAGCATATGACATGCCTTGGATATGAGAAAAAACTTATTACCCCGAAATAATTAAAAATAAAAATATGGTATTTGCATGAATAGAATTGGCCTTGTTTCATTGCCACATTGTGAGAAATCCATAAGGTGGAGTGCCAAAGAAAATAGTGGACCAAGGAAAATGATTTACTTACATCACTTTGGGTTCAAATCCAGAGTAGAATGGAAATCCATTGTCAAAAACAAAGTAGTGAGAGCGGAATGAAATCCACTAGAAAATACATGGAAACAGGAGCAGAACAGATATTGGTTATCAAAACATTAAGTCATGAGCAGATTAGAATATGTGGGTGTCAGTGGACTAAAAAGAAAAAAAGAGAAAAAGAAAAATAAATAAATAAAATTTTCAAGCATCTAACTTCAACACTTGACTTCTATGGATTTGCAATCCACTAGTTTTAATAATTACATGGCAGCATGTATCCAAATCAATGCAATGGTAATATGGTCTTGGTGTTTACCCATAGTGATCAGTCCTGACGTATTTTTGACTTTCGCTAAGGTTGAAGTACTTAATGAAGAAAATAGAGATGTTATTTTCCGTAGTGATCAGTCATGACATGTTTTATGGCTTTCGTTGGTGTCGTAGTGCTTAATGAAGAAAAACGAAGATGCTGAAGACATTAAAAAATAAAATTATTATTATTTCGAGGGCTGTTGTCATGAGGACTTGATAATATTCAGGCATGGGGGATGATGAGCACCAAAAATGCTCATTTTACATACATTCTTAAGGGGCATCATTACTGGTTTAATTAACATGTGAGATGTATTTTTATTTAACTTATGCATATAATTGATAGAAAATCTAGTATTATGCTTGATGGGTGTTTCTAGTGGAAACTGTGTATAAATACAAGTTTTGCTACTAATATGGTATTTCCAGTCTACATCCCAATTGGAACTGGCATGCTCTTGCTTCAATGAGTCTAAGGTATATGGAGTAGGCACCTTACTCTGGCACCTTACTATGACACCTTACTCCGATGCCTTACTCCGAAGCCTTATTCCAATGCCTTACTCTGACATCTTACTCCCATACATGGGAGGCACCTTACTGGTGCCTTACTCCCATACATGGAAGGCACCTTATTGGTGCCTTACTCCCATACATGGGAGGTGCCTTACTGGTGCCTTACTCCCATACATGGGAGGTGCCTTATTGGCACCTTAATCCCATACATGGGAAGGTTCCTTACTCCCATACATTAGAGGCACCCGCATTGGAGATGCCATATGACCAAGTCAACATTGATCAGGTTGACCAAGGGGCTACAAAGGTTGTTGCATGTGAAGACAAAGGGGGATATTTTAATAATGCATTATTATTAAATAGAATAAAGTATTTTTTATTATCAATCGATTGGTCGGTTGACCTTGTAAAGCTCTTAAAGCATTATCTTTAGGATGCATTAATTTAGGATTTTTTTGTTACGTACACCTAAGGATTTTTATATTTATCCTTCTGGTGAACGGATATACTTTAAAATAGCAGAATAAAATCTGTGTAGAAACCAATTGTAACTAATCATGTTATGTGATTAAAATAGATTGATTTGTTATTGTAACGAGATCTAGCTATGCTTTATATAAAGATACAAGCCAGATGAATGAGGGGAGAATCAATTTTACACAGAAGTTATTTTATATTATTTTTTGTATAATTGATTAAGAGTGCAATTCCTCTTACTTGCTTAAAGTAAGCTCCATGTGATCAGTCGGGCGGACTATCTGCGGGAGCTTGGGCCCACTCCCTGCAGTATTCCTCCCCTATTTTATTTATGTATTTTTTTATTTAGATTAGATTTATCGCTTTATTTTTTTGCTTTATTTTAATTTATTTGTGTGTTTTATTTTTTGCATATTTAATTTCCTATACATTTACTTTCAACACTTTAATTTTAGTTGTAATTTATTTATTTAATTTTCTACACTTATTTTATTTGGTTTGACTGAAATCAAAATGCACAAATATTCTCCACCAAACTAAATAAGGTACATATGGATTCATTCCCCCACACTATAGGTATATACTGTGCATGTTTCTTGTAAGTTTATGGACTTATCGAATTGATAATATATGGAAGAGAAATGATTGTTTCTTGAGACATAATTTCTGCTCACCAGGTGGTATGGGTGGCATGATGGCATAGGGATAAGTCATAGGGTGACATACCAGTCAACAAGGGTAGAGGTAGTCCTATAGAAGATGCATGAATGTGTGTAGCTCCCCTATTAGGGGGATATTATGTTGGTGAGGGTCGACGAACTAAGGAGAGTGGCAGATATGGATCTCTAGGCTCACCTATGGGAGGTGGGGATGATCTACGTGCCTTAGATTTTACTAGAGCTTTGTTTTACATCTTGATGTTGGCTTTTTATCTTAAGGGTCCAATCACTAGGCTTTTGCACTTGTCCTTTCTTGAGTTCCTCTTGGGGAATTTGGTTCATGCACATGTAGTCTTGCCTCAACTCTCATAGACTTTGAATAACTTACTTCCCATTAGGGCCTCCTTTTACAAAATTGGCCAAGGCATTGTTGAGGCGTGATTTTGTCTAGTCACAAAAACCACTCGACAACTTAGAATTTAAATTCTCTCTTGCAAAGGAATTACACTTCTCCAAGGTTCTTATTTGAGTTTTAATATATCTTACGTATACACATAAATAAATACTTGAATAACTCGGTAGGTTTGCAAGTTTACTATTTACAAGGGGCCTGGGCATCTAGTAATTCATTTAAGTTTAACATGTATGACATTCCTCTTCACACTAGTTCAATGGTTTAAGTGAAGATATAAATTTCAAAATATAAAATTAGACATGCATATTTATTTCATCATCTCAAAGCACTGTCTCAATTAAAATGCTTGTAAATGAATCTAGAATATAGAACCAACAAGTATTTTAATCCAATTTCATTCAACTTTAAATAATTTTAAAGTTAATGAAATTTTAATAAGGTTAATAAAATATAAACCTTTATTTATAAATATTTATCTTTTAAAATCCAAGGTTTACTTTATTTTAATTCACCTCAGATATTAAATCTTCTTCTTGATATTTGAATATATGAATAAAATTCAAAATGTTTAAACCCCCAAAAATATAAAATGTTCTTCAAACCTTAACAACAAAGACTTACAAGGTTTTAATATAACACTTTATATTTGAACCATGAGATTTATAAACTAAAAATCAAGTTCACCAAAAAGTATATCTATTTGTGCATCAAAAATATTTATAAGGTGAAATATTAGATGACAAATATTTTCTTTCCAAAATCAGATTTGGACCTTTGAATAAGTATGAATTTTTTGAAGCATAAGGCACATTCGAACTTTTAAATCCAAGATATCAATTCTAATCTGCAACTTTATCAAATTAAAGTTGAAATAAGAAAATTCACTTATCTTTGATGAATTTATTTATCATAGACATTTATTGAATTAAATGTCTGAATAAAAAAGTCATTGAATAACCTAATTACTAGATTCAAACTTGCACATTGAACTAGTCCATTTATGTAAAATTAATGTGAATAATAAAATATTTAGGGTTTTGAAAATAAAATATTTAACTCTCAAACACACTACAAAATTCCAATTACAAAAACTATAAACCAAAAACTGATATCAACCAGATTATACACAGTCAATAACAGTCGGGTGCAACCTCCAATGGGATTTATATCATTAAATGAAATTACATCCAATACATTATTTATAACTCAAATACCAATGATATTGCTTATTTGAATTCATAATATAATTGGACATAACAAAGATCTTGTATCCCTGATTCTGCAACCTTGTCTTTCTATAGCATCCACTTCCTTTACTTCTTTTGCTCTTTGTATTTTTTTGTCTTTTCCATGCAAACTATTTGACCTCTTGTTTTAATTTTATTTATCCTTTTATAAATTATGAATTCGTTATTCGAATCGGTTCAATTGTGTTTCTTTCCGTTCGATTACAATTTGAAAATAAATTTTAAAACTCCAACTTTAATCAAAACTTTTACTTTATAACATAAAACTTCATTTAAATATCTTCCTCTAAAGTTTTAACATATCACATGTTTTGTGAGGTAGCTTATCTTCTTATTAACTTTAATTAAAACCACCCAATGATTTAATATACGAATTGCCATGCGTGATTATAATATTCTCGATATTCCTTATGAAACTTTCATTACCACTTGTTCGTGTCAATTTCTTGGCGGGCTGCGACAATAGCTTTTTGATAGGTGATGACAGTGTCTTCTTTAGGCATCTACAATTGACAATATCCTCCGAAATCAGCACTTTATGGTGATGGTTTTTATCAGTGATGACTGTGTTTTAATATCTAAATACCCCTCTTCTAGAGATGCAGTTCTTTGGAAAATACCCTATCAACTTCGATGACATCATTAACCCATTTCAATCAATTCATGTAATGCCTCTGATGTTCTAAGTCGCGAGCTCGTATATCGTACTTTCCAAGAATTATTTTTGGCCCTATAAAATATCAACATAACATGCCTCCCAAAAGATTTCTCCGACGTGGATGGGTTTACTGTAGTCGCTATATACAATGTTTTTCACTACATGGATTTTACAATAATTAAAAATGATCCTCTATCTCAAACAACATTTAGGAGTTTCCAATAAGCAATAATAGTTCCCTTTCATGCAACGAAAGGAATTCTTTGCATTGATAAATACATACTCCATTATGTTATAAACTTCCATTACACCATAACTCCCTACTCGAAGCACGCGTCTCCTTTAAAACTTCAATTATATTGACAACAAATTAGTCTCATATCCACCTCTCACCAAAAAAACACTTGAAATGTGTGCATGTTTGTGAATAACATCACTTTTGTAACTAAGCGGAGACCTCGAACATCGTGCATGCATTCGTAATGGTAATACCCATATTGGAACCATGTACATCCCTGCCTAATGATTATACCCATACTTAATCTTCATGTTCTTCCGAAATCATGAAACACAAATTTTATAACCTTCCCACAACCAACAAAACAAACATTAATTAATATAAACACTAATAAAACAAAAGTGACATACATAACATCTATAATAAAACAAAACATAATGAACACATAACCAAACAAAACATAACAATCACACCACAAGTACAAAGGACCCTTTTATATATATATATATATATATATATATATATATATATATATATATATATATATATATATTGAAAATAAAACCACAACATAATTACTAACATAATAATACACCATACATAAAATAATAATGAACACACATTATAAAACAAACACATAACAAATAAACATATACCAAAATACATATAATTAATAATTATATAACAAATACATAATTAATAATTATATATAAAGGCCCCAAGAGTACATAACATAAAAAGAAACCCAAAACATATACAATAAATAAAACACCATCTATAACAAAAATATATATAATTAATAATTATATAACAAATACATAATTAACAATTATATATAACAATACATGTACAACAGATATATAACAAAACAAACATGGATATTAGGTGTATATAAAAATGCTAAACATGATGAATAAAACACCCTTGACACAAACCTAACAAAAATACAAATACAATCCAAAACCAAATTCAAAACTAACCATGCAAGCATAACTCAAGAGCCTTGGAATCATGAGGTGAATTTTGAAAGTATATTCTACTATAAGACCATTCACATGAAAATGAATATTTTGTTATTCCAATGGTGACACGGTGAATCCTATAAATGCAAGCAATAATTTTGAAAACAAATTTCTCAAATTTCAAGTGGGTCCCCAAATTTTGGGGTCATTGTGAAGGACATCACAACAAATGGCGACTCTATTGGTAAATGTCCCTGGACATTTTGGACTCAAAAACCAAACTCTGAAAACAACAAAAACCCAAATATTAGAATCATAAGCGTCAGTGATATCCAGAGAATGAGAATAGACCAATTTAACATGAACCACCAGAATCATTCAACATCAACTCAGTGTGTGCAAAGTGATTCATTCCATATATTCTGAAACCATTCAACATTCCATCGTCAGTTCCACATTTCAGGCTATGAATAATTTCTCTTTGAAGGAAAACCTACACTCGATTCTCTTTAGATCTTGCTCTACTATAGCCGAGCATCTATAGCTCTAGTAGATATTATCTGAAACTCCTAGATATTAAGTGGATGTTGCATTTCCTTTATTCTAAATATTGCTTCACTACCATCCGAGCGTCTATAGCTCCGATGAAGATTATTTAGTTCTTGGTAATAGATTTGACTTTATTTCCAACTTTATTCATCATTTCATCATTTTTTTATATATTTTGTATCTCTCATATATCTCTTTATATATATATATATATTTATCTTGTAGAATGGTACTTTGCAACAAATCCACCTACCACCTGGGTTAGAGATCAGGTAAGGCTGAAAGAGTATATAAAATATTTCACCCTAATTTGCAAAATCGACAACTTCATGCATCCAAAATTTCAAACGATATTCTTTAATGTGTTTGTGATACTCGTGGAGCTTTTGCAATACAATTCCAATATTTCATATTTCCTTATCTTAGTTCACATTCATGAAGATATAAACTAACATCTCATTTTCCTTTTTCTCCAGGTTTCACAGGTTTTCAAAATAAGTAATCTCATCCTATACGACCCAGGATCAAACACCAAACAGAACCATCAAATGACAAGTGTCTCAATACCCTAATTTCCTTATTTTGTTTAAACCCACCTGAAACTATACCAACTTGAATCACATACTAAAATCATGAAGCTCTCAAAATCTGACAAAAATTAATTATACTTGAAATCTACAACATGGTAAGACCAATTTATTATTGTACTCAACAAAACACAACAGAAAAGTGACAAACTTAACAACAATAAAAACAACAAAACATCAACAACATCGCACATTAACAACATCAACGACATAACATGACGAACCAATATATACAATAATGTATAGATAAAACTGATTCTCTTGCATTTAGGGTTGAAAATAATGCTTAAGATATCGCCCATTCATAGGAAGTGACAAGCTTTCACCACTCAAAGTTTTTAATCTAAAAGCATTCTCCCCTAGGATTTCTGAAATTTGATATGGACCTAACCACAGATTATCAAATTTTTTGTGATCCCCCTTTTTTTCATGTGCCTTGTCCCACAACAAAACAAGATCAAAAATTCTAAAAGCTTTCATAGTTGCCCATTTGTCAAACCATCGTTTTACAACATCCTGATGTTTGCTAAAATGAAGTAAAGCATCTTCACATTTTTCATCAAGTTTAATAAGGTTTACTAGACGGGCTTCAACTTTGTCATTTGTCTCTAAATAGTCTTTCATAAATTGTAATGTCTGCAGTTTAAGATTTGTAGGAAAGAGAGGATCTTGCCCATATACCAAATGATAAGGTGATGTTCCAATAGATTCTTTAATTCTAATCCTATCTGCCCACAATGCAAACTTCAATTTTGAATGCCATTCACGCGGATTTAGCTCAAGCAATTTTTTAACAACTGACAATAAATTCTTATTAGTAGATTCGACTAGACCATTACCTTGTGGGTAGTAGTTAGATGAGAATTTCAAGCTTACCTTGTTGTCATAAGCCCATTCTGCCAAATGAAGAGATGAGAAAGTAGAACCATTATCACTAACTATGGAGTTAGGCATACCAAACCGTGTGACAATGTTCTCTTCCAAAAATTTGACAACTTTTGCAGTGCAATTCTTTGTAGGTATCGCTTCAGACCATCTTGTGCAATAATCTGTAGCTGTCAAAATATATTTGTGTCCTGCAAATGAATTTAGACTAATCTCTCCTACAAAATCTAGTCCCCATTGTGCAAATGGCCTTGACTCGATTACTGGTTGCAACGACATTGAAGCGTGTTTCTCTCGATTAGCTGCAACCTGACAAACATGACAATGTCGAACGTGAGCATGTGCATTCTTAAAAATGTGAGGCCAATAATAGCTTGCTCTTAAAATTTGATATGCAGTAGAGTTAGCAGACCCATGCCCAGTTCCAAACTTTTCATGAAACTCATTTAAAACTTGTGATGCCTCATTTTGATTAAGGCATCGAAGATAAATACCTTCATGATTTTTCCTATAGAGGATCCCTATTTTAATCATGAAATTGGCACATTTTAATCTTAAAGCTCTTCTTTGTGTAGCATTCAGGTTAGAAGGGCTTTTACCATTGAGAAGAAAATACACAATGTCTTTATACCATTCATCGTTCGTGATCTCCTCTACTGTGTATTGCTGACAACTGATCTGTGGATCAATTTGAGCAAGAGCTTTGGAAAATCCTTGACCACAAACAATATTCATGGGTTGAATCTCCAGATCAAACTCTTGCAATGTAGAGATCCACTTTCCTCACATTTCTCTCATTTCATTATGCAAATACATAGTTTTGACTGCAGGATCAGGTACAATTGCAAACACTTGACTATGTAATAGATAATGTCTAAATTTCTTGACCATTTTGAATAAAGCATACATTTGTTTGTCAAGAATAGAAAATCTCACTTATGCATCTTTAAAAGGTGTACTTACAAATGCAATTGGATTTTCAACATTACCTTCGCTTCTTTGGGTCAACACACTGGCGAACGAATGTTCTGAAGCAAATGAATAAATGTAAAAGGGCTTCGTGTAATCTGGGCTTACCAAAATAGGCACCTTTGAAATAGCATCTTTTACATTTTGGAAGGCAATTTTAGCTTCGTTACTCCAAGACATGTTAGCATCTTTCTTCATCATATTATTCAATGGTTTAACAATTTCAGCAAAACCAGAAATAAATTTATGCACAAAGTTAATCTTCCCAAAGAAAGATCTTAGTTCTTTTTTGCTTCTTGGTAGCTGAATATTTTGTATGGCACTTATTCGTTCAGAATCTATGGAGATACCATCTTTAGAAATCACATGACCTAATAGTTTACCTTCAGTTAGGCCAAAAATGCATTTCTTAGGATTCAAGGAAATTCCATGCTCTCTACATTTTTGTAAAACTTTCCTCAAATCTCTAACATGGTCATTTCTATTCTTTGAAAACACAGGAATATCATCAACATACACAACAATACATTTGCCTATCAAATCTCTAAATGCAAAATCCATAGCTCGTTGAAATGTGGCTCCTGCATTTAATAGTCCAAATGGCATTCTCCTGTAGGCGAATGTTCCCCATTTGGTCGTGAATGTTGTTTTCATGTGATCTCTAGGATCAATGAGTATTTGATTGTAGCCAGAGTATCCATCTAGAAATGACATCATTTTGGATCCATTTACCATTTGTAAGATGTTATCTATGGATGGTAATGGATAGTTATCCTTCTGTGAGGCTTTGTTCAAATTCCTAAAGTCAATGCATAGCCTAATCTCACCAGTTTTATTTCTAACAGGCACAATGTTAGCAACCCATGTGGAATGCCTAATCGGAAAAATGATTTTGGCATCTAACAACTTTTTAACTTCTTTTTCAATTAAAGGCTCTAAAAGTGGGTTAACTGGTCTCTACTTTTGCCTAAATGGTTTAGCATCAAGCTTTAGGGGAATTGTGTGAGTTATAATATTTTGATTATACGTTTTAAGGTCTTTATAACTCCACGCTATCACATATTTGTAATATTTCAATGCACGCATGATATTTTCCTTTTCCTTAGATGTACTAGATTTACCTATGAGAATGTTTTGTGACTCATCTGAATCACCAATGTTATAAGCATCATAAGCATATTTAGGTAAGGAAATCTTGTCACATTGTTTCGTTTTGTAACCTATATCAAAAATTTTTTCCAAAGAAAGCATACCTTGAGGAATGTTGTTGACCTTAGTCATTTCTTCGCTTTCATTGATGTCCTCTTGCAATATTTCATCCTCATCGATAACCTAATTTTCAAAAATACCCGAGTTAGTTACAAAACTGTAAATATGCCTGTCACTCTCAAAAACTTGTAAGTTATTAACATTATCAGGAACTGAGGGACAGGGCATCAGCTCAATCATAAATTTCTTTAGCTTTTTATTATCAATTGGATTGAGCGTACCTACGACAATGGCTAATGCATCTGCAACACGGTTGCCCTTTCGAGAAATTAATGAAATATTAAAGGCCATAAACTCATCGATTAAGCTTCTGACTCTATTCCTATAATGTATTAATTGTTTATCATTGCAGGAATATTGACCTTTAACTTGTTTAACAACTAGCTGCGAGTCTCCTAAAAATTTCAAATATTTAATCCCTTTACTCAAAGCTAGTTGTAAACCACAAACAAGTGCCTCATATTCTACCAAATTACAAGTGCAAGGAAATTGTAAACGATAAGCAAAAAATGAGGTCTTACCTTTGGGGCTTATGAGTTCTACCCCAACACCACTACCTTGTCTAGATTTTGATCCATCAAATTTTAGTGTCCAGACAAGATTCTCTTTTGCAAGTGATTCACAAGATGTATCTTGTATTTTTGGTTCACTTGTACCTACCATTGTGTCTAAAGCATAGACACCTAGTTCTGTATCATTATACAAAACTTCATTCATTACTTTGTTATAATCCGTTATTAGCTCCTTGAGATGAGGCTCTCTTTCAACTCTGATTTGATTAGAAACTCCCTTCCAAGGTAGCCACATGTGTGAAAAGTCCATCGAGAAGTATCCATTCAAATTTTTGCTCCAATCCCTGCTCAGCAACAATCCATATTTAGCATAAATATCAACTACGTGAATATCAATATATTGCTGAATTCTAGGTTCTGATGAGATCTGAATGAAAATATTTTTTAACATGCCAACCACATTTACTTCTGTCTTGTCTAGTTGAACAACTATTTTATTTGTCTTTGAAGGCGTAAGTCCTAACCTTTGACAAACAGAATATGGCATGACATTACCTGATGCTCCCGAATCGACCATACAATTGTGCAAATTCTTTCCTGCAATTCAAACTATTAGAAGAAAAGGAAGATCTTCTTATTTCTCTTTCTTAGCAAAAATTTTGACTTCAGTAACATTTTTAATTTCTTTTGCTTCTTGAAAACCAAAATTTTCCATCAATAGTTTTCTTTGCTCAGGTAAATGACAAGCATCATACAAATTAATACTTGCTTTAGTTTTCTTTAGATCTTCAATGATATTATAATTCACACTTTCATCATTTTGAATTTTTGATATGATATTTGAAGTAACTTTTGATTTTTCAGGTACAGATGGAGGAACAAGATTGTTACTAGAACTAACATCAGGTGGAACATCAAAATTTTTAGGAGGAGTGGAAGTAGTGTTATAATATTTACTCCTACTTCTTAAGTGATAACCATGACTCCCCTTCTTATATTGCTTTAAAGTATGAACTTCTTCCACAATTTCATTTTCTTGTTCATCCTCATTTTCATCCTCACTAGATCCACTTATGTCAACTACAAAAGCTGAACTCTTACCTTTGCTTGTACTTGCCTCATCCACATCATCATTTGAAACCAACTCCAACTTATCCAAACCCTGTTGAATACAATTTGTAACACAACTGAATTCATTGCAATCTAATTCATTATGCTCATTCATACCATGCAACCTACACCAATTATCTAACACGACTTCAGTGAGATTAACAATGGTGGCCTTTGGATTTGAGCTTGTAGAAGCTCCATTATTGTTAGCCATAGGGGTTGGTACACCCCCATTATTTGGTCTTGTGTTGAAATGTTTTGGTCTTTGCATAGTAAATTTTTGATTTGGTTGTGAATTTTGAGTGTTCTGTTTTTGCATTTGCACAAAATCATTACTAAGTTTTTGATACATTCTTTTCAAATATACTACTTCATTTGGATCAGTAGCATCATTAGGAGGTTTATTTTGATTTTGATTTGGAATATTTTGGTTTGGTAGAATATTTTGAACACTTGAATTCATCCAACCTGGAGTATTTTTATTAGGCATGACATTCAAAATGTTTTGATGAGGTACAACATTTGCAACATTTTGGTGAGGCATAACATTTGGCAAATTCTGATTAGGTAAAACATTTTTATTAGACCATGAATTTGCATACATTGGATTACCTTGGTTTTGTAAGTTTTGCATAAGCATAGGATTACCTTGTTGCACTTGCAAATTTTGTGTGTTTTGGGTAAACATAGGATTATTCTGTTGTGTTTGTAAATTTTGAAAAGGATTCATATTTTGTGTTGAGGCAACATTTCCAAAAGCATTAAACTGAGATGCATCATTATTTCTTGTTTTGTGCACAACATAATGGCTTTCTAAAAACATTGGGTTGTTTTGTGGTACATATGCCATTGGGTTTGGAACTTGAGGAATTGCGTTTAACATTGGAGTTTGATTTATCAAAGCATGATTAATCATAGGGACTTGATTCTGCATACCTAGATATCCAATAGAAGGTAATTGACCAAGTCCACAACTTGATGACATCATTTGTTGCTCCACCGTGAGCGCTTCCATGTAAGCTCCTGTAAGTGTTGTTATCTACCCCATTCTCCTGACGAACATTGTCGTTAATGGATCCAAAGCTCCAAAGTAGATTTGGATTGCGGCTGGTTCTGCAACATTATAAGGAGCAGTTAGTCTTGAGTACATCTTATGGAACCTAGTATTGAACATACGCAAAGGCTCATTAGGTTCTCTACGAGTAGAAGCAAAATGCAAATAAACACTAGCTGGATCAATTGCAAACTTGAATTGAGTAATGAAAGATTTTTTTAGCATATCCCATGAAGTAATAGAGCCAGAAGGTAAGCAAACATACCAGTCATAAGTTATCTCATCCAGAGTTAGAGGAAACAACCTACATGCAACGTCCTCATGTTCAATTTGTAATCTGGACATGGCATCTGTGTATGCTTGTATATGCTCTTCTGCCAAATGAGTACCATCATGCTTATATTTTGGTAAATATTTCTCCACATTCTTTGGCATATCATGTGTACCACCAGCTATGTTTAGTGGACTTCACTGATTTCCCATCCATGCCAGATTTGGTGCACCAGGTGCAACCATATTGACAAGTGGGGAATTAACAGATAAATTTGGATTTACGTTAGAAGTATTGGGAAGGATCACAGTTTGAGTCTTACTTCGTCTATGTTTCTTTGTTGGTAACAAGCTTTGAAAAATTGTAGAACCAGTGGACTTTGACCTAGTGATGATTTCTTTAGACTCTAGTTTAATGAAATCTAACTAATACTTCAAAAAATACAATACTTGAAATATGATTTTTAATGAGATGATGCAATCATGATATTCAAGTATGTAATTTTAAACAAGGAACTTCAAGAATGAATGTATGAATGATTGAAAAATTGCATGAAAACTGAAATCAAGTTACCAATTTTTCATCTTCGGGCCCTCCTTCTAGCACCAATTTGTTGAGGTGTGATTTTGTCCAGTCACAAAAACCACTCGACAACTTAGAATTTAAATTCTCTCTTGCAAAGAATGTAATGTTTCTCCAAGGTTCTCACTTAATGTTTTATGTGTCATGCATATATGTTTATATAAGTGCTTGAATAAACTCTTGGGTTTGCAAGTTTCTATTTACAAGGGGCCTGGGAATTAAGTAATTGATTTCAAGTTTATCATGTATGACATTCCTCTTCACACTAGTTCTTTTTTTTTTTGTGTGGAAAACATCCCAAAAGGGATGCCACTTTCGGGTAAGACCCAAGGAGGCAGGGGTATCCATTCTGTCAAAAACACCTAGGACTCGGACCTGGCCTACCACCTTTGACATACTCAATGAGCAAAAAAACACACAAAACCAATTTAAAAATAAGTAAATAACAACAAAAATAATAAAATAAAATTAAAACATGCTCCTTGAGTGTGTCAAAAACAAAAGCACAACCAAACACGCACAATAAGATAAAAGAAACCACAATACAAACCACATAAAAAAATACAAGAACCACATAACAAAACACAAACAAGACAAAAACAACATAACACTACAAAGACATAACCCAAAAAAAACATGAAAAATAAACACAACCAAAACCTAAAAAAAATAAAAAATAAAAATAAAAAACAACCAACAACAGACAATAAACAAAAAAAAAAAACATAGAAAACACTCATACATAAAAACACAAAATAACACAAACAAAGAGAAACCCAAGAACAAGAACGAAAAAAACACAAGAACAATAACAAAAAACATAAAAAAAACACACACACACACACACACATGAACAACAAAAAACAACACAAAGAACACAAAAACAAAACAAAACAAAAGAACCCACCCGCCTTAAAAAACTAAAAAAGAAAAAAAGAAAAAAAAAATTGAACATAACAATGACCTATCTAGACCAGAAGACTATTAAGGCAAGAATCAACAGAGGAAACAAAATAAAGAATAGAATGAGCTAGGGAACTAAAAAAAACTGAATGAACCAAAGAGAAGCAAAAAAAAAAAAAAAAAGTAAGAAGAAACTAGGTACCTTCAGAACTAGAGCCATCCAAAGAAATGATAGAAAGAAGAGTTTCCCTTAATTTGAGAATCCCACCAAATAGGAGTGTGGCCATAACAAGTAAGACCACATTTGTCCAAAGCCCAATTAGCTAAAGCATCAACACTCTTGTTTTGATCTCTGACCACATGATTGTAATCAAATTTCAAAAATCCCAGCTGGATTAATTGAATCTTCTCAATAATTCTTTTTATTCTCCAATCCACCTTATGATTCTTAGAAGGATTCTTCAAGATATTAATCATAAGTTGAGAGTCAGAATAAACTAACACCTTTTCCCATCCAACCTTAGTAGCCTCTTGAAGGCCTCTAAGGATACCATACCCCTCAACAAGGTTATTGGAAAGAATACCCAAATTCTCAGCAAAAGTAAAAACTAGGGAGCCATCTGAAAGTCTACCAATTCCTCCCACATTGGCTTTTCCAGGGTTCCCTCTAGAGGCTCCATCACTATTGACTTTTCCAAAATCCTTACGAGGAGGTTGCTAATTTCTATTCCTATCCATATTATTAATACTCACATTCCCTTTAAGTTGGTTTCCCTTAGAAGATTTAATCTTCAATATTTGCATCACTTGATCCTATATTTGGTGGGAGTTTTGGGGGTGATTAAGGAGTTGATGGACTGATTCAACTAAGTTGGCTATGGTATTTTGCCAAATATAGTGAATATCCTTCCTATCTTGATTAAAAATTTGGTTGTTCCTTTCATTCCAAATATTCCAAAGAATAATGGTAGAACCCATCCAAACTAACTGCCTAATAAAATGATCAACACCCTCTTGATTAGGCAAATCCCTCCAAAGCTATTCAAAAGTAAAAAAATTGGACCACTGTAAGCCAAGTAAAGTGGCCATTATCCTCCATAGCTCAGAGGATAAAGTACACTCAATAAAAATATGGTTGAGATTTTCTACATTGTCTTCACACATTTCACATCTAAAAGGGCTATGAAAACCATGCTTCATAAGTTGTTCACTAGTAAGCACCCTACGATGCAATAAAAGACAATTAAAGAACCTCACCTTAGGCCAGAGCTTTTGAGCCCACAATCAAGAAAAGATATCAAAATAATGGTTGGGATTATTATGGCATAAGGTCAAATAACCTTGAGCAACCGAATACTCACCCTTAGTAGTGTTGTTCCATCCAAAACAATATTTTTCATGGGACCAAGAGAGGGATCTCATATGAAGGATGCCTTGGATATCTTGTCTTTGCCTTTCTAGGATTTGAATAGGCCAGTCCTCAATAGGGATCCAATATCTACCAACCTTTGAATTACCAGTATGGTACCAATAGTAATTATCCACCTTTATCCAATTAGCTCAATGAAGCTCCTCCATCCAAGGCCTCCAATCAGGAAACTGAGTTATCAAAGGCTTGTGACCATCCCAAGAATCTGTCCAAAAATTTACCTGTTGACCATTATGAATGATCCAAAATAATTTTGTCTTTATCAAATCCTCACCAGTCTTAAGAACTGCTAAAATGGGAGAACCTTTGGTAGGAAGTTGATAGCGAACAAGGTCTTTAGGACTTTTGTTCTCAACATATTTAGCACAAATATTATTGGCCCAAAGAGCATTGGGGTTATGCAACATCCTCCAATATAATTTAGCAGCTAAATCTTTGTTGTTATTAATAGAATATTGGAATCCTAACCCCCCTTCACTCTTAGGAAGACATAAAGTATCCCATTTCACCAAGGCCCATTTTCTTTTCTCCTTAGTACCACTCCAAAGGAAACGATGATTGATTTGATCCAATTCTCGAAGAATAGCCTTTGGGATATTCAAAACGAAAGAAATATAAATAGGAATAGCTTGAAGGACTGATTTTACCAAGGTGATTCTACCCCCAGAAGAAAGCCACTTGTTGGTCCACTTTCCAATTTTCTTCTTGACTTTGTCCAACAACCAATTCCAATATTTATTTTTCTGCCTTTGAATATTTATGGGAATACCTAAATAAGTGATAGGAAGAGAGGTCTTCTTATATCTTAATTTATCCAAGACCATGGATTCCTCGCCTAGCAGAAGCAGTGAAAGAAAATAACTTTAGATTTTTCTTCATTGATCAACTGCCCAGATAGCCTTAGAAAAATAGCTAATGATTTGCTTAATATTAGAAGCTTCCTTAATCGTAGCTTTACCTAAAAGAGTAGAGTCATCCACAAATTGAAGATGAGAGATAGGTCTAGCTCCATGAGCAATGGTAACTCCCTCAAGGATTTTGTTTTCCCTCTTTTTGGTTATAGTCCTACCCAAGCATTCAACAAGAATGATGAATAAATAAGGGGATAGCGGGTCACCTTGCCCTCTTCACACTAGTTCAATGGTTTAAGTGAAGAAATAAATTTAAAAATATAAATTTAGACATGCATATTTATTTCATCATCTCAAAGCACTATCTCAATTAAAATGCTTGTAAATGAATCTAGAATATAGAACCAACAAGTATTTTAATCCAATTTCATTCAACTTTAAATAATTTTAAAGTTAATGAAATTTTAATAAGGTTAATCAAATATAGACCCTGATTTATAAATATTTATATTTTAAAATCCAAGGTTTACTTTATTTTAATTCACCTCAAATATTAAATCTTCTTCTTGATATTTGAGTATATGAATAAAATTCAAAATTTTTAAACCCCAAAAAATATAAAAGGTTCTTCAAACCTTAACAACAAAGACTTGCAGGGTTTTAATATAACACTTTATATTTGAACCATGAGATTTATAAACTAAAAATCAAGTTCACCAAAAAGTATATCTACGTGTGCATCAAACATATTTATAAGGTGAAATATCAGATGATAAGTATTTTCTTTCCAAAATCAAATTTGGACCTTGGAATAAGTATGACTTTGTTGAAGCATAAGGCACATTCAAAATTTTAAATCCAAGATATCAATTATAATCTGCAACTTTATCAAATTAAAGTTGAAATAAAAAAATTCACTTATCTCTGATGAATTTATTTATCACAGACATTTATTGAATTAAATGTCTGAATAAAAAATTCATTGAATAACCTAGTTATTAGATTCAAACTTGCACATTGAACTAGGCTATTTATGTAAAATTAATATAAATAATAAAAGATTTAAGGTTTTGACAATAAAATATTTAACTCTCAGACACACACTATAGAATTTCAATTATAGAAACTATAATCCAAAAACTGATATCAACCAGATTATACACAGTCAATAATAGTCTGGTGCAACCTCCAATGGGATTTATATCATTAAATGAAATTACATCTAATACATTATTTCTAACTCAAATACCAATGATATTGCTTATTTAAATTCATAATATAATTGGACATAACAAAGATCTTATAATAAGTATTCCTGCTTTTGCAACCATGTATTTCTATAGCATCAACTTCCTCTACTTCTTTTGCTCTTTGTATTTTTTCGTATTTTCCCTGCAAATTGTCCGACCTCTTGTTTTTCTTTTCTTTATCCTTTTATAAATTATGAATTTGTTATTCGAATCAGTTCAGTTGGTTTTCTTTCTGTTTTATTACAATTTGAAAATAAATTTTAAAACTCCAACTTTAATCAAAACTTCCGCTTTATAACATAAAACTTCATCTAAATATCTTCCTCCAAAGTTTTAACATATCACATGTTTTATGAGGCAGCATATCTTCTTATTAAATTTAATTAAAACCACCCAATATTTTAATATACGAATTGTCATGCGTGATTATAATATTATCCATATTCCTTATGAAACTTTCATTACCACCTGTTCGTGTCAATTTCCTGGTGGGCTACGATAATAGCTTTTCGACAGGCAACGACATCATCTTCTTTCGACATCTACAATTGAAAATATCCTCTAGAATCAACACTTTCTGGTGATAGTTTTTTATCAGTGACGATTGTGTTTTAATATCTAAATACCCCTCTTTCGGAGACGTAGTTCTTTGGCAAATACCCTATCAACTTTGGTGATATCATTAACCCATTCCAATCAGTTCATGTAATACCTCTGATATTATCTCGAAGTCGCGAGCTCGTATATTGCACCTTCCAAGAATTATTTCTGGCCCTATAAAATACCAACATAACATTCCTCTAGAAAAATTTCTTCGGCGTGGGTAGGTTTACTGCAGCCGCTATATATAATGTTTTTGACTACATGGATGTTCCAATAATTAACAATGATCTTCTATCTCGAACAATATTTAGGAGTTTTTAGGAGTTTCCAGTAAACAATAATAGTTCCCTTTCATGCAAAAAAGGAATTCTCTGAATTGATAAATACATACTCCATTATGTTATAAACTTCCATGACACCATAACTCCCTACTCGAAACACACGTCTCATTTAAAACTTCGATTATATCAGCAGAAAATTAATCTCATATCCACCTCTCACCAAAAAATCACTTGAAACATGCACATGTTTGTGAATAACATCACTTTTGTAACTAAGCGGAGACCTCAAACATCGTGCATGAATTCATAATGGTAATACTCGTCTTGGAACCATGTACATCCCTGCCTAATGATTATACCCGTACTTAATCTTCATGTTCCTTCGAAATCATGAAACACAAATTTTATAATCTACCCACAACAAAAAAAAAAATATTAATTAATATAAACACTAATAAAACAAAAGTGACATAATCCTTTATATTCAAAATATCCTAATAAAGACATCAACATACACATTGACATAACATATATAATAAAACAAAACATAATGAACACATAACCAAAAAAAACATAATAATCACACAACAAATGCAAAGGACCCTTTTATATATATATATATAAATTGAAAATAAAACCACAACATAATTACTAACATAATAATACACCATACATAAAATAATAATGAACACACATTATAAAACAAACACATAACAAAAGAACATATACCAAAATACATATAATTAATAATTATATAACAAATACATAATTAATAATTATATATAAAGGCCACAACAATACATAACATAAAAAGAAATCCAAAACATATACAATAAATAAAACACCACCTATAACAAAAATATATATAATTAATAATTATATAACAAATACATAATTAACAATTATATATAACAATACATGTACAATATATATATATATAATAAAACAACATGGATATTAGGTGTACATAAAAATACTAAACATGATGAATAAAACACCCTTGACACAAACCTAACAACAACACAAATACAATTCAAAACCAAATTCAAAACTGACCATGCTAGCATAACTCAAGAGCATTGGAATCATGAGGTGAATTTTGAAAGTATATTCTACTATAATATTATTCACATGAAAATGGACATTTTAATATTCCAATGGTGACACGGTGAATCCTATAAATGCAAGCAAATTTTTTGAAAACATTCTTGAATTTCAAGTGGATCCCCAATTTTGGGGTCATTGTGAAGAACATCACAACAAGCATTACTCCTCATGAGTGTAGTGAGAATTCACTACACCACATTTTGATGATGTCTAGGTATTACACCATTCATTTAAATATATATTTTTCCTCTAGGGCCAAAAGAGCATTCAACAAAATTTGCATGGACTCAATGTTAGTGTCTTTAAGTTATAACTACTACAACATTTAAAGGGAAGAGAGTTACAAATATATTAGTAATATGACCTCCTTACCATATACCAATTTATAAGGTAATGAACTTATGGATACTTTTGGTATCACTTGATCTACCCATAATTATTTACACGACTTGGTATTCAAGTCATTCTATGATTAAAAAGTGGTTATTTTTAGGATCATAGTGGTGTTCTTGTTGATTGTATCAACCAACCCATTTCTCTATGGATAGTAATTAGAGGATGTATTAAGCAAGAACCCATATTCTAGGGAAAAATTCATCACCTGGGTTCTCTTAGAATAGATAAAATTATCTATTATTAGAGCATCCAAAACCTCAAATATACTGATGATATTTTCCAATAATTGAACCACTATCTCTTGATTAGCTGATTTGGATGAGACTGCTTCAATCCAATTCATGAAATAATCTGTAGCAATGAGGATCCACACATATCCCATGGTTGAAAATTGATTAATTTTACTTATGAAATCTAGGCCCCATTGTTGGAATGGTTCAATCATGATGATGGGTTTTAATGGGATAAATTCTCTTCTCCTCTTTCCTCCAAAAAAGTAGTGGGATATATAATTCTTGATCCATTAGTAGCAATTAGTAAATATGATAGGATAAAAATATTCAACCCTCAAAAATTTTTGGGCCATAGTTGGTATCAAATGATGTTCTTCTTCATTATGATAATGTTTAATTAGGGCCTCTATCCTCTCTTATTAAATGTAACATAGCAAGATGTCATAATATACCTTCTTGAATGAGATTCCATCAAGCTAGTAATATTACATTTCCTTTGGCTAGTTCCATGTTCTTTCCTTAGTTGTCAACCCTTTTGCTACTTGTATAGTGCCCATATACCTACACATGTTGGTCATTCGAATCATTATATGTACTTCTATTTTTCCTACTAGGATAATATGATATTTTGGTACTAACATTGCCACGCTTTCACACAAACCTCTTCCTATGATGATATTGGTGGGTTTGACCCCAATATCAATTTTTTATTTTTATTTTGTTAATACACCTAGCCCTTTCCCCCCTAAATTCCCATGAAGTATGGTAGATTGGACATATATATATACTACAAAGACTGTGGTATTACTTTATGATAGGTAACATATAAACTTACTAAGATATATTATGATAGGAAACACCTATTTTCTATGAGGGTGTATCTCTCTTCATAGTTATGAAGGACTTGGCTCATGAACAATAAAATTTGTTCTTTTTAATGATTTTTTGAGTTAATTTAGTGGTAATATTTTTGTATATAACAAACACTTATAGTATAAAATATTTGGAAAAATCTAGGTTGATGAATATTAAGGATTGGATGATGGCATATTTAATATCTTGAAAACCATTCCTACCTTCATTAGTCCCTTCTAGGGTAGCATATTTCTTTAGAATTTTGGTCATAGGCCTAACCATTTGGGAAAAACTATTATAAAATTGGAAACAAATTAGATTTGACCTAGGAAAGGTCTTATTTCCTTAATAGGGGTGGGAAAGGGGAGATCTTGGATGGATTTAATCCTATCAAGGTCTATGGATAAAACTTATTTTGATAGTACATGACCTAGCAAATTATCTTCTTAGACCATAAAAATAGACTTTTTTGGGATTGAGTGAAATGCCAAACTCTCTACACCTTTAAAGATTAACTCAATATTTTCAATGTGTTTACTTATATCTTTTGAATATATGATTAGTTAATTGAGGTATATGAATATCATATCACCAATAAGTCTAGGAAATACTATGCTCATGGACCATAGGAAGGTTTCCCTTACATTTGATAGGTCAAATGATATTTTTTGATATGCAAAGGTCCCCCATTTGGTGGTGAAGAATGTTTTTATGTTGGTTGTCATATTTTATCCAAATCTAATTGTGACATAAGAAGCCATCTAGAAGTGATAAAATTTTTGATCATACCATATTTTATAGAATCTAATGGATGATAGGAAAATGTTAAGTTCTTTTAACAAATCTTAGTCCAAGTTCCTAAAATTCATGCATAAACTTATATCTCTATTCTTCTTACTTATAGGAATAAAATTAGCAACCTAGATGGATTTTTTGATTAGGAATATTATATGGGCCTATAAGAGCTTCAAAATTAATTTTTCATCATTTATTTTATCTTGGGATTTATTTCTCATTGTTTCTATCTAAAATATTTAGTACTTGGATCCAAATCAGTGGTGTGATATATGATTTTTCAATATAAAATTTGAGATTTTTATATGACCATGCAATGATGTCCTTGTACTTTCCATAGAGATATTTGAAAATGACCATTTCTTCATGAGTTCACTCTTTTCTAAGTAGTAGGTTCTTTCCTTCAACCACTTCATTAGAGTGATATGAGGAGGATTTCATGTTGAGGCGTGTTTTCCTTATACTATAATTTGGGTTAAGTAATTCTTTAGGGTGACTAATACCTTGGGTAGTTGATGTTGTTTTCATTGTATAACCCCATATTTGATGTTGTCCTTGTACTCATTCTTCTTTTCTATGTATTGTGTTTGTTTTATTAAGAATTATATGATTTGTTCATAATTGTTAAAGACCTATCAATGATCAAATTTATTAGGGATGGATAATCTAAATACTAATTATATATCCTTTAGTTTATCCTATATATTAATGGTAGGATTATATATAGCTACTATGTCTACCAACTCATCTAACTTTACATTCAATTCCCTAGAAATTGCTTTGATTTCATATGTTTGAAAACTCTTTGGAAAATTCTTGATCTTGTACTTATATATCTTTAGGTTATTATTATTTCTGGTGCATTGAGAATTAACTTGGTTTAAATTTAGTTTAGAGTTTCCATATATTCTTAGGTTTCTAATTCCCAACTTCTTTTAATTTTCTTAGGATTATATAAAATTATTCATACTATTTCATATTGTTGGTACAATTAGACAACAATTAGCATGTGAAATGGGTCTATGCACCCTATGGTACAACAAACTAAATGCCATTAACTATTTCATCTTTTGTTCTAGCACCGTCAAAATACATCGTCCAAGTTTTATTTGCTCTTCTACTTTTTGGAGATGGGAGAAAAAACAATACTTTTATGATGATATAGTTTTCTCATAGTCAACCTCTAAATATTTTTCATCTTGAATTATGCTAATAATCATGTCAATTTCCAAGATTTATTCATCTTTAATCTTTTCATCATCCTCTATATATTTTGGATGTTTATTTTAATTTATTACACCATATTCATATAGCTTATGCAGTAGGATTTAGAAGGAAGCTTGTTTTCAATATTGATCACCTTCCCATCCTTAGGCATATTCATGTGGGTATAATACATTTTTAGATAACTATTTTTGGATAACTTGTGTTCTTTCTTTAGATAACAGTATACCAAAGCATGTATGAAGGTCAACAACTATCACTCCTTGCACCACCCTAAACTCTAGATGTATAACTATGGTCATGATTAAGTCTTTAAGGACTCCCATTGCATTTATCATGATGCTATCCATTTGTACAAGATGCCTAGTTATATTGGTATAAGGTATATATTTACAAACTACTTTTGGCATCAATGTTACTACCACCCTAGAATTGACCATGCAACTTCTTACTAGATAGTTCTCAATCTTGAGGACCACATAAAATAGTGGTAGATTTAGTACTTTAGGATTGGGATATTCAATATATCAAGCACATTGACTTGAATATCTATTGTATGCTTTGCTATCAAGTTTTGTTTCTCAACTGTATTGGTTTGAGTGGGATATAGTTAATATATCTTAGCATAACTTCTCTCTTGCACCTTTAGAACCTCCTAGAGTAGATTATGTTTGAAAAATAGAGCTAAAACCTCTAGCACACTTATTCTAGCAAGCATATTATTCATTTTCTCTATAATATTAAATTTTAATTCCACAGAGGTGCTCTCAATTTATGTTATGATTTTCTATATTAATTTATGGCTATCTCATAACCTTCATTGGTGAGAGATGGGTACTTTAGTTTCTACTCAACCTATTTTAAATATAATATGTTTTATTTTCATATATTTTTACCATATGATTATCTATCTCTCTGTTCCTCCTATCTATTTTAGGTTTCTTTCCTTTATCTATCTATATTTCCTTGCTAGTTTGTGCTTCTACCTTTTCCATTTGAGACACATCTATGGTATTATTTTCTACAATTTTATTTTCTTTTTATTTCTCTTGTTGTAACACTATTGGTCCTTTATATTTCAAGTATGATGGTGGTATCCCTTTATTGAGAACCATTGCATCTATTGGTTGATTAGGACATTATGGCCATCCATTGTAGTAGTTGGATGTGCCCAACACTTGCATTGTGTGGAAAGTACAAAATTTAGAAATCTAGAGAGCATGGGATGTGGCCCAAAAGACAACATTTAGTATTTTTTGCAACCTTGAATCCTTGTTTAGATGTGATATTGAAGCTCAATTTCCTAAGCTAGCCTAGTCTATCAAGTTTCATCAAGAAAAAGGGAATGGAAGAAAACAACCAAAAAAGCAGATAAATGGAAAGTAAAATCCTATTTTATAGGAGGTGATGATGCAATAGTGGAATTAATAAACACATGCATAATCCATAAACAATGTGAAATGAACATAATTCCATTCAATGTGAATATTCAAATATAACATACACATGTAAGAACTAGGACATAATTTTTAATAGCCACATATTCTCATATATATCATATTCTGGTTAAATTCATGCTAGAATAAATGACTCAATGACTAATTGAAAAAATGACTCAAGGGTAAAGCCAAACTATTACATAGGAAAAATTCAAAATAAATATTACACATAAGGCCAAGTACTGAGCATGAATGAGCAACTTTGTATCCCTATAAAAGAAGAGAAGCTTTTACTTATAGATGAAATAGAGAAATTTTCCCTTCCAAAATTCAAAATTCTACTTTTAAAATTCCTCCCAAGATCCACTGCATTTATTATAGCTAATCTCAAGCTCTTTGGATCTAGAGCCATTAAATATGCAAGAGTACTAATTTTACTAGATGTGGACTTTTTTTCTACCTCTATAATTCACCCATAGTAGAAATCTCTGGCAATTAGAATCTAAGATCTTCCACCATTAATATCCTTGGGCTCGGGGTTGCTTTTGGATTGCATCCATGTTGTTACTTTAAGTTAATATATCACCCCTATGATACCATGCCTGGGTGTTGAAGGTAGCATACTAAAAACTAGGTTACCACCCTTTTACATGCAATTTCATTCTAGACTCTAACTAAAAATATGGTTTTAAATGATTTGTATGATCGATAGCTTGATCAACCTCCTTTGTATGGTTATTTATTAAACTTTGTTGCAACTCATGTTTCTACTCTTTTGCATGTAATTACTCCTACATATTTATTATATTTTTGGTTTTTGTACCCCCATATCTAGTTGGTATTTTTCTACTCTAGATACCACTTCTAATATTACCTAGTATTCTAGTGATTACCACTAGACCATGACTACCAGATATTTTTAATGCTTGGACATACTTCTCTCTTTTATCTTAATTTTAGTTAATCTTTACTTTGGAATATTTTATCTTAGTTAGTTTTGCTAAGGGAGGGTATTTATATTTGCTTGTAGTGATAATTAACTATAGCTTTAGTGACTGATAAGGATCTCTAGCCTACTAGATATAAAGAACCTAGAAAGTGATCATCTTATCCGTTAGATGTGAACTCAAAATACAATAAAATAAAGAGGGAATTACTAGAGCTTGCTCATTATCATCTAGGTTTCCTTCCATTCATCCTCTAATGGGAGTCTCATGTATTCTCATGGGTGTTTGAATTTAAACAATGAAATCTTGGGCCACAAGTTGGTGTGGTGCATCTTGTTTCATATTTGCTTGCAACATTTAGCTATTGCAAGATATCCTCTATATTTGACCTATTGAGTTTGCTTCACTTTAGGAATTCCCTAGAATGTGTAAAAAATATCCCATAATTTTTATAAATTCCATATTCTAGAGAGCTTTACAGCCTAGCATTTCTCTGCTAGAGGCTCAATACTTTAAGGCATGTGGGGGGTTGTAGGTGTTTTTTTGGAGGTTGGTGGTGATGTAGTCCATCCATGAACTAGTTAGCTTAGAGGCTCTTGATATTGGCATCAGGTTTTGAATTTGTAGGTCAAGATTTATCTCTAGATTCTCTCACCTACATGATCATTGCACCTCATTCATATACCCCTAAACGACGTATGTGGTCATGCATTTGAGAAAGTTTCTGGTAAAACTTGACATATGAAGTCTCTCATTTCTTTCACATAGAGTCTCTACTCTTTCTATTTCTATATTTTTATTTTTATATATATTTATATATACCTTGATAGGGATGACACTCAACCTCTACTTGAAACTTATCCCATGCTTATTGGCTCAAAGAATATATCAAATAGAATCTCAAACTTTAGTATCCCATCACTTCTTCCAATAATTAGTGATAAATGAATGTATTCCATCCCTAGATGCCTTTGATAATTATTTTCCCTTACTGAATATCTAGAAAAAATCTAATTCCACCATTGGTGACTACTCAATATAATATCCATGGAGTGGTTAGGGAGGAATCTTGATCACAATCCTATCTCTAGTTACCAGGATTATGAGTGTCCAATCTATGTAAATATAGCCTTTTAGTTTAGCAGTAAAGTATCTTGATAGATAAATATCAAATGAAACCAGGAGATAAACCACCACTATATATTATAGAATCAAGAGACTAGGATAGGCGTATAGCATAAGCAGAAGGCCCTTTTCCATCCCAAGGATCTAGACTAAGCTCCCATCTAGTTGCACCACCCTTCTATTGATTGGTTGAACAATCAATTCTAATACATATGTCACTGTGCTTGGCACAACCAAAGTACCTAGCCCAAAGTTGATTATGCAATTGTGCACCATCTTGTCACTATAAATTAGGATTAAGTATAAAGGCTTAGAACTGACTTGGCTTACTACTAGTTTAGATAATTGCTAGATTATTAGTTCATTATCTTGTTCTAGCTCCCTTTGATATACCAAGTTTTACTTCAAGATCTCTTTATATTTAGGGGTGGGTGGTACCTCTAGTATAGGATCCATCACTAAGAACCTCTCTAAGTGATCAATTATGCTAAGTGATATCTAAAGACTAGTAATTGAGAAGCACTCAATAGAGGCTATGATCTAGGCTAGTCCTTAGAAGATTGAGGAATTTTTATTGGCTCTAATAAGAGTGGAAGATACTTTAGGACCTCTAATATATTACACTATATGGCCACTAGAAGCTCTAGTTCATCTTGGCTTGACGTGGTTGTGGTAGCAGCCTCCACTTTTGGTCTAGTTGGCTTTCTTTAGATTCTTGGATTTATTTGATTCTACTCCTATTATAATATGATTGCCTATCACTTAGCCCATGTATGATAATTTGGTTGGACTTGTGACTTGCTAATCACTAGAGTAGCTACCCTATTGATATTTTCTAATTTAGGTTCCTAAGCATTGGAGTACCTACCTTGTTTGTATTTGATAGTTTAGGTTAGGTGAAGGTTCAATATTTGCTAATATCTCTACCCAAAAAGACAAATAAATACCTAGATGGGCATTGCCTCACTTGGTACTACTATGGTTTACTGAAGATTTTTCCCAAAATAAGCATTTTGAAAGTGTGTATGGGTATGGGAAATACTAAGTTGTAGACTCCTCCACATAGTTTTTTGCACCAAGGTGATGTCTCTGACATAGTTAGGAGGGATTTTCTACAATGGGTTAGGGATATAAATTATCTATTGATTATTTCCTTAGGATTAATAAGCATCCTTGTTGGCCTAGGTTTATAACTTTGGTTATTATGATGAAACAAAGGTTTCAAATTATTTTTATACTAAAAATTCTATGTATTTCATTCTCAAAGACATCTCATCTAAGAGTATCCAAAGTATCTTTTTCATTTTACTCAACTTGATAGAGGATTAGGAGTTTATAACCAAATGATTAGGAATGGTTAAGGGAGTTGGTTCTAGAATTGGGCTCACAACTAGAGTGGACTAAACATTTATGGGTTTTATTACTAGAGGAGAATGATGTGGGAGTTGGATATTTGGTAATAGGGGTATGGGGGTAGCCTTCCTATAAAAAATAGGTTATTCTCTACTTGGATAGCTATCCCATAGGTTTTCAAAAAGGAGTTTCCTTCCCTAGACTTGATAATCATAGAAATATCAAAACTGAAAGATTTTAAGTAGTATATAAATGCCATACCTAGGGAAGGTTAGATCTCATTTGGTACTCTATACTAAGTTTTGTGGAACTAGGTATTAAAATCATCCATCATCTCCATGAGTTTCCTTTTGATAGATATTAGTTATTCCAATAGAGACACTCCATCAAAATTTTTATTTGAATATGTTCACCAGTTAGTTCTCTTGTTGATCCCAACTCTTGGTTGAATGCAGGATGAGAATTATATACCATTCTATTTATTTCCTTATAAGGATGCTATTGTCTCTAATGTTGACTTACCTTTTTTAGAAAGTACACATTACCAATACTAGAAGTATCATCTTCAAAGGTGGCTTGCTTGTTGGATATTGAGGATTGGAACTAGGAGATTTATGACAAAAAATAAAATATCAAGTATAAAATATATTTACAATAGAAAAATTGTTGGGGGTCTTGCTTATTGTCAGCTTCTTCATGGATGTCTATGGGAAGCACGACTGGGTTGCATTGGTAAGGTTTGGGTTGCATTGCATTGGGGGCACCTTTTTTTAATACTTCACCTTTGTCAGGAGAAAATACATAGTTCATTGGGCAAAATGTAGAAAAAAAATTTAGTTCACGATCGCAGTAAAATTCTAGTCTAGTGCTGAAATTTGTTGAGCAATCGTTGTTCCATAATTTTTTTACTCAAATAGGGATGGTGCATGCATTGAGGAGTCTGGATATCACACGATCAAAACATAGGCTTTCTTCCCTAAAATAACCAACAATAACAAACAAAAACAACAATATGTTATGAGTAGAAACAACAACAATAATGTGATTTTATAACAAAATGGGGAGGCTTCAAATGCCACTATTGTGATAAGTAATAGGACCTCTATATCACAATGCATAGTCAAAATGCTTCATAGTGCCAGATAGGGTAAAGATTAAAATTTTAGATTACGCCAAAAATTTGACCCAATATTTTAGAATAGAGGTTTTTGGTTTCTGATCCACGAAAGTGGAGAGCATACTCTCTAAAATCTTAAAACTAAAATAGGGGTTTCACTACATGAATGGACAAGGAAGGAGATCACTTGGCTCTGATACCAAATGAAGGACCCAAAACCTCAAGTTTGATATTGGATTTGAGGAGTATAAATAATACAAGAGGTAGGTGACACATGTCACCAAGCTAAACCCAAAAATGACACATGGCATGGACACATGTCATGGGTAAAGTAAAATATAATAATATAAAGTACACATTATAATTCTAATAGTTTTGAATAGCCTCAATTCCATATTTTTTCATCAATATTATGGATCGTGCATAGGATTACCATGTGATGTAGGTGCTTTGTTGGTGTTGTTGCATATTCCTTGGTGTAGTAGGACAATGACTTCAAAGGTAAAGTTAGGATTGGATCCTAGATGGTAGGCAGGGTTATGCACAATGGTGAATATTCGTTACTAAGTGAATATAGCATTTTTAAAAATGCAAATTGAAAAATTTTGGGGACCATGGATGCCAACCCATTTACTCAAAAATTTTGGACCAAAATTTTTTTAAGGGTCGGTTCATTGCACGTTGAAAATAATATTACATATTTTTAACAAAATTGCCAACACTCCCGCCTAAACGAGGACCCTTTTCACCTTAAAATTATAAAAAATTTAAATTATCCTGCCAAATTTACCTATTATACCAGTATATATAATTAACATGATAGCATTACTTTTTATGTAAAACATTCAAATTATTAGAAAATTGAGCAGCAATAATGAAAAGTAAAACCTTCCAACAAAAAATACAAGAACAAAAACATTCAACCTGTTGTAGAATTTCACTGAACTCCAATAAATCCAGATACAACTTCAAATAGAACAAGAAACTAGACCCATATCTACACCCAGACTGGGATAGACCATATTTTACACCCAGACTGAGAGTCAGACCTTATTTTGATCCTAAACATAGAGCTAAATCTTGTTTTACACCCGAACTGAAAGCTAGACCTTTTTTTTACACCTAGATACAAAGTCGAACCTTATTGTACACCCAGAATAAAAGTTAGATCGTGTTTTGCACCTAGACCAAGAGTCAAAATTTATTTTGGACCTGAACCTTGTTTTCACCTAGATCATGATTCGTCCTTGTTTTGCACTCGGATCAAGAGTTAGATTATGTTTTCCACTCAAATCGAGAGACAAAATTTATTGTGCGCTCAAACCAAAAGCCAGACCTTATTTTGCACCCAAACTAGAATTCGGACCTTATTTTGCACCTGAACCGAAAGTCAGACCTTATTTTGCACCCATACTAGAAGTCAAACTTTATTTTAAACCCAGACCAAAAGTCGAACCTATTTTCAACCTGAACTGACTATCGGATCCTATTTTGCATTCGAAATGTATTTGGATCATGTGTTGCTTGTGAAAATGTGAAAAATAAAGGTATAGAATTTCACCTCTCTAAATTGTTTTTAGAGAATATAATTTCAAGTAGTTATAGTAGTAACATGTATTTTTTGTAGTAGTTATTATCTTATTGTAGATTTATTTTTTGTTGTTATCCTCTGTTTTCCCCTATTTTCTTCTATTCCACATTTGAGTGTTTTGATGCATTGTAGTAATAATAATTTTTTTGTCACCTAATTGCAGGTTTTTCTATCATTTATTGAAAATATGTCCATGCTCTATTTCCCCTGTTTTCCCCTATTTTTCCTTGTTTTGCATGTGAATGTTTTGTTGCATTTTTTAGCTACTTGTCTCTTCTCTTAAGGAAATGTAATTCTCTCTTTCTCTAAGGACACTTTGATTCTTAGTTTCTCTTGAGATCTGCTTTTCTATCATAAAATTATAAATAGGTAAATGCTTTGTTTCTCTTAAGACATTGGTATTCTCTATTTTTCTTGATTCTTAGAGAATATGAGTTCAAGGAGAATATGCATTCCTATGTTTTCCTATTTTTCATGAGTGACTATTTTCAAGAATTTTTAACCTAGTTGAACTTCCCTTAGGACACTAACATTCAATACTATAATATGATATTTTTCCATATTTGTACCTCTAATTATATTTAGTATATTGATTATTTTTTTGCTCTTAATAGTGACAAGTGCTATCTCCAAAAAATAGAGTAGTGGCATACACTAAAAAAATCATGATAAAGCCTACCTGGAAACTGGTATGTATTTTCTACCAACCAACCATCTGTTTATTCTAGTTACAATATTATCTTGAGGTCTTAGTAGTAAGACCTCTTCAACATTTTATTAATTTTCTAAAATGAAAAACATTTTCTTTACAAGTAAAATGTCACCTACTAGCGATGGAAAGAAGGGAGCCAAATTTTCTGCTGAAAAGAGTATCCTCAAATATTTTAGCCATATGTCAAAATCCAATGAGCCATCGACATCTATGCAAATTCAAGGTACAAATGATTTTTACCTACTAAACAATTAGTTGTGTATTCTGTAAATTATTTTAAATAATGCTTTCTTCCTCAAATAGTTAATTTTTAGTATGTGCCTCTGGCCATATTGCATGGAGATATGAATCTCTTTTCTATTTGTAAGTTTTTTTTATTAAATCAAAAAATGATAAAGAATATTATTGTATGCAAAATACCCTGTTGACCCTGATATGCCTCCACTTGAAGATATTCCTCACCAAGAGATGCCTTCTAATGAAAATTCTCTTAACAATGACATCCAACAAACACTTGAAGATATTCCTCAAAATGACATGCCAATTGAAAATGAAAGCGATAAATCAAATACATTACAAAATTCTGAGGAATCTTCAAGCATTAAAACTAAAAGTAGAAAGTTATCTAGCTAGGCTATTGGAAGGTCATTTTAGGTTGAATGGGTATCAAAATTTCCCTTTATAGAGCCAGTCTTAACAGATAACAAAAATGACGATAAAAAAGAATGTAGATGCAAAATTTGTAGTTGGAAACTAGGTAAGGATCATAGGATGCAAATTAAGATAGATACAATAGAAAAATATTGTGGCAAAGTTTATTCAAAAGTTATAGAAAGTGATGGAATGGTTAATAAAATAGTTAGGTGGAAGGATGCATCGAAATGTATGCATGTTAGATATGCAAAAGAATATGATAATCATATCAAGCTACAACAATCTCTTATTGAGAAAGGTGGAATGATTGAAGCCCAATTTCATAAAATTCATAAGACCACTTTAGCTTCAAAAAGTTTGCAGTTTGTTGTTGTATATAGTATTCTCAAAAAGGGTAGACCCATGTCCAATTTAATTGATTATAAGCACCTATTTCAACTAGTTGATGTGCAAAACCTTCCTAGTTCCCATTGGTCAGATCAAAGTGGTTGGAAAATTGTAAAATATCTATCATTAGTTGAGAAGGAGGACCTGAGGGAGAAAGTAAAACTTGCCAGATTCATTTCACTTTCTATTGATGAGGTGATGGTTGTGGACAACACATCTTGGATTTGCATGCATGTGTACACATTACAAAATCATGTAAGGCAACCTAGTTTGCTAGGATTACATAAGATGGTGGAAAGTTCAAATGCAGAAAACATCTATAATGTTGTTGTAACTAGTTTAAAATATATTGCAAGAATGAATGATATAGACATAGCCACAAAGTTAATATGCGTTGGAGCTGATGGTGCTGCTATAATGCAAGGGCACAGGAATGGTCTTTGTGTTCGACTCTAGACATCAGTTACCCCATATATGATACCCATTCATTGCATGGCTCATAGAGTGAATCTTGCATATAAAATAGTGAGCACTTTTGAAAATGTTGCGAGAGTGGAAGACCTCATTCGTGAAATACATGCTTATTTTTTGTGTAGTCCAAAAAGGTTTGCAGAGTTTCAATAGTTTGCACTAGGAGTTACAGAAGGGAAAAAGTTATTAAAATATGTGGATACAAGGTGGATTTCATTGTATCAACTTGCACACAGAGTTTTTAAAGAATATCAATCGTTAATAGGGTTTATGTATGCAAATCATAGGGCAATTGATAAGGCAAAATATTTGCTATTCCGTTTGATTGACTTGGAAACACTTTTAACATTATGTGGTATTCTTCCAATGTTACAAGAAATGAATAGATTGATTAAACTTGCACAAGAAAGATCCATCTATATTGTTGATTTTATGAGGATGAGAAAACAAATATGTATGATTATTGATAGGTTATATGTCTCCAAAGGAAATTTTATAGATCCCTTGTTTGATAGTTGGAGAATATTAACTAACGTGAATGATCCACAAAGCTTTTTGAAGTTTGACATCAATGATCATATTTGTATT
Organism: Wollemia nobilis; assembly: GCA_028583015.1. Classification (NCBI taxonomy): domain Eukaryota; kingdom Viridiplantae; phylum Streptophyta; class Pinopsida; order Araucariales; family Araucariaceae; genus Wollemia; species Wollemia nobilis. The sequence continues at coordinate 9,937,501 of JAQPPZ010000672.1, read as the reverse complement.
AAAGTTCGTGAAAAAATGATACCTCTATATTATTTTGAAAGGTGGTCTAATATAGTTACGGATGATGTTGAACAAGTTCCCATAACACGTAATCGATTTGAAGTTGTTTTACACAATACTAAGATTAAATTGTTAAAAATAGCAGAATCATTGATAAGTGAAATAAGAGATCGGTTTCAAAGAGATGAGTTGCTTGAGGCCATGGGTGTGGTTAACCCTCTATTTTGGGGTCCTTGTATTGACTACAAATCCACACATGAGTTGTTTATTAAATATATGGGTATACTTAGTAAGCATTTCAGTAAAAGTGTGGAAGTCAATGGTGTTGAAATCAAAGGTATTCTCAACAAAGAACTTTTAAGACAACAATCATCACATTTTGGAAGTACAATGGTTGAGCAAACATCTCTTTTGAGAAACATCCATGAGCCTGGTTCCATTGCACGTTTGTGGCAAAAATTGTATCCAAGTAGTGTCTTACAAGATACAATTAGTGAATACTTTTGTTTATATGAATTATGCCAAACAATGATTTTGGGATCTATGGAAGATGAGAGGGTTTTTAGTGCACTATATTTTGTGAAATCTAAACTTCGTAATAGGCTGGATAAAAATTTGGAAAATTGTTTGAGGATTTATGTGTTAGTGTATGAGCTGGACAAATTTCCCTATGATAGAGCATTGGCATACTGGAAATCCCTAGCAGACATAAGGTGTATCACTAATACGCATGATAAGGAGGATAATGATGGTTGTAGTGATCAGATAGTGGAGACACAAATATCCGCTATGCTTAATAGTGATTCTGGAGAAGTTGAGAAGTGTTTGTTTCAGCTACCTGAATTGTAATTTTTTCAAGATTTCACAACATTCATAGATTTGACTTCATTTGATATCAGATTTCAAAATATTGTTTCAGATTTATTAGATTTCACAAAATTTGTTTATTCATAAATTTTATGTTTTATATCACATTGTTGTTTTTAAAAATTGTATCTTTTATATCATAGTGTCTCAACTGCCTTCATTGATAAATCCTTATGTTTTATATCATAGTATTGTTAATGTATGAATATTGATGTATTGGCACTATTGAGGTCTTTTTACTTTGCAAATAACTATTAACCAACAATAATATTTCTTTGTTGTTTGAAATGAACATAGTAAATATTATTGGATCGATATAAACTAAAAAAGCAACACAAAATTATAAATGGAAACAACCATTGAATGATAGAAGACACAAAATTAGTAAATGCTTTTTTCATTAATATGATTAAAAATATATTACATTGTACAAAATTATTGACTGCAATATAAAAAAATGCAATCAACTAGTAATCAATCCATAGTTTTTTAAACATCATATTGGGGGTTTTTTGCCTCAACTTCTCCTTCAGTTGCCACTTCCTTTCCTTTTTCTTGTTCCCCAACACCCTTTGTTGATAGTGCTCCAGTTCTAACTAGACCTTCCTCTATTTTCTTGAAATTCCCCAGCAAAGCATATTCTTCTTGGGTTGGATCTTCTAGCACTGTTTGAAGTGGTTCTTTCACTTTCTCTTAATTTATTGGATTGCATGGTTTTCTTCATTAACACTGCATTTTTCAAGAATTTCTTGGTCACTTCAATATTAACTTCCATGCTTTTAACTTGTTTTTTTAATTATCAAAATTTGACTGCAAAAAGAAAAAATATTTCAGTAGAGTTATAAAAAATATATAAGAAAACAGAAGAAAATATTTGAATTAACATTTGAGTTTTAAAATTTGAGTGCAAAATAAATAGAATACATAAGAAAATATTTGCTCACCTCAACAACCTCAACAATTGCAACTTTTTTCTTATCGAAAGCCCATTGGTTATAAAATGCTTGGGCTTCAGCATTAATATTCTCAATTCTACTAATCATAATATTTAGAATATCATCATCATACACAATAGTAGACTTCACTTTTCTTGACGTAGCCTGATCTAGCAGGCCAACAAGCTTTTCTGGTTCGTTCTCGACTAGAGAAAAAATTGATTCTCTTTTATCAAAATTTTTATATCGGGCACTAATTTCCTTCATGAGGACCTTGGCCCAATATTCCCACTCCTTCACCACTTCCAAATCTTGAAGCAACAACTCTTTTATTGTTATTTCACATTGTTCAACCATTAAAGCATTTTCATCAAAATTTACTATGTCATCCTCAGTTTGAGGATGAGGGTCGTCTGATTGTCCAAGCAATAATGTCTGTTGAGCTATAGGGGATTCTATTTTTTGTGCTTCTCCATGTGGTTCTTGAAGCACATCTATTGCCTTGAAGCCTAAAATGTTGCCCTACAATAGATAATCATCATCAAGTGGGATATTATCTAATCCCACACTTGAAACTTTTGGTGCCTGTGTATTTGTGTTCAATGAAAAATTTGGGAACACAGACACATTCTCACTTGATGCTGGCCCCCATGATCTCTGTGAAAAAAGTTGTTTTCCAACACCAACACGCATATGCCCTCTCATTCTCTGAACCTATGGTTGTCATTGTTGTGGTGGAGGCGGTGGCGGCATAACATTGCCTCTCACAACTTGTTGTTGAGAGGCGCCTGAAAATAGTAAAAAATATTTTGTTAGAATTATTCAAAAAATAAAATAGAAAAAATAAATACATGTTAATTCAAAGTAAATACACATTCATTTACCTAAAGACGATGAGATCTGATGTATTTGGGTGTCGAGTGGGGTGGGGCGTAAGTCTGAAAACATATGAAAAATTTAATAAAAATTATTATAATTTTAAGTAAACAAATATAGAGATAAAATCTGAAAAGAGAAACTTACGTGTTGTAGGGTTGACCTCACTAGATGCACACTACACATTTTGTGCAAACATAGGTGCACGAGAACCCCCAGGAGAAGAAACATACCTCAAACATTTATGCGACCTCTGCAATGGTGATGCGTGTGACGCAGTGTCTTTAGAATCACCAGTGGCCTTCGACATGTGACCCCTTATGGCATTATCCTATTTTACCCTTGAGGTGGCTGCCCTAGTCTGCATTTAGGTGCAAATAAAAATTAAAAAATGAAAACATGCTAAAATATAAAAAACTATTTGATGGTTTAAGATGGACTTATTTACCTTTAACTCTTGGGGTGTCATGGCAATGCCCTGTAGTGTTGGATGCACTACAGTTGGTACAAGAGTATTCTATAAATTATGAAAACTTTCATAATAAAGTGCTAAAATATAATTAACGACACCATAATTGTCATTGTGTTCATTTGAATTCCATGCAACTCTACTTTGATGCGATTTACAATATATGTGCACTATTCAAACTTCTCATGGGGCAGACAACAAACCATGTAGGCCAATGCCCAAAATTGAAGTTTTGTTCTTCCATGCACAATTAGTATTGCTTGGAAGAACTCAATAATTGCCTTCAGAGCTGGATGTTGAATAGAGTTGTTTGTTAACCCTCTTTTTGACTTAGAGGTGGAAGTTGCACAAAAAAAATAGTTTACAAATTACAAATTTTAAATTTTGAGCATTAATAGAATCTAAGAAATGAGAATTATACTTGACAACAATTTCATATCAAGATTGTACGTCATCTCTAGGTAATTTCTATCATTTGGAGATAGCACAAACTTTGGTGACACTAGAGGAGCATCCTTGAAAGGAAGATAGGTCAATATCTGGATGTCTGTAGGCGTGATTGTAAATGATAATTTTCTATTTCATAATTATAGATTAATAGTGGCATGGTCATGGTCGTAACCATCTATGATACTATGCAGAATAAATTTATCTATCTTGAATTGGGGCATAGAAAGCAAGTTCTACAAACCTACATCATTTAGCCATGAAAAGTCGTAACCTGGGGTGGTCAATATATCAAAAATTGTAGAGCAAGAAAGGTTCTTGAATATAATTTTTGCATAAGGGGTGGATGTGGTGGCCATTGCTAGTTGTGGAAGCACGAGAAATTGTATTGGGAAGGTTTCTAGGAAATGGTTGCTCAATAAGGGTTCACTTTGGTTCACAATCACAGAAATGAAAAAAAAAATGACTCTCGATGCCTTATAGGTAGAAACGACTATAGGTAGACACATGAAAACATGTCATTTGACATGCAATGCAGTTGACCTATCATGTGACATGTGGTAGTGTAAACCTTGGTGCACTCATATTGAATCAAGATAGAGTTTTGCACTTGATCCGAGGTCAAACAATGTTTTACACGTAGATCGTAAGTGGACCTTGTTACAATCGAATTGGTAGCCAGACCTTGTTTTGTACCTGGTCCAAGGGTGAAATCTTATTTTGTACTCAGTATGAGATCCAAATCTTATTTTGCACCCAAACCAAAAGCTAGAACTTATTTTGCACACTAAGAGCCAAACCTTATTTTGTACCTAAGCTGAGAGCCAGATCTTATTTTACACCTAAACTGAAAGTCAGACCTTATTTTGTACCTAAACTAAAATTTGAATCCTATTTAGACACTAGATTGATAGCTAGACCTTATTTAGCACCCAAACTAGAAACAAAAGCTTGTTTTGTACCTAAATCAAAATTCAAACCCTATTTTACACCCAAATCAATAGTTGGACCTTATTTTACACCTAGATAAAAAACTGGAGCTTGTTTTGAACCTGGATCAATAGCCAAACCTTATTTAGCATCAAGATAAAAAATCAAAGCTTATTTTGCACCTGGACCAAAAGCTAGACCCTATTTTGTACTCGAACTAATAACTAGACAATATTTTACATCTATATTGGAAACTAGAGCTTATTTTGCACCCTAAGTGGAAGTCAAACTCTATTTTGCACCCAAAATAATAGTTGTACCTTATTTTGCACCCAAACTAGAAACCAACACTTATTTTACACCCAAACCAAAATTCGGTCCTTATTTTGCACCTAAATCGATTATCGATCTTAATTTTATGATATTTTTAATGTTGGACCTTATTTTCAACCAGTTTTTGGTCAAAACTCTCAAATTCACCACTGTTTTATAATTTTTGGTAAAAATAAAGGTAATTCACCATATATCCTATATGAAGTTGGCTAGGATTTGCTAGGATTTTAAAACTGATTTGCATTTTTTTTATAATTACATTTTGGGTTCGACCCCTTATGCATAACCCTAATGGTAGGTAGAGTAGGAGGAATCAAAGGACCATTCAATATTGAAAACCTCTAATGTGTGAACATGCTTTAATTTTAAGTTTTTCTTCTTGAAATCAGACTAAGAGGTTGTACTTATAACTGGAGATTTGCAATATGGTAACAAGCCTTTCTCTCATATAGATCTAGGCCCCTTTTTTTTATTAGAGTTACTAGGTGAATATTGCATATGATTTTACAAATGGATAGATCAAAACCTTCATTGAAATATCAACCTAACATTTCTTCATGTGGCTTCAGTGTATCCTTTTTCAATAAAGTTGCTTACATTCTTTAGCCAATGGAGATGCTAGGTGAAAATATTTATGGTGTTTTAGCAAGAAGATGAGCTAAGTCCATAAATTAAGCCTCAATTTAGTATCTTTGTCTTGATATAATTTGTCCCATAGGGTATGCTATTTTGACTGTTGGTTGCTTAATATGTCATGGCCATTCATTACATCAGCTGGATGCACCTGGTGCTGGCATTGCATGGTGAGAACATAGTACAAAGGTCTAGACAACATGATACATACCCCAAAATAAAAAATTTAGGGTATTTTGCAAGGCTAAATCCCTGATTATATGTGATCTTGAATCTCACCTTCCTAAGCTAGATTAGTCTACCAAGATTCATCAAGAAAAAGGGAAAGGGAAAAAACAACCAACAAAGCAGATAACTAGAAAGTAAAATTCTATTTTATAGGAGGCAATGCACCAAGAACCTAAAGATCCTCTATGTAAGAGTGGGATTAATGAATACATGCATCATCCATAAACAACACAAAATAAACATGGTTCCATTCAACATGAACGTTCAAATATAATATACACATGTAAGAACTAGGATAGAATGTTGAATAACCACAACTATTCATATATATATGTCATAATTTTGTTACATTCATGCTAGAATAAAAGGCTCAATGACTAGTTGACAAAATGACTCAGGGATCAAGCTAGAGTGTTACATAAGGAAGGGGCAAAAGAAATATTGCACAAAATGCCAAGTACTATGCATGAATGACAACTTTCTATGCCTAAAAAAGAAGAGAAAACTATTACTTATAGATAAAATTAAGAAAATTTCTCTCTGAAAATTCAAAATGATCCTTTTAAAATTTTCTTGGGATCCATTGCATTGATTATAGGTAATCTCAAGGTCTTTGGATCTAGATCCATTAAAGCTGTAAGAGTACCAGTTTTACTGGATGAGGACTTCTTTAATACCTTTATCATTTGTCCATACTAGAAATATTTGAAAATTAGACTTCAAGAATATTCTTGAGCTTGGGGTCACTTTTGGACTTCCTCTATGCTATTGCTTTAAATGATTCTATCATGCCTAGGTGTTGAGGGTAGCATGCCAAAAATTGGGTTATCACCATTTCATGTATGATTTCCTTCTAGAATCTAATTGAAATTCTGGTTTTTGGTTATTTTATGCTTGATAGCCTAGTTGACCTTCTTTCACGTGGTTCTTTCTTGAAATTTAGTTGCAATTTTACTTTTTTATTTTTGCAAGAAATACACACTGATCAAATTTATAGTTTCTATACACCCATATCTAGTTGGTCTTCTTATGCTCTAGGCCCCACTTCTACTCTTGCCTAATATTCTAGTGATTGCCACCAATCCATAATTATCAAACATTCTAAATGCATGGGCATACTTAGCTCTCTTTTATATCAGTTTTAGTTGTTTTATGCTTTGGCCTCCTTGCTCTTGGCCAATTTTACAAGGGAGGGTATCTCTTTTTGCTTGTAGTGATAATTCAATATAGTACCGTCACTTTAGTTTATTTCTAAGTTGGTTGTTTCTCAATCACTTTCCTCTTATCCCTAGTTCGAACCCCTTATTGATAAGTGTATATGGAATTGTATTCAAATGTTGATCCTTCATTTGTCTCTATAATACTAAAATTAGCAAGGATAATATTTTTGGGGTTGTGTAAGAAGGAACTAACTATTGAGGTTGAGATTATTGGTACATAGACTAGTTTATTGGGGAAGTTATCCTAGAATAGTGATGTGTTGAGCCTAGAATTTTTATTATATTTATTTGTTTGAGAATACCTAATGGCTTTGGTATATTCTATATGATTGTGCTCCTCATTGTATGAAACACACCATGTAAGTCAACCTCTGAATAGGTGTTCACAATACAGTTATGAGTTTGATTCTCTCATTTATTGGAACCTTGTTGAGGTACTTGATATTTTGTAAGATATGGGAACTTATAGGGTTGCTAGTTTTGAGATTGTTGCCATTGTTTCCTTTCAACATTGTTATAATTTATCAAAATTTCAATCACTTCCATAATTTTATTCATTACAAAATTATTAATTGACTCATTTTCATGTTGGATGGAGTAGAAGGGTATATAAGTTATAGCTAAAAGGAGATAATGGATGATGAGTTTTGGCTAGGATGCATGATAATGTATGATGATGATGGATTAGTAGTAGCATTTGAATGAGGATTGAAAATAAAAAAAATAGGAGTTTTAGGACCAGGCACTAATGTGTTTTGAGAAATATGGGCTACATAGGCCATAGGTAGGGCATGAGGTAGTTTTCTTACTCTAACTAAAATGTCTTCTACCTAGGTTACTTCTTCAAAAGTTATAGTTGGTGTACGTTGATTAGCATTACAAACCATCAAAGTTAAATTAGACTATAGACCCTTAATGTAGTAAGGAAATGCTTGTTTTTTAAATTTTCTTAACATTTCATGGAATTAAATCTAAGGTTCTCAAGAATTTAGTATTAGAATTATGGATGTTTTATTGAGGATATCTTGAGGATAATGAGGTGGTGGATTTTGACAACCCCACTATTGATTTAGAGGGGATACATATTTATATGTATATGAGGGTGTTGAAAGCCTTGTTGTAGGTTCTTTTGGTTTGGAAGACAAGGCTCTTTTATATTGTGTTGTGCCTAACTAGATGGAGGTGGTGTTTACTCCTAGATGCTTCCTTGGGACACCTATGACCCAATTTATCTATTGTGTATATTAATCAAGACATTGGTTTTAGTTTGGAAGGAATTGAACTAAAGACCCTATGTTTAGAACTATATATTTGCCCCGTGGAAGGTTAGATATATTTGGTAAACTAGATCTAGATTCAATATAGATTCATACTAAGTGCTTATGAGAGGATTTTTTTGGGAATTAGAAATTCAAGCTAGATTCATACTATGAAAATATTATTTCCTTCCTAAATATAAATTATTTGTAAGGTTATATACATTGATGGGTATGCCAAAAAGAGGATTTGTGTGTTGAGGTTGGACTTGTACTAGACCAAGTTTAGTTTACTAAATTAAATGAGTAACTTATTTATTGATGTAAGAAACTGGTTTATAGGGGTGTGGGATTTTCACTGATGGATTAGCCATTGAGATTTTGAATTTTCAGGAAATGGGATTAGAAATTGGAATCTCCTCAATTTTATTGTCTAGATGTGCCCACATAATATTTTGTTCTTTCCTTTTTCATTTTATATTTCCTTTATGATACATAATTATCTCCACAAATTGATGTTATTTTTCTAATATTTGTGCTTTGAGTATGTATTCTTATGATTGTATATGCAAACCTACATGGATAGAGTTTTAAGGTTAAAATTTACAAAACTTTAAAAATTGGCCTGCAAAGTGATTCACCTACAAATTGGAGTGATTTGCTTGCAAGATCAAATGATTCACTGGCAATTTCAAGTGATTCACTAGTAGGAACTAGAATTAGTAAAATTTTTCTTACAGGATGATTTTCCTATGAAATAGTGATTCATTTGCAAATTCAAGTGATTAACCTCAAAGTGAATTGCTTTAAAATTAGAGCAAATTGATTTTTGAGGAAGGAGTTAGGAATGATTTTTTACCTAGTGGATATCTTCTCAAATTTTGAGAAAATCACTTATAAAATTTGTCTTGGTTATATTTTACTATTTTTAGAGTAAATCACTCACTAAGGTGAGCAAATTGCTTATATATTTGATCCTTAGAAAAATTGACTCCAAATCTATCTCAAATGCTTTCTACCTATAATTGATACAAATTTAAGATTAGATTTAAGGTTTTATGGTGTTTTGATGTTGTTCATATCATTGTCTTTATAACAAATTTAAAATTCTAAAGCTTGTATCAAAGTTGCCATTTGTAAGGTACTTGCAAAAATAAAGCACAAATAAAAAATGATAACTCCAGGCCCTAGCTACCTCTAGTTAAAGTTTGGTTAAATAGCCTCACTCCTAATGTTAACTTATTCTTTTGGTTGGCCATCCAAAACAAAATTCTAACTGTGGATAACCTATAGAGAAGAATGTATTTATCAAATAGGTGTTATTTATGTAACTCGAAGGAGGAATCTATTACCCATATTTTCTTTAAATGTCCCTTCTCGCATGGGGTGGTGTGCTCTATCCTAAAATCTTTGGGATTTTGCTAGATTCCCCTAAATTTTCTTTTATAATTTTGGGAGAAATGGATTCCTCCTTTATTTGCACTAAGGCTGAATTTAGTTTGGTGCTTTTGTTTTCCCTTTATCTACTAGAATATTTGGAATGAAAGGAATAAAATGACCTTTGATAATTACTATAGATATGTCACTATTATTTTCCTTAGAACCATTGCAACTACGGTTAAAAATATTTCATGTATCGATTTGGACTTTGTTGGAGGTGGGTTAGATGAGATAAGGTTGGATTTGGAGCTTGGATTTAAACCTAGACTGAGGGGGGCTAATCAACCTTAGCACATGCTAAGAGATTTTTCAAAATGGAAAACCCCCCAAGCTAGGTCAAGTTCAATTTTTATGGAGCCTCAAAGCGGAACCCAATGTTGGAGAGTGTTGGTGGGGTGGTTAGAGGTAATAAAGGTGCTCTTATCTTATATTTTGCAAAAAAATGGACATCCAAAATTGCCACTTCATAGCGGCAAGAACTCTTTTTTAGGGCCTAGTATTATTAAAATATTTAGAATTCAAAAGGGTTATTATTTAGGGAGACTCTCTTAAAATTATTAATACCATGAAGGGGTCTCAAATTCCTAGTTGAAATATATATAATATAGTTTGGGAGGCTAAAATATTTCTACACTCCTGGGAAGATGTTCATATTTAGCACATCTATAGAGAAGGCAATGACATTGTAGATTTCCTTCCTAACCTAGGGGTCTCAATGATTGGCCTTTCTGTATGGAAGAGGGACTTCCCTCTTGGTCTCCTTAATTTGATTGATGTAGTCTCATTTTAGGTGTTTGGTTGGTTTATTTATCTAGGACTTGAGGGAGGTTGTGGGGTCCTTTGTAGTTGTATCCTATGGTCATTTTTATCCTTTGGGCCAAGTATTCTTTGCTTCCTATGTCTTATTACTCTTTATATACTTTCATGTTTGAGGAAGGTAGTCCTATTGGTGGTGTTTCAATCCTCATTAGTCCTCTATGAAGTGTGTTCCTCCCTTATTTTGTATTCTTAATTCTAATTGTTCTAGTACCCTTTTGGGGGGAATGTGATCTTGTTGATGGTTAGTGGCTTCTTATAATTGGTTGTCCACATGGTTTTTCCTTTTTGGTCAACATGTACTCTCCCACTACTTTGTAGGGGTGCTTTAATGGCATGTTTTTTGTGGCCCTAGCAATATTTGGACCAAGTGGGGTTGTGTGATAATGGAATTTTTGTGTACGCTCCACTTGTTGGTCATGCATGGATTAAAGGGAGTGTCTTGGCTCATATTTAGGAGTGGCCTACCAGACGAGATGTGCTATATCTTGAATTTTTCTCTACTGACATGGTTTGTTGATCCTAAGCTACCTAGATTGGGATATTTATTTGGTAGCACTTGCTATTCAAATTATGGTTGTTGGATTTCACTTTATATTTGTCAACTTTTTGTCCTTGCTATTTGACCCAAAAATTGAGGCAACAAAACAAAAGTGCACTAGTAATAGTTTTTTGGACTTGGAAGTTCAGCCCCATACTTTGTGCACTTGGGAATAATGGAGCATCTTGTTTGTCCAACCTTGGTATTAGCTTTGAGCTCTTGAATTTGCACCATACTTGGGGTTGATAGTTCTTTCCAATTTTCCTAGGAAGGATTCAATTGAGCTCTAATGGTAGGGTGGTTGTTTTATGCTCGTGGGTGGTGGCTATATTTTAGAATAGTAAGATTCATATTTGGTTGTTGTGTGGAAAGAGTACTTTACTCTTATTTTAGTATATCCTGTGGATGAATTTTTGGACCATTAAGGGAGTAGTGGATCCAACCATGATTGAGGTTGGGGATGACATTAGGAAGATTTTGCGCAAAGGGGGCCTCCTAGACTACATTCAAAAGTTTCATGGGCACAATGAAGATGTGTCAAAGCAAATGTCACACTCATGTAAATATGGAGTGGTGAAAGTGGGAGGATTATAATTTGAAATTTTCATGGCTTTAATTGTTGAGGTGACCAACTTTCCCATGGATGGTTACTACCATAATAGGGAAAATCACTTCCTAATAAGAGAATTGGGATACTTTATGGATGAAATTGAATATCTCCCAAAAATTTAATATAGATTATTTTACTTTAGATTCAAATATATATGTTCTTTTAAGCTATCATGCCATGTTTTTAAATCAACTATGATGAAAGAGATTGATGAATATACCATCCTTCTTATTCCATTCCATGGAGAAATTGATGCTTGACATAAAGAGAGGGAAAAACTTTGATCTAATACATTAGGAGTTGGCCCTTTTATTTTTTGAGCATTTTTTAAAGGCTAAAGGATTATCTTGGGAGACTATTCTCAACGTTGTGATGATTTATAAGGAAGCTCCAATTACTATCTTTTCTCCAGGGTGCACTCACTCAAATTCGAATGATTCAAAGATGTCAAATGACTTGCTAAGTCCTATCATATCTGGAAATCTAGGGGAAAATTATTTGAAGACTCCTAAGGAAATTTAATTTTTACCTATGAGTATCATTGGTGAGAAATCAAGGAGGTCCAAGAGCCTCTTTTAGAAGTCTACCAAAGTTGAGATGTCCCATGTTTCTATGTCGTAGGTTCCTATGAAGTAAAAGGGTAAGATCTTAGTGGATCCAATCGATATTCTAAGAAAACGTCATTTTGTTATTTTGGACAACCTACTAGAGTGGCAGAGTCATTCCTTTAAACTCTAGAAGATAACTAGAAGGATATGGTTGGGACCCTGAAGGTAGTTATAGCCTATGCAAAAGATATCTAGGTGATGATACAATAGTGCTAGAGTAACCCTAGAGTTGTCATGTCGATCCTACATAATGTGGGGAAGACTCCTCATAAAAACTAAGCTTTGGTGGATGATTTATTCCTACATGTGCTATTTTTTGGCCCACAAGTGGGGTGTTCTAGTTTCTACTTGTTTTGGGTGATTGCTTTGATACTTGTCCTGGGGGGTTAGATCTTATTAGATCTTGGGCCTCCTCTAGGTTGGGTTGTTAGATTACTAGTTGGTGCTAATGGGTTGTGAGATCTATTGGTTTTTTGAGTGATATTTTGTTTTTTCCTTGGTTGCCCTCTATTCCTTCTTATGTAAAATTTTTGGGGTTCCTTTCAAAAACCTATTTTTTAAACCAAATTAAAAAATTTAATTTTTGATTGAGCTTGATAAATCAAGTCCATAGCCTTATTGAATTGTTCTAGATTTAACTTGTAATAATATGGGAAATTCAAAGTGAAATTCATGCAATTTAGAGTAATTCACTTGCAAAATAGAGCAAATCACTTGCAGGAATGGACTTAGGTAATTTTAGGTGACTGGCTCAAAATAGAGAAAATTGCTCCAAAATTGGAATTAATCACTACCTATATAAAACTTGGAAAAAATTCACTTCTTCATCTATTATGAATGTAAATTTAACATGAAAATCAAGGAATTTATCCAAATTTGAGCAAAATCATTGGAAAATCAAAGTTAGTTTGACCAAGCATATTAGAAATGATGTTGAACTAAAGAATTATCTTAACTTTTATTTTAATGATGCACCCAATTATTTCCTCAAAAAAGTTGAAAGAGAGTTTTAGTGCTCCTTCCAACCTCCAAATTGAGGTTTAATCCACACTCTCCTCATAGAAATACTCCTATGCTAACCTACACTAATTGCATGAAAAGTAAAGTGTGAAAAATAAATATGTATAAAAGATTAAGGGTGTGAGTGATTCAAATTAATATGGGTTGTGTGAGTGATCAATAAACACATGAGAATTTGAATAGAATAAATTTTATCCCATTCATTAAGTATGAAAAGTTAGTGGAAATATGGGATAAGGACAATGCCTTAATCACCATGCACTTAGCAAACTAGGAGGGTAGTGCCATTGATGGAATGCACAGACTTGCCTATTTCTCAATAATATCATAAGATCAAAGCACAATGTGGGTTCCATATAGTGTAGCCTTTAATTATCATGACCAAAATATGAATACAATGGATTCATAAACTCCTACTTATAGTAATAGCTTATCCCTAAGTTACCTAAGGCGAGAAAAAATTACTCCTAATAAAAGTAAAGACTTGGGGGTATCTTTACCAAATTGATGCACCACCAAATGTTACATACCTCCAATTGGATTAGAAGGCTTCTAAAATGAATTAATGTGTTACTACATATGAAAATATTTATCTCAAAATATTCTCCTTAGGGTCTATATATTTATTTTTTACTCCTTCAATGGCTATCAAGTGATTTGCTCCAATTAGCAATTAAATTGCTTGCTTTTTCTAGTGAATCAGTAGTTGTCCATGAATGATTTGCTTATTGGATCTAATTGGATTATTCTGCAAGTAAATTACTTTTGAACCAATCAAGCCAATTTTTAAGAAAATCAATCCTCAACTAATTGGTCTACTTTGAAAGCACATTGCTTATAAAACAATCGGGCCACTTAGCAAGTGAATTGTTCCTAAACCAATTAGGTGATTTTTAAACAAACTGGTCCTAAACCAATCAACACCCTAGTTGGACTTGGCCAACTTTCAAAGGGTTTTTAAAGGTTTTAGCTGCTTGATTTCACTATTTTATGTCCTTCCAAAATTGTATTTTGTAAGTTAGTGTGAAGGCACTACATGAACACAAATATAAATACCAATTTAAATTTTGGCTTATCTTTTTTATTCCTTCACAAAATTAGAAGAATACAATCTTGAAGCAAAATAGCAAACACAAACTATAATTAGAATGCTATTAGTCTTACACGGCAAGGGAAAATATTGAGAAAGCTTCTTGTAATAAATACCTAGGCATATTATATTGAAATGTATAATCTAATTATTGATTAATGATATAGGTAATTCATAACTTAAGGTTCATTGGTTTAGAAAATTATATTCATTAAGCAATTAGATATTAATTAGTCAACTTAGGGTGTTACCTTTACTTAGGATGCTATGTGAGATATTATATAGAGGTATGGTTATTATTGGATTGGATTTTGAGATCTAATGAACTATTTTCATCCTAATACTTTAGGAGGTGGACTTCCTTTTAAGTTATCATGTCATCTTAAAAATAAAGCAATTTTCAATGTCCATGAGACCATAGGCCGTATGAGATAATCCTCATAGAGAATATTGTTTACTAAATATATGTTTATCCAGCCAAAATTTGGTTACCAAAGTATGGTTGACAATGTAACCCCCATTGGATTCAAACCTTGATATTCTATTTGTAGTTCCAAATTCTTAGCATTAAGTCTACTCATCATATTTTATTAAGTAATTCCTTGATTAGTGTTTCCCTATATCAATGGTATTTTTTTATTTATATTATATGAATCTATTGCATGATGAATTGTTATTTGTTATATTTTCATATTAGATGTTAATTTACACTCTTAAATATCAATTTTCATAATAAGTGGTGTCAAAGCAATGCATTGGGCTAGTGAAGAATTAGTATATTAGATTTTGATGATAGTTTTTTGGCTTTTCAAGCCTTACTACCACAAAATATCATAGGTACCCAATATAAAACAACCACAATATTAAAGGTCAAATTAATAATAATATGAGCAAATTAATATTTAAGTTTTATTCATACATAGTTCATGAATGATATAGGCCAGTTACATTCATATTTAGTACATAGATGAATGCTATTTTCTTTATTATATAGGATTTGATATACATATTAATTTGATCATTATAAGATTACTTTGATATTTAATATTGTGGCTATTTTATATTGGGGACCTATGATATTTTGTGGTAGTAAGTCTTAAAGAGCCAACAATGGTATCAGAGCTACTTCCTAAAAATACAATAGTGTCTAGTTTGATAAAGTTATTTATTAGCCACCATTATTAATTAGCTTTGTTCACTTTTGATAAAGTTAATTTATTCTATCCACTTTAAAGGAAATGCAAAATTGGACTCTATTTTTAAAGGTCTTTCCACTTGGTTGAAGGAAAACTAGTGAAGACTAGGACTTAGCTATATTTAAGAAAAGGGTAAACTTAGGAGAGAAGTTGGATATTGATAGGAAAAACCAAATCCAAAAATAGTTGGAAATTTTGGGGACATACAAAGTCACCCTGATCATATTTTTGGATTCTCTAGAAAAGAGGAGAATAACCATTTGAAGATTTGAAGAATTGAAGAACTTTATCAAACTAGAAATATTTTTAGATTGAATATTAAGGTTGAACCAAACCAAGAAATAGTTGGTAATTTAGGGATATTTAGAGCCACCCTAACATTGATATTGGGTTCTCTAGTAAGGAGGAGAATCATATTGGGTTCTTAGGTTTGACCTAAGACATTTAATATTGTTGGAGAATATTATATTAGTTGGTACAATATTAGATTAGGTGTGTGTATTATATTAGAGTGTGAGATTATATTTTATGTAATGTAATAATGTGTAGGAAATGCATAAGTGTCATGTAATTAAGTGTGCAAGTGTTGTGAGTGTGTATGTGCACAAGTTTCCATTATGTAAGAGTGCATATGTGTCCTTAGAATAGGAAAGTGAAGAGTTTCAAAGAAGAGTGTAGTTCAAGAGTGCTTCATATAAAGAGTCACATACTATTATATATTTGTGATAAAGCATTGTAATTGGTATCAAAAGTGCATAGAACATTGCATGCATTAGTAGACCTTTATTCTACATTAATTTTAGTATTTTCATGAGCTTTTCCATGTGATTATTCTGATTATTTCTAAGTTATTCTATTCATTATTGAGTTCTTTATAATGGAACTTTATTTAGATCTTGTAATTACTTTCATGTTAGATTTTCATTAAGTGTTAGGCCTCAAAAGCTATCAAAGATTTCAGATTGAAAGACAAGCATCATCAGAGATTAAGTTAGAAGTTTGAGAAGCTTACTACAAAGATAGAGAAGAATTATAGCTTCTAAGTTTAAAAGAGAAGAGAAAGAAGCATTCATAATAGAGTACAAAGAGTACAAATAAGCATAAGTATTTAAATATAGAGAAAGAATACAACAAAGAAGAAAGGAAGTATAGAGATAGAGAAGAAGAGAAATCAATACAGAGAAGGAGAGAAGAAAGAGAAGTACAAAGAAGAAAGGATAAAAGAGAAGAAACATTAAGAAACATAAAAGAGATAGAAGAGAGCAGCCAATGGCCAACAAAATAAATAGAGATTAATAGGCCATTAAAGAAATAGAAATAAGTAGCCAAATTAAATAGAGATAGAAACAAACAACTAGCATAATGGAAATGTAAGCTTATCTATAGAAAAGAAAAGCTAAGTAATCTAGTGCATCTAAGGAAATCTAAAAGAGATGCTGTAATACAATGAAGCTAGCCAAGCCATTGTGTAGTATAGCTAAACCACAATGCAGTATAGATAAGACACAATGTAGTATAACAAGGATAGTGTAGCACAAAAAAACTATATTTCTATTCATTCATCTTTCTTAGTGCTAGAAAGCACCATCATCAGTCCAAATATAAGTGTTAAAGAACATTGTCATATATTTGGATGACTACACTAGGAGAAGCACCACCTAAATGTAAGTGCTAGAGAGTGCCACCCTCCATATAGTCTAATGTGCTAGGAGAGTTCCACATTCTATATTTAGCCATTAGATCTAGGAGAGAACCATCTTACATAAACCATTCAGATATAAAGTGCTAGGATAGAACTATTCATTTGAACCAAAAAGCTTCTGGATTCACAATCTAGAAGAACATCCATTATCTAGAAGGTGGAAAATTAGAGATCAAGGCTAAAATAATACAACAATGATGGATTAAAAAATTTCTAAGCCAAGCAACACTTGAGGGAGAAACCAGGGTCTTTGGGTAAATTCAGGTTAACATTAGAATCTGGAGTACACAATATCATTCACCGTAGGTAAAGTATAGAGGAAACAAACTGGAAAGAAGCATTAAAATCCTAAGTAATGACATGTTGAGCATAACAATAATATCACTGAGGAGTTAAGGTTACATTCAATGCCATTCTCTCAATGCATAAGCTATTTGATAATTGGAGGGAAATTAGATTTTGAATTATTTTTGAAGACTAGCATATTGGAGTAATAAGGTTTTATGAGTTATCTAATTTTTTGAATGCTAGCATAATGGAGTAATAAGGATTTAATTTATTAAAGGAGTTATAAGGTGATAAAGTATTTAAGTCTTTTAAAGTTTACAGTTTTTATAATTTTATATCTTAGAGGAGTTATAAGATTTGAAGTTTATTGATTTATTTCAAATATAAAAAATTTGATATTTGAAAATTTAAAATTTGAATTTTTACAAATTTAATATTTGGGAGTTAAAAGGTTTTCTACATCAAAATTTAGAAAATTAAAATTTACAAAATTTATATTTGAGTTATTATTTTAACTTAGGAGATATAGGGATTTCAACATGAGACATTATCAAAATGCAAAACCATACTTTATGGGAGGAAAAGTTCAAAAACCAAATCTGTATCAAAGGTAATATTTTGAATACAATGGATAAAATCATAAAAGAGTTATTCAAAAATCTTATCAAAGATGTAAGATAATATCACTTGAGTCTAATAAAAAGGTTCAAATGGAAAAATATGTTTGGTATATAGACTCAAGGTCTAGTCATCATATGATTGGAAACTTACTTTGGTTTGAATCTTTATAACTTAGGGATAATATCTCTCTGAAAATTATAGATGATAAAATATATCAAGTTCAAATAATTGGTAGAGTAATACCTAACATGCCTTTTTTAGATTTTGTGCTAGCGAATATTTTACATGTTCCTGGACTATCAACCAATCTTATCTTAGTTACTCAATTGGTTGAAAAAGGAAGAAAATTTGAATTCAAATATATAAATGAACATAGAAAATGCATCATCAAGAATAAAAATAAAATAGAAGCTATAGGTTCAATAAAAAATGGAATATATACCTTAGATTCAATTGGTTTTTCTCAAGATATTGTTGAATGTCTATCTCAAGATGAAATTAATAATAAATTGGTTGAGTTTTCAAAAGGATAGGAAATAGGGAATTGGATCCAACATAGTCCAAAGTTTTACTACAGATATAAGCAATGGATGAACCCAAGATTCATTATTATGAAGACGATTCTAGAGAAGCAGATATTTGTGAACAATGCAAGGTCACATGAATATTAAAGAAAAATATGAAGACCAAGATTAAAGACTAAAGTATTCAATAACCAAATAATGTAATACAAAGGAGTGTTGAGGTATATTACATTATTTGGTACATGCTAATGTACCTTCATGGTACATTTGTAAATTTGTAATAAATTAGGGTTGAGTATAGTTTAGATTGTGATTTATATTTCTCCTTTTATGTAAGTATCAATGTGTAGGAAATGCATGTCATGTAAGAGTGCAATGTGCAGGAAATGCACAAGTGTCATGTAAGAGAGAATGTGCACAAGTGTTTTGTATGTAAGAGTGAAAATATGTAATTTAAGTATGTGCACAAATTTCCTATATTAGGAGTGGATATAGAAGTGTAATAGTCATATGTGCAAGTGTCTTAGAGTCAAGTATCCATCTAGTATGCAAGTGGCAATATGATAAGCCAAGAGTCATGAGACTTGGCATATGGAGAGCAATAGTCAAGTACTTGAAGAGTTACATTACTATGGCTATATTCTGGAGATCATACCCCATTAAGAGAACACGAGGAAATTATAATCCAAGAGAAATTATAGAGTTGTAACTAGGAGAAAAGAAATAAAGCTTGTATATAGGATTTTGAGCAATTAATATTGTAATTTTTGTTCATGCATAGTTCATGAATGACATGGGTTATTTACATTCATATATTAGTATATAAATGAATGTTATTTGATTTATTATACAGACCTTGATATACATATTAATTTGGTCATATATTATTCTACTCATTATAATATTACTTTGACTTTTAATATTGTGGCTATTTTATATTAGGGACCTTGATATTTTGTGGTAGTAAGGCTTAAAAAACCAACATATTTATGATTATTAAGAAAACACCCTATGTTGTTTAAGGTATATATTCAAATAAAAATGGTATAGTTCATCATTTTACCATGTTTTAACCACCTTAAAATCTACAAGAAAATTCATGTCAAAAATCCAACTAATATTAAGAACTATCGTTAGATGAAGTCAGGATATTAGGATAGCTATATTATTTTTTTAAGGCATAGTTTTTTAGAGAAAAAAAAAATAACCATATCTTCAAATACAAGAAAGTAAATTAGTGTGATTTTTTGTGTTTTCAAAGAAACTTTAAGGTATCCTTATCTATGAATTTTTTTAACTTCAATTGGTAAGGAGAAGGAAGCCCACTAAATTACTACTTTTATGAGACCTTAGGTTATTATGGCGACTAACAATTTTAAGTGTTTGCATAAGTTAATTTTATGGTCAATACATATCTTAGTTATATAAAAAGGAATGTTTCTCATAGGTGGACTATTTTTTTTAACAAGAATTATAACCCTAATTAGGAAAAATCTAAACAATTTTTTTTGCTAAATAATAAGGGGTTGAACTTGGGTCCCCCACCCTTGACAAATTACATCTATCTTATTTATATCTTTAGAGTTTACAAATATATACACTTCTCATCTCAATTGAGATGCTATAGCTAGAAACCTACATCATTTTACATAAAATGTCTGAATTCTTGATTTTAATTTTTTGGATCTTTTCAAATTTTTGTATGAATACAATTAATCCAGAATTTAGCAACTTTTTAGATATTTTTCTATAGCAACCTTCACAATGCCAAAAATTCACCTCTACTAAATATGCCTTGCATCTTAGTAGAGTAATATTTCCAAAACATCGCACTATCATAGTCCACTTTACCAAATCTAGATTGCTAGTTTCCTTCTTGAAACACAAGTGCAACCACAAAAATTATAATAAATAGTCTAGAAGAAAACACATTATTATTACAAAATAAAGCAAATAATACCAATGAAAACATTAAATTTAATCTTAATCATAAAATAATTTAGGCAATCAACATTTTTTTGTCAGCTTCAACTAAACTTTCTACTTCCTCTAACCATGGAAAGGAGAATTTAACTTCATAATTCTCAATCAAAAACCCTCTATTGGCTAGCTTATCTACACATTTGTTTCCTTCCCTTAATATATGGGTAAAACTGGTTTCTTCAAAATCTTTGGCAAGATTTTGAATTTCCACAATTATCTCTTGTATGTTCCATGTAGCCTTTGCTTTCCTCAAAATTGCATTAGTTACTATGAGAGAATCACCTTCTATCCATACTCTATTCCATTTCATTTGTTTACATATTTTTAACCCTTCTAAAACTGCCCAAGCTTCAACTTCATTATTTGTCTTAAATCCACTATTGAAAGCATAACGAGATAAAATATCTCCTCTATTATTTCTAATTATTCCTCCTCCTGTTGGTCCTGGATTTACTTTAGAAGCTCCATAAAAATTTAATCTAACCCACTCCACATCTGGTGGTTTCCACTTCATATTCTTTGCCTTCTTTTTGCTTCTCTTCTACCCAATATCATAATTCCATTTAATGACTTGACTCCATCTATCAAGGCTCTCTGCTTCCAAATTAGGGACTGGGTGAGTTGATAGGGTTGGTTTAGAATCCTCTATGGCTAAACATATCTTCTTTTTCATTACCTCTAAATTAATTTTATTTCATTTACTATTCTTCTATTCCTTTCTAGCCATATAGTCCAGAGTATTGTATCTTTTGATATATCCCATATTATGGGTAAAGCCTTACTTTTATAAGTGTTTTACCATTGATTTAATCAATCTTCAATTCTGCTATTCATCACCATGCATTTACCAAACATATTAAGAATCCATTACCATAGATTCTATATTATTAAGCAATGTCCCAAGAGATGGTCTATACTCTCCTCCTCCTTATTATAGAAAACACATTGAGAGGGGCCATGAAAACCCCTTTTTCGTAAGGTTATCCCAAGATAAAATTCTTCTATGACCTACTATCCTGTTGGAATTATCCCTAAAGTCTTAAGTTTGTTAGGATTATTGTTGAAGCATATTATTGTTAGGATTAGTTAGAGTATATATCGCCATCTAGTTTTTAATTGATTGGCATAAGTTATATTATTGTTAGGATTAGTTAGAGTATATATCACCATCTAGTTTTTAATTGATTGGCATAAGCTATTGTTAAAATATAGGTTAGCATGAAGTTGTGCTATCAAAGCCTATTTAATATTGTAATATTTCTATTCTCATTTGGAATCAGAATGGGTTCTCCGCTCTGCTAGGTAACCATCCTAGCCAAAGGACCTAGCTGTGCTGCAGATCTGGGTTCTCCGCTCTGCTTGGTAACCATCCTAACCAAAGGACCTAGTTGTGTAGGTAACCATCCTAACCAAAGGACCTAGCTATTTCGCAGATCTCAAAGCTAGTGACTTAGATACAAGGCTCCTAGCTGTGCTATAGATCTCAGAGCTGGCGACTTGGATGCAAGGCATCAAAGTAGGTGGTTATTTTTTCCACCTTCATTGTGGATGTGATCTAGGTAGGGTACACAACACCCACTTGCTGGACTTGGCAGCACTGTTATAGGCACATAGTAGCGACGATTTTATATAGCAGTGATCTTATCCTAGACACTCCTCGCTCGTAGATCCAAATAATGGACATGGAAGACTGATTAGCTGATCACTAATCATTGATAGCAATCACAACCTGTGAGATTGCAAAACCTAAGATACAAAACCAAAGGACCTAGCTGTGTAGGTAACCATCCTAACCAAAGAACCTAGTTGTGTTGCAGATCTCAAAGCTAGCGACTTGGATGCAAGGCTCCTAGCTGTGCTACAAGTATTAGAGCTGGCGACTTGGATGGAAGGCATGAAATTAGGTGGTTATTTTTTCCACCTCCATTGTGGATGTGATCTAGGTATGGTACATAACACCTGCCTGCTGGAATTGGCAGCACTACTGTTAGAGGCACATAGTAGTGGTGATTTTATATAGCGGTGAACTTATCCTAGACACTCCCCGCTCTATGGGTATGGCAGAATGATTATCTGATCGCTAATCATTGACAGTGGTCACGACAACCTGTGAGATTGTGACACCTAAGATGGAGAGGACACATACCCTATAGACCAACATGGACATCTTATCCTAGACACTCCCTGCTCTACGGGCATGGTAGACTGATTAGCTGATCGCTAATCATTGACAGTGGTCACGACAACCTGTGAGATTGTGACACCTAAGATGGAGCGGACATAGACCCTATAGACCAACGTGGACATATTATCCTAGACACTCCTCGCTCTACGGGCATGGCAGACTAATTAGCGGACACAGACCCTACCGACCAACGTGGACATCTTATCCTAGACACTCCTCGCTCTACGAGCATGGCAGACTGATTAGCAAACACGAATCCTATAGACCAACGTGGACATCTTATCCTAGACACTCCTCGCTCTACGGGCATGACAGACTGATTAGCGGACACAGACCCTACAGACCAACGTGGACATCTTATCCTAGACACTCCCCGCTCTATGGGCATGGTAGACTGATTAGTTGATCGCTAATCATTGACAGCGGTCACGAAAACCTGTGAGATTGCGACACCTAAGATGTCATGGAGAGGACACAGACCCTACAGAAAACTGATCGCTAATCATTGACAGTGGTCACGACAACCTGTGAGATTGCGACACCTAAGATACAGAACCTGTGAGATTGCGACACCTAAGATGTCATGGAGAGGACACAGACCCTACAGACCAACGTGGACAACGCTAGGCGGATGGGACCCTCTACAACCTACACATGGCGACACACGGGAGAACGTGTGGATCAACATGACTAACGACACACGGGAGAACGTGTGGATCAACATGACTGGATGACTAGTGATGGAAGATCAAAAGGAGGATGGTGGAAGATCAAAAGGAGGATACAAGGTATAGACTACCATAAGGTAGTCATTTAACTCACTGGGGCTCTATTTTTTTAAAATGGCCATTAAACTCCCGCGTGAGATATGTGGGACTATTGTTGGCAAAGCACGTAGTTGACACAGATTGGGATTTTGTGAGGAGAGCAAAGAGGCGATAGCACTTTCATCCTGCATAATCCATTTGACGTTGCTTTGCCCATATTTGTTCTAGATATGTGACCATCAAAACATCAGCTGCAACGCGCATAGCCTGGCTGCAAATTACAGGCTCAGAGCACGTGTTTTTAGGCAAAATCAGTTGCTTTCAACACTGTTCGACCACACTCAGTAGGTACACGATCGCCTGCACACAGGAATTGCAGGAGATTGTTGCATTGCGCTGATGCGCAGATCTATTTCACACGGTGAAAGAGAAGCGGATGTGAAAGATCAAGCCATAGCAGCAGCGATTTGCAGCATGATATAAAAACAAAACACAGCACCCACGCAATTTTTTGATGGATAACGAAGCCATGATCAGGTAGACGACTGGTATACGCTCGCGATTGCAGAATTCGCCACCAGTGAAGACCAGTAGTGGCTGGTAGCGCGTCGCCATCATGAAGCTCCAGTGGATTGTATACTCAGTTTGTTTTGTAGAGGACAATCACTGCGAAGGACAAGCATTTTTGTAGATTGGTGCGATCGGCTAGACGGCGTGGAGACATTAAGTTTTGCAGCATCCAGTTGGAAAGTTTACACTTATGATGTTCGCCATTTATGCGCTATCTACAGAAGGCCACCATTGAGGCCTTGCACGGTTGACACCATATACAGCCACACCTGTGCTAATCTACCGTGGCATCGAAAATAACTCTCCCTGGAGAAAATTTGCAGGCGATCTGATTCCGATAAAAAAAAAATTGCCATCACCCGAGGCTCGGACACCAGATTAGCAAGCATAGCTCTGGATTTGTGGTGTCATTGTTTTCATTCGGGGAAAAGATCCACAGATGCCGGTAGTTTTGCGGTTGATACGGATCGATGAAAGCACCAACTGAGCCACACGGGAAATATTCTTTACTTCCGGTACGATTCTGTAATATTTCTGCAATCAACAGAACATTTTTGGATTCTCATAGCCAAACAATAATTTTAACTTTAGGACCGCTTGGGCTATCCCAAAATGTGACATTATTATTTTGTTGGTGTTGAACATTACATCCATTTCTTATCATTTTTTAAGTATTCGACTCCTAAATAAATTTATCCTTGGCTTACCTCAGATAGTTATTATCTTTATACTCAATTGCCTTCTACCATCAATGTCTTGAATACTTGCAAAAAAAAATCAGTTTTCCATATATATCATCCGGTACGATTCTGCAATTTCCTTGACATGTTTGGACAGAAGCCCGACTGTAGATACAGTTGCAGGTTATCCAGATCTCACAGATTGGGAGGACGATTTGCGGTCCTGTGACGAAGTCAATCTGCTACATTTTATTTGTGCAGCTGCAGCCAATAATCTGGTCTAACGTGCCATAGATCAACATAATCAGTGCACCAACAAACCGTGAAGTGCAGGCAAAATCGATCTGCAGATAATCCAGTGCCGGCTCGCGTAGTCAGAGTTGAATACAGGAGAAATCAGCAAGCGGTTTCTAATTCCAGAAATTTGGAGGAGAGTGTGCAGTGAGAAACTGTTGCCGTGACTATTGATTGCAGAGAATGCACAATGAAAATTTGTAGATGCACTTCAATCGATCTGAGACAGACGCGTAGGAGTGGTGTAGATCAAGCACCGCAGAGAGCCACAGGCCATCCGTGTGGAGCAGCGCCACCGTTGAGAGATAGCATTGCCGACCGGTCACAGGCAGCCACCGCCGTGGAGGTGAGGATGAACCCTCGACGATCAACTTGTTGCAGGTGAAAGACTTCGATGCAAAGTCTCAGATCGCAGCATAGCAGTTTTTGGCAGGAAAACAAATTACAGGTTTTAGCACTGTAGATGTGATTCACAGAAAGAACAGTTGAGGTTCTTTCTGTGATTAAAACTTGGAGAACCAGGAGAAGACCTACAACAATCCAGGTCAGCGATTTCCTGTAAGTTCAAGAGGCAGATGATATATTGTTGATATATTTGTGTAACAACAGTCCAAGTTTGTCGAAGAAAGCATATCTACTGGTGACTGCCCAATAATAGATTTGCATTGTAATTTGATGTAACGGTTTGTATTTGGCTATTTCGTCATTCAAGTTAGACGAGGGACCTGTAGCCAGCTTTGAGTGGATCCAGCTTTGTATTTTGTAGTTATTTTGTTGCTCATTTAGAGGACAGAGAAATTTTGTAGTTATTTTGTTGCTCATTTAGACGAGGGACCTGTAGCCAGCTTTGAGTGGATCCAGCTTTGTATTTTGTAGTTATTTTGTAGTTATTTTGTTGCTCATTTAATGGCCACCATGTTTGAAGATTTGAAGGTGCCAAAATTTGATGGTGAAGACTAGTCCAAGAAGGATATGCAGAACCCTCAAATTGGAGCAGTCTTCAGGGAGATGAAAGAAGAAAGAAGAAAGAAGAAAGAGCAGCAATACCAAAATTGCTTGACTCTCATGGAATTAAGGAGAGGTATGGAAAGAGTGTTTTCCCTCTCATTTCTAATTGTAGATAAGCTACAATAGCATGGCAAGTGTTAAAGGATGCTTATGGGTTTGATGAGAACACCCATAAAGCTATGTGTGATAATTATGGAGATTGTTTGAGCAAGGAGAAGCCTTGCTTCTTTGAAGGAGTCTTGTGAAGACTCAAATGAAGATATGTATTTTGAAGAAGACATACATTATTATGATGGTGAATTCTTTCTTGAAGAGGAAGACATGTTTGCAGAAGAGCCTTGTGAGGAAGAGAGTTATGATGAACTTCTTCTTGAAGAAAAGAGAGAAGAAGATAAGGAATCCCTTCATGGAGAAGAGGATGAGAAGGAGAAGGAGTCTTGTACAACTCTCATTGGAGAGAGTCATGAAAAATATTATTGTGAGACACACATAGTTGAAGACATGTCTTGTAAAGGCATGGAAAATTGTAATAGTCAATTATTTCTTTTAGGAGGAGAAAAAAATGAAAAGAAAAATTATACTAATAACTTTTTTGTAGTAATGGCATGCTTGGAAAGCATTCACATTGATAGCAAAGAGGATGTATGTCTCAATGGAGAGACAATTTCTCAAAGACCTTGTTATGAAGACCACTCAAAAGTGGAAGAAAAATTTGAATATGAAGGAAGAGAAACACTCACATTGAAGTGTTCCTTGCTTGAAGACCACCTAGATGATGAGATGGTGTATGATGGAGAATGTCTCACAAATGAAAAGTGTATTATGGAGAATGCACCTACAATTCTCATGGAGGAGAATAAAGAAGATGATGATGGAGAAGCAATGTTCATGGAGGAGAATAAAGAATATGATGATGGAGAAGCAATGTTCATGGAGGAGAATAAAGAATATGATGATGGAGAAGCAATGTTCATGGAAGACTATTGGCTTATTTTTGATGAATACCATTCACTTGGAATGGATGTGTGCTCTCTTGAAAGAGCAAATGAAGTGATGTGGGATGTTGATCCACAAGAAAAGTTTGATGAAGAGGAGATGAAGACTATAAGCTTCATGCTCAATTGTGAAGATCACTCATTAAGAGTGACAAATGGAGTTGCTTCTTGTTCATCAGCCAAAGAAGTATGGAAAGAAGACAATATGTTGTGTGAAGAAAAGAGCACAAATGATTATCTCATTTGGGAGGTGGAAAGTGAGAGAGCAAATGAGATAGAAATAGAAAATGAAAATGAGATTTCTGATTTTCTTGTTGTAATGGCCAAGGGAACATCACTCATGAATGAAGATCACTCACTTGGAGTGTCTACATTGAAGAAAAAGAGTTGTCTTGAAAAGGCAACAATGTATGATTGTTTGAATAAACGGTGTTTCAACACTCCAACATGGATTGAAGAAAGGAGGAGAACTCTTAGTGAAGAGTTGATGGTTGATTTTACAATAACGTACAGTGAAAGAGATATGCCACAAAATGGCTTTATAGGGAGCACCAAATATAATCACATTGGAGGTAATGTTTTTATGATTAATGATTTGTTTTTTGTGAATAGGTATTTGAATATAGGAGAATATCTTAAAAAGGTATTATTGAGAGATGATTGTCTTGTAGAGACATCATTGGATGAAGTTCTTTCATTTTCAAATAACATGGACAACATGATGATGAAAACCATGGATATGTGTTGGCTATATTTTGTGTTTAAAATTCCTTGGAAGGAATCATGTAAAGCCATAGTAAAGAGTGAAACATTGTGTGAGGAGCAACAATTTGTTGTTGCATTTGTAACTAGCTATTGCATAGCTATATTTTGTTTGAATATCTATGTAGAGGTATGCGAAATTGTAATATGGCAAAATCATCTACATAAGATGATACATTGTACATACTCAGGAGGAGTATTAGGAGCTAAAATATGGTTTGAAGATCGTCGAATGAATGATGAAAGAAATGTACTAGATTGGTTAGTGAGAACTAATACTTATGGCATTATAGGAATACCATAATTTAAAGGATCTTTTGATGAAGGGGGAGTAGCTCATCAAAATGAGGCACTCAGTTACTTGCAGGAAAAATAAACAACTAAAATGGAGGAGATCCCACACCAAAAGTGGAAGGAGTGCCGATGACAAAATTTTACATTTTTTGATTTCTTGTTCCAAAACTAGAGGACACGAAAGAGATTGAGTTTATTTCAATGTTGTGATGTTGATGAACTTCTGGAATAAGTCCCATAAATATCAAGGGGGAGAATGTTGGAATTATTTGTAAAGTCTTAAGTTTGTTAGGATTATTGTCGAAGCATATTATTGTTAGGATTAGTTAGAGTATATATCGCCATCTAGTTTTTAATTGATTGGCATAAGCTATTGTTAGAAGATAGGTTAGCATGAAGTTGGGCTATCAAAGCCTATTTAATATTGTAATATTTTTGCAATCAACAAAAAAAATTTGGATTCTTATAGCCAAACAATAATTTTAACTTTAGGAATGCTTGGGCTATCCCAAATATCTCTCCATATTCTAGTGAAATTATTATTTTGTTGGTGTTGAACATTACATCCACTTATTGTCATGTATTCTCCTAAGCTATTAAAATCCCAAATACATTTATCCTTGGCTCCCCTCAGAATAATCATAGTTGTTATCTTTATATTCAATTGCCTCCTAGCATCAATGTCTTCAATACTTGCAAAAAAATATTCTTTCCATTTGTATCTTCCTTCTCGATTTTTGTACAAAATATTTGAAACCCTATCACCATATTTGTATTGAAGTAATCTTATCCAAGGTTTAAAAATTGGATCTAAATTGAGTGGTTTTTTATCACACCAAGTATCCATCTAAATAGAAATTGTTTCTCTAGTTCCCATCACCCATCTTAAACCTTTAATCATAAGATAAATAGAAATTTTTAAACCATTCCAAAGAGCAAAACCATTTGGTAGAGAGAATGCAGTAAATATTAAACTTGGGTCATTGGGATCAACATACTTAGAAGAATTCTTGCCCATTGTCTCTAACTCTCTTTGTAAAATCTCCGAATAAAATTTCCCCTAAGAGCTAAGTTTGCATCTGTAAGAACTCCTTGTTCCAATTTACCAAAGGAAATTTCCTTTTATCATGTAAACCTAACCATAAAAAGGATAACAAAATATAGATTAAAATTTTTTCAACTGATTTTGGCATAGAATAGAATAACATATAATATGTTGGAATTGCTTGTAAGTCTGACTTAATTAACTACACTCTTCTTGCTAATGATAACCATGTACCTTTCCAAGCTAGAAGTTTATTCTAAACTTTACTAATAACTAGATTCTATAAATCTATCCTCATTCTCCCCTCAAATAAGGGCATCCCAAGATAAGTTGGCAAATTTCCCTCCTCCATATGAAGCAACCTGCAAATGCTTGCTTTGATATTAGTAGGAGTGTTAAGGAAGTAAATTTTGGATTCAGTCCTATTAACATTTTAGCCTAAAGCTCTTTCACACTCTTTTAAAAATTTATTCAAATCTCTACACTCATTTATCCTTACCCTTTCAAAATGGGTTGTATCATCTACAAACTATTTATGGGTGATGTTATTACTAACCTTAAGTCCACCTGTAAGCCCATCTTTGTAAGCCTTCTTTAAATTCCTACTCAAAAAATTAGCCATAATAATGAAAAAATAAGGAGATAGAGGATGTCCTTGTCTAAGGCCTCTCTTGGCTTTAACAGATTCTATCACTAACCCATTGACCAACACTAAATAAGAAATTGTAGAGACATAAGCTTTAATACATCTAACCTATTTCTTCCCAAAACCAAACTTATCTAAAATTGCAAAAAGAAAATCTCATTTAACATTATCATTAGGCTTTATTCATATTAAGTTTTAATATCATTGCTTTCTCTTCTCTTGAAGTTGTTGAATGCATAACTTTATGTGCTACTATGATCTTATCTAGAATTTGTCTCCCTTTCACAAATCCTCCTTACTCTTCTAAAATTAATTTTTCTAACAATCACCTTAATATATTCGCCATCACTTTGAAAATAATATTATATGCCATATTACATAGGATTATGGGTCTAAAAGAATCAAACAACTCAATATCCTTCTTTTTTGTAATTAGGGTAAGATATGTTGCATTTATTTTATAAGGTATGAATTATTTTACCCTAGACTGTTCCACTACCACCAATAAAGAATCCTTCACTATATCCCAATTATGTTGGTAAAAAGTTGTAGAGAGCCCATATAGACTTGGGGATTTATCCTTATTAAAATATAAAAGAGCTAAATGAACTTCTTCTAGAGTAATAGGCTCCATTAGTTTCCTATTATATTCATTCATTATAATTGAAGGAAAATCTTGAAGAAGTTTGTCATTAAGAACTATGGTCTCCTTTGAACCTAGAATATTCTGATAAAATGACTTTGTCTCTTTTCTAATTTCATTATGATCTTCAACCCAAACCCCTTATATTAATTTAATTCTACTAATTATAGAAGTTGATCTTTGTACTATAGCCATCCTATGAAAAAACTTTGTATTTTTATCACCTTATTTTAACGAAGTCTGTATTGATTTTAATCTCTAGAATTTCTCTTCCTTATTGCAAATATTATGATATTCACTAAGCAAATTCCTTTACTCTAAGCTTGGATTATTATCATCACCTTTTTGGAATATTGAAAGATTATCTTTTAGTTATTTTTTCTAAAAAATATTTCCAAAGGTGTTCTTGTTCCATTCTTTTAATCTATATGTCATAGCTTTAATTTGTTTTGGAAGAGCATACAACCCACCATTATCTAAGGAATTCTATGTTTGAGCTATCATATCAACAAATTGAGGATGGTCTTTCCACATCTGCTTGTATTTAAAATATGATATTGTTTGAATTCACTTACCACCATGTTAACTCAAATTGGCTAGCGATTTGAACCAAACCTTGTTAAGGTATTAATTTTAGCACAAGTTCCTTCATCTAGCCAATGATCTGAGAGAATACATCTATATAATTTTTTTGCTATTAGGTTTTTGCCTCTCCTGTTGTTGGTCCAAGTATAGTTGTCTTCTTCAAATTCAAATTTCCATAGATTATTGTTTTGAATAAAAGCTGAGAAAACTTTCATACTTTGGGTCAATTTCCTAATTTCCCTAAATTTTTCATCCAGCTTGGTTATGGCATTAAAATCTCTAATGATCATGAATCAGGTTTCTTGGTCTTTACTTCTCATAAATGCTTTAATCCCACTCCAAACTTCTAATCCACTTGACTGAGTTATAGGTCCATAGAAATTTATAAGGATGAAATGAATATTTGCAAAGTAGCAAGTGACTAAAGAGGCTATCCAATACTTATTTTTATAAATGGTTACACAAGAGGTTCTACAAGGATTCCAACAAGTTAGAATTCCCTCGTCGCTTCTTCAAAATTCATAGCATCCCATTCACATACTGTCCATACTATTTTCATAGTTTATGAAAATTCTTTTATCATTTTAGTTTCCTGGATATAGAGAATATCAGGTTTATTAATTTACATAGGTCCCTAATACATCTAACCTATTTCTTCCCAAAACCAAACTTATCTAAAACTGCAAAAAGGAAATCCCATTTAACCTTATCATTAAAATTTATTCATATTATGTTTTAAGATCATTGCTTTCTCTTTTCTTGAAGTTGTTGAATGTATAACTTTATGAGCTACCATGATCGCATCTAGAATTTGTCTCCCTTTCACAAATCCTCCTTACTCTTCTCAAATGATTTTTTCTAACAATAGACTTAATCTAATCGCCATCACTTTGAAAATAATCTTATATGCCATATTACATAGGCTTTTGGGTCTAAAAGAATCAAAAAATTCAACATCCTTATTTTTTGGAATTAGGGTAAGATATATTGCATTTATTTTATATGGTACGAATTATTTTACCCTAGATTGTTCGACTACCACCAATAAAGAATCCTTCACTATATCCCAAGTATGTTGGTAAAAAGTTGTAGAGAGCCCATATAGACCTAGGGATTTATCCTTGTTAAAATATAAAAGAGCTAAATGAACTTCCTCTAGTGTAATAGGCTCCATTAGTTTCCTATTATCTTCATTCATTATAATCGAAGGAACATCTTGAAGAAGTTTATCATTAAGAACCGTGGTCTCCTTTGAACCTAGAATATTCCGATAAAATGACTTTGTATATTTTATAATTTCATTATGATCTTCAATCCAAACCCCTTATATTGATTTAATTCTACTAATTATAGAAGTTGATCTTTGTACTATAGCCATCCTATGAAAAAACTTTTTATTTTTATCACCTTCTTTTAACGAAGTCTGTCTTGATTTTAATCTCGAGAGTTTCTCTTCCTTACTCAAAATATTATGATATTCACTAAGCAAATCCCTTTACTCTAAGATTGAATTATTATCATCACCTTTTTGGAATATTGAAAGTTTATCTTTTAGTTATTTTTTCTAAAAAATATTTCCAAAGGTGTTCTTGTTCCATTATTTTAATCTATATGTCATATCTTTAATTTGGTTTGGAAGAGCATACAACCCACCATTACCTAAGGAATTCCATGTTTGAGCTATCATATCAACAAATTGAGGATGGTCTTCCCACATCTGCTTGTATTTAAAATATGATATTTTTTTAATTCACTTACCACCATGTTAACTCTAATTGGCTAGCGATTTGAACCAAACCTTGTTAAGGTATTAATTTTAGCACAAGTTCCTTCATCTAGCCAATGATATGAGAGAATACATCTATATATTTTTTTTGCTATTAGGTTTTTGCCTCTCCTGTTGTTGGTCCAAGTATAGGTGTCTTCTTCAAATTCAAATTTCCATAGATTATTGTTTTGAATAAAAGCTGAGAAAACTTTCATACTTTGGGTCAATTTCCTAATTTCCATAAATTTTTCATCCAGCTTGGTTATGGCATTAAAATCTCTAATGACCATGAATCAAGTTTCTTGGTCTTTACTTCTCATAAATGTTTCAATCCCACTCCAAAATTCTAATCCACTTGACTGAGTTATAGGTCCATAGACATTGATAAGGATGAAATGAATATATGCAAAGTAGCAAGTGACTAAAGAGGGTATCCAATACTTATTTTTATAAATGGTTACACAAGAGTCTCTAGAAGGATTCCAACAAGTTAATATTCCCCTGTCGCTCCTTCAAAATTCATAGCATCCCATTCACATACTATCCATACTATTTTCATAGTTTATGAAAATTCTTTTATCATTTTAGTTTCCTGGATATAGAGAATATCAGGTTTATTAATTTACATAGGTCCCTAATACATCTAACCTATTTCTTCCCAAAACCAAACTTATCTAAAACTGCAAAAAGGAAATCCCATTTAACATTATCATTAAAATTTATTCATATTATGTTTTAAGATCATTGCTTTCTCTTTTCTTGAAGTTGTTGAATGTATAACTTTATGAGCTACTATGATCGCATCTAGAATTTGTCTCCCTTTCACAAATCCTCCTTACTCTTCTCAAATGATTTTTTCTAACAATAGCCTTAATATATTCGCCATCACTTTGAAAATAATCTTATATGCCATATTACATAGGCTTATAGGTCTAAAATAATAAAAAAATTCAACATCCTTATTTTTTGGAATTAGGGTAATATATGTTGCATTTATTTTATATGGTACGAATTAGTTTACCCTAGACTGTTCGACTACCACCAATAAAGAATCCTTCACTATATCCTAGGTATGTTGGTAAAAAGTTGTAGAGAGCCCATATAGACCTAGGGATTTATCCTTGTTAAAATATAAAAGAGCTAAATGAACTTCCTCTAGTGTAATAGGCTCCATTAGTTTCCTATTATCTTCATTCATTATAACTGAAGGAACATCTTCAAGAAGTTTATCATTAAGAACCGTGGTCTCCTTTGAACCTAGAATATTTCGATAAAATGACTTTGTCTATTTTATAATTTCATTATGATCTTCAATCCAAACCCCTTACATTGATTTAATTCTACTAATTATAGAAGTTGACCTTTGTACTATAGCCATCCTATGAAAAAACTTTTTATTTTTATCACCTTGTTTTAACAAAGTCTGTCTTGATTTTAATCTCTAGAGTTTTTCTTCTTTACTCAAAATATTATGATATTCACTAAGCAAATCCATTTACTCTAAGCTTGAATTATTATCATCACCTTTTTGGAATATTGAAAGTTTATCTTTTAGTTCTTTTTTCTAAAAAACATTTCCAAAGGTGTTCTTGTTCCATTCTTTTAATCTATATGCCATAGCTTTAATTTGGTTTGGAAGAGCATACAACCCACCATTACCTAAGGAATTCCATGTTTGAGCTATCATATCAACAAATTGAGGATGGTCTTCCCACATCTGCTTGTATTTAAAATATGATATTTTTTGAATTCACTTACCACCATGTTAACTCTAATTGGCTGGCGATTTGAACAAAACCTTGTTAAGGTATTAATTTTAGCACAAGTTCCTTCATCTAGCCAATGATATGAGAGAATACATCTAGATAATTTTTTTGCTATTAGGTTTTTGCCTCTCCTGTTGTTGGTCCAAGTATAGTTGTCTTCTTCAAATTCAAATTTCCATAGATTATTGTTTTGAATAAAAGCTGAGAAAACTTTCATACTTTGGGTCAATTTCATAATTTCCATAAATTTTTCATCTAGCTTGGTTATGGCATTAAAATCTCTAATGACCATGAATCAAGTTTCTTGGTCTTTACTTATCATAAATGCTTCAATCCCACTCCAAAATTCTAATCCACTTGACTGAGTTATAGGTCCATAGACATTGATAAGGATGAAATGAATATCTGCAAAGTAGCAAGTGACTAAAGATGGTATCCAATACTTATTTTTATAAATGGTTACACAAGAGTTTCTAGAAGGATTCCAACAAATTAATATTCCCCTACCGCTCCTTCAAAATTCATAGCATCCCATTCACATACTATCCATACTATTTTCATAGTTTATGAAATTTTTTTATCATTTTAGTTTCCTGGATATAGAGAATATCGGGTTTATTAATTTACATAGGTCCCTAATACATCTAACCTATTTCTTCCCAAAACCAAACTTATCTAAAACTGCAAAAAGGAAATCCCATTTAACCTTATCATTAAAATTTATTCATATTATGTTTTAAGATCATTGCTTTCTCTTTTCTTGAACTTGTTGAATGTATAACTTTATGAGCTACTATGATCGCATCTAGAATTTGTCTCCCTTTCACAAATCCTCCTTACTCTTCTCAAATGATTTTTTCTAACAATAGCCTTAATATATTCGCCATCACTTTGAAAATAATCTTATATGCAATATTACATAGGCTTATGGGTCTAAAAGAATAAAAAAATTCAACATCCTTATTTTTTGGAATTAGGGTAAGATATGTTGCATTTATTTTATATGGTATGAATTAGTTTACCCTAGACTGTTCGACTACCACCAATAAAGAATCCTTCACTATATCCTAAGTATGTTGGTAAAAAGTTGTAGAGAGCCCATATAGACCTAGGAATTTATCCTTGTTAAAATATAAAAGAGCTAAATGAACTTCCTCTAGTGTAATAGGCTCCATTAGTTTCCCATTATCTTCATTCATTATAACTGAAGAAACATCTTGAAGAAGTTTATCATTAAGAACCGTGGTCTCCTTTGAACCTAGAATATTCCGATAAAATGACTTTGTCTCTTTTATAATTTCATTATGATCTTCAATCCAAACCCCTTATATTAATTTAATTCTACTAATTATAGAAGTTGACCTTTGTACTATAGCCATCCTATGAAAAAACTTTTTATTTTTATCACCTTCTTTTAACAAAGTCTGTCTTGATTTTAATATCTAGAGTTTCTCTTCCTTACTCAAAATATTATGATATTCACTAAGCAAATCCCTTTACTCTAAGCTTGAATTATTATCATCACCTTTTTGGAATATTGAAAGTTTATCTTTTAGTTATTTTTTCTAAAAAATATTTCCAAAGGTGTTCTTGTTCCATTCTTTTAATCTATATGTCATAGCTTTAATTTGGTTTGGAAGAGCATACAACCCACCATTACCTAAGGAATTCCATGTTTGAGCTATCATATCAACAAATTGAGGATGGTCTTCCCACATCCGCTTGTATTTAAAATATGATATTTTTTGAATTCACTTACCACCATGTTAACTCTAATTGGCTAGCGATTTGAACCAAACCTTGTTAAGGTATTAATTTTAGCACAAGTTCCTTCATCTAGCCAATGATATGAGAGAATACATCTATATAATTTTTTTGCTATTAGGTTTTTGCCTCTCCTGTTGTTGGTCCAAATATAGTTGTCTTCTTCAAATTCAAATTTCCATAGATTATTGTTTTGAATAAAAGCTGAGAAAACTTTCATACTTTGGGACAATTTCCTAATTTCCCTAAATTTTTCATCTAGCTTGGTTATGGCATTAAAATCTCTAATGACCATGAATCAAGTTTCTTGGTCTTTACTTATCATAAATGCTTCAATCCCACTCCAAAATTCTAATCCACTTGACTGAGTTATAGGTCCATAGACATTGATAAGGATGAAATGAATATCTGCAAAGTAGCAAGTGACTAAAGAGGGTATCCAATACTTATTTTTATAAATGGTTACACAAGAGTTTCTAGAAGGATTCCAACAAGTTAATATTCCCCTGTCGCTCCTTCAAAATTCATAGCATCCCATTCACATACTATCCATACTATTTTCATAGTTTATGAAACTTCTTTTATCATTTTAGTTTCCTGGATATAGAGAATATCAGGTTTATTAATTTACATAGGTCCCTAATACATCTAACCTATTTCTTCCCAAAACCAAACTTATCTAAAACTCCAAAAAGGAAATCCCATTTAACCTTATCATTAAAATTTATTCATATTATGTTTTAAGATCATTGCTTTCTCTTTTCTTGAAGTTGTTGAATGTATAACTTTATGAGCTACTATGATAGCATCTAGAATTTGTCTCCCTTTCACAAATCTTCCTTACTCTTCTCAAATGATTTTTTCTAACAATAGCCTTAATCTATTCGCCATCACTTTGAAAATAATCTTATATGCCATATTACATAGGCTTATGGGTCTAAAAGAATAAAAAATTCAACATCCTTATTTTTTGGAATTAGGGTAAGATATGTTGAATTTATTTTATATGGTACGAATTATTTTACCCTAGACTGTTTGACTACCACCAATAAAGAATCCTTCACTATATCCCAAGTATGTTTGTAAAAAGTTGTAGAGAGCCCATATATTCCTAGGGATTTATCCTTGTTAAAATATAAAAGAGCTAAATGAACTTCCTCTAGTGTAATAGGCTCCATTAGTTTCCTATTATCTTCATTCATTATAACTGAAGGAACATCTTGAAGAAGTTTATCATTAAGAACCGTGGTCTCCTTTGAACATAGAATATTTTCGATAAAATGAATTTGTCTCTTTTATAATTTCATTATGATCTTCAATCCAAACCCCTTATATTGATTTAATTCTACTAATTATAGAAGTTGATCTTTGTACTATAGCCATCCTATGAAAAAACTTTTTATTTTTATCACCTTGTTTTAACAAAGTCTATCTTGATTTTAATCTCTAGAGTTTCTCTTCCTTACTCAAAATATTATGATATTCACCAAGCAAATCCCTTTACTCTAAGATTGAATTATTATCATCACCTTTTTGGAATATTGAAAGTTTATATTTTAGTTCTTTTATCTAAAAAATATTTCCAAAGGTGTTCTTGTTCCATTATTTTAATCTATATGTCATAGCTTTCATTTGGTTTGGAAGAGCATACAACCCACCATTACCTAAGGAATTCCATGTTTGAGCTATCATATCAACAAATTGAGGATGGTCTTCCCACATCTGCTTGTATTTAAAATATGATATTTTTTGAATTCACTTACCACCATGTTAACTCTAATTGGCTAGCGATTTGAACCAAACCTTGTTAAGGTATTAATTTTAGCACAAGTTCCTTCATCTAGCCAATGATATGAGAGAATACATCTATATAATTTTTTTGCTATTAGGTTTTTGCCTCTCCTGTTGATGGTCCAAGTATAGTTGTCTTCTTCAAATACAAATTTCCATAGATTATTGTTTTGAATAAAAGCTCAGAAAACTTTCATACTTTGGGTCAATTTCCTAATTTCCATAAATTTTTCATCCAGCTTGGTTATGGCATTAAAATATCTAATGACCATGAATCAAGTTTCTTGGTCTTTACTTCTCATAAATGCTTCAATCCCACTCCAAAATTCTAATCCACTTGACTGAGTTATAGGTCCATAGACATTGATAAGGATGAAATGAATATCCGCAAAGTAGCAAGTGACTAAAGAGGGTATCCAATAATTATTTTTATAAATGGTTACACAAGAGTTTCTAGAAGGATTCCAACAAGTTAATATTCCCCTGCCGCTCCTTCAAAATTCATAGCATCCCATTCACATACTATCCATACTATTTTCATAGTTTATGAAAATTCTTTTATCATTTTAGTTTCCTGGATATAGAGAATATCAGGTTTATTAATTTACATAGGTCCCTAATACATCTAACCTATTTCTTCCCAAAACCAAACTTATCTAAAAGCTGCAAAAAGGAAATCCCATTTAACCTTATCATTAAAATTTATTCATATTATGTTTTAAGATCATTGCTTTCTCTTTTGTTGAAGTTGTTGAATGTATAACTTTATGAGCTACTATGATCGCATCTAGAATTTGTCTCCCTTTCACAAATCCTCCTTACTCTTCTCAAATGTTTTTTTTCTAACAATAGCCTTAATATATTCGCCATCACTTTGAAAATAATCTTATATGCCATATTACATAGGCTTATGGGTCTAAAATAATAAAAAAATTCAACATCCTTATTTTTTGGAATTAGGGTAAGATATGTTGCATTTATTTTATATGGTACGAATTAGTTTACCCTAGACTGTTCGACTACCACCAATAAAGAATCCTTCACTATATCCCAGGTATGTTGGTAAAAAGTTGTAGAGAGCCCATATAGACCTAGGGATTTATCCTTGTTAAAATATAAAAGAGCTAAATGAACTTCCTCTAGTGTAATAGGCTCCATTAGTTTCCTATTATCTTCATTCATTATAACTGAAGGAACATCTTGAAGAAGTTTATCATTAAGAACCGTGGTCTCCTTTGAACCTAGAATATTCTAATAAAATGACTGTCTATTTTATAATTTCATTATGATCTTCAATCCAAACCCCTTATATTGATTTAATTCTACTAATTATAGAAGTTGACCTTTGTACTATAGCCATCCTATGAAAAAACTTTTTATTTTTATCACCTTCTTTTAACAAAGTCTATCTTGATTTTAATCTCTAGAGTTTCTCTTCCTTACTCAAAATATTATGATATTCACTAAGAAAATCCATTTACTCTAAGCTTGAATTATTATCATCACCTTTTTGGAATATTGAAAGTTTATCTTTTAGTTCTTTTTTCTAAAAAATATTTCCAAAGGTGTTCTTGTTCCATTCTTTTAATCTATATGTCATAGCTTTAATTTGGTTTGGAAGAGCATACAACCCACCATTACCTAAGGAATTCCATGTTTGAGCTATCATATCAACAAATTGAGGATGGTCTTCCCACATCTGCTTGTATTTAAAATATGATATTTTTTTAATTCACTTACCACCATGTTAACTCTAATTGGCTAGCAATTTGAACCAAACCTTGTTAAGGTATTAATTTTAGCACAAGTTCCTTCATCTAGCCAATGATATGAGAGAATACATCTATATAATTTTTTTGCTATTAGGTTTTTTCCTCTCCTGTTGTTGGTCCAAGTATAGTTGTCTTCTTCAAATTCAAATTTCTATAGATTATTGTTTTGAATAAAAGCTGAGAAAACTTTCATACTTTGGGTCAATTTCCTAATTTCCATAAATTTTTCATCCAGCTTGGTTATGGCATTAAAATCTCTAATGACCATGAATCAAGTTTCTTGGTCTTTACTTATCATAAATGCTTGAATCCCACTCCAAAATTCTAATACACTTGACTGAGTATTAGGTCCATAGACATTGATAAGGATGAAATGAATATCTGCAAAGTAGCAAGTGACTAAAGATGGTATCCAATACTTATTTTTATAAATGGTTACACAAGAGGTTCTAGAAAGATTCCAACAAGTTAATATTCCCCTACCGCTCCTTCAAAATTCATAGCATCCCATTCACATACTATCCATACTATTTTCATAGTTTATGAAATTTTTTTATCATTTTAGTTTCCTGGATATAGAGAATATCAGGTTTATTAATTTACATAGGTCCCTAATACATCTAACCTATTTCTTCCCAAAACCAAACTTATCTAAAACTGCAAAAAGGAAATCCCATTTAACCTTATCATTAAAATTTATTAATATTATGTTTTAAGATCATTGCTTTCTCTTTTCTTGAAGTTGTTGGATGTATAACTTTATGAGCTACTATGATCACATCTAGAATTTGTCTCCCTTTCACAAATCCTCCTTACTCTTCTCAAATGATTTTTTCTAACAATAGCCTTAATATATTCGCCATCACTTTGAAAATAATCTTATATGCAATATTACATAGGCTTACGGGTCTAAAAGAATAAAAAAATTCAACATCCTTATTTTTTGGAATTAGGGTAAGATATGTTGCATTTATTTTATATGGTACGAATTAGTTTACCCTAGAATGTTCGACTACCACCAATAAATAATCCTTCACTATATCCTAAGTATGTTGGTAAAAAGTTGTAGAGAGCCCATATAGACCTAGGGATTTATCCTTGTTAAAATATAAAAGAGCTAAATGAACTTCCTCTAGTGTAATAGGCTCCATTAGTTTCCCATTATCTTCATTCATTATAACTGAAGGAACATCTTGAAGAAGTTTATCATTAAGAACCGTGGTCTCCTTTGAACCTAGAATATTCCGATAAAATGACTTTGTATATTTTATAATTTCATTATGATCTTCAATCCAAACCCCTTATATTGATTTAATTCTACTAATTATAGAAGTTGACCTTTGTACTATAGCTATCCTATGAAAAAACTTTTTATTTTTATCACCTTCTTTTAACAAAGTCTGTCTTGATTTTAATCTCTAGAGTTTCTCTTCCTTACTCAAAATATTATGATATTCACTCAGCAAATCCCTTTACTCTAAGCTTGAATTATTATCATCACCTTTTTGGAATATTGAAAGTTTATCTTTTAGTTATTTTTTCTAAAAAATATTTCCAAAGGTGTTCTTGTTCCATTCTTTTAATGTATATGTCATAGCTTTCATTTGGTTTGGAAGAGCATACAACCCACCATTACCTAAGGAATTCCATGTTTGAGCTATCATATCAGAAAAAAGGATGGTCTTCCCACATCTGCTTGTATTTAAAATATGATATTTTTTGAATTCACTTACCACCATGTTAACTCTAATTGGCTAGCGATTTGAACCAAACCTTGTTAAGGTATTAATTTTAGCACAAGTTCCTTCATCTAGCCAATGATATGAGAGAATACATCTATATAATTTTTTTGCTATTAGG
Organism: Wollemia nobilis; assembly: GCA_028583015.1. Taxonomy (NCBI): domain Eukaryota; kingdom Viridiplantae; phylum Streptophyta; class Pinopsida; order Araucariales; family Araucariaceae; genus Wollemia; species Wollemia nobilis. Next base: position 9,895,673 of record JAQPPZ010000672.1, on the reverse strand, counting down.
TTTTTGCCTCTCCTGTTGTTGGTCCAAATATAGTTGTCTTCTTCAAATTCAAATTTCCATAGATTATTGTTTTGAATAAATGCTGAGAAAACTTTCATACTTTGGGTCAATTTCCTAATTTCCATAAATTTTTCATCCAGCTTGGTTATGGCATTAAAATCTCTAATGACCATGAATCAAGTTTCTTGGTATTTACTTCTCATAAAAGCTTCAATCCCACTCCAAAATTCTAATCCACTTGACTGAGTTATAGGTCCATAGACATTGATAAGGATGAAATGAATATCTGCAAAGTAGCAAGTGACTAAAGAGGGTATCCAATACTTATTTTTATAAATGGTTACACAAGAGTTTCTAGAAGGATTCCAACAAGTTAACATTCCCCTGTCGCTCCTTCAAAATTCATAGCATCCCATTCACATACTATCCATACTATTTTCATAGTTTATGAAACTTATTTTATCATTTTAGTTTCCTGGATATAGAGAATATCAGGTTTATTAATTTACATAGGTCCCTAATACATCTAACCTATTTCTTCCCAAAACCAAACTTATCTAAAACTGTAAAAAGGAAATCCCATTTAACCTTATCATTAAAATTTATTCATATTATGTTTTAAGATCATTGCTTTCTCTTTTCTTGAAGTTGTTGAATGTATAACTTTATGAGCTACTATGATCGCATCTAGAATTTGTCTCCCTTTCACAAATCTTCCTTACTCTTCTCAAATGATTTTTTCTAACAATAGGCTTAATCTATTCGCCATCACTTTGAAAATAATCTTATATGCCATATTACATAGGCTTATGGGTCTAAAAGAATAAAAAATTCAACATCCTTATTTTTTGGATTTAGGGTAAGATATGTTGCATTTATTTTATATGGTACGAATTATTTTACCCTAGACTGTTTGACTACCACCAATAAAGAATCCTTCACTATATCCCAAGTATGTTTGTAAAAAGTTGTAGAGAGCCCATATATTCCTAGGGATTTATCCTTGTTAAAATATAAAAGAGCTAAATGAACTTCCTCTAGTGTAATAGGCTCCATTAGTTTCCTATTATCTTCATTCATTATAACTGAAGGAACATCTTGAAGAAGTTTATCATTAAGAACCGTGGTCTCCTTTGAACCTAGAATATTTCGATAAAATGACTTTGTATCTTTTATAATTTCATTATGATCTTCAATCCAAACCCCTTATATTGATTTAATTCTACTAATTATAGAAGTTGACCTTTGTACTATAGCCATCCTATGAAAAAACTTTTTATTTTTATCACCTTCTTTTAACAAAGTCTGTCTTGATTTTAATCTCTAGAGTTTCTCTTCCTTACTCAAAATATTATGATATTCACTAATCAAATCCCTTTACTCTAAGCTTGAATTATTATCATCACCTTTTTGGAATATTGAAAGTTTATCTTTTAGTTATTTTATCTAAAAAATATTTCCAAAGGTGTTCTTGTTCCATTCTTTTAATCTATATGTCATAGCTTTCATTTGGTTTGGAAGAGCATACAACCCACCATTACCTAAGGAATTCCATGTTTGAGCTATCATATCAACAAATTGAGGATGGTCTTCCCACATCTGCTTGTATTTAAAATATGATATTTTTTGAATTCACTTACCACCATGTTAACTCTAATTGGCTAGCGATTTGAACCAAACCTTGTTAAGGTATTAATTTTAGAACAAGTTCCTTCATCTAGCCAATGATATGAGAGAATACATCAATATAATTTTTTTGCTATTAGGTTTTTGCCTCTCCTGTTGTTGGTCCAAGTATAGTTGTCTTCTTCAAATTCAAATTTCCATAGATTATTGTTTTGAATAAAAGCTGAGAAAACTTTCATACTTTGGGTCAATTTCCTAATTTCCATAAGTTTTTCATCCAGCTTGGTTATGGCATTAAAATATCTAATGACCATGAATCAAGTTTCTTGGTCTTTACTTCTCATAAATGCTTCAATCCCACTCCAAAATTCTAATCCACTTGACTGAGTTATAGGGCCGTAGACATTGATAAGGATGAAATGAATATCCACAAAGTAGGAAGTGACTAAAGAGGGTATCCAATACTTATTTTTATAAATGGTTACACAAGAGTTTCTAGAAGGATTCCAACAAGTTAATATTCCCCTGCCGGTCCTTCAAAATTCATAGCATCCCATTCACATACTATCCATACTATTTTCATAGTTTATGAAAATTCTTTTATCATTTTAGTTTCCTGGATACAAAGAATATCGAGGTTTATTAATTTACATAGGTCCCTAATACATCTAACCTATTTCTTCCCAAAACCAAACTTATCTAAAACTGCAAAAAGGAAATCCCATTTAACCTTATCATTAAAATTTATTCATATTATGTTTTAAGATCATTGCTTTCTTTTTTCTTGAAGTTGTTGAATGTATAACTTTATGAGCTACTATGATCGCATCTAGAATTTGTCTCTCTTTCACAAATCTTCCTTACTCTTCTCAAATGATTTTTTCTAACAATAGCCTTAATCTATTCGCTATCACTTTGAAAATAATCTTATATGCCATATTACATAGGCTTATGGGTCTAAAAGAATAAAAAAATTCAACATCCTTATTTTTTGGAATCACGATAAGATATGTTGCATTTATTTTATATGGTACAAATTATTTTACCCTAGACTGTTTGACTACCACCAATAAAGAATCCTTCACTATATCCCAAGTATGTTGGTAAAAATTTGTAGAGAGCCCATACAGACCTAGGGATTTATCCTTGTTAAAATATAAAAGAGCTAAATGAACTTCCTCTAGTGTAATAGGCTCCATTAGTTTCCCATTATCTTCATTCATTATAACTGAAGGAACATCTTGAAGAAGTTTATCATTAAGAACCGTGGTCTCCTTTGAACCTAGAATATTCCGATAAAATGACTTTGTCTCTTTTATAATTTCATTATGATCTTCAATCCAAACCCCTTATATTGATTTAATTCTACTAATTATAGAAGTTGATCTTTGTACTATAGCCATCCTATGAAAAAACTTTTTAATTTTTATCACCTTATTTTAACGAAGTCTGTCTTGATTTTAATCTCGAGAGTTTCTCTTCCTTACTCAAAATATTATGATGTTCACTAAGCAAATACCTTTACTCTAAGCTTGAATTATTATCATCACCTTTTTGGACTATTGAAAGTTTATCTTTTAGTTATTTTTTCTAAAAAATATTTCCAAAGGTGTTCTTGTTCCATTCTTTTAATCTATATGTCATAGCTTTCATTTGGTTTGGAAGAGCATACAACCCACCATTACCTAAGGAATTCCATGTTTGAGCTATCATATCAACAAATTGAGGATGGTCTTCCCACATCTGCTTGTATTTAAAATATGATATTTTTTGAATTCACTTACCACCATGTTAACTCTAATTGGCTAGCGATTTAAACCAAACCTTGTTAAGGTATTAATTTTAGCACAAGTTCCTTCATCTAGCCAATGATATGAGAGAATACATCTATATAATTTTTTTGCTATTAGGATTTTGCCTCTCCTGTTGTTGGTCCAAGTATAGTTGTCTTATTCAAATTCAAATTTCCATAGATTATTATTTTGAATGAAAGCTGAGAAGCTTTCATACTTTGGGTCAATTTCCTAATTTCCCTAAATTTTTCATCCAGCTTGGTTATGGCATTAAAATCTCTAATGACCATGAATCAAGTTTCTTGGTCTTTACTTCTCATAAATGCTTCAATCCCACTCCAAAATTCTAATCCATTTGTCTGAGTTATAGGTCCATAAACATTGATAAGGATGAAATGAATATCTGTAAAGTAGCAAGTGACTGAAGAGGGTATCCAATACTTATTTTTATAAATGGTTACACAAGAGTTTCTAGAAGGATTCCAACAAGTTAATATTCCCCTACCGCTCCTTCAAAATTCATAGCATCCCATTCACATACTATCCATACTATTTTCATAGTTTATGAAAATTCTTTTATCATTTTAGTTTCCTGGATATAGAGAATATCGGGTTTATTAATTTACATAGGTCCCTAATACATCTAACCTATTTCTTCCCAAAACCAAACTTATCTAAAACTGCAAAAAGGAAATCCCATTTAACCTTATCATTAAAATTTATTCATATTATGTTTTAAGATCATTGCTTTCTCTTTTCTTGAAGTTGTTGAATGTATAACTTTATGAGCTACTATGATCGCATCTAGAATTTGTCTCCCTTTCACAAATCCTCCTTACTCTTCTCAAATTATTTTTTCTAACAATAGCCTTAATATATTCGCCATCACTTTGAAAATAATCTTATATGCCATATTACATAGGCTTATGGGTCTAAAAGAATCAAAAAATTCAACATCCTTATTTTTTGGAATTAGGGTAAGATATGTTGCATTTATTTTATATGGTACGAATTAGTTTACCCTAGACTGTTCGACTACCACCAATAAAGAATCCTTCATTATATCCCAAGTATGTTGGTAAAAAGTTGTAGAGAGCCCATATAGACCTAGGGATTTATCCTTGTTAAAATATAAAAGAGCTAAATGAACTTCCTCTAGTGTAATACGCTCCATTAGTTTCCTATTATCTTCATTCATTATAACTGAAGGAACATCTTGAAGAAGTTTATCATTAAGAACCATGGTCTCCTTTGAACCTAGAATATTCCGATAAAATGACTTTGTCTCTTTTATAATTTCATTATGATCTTCAATCTGAATCCCTTATATTGATTTAATTCTACTAATTATAGAAGTTGATCTTTGTACTATAGCCATTCTATGAAAAAACTTTTTATTTTTATCACCTTCTTTTAACGAATTTTGTCTTGATTTTAATCTCTAGAGTTTCTCTTCCTTACTCAAAATATTATGATATTCACTAAGCAAATACCTTTACTCTAAGCTTGAATTATTATCATCACCTTTTTGGAATATTGAAAGTTTATCTTTTAGTTATTTTTTCTAAAAAATATTTCCAAAGGTGTTCTTGTTCCATTCTTTTAATCTATATGTCATAGCTTTCATTTGGTTTGTAAGAGCATACAACCCACCATTACCTAAGGAATTCCATGTTTGAGCTATCATATCAACAAATGGAGGATGGTCTTCCCACATCTCGCTTGTATTTAAAATATGATATTTTTTGAATTCACTTACCACCATGTTAACTCTAATTGGCTAGCGATTTGAACCAAACCTTGTTAAGGTATTAATTTTAGCACAAGTTCCTTCATATAGCCAATGATATGAGAGAATACATCTATATAATTTTTTTCCTATTAGGTTTTTGCCTCTCCTGTTGTTGGTCCAAGTATAGTTGTCTTCTTCAAATTCAAATTTCCATAGATTATTGTTTTGAATAAATGCTGAGAAAACTTTCATACTTTGGGTCAATTTCCTAATTTCCATAAATTTTTCATCCAGCTTGGTTATGGCATTAAAATCTCTAATGACCATGAATCAAGTTTCTTGGTCTTTACTTCTCATAAATGCTTCAATCCCACTCCAAAATTCTAATCCACTTGACTGAGTTATAGGTCCATAGACATTGATAAGGATGAAATGAATATATGCAAAGTAGCAAGTGACTAAAGAGGGTATCCAATACTTATTTTTATAAATGGTTACACAAGAGTTTCTAGAAGGATTCCAACAAGTTAATATTCACCTGCCGCTCCTTCAAAATTCATAGCATCCCATTCACATACTATCCATACTATTTTCATAGTTTATGAAAATTCTTTTATCATTTTAGTTTCCTGGATATAGAGAATATCAAGTTTATTAATTTACATAGGTCCCTAATACATCTAACCTATTTCTTCCCAAAACCAAACTTATCTAAAACTGCAAAAAGGAAATCCCATTTAACCTTATCATTAAAATTTATTCATATTATGTTTTAAGATCATTGCTTTCTCTTTTCTTGAAGTTTTTGAATGTATAACTTTATGAGCTACTATGATGGCATCTAGAATTTGTCTCCCTTTCACAAATCCTCCTTACTCTTCTCAAATGATTTTTTCTAACAATAGCCTTAATATATTCGGCATCACTTTGAAAATAATCTTATATGCCATATTACATAGGCTTATGGGTCTAAAAGAATCAAAAAATTCAACATCCTTATTTTTTGGAATTAGGGTAAGATATGTTGCATTTATTTTATATGGTACGAATTAGTTTACCCTAGACTGTTCGACTACCACCAATAAAGAATCCTTCACTATATCCCAAGTATCTTGGTAAAAAGTTGTAGAGAGCCCATATAGACCTATGGATTTATCCTTGTTAAAATATAAAAGAGCTAAATGAACTTCCTCTAGTGTAATAGGCTCCATTAGTTTCCTATTATCTTCATTCATTATAACTGAAGGAACATCTTGAAGAAGTTTATCATTAAGAACCGCGGTCTCCTTTGAACCTAGAATATTCTGATAAAATGACTTTGTCTCTTTTATAATTTCATTATGATCTTCAATCCAAACCCCTTATATTGATTTAATTTTACTAATTATAGAAGTTGACCTTTGTACTATAGCCATCCTATGATTTTTTTTTTTTTTTTTATCACCTTCTTTTAACAAAGTTTGTCTTGATTTTAATCTCTAGAGTTTCTCTTCCTTACTCAAAATATTATGATATTCACTAAAAAAATCCCTTTACTCTAAGCTTGAATTATTATCATCACGTTTTTGGAATATTGAAAGTTTATCTTTTAGTTCTTTTTTCTAAAAAATATTTCCAAAGGTGTTCTTGTTCCATTCTTTTAATCTATATGTCATAGCTTTCATTTGGTTTGGAAGAGCATACAACCCACCATTACCTAAGGAATTCCATGTTTGAGCTATCATATCAACAAATTGAGGATGGTCTTCCCACATCTGCTTGTATTTAAAATATGATATTTTTTTAATTCACTTACCACTATGTTAACTCTAATTGACTAGCGATTTGAACCAAACCTTGTTAAGGTATTAATTTTAGCACAAGTTCCTTCATCTAGCCAATGATATGAGAGAATACATCTATATAATTTTTTTGCTATTAGGTTTTCGCCTCTTATGTTGTTGGTCCAAGTATAGTTGTCTTCTTCAAATTCAAATTTCCATAGATTATTGTTTTGAATAAAAGCCGAGAAAAATTTCATACTTTGGATCAATTTCCTAATTTCCCCAAATTTTTCATCCAACTTGGTTATGGCATTAAAATATCTAATGATCATGAATCGGGTTCTTGGTCTTTACTTCTCATAAATGCTTCAATCCCACTCCAAACTTCTAATCCACTTGACTGAGTTATAGGTCCATAGACATTGATAAGGATGAAATGAATATTGGCAAAGTAGAAAATGACTAAAGAGGGTATCCAATGCTTATTTTTATAAATGGTTACACAAGAGGTTCTATAAGGATTCCAACAAGTTAGAATTCCCTCGTCGTTCCTTCAAAATTCATAGCATCCCATTCACTTATTGTCCATACTATTTTTATTGTTTATGAAACTTATTTTATAATTTTAGTTTCCTGGATATCCAGGGTTTATTAATTTACATAGGTCCCTAATACATATTACCTATTTCTTCCCAAAACCAAACTTATATAAAACTACAAAAAGAAAATCCCATTTAACCTTATCATTAGGATTTATTCATATTATGTTTTAAGATCATTCCTTTCTATTTTATTGAAGTTGTTGAATGTATAACTTTATGAGCTACTATGATCCTATCTAAATTTTTTCTCCCTTTCACAAATCCTCCTTACTCTTCTAAAATATTTTTTTCTAACAATAGCCTTAATTTATTCGCCGTCACTTTGAAAATAATCTTATATGCCATAGGCTTATGGGTCTAAAAGAATCAAACAATTCAACATCCTTCTTTTTTGGAATTAGGGTAAGATATGTTGCAGTTATTTTATAAGGTATGAATTATTTTACCCTAGACTGTTCCACTACCACCAATAAAGAATCCTTCACTATATCTCTATTGTGTTGGTAAAAAATTGTAGAGAGCCCATCTATACTTGGGGATTTATCCTTATTAAAATATAAAATAGCTAAATGAACTTCCTCTAGTGTAATAGTCTCCATTAGTTTCCTATTATCTTCATTCATTATAACTGAAGGAACATCTTGAAGAAGTTTATCATTAAGAACTGCGGTCTCGTTTGAACCTAGAATATTATGATAAAATGACTTTGTATCTTTTATAATTTCATTATGATCTTCAATCCAAACCCCTTATATTGATTTAATTCTACTAATTATAGAAGTTGATCTTTGTACTATAGCCATCCTATGATAAAATTTGTATTTTTATCACCTTCTTTTAATGAAGTTTGTCTTTATTTTAATATCTAGAATTTCTCTTCCTTACTCAAAATATTATGATATTCACTAAGCAAATCCCTTTCCTCTAAGCTTGGATTATTATCATCACCTTTTTGAAATATTGAAAGTTTATATTTTAGTTATTTTTTCTAAAAAGTGTTTCCAAATGTGTTCTTGTTCCATTATTTTAATCTATATGTCATAGCTTTAATTTGGTTTGGAAGAGCATACAACCCACCATTACTTAAGGAATTCCATATTTGAGCTATCATATCAACAAATTGAGGATGGTCTTCCCACATCTGCTTGTATTTAAAATATAATATTTTTTGAATTCACTTATCACTATGTTAACTCTATTTGCCTAGCGATTTGAACCAAACCTTGTTAAGGTATTAATTTTAGCACAAGTTCCTTCATATAGCCAATAATTTGAGAGAATGCATCTATATAATTTTTTTGCTGTTAGCTTTTTTCCTCTCCTGTTGTTGGTCCAGGTATAGTTATCTTCTTCAAACTCAACTTTCCATAGATTATTGTTTTGAATAAAAGTTGAGAAATATTTCATACTTTGGATCAATTTCCTAATTTCCCTAAATTTTTCATCCAACTTGGTTATGGAATTAAAATATCTAATGATCATGAATCGGGTTTCTTGGTCTTTACTTCTCATAAATGCTTCAATCCCACTCCAAACTTCTAATCCACTTGACTAAGTTATAGATCCATAGACATTGATAAGGATGAAATGAATATCTGCAAAGTAGCAAGTGACTAAAGAGGCTATCCAATGCTTATTTTTCTAAATGGTTACACAAGAGGTTCTAGAAGGATTCCAACAAGTTAGAATTCCCTCGTCACTCCTTTAGAATTCATAGCATCCCATTCACATACTGTCAATAATATTTTCATAGTTTATGAAAATTCTTTTATCATTTTAGTTTCCTGGATATAGATAATATCGAGTTTATTAATTTACATAGGTCCCTAATACATCTAACCTATTTCTTCCCAAAACCAAACTTATATAAAACTGTAAAAAGAAAATCCCATTTAACCTTATCATTAGGCTTTATTCATATTAAGTTTTAAGATCATTGCTTTCTCTTTCCTTGAAGTTGTTGAATGTATAACTTTATGAGCTACTATGATCCCATCTAGAATTTTTCTCCCTTTCACAAATCCTCCTTACTATTCTAAAATTATTTTTTCTATCAATAGCCTTAATATATTCGCCATCACTTTGAAAATGATATTATATGCCATATTACATAGGCTTATGGGTCTAAAAGAATCAAACAATTCAACATCCTTATTTTTTGGAATTAGGGTAAGATATGTTGCATTTATTTTATAAGGTATGGATTATTTTACCCTAGACTGTTCCACTACCACCAATAAAGAATCCTTCACTATATCCCAATTATGATGGTAAGAAGTTGTAGAAAGCCCATCTAGATCTGGGGATTTATCATTATTAAAATACAAAAGATCTAAATGAACTTCCTCTAGTGTAATAGGCTCCATTAGTTTCCTATTATCTTCATTCATTATAACTGAAGGAACATCTTGAAGAATTTTATCATTAATAACTGCAGTCTCCTTTGAACCTAGAATATTATGATAAAATGACTTTGTCTCTTTTATAATTTAATTATGATCTTCAATCCAAACCCCTTCTATTGATTTAATTCTACTAATTATAGAATTTGATCTTTGTACTGTAGCCATCCTATGAAAAAAATTTGTATTTTTATCACCTTCTTTTAACGAAGTCTGTATTGATTTAAATCTCTAGAATTTTTCTTCCTTACTCAAAATATTATGATATTCACTAAGCAAATCCCTTTCCTCTAATCTTGGATTATTATCATCACCTTTTTGGAATATTAAAAGTTTATATTTTAGTTATTTTTTCTAAAAAGTGTTTCCAAAGGTGTTTTTGTTCCATTCTTTTTTTTTTTTTTGGTAAGTAAGAGAATATTATAATTAACACCAGGTTTTAACTGGTTGACCCAAAACCATTTTACAAAATAGGGTCCACTGACCCACTGGACAAAGGCCAAGCCCTAAAATTTTAAACTGACAACAAAAAGGGCCAAGACCTACTCTTCCATCAGAATACAGCCAAACTAAACTATGGAAGCCTAATATTATGGCCATCAAAAAAGAAAGACGCAAAATAGAACTAACAAAGAAAAAAACTAATCATGCAAGCACCATGCAGAGTAGCTTGTGCCCATATAAAATAATAGAATATGGTAAAAAAAAAACAGCCCATAGAATGGACAGCCAAGAGGCCAAGCAGTATTCCTTGTAGTCCTCATCTAAATTCTTATCATCCTCCTTGCCATCATCTTTAGATTTTGCCTTCGACTCCTTGTTCCCCTGGAACTGCTGGCTATAAAATAGAAGATTTAGAGAATCACACAAATCAACAGCTGCACTGATGAGGCCAGACAGACTCTTCAACTGGTTGATACTGTTGGAGGCCGATGAAATTGTCATCTTCTCCAAGACTATTATGGTGGGGTCCGGTACCTCATTGTCAGGGATCTCCAACACTTTGTTATTTCTTGCTAGGGCCTTTTTGCGACATCGAATCCAAACACACCTTGGGAAATACTTGAGGCCAAAGCGAGATGTTTCCCATGCATGAATTTGTAGATAAAAAACCTATATCAGTGCCCCACCAGCTGCAAAAAACACTAGTCACATGAACAAAAAAAACAAATATGACAAAAGCCATTATAAGGTTCAAAAAATATTTTTAAAAATGCCCCCATTTTCTGTCATTGATCCGATTTGAGCCTTCCAATCTAAATTTTTTCACTATCTATCACCATTGAGACTGCATGAGGAAGATTTTTAGTCCACGTGATCAAATTTGCTGCTACAATGCCTTCATTTGCCAACCTATCAGCTGCCATGTTTGCTTCCTGGAAGGTATGCAAAATTATGGCCTCAAGTCGATCATGAATTAGAGCCCTTGCTTCGTGGATGTAGTCATCAAATCTCCAAGGAGCTCTCTTAGTGTTCTTTAGAAGATTTATAATAATAAGAGAATCACCTTCCACCAACAGTTTCCCTGGATAATTCTCCGCCACCTTGAGGCTCCTCCAAATTGCCCTCACTTCAGCCACATTGTTAGTTTGAGCTCCAAGATGTTCAGCAAAAGCTACAAGCACCTCACCCTTGTGGTATCTAAGTAAGCCACCAACCCCAACTTCACCTGGGTTGCCCCTATATGCCCCATCAAAATTTAACTTAATCCACCCTAGGGGGGGTGGGGTCCATGTGATCATGGTTCTAGGACAAACTTGAGGATGATTGAGGCCATCAGTGAGAGGTAAGTTTAATGACTGGCCTAATGAAGCTTCAAAAGGATTTGGAGGTCTAGATGCTGCAGGCACTAAACAAGCATTCTCATTAGCATATACTAAAATTTTTGACAGGACAGAGGATGTGACAGGGATCGAAAACCAACACTTCAAGAAACTTGCCTTTTCATTAAAAAAAAAAAAAAAAAAAAAATTTACAGGCTTGAATGAAACAGCCCGCAGGCTTTACAATGGCCGACTTCGGCTCTGTTCTTCCACTGTACTACCTCCTCTGTTCTCCGGTCCACCTCCCCATAGTTTGAAATTTTGGGTTTTTATCGAGGCCCCGGCCCTCCCGACAATCAATGCCTCCACCTACCAACCTTCCCGCTCGAATTTCCCTCCTGTCGAAGCTTCAAAATTCTCGATCATAAATGGGCCACCGCCCGATCTGCACTGCTACTCGCATTCATGGTCTTCCTCGACCTGCAACCGCCGCCGTACCCTGTACTTCCGTCTCCTCCATACCGGCCATGCCCTGTTACAGTTGTTTTTTGTAAAACGCATCCGAAAGATGGTTCTCTCCCTTTAATGCACGCGGCTGTAAAATTTCATTCCATGATACGTGGCCTCCATATTTAACCAGATTCATGTAGCTAACCACATGTTTAAATTCGGCTTGCCCTCTCCTTAATGCGCAATATTCAATGCACGTGCCCTTTACAACTTGGAGGATACACGTGGCAGTCCACGTGTCAGTTTTTGGCCTCGTCTAGCCGTCCGCTATTTTCTTCGACCTTAAATTTACTTGGTCGCGGTCGACCCCTCCACCTTCTTCTTCACCTTTCTGAGGTCCTTTGCCATGATCTTGGGTTTGTCTTAACCCTTGGTACTGCCTTGGAAATATGCCACATGGCAGTTTTTGATTTGCCACGATATCGTGACAGGTCACGATATCGTGACCTGTCGCGATATCGCGACAGGACTCAACCCCTCCGCCATGTTCTGTAGACCGCTGCGATATCACGACATCGCGATATCGCGACGTCTAAAGCTCCTCACCACCGCCTCTAAAATAAAGTCACGATATCGCGACGTCGCGATATCACGACGGAGATCACCCCTTGCCTTTGCTTCTCAACAACCATCGCGACATCGCAACGTCACGATATCGCGACGTCGTGATATCGCGATGGAATCCTCCCCCCTTCCTCCTTTGCTCTGAAGAACTGTCGCGATATCGCGATGTCGCGATATCGCGACGCAACTCACCCTCACCATCAATGCAGCCTTTGAGGTCACGATTTCGCGACCCCCTTCCTCCATGCTTTGGAAACACTTCCCCCTTGGGAAAAACTGAAGAAAAATACTTGGAAAATCGAGAAAAATTTTGAAGATGCAGGATTTTTCCACTATTGCCGAATGCTCCTACATCAGACACCCTGGGTAAAAATGAGAAGTGATCTTCACTTCTGCTGGGTTCGGTTGCTGCCTCCTGCAACACTCCCGGACTCATCTCTGCCTCAGCAGCCTGCTTTAACCCCGGCTCCCGGTCCATACTTCTGTCTTCTATCGGACAGATTTCTCCACTGCTGCAAACTTCTTCTGCAGCCTGCTGTATTTCCTCCTTTTGCACAGAAAAATCTGTGCCTTCTTTCGGGCAGGTCCCGGTACCGCTGTACTCTTCCTCACATGCGGTTTTCTTTAATTTTTCTTCTTTCTTCCTCTTTCTTTCTTCCCGTCTTCTTTGCCGCTCTTCCTTCTCTCGTAATTTCATTACGGACCATTCCTTTTGCAAGGCCTTTAATTGTCGTTGCAATGCTTTTACTTCTTCCTCCGAAACCATATCCTCCATGCTGTCCCGTCTTCTTCAAGAATACATTATTTTTTTATTATTTTTTTTTATTTTATTTTTATGTCTTCACGATATCGCGACGCAACTCACCCTCGCCATCAATGCAGCCTTTGAGGTCGCGATTTCATGACCCCCTTCCTCCATGCTTTGGAAACACTTCCCCCTTGGGAAAAACTGAAGAAAAATACTTGGAAAATCGAGAAAAATTCTGAAGATGCAGGATTTTTCCACTGTTGCCGGATGCTCCTGCATCAGACACCCCGGGTAAAAAGGAGAAGTGATCTTCACTTCTGCTGGGTCCGGTTGCTGCCTCCTGCAACACTCCCGGACTCATCTCTACCTTAGCAGCCTGCTTTAACCCCGGCTCCCGGTCCATACTTCTGTCTTCTATCGGACAGATTTCTCCACTGTTGCAAACTTCTTCTGCAGCCTGTTGTATTTCCTCCTTTTGCATAGAAAAATCTATGCCTTCTTCCGGGAAGGTCCCGGTACCGCTGTACTCTTCCTCACATGCGATTTTCTTTAATTTTTCTTCTTTCTTCCTCTTTCTTTCTTCCCGTCTTCTTTGCCACTCTTCCTTCTCTCGTAATTTCATTACGGACCATTCCTTTTGCAAGGTTTTTAATTGTCGTTGCAATGCTTTGACTTCCTCTTCCGACACCATGTCTTCCTCCTTGCTGTCCCGTCTTCTTCGGGAATACATTTTTTTTTTTTTTTATGTCTTTGCTTTTCTCACAAGCTTTAATCGATCCCGGTGTAGCTGCCTCACGTCCGGCGGTCTGCTAACACGCTCGGGGATGCTAAACTCTCTCTTTCTCTCTCTCTCAAAACCCTCCCGTAGGTCCTGGCACAAACTGCCTCACGGTCGGCGGTCTGTTTACGCACTCAGGAACTCCTGCTCTGATACCACTGACGGGGACTGGAAACAAACACTTCAAGAAACTTGCCTTTTCATTAAAAATTAAAAAAAAAAAAATTTTACAGGCTTGAATGAAACAGCCCACAGGGCTTTACAATGGCCGACTTCGGCTCTGTTCTTCCACTGTACTACCTCCTCTGTTCTCCGGTCCACCTCCCCACAGTTTGAAATTTTGGGTTTTTATCGAGGCCCCGGCCCTCCCGGCAATCAATGCCTCCACCTACCAACCTTCCCGCTCGAATTTCCCTCCTGTCGAAGCTTCAAAATTCTCGATCATAAATGGGCCACCGCTCGATCTGCACTGCTGCTCGCATTCATGGTCTTCCTCGACCTGCAACTACTGTCGTACCCTGTACTATCATCTCCTCCATACCGGCCATGCCCTGTTACAGTTGTTTTTCGTAAAACGCATCCGAAAGATGGTTCTCTCCCTTTAATGCATGCGGCTGTAAAATTTCATTCCATGATACATGGCCTCCATCTTTAACCAGATTCACGTAGCTAACCACGTGTTTAAATTCGGCTTGCCCTCTCCTTAATGCGCAATCTTCAAGGCACGTGCCCTTTACAACTTCGAGGATACACGTGGCAGTCCACGTGTCAGTTTTTGGCCTTGTCTGGCCGTCCGCTATTTTCTTCGACCTTAACTTTACTTGGTCGCGGTCGACCCCTCCACCTTCGTCTTCACCTTTCTGAGGTCCTTTGCCATGATCTTGGGTTTGTCTTAACCCTTGGTACTGCCTTGGAAATACGCCACGTGGCAGTTTTTGATTTGCCGCGATATCGCGACAGGACTCAACCCCTCCGCCATGTTCTGTAGACCGCTGCGATATCGCGACGTCGCGATATCACGACGTCTAAAGCTCCTCACCACCGCCTCTAAAATAAAGTCGTGATATCGTGACGAAGATCACCCCTTGCCTTTGCTTCTCAACAACCATCGCGACATCGCGACGGAATCCTCCCCCCTTCCTCCTTTGCTCTGAAGAACTGTCGTGATATCGCGACGTCGCGATATCGCGACGCAACTCACCCTCGCCATCAATGCAGCCTTTGAGGTCACGATTTCGCGACATGTCACGAAATTGCGACATGTCGTGATTTTGTGACCCCCTTCCTCCATGCTTTGGAAACACTTCCCCCTTGGGAAAAACTGAAGAAAAATACTTGGAAAATCGAGAAAAATTCTGAAGATGCAGGATTTTTCCACTGTTGCCGGATGCTCCTGCATCAAGATGACTGAGAAACCTTATCCAAGAAGGCCCGACGATTCCTTTCCAACCACATCTACCACAAGTAGTGATGAAGGCAGATCTTCCACATATACCTAAGATGCCTATTCAAAAATGGAGAAGGCCACTGGACAAATAAGTCAAAAATGGACTGAGGATGGACCCAATAAATATGAAACACTTGTAATGAGACCTAACAAGATTGAGATAGAAAAATTACAATACAAAAACAAATGATCAATAGACTCCCACTCAGACATACAGAGATAACACCTATTAACAACAATCACACCTCTTTTTATTAAGTTATCCATGGTGAGGATCTTATTTTGGATGGCCAACCATGCAAAAAACCCAACCTTCGAAACAATGCTTTTGGGCCAAACTTCCAAGTGAGGGAAAGTAGGTTCATCATTATCAATAAGCATCGAGATAAGCGATCTTGACGAGAAAATTCCCCATTTTCTAAAGCTTCCCGAGATAAGCTGGTCCTCAAGAATGCCGGAAGGGAGTAAAGACTGTCTTAATTCATTCTCCAATATTATTGATGCCCCTGGTAGATCATTGTTCATTATTGGCTTCCATACCCTTCTATTGTTTGACAAAGTAATAAAATCTGCAACTTTGGTACCAAAAACTTCAATTTTCCAAGCTCTAAGGGTTGAAAGGATGGGGTCTGCAGAGAGGGGATAGTCCTTTAACCATTTGTGGTCCCAAAAATCAATGTTTCTTCCGTTTCCCAGTTTCCAACATAGCCCTTTGCTTAGCAGGTTTTTAGTTTGAAGGATTGATTTACAAAAAATTGATCCCCTGGGAGGAAAGGAACTTTCTTCTGATTATAGTAATCCATTCTGCATTTGCATTTGTCAAAAGACGCCATGCTTGTTTGGCCAGGAGGGCCATGTTTAAATGTTGTATTCTCCTTAGCCCAATACCTCCAAACTCCCTTGGTTTGCAAACCCTATCCCAGGACACCAAGTGAAAGCGCTACTTAGATTCAGAACCAGTCCATAGGAACCTCTTCTGGATCTGTTTAATTTTAGTGTAGACACTTGTAGGAGCTTTAAAAATAGAGAGAAAGTAGACAAGGATGCTTTGAATGGAAAACCTGGTGAGAACTGCCTTGCCAACTTGAGATAACAAATTCCCTTTCCATCCATCCAGCTTCCTCTGAATTCTTTCAATTACATTATTCCACATGGAATCAGTAGCTCTGCCTGTAAATAAAGGAAGGCCTAATTATGTGGATGGAAGAGTAGACACTGAGCATCCAAGAATCCTAGCAATCTTAATCTGCCTCCGAATGGGAGTGTTAAAGAAATAAATTTTACTCTTTGAAAAATTTACCTTTTGCCCCATGACATCCTCATATAGCTCTAGAATATGTTTTATGACCTTAGCCTCAAAAACCGATGCAAGAGTTAACAACAAAGTATCATCCACAAAGCTGTTCATGTGTAACTGCTGTGTTTGTGATGATGCTTTAATTCCTGAAATAAGACCAATATTACGAGCAGCTTTGATTGTCCTCCCAAGGGCTTCATCCACAATGATAAAAAACATGGGAGAGATAGGGTCACCTTGCCTTAGGCCCCTTTTACTTTGAAAGTATCCAGCAGGAGCACCATTAACAAGGACTGAAAACCAAGGTTTCATAAAACATCCTTCCAAAAGCTTGATCCATTCATGATGAAAACCAAATTTCTGAAGAATGGTAGAGACAAAACTCTAGTTTATGCGGTCATAAGCCTTGTTCATATCCGACTTGAGAGCAAAAGCAGGTTTTTAGTCCGGACTACCGAATGGAGGGCTTCATGAACTGTTATGACACCATCAAGGATGGACCTTCCGAGGGACACTGAATCGCCTTGACAAACATCAATAAACATAGGAAGGATCTTCCTCATTCTATTTGCAATCGCCTTGGTCAAAATTTTATAAACAACATTACAAAGGCTAATAGGTCTAAAATCCATCATAGATCTAGGAGTAGGAATCTTTGGGATTAAAGCAATAAAAGTGGAGTTAAAACTTCTCGAAATATGCTTTGTGGACTGAAATTCCTTGATAGTAGCACATACATCAAAACCTACAATATCCCAAAAAGCCTAAAAAAAATGAGGTGAAAACCCGTATGGACCTGGAGCTTTATCAGGGTTCATTGAGAAGAGGGCCTCTTTGATTTCTTCATCCGTGAAAGGCTTAATTAACTCCCCATTCAAGTCATCAAAAATTAAATGAGGAATATGGTAAAGCATTGATTCTGAAGCTAATGCAGAACTGAAATGTTCTTCTCCTAAAAGATTCTGAAAATAGGAAATTGCTTCATTTCAACAAATTGAGTTATCATATGTCATAGCTTTAATTTGGTTTGGAAGAGCATACAACCCACCATTACCTAAGTAATTCCATATTTGAGCTATCATATCAACAAATTGAGGATGGTCTTCCCACATTTGCTTGTATTTAAAATATGATGTTTTTTGAATTCACTTACCACCATGTTAACTCTAATTGGCTAGCGATTTGAACCAAACCTTGTTAAGGTATTAATTTTAGCACAAGTTCCTTCATCTAGCCAATGATCTGAGAGAATGCGTCTATATTTTTTTTTTGCTATTAGGTTTTTCCCTCCCCTGTTGTTGGTCCAATTATAGTTGTCTTCTTCAAACTCAACTTTCATTAGATTATTGTTTTGAATAAAAGCTGAAAAAACATTCATACTTTGGGTCAATTTCCTAATTTCCCAAAAAAATTCATCCAGCTTGGTTATGGCATTAAAATATCTAATGATCATGAATTGGGTTTCTTGGTCTTTACTTCTCATAAATGCTTCAATCCCACTCCAAACTTCTAATCCACTTGACTGAGTTATAGGTCCATAGACATTGATAAGGATGAAATGAATATCTGCAAATTAGAAAGTGACTAAAGAGGCTATCCAATGCTTATTTTTATAAATGGTTACACAAGAGGTTCTATAAGGATTCCAACAAGTTAGAATTCCCCCGTCGTTCCTTCAGAATTCATAGCATCCCATTCACATATTGTCCATACTATTTTCATAGTTTATGAAACTTATTTTATAATTTTAGTTTCCTGGATATACAGGGTTTATTAATTTACATAGGTCCCTAATACATATTACCTATTTCTTCCCAAAACCAAACTTATATAAAACTGCAAAAATAAAATCCCGTATAACCTTATCATTAGGCTTTATTCATATTATGTTTTAATATCATTCCTTTCTCTTTCCTTGAAGTTGTTGAATGTATAACTTTATGAGCTACTATGATCCTATCTAAATTTTTTCTCCCTTTCACAAATCCTCCTTAATTTTCTAAACTATTTTTTTCTAACAATAGCCTTAATCTATTCGCCATCACTTTGAAAATAATCGTATATTCCATATTACATAGGCTTATGGGTCTAAAAGAATCAAACAATTCAACATCCTTCTTTTTTGGAATTAGGGTAAGATATGTTGCATTTATTTTATAAGCTATGAATTATTTTACCCTAGACTGTTCCACTACCACCAATAAATAATCCTTCACTATATCCCTATTATGTTGGTAAAAAATTGTAGAGAGCCCATCTAGACTTGGGGATTTATCCTTATTAAAATATAAAAGAGCTAAATGAACTTCTTCTAGAGTAATAGGCTCCATTAGTTTCCTATTATCTTCATTCATTATAACTGAAGGAACATCTTGAAGAAGTTTATCATTAAGAATTGTGGTCTCTTTGAACCTAGAATATTATGATAAAATGACTTTGTATCTTTTATAATTTCATTATGATCTTCAATACAAACCCCTTCTATTGATTTAATTCTACTAATTATAGAAGTTGATCTTTGTACTATAGCCATCCTATGAAAAAAAATTGTATTTTTATCACCTTCTTTTAATGAAGTTTGTCTTTATTTTAATATCTAGAATTTCTCTTCCTTAATCAAAATATTATGATATTCACTAATAAAATCCCTTTCCTCTAATATTGGATTATTATCATCACCTTTTTGAAATATTGAAAGTTTATATTTTTGTTATTTTTTCTAAAAAGTGTTTCCAAATGTGTTCTTGTTCCATTATTTTAATCTATATGTCATAGCTTTAATTTGGTTTGGAAGAGCATACAACCGACCATTACCTAAGGAATTCCATATTTGAGCTATCATATCAACAAATTGAGGATGGTATTTCCACATCTGCTTGTATTTAAAATATAATATTTTTTGAATTCACTTACCACTATGTTAACTCTAATTGCCTAGCGATTTGAACCAAACCTTGTTAAGGTATTAATTTTAGCACAAGTTCCTTCATATAGCCAATAATCTGAGAGAATGCATCTATATAATTTTTATGTTGTTAGGTTTTTGCCTCTCCTGTTGTTGGTCCAGGTATAGTTATCTTCTTCAAACTCAACTTTCCATAGATTATTGTTTTGAATAAAAGCTGAGAAAAATTTCATACTTTGGATCAATTTCCTAATTTCCCCAAATTTTTCATCCAGCTTGGTTATGGCATTAAAATGTCTAATTATCATGAATCGGGTTTCTTGGTCTTTACTTCTCATAAATGCTTCAATCCCACTCCAAACTTCTAATCCACTTGACTAAGTTATAGATCCATAGACATTGATAAGGATGAAATGAATATCTGCAAAGTAGCAAGTGACTAAAGAGGCTATCCAATGCTTATTTTTATAAATGGTTACACAAGAGGTTCTGGAAGGATTCCAACAAGTTAGAATTCCCCCGTCGCTCCTTTAGAATTCATAGCATCCCATTCACATACTATCCATAATATTTTCATAGTTTATGAAAATTCTTTTATCATTTTAGTTTCTTGGATATAGATAATATCGGGTTTATTAATTTACATATGTCCCTAATACATCTAACCTATTTCTTCCCAAAACCAAACTTATATAAAACTGTAAAAATAAAATCCCATTTAACCTTATCATTAGGCTTTATTCATATTAAGTTTTAAGATCATTGCTTCCTCTTTCCTTGAAGTTGTTGAATGTATAACTTTATGAGCTACTATGATCCCATCTAGAATTTTTCTCCCTTTCACAAATCCTCCTTACTCTTCTAAAATTATTTTTTCTAACAATAGCCTTAATATATTCGCCATCACTTTGAAAATGATATTATATGCCATATTACATAGGCTTATGTGTCTAAAAGAATCAAACAATTAAACATCCTTATTTTTTGGAATTAGGGTAAGATATGTTGCATTTATTTTATAAGGTAATGATTATTTTACCCTAGACTGTTCCACTACCACCAATAAAGAATCCTTCACTATATCCCAATTATGTTTGTAAGAAGTTGTAGAGAGCCCATCTAGATTTGGGGATTTATCATTATTAAAATACAAAAGAGCTAAATGAACTTCCTCTAGTGTAATAGGCTCCATCAGTTTCCTATTATCTTAATTCATTATAACTGAAGGAACATCTTGAAGAAGTTTATCATTAAGAACTGTAGTCTCCTTTGAACCTAGAATATTTTGATAAAATGACTTTGTCTCTTTTCTAATTTCATTATGATATTCAATCCAAACCCCTTCTATTGATTTAATTCTACTAATTATAGAATTTGATCTTTGTACTATAGCCATCCTATGAAAAAACTTTGTATTTTTATCACCTTCTTTTAACCAAGTCTGTCTTGATTTTAATCTCTAGAATTTTTCTTCCTTACTCAAAATATTATGATATTCACTAAGCAAATCCCTTTCCTCTAAGCTTGGATTATTATCATCACCTTTTTGGAATTTTAAAATTTTATATTTTAGTTCTTTTTTCTCAAAAATGTTTCCAAAGGTGTTATTGTTCCATTCTTTTAATCTATATGTCATAGCTTTAATTTGGTTTGGAAGAGCATACAACCCACCATTACCTAAGGAAGTCCATATTTGAGCTATCATATCAATAAATTGAGGATGGTCTTCCCACATTTGCTTGTATTTAAAATATGATGTTTTTTGAATTCACTTACCACCATGTTAACTCTAATTGGCTAGCGATTTGAACCAAACCTTGTTAAGGTATTAATTTTAGCACAATTTACTTCATCTAGCCAATGATCTGAGAGAATGCATCTATATAATTTTTTTTGCTATTAGGTTTTTGCCTCCCCTGTTGTTGGTCCAATTATAGTTGTCTTCTTCAAACTCAACTTTCCATAGATTATTGTTTTGAATAAAAGCTGAGAAAACTTTCATAATTTGGGTCAATTTCCTAATTTCCCAAAAAATTTCATCCAACTTGGTTATGGCATTAAAATATCTAATGATCATGAATCAAGTTTCTTGGTCTTTACTTCTCATAAATGCTTCAATCTCACTCCAAACTTCTAATCCACTTGACTGAGTTATAGGTCCATAGAAATTGATAAGGATGAAATGAATATCTGCAAAGTAGCAAGAGGCTATCCAATGCTTATTTTTATAAATGGTTACACAAGAGGTTCTAGAAGGATTCCAACAAGTTAGAATTCCCCCGTCGCTCCTTTAGAATTCATAACATCCCATTCACATACTATCCATACTATTTTCATAGTTTATGAAACTGTTTTTATCATTTTAGTTTCCTGGATATAGAGAATATCGGGTTTATTAATTTACATAGGTCCCTAATACATCTAACCTATTTCTTCCCAAAACCAAACTTATCTAAAACTGCAAAAAGGAAATCCCATTTAACCTTATCATTAAAATTTATTCATATTATGTTTTAAGATCATTGCTTTCTCTTTTCTTGAAGTTGTTGAATGTATAACTTTATTAGCTACTATGATCGCATCTAGAATTTGTCTCCCTTTCACAAATCCTCCTTACTCTTCTCAAATGATTTTTTCTAGCAATAGCCTTAATATATTCGCCATCACTTTGAAAATAATCTTATATGCCATATTACATAGGCTTATGCGTCTAAAAGAATAAAAAAATTCAACATCCTTATTTTTTGGAATTAGGGTAAGATATGTTGCATTTATTTTATATGGTACGAATTAGTTTACCCTAGACTGTTTGACTACCACCAATAAAGAATCCTTCACTATATCCCAATTATATTGGTAAAAAGTTGTAGAGAGCCCATCTAGACTTGGGGATTTATCCTTATTAAAATATAAAAGAGCTAAATGAACTTCTTCTAGAGTAATAGGATCCATTAGTTTCCTATTATCTTCATTCATTATAATTGAAGGAACATCTTGAAGAAGTTTATCATTAAGAACCGCGGTCTCCTTTGAACCTAGAATATTCTTATAAAATGACTTTGTCTCTTTTCTAATTTCATTATGATCTTCAATCCAAACCCCTTCTATTGATTTAATTCTGCTAATTATAGAAGTTGATCTTTGTACTATAGCCATCCTATGAAAAAAATTTGTATTTTTATCACCTTATTTTAACGAAGTCTGCCTTGATTTTAATCTCTAGAATTTTTCTTCCTTACTCAAAATATTATGATATTCACTAAGAAAATACCTTTCCTCTAAGCTTGTATTATTATCATCACCTTTTTGGAATATTAAAAGTTTATATTTTAGTTATTTTTTCTAAAAAATATTTCCCAAGGTGTTCTTGTTCCATTATTTTAATCTATATGTCATAGCTTTAATTTGGTTTGGAAGAGCATACAACCCACCATTACCTAAGGTATTCCATATTTGAGCTATCATATAAAAAATTGAGGATGGTCTTCTCACATATACTTTTATTTAAAATATAATATATTTTGAATTTACTTACCACCATTTCAACTCTAATTGGATAGCGATTTGAACCAAACCTTGTTAAGGTATTAATTTTAGCACAAGTTCCTTCATCTAGCCATTGATCTGAGGGAATGCATCTATATATTTTTTTTTTCTATTAGGTTTTTGCCTCCCCTATTGTTGATCCAAGTATAGTTGTCTTCTTCAAAATCAACTTTCCATAGATTATTGTTTTGAATAAAAGCTGAGAAAACTTTCATACTTTGGATCAATTTCCTAATTTCTCCAAATTTTTCATCCAGCTTGGTTATGGCATTAAAATCTCTAATGATCATGAATCAGGTTTATTGGTCTTTACTTCTCATAAATGCTTCAATCCCACTCCAAACTTCTAATCCACTTGACTGAGTTATAGGTCCATAAACATTGATAAGGATGAAATGAATATCTACAAAGTAGCAAGTGACTAAAGAGGCTATCCAATGCTTATTTTTATAAAAGGTTACATAAGAGGTTCTATAAGGATTCCAACAAGTTAGAATTCTCTTGTCGCTCCTTTAGAATTCATAGCACCCCATTCACATACTGTCCATAATATTTTCATAGTTTATGAAACTTCTTTTATAATTTTAGTTTCCTAGATATAGAGAATATCAGGTTTATTAATTTACATAGGTCCCTAATACAACTCTACTTTGAGGGAGAATTAGCAATCCTTATATTCCATGAGATGATAATCATGTCTCATTAGGGGATTTTGGCCCCTCCTGTGTATTACCAATATCATTTTTTTGTTTGGTAAAGAGAAGTTCAACCAAATTAGTTTGTGTTCCTTTCTCTATGTTTGATCTTGCTTCCCTAGATCTTGCTTGATTATTTGAGGGTTTTTCTATTTTTACCTTACCTAAATCAGGAGTAGGTATTATTATTCTATTCCTCAATATTCTTTCACAATTTTGTTTTTAATCATATTTATCCTCTCCTAGATCTAATATAGAAGCTTTTGACTTTTCCTGCTCATTTTTAGGTATTTTCTTATTAATGGCAAAGGAATTAACTCCTAAACCTGCATTTTTTTTACCAATTATTTTCTCCTGAATGATAAATGGTACTTTAAGAGAGTATTCAAAATATGATGAGATACATTCCTTAGGTTCATCAAGAATTTTCTTCCTTAAATTAGGATCATTTTGAATAGATGGTTTCTTGTTAATATGTTGAAATTATTGTATTGAATCCTCTATGTTTTGATCTTCTTTTTCTTCATAGGCTAAAGCTTCAAAATATTTGATATTTCTTCCAATATACTTCCTTATTGGTCTCCACTATTTATTTTATTTTATTTTTCTAGATCTATTTTTTGGAAGTTGAAAACCATCTTCATCCATAACCATTTGTAAGTTTCTCTTATGGTTTTCTACAAATTATTATGTTGGGATCTTCTTAGGGCATGATCTCTCAATATGCCCCACCTTATGACATATTCTACATCTTAAATATATGTTTTCATAATCTATAGTTTGGATCCACATCTTATCCCCATACTTAAAAATTATTTATTCTGGTAAAGCTTCACTTATATCAATCATGACCAATATTTGAACATATATAGCCAAAAATATATATTTTGTTGTATCTGGAATCTCAAGGAATTATCCTAGAGTGTTGCCTATTGCCTTTTCCCAAAATTCAATAGGAAACCCAAAAATCCTTACCTAGACTAGTACTAGGAAAATATTTATATTTTCAAGTGAAAAGCCTTCATACCAGTGGGTAAGGAAGAGTCCTGCTCTTCTCATAAACCAAGGACCCCCTTTTATGATTATTTCTCTTTCTTCACTAGAAAAAAATGGCTAGGAAGAAACCTTTGGGAATAAATTATAGAATCACTCCTGGAGAATTCCAAATCCTATCAATCCATTTTCTTAGGGCTAAAGCCCCTGGCCAATACCCATTAAATTTTCCAAAAATTGCCCTATATTAGAGCAACAAGGATCTCACTAAGGTGCACTCACTAACCTCTACCACTAGAGATGTTTCTAAGGATATACCTATAAATAGGTCCATGGAAAGGAAACTAAATCTCAAAATCTATCACAATTTATTTGAATGTCCCATAGCTAATATAATATTTGATAAAACTTTACAAAATTTTCATGCACAATTTCTAATATAAAGAAAGAGAAAAAAACTTAGCTGAAAATTTCTTTGTTCGGATAGAATATATTGCCTCGCTGAAGTCCTGGCCCTTCATTGCTCTTCCCAACTTTTGGACCCTAGTTGGAAAATGTTTGCAATTTCATTTTTCGTGAATTGAAAAATTGTCACTGCCCTTATTTCGAATGGTTAACTTCATAGGGTTGTATATCCCTTAATATTTCTTAGATTTTTGTATATGACCACTCATTTTAAATCTATTCAAATTATAGACAAGTTGATCTAAGAATAAACTGAATCGGATAACTCTTCATGAAGATATGGATCCTAAAAGATAAGATGTTTTTCAAGAAAAAACCCTAATCCTTTTCACTTCACGACCTATGGGACATGAGTTGTTAATTTATGATGATGATTCACCTTAAGATAATCTTAACCACCATAAATTCTAGATAGAATGTCTTGCCTCACTGAAGTCCTAGCCCTTCTTTGTTCTTCCCATCGTTTGAACCCTAGCTAGCAAATATTTGTAATTTTATTTTTTGCAACTTGAAAAATAGTCACCACCCTTGTTTCATATGGTTGAATTCATAGGGTTGCATATGCATAAATATTGACAACTCATTTTAAAGCTATTCAAATTTTGCACAAGTTGGTCCAAGAATCAGTTGAATCGGATAACTCTTTGTTAAGATATGGATCCTAAAAGATAAGATATTTTTTAGAAAAAAACCCTAATCCTTTTTAGGAATGAGAACAATATTTCTTGATCAAATAGGAAAATACAATTTTAAGAATAAAAAGAGAGGTTGGATATCACAAAGAAGGATGAAATATAAGGATTAAAAAAATACTTTATTTAAAGGATATAATTCAATACTATAAAAAATAAATAAATAGGATTATGTAGAAATAGGAAGAAGATTAGAATTATTATAATAAAGAAGGAACTCACATATTTGGATATAAAAAACCAAGATAAGGACCAAGGAATTTATTTTCAACAAAACAATTATTTGATAGGTTGATAGATGCATTCAAATAAAAGCAATCTCATGAATAATGCCTTGGCTAAAATATTGTAACCTCAATAAAAAGCAATATGAATAACACTCATATTGAGGTAGAAATTTTATATTTTATAGTATTTGAATCTCATCGTGGATAAATATGTATTGCAGTCAACATTTTATGTTATATGTTAGGGTACCTAGGAATAGATATATGGGGATATGATATTATATTGTATGAGGGTTGGCATGGGCCACACATAATCCAAGGTTGATTATCAACCTTGGATTATGTGTGGCCCATTCCAACCCTCATACAATATAATAGCATATCCCCATATATCTATTCCTAGGTACCCTAAAATATAACATAAAATGTTGACTGCAATACATATAATCAACCTTGGATTATGTGTGGCCCATGCCAACCCTCATACAATATAATAGCATATCCCCATATATCTATTCCTAGGTACTCTAACATTATAGTTATGGTTTGTTTGAATATTGTTAGTAAACATCTTTAAGTTGGATTTACTTGAAATTGTTACCATTAATGTACAAAGGGAATTCATGGATATTTAGGTATAGGAAAAAATAATATCACATGATATTTCTCAACTCAAAAAGAAGAACCAAAGAATATGCTAGAAGAATGAGTTGTAAAGGATGTTGGAATTCACAATACCTTTTAGAAATAAAAAAAATCAATCCATCCACTTAGATCTTATACAAAAGGAATAAAAGGATGAAAGAGAGGAAAAGAGACATATAGATTAGAGGATTTTTTAGGCACCATAAAAAATTAGTATATTATCCATAGATAAGATTCATAATAATCCAATGATCAAAATGAGGAATGGTGGGGTGTTGGAGCCAAATTTGACTCAACTTTGAAACCCCCAAATTTAAATTTTTGGTTTCAATCAAAATGATAATAATGTTGGTCGCTTCTTCAAATTGGTGTGAGTACCTTAATTTTTCATTGGTTAGTTTGATGAAGTCTAACCTTGGTTATTAATAAAATGTGCCTTTTTATAAATGCTCAATTGTCTTCAGAAATGAATAAGGCAAAATTTTATTAATCAGATTACTTAACCCGAAATCCGATCCTCATAGAAAAATTTCCCTTGGGCCTAAACCAAAAGATAAACCCTTAAGTCCTAAGGTTTTCAAAGGTAATACTCTAATTAAACACCTTGGTCTAAAACCCAAAAAATTAAAATTAGCAATAAGGTCTTTAATTAAAATCATGAGGGCATGCATCCCATTTAACTAAAAGGCGTACACCTTAGATTTAATCCAAGGGCCACGCTCGACTCAGTTCTAATCGGATGATGGTGCATTAATAAATCAATCAAGAGATAAGTCAAACAAGTCAAAGCCATGTTCAAAGTAAAAAGGTTACATCTTAGGCTTAATCGGATGATAGTGCATCATCTAAACCGATCCGATGGATGCGCTCTCATGAAGAAACCCAAATGATAAGTCAAAAGGTCTAAAAAGGTTATAACCTAAGGATAGAATCGATTAAAATCCATGCAACTCTGAGGATCTAAACGGATGCGCTTGATCCTGGCCAAATCCAATGGTTGCACAAATCTCCAAGGAGTCAAAGCTTTAAACGAGTCATTGCAGGTCAAAGATTCTATTTAAGCAGTGAGCTAATCCAGCGAATCGGATGATAGCGCTCGAGCGAGCTCAAGATCGATGGTTGCACTTGTTTTAATTTAATCATGTGTTAAAATGCTATGGTAAAATGATTTAAAGGTATGCACCCCCTTTGGAATAACCATCGAGCTAATTTGGAAAATTGGATGGCAGCATTCGATCCAAATCTAATCCAATGGTGGCACGCCCATACAAGAAGCATTAAAAAGATAAAAGCCCTAAGAGATTAATTAAAATTATTAAATAGGGTTATCAAGGGTCTAAACACGTTAGATAATCATTCCCCCTTTCGGCTTAATCAATGTTAACATTATATGCCCATCATAAACTAACCCGTAGGTTGATTAAGATCTATGGCAGTGCTCGAACAAGCCCAAATATCAATAGATGTGAAGGTCTATAATGGCGTAAAAAATCAAAAGCAAAAACAAAGGTAAAAAATGATCCATAGATCTGACAGCAGCGCCTATCTCCACTGATCTAACAGCAGCGCATCGACAAAGGTGATCAAGGTTTAATCTAGAAGGTTTCTTTTGATTAATTAAAGAACTTTATTATTTGTCCCTTCTATCTTATGTTAAACCAAGCACATGGTCGGAAGAATCCAACGATCGCGCCTTCACCATGGTAAGATCTAACGGTGATCGCAAAGAAAGGTAAACATGTTATATGATACCTAGGTTTAAATCGAGTTGTTAAGGTCAAAAATCATGGGGATAAACATTGGATAATCATGATTAAATAAGGATTAATAAACCATGTTATTTCAAAGGTTTATATGTGAACAGGTATACTAATTATCATGCAGGTTCCAGGACATCAATGGTAGCGCTTCATCGGGAGCAAGAAGATCTAATGGTCATGAATGAGTCAGAGTCAAGATAAAGAATATAAATGGGCTAAATGAATGAGCATCTTTGATTTATCTAATGGATGCGCTCACCTCCACTCAAGATCCAATGGTAGCTAACCAAAGGTAATCAACTTAAATTTAATTATTTAATTATTAATTATTTTTAAATTAAAATTTTTTTTAATAATAATGTTTTAAAGAGATCCATGGTTACGATAGAAAAGAAGCACATCCGATGGTAGCGCTTGATCATGGTTGACTCAAAAGAGCTAAGGGCATCCGAGATAATAATAATAGGCACTCACACCAAAGATCAAATCTTGTGAAGATCTCGAGGGTGATTGCTACCTGAAGCGAAGTATAATCGATCCCAAATATTTAGTTATCATTCGGGTTCGAGGTGGCACGAGGTTCAAAATGGAAACCACCCCCATTACACATCTTAGTTCCACGTTAGATTAAAAGGTTCCAATGATGAATAGCGAAGGTTTTAATGATTACAGGCACATAAATCAAAAGATCTCGAGGCACGTAGGATGAAGGACGTTACCCATCATAAATGCTCAACTCCAGAAAAGGATGCATTGGCAAAATTTCTTTGGCTAATTTTAAACAGTAGTTGGTGGCATCATGTTAATGACAAAATATGCGAGATTATCAAACCCATTCCACCACCCTGTATATGAGCTCACAAAAATAGTCAAGGCTACTACCTTGGCGAGCTAAGAATAGAAGTTGATATACAAAAAATATAGAGAGAAGAAGATTTTCAAGCTTCGTAGTCATAGAAAGACCTTATCTACTACTTTAAGAACAATGGCATCATGGGGAGATGTTTTCATACCCGAAGACACTAGGGAGGCCGTACAATTCATCACAGATAGGTCACCATACTCTGTGATCTCTGGACCGCCTATTCTCGGTAGCACCATGTATGAATTTTCTCAAAAGTGTGGGGTGGATAAAAGACCAAACTCAGCCCAATAGTACGAGATCGACAATGCTTGTATCAATAGTTTCGTGTGATGGAAAGAGATAATAGAACCCCATGGATAATGGCTGACTTATTTCATAAAGCTCATAGGTTATAGTATAGGGGTTTCCCTAGAAATAATAGATGGAACAGTAACCTTGGGAAGCTGGTATGTCCGAAAGTACACTTCTCCTCAGATTTGATGGCATGGCTAGTAGTAGCGTATGACGAAAGAACAAGGACATTTCGAGACAATAAGAATTGGTCGGTGTTCAACATTAAAGTCGAGCACATCCAGGAAGTTTTCAAATTGATAGATTATACCACCTTTCTGGTAGACCAGGTAATCGAACACCAATCTCGTATGTTTACAGATATGGAAGTTTTTAAAAATTTGTTTGATACACATGAGAAAATAGAGAAAGAATTCCCAATTAGGAAAAATGCTTTTAAGCCATGGGTCCAAGATTTCTGTGATATGATAAACATAGTTTTGGGAGTACAGGATCTCAGTAGAATAACTAAAAGGGTTTTATATTTAGCTGCACAATGCAATAGGGCATATAACACTCCAATTTATGCCTAGGAATTAGAATTAAGTACCCAGATGCATAAAGAAATGATAGAATTAAGAAAAGCAATTTTCGAACAAAGGCAAGAGATGCCCCATTTTTCACAATATTCAATTTTTATCCATCTAATAGCGGGTCAATTGGGAGAAGAAGCCCGTAAAAGAGTAAGAGCCATTGACAACCCCTATGTTCAGAATAACTTCTAGAGAATACACGAAGGAAGAACTCACATGGGCTGGTTTTGTGATCATTTCATGGTAGAAATTCATTGGGCTCTAACAGGATTAGTCCTTGAGAGGTTAGGGCCAGGGGTAAGAGCCTTTATCAAAGAGAAGGAAATTGGGGATTTTTTCTTCATAGAAGGTTTTACTTATATCAGATTATATGGGGCTAAAATTCCCCCTAAGATGCTACTAAGGTATTGCCCATTATCCCTAGCAACTTTGGAATTATGTAGGCAAGTGGTCGAAGAGGCTAAGATGAGGTTGGTGAAGAAACATGGTAAGGTCCCCTGGCTCGATGTTCCCTGTCATTTTGGAGATTTTATATTTTTTGGATACCCTTCCTTGCTCAAAGGAATGTTTGAGTTGGATAACATGGGATTCGATGAAGTAACTTGGAGATTTTATGACCCAAAAGGAACATACAACAAAATGATGGAAAAGAGAGAATATGCTAAATTCTACACCACAAAGATGGTTTCGAAGAAATCTTATTAGAGGCTATGGAAAAAGGATTAGATTTGCAAAAAGTATGGGATAATTTTCCTCTAGAAAAGAGAGGTAGCACATAGGTTTATGAAGCCTATGATTACCCTATAGAGTTAAGGAGGCTTCGAGAAGGTTCAGTAGATGTTGTGGCACCTATTATACCAGGAGTAGGCCAAGCGATCAAAGAAGACCCCTTGTTGGAGTTGATAGAAGAATAGGGTATTGATCTAATGGAAGTCACTATCAAAACTACAGATATAGTAGAGCAACAGGTTAGGCCTTCTGAAAGTGCTCACCTCATAATAGAAGCAACGCCAAGCACTTCCCAAGAAGCTTCCAAAAACTAGAGTACAAAAAAAGGGAAGGAGATTGTGACAATACCTACTCAAGAGTCTTCCCTCTCAGAACAAGCCATAGTTCCTATTTTTGATAGAGTTCTAGCTATAACAAGTGTAAAGAAATTGGCACCCATGGCTTTCCCTACCAATATAACAATAAAAGGACAGGAGATTAAAATCCCATCAGTAATACAAATGAATAGTAGGAGAACTGGTGGACTTGGTGGTCTATTCAGAAGTCATCTAGTGAGAAATCAAATAGAGGTAACTCCTGTAGAAAAGAAGAAGCCCATATTATCTCTACCCTCTACAAAGGTTGTTTTGGAAAGAATAGATGAGCAGACTACTTTCACTATTGTAGATGAACAAGAGTTATAGTTAGTAGTAGGGATGGGAAATATAGGAGAGAAATTTATAGAAGAGTCACAATCAGAAGCACCTATATCAGATATAGCAGAGATAAATCTTCTTGCTCTACAAGACCCACTAGTCTTCAGAGTCAATGAAGAAACAGGGGGCTCATCGGTACTAGGGAAAGAAGGTGAAGTGGCCAAAGTTGTCAAAGCAATGCAAAATCAAGCCATAGATCAATTCATGGGAACAATTATAGAGCTAAGGAAACAATTGGAGAAAGAGGGAAAGGAAAAGGTAGAGCTAAAGGTATTAATAAATAAGCAATAGGAAGAATTAAACCGAAGAGATGCCTCTAGTACCCAACCCCTTCGATGGTAAAAATTCAAGATCATGCTTATTATCTTAATACAATGAAGAAAAATATGTCAATGAAGATAAGAGCTCATGCCAAGGGCTTTACTGAAATGTTCAGACAAATAAGGGTGATTCAAATAACTGCTCAAGAAATTCTCACCTTGATGCAAGAAAGAGAAGAAGATTTTGGAATCATTCACCCTACCTTGGATTTTATAGGAGATCATTTTGAAGAGTTGCAGGGACAAGAAATAATAACAAATGATGGCAGCAAAATCCAGCTCAATTTTGAGTTCTTTAAAGCAGCCCTGTTTGGAGCAAACCAGGAAATATGGGTCAATGTTGTGAATGAAATGGATGATTTGATAAAAGATGCAACAGACAGATTGGCAGACATTGGTTTATCCTTAGACCAGTGCTTAGTGGCCATAGATATAGAAGAAGTGTTCAAAAGCATCATTGAAAGGTTTGAGTGTGAACCAGGTGATGAAGCAAAAATGATTAGACAAACAACACTCATGGTAAACACTGTAGAGATGTTACTCTTTCAGTATGAAAGGAACACACCCAATATTACCATACAAAAGAATATAATTCTGTAGGAAATGAATATGCTGAGGATTGCAGCCACATTTGACATAGAGGTATGGAGATTGATGACTGAGCAAATAGAAAAGCTGCAAAAAGTCCAAAAAGGGAAGGAAATTAGAACTCTCGGTCAGCATCTGGAAACAGGTTCATCACAACAAAATCCTGAGCTAACAGAAAAAATCTCTGAAGCAGTTAAAGAGACAGTCCAAAAAGAAACATTGGGAACAGTTGTGAAGGAGGTGGTACAAGAGGAAACGGGTTCTCCCAAGACCACCATCACTGGTTAAAATAAACTACTATTTGAAAAGGTCAAGGAGAAGAGTTCATTTCAAGCAGGTAAAGATAGTGGAAGCCAGTTGTACCAATTTTGGAGATCAAATCAGATGAAGACAAGTGTAAGGCCAGAAATAAACCAAAAATAATAGAATCAAGAACCAGAGGCTATAAGAAGAAGCAATTGTGGACAGATTCTGCATCAAGCAATTAGAGAATAGCATTTTTGCTAAGAGGTATACTTGAGTGCCCTATTAGTTGTGTTGTTGTATCCCCTTCTGTGTCTATTTTCCTTTCTCATTTCTTATTCTTCCCTTTGCTTTGCAGGATTGTGATAGGAAAGTGCTCAAGAAGCTGAGATCATTTCCTACCTTTTTGAGCCTAGGATTCAGAGACTCTACTATTACTATATTGGAACAAGGAGAGTTGGAGAGACCTGTTACATTATTTGAATAGAGTCCTCTTCATTGTATTGATGTATTTCTTTGAGAAAAATAGAGTTAAAAGGCATTTCGCCCACTCTGCATGTAATATTTTATGAAATCAATACAATTCTGAATTTTATTCCTATCATATCTTTGTCTCAGTACTGTGTGTCACTGTGTAATGGGTTACATTATTTGAACACATTATATACGTTTCTTTCATTGGTTAACTCTTGATTTTATTGTGATATTCGAATGAGATTAAGAATACCAATTTTCCTTCTCCCCTTCTTTCTGTTTCATATTAAAATTGTTGTTAAATTGCTATAACAACCCAATGAATCTAGGCACCGGTCTACATAAGGCATAACAAATGGTTGTTTTCATGCTTGGTCATTTTAATACATATAATATAATATAAATCTGGAGCGTGTAATTAGAGTTTTAGCCATAGAATTACCGTTGGGGTTTCCTTACCCATTATGTAGTTTTCTTTAGCAATATTTGTGTTTAGCATAACAATGAGGCAGGTTGACCAGAGCCTGTAATAGCTCGTTGGTTTCAAATGGATTCTTGTAGCATGACAATCAAAATCCTATGGATGCAAGAATCGGTTCCAATAGTTTTTGGCGTCGTTGTTAGGGAGAATTTAGTTAAACATTCTTAAAAGTTTTAATGACATTATCTTTAAATCAATGGGTGGCTAGTTGGAATAGAGAACGTTTGTCTTAATTTTTACATTTTCTACGTTCTTTATTACCCATGTTTTTCAATCTTATTTTCTTTACATTTCTTGATCTTCTTGAATTTTTTTTCTTGATCTTCTTGAAATTTTGGTTTCTTGATTTTATTCTGTTGAGGATGAGTGATAATATCAAGCATTCTTGATAAAAGTGTACGTTGTTCTTTCTGCACCCTAGTGTTGGTGACTCTATTGGATGAACCTAGAAGAAAAAAATAAAAATGAGAGAATAGAATGTGTTGGCTAACACTAGGAGAAGTGGTAAGGAGCTATTTCTAGAACTCGAGAATCTAGAGGTATTTATACATACCCAGAAAACTCCACTTTTTAAGAATATTGTTTATAGCAGTAGATTAAATTCTAGCGGTAAAAGGTACGTAAAGAAAATTTAGAATACTATTACTACTGATATCACTATAGAAGATGATTTAAATTTTGTTGTAGATAGAAATTTGAATTCTTTGTAGAAGATACACGTAATAATAATTCAAAGGTAGATAATCCATCAGTTTACATTCAAGCTGCCTAGACCCATACCACTGTAGGTACTACAACTATGAAATTGAATTCTATAGTAGCAATGGCCCAGGTTAATGTTCATTTATGGAGAACTAATAGATATAGGCCTTTTGCATTACCAATAAATTTAAATGCCTTACCCAGTAAAGCTCACAAATACCTCCCTAAGTTTTTAGGAAATAATGCAGTAATTGGAGAGGATCATATCAAAAGTTTCTTATATGCAATGGATAGTCTAGAAGTTGAACATGAAGATGTAGTATTAAGACTATTTCTACAGACTTTAGAAAAATATGCCGAGAGAATGGTTTAATTCCCTTCCTAACAATGATATCCCAGACTTCACCAAAATGGAAGAGGTGTTCCTAAAGAAGTATGGTGAAAGGAAAAATGAACAATCATTGTTAACTGAGCTAGCCACTATGAAGAAGAAAGAAAATGAAGTTGTTAGTGATTTTAACACAAGATTTTCAAAGACTAGGAACAAAATCCCTACCAACCTCAGGCCTAGTGATATTCAGTCTATTTGTTTTTATAAGAATGCTTTTCAAGGAGAGTTTAACTATGAATTAAGGCAAGAACAAGCCACTACCATTGATGGTTGTATGGAAAAAGCAATGGATATAGAAAGAAATATGCTTGACAGTGGTAAGATGAAGCCTTATTCTTTAGAAGTTAACATGCCTGAGAGAAAACCTAAGAGAGTGGCTTTTGATATACAAAGAAGAACTAAAATTGATCCTATGGAGAAGTTGACTAGTCAGATGACATAAATGTTCAACAACATGAGTAACAAGTTAGCAAGAATTGAAAGAAATGGAAATAATGGTGAATCTTCACAAATAGAGCGACCACATATTGACAACCATCCCCCTTTAAGAAAAATTACAATAAGAATTGGGGAAACAACAATGGTTTTGAAGAAGGAAATAGGAATAGAGGTAATGGGAATAATAGCTAGAAAAATAGATATTTTGATAGGGATCAGAACAATGTCCCTAACCCGATGCCATATGCCAATGTAGCAGAAGGTTTTCCTTATTTTTGCTCTACTTGTGATGCACCTCATAACCCTGATGCATGTGGAATTCACCTAAGTGATCAGCGTAATGTAGATATGCATGCAAAATCAGAAGAGGATATAAGAATCAATGCATGTTGGTCCATTGAAGATGAATCCAGAGAAAGGTTGTTTGAAGAAGACATGGATAAATATGCTTCAAATCATCATCCTCAAATTTTAGTAATTGAAGGAACTAAAATCTTGTAGAAATCACATGAGTCAAGATATGATAAGATGAAGCAAGGGAAATTAATCCCCACTGCTCAAGAGGTTGAGGAATTAGAGGCAACCCATGTTCTGAATTTAAGGAATAGAACAGTCCCTGAAAGGATAGAGAAAGCCTCTACAAGTGAAACAAGAAAACAAACTTTCACCAATAAAAATATCAGTAAAGAGAAAACTGATAGGAACCCTAAAAAGATTACTCCTGAAGTAATAGAATCGGAGGAAGAGATTCCCAAAGAAGAAAGTAATAAACCATTGGATATAAAGAAGATAGAATTTGATGTTGGGTCAGAACTCAGTAAGCAAAAGGTTAATATCACATTTGGAGAACTTATGAAAGTTCAACAATATAGAGAACAAGTCTGTAGAGCATTTGGATTAGTAGAACAAAAAGAAGACCCAACTTGCCATGTTGCTAGACAAAATCAACATGATACAAGATCACCATCCTCTGTCAGACCCTTCTATGTGTCATTAAGATATAATTCAGATGAAGGGGAAAGATATGTGATTCATAATTGCATGCTAGATAGTGGAGCTTCACATAATATCATGCCTAAGTTAATAGCTGACCAAATGGGATTAATCTGTACTAGAGATTCTGCCCCTATTTCTGTAATGGATAGTAGGCAAATTCCTTGTGTAGGGGTGATAACTGGATTGTTAGTTTTCCTAGATCAACACCCCAAAAAGGGCATTGTCATGGATGTTGCAGTAGTTGACATTGACCCATTTTTCTCATTATTACTTAGTAGACATTGGGCAGAACAACTAGGAGGTTCAATTCAATTGGATTGGTCCTATGCTACAATCCCAATATCAGATAAGGAGAATATAATTTTGAGAAGGGAACCATTCAACAAACATTCCATAGAGTTAATTCAAATAGATGAAACCATGATTAACTTAGTTAACTCTATGGAAGAAAAAGGGATGGAAGTTTATTCAATATGGCACAACCCATTCTTGGTGGAAGTACTAGATGCAAAGAACATGGATCCAAAAGATATAAAAATAGTAGATGCCGAATCAGATAGAGTTTTGACTCAAGAAATGTGGACCATGTCTTTTGATGGAGCTAAATCCTAATCTGGAGTAGGTGCAGGTGTAAATTTGACTGATATTAAAGGAAACTACCTTAGTATTCCTTACAGATTACAATTTCCTTGCACAAACAATGTAGTTGAGTATGAAGCCTTACTATTAGGGCTAAGGAAAGCAAAAGAGCTAGGTATTAACTACTTGACTGTAATAGGGGATGCAGAGCTTATTATACTATAAATCAAAGGTAAATATCAGACTAAACATCCTAGGCTTAAACAATATAGAAATGCAGTATTGGAAGAAATTGATAAATTTTTAGCTTTCAATATATCATATATTCCTAGAGAACAAAATCATGTTGTAGATATTTTAGCTATGAATGCCTCAGGTCTAGATCACCCAGAGATAACTATAGAATATATGGATAGATTTCCAACTATCTCAGTCTATAAACCTTCTGTACCAGATAACATAGTCTATTTATAGGTATTTTAGGATGATATAGATATTAAAGATTTTATGACTCTACAAAATCAGTATGCAGATGTAATCTGTGATGAAAAAGATGAAGAAAAGCTAAAAGATCAAATAGGAGAGCCAGTAGAAGTAATCCAGTTGAAAACTAATAAGATACCCAAAGGATTAGTTTCTCTAGAGAGTCTATTTGATGATTTTGACAAAGCCTATAAACCTTTACGAAGAGAAGTGATATCTGAGGATATTAATATTGGTTCAATGAAAGAACCCAGAATAGTGAAAGTAGACATGGCTTTACCTGCTAAAGAAAAGGTTGGATATATCAGTTTCTTGAAAAAGAACAAAGAACATTTTTCTTGGACTTATGAAGACCTCAAAACCTTCAAGACAGATGTAATGACTCACATAATACCTTTGAAGGAAGATTCCAAGCCATTCAGATAGAAACAAAGGAAATACAATCCAACTCTGCACCCAATAATGCAAAAGGAGGTACAAAAGTTATTGGATTCCAAAATAATCAGAAAGGTAAGATTTTCTTCATGGATATCCAATTTAGTACCAGTCAGAAAAAAGAATGGGGATATTAGACTCTGTGTAGATTTTAGAAATTTAAACAAGAGTTCATTAAAAGACAATTACCCCTTACCCAACATGGAACAATTATTGCAAGCAGTAGTTGGTTCAACAAGATTGTCTCTGTTAGATGGATTTTTAGGGTACAATCAAATTCAGATAAATCTAGAAGATAGACATAAGGCAACATTCACTACACCCTGGGGCACATTTGAATATTTAAGGATACCTTTTGGACTAATGAATGTCTAGTGCTACTTTTCAAAGAGCAATGGACTTCACCTTTAAAGGATTAATGTTCAAAATTGTAGTTGTATACTTAGATGATATCACAATATTTTCTAAAAATCCAGAAGATCATCTAGAACATTTAACTACAGTTTTTGCTCGGTGTAAGGAATTTGGAATTTCTTTAAATCCCAAGAAATGCATATTTGGGACTACACAAGGAAAGTTGCTAGGACATATAGTTTTAGAAAAAGGAATAAGTATTGATCCAGACATAATTGAAGCCATTTCCAAAATTCCCCCACCTAGAAATTTAAAAGGAGTCAGGTCATTTTTTGGCAAGATAAATTTCATCAGAAGATTTGTCCCAAATTTTGCTGAAATGACCAAACCCATAAATGACATGGTTAAGAAAACTAGAGAAATAAAATGGATAGTAGAAAATATGGAAGCATTTAACAAGATCAAAGAAGCCATATCAACCACTCCAGCTTTAAGTTGCCCTGATTATGCAAAATATTTTAATATCTATTCATATGCATCTGAACACTCTATTGTTGCAGTTCTTTCATATAAATATAATGAAAATAATGAAAGGCCAATAGCCTTCATGAGTTCAGGATTAAAAGGAGCACATCTCAAATATACTTTGCTAGAAAAACATGCTTATGCAGTCATACAATCTTTAGAACACTTCAAAGGTATATTTGGTTCAAATAAGGTTTACTGTTGCATCCCTTTTATAGCAATAAAAGATATTTTTTCTCAATCAGAACCATTAGGAAGACCAGCAAGATGGATGGTAAAACTTCTGCAGTATGATGCTGAATTCAAAATAGTAAAAACTATCAAAGGACAAGGTTTAGCTAAATTGTTGGCAAACAAAGAAAGAGAAGGGTTTGAAAATGTTCTCACCATAGATGAGGCATATGATCTTAGAAGAATCAATAATACTGAGTGCAAATGGTATGAAGAAATTTTGTCATACTTACAAACCCTGTCATTCCCTAAAGACATGTCAATAAATAGAATAAGGTCAGTCAAGCTTCAAGCTCAAAAATATTATATACATAATGGTGTGCTATATTGGAAACACCCTGATGGAGTATTATTAGTCTGTTTATATGAAAATGAAGTCCCAAAAATAATCAATGAATTCCATGATGGTTTTTGTGGGGGACATTTTGCTCCAAGAGCTACCGCTAATAAAATTATGAGAGCAGGATATTATTGGCCTTCCATTTTTAAATATGTATATAAATATGTTAGGAATTGTCATAACTGCCAAGTTTTTGTAGGAAAGAAGCATCTGGCAGCCATGCCTCTCAAGCCAGTAATCATTGAAGCACCATTCACCCAATGGGGCATTGATTTGATTGGAGAGATCAAACCTAATTCATCCGGACAACACAAGTGGATCATAACTGCAATAGATTACTTCACAAAGTGGGTAGAAGTTGCACCCCTGAGGACATCTACTACTACCACTATCATCAAGTTCTTAGAAGAAAACATCTTGACCAGGTTTGGGGTTCCTCAAAAACTGGTTACTGATAATGCACAATATTTTGTTTCATATGAAATGGTAGAATTTTATGCTGAATATGGAATTGAATTATCTCATTCTACTAATTATTACCCCCAAGGAAATGGCCTAGTTGAGTCATCAAATAAAAATATAATAACAAGAATGAAAAGGTCATTAGGGAAGAATAAAAGAGGATGGGATAATGAACTGAAATTTGCTTTATGGGCTGATAGGTTGTCTATCAAAAGAAACATAGGGAGAACCCCTTATGAGATGGTATATGGAGAGAAGGCCCTGTTACCCCCAAGAATAGAAAAATTGGCACTTTCCCTCCTATTGCAAGACCATGAAGACCCCAATCCCATACATAGAAGGCTTGATCAAATTGTCCTGTTAGAAGAGCAAAGAAGAGAGACCCTTAATAGAATGATGGAACAAACCAAGAAAACCATGGAATTGTTTAATAAGAAAGCTAAGGGTACTCCTTTTTCTCAAGGAGATATAGTCATCTATTGGGATCCTAAAAATGATAAGCATGGTGAAAAAGGTAAATTTGAACCTAAATGGATTGGCCCATATCAAATTGCCCATGTTATCAGTCAGAATACATACAAGCTACAGACTTTGTAGGGAGAAATAATGGCTATCCCTATTAATGGCCAACACCTCAAAATGTACAATCCCTGTTGAAGGTGTACTATACAAAAAACAAAAAAATATAGAAAAACAAAAATCCAAAAATAGAGTGGTGTATTTTGTTATTTTGTGTATTAGTTAAGCTTCTCTTTTGTTCTTGAATAATTCTGAGTTTACTGTACACATGATATCTTAGTTTGATGAGTATATCTAACTGTTTATTCCACCAAAAACAATAAGAAAAAAGGGGATTTATTTTAGATTCTGATGAGGTTTACAATTTTTTCAAATATGAGTGTTTATGCAATAGTTGTTTGATATGAGATAAAACAGAAAGAAAACAAAGCTGATTGAAACATCATGTCAAGCCTCACATTACAAATGATACTTAAGGTGACTTCAAAGGTCCGAAGAACTGAGTTATCTTTGAGAGGGTAGTTGAGCCAAAAATCATTACACTCATATTTTATAGCCAAAAACTAATCCTCAACTCAGGCATACTTATTGCACAATTTGCTTATATATCCAAATACTTCTCTCATGAGAAAGAAAAATAAAAAATAAAGTAAAATTGAGTCACTACCTGAGATATCTTGGAAAACCTCTATCGGAGCTATAGACGCTTGACTGGCAGTAGGGTAAAACTAATATGGGATTAGAAGCAACTCCACCGGGGCTATAGACGCCTGATTGGTAGTGGAGCCTTGTAGAATGGTGAAAATTTTTAAAGAGTGAAATCACATATTAGGCTTGACTATTTTGCTCAGATATGGTAAAGTTCTGAAAGATTTAGAAATCCAAAAAAAGAATGCACAAACACACACATGGGCAAAAATATGATGAAGCAAGCGGTTGTGACAAAATTTGTGTAATCATATCTTATGACTTAGCTAAAACAAGCATTACAATATTTCAAAAAAAAACTCATTGGTTTCTAAAATTCTAACCCTTGTTTCCAAATTGAATGAAAAGGGATCTACAGTTTTTCATACTCTATTTACTTTGATATCATGTTGTTCATACAG
Organism: Wollemia nobilis; assembly: GCA_028583015.1. Lineage (NCBI taxonomy): Eukaryota > Viridiplantae > Streptophyta > Pinopsida > Araucariales > Araucariaceae > Wollemia > Wollemia nobilis. Next base: position 9,853,898 of record JAQPPZ010000672.1, on the reverse strand, counting down.
TTTTTCAGTATATATAAAAAAAGAGCAGAAGAAAAGAAAGAAAAGAGGAAGAAAAAGTTTCTTTTATGTATTTCAAGCTTTACTTAGCAGTCAAAATTTTTTAATTTTTGTTCAATTTCTTTTGCAAATAAAACTAGGAGATTCTGTGGTTCTCAAGTGCCTCATGTTTTCAACACCTTGTCCCAGTCAGAGCCTATGTTGGAGCCAAATTTGACTCAACTTTGAAACCCCCAAATTTAAATTTTTGGTTTCAATCAAAATGATAATAATGTTGGTCACTTCTTCAAATTGGTGTGAGTATCTTAATTTTTCATTGGTTAGTTTGATGAAGTCTAACCTTGGTTGTTAATAATATGTGCCTCTTTAATAAAGCCCAATGGTATTCAATAAATGATATGGCAATATATTATTAATCAGATGTACTTAAAACCTAAAATTCGATCCTCATAGAAAAATTTCCCTTGGGCTTAAAATCAAAAGACAAACCCTTAAGTCCTAAGGTTTTTAAAGGTAATACTCTAATTAAACACCTTGGTCTAAAACCCAAAAAATTAAAATTAGCAATAAGGTCTTTAATTAAAATCATGAGGGCATGCATCCCATTTAACTAAAATGCGTACACCTTAGATTTAATCCAAGGGCCGTGCTCGACTCAGTTCTAATCGGACGACGATGCGTTAATAAATCAATCAAGAGATAAGTCAAACAAGTCAAAGCATGTTAAGTAAAGAAAGAAGAATGATAAGTCAAAAGGTCTAAAAAGTTATAACCTAAGGTTAGAATTGATTAAAATCCATGCAACTCTGAGGATCTGAATGGATGCGCTTGATCTTGGCCAAATCCAATGGTACGAAATCTCCAAGGATTCAAAGCTTTAAACGAGTCATTATGGGTCAAAGATTCTATTTAAGTAGTGAGCTAATCCAGTGAATCAGATGATAGCGCTCGAGTGAGCTCAAGATCAATGGTTGCGCTTGTTTTAATTTAATCATGTGTTAAAATGCTATGGTAAAATGATTTAAAGGTATGCACCCCCTTTGGAATAACCATCGAGCTAATTTGGAAAATCGAACGACAAGTTTGATCCAAATCTAATCCAACGGTGGTGCGCCCATACAAGAAGCATTAAAAAGGTAAAAGCCCTAAGAGATTAATTAAAATTTTAAATGGGATTAACAAGGGTCTAAACACGTTGGTTAATCATCTCCCTTTTGGCTTAATCAATGTTAACATTATGTGGCCATCATAAACTAACTCGAGGTTGATTAAGATCTATGGAAGCGCTCGAACGAGCCCAAAGATCAATGAATGCGAAGGTCTATAATGGCAGTGAAAAATCAAAAGCAAAAATGAAGGTAAAAAATGATCCATAGATCTGACGGCAGCACCTATCTCCACACTGATCTAATGACAGTGCATCGGTAAAGGTGATTAAGGTTTAATCTAAAAGGTTTCTTTTGATTAATTAAATAATTTATTATTTGTCCCTTCTATCTTATGTTAAACCAAGCACATGGTCGGAAGATCCAACGGTCGCGCCTTCACCATGGTAAGATCTAACGGTGATCGCAAAGAAAGGTAAATGTGTTATATGATACCTAGGTTTAAATCGAGTTGTTAAGATCAAAAATCATGGGGTTAACATTGGATAATCATGATTAAATAAGGATTAATAAACCACATTATTTCAAAGGTTTATATGCGAATAGGTATACTAATTATCATGCAGGTTCTAGGACATCAATGGTAGCACTTCATCAGGAGCAAGAAAATTTGACGGTCGCGAATGAGTCAAAGTCAAGACAAAAGAATACAAACAGGCTAAATGAATGAGCATCTTTGATGGATCTAACAGATGCGCTCACCTCCACTCAATCAATAAAAGCATGCTGAAAGAGCATCCGATGGTAGCGCTTGATCATGGTTGACTCAAAAGAGCTAAGGGTATCTGAGATAATAATAATAGGCACTCACACCAAAGATCGAATCTTGTGAAGATCTCGAGGGTGATTGCTGCCTGAAGCAAAGTATAATCAATCCCAAAGATTTAGTTATCGTTCGGGTCCGATGTGGCACGAGGTTCAAAATGGAAACCACCCCCATTACACATCTCAATTCCACGCCAGCTTAAAAATGTTCCAGCGATGAATAGTAGAGGTTTTAATGATTACAGGCACATAAATCAAAAGGTCCCGAGGCACGTAGGATGAAGGACGTTACCCATCATAAATGCTCAACTCCAAAAAGGATGCGTTGGCAAAATTTCTTTGGCTAATTTTAAACAACAGTTGGTGGCATCATGTTAATGACAAAACATGCGAGATTATCGAACCCATTCCACCACCCTGTATATGAGCTCACAAAAATAGTCAATGCCACTACCCTGGCGAGCTAAGAATAGAAGTTGATACATAAAAAATATAGAGAGAAGAGGATTTTCAAGCTTCGTAGTCATAGAAGGACCCTATCTACTACCTTGAGATCAATGGCATCATGGGGAGATGTATTCGTACCTGAAGACACTAGGGAGGCCATAAAATTCATCACAGATAGGTCACCATACTCTGTGATCTCTGGACCACCTGTTCCTGGTAGCACCATGTATGAATTTGCTCAGAAGTGTGGAGCTGATAAAAGACCTAACTCAGCCCAACAGTACGAGATCGACAATGCTTGTATCAATAGTTTTTCTCGAGTGATGGAAAGCGATAACAGAACCCCATGGATAATGGCCGACTTATTTCATAAAGCTCATAGGTTACAGTACAGGGGTTTCCCTAGAAATAATAGATGGAACAGTAACCTTGGGAAGCTGGTATGTCCGAAAGTACACTTCTCCTCAGATTTGATGGCATGGCTAGTAGTAGCGTATGATGAAAGAACGAGGACATTTCGAGACAATAAGAATCGGTCGGTGTTCAGCATCAAAGTCGAGCATATCCAGGAAGTTTTCAAATTGACAGATTATACCACCTTTCTGGTAGACAAGGTAATCGAACACCAATCTCGAATGTTTACAGATATGGAAGTTTTTAAAAATTTGTTTGATACACATGAAAGAATAGATAAGGAATTCCCAATCAACAAAAATGCTCTTAAGCCATGGGTCCAAGATTTTTGTGATATGATAAACATAGTTTTGGGAGTACAGGATCTCAGTAGGATAACTAAAAGGGTTTTATATTTAGCTGCACAATGCAATAGGGCATATAACACTCCAATTTATGCCTGGGAATTAGAATTAAGTACCCAGATGCATAAAGAAATGATAGAATTAAGGAAGGCAGTTTTTGAACAAAGGCAAGAGATGCCCCATTTTTCACAATACTCAATTTTTATCCATATGATAGCGGGTCAATTAGGAGAAGAAGCCCGTAAAAGAGTAAGAGCCATTGACAACCCCTATGTTCAGAGTAGCTTCTGGAGAATACATGAAGGACGAACTCACATGGGCTGGTTTTGTGATCATTTCATGGTAGAAATTCATTGGGCTTTAACTGGGTTAGTTCCTGAGAGATTAGGGCTAGGGGTAAGAACCTTTATTAAAGAGAAGGAAATTGGGGACTTTCTTCATAGAAGGTTTTACTTATATCAGATTATATGGGGCTAAAATCCCTCCTAAGATGTTATCGTAGTACTACCCCATTATCCCTAGCAGCTTTGGAATTATGTAGGCAAGTGGCAGAAGAGGCTAAGATGAGGTTGGTAAAGAAGCATGGTAAGGTCCCCTGGCTCGATGTTCCCTGTCATTTTGGAGATTTTATATTTTTTGGATACCCTTCCCTGCTCAAAGGAATGTTTGAATTAGATAACATGGGATTCGATGAAGTAACTTGGAGATTTTATGACCCAAAAGGAACATACAACAAAATGATGGAAAAGAGAATATGCTCGAATACGACACCGGGAAGATGCTTTTGAAGAAAGCTTGTTGGAAGCTATAAAGCAAGGATTAGATTTGCAAGTAGTATGGGATGAATTTCCTCCTAGAAAAGAGAGGTAGCACACAGGTTTATGAAGCCTATGATTACCCCACAGAATTAAGGAGGCTTCGAGAAGGTTCAGTAGATGTTGTGGCACCTATTATACCAGGAAGAGGCCAAGCGATCAAAGAAGACCCCTTGTTGGAGTTGATAGAAGAATAGGGTATTGATCTAATGGAAGTCACTATCAAAACTATAGATATAGTAGAGCAACAGGTTAGGCCTTCTGAAAGTGCTCACCTCAGAATAGAAGTGGCGCCAAGCACTTCCTAGGAAGCTTCCAAAAACTAGAGTATAAAAAAAGGGAAGGAGATTGTGACAATACCTACTCAGGAGTCTTCCCTCCTAGAACAAGCCATAGTTCCTATTTCTGATAGAGTTCTAGCCATAACAAGTGTAAAGAAATTGGCACCCATGGCTGTCCCTACCACTATAAAAATAAAAGGATAGGAGATTATAATCCCATCAGTAATACAAATGAATAGTAGGAGAACTGGTGGACTTGCTGGTCTATTCAGAAGTCATCTAGTGAGAAATCAAATAGAGATAACTCCTGTAGAAAATAAGAAGCCCAGATTATCTCTACCCTCTACAAAGGTTGTTTTGGAAAGAACATATGAGCATACTACTTTCACTACTGCAGATGAACAAGAGTTACAGTTAGTAGTAGGGATGGGAAATATAGGAGAGCAGTTTATAGAAGGGTCACAATCAGAAGCAACTATATCAGATATAGCAGAAATACATCTTCCTTCTCTACAAGACCCACTAGTCTTCAGAGTCAATGAAGAAACAGGGGGCTCATCGGTACTAGGGAAAGAAGGTGAAGTGGCCAAAGTTGTCAAAGCAATGCAAAATCAAGCCATAGATCAATTCATGGGAACAATTACAGAGCTAAGGAAACAATTGGAGAAAGAGGGAAAGGAAAAGGTAGAGCTAAAGGCATTAATAAATAAGCAACAGGAAGAATTAAACCGAAGAGATGCCTCTAGTACCCAACCCCCTTCGATGGTAAAAATTCAAGATCATGCTTATTATCTTAATACAATGAAGAAAAATATGTCAATGAAGATAAGAGCTCATGCCAAGGGCTTTACTGAAATGTTCAGACAAATAAGGGTGATTCAAATAACTTCTCAAGAAATTCTCACCTTGATGCAAGAAAGAGAAGAAGATTTTGGAATCATTCACCCTACCTTGGATTTTATAGGAGATCATTTTGAAGAGTTGTAAGGACAAGAAATAATAACAAATGATGGCAGCAAAATCCAGCTCAATTTTGAGTTCTTTAAAGCAGCCCTGTTTGGAGCAAACCGGGAAATATGGGTCAATGTTGTGACTGAAATGGATGATTTGATAAAAGATGCAACAGACAAATTGGCAGACATTGGTTTATCCTTAGACCAGTGCTTAGTGGCCACAGATATAGAAGAAGTGTTCAAAAGCATCATTGAAAGGTTCGAGTGTGAACCAGGTGATGAAGCAGAAATGATTAGACAAACAACACTCATGGTAAACACTGTAGAGATGTTACTCTTTCAGTATGAAAGGAACACACCCAATATTACCATACAGAAGAACAAAATTCTGCAGGAAATGAATATGTTGAGGATTGCAGCCACATTTGACACAGAGGTATGGAGATTGATGACTGAGCAAATAGAAAAGCAAAAAGTCCAAAAAGGGAAGGAAATTAGAACTCCCGATCAACATCTGGAAATAGGTTCATCACAACAAAATCCTGAGCTAACAAAAAAATCTCTGAAGTAGTTAAAGAGACAATCCAAAAAGAAACATTTGGGAACAGTTGTGAAGGAGGTGGTACAAGAGGAAACGGGTTCTCCCAAGACCACCATCACTGGTTAAAATAAACTACTATTTGAAAAGGTCAAAGAGAAGAGTTCATTTCAAGCAGGTAAAGATAGTGGAAGCCAACTGTACCAATTTTGGAGATCAAATCAGATGAAGACAAGTGTAAGGCCAAAAATAAACCAAAAATAACAGAATCAAGAACCAGAGGCTATAAGAAGAGGCAACTATGGATAGATTCTGCATCAAGCAATTAGAGAATAGCATTTTTGCTAAGAGGTATACTTGAGTGCCCTGTTAGTTGTGTTGTTGTATCCCCTTCTATGTCTATTTTCCTTTCTCATTTCTTATTCTTCCCTTTGCTTTGCAGGATTGTGATAGGAAAGTGCTCAAGAAGCTGAGATCATTTCCTACCTTTTTGAGCCTAGGATTTAGAGACTCTACTGTTACCAGATTGGAACAAGGAGAGTTGGAGAGACCTGTTACATTATTTGAACAGAGTCCTCTTCATTGTATTGATGTATTTCTTTGAGAAAAATAGAGTTAAAAGGCATTTCACCCACTCTGCATGTAATATTTTATGAAATCAATACAATTCTGAATTTTATTCCTATCATATCTTTGTCTCAGTACTGTGTGTCACTGTGTAATGGGTTACATTATTTGAACACATTATATACGTTTCTTTCATTGGTTAACTCTTGATTTTATTGCGATATTCGAATGATATTAAGAACACCAATTTTCCTTCTCCCCTTCTTTCTGTTTCATATTAAAATTGTTGTTAAATTGCTATAACAACCCAATGAATCTAGGCACCGGTCTACATAAGGCATAACAAATGGTTGTTTTCATGCTTGGTCATTTTAATACATATAATATAATATAAATCTGGAGCGTGTAATTAGAGTTTTAGCCATAGAATTACCGTTGGGGTTTCCTTACCTGTTCTGTAGTTTTCTTTAGCAATATTTGTGTTTAGCAAAACAATGAGGCAGGTTGACCAGAGCCTGTAATAGCTCGTTGGTTTCAAACGGATTCTTGTAGCATGACAGTCAAAATCCTACGGATGCAAGAATCGGTTCCAACTTGGGGGTATACCAAAACCCCAAAGAAATAAATGAAATTTATCTTAAGCCAACATAACAAGAGAGTATTTAATGTTAATTACAAGTTTATAAGGTGGTTTTAACCACAAGAAGATTAATCATGGACCATAGGTTCTCACATAATAAGATATCATAATAAATTCAATACATTTTACAATGAATGCCCTTAGGTATATCCAATATTACATAATACAATTTTGGTCTTGGCCATGATTTAGATTACAATTTCAACCCCCCCCCTCCATAATCTAAAATAAGGGGCCAATGGGATAAGACATTAGTGAAAATAATATCTTCCTTCCTAATGGATTATTTAGTGGGCCTCGACAATTGAGACATATCATTCATAGTCTCCCTTGTCATCTAGAAGAGGTCCACCTATCTTCAATAACTTAGCTTCAATACTTTACACTTCTAGTAAGCAATTCTTCATTGGATTTTCTTCCATCTTATGTTATATACAAATGGTCTTTGAATTATTTGAGTACTTATCTTACCCTTAGGTCCCTGAGTCTTAGTATTCTTAGATTTGAATTCCTTTGCATGAGCTTAAATTTGTGAAGTACCATTATAATTCCTCATTGCTATCTAAAAATGAACAAGCAAGAGAAAATTTGATTAAGCATTTGAAAGGGTGATTTGATATTTTTACAAAATACACCAAGGATTATGGTTGTAAAAGGTGCATTTTTTACAATTGTTTAATATTGAAAAAGTAAGTTTTTGAACTTTGCAAAATTAACTACCTTTCTTAAAGCCCTTATCAATGCAATAAGAATACAAAAAAATTCCACTCTTAATTATATTATTTGGGATAATAAATATGAGATCCCCCTTAATTTAGATTCTAGGCTCTAGCCCTTGGCTTAGGCTCCCTATATCTTGTTCTTGGCTTTAGCTCTTAGCTCTTAGCTCTAGCCCTTGGTTTGGATCTTGGATTTAGATCTAGCTTTGGATCTTGGCTCTTGGGTTTGGTTCTTTCTCAGGTAAATATATTTGGATCCACCATTGGGTTCACCTTTGGGTTTGCTACCTCTAGATCGACTACCTTTGGGTCTACCTCTAGATCTACCATTGGGTCAACCATCGAGTGTACTACTAGGTCTACCATTGAGTTTGATACGAGGTTTGACACTAGGTTTACCTTTGGATATACCTCTAGGTCTACCTTTATGTTTACCTCTAGGTTGACCACTAGTTCTACCACTGGGTTTGCCATTTATTTTACCTTTAGGTATTCCATTGGATCTACCTTTAGGTCTACATTTGGGTCTACCTCTAGGTCTACCTTTGGGTCTACCTCTAGGAATACCTTTGGGTCTATCATTGGCTTAAACACTAGATATATCTCCTAGGATGACACCTTATTTTATAGAATCTATTCAACATTAATTTAAGATTGTGCCATTGTATGACATATATCTATCTATAATTAATATGCACCTTGTTGGTCATTTTTTATTTTATGCCAACATATGGTTCTAGGAGTTGCATAGGATTATGATTTTAGGAACTTAGTGTTACTAGTTCTTGCTTGATAATCATAGCTAAGGATTTCATGCTTAGGCATTATACTTGGCATTATGGGTTCTCTTATACCTTGTCTATATCTTACCAATCATATGCTATTATAACCCATTTATTTTATTATCTTGGATCCAATTCCTTTGGATTGCTTTTTAAAGCACCCAAGTTCTTGTTCTTCAACATGGCTTTCAATATCTATAGTAATATGGACTTTGTCATGCCCACCACTATCATTAATAGTAATCAAGTCATTAGTATCACAAGCTAAATTTATCTTTGTTATAAGATTGCTTGTGTTACAATTATCATCTATCATTAAGTGCTTCAGGTTGCTTGTGTCACAACAAGCATCGACCACCATGGGATTGATCTTCAATTGCTCCTTTATTTCATTTATATTTTTATGCTTATAGATGTCAAGTATAGTTAAATCCATTTATATTATCCTTACAACATCAATAGGGATAATAACACCAATTGTCTCAAGATTTTGCAAATATTAGAATCTTTGATAATTATTCGCAAACAACTCCTTAGTGTGACAAATTGTCCATATTCATAAATATCCTTACCTACTAGGAAGTAAAGAACCTTATCTAGTGTGGCACACTCATAAAATTTTGATTTATGCAGGGCTTGATTTCTCTTGTATTTTACCATGTATATTTTAAGGTGGTGGAGGAAAAACAATATTAAGGTGTCATTCTTCATCGAAAATGTATCTTGTACAATATTTTATGACCTTATGTAATTTTATAAAATATAGGGTTAATATTTACAAAAAGCATGAAGGTGTCAAAGTCCATCAAAAATGCACCTTTACAATTGTAATCCTTGCTGGATTTTGCAAAAATATTAAATCATCCTTTCAAATGCAATAGATATCAAATATCTTATGAAGTGGTATTAGCTTAACCAGTTAGATTTCTCAACATTTTAAGAAGGATATCCAAGTTCAAATATTGTCAAATGATACATGAATAATATTCAAGCTTTGTTTTTGTAGAGGGGGAAAACTGCCTTATCACATGTGATTCTCAATGTTGGATCCACAGAGAAGCCTTGAGGTGAACCGTAGGGGCTGCATTGTTCTCTACACTTGGTGTAAAAAAAGAGGGGGAAGGGTTCACCAAGAATGGTTTAAATACTCACTCCAAGTCCTTTGGTTTTCAATAATGTTTGATATATTCGATTCAAGAAAATCACCTATATTTGGACTTCTTAGATCTATGCTATGAAAGATAAAGAACAATGCAGAAATATAGTATGCAAGAATATAAGATCTAACCCTAGAGTTATTCTTTCTTTGAATTCTTTTTGAACCCTAGGGTTTCAATATAGAAAACTTTCAAGCAAGGGCTTAAGAGAAGATGCACAAACAATATTAAACTCTAAGTGCACACTATATGTTGTTTTCCTTTTAATGCCTAGGGAAATCAATTAAATATATCCTTTTAAAATTAGATATATGGTTTTAACAAAAATAGAGGACACCCAAAAAATATCCTAGCTACTAAATTAGGGTACCTATCTTATCTGATGGTTGATCCTTGCTTTTATCCTTTTATCTAGTGATATCAACAATTCATATTCCTACAAGATAACTTGGTAAACACTTGAAAATGTGAGTAGTGGTAGGAGTTCTACTTAGGCCACTATATGATAATACTTGGAGGTGCAGCAGTCAAGTCCCCTAGGTCCTTTTAGCTAACCTTGAAAATAGAAGTGAAAGTTGACCTTTGGAAGATGAACAAACATAACATAATATAACAAAACAAAATGATAAAATAAATCATAAAATGTAGCAATATGTCTTATGAGTAGTTTAGAATGTATATTTAGGGTATGGGGACAAAAAATTAGCCCCAAACATGGTCTGGGAAAAATCACACCCCGTATTAGGCAACCACGATTTCATAGATCGATGAAATCGGGCCCCACAAAGATCGGACGCAATTTTGTAGAAGCTATGTAAAAAATAAAATAATGATGTGAGAACTCAATTACATCATACAAAAAATAAATGCATGCATGAAAAGATGTGAAAATACTTGGTAGATGGGGTAGAAGTAGACATAAGGGTTAATACCTCCCGAATAGTTAATCTCTCCTTAGGAATCCATCATAAATCCACTAAAGCAAATGACAACAAAAAATAATCCAATGTAGTAGAAAACATATCACACTCCACAATTGCGAGTTAGCTTGCTTACAGAAGAAAATAAATGCACTTGGAGAAGAAGAGTGTAAGAATAAGAGAACATAGATCGCATAAGAAATCATTTGAATAATTTATCATCATTGTTACTGTTGCTCTCAAGATGATTTCAAAATGTCCTTATATAGTGGATTTGAAAAGCAAAATTGGTGGGAAAATCTAAGAAGAGCCAACACCAAACACACAAACTTCAAGAATTAGGGTTTTCTTGCGAGAAAACCCTAAAATATGAAATCGCACCCCATAAGGGCCAACCGCGATTTTGCAATGGTGATTTTACAACTACTAGATCCCTATCCATTTTTAATGCAATTTGAAGGGTCAAACAAAGTCAAAATGGGACAAATAATATACCATTGGAAACATCTTTCTGAGCCTAAAGGATAATATTTGGTAGGGGAAAAGTTGTCTCAAAGAGGACCCAATCATTTCTAGGAGAAAATAAAGTATCTAGGGAAAATTTCTCACCTTAGTGGATCAATTTTTTGTATCTACATTTTACCCCATCTTTGATGCATTTAAGATCAAGTAAATGCATCAAAGAAATATGTAGACTCCTATGGTCTAGAAGATAACAAACACGAAGAAGGGGAGGCCAGGTTTAGACAAAGAGGTGGTGCAAAAGGGGTATCATGAAGGACACTCTAGAATTTTGCACACAAGGCAATTAAATGCCTCTATGGCTAGGGTGCCCCCCCGAGTTTCGAAAGGAATGAAAAATCATTAAGAAACTCAAAAAAGGCAAAGAAATAAAAAGCAAAGCACAAAAAAAAATTAAACAAATAGTAGATCAATGATCACTGGGTACAACATGAATCTAATACAGCTAGCATGAAATGCATGGATGAATAGAAGAAAGAGAAATGAAGAAAAGAGAAGAAGAAAGAAGAAGAATATCAACAAGAACCACAAGAGGAAGAAGGACAAGAAGAAGAATATCTCCAAATAAGGTCAACAACAAAAAGTGAGATAAGGTAATCAAGAACCCTGAAGGAAGTGTTTTATGCCTAAAATATGATCTAGGTGTGGAGTGAAAACCTGCTATGGGTGTAGTACTCACTAATATGGATAGATGGGCAAAATATGGAGCATAACCTGCTATGGGTGATTGCTCAAATAATAAAATGATGGAGCGTAACCTGCTAGGATGATTTCTCACTAGTTATTTCTATGGGGTGATTACCCACTAGGATGTATGTCGAGACCTACTAAAATGGTCAAGGAGCTTATCTTGTAATGGGGTGTAGAGCCCGCTAAGTCAAGAGAACCGTAACCTGATAAGGGTGATATGTTATTGCTAATGTGTATGATGTATTAGCAAGTACTACCTGATATGGGTGTGTAAAATGTATATAGATCAAGTCATATGAGCATAACACAATGTGAGTGTGTGCATGTGATAGAAGAAAAGAGAGGAAAAAAATGAGGAGCAAATAACTATGCATGTGTACCCCCAGCTTAAATTTTTAGCTAGTGAAAATTCAAGAGGGAGGAAATGTGAAAACAAAGAATATAAGAATGTATATCCTTGTATGAACAAATAAAATAGAGGATAAATGAGAATAATGCAAAAGACAAGGGTATACCAAAAAAGGATTGCATTCCTTGAATTTGGAAAGAAATGATGATCATTGTAAAATTTTCAAAGTCAAGAAATAAGAAGAAGATAGGAGAGAATAAAAGAGAAAAGAAAGACAAGAAGAGAATAAGGGATGAAAATGCATGGGCCTTAGGTTGGAGATTCGCTAGGCATCAGAGCCCTAGTGAGAGTGCAATGCATGTGAGTTATAACCTAACTAGGTGTCATCACATACCATTATTGTGAATCCTTGAAAAACTATATGAACAAGTAGTCATGAGCAAGCAATAATCTAATTATGACAAGTATAAGTGTAATAGAAATATAATGCTAGGCAATCATGCAAAGTATGACAAACATTCATGCAATATGAGCAGAAAAGCAAATGCAGTATGATCTACGCTATATGCAAAATGTAATGTAGATGATGGATCAAGCATAATATATTTTTAAATGCATGATATTTGTTGGTTCTTTAAGTTATTTACCATCCAAAGAATCTAAACTATAGGCACCTGAGCCAAACTTGACCATTATGACAAAGGGCCCTAACCAATTGGGCTAAAAATTACCTCAAAGATCAACACAAGCATTAGTGCTCTTCTAGTTTTCCTTGAGGACAAGGTCCCCAACCTTAAAAGAATGGTTGCAAAATTTCTTATAATAGGATCATTGAGGTATATCCTGATAGGCTCACAAATGCTCAAGGTATGAATGCACTTTTCATCCAGCAGCTCTAATTGGTGTAGATAGTCTGCACAATACTCATTGTCAATTGAGGCATCTTGCAATAATATGCGCAACGAGAGAACCTCAAGCTCAAAATGAAATAACACCTCAAACCCATATACCAAGACATATGGTGAGGCACCTATGGGGGTACACACACTAGTATGATAGGACCACAAGGTAGGGTAAAGCTGTATATACCTATCACGATCGGTATTACTAACTTCTTCAAGATCCTAATCAATGACTTGTTGGATGCTTAAGCTTGCCCATTACCCTGAGGGTAGTAGGAGTTGACCACCTGTGTTGAATCTTGTAGTTAGAACAAAGATTATGGACATCCTTATTATTGAAAGGAGTGTCATTATCAAAACAAATCACTAAAGGAATCTTGAACCTCCATAAAATTTAGTTGAGGATGAACTTATAAACTTGAGTTCTAGTCATCGTAGCTAGGGGTATGGATTTGATCCATTTAATGAAGTACTTAGTTATAGTAATGATAAACTTGTGACCATCAGATAACACTAGGTTAACCTTCCTGATAATATCCAATCCTCACATGGAAAATGACCAAGGGGAAGAGATAACCTCGAGGTCTTAAGAAGAAGCATGAACAAGATGATTATGACATTGATACTTGTCACAACATAAAACATAATCACATGCATATTTCTCCATGGAAGGTCAATAGTACCCCATTCAAAGGATATTTTTGGTAATAGCATTACTATTGAAATAACCCCCACATGAACCTTTGTGGGTATCACTAAGAGCAAGTCAGGCTTCACTGGAGTCAATACATCACAAGAGGATGCCTTCAAAAGAATATCGATACAAAGTATTGTCGATTATGACAAATTAACATGCTCTTTTGCATAAAATATTATGCTGATTGTGATCTAAACCATAAGGCATCGAGCCATCCCTAAGGAAATTAAATATTTTGGTATACCATGGTTTATATGGGGAAGCTCCAATGGTCAAACAATATAACAAAAAAATATAAGAACCAAGTGACATAGGATCTTGGATTTGTCTAATGATAATCGATGCTTTATCATATTCTACCTCTAAAGGAAAAAAATATGCAAAAACAACCATGGCATCCACATGGTGGTTTTAGGATCTAGGGATAGACTCTATGGTTACTCGAACAAACGAGGACAACAACTTGGTAACAATATCCTTGTAGGGTTTAAGTTTATCATCTTGAATATGATAAAATTTGTTGATCTGATTGACTACAAGTTGAGAGTCATCAAAGATCAAAAGGACTCTAACCTACAAAGCTAAGACTACTCTAAGACCAAGGATCAAATCTTCATACTCTATAGTATTATTTGTACAAGAGAAAAAAAGTTTGAATGATAAGGAAATGAGTTGCTTTTGTGGGGTGACTAGAACGACTCCAACACCAATGCCCTTCATGCATCTAGTTACATAAAATAACAAATTCCAAGGCTTGGAATCCTTGATTTCAACATTGAAGAACTCATTGGGAAACTCAACAACTATAAGATAGGTAGCTTCTAGGGGAGTGGAGGCTAATTGATCAACCTAACCCTAAATAGACTTTTGACCTATGAAATTTAGGTCAAACTCACTAAGGGCCAACACCCACTTAGCAGCTCAATCTAAAAGGTGGGGCTTAGATATTAAATAGCACAAAGAATTAAACTTTGCAACTACTAATATCTTATGGCCGAGCATGTAGTGTCGTAACATCTATGAATAAAACACTACGACAAGTTAAAGCTTCTCTAAGGGAGTGTACCTAGTTTCATAGCTAACCAAGGTTCTACTGATATAGTAGATAACTCACTCTTTGTTCTAATCATCATGTTGGACTAGCATGGCCCCCAAAGCATGAGTAGTGGCTGCTATATAAATCATCAAATGCCTACCAAGCATAGGAGGCACTAAAATAGATGGGAAAGTGAGATATTTCTTGAGATCATAAAAATATTTTTGACACTCAGAATCCCACTAGAAGACCACATCTTCCTTAAGAAGCTTAAGAAAGGGTTGACACTTATTGGCTAGCTGGGCAATAAACCAAAAAATATACTGAAGCTTACCTTTTAGGCTACATAGTTTTGTTAGCGTGCAGAGAGGTCATGTCAGTGATAGTCACTATCTTAGCAGGGTTTACTTCAATGCCTCACCTAGAAACTATGAATCCTAACAACTTGCCAGATGTGACTCCAAACACACATTTAGTGGGTTTGAGATAAACCCTGTACTATCAAATATTTTCAAATATTCATCTCAAATCATGAACATGATCCTTTCATTCTATAAAGGGAGCTAGAAGATCATCCACTTAATCTTGGATAATATCATGCATCATGTCATATAAAATATAAGTCATGGCTCACTGATAGTATGATCTAAGCTAAATCCAAAATGTAATGTAGATGATGGATCAAGCATAATATATTTTTAAATACATGATATTTGTTGGTTCTTTAAGTTCTTTGCCATACAAAGAAGCCAAATTATAGGAACCTAATCTAAAATTGGCCATTATGACAAAGGGACCTAGCCAATTGGGCTAAAAATTACCTCAAAGATCAACACGAGCATTAGTGTTATTCTAGTTTTCCTTAAGTATAAGGTCCCCAACCTCAAAAGAATGATTGCAAAATTTCTTAGAATAATATATCCAAGGTCTATCCTGATAGGCTCACAAATTCTCTAAGGTATGAATGCACTTTTCATCTAGCAACTCTAATTGGTGCAGAGAGTCTACAAAATACTCATTATCGATTAATGTATCTTGAAATAAGATACACAATGAGGGAACCTCAAGCTCAAAAGAAAACAACATCTCAAACCCATATACCAAGACATATGGTGAGGCACCTATGGGGGTACACACACTAGTATCAGAGGCCTACAAGGTAGGGTAAAGTTGTACATACCAGTCACGACGGGTCTTACTAACTAACTTCTTCAAGATCCTAATAAAGGACTTGTTGGATTCTTCGACTTGCCCATTACCCTGAGGGTAGTAGGAGTTGACCACCTTTATTGAATCTTGTACTTAGCACAAATATTATTGACATCCTTATTATTTAAAGGAGTGTTGTTGTCAAAAAATAACTAAAATAATCTTGAACCTACACAAAATTTGGTTGAGGATGAACTTATAAACTTGAGTTCCAGTCATCATAGCTAGGGGTATGGCTTTGACCCATTTAGTTAAGTACTTAGTCACAGTAATGATAAAATTGTGATCATCAAATGAAACTAGGTTAACCTTCTCAATAATATCAAATCCCTACATGGAAAATTACCAAGGGGAAGAGATGAGAAGGAGCATGAATAAGATGATCATGATGTTGACACTTGTTATAGCATCAAACATAATCACATGCATCTTTCTCCATGGAAGGCCAATAGTACTCCATTCGAAGAATATTTTTTGTCAATAGCATTACTATTGAAATAACCTCCACATGAACCTTTGTGGGCATCACTAAGAGTAAATTAGGATTCACTAGAGTCAAGACATCACACGAGGATACCTTCAAAATAATGTTGATACAAAATATTGCCAATTATAACAAATTGACATGCTCTTTTGTACAAAATCTTATGCAGATTGTGATCTAAACCATCAGCAATCAAGCCATCCCTAAAGAAATTAAATATTTTGGTATACCATGGTTTATATGGAGAAGCTCCAATGGTCAAAAAATATAACAAAAAAAGACAAGAACCAAGCAATGTAGGATCCTGAAGTTTTCTAATGATAATCGATGTTTGATCATCTTCTACCTCCAAAGGAAAAAAATATGTAGCAGAAACCATGGCATCCACATGGTGGTTTGAGTATCTAGGGATAGACTCTATGGTTACTCAATCAAATGAGGACAACAACTTGGTAAAAATATCCTTGTAGGGTTTAGGTTTATCATCTTGAGTCTGATAAATATTGTTGATTTGATTGACTACAAGTTGAGAGTCACCAAAGACCGAAAGGACTCTAACCTACAAAGCCAAGACTACTCTAAGAACAAGGATCGAAGCTTCATACTCTATATTATTGTTTGTGCAAGATAAACAAATTTTGAAGGATAAGGGAATGCATTGCTTTTTTGGGGTGACTAGAACAACTCCAACACCAATGCCCTTCATGCATCAGGTTACATTTAAGAACAAAATACAATACTTGGACTCCTTGACTTTGACATTGAAGCACTCATTGGGAAACTCAACAACTATAGGATAGGTAGCTTCTAGGGGAGCAGAGGCTAACTGATCAATAATTACCTGACCCTTAATAGCCTTTTGACCTATTAAAGTTAGGTCAAACTCACTAAGGGCCAACACCCACTTAGCAACTCAATCAAAAAGGTGGGGCTTAGACATTAAATAGTGTAAAGAATCAAACTTTGCAACTACCAAAGTCTTATGGCTAAGAATATAGTGTCTTAACTTTTGGGAAGCAAACACTATGACAAGGTAAATCTTCTCTAAGGGAGAGTACCTAGTTTCATAGCTAACCAAGGTTCTACTGATATAGTATATAACTCGCTCTTTTTTCTTATCATCATGTTGGGCCATCATGGCTCCCAAAGCATGAGCAGTGGCTGCTATATAAATCATCAAATTCCTACTAGGCACAGGAGGCACTAAAACATTTGGGAAAGTGAGATACTACTTGAGATCATAAAAAGATTTTTGACACTCAAAATCCCACTAGAAGACCACATATTCCTTAATAATCTTAAGGGTTGGTCAATATGTGGGGAGGAGGCATGTTAGTGATAGTCTTTATCTTAGTAGGGTTTAATTCAATGCCTCACCTAGAAACTATGTGACGGGGACCGGGAGATTCACACAGTCAAAATATTCATGCTTTTCATTAAAATCTTCGAAAAATTATACACACATAAAGATAAATCAGCCCGCAGGCTTTACAATGACCAAGCTCGGCTTCGGTCTCTCTAACTGTACTACTTCTCCCCGTTCTCCGGTCCACCACCCCAACTGTTACCAAAATTCAAGTTTTTATTGAGGTCTCGGTCCTCTAGGCAATTAATGCCCCCGCCTAACAAAAATTCAAATTTGATTTTCCCCCTCGGCCGAGTTTTCAAATTTGTCTGCCATAAATGGGCAACTACCCGATCCGCCAAGAAGCTTGCATTAATGGCCTCCTTTGACCTGTCCACATGTTTAAATCGACTATGCCTTCTTCTGTCGCAACATATTTCAAACACGTGCCCCTCACAACTGCCTTGATACACGTGGCTGTCCACGTGTCAAATTTGGCCTTGCTCGGCCGTCCGCTGGTTCTCTTTCGGTTGCGCCTTCACCTGGCTACGATATCGCGACAAGTCACGAAATCGCAACATGTCATGATATCGTGACCAAAAGCACCTTCCTAATGTTGCAACACTTTGGGGTCGTGATTTTGCGACATGTCATGAAATCGTGACATGTCACAATTTCGCAACCCCCGCTGCCCTTCCCTTGCCGAAGTCCCTTGGGGTCACGATTTCGCGACATGTCATGAAATCATGACATGTCGTGATTTCGTGACCCCCTCCCCCTTTGTCTTTTCTTTGCTCCCCGCTTTGCCTTATTTGCTCTGCCACGTGGCAGCTTCCCACTGGTCGTGATATCGCGACAGGTCGTGATATCGCGACCCGTCGCGATATCGTGATGGGACTTCCCCCTCACCTTAGTCTTCGAAATATCGTCACGAAATCGCGACATTGTGATATCACAACGAAAACCTCCCTCTGGCCTCTGCCTTCAAACTTGTCGTGATATCATGACATCACGATATCACGACGTCGCGATATCGCGACATAAACTTCCCTCTGCCCTGTTGCTGCCTTTGGGGTATCCGAATGCATAAAACAAATTGCATAGAAAATACGAATGCTGCCAGATTGTCCTGCTGTCATCGGATGCTCCTGCATCAGACACCCCAGGTAAAAAGGAGAAGTGACCTTCACTTCTATGCTGTTCGGTCCGCGTCTTTTGTAATATCTCCGAACACTCATCAACCTTTACAACCTGCTCAAATCCCGTTTCCTGGCAAAATTTTCTGCCTTCTACCAGACAAATTCTGGCATTGCTGCACACCTTCTCATCCACTGTCTGTAATGGCTTCAACTTGTGCTGCACTCCATATTTTATCAAGGAATACGTATTTGCACGACCATCATGCACTGCACTCCGATCAAACTGCCATGGCCTCCCTAACAGCAAATGGCAAGCATCCATGGGGAAAACATCACATAGGACCTCATCTTGGTACTTCCCAATATTAAACGTGACTAAGCACTGTTCATGAAACCATGCTCTGTGGTCCTTCCGCAACCACGCAATCTGGTATGGATGCGGGTGTCTCCTCATTTCCAGCTGCAACTTAGCAACCATCTCCTCGAAAACTAAGTTGTCTGTACTCCCATTGTCTATAATAACATTACAGACTTTGCCTGCACTTTTGCACCGTGTGCAGAATAGGATTCTCCTTTGCTCTGGCTTGTCTTCATCAATCAGCATGGTCCTTCTCACAATCATGGCTTCTCCCTTCTCAGCTTCTTCAGAATGTTCTGATTCAGCATCTTCCGCTGCCACAACAACTCTGGTAGGACCCACTTGTTTCTTGTTCACTCTCTCGGGGTGCTGGGGACACTCATATGCCCGATGCCCCTCTTCTCCATAGTGGAAACATGTTCCCCGAAACACTCCTCTTCCATACCCGCGTCCAGATCTACCTCTTCCTCTTGGGTAGCCATTGTTCTAAACTTGCGGTTTGGGTTCTTCATCTTCTTTCTGATTTCGGCTGCTGCTAACCTCTTATTTCTTCTCTTCCTTTCCTTACTCCTTTCTTCCACCGGTCTTTCCTCCAGGTCCTTTTCCTCTTTGCTTGCTCTCAAACCTTCTGTTCAGTTTTTCTTCAACCTTTAGAGCAAACTGGTAAGCATCTTCAATAGTGCTCACCCGCACTAAGCTCAACTCTTCCTGGACACTGGGTCTCAACCCATTAATATAACGGGCCACATTTTCTTTGCTTGCTTCTAAATGGCCGGTTCTGATGGAGATTTTATAAAATTCCTCCATATATTCTTGGACAGTTTTATTTAGCTGTCTCAAACCCTACATTTTTCTCAGCAGATCCAACTCATAATCTGCCGAAATAAACTGTCTCTTTAATTTTTCAACCATTCTGACCCATCTGGTTATCCGTTCTTTTCCTCTTCTATTTCGTTCCAGCTGTACTCCCTTCCACCATATGCTGGCATGACCTTTTAATTTGGTTTTGGAAAATCTGACCCGCTCGGGATCTTCAACTTCTTCATACTCGAAGTATTCTTCCAGGTCATTTATCCAATCAATCAATTCCTTCGGATTCAAGTTCTCAAAATACGTGGAAAATTCTATCTTCAGCCTCTTCCCGATCTGTGATATGGCTTTGTACATTCTGGCTTGTGTCGGATCCACAGCTTCTTCTTCTTCTTCTTCAAACTGGTTTTCTTCTTCATCTACTTCATCTTCACTGTCTGCATCTCTTCTTGGTTCGTATCCTCTACGCAGTTCTTCTTGCAGGGCCTGAACTTGCCGCTGCAAAGCTTAGAAATTTGCTGTTGCCATGCCTCTCCCACCAACGGGGTTTCTTCTCGGAGGCATCTTTCCACTTTCTCATGAGCATTCCCACAGATCCTGGTGTGACTGCCTCACTTTCGGCGATCTGTCACACACTCAGGAACTTCTAGCTTTGATACCACTGACGGGGACCGGGAGATTCACACAGTCAAAATATTCATGCTTTTCATTAAAATATTTGGAAAATTATACACACATCAAGATAAATCAGCCCGTAGGCTTTACAATGACCAAGCTCGGCTTCGGTCTCTCTAACTGTACTACTTCTCCTCGTTCTCCGGTCCACCACCCCAACTGTTACCAAAATTCAAGTTTTTATCGAGGTCTCGGTCCTCTAGGCAATTAATGCCCCCGCCTAACAAAAATTCAAATTTGATTTTCCCCCTCGACCGAGTTTTCAAATTTGTCTGCCATAAATGGGCAACTACCCGATCCGCCAAGAAGCTTGCATTAATGGCCTCCTTTGACCTGTCCGCGTGTTTAAATCGACTATGCCTTCTTCTGTCGCAACATCTTTCAAACACGTGCCCCTCACAACTACCTTGATACACGTGGCTATCCACGTGTCAAATTTGGCCTTGCCTGGCCGTCCGCTGGTTCTCTTTCGGCTGCGCCTTCACCTGGCCGCGATATCGCGATAGGTCACGAAATCGCAACATGTCGCGATATCGCGACCAAAAGCGCCTTCCTAATGTCGCAGCACTTTGGGGTCACGATTTTGTGACATGTCATGAAATAGCGACATGTCGCGATTTTGCGACCCCCGCTGCCCTTCCCTTGTCGAAGTCCCTTGGGGTCACGATTTTGCGACATGTCGCAATTTCGCGACCCCCTCCCCCTTTGTCTTTTCTTTGCTCCTCGCTTTGCCTTATTTGCTCTGCCACGTGGCAGCTTCCCACTGGTCACGATATCACGACGGGACTTCCCCCTCGCCTTAGTCTTTGAAATACCGTCGCGATATCGCGACGTCGCGATATCACGACGGAAACCTCCCTCTGGCCTCTGCCTTCAAACTTGTCACGATATCACGACGTCGCGATATCGCGACGAAAACTTCCCTCTGCCTTGTTGCTGCCTTTGGGGTCGTGATTTCACGACATGTCGTGAAATCACAACATGTCACGATTTCATGACCCCCCCCCAAACTTGGCCTTTGAACATAAAACAAATTGCATAGAAAATCCGAATGCTGCCAGATTGTCCTGCTGTCACCGGATGCTCCTGCATCACTATGAATCCTAACAACTTGCCAGATGTGACTCCAAACACACACTTAGTGGGTTTGAGATAAACCCTTTACTACCGAAGCCTTTCAAATATTCATCTCAAATTATGAACATGATCCTTTCATTCTATGGAGTGAGCTAGAAGATCATCCATATAATATTAGAGAATATCATGCATCATGTCATATAAAATATAAATCATGGCTCACTGATATTTAGCTCCTATATTTTTCAAGCTGAAAGGCATGAATTTATAGTAGAAGGTACCCCATGGAGTAGTGAATGCTATCTTGGCCTGATCTTCAAGGGAAATCAAGATCTGATTGTAACCTAAAAAACCATCCATGAGTGAAAGCATTCTACATGTAGTGGTGAAATATACAATCTGATCTATGTTGGGCAAGGAAAATTGTCCTTGGGACATGCTAAGTTAATATCCTGAAAGTCGGTACATATTTTGATTGTTCCTTCATTCTTAACTACAGAAACAATATTGGAGATCTAATAAAAATAGTCAATGGATTTTATAAAACCGATATCAAGGAGTTTTTGGAGCTCTTCCTTGACTAAGAGGATGACCTTAGGATGCATCTTCCTAAGTTTTTTCTTAATAGGATTAGAACTAGATTTAATTACCAAATGATGCATAACAAGGGAGGGATCAAGCCTTGGCATGTCAGCATATGACCAAGCAAAAATATCTTGATATTCTCTTTTTAAATTGGTCAATTGCTCCTTCTCATCCATGGAAAAGGGTTTATCTAACTTAAGGATTCTAGGGGCTTCCTCAGAACCTATGTTCACATCTATGGTCTCCTCAATAATAATGAACAAATCATCCTCAAGAGGAGGTGGGGCAGGAATCACTCCTAGTTTCTCAAGGTCCTCGGGAGACATAAAACCAAAAACCACTTGAGAACTAGAATACTCAACTTGCATAGTGCAAGGGATAAACCCATCAAAGCAAATAGCATTCTGAGGTGCATCCTTATATTTGGCAAACTACTCAAGGGTTTTTACCAACAAAGAAGGAGATGGTGGCCCCTCATCCTCAACACTCCACTCTAAACCTTGATGATATTCATCTAAGAGATATTCTTGACAAGAAGAGTAGACTTGATCCTATGATGAGATATTGATTGGTGATTCCTTATCAAAATTTTTAGATTATTAAGGTTTGTTAGATAAGAAACTTGATGAATGAAATTGAGCTAGATCATCTGGTGAGCAAAATTCAAATGGATTAGGATCACCCAAGATATAAATAAGTTGGTTCTTGAATTCAAATTTTAAACATTGATGAAATGTAGAAGGGATAGCCTTCATTGCATGGATCCAAGGATGTCCAAGAAGATTAAAATATGCAAGGCAAGATACCACATAGAAAAATGTATCTAAAATATTAGGTCCAACTGTAAGAGGAAGAGATATGTTCCACAAGCTTCTTGGGACCCGTCGTTGAAGGTTTTAATTATATTACCAGATTTAGTTAAATCTTCATTTTTAATCCAAAATTTTGAAAGAAATGATATGTTCATAAATTAAGGGAAGAAATATTATCAATCATAACTCTCTTGATAAAATTATCCCCAGTAATTGCATTAATGTAAAGAGAAGAGTCTTATTGCAAGTTTCAGGAAGAGATATTGACATTCGAGAATGTGAGAGGATGTATCCCAAGAGAAATTACAATATTGGCTATATCACTAGGGAAAATATCTGGTGGGATAGATTTTAGTCTTAGAACATTTATAAAGGCTTATCCATGAGTAAGAGAATTTTGCAAAAATTCTAAGAGGGAAATATTTACTAAAAAACTCATCTTCTGTTGAGATCACTAGATCTATAGACTCTGCACATGTTGTTCTAAATTAACTTTTATCATACCAACCGTATTGTTATCATAATTATGTGGTATATTTCTATAATATACTTGATTAGTTGCCTACTAATTTTTCTTAGGTACATTTTGGTTGATAGTGGAATTCTATTAACTATTTGAAGATTAAGAATTTTCTACATCAAGACGTCCTGCATAAATTAAATCTTTAACTACATACTTCAACTTCTTACAAGAGTTTATCTAATATCCTTCCACTTTGTGATATGCATAATGTTGACCTGCCTTATACCAATTAGCTATAGTGTTTGGTTACCTTATGGGAGGTAACTCAATTGTGTTGGCTTCTACAAGTTGTTTTAAACTACTTCCATAGACATATTAAGCTTTATAAATTTCCTTTGTGGTGTTTTTTTAAGCATAATATTTTGTAGGTTGTTAACAACATTATTAATAGGCCTACTATCTGTTGCACCATCACCTCCTATATGCCTATTCTTGTGTTGAGACTTAGTAGGTTTATCCTCTTTAACCTTGAGCTGGCCTCTTTTGATAAGATATTGTTCCACATTTCTAGCTAAATCAATTGCTTTATCAAAGTATGTAATCGTAGTAGTTTATAGTGCATAAGATAACTATTCTTGTAAATTGCCAATAAATATCTCAATCATATCTTTTAGTGGTAAAGTATATCTTAAGCATCCAACTAAACTTCTCCAACAAGCCAATTTTTTTGAGAATCTTTCTTCTTTACCTTATTTTAAATTATAAACATATTTCATGGTAACATCTTTATCAACATAAGCACTAAAATGCTAAACAAATAATTTTGACATCTCTTCAAAATTCTTCAAGGAGTAATTAGATAACCGATAGTATCACTCTAATACCTTACCACCAAGACTCTTAGGGAATGCTTTTAGTAACAACATGTCATCATATATGAGATCATGACATGTTGTCCTAAATCTTCTTAAGTGCTCTATTGGATATTCTATCCCCTTATATGTAGATAAAACTAGCATAGAAAAATACTTAGGATAAGGTCTTGCAGCAATAATAGGATCCAATGGCTAATAACACATATATTTATAACTATAAGTGAAACTTAAAGGCTGAATCATATCAACTTTTGAAACCAACTACTTTACCATATTTGTTAAATTTTGCACTTTTGGATTACTATTATGCAATGTCCCCAGATTCCCTAAGGGAGGGATGTTGGAAATATTGATACTATTATGGTATGTGGTATCTTGTTTAAGAGAATAACTAATATTTGGTGGAACAAAATTAATAGTGTTGAAATTATAATATTGAAGAGGAAATTGAAAATTGAAAATAATTTTGAGTAACACTACTAGTTGAAGGGACTTGTAAATTTCTTCCAATGTTGGTGGTTACAGTAGTGGCATAAGTCAGATGATGAACAAAATTATCATGATTCAAAGATTCTCTTAAGGAGTTATCATGATATGGTATAACTTCCTCAAGTAGGGATTATTCCTCTAAAGTTGCATCTAATGCATGCTTGTGATGTTTGAAAAGGTCCACATATGCTCAAAATATTTGAATGTAAGGTTCCTATTGGGTACCTTAATAGGATCGAGACTTTATCAACCTCTTCTTATTCTAGATTATGGTTTTCTATATCAATTTGATCATTATCATGGAAAATCTCATCAAAAATTAGGGGCCTTCACTCATTCCCAAGGCTGGAATCCATTAGAAAAAGGATAAAAGGACTAAGGTAGAAAGGAAGGAACTAATACCAGTAAAAACACGCAAAAGATTTTATGTTTTTAATGTTTTTTGATCTAAACACATAATTAATGATCTTGATTAAAGTTTTAAAATAAAATGAGGTGTTCACATCAAGTTCATCAAATATGTATAGGGGGGAAACCACCCTACCGTGTATGATTCTTAAGGTTGGATCCATAGGGAAGTCTTGAGGTGAACCACGGGGGCTGTGTTGTTCTCTACACTTGGAGTAAAAAAAGGAGGGGAGGGTTCACCATGGAAAGGTTTAAGGACTCACTCCAAGTCCTCTGGTTTTCAAGAATGTTTGATGTAGAAATATAGTATGAAATAATACAAGAGATAAACCTATAATGATTCTTTCTTTGAATGCTTTTTGAACCCTAGGGTTTCAATATAGAAAACCTTCAAGCAAGGGCTCAAGAGAAGATGCACAAACAATATTAAACTCTAAGTGCACACTATATGTTGTTTTCCTTTTAATGCCTAGGGAAATCAGTTAAATATATCCTTTTAAAATTAGATCTAGGGTTTTAAAAAATAGAGGACACCCAAAAAACAACTTAGATACTAAATTAGGGCACTTATCTTATCCAATGGTTGATCCTTGCTTTTATCCTTTTGTCTAGTGATATCAACAATTCCTGTTCCTGCAAGATAACTTGGAAAACACTTGAAAAATATGATTAGCATTAGGGGGCTTGCTTAGGCCATTGTATGATAATACTTGGAGGTGTAGTAGTCAAGTACCCTAGGTCCTTTAGCTGACCTTGAAAATAGAAGCGAAAGTTGACCTTTGGAAGATGAATAAGCATAACAGAATATAGCAAAATAGAATGATATAATAGATCACATAATGTAGTTATGCCTTATGAGAAATTTAGAATGTAGATTTAGGGTCTGGAGATAACAACTTACCCCCAAAAATGGTCTAGGTGAAATCGTGCCCTGTAATAGGTGATCACAATTTCGTAGACCGGTAAAATTGCACCCCATAGAAATTGGGCATTATTTCATAAAAGCTATAGGAAAAATAAAATAATGATGCAAGAACTCAATTAAGTCATACAAAAATCAATCAATGCATGAAAATATGTGAAAATACTTGGTAGATAGCATAGAAGCAGATAGAAGGGTTAATACCTCCTAAATAGTCGATCTCTCCTTAGGGCTCCAACACAATTCCACCAAAGTGAATGACAACAAAAAATAATCCAATGCAACAGAAAACAAATCACACTCCACAATTGTGAGTTAGCTTACTTGAAAAAGAAAATAAATCCACTTGGAGAAGAAGAGAGCATAGATCGCATAAGAAAAAACTTGAATATTTTATCATCGTTGTTATTATTGCTCTTAAGATGATTTCAAACCCTCCTTATATAGTGGATTTGAAAAGCATAATGGGTAGTAAAACCTAAGGATAGCCAACGCTAAACACATAAAATTCAAGAATTAAGGATTTCTTGTGAGAAAACCCTAAAATGTGAAATCACACCCCATTAGGACCTACCAATATTTCACATTGTGAAATTACGCCTTGCAGAAGTGGATCGCGATTTTACAACTGCTAGACCCCTATGCAATTTTAATGCAATTTGAAGGGTCAAACAGGGTCAAAATGGGACAAATTATATACTTTTGGAAAGCTCTTTTTAAGCCTATTCCAATAATATAATATTTGAGAGTATGAGAATATTTGGAGAAAATAAAGGGGATCCAACCGTTTTTAGGAGAAAATAAAGGATCTAGGGAAAATTGCTCACCTTAGTGGGTAAATTTTTCATGTCTACAGTTGTAATACCACTATGTGGTGATGATGTAATACGGGTGGGACCCATTTCAATCCCATACCTCCAAAATTTTACACCCTTATACCTCCTAAGCCTCTAAAAGAAATGTTTTTTCTTTCTTTTAAAAACAAAAAAATATTTTGTCTTTCTTCTCTTAAAAAAAACATCTTACCCCTCTTATTTATTAGAAAATAACCCCTTTTGTAATTTAAAAAATGCCCCCTTTAGTTTTTTTTTTTTAATTTAGTGAAAAACCCCTTGCGGGGCTGCCTTGGTTTGAGAAACCATGACTAGGGGGTTCTACACCATCAAAATCACCCGAGAGTCACTCCCATCCTTGACCGCACCAACATTATCAATTGGATTTTGGGTATCCAATGTACATTTGGTAGGGTGGAGATTCGAACCAGGGACCTCCCTTGGAGGATTTCCCTACCCTCTCCAACTCACTTACAACATGTGGTTAGTTTTTTATTTATTTTAAAACAAACACCTCTTTTTAAAAAAAATGCTTTTGAAAAAGAAAAAAACATGCACATTAAAAAAGAATTTCCCCTTTATTTGTTTTAAAAATATGCACTTTTAAGAAAAATAATGCCTATTTAAAAGAAATAAGTGCCTTTATTTTTTTATATTTAATACTAAAAGACTCCCCATAATTAATAAAATCATGCACCCTATTCTTTTATTTTTTAACTTTAACAAAAACTTTTAAAGTAATGAAAAAAGAGTGTTTATGGGTTTCAAACTTGGGTGGTTGGTTGGGAAGGAAAATGTACATAATGTGCTAATCCTAGATAGATGTTGGTTCCACTCAGGGTTATGCATAAGCACGAAATATCGTAAATTGGCTATATTTAGAATTTTCAAAATTTTAAATTTGCTAATTTTGGAACATTTCACTGGGGCCATTTGCCCAAAATTTACATGGTGGAATTATTTTGTGGTAAATTAGCTCACCGTTGACAATTATTATCCTATTTTTATTTTAATTTTTTGACCACTTTCGCCAAATTCCATGGACAATTCACCTTAAAATTATAAATGATTTTATTTTTCCCACCCAATTCACTTCATATATTACCCGTATATATACTGTAGGGGGTACCGATAAAATACTTATACAACACTAACTCAAAAATAGCTTTGAAACAACGAAAAACTTGACAAGGTTGTAGAGAAGTGTATGTCGACATAAGCCGATTGGTTTCAGAGGAGTGTTAATCATCATATGACTATCGATTGTAGAGAAGTTTTGATTGATATAAGCCAATCAGTTGCATAAGAATATATATATTTTTTTGAATTTACATGGTGGAATCGGTAGCCGCAACGAATCCGGGTAGGCTGTCCAGCTTTTATGGCCACCACAGTATTCTGTGATGTTCGCCATAGAAGTCGCCACATAGATCTTCGTGTAGTCTGCCCCTATAACCACCATGCCACAATCATTTTAAACCTTTTACGCCACTGAAAGCACCAGGAAAGGGACAAGCGTTCAGTTCGATGAGGCCCGAGATTTGAACCTTGGACCTTCGCCCCCTTATGGGGTTTGGATGAACCAATTGGTCTACCCCTTGGACCTAGTTGTAGAAGAATTTTAATTGATGTATACCTATCAATTGTAGAGAAGTATCGATTGTCATAATATGATCGATTGTAGAGAAGTGTAAATCAGTATAAGTCGATCGATTATAGAGGAGAGTCTATCAGCATAAGCTGATCGATTGTAGAGAGGTATCTATTAGCATAAGCTAATTGGTTTTAGAGGAGAGACTATCAATATAAGTTGATCAATTGCAGAGAAGTATCTATTGACATAAGTTGATCAGTTGTAGATATGTGTCTATCAGTATAAACTGATCGATTACAAATGAGTGTTTGCCAAAATAAGTCGATCGATTGCAGAGAAGTATCTATTGGTATAAGTTGATCAATTACAGAGATGTATCTATCGACATAAGTTAATCAGTTGTAGAGGAGAGACTATCGACATATGCTGATCAATTGTAGAGAAGTATCTATTAGTATAAGCTGATTGATTGTAGAGAATAGTCTATCAACATAAGTTGATCGGTTGTAGAGAATTGTCTATTAGTAGAAGCCGATCGATTGTAGAGATATGTCTATCAACATAAGCTGATCAGTTGTAGAGAAGAGACTATTGGTATAATTTGATCGATTACAAATGAGAGACTATCAATATAAGCCAATAGGTTATAGAATAAGTGTCTATTGGTATAATTTGATAGGTTGAAAAGACGTGTTTATTGGTATAAATCGATTGGTTGTAGAGGAGAGTCTATCAACATAATCCAATCGATTGTAGAGTAGGGTTGATCGATGTAAGCTGATTTGTTACAAAGGTATGTCTATTATCCTAATTTTATCCATTCCATAGGAGTGTCAATTGAAATTGGTCGATTGGTTGCAAAGGATTGACATTGGCCGTGAACAAGCAGTTGTAGAGTAATGTCAATTGGCCATGATCGAGCAGTTGCATTGTAAATCAATGACAAAAAGTTTTTATGACTGTGACAATAGGTAGAGTATTCTTCTTCCACTGTTATTTTGTCCAAATCTCTTTTTCTTTAGTTTCATAGGTACTGTAGATGCACTATATGCAACTATGGTAGATAAGTATCCATGTCATCTAGTTGTGTGTTAGGAGCATTTTTTTTGTTAGATACTGCTTCTTGTTTGTTAGGGTATGTTTCATAGGTAGTGTAGAAGCACTATCTGCAACTATGGTCGGCACGTATCCATGTTATATTGTGTGTTAGGAGTATTTTTCTTATCAAATACTGCTTCTTGTCTATCAAATATCATTCTATAGGGTAGCGTAGGTTCATAAGAAGATTCATATATTCTTTATAGAATTACAGTTTAACCTTGGTTACTTAGAAACGTTAATGTTTGTTAAGGGAAGTATGTTATTTTTCTTCAATTTCATATTTATTTCCTAACATCTAAAATGTTTTTTTTTTATAGATACAATGTCATCTACTGAATATGGAAAGAACGAAGGCCAATATTCTAGTAAAAAGACAATTCTAAAATATTTTACACAAATATCAAAATGTAGTGAGGCATCAATATCTACACAACATGCAGGTACAAACACCTTTTACCATAAAATAATTAATTTTTCTCTATTATTCTTAAATATAAAGCCTTTATTTATTAATAGATAAATGGTTTTCTTATCTACCTCTTTTTAAATGCTTTGTAAAACTGTATTCTATTAATTCTTTAAAATAGTACCTTTTTTACATCAAAAAATGATAGAGAACACCAAACATTGAATGTAGTAAACACTATCGACCTTGATGTGCGTTAACTCAAAGATATTTCAGCGGATGAGATGGGACAACATCAAGGTTATGCACAAGGGTGAATTTTGCAATTTAGAGGGAATTATAGGATTTTCACAATTTTTATTTTGCTAATTTTGGGAACCTAGAGGTCGGTCCATTTGCCCAAAAATTATGAAATTAATTTTTTTAGGGTAAATTCACCCCCGTATAATACATTTTCCCACCTAATTTTTGCCTTAAAATTATTGAAAAAAATTATCCTATCCAATTCACCTCTTGTAGCCCACTATATATAGGTAAACCTAATAGCAACATTCATAGTCTCATTATCATATAAGTAAAACAAGGTGACTGACACAAGGTGACCGGTAGAAGTTATTGGCAGAAGGTGACTGACATGAGGCAAGTGTCACAAGGTGACTGACAAAAGATGACTTTCACAAAGCGACTGTCAAAAGGTGACTATCACAAGGCGACTATCACAAGGTGATCGACAAAAGTGACTATCAAAAGGTGACTTTCAAAATGTTACTATCACAAGGCGACTATCGCAAGGCGATTGTTGCAAGGTGATTGTCATAAGGCGACTATCACAAGGTCACTATCACAAGTTGAGTGACATACAGTGACAACAATTTATTGATAAGTTTTTGTTACCATTTATGTTCCTTTTTTATACATTTTTGTTCATTAATACTCAATAAGGAGGTTTTCCTATCATTTAGGCACCAATCTCAAGCCTACTTGGATCAAATATTCTGTTGTCTTGAATAGTAGTTCTCTCTTTTAATTTTTATTTCCATTTTTCAAAATGATGTTCATGTTACTCTTCTATTTATATAGGTAAAATATCACCTATTGGCAGTGGAAAGAAGGGATGCCAATATTCTGATAAAAGGAGTATCCTCAAATACTTTCATAATATTTTGAAATCCAATCAGCCATCAACATCTGCACAAATTGAAGGTATGAACACCTTTACTTACTAATCAGTTAATTTTTGTACATTGTAAATTTTATATATAATTTCTTCATTCATTAAGGATGATTTTTGGTTGATGGCTTTGTCCATTTTTTATCTATATTTTTTAAAGGTGTGATTTTAAAAATAATAATGATAATGACCTTGGTATTGACCCTAGTATTATCTCTACAAAAAACATTGTTGACCTTGGTATGCCTCCACTTCCACATATCCACAATAATGAAAAGTCCATAGATGAAATTTTTCTTAGAGAAATGAAACAACAACATGAAGAGATTCCTAAAACTAACACGCCAAATGGAAAAAAAAAATAGTTATTATGCAGTCCCTACTTTTGAAGAATCTTCTTCTAAAAAATATAAACATGCAAGGTCATCTAGATAGACAATTAAAAGATCATTTCATCCTGATTGGGTTTCAAAATTTTCATTTGTTGAGCCAGTGATACTAGAGAATAGTAATGAGGTAATAACATAATTGAGATGCGTAATTTGCAGTTGGAAACATGAAAAGGATCACAGAATATAAGTTAAAAAATATACAATATAAAAATATTGTGGAAAGGTTTATATAAAAACCAAAGAAGTGATGGACTAATACAAAAAAATTATAGGTGGAAGGATGCATCAGAGTGTGCACATATCATATATACACAATAATATGTTAAAGCAATGAAACAAAAGCAAAATTTGGTTGAAAAAGGTGTAATGATTTAAGCCCAATTTCAAAAAATGGAAAGTTCACTTTAGCTTAAAAAAGTTTATAGTTTGTTGTTGTACTCACCATTCTTAAAAATGGTAGACCTATGTATGATTTACTTGAATATAAATCTTTATTTTGAATAGTTGATGTGCAAAACTTACCCAGCACCCATTGGTCAGATTGAAGTGGTTGGGAAATGGCAAAATGTCTATCATTGGTTGAGTAGGATGACCTCAAAGAGAAAATAAAAAATACCAAATTCATTTCACTTTCAATTGATGAGGTGACTGTTGTTGACAACACATATTGGATTTGCATGATAGTTTACACATTGGAAAATCATTTGAGGCAACCTAATTTACTTGGACTACGCAATATGATGGAAAATTGCAATGCAAAAAAATTTACAATGTTGTTGTTTCTAGTCTAAAAAAATTGTAGGAATCAATGAAATGGAAATATGTGTTAGAGCTGATGGTGATGCTATAATGCAAGGACATAGGAATTGTCTTTTTTTTTTACTACAAAAATTTATCGCCCCATATCTAATCCATATTCATTACATGGCTCATAGAATGAATCTTGCATATAAAATTGTGGATACATTTACAAATGTAGAAAGAGTGGAAGAGCTTGTCCGTGAAATTCATGATTATTTTTCGCACAGTACAAAATTATTTTCATAGTTTCAGCAATTTGTACTAGGAGTTACTGAAGGTTAAAAACTCTTAAAATATGTAGATACTAGGTGGATTTCAATGTATAAACCGACATATAGAGTTTTCAAAGAATATCAATCCTTGGTAGGGTTTATGTATGCAAATCGTAGGGTAGTTGATAAGGCTAAAGATTTTATATTTCAAATGAGTGACTTTGAAACACTTCTCACATTGTTTGGGATTCTTCCAATGTTGGAATAAATGAATACTTTGATCAAAATTACACAAGAAAGATAGATTTATATTGTGGATTTCATCGGGACAAGAAAAAAAAATTCTTACATATTGATACGATGTATGCATATGATCAAAGTTTTATGGATCCCATGTTTGAGAGTTGGAGAGCATTGAAAAACGTGAATGATCCTCAAAAAATTTTAAAGTTCAATATAAATGATCATCTATGTATTAATATCCATAGAAAGGAAATTCCTTTATATTGTTTTGGTTAGTGAATGGATATAGCTACAAATGAAGTTGAACAAATACCCATAATATACAACATAATTTCATGTAGTTGTAACAAATACAAAAATTAAATTGAAAAAAATAGTAAAATCATTGACAAAAGAAATCAGAGACCATTTTGAAAGATATGAATTGCTTGAGGCTATGGGTTTGGTTAACTCGATGTTTTGGGATCCTTGTAATGAATACTAGAATATAAATGGTTTGTTTCTCAAATACATGGGAACTCTTGCTAGCCATTTTAGTAAACGTGTGGTAGTCAATAGTATTGAAATCAATGGCATTCTTAGCAAAGATATTTTGACAAAAAAATCAAATTATTTTGGAACAACAATGTCTGCTCAAGTTTCACAATTCAGTAATAATCATGAAAGGGGTTATATTTCATGTTTGTGAAAAAATTATATCTCAGTAGTATCCTACAACATACTATGAGTGAAAATTTTAGTTTATATGAATTATATCAAACAATGATTTTAGGATTTGTGGAGGATGAAAGGGTATTTAGTGCATTATCATATGTAAAATCTAAAGTTTGAAATAGGTTGGACAAAAATTTAGAAAATTGTTTGAGAGTATATGTGTCGATCTATGAGGTTGAGAAATTTCCTTATGAAAGAGCTTTGTCATATTAGAAATATCTGGTAGAGAGAAGAGGTGTCATGAATACTCAGTATGATGAGGATAATGGTAACACTGACGAGACTATGATGACAAATGTTTTTGGTATAAGTGCAAAATATTTTACACAATCTAAAAAGAGTTTGTTCCAGCTTCTAGCATTATGATGCAAATATGCTTTCATTTTATTGATTTCATGTATTAAAATATCATTTTTCAAAAGAATATTAGGATTTGATTCATTTATTTGATTTAATATCACAAATTATGCCATCAGTTTTCAACAAAATATTGAGATTTGATTATATTTTGAGCCATGTTTTGATGTATTTTGGATTATAATATTGATTACAAAATCATAAATATTATTGATTTTCATATGTATTTTGATTTCACATAATATGCTATTAGTTTTCAATAGAATATTGATATTTGATTATATTTTGAGACACAATATTTTGATTTCAAATTCATATATTATGCTATCATTTTTCAATAAAATATTGATTACAGATGTTATTATTTTTCACATGTATTTTGATTTCATATATTATGCTATCAGTTTTCAATAGAATATTAATTACAGATATTATTTATTTTTGCATGTATTTTGAAAACCATGTATAGCAAACCATGTATTGAATAAAGTCTAAACCATGTATAAATAAACCATGTATTGAAAATAATGTATGGCAAACCATGTATTGAAAATAATGTATGGCAAACCATGTATTGAATAAAACATGTATTGAAAACAACATATGGTAAACTATGTATTGAATAAACCATGTATTGAAAACCATGTATTGAAAACAATGTATGACAAACCATGTATTGAAAACAATGTATGGTAAACCATGTATTGAATAAACCATGTATTGAAAATAATGTATGGCAAACCATGTATTGAATAAACCATGTATTGAAAACAATGTATGGCAAACCATGTATTGAAAATAATGTATGGCAAATCATGTATTGAATAAACCATGTATTGAATAAACCAGACATGGCAAACGATGTATTGAAAACAATGTATGGTAAAACATGTATTGAATAAACCATGTATTGAAAACCATGTATTGAATAAACCATGTATTGAAAACCATGTATTGAATAAACCATGTATTGAAAACAATGTATGGCAATCCATGTATTGAAAACCATGTATTGAATAAACCATGTATGGCAAACTAAATATTTGTGCTCCATTTCATTCATTTCAAATTATTTCATAAAAAATAAAAGAACATTTTATTGCATCCACATAATTCAAAATTATTTATTCCATCCACACCAACTGATCAAAACATCACAATATTGAAAATAAAATATCAAAAAGTTATACAAAATTTATGGAAATTGTCTCTTTGATTTATTTGAAAATATATGAGTCTTTGAAAACATGTAAAAATATGAGTCTTGGTAGAAAATATATGCAACATATTTCTTTTCACCACATTCCAGAATCCACAAATAAGAAAACAATAGTTCTACTTTTCTTCCTACAAAGTGCCTAAAGTTTCAGATGTATCTACCTCAATATCCTTTGCTTTCAATGCATGAGCTCGTACCAAACTTTCAGTTGTAGTGTTTATCCTTGATAACAATAAAACTTCTTCCTTCATGGGATATTTTTTAAAAACTGCATTCAACTCTTTCTCATTTTATTTTACTACAGCCTCCACATCTAGGCCCTTATATTTGATAAGCTTCTTTAGCCAATTGTTTTCTCAAACAGTGTATTGTAGTCTCTTATTCACTTCAATAGCATTATTTACACTAA
This sequence comes from Wollemia nobilis, assembly GCA_028583015.1. Classification (NCBI taxonomy): domain Eukaryota; kingdom Viridiplantae; phylum Streptophyta; class Pinopsida; order Araucariales; family Araucariaceae; genus Wollemia; species Wollemia nobilis. The sequence goes on along the minus strand of JAQPPZ010000672.1, from coordinate 9,818,094 downwards.
TTTTTGCTATCTTGATCAATTTTTTCATGGTTGTTACCTGCTGCTTTGAGTGCTGATAATTAGACTACAAAATGCAAGAGAAAAAAAAAAAAAAAATATATATATATATATATATATATATATATATATATATATATATATATATATATGTGTGTTTTAAAGAAAAAATAATTTTTAGATATATGTAAAACTTACATCTGTTGTAAGTCTTGCAGTTTCTACTACTGCTACTTTCTTCTTATCTAGTTTCCATTCATTGAAATATGCTTGGGCTTCAACATTCAGGTTCTCTAATCGGTCCAACATAATGGCTAGAACTTCATCATTGTTTGTAGAATCAGCCTTGATGGTGCCAGATTTAGCTTTTCATAATAGAGCATCGAGATTTTGTGGCTCATTCTCTACCTTTGAAAACAACTCCTTTATATGTGTGAAGTTCTTGTATCAGCCATTTATTACTTTGATCATAACCTTGGCCTGATAGTCCCATTATCTTAATGTATCGATATCTACAAGAATATTATTCGTAATAGTAGCCTTACATATGTTTGCTAATAAAATATTTTTTGAAAAGTTTACTTTATCATCATCGATCAGATGATGATGGGTGTCAACTTGCTAGTGGGGGAAGAGGAAACATCAGCAACATCTCCTTAAATATTCTCCTTTGCTTCACCATAAATACCTAGACCATGAAGCAGATCACTTGTATTTAGTTGTAAATTCAAATTATTCATATCCTGATACATAAAATCATCATCGAGATTCGTAGTAGTATAGGGCATTTGAGACACACTTTCTACATTTGATAAACTATCAAGTGTTAAAATTGGGAACGACATCCCTAAAATAAGAGATTGATCCACAATTTGAGTGTGTGTTTGAAATTGACTACTGGTTCCCTAATGTGATTGATGCGACGATGTGAGAAACTATTTCCCATGCATGTGAGAATGGTTCCTCATCGGTGGTGTGGCTATGGAGTTTTTCAAACTTGCTATGGATGAACTTGATGTTGATGGACTTGTTATAGGTCGAGGAAGAATGGTTGCTTTTCCTGTTGTGCACCTGGTGGAGGCATCTATTTTTTGAGTCTTTTAAATCTAGTCGGTCCCTCTACAAAATTTCACATAAAAATATAAATTAAAACTAGTTTTAAAATAATACCATTAAAATAGATCAATTTTAACTAAACATACCCGACTTAGACTCTGCAGTCGTTGCCATTGATGGTGCAAGTATTTTCCCTTGCTCTAAAAATAGTTAAAATATTTTCTCAAACTAAATATAATTTTATATTGTTAAAATACATTATTTAAAATAGTACTTTTGAAAAATAAGTTTACCTTGTGACTTGAATGTTACGTCTTCAATGTTGACTACAACAGATGCATGTCCAGAAGTAAGAGGATTCATACATGTATGTTGTCCATCAGGAGAGCTCCTACATTTACAAGTGGGAGTTACTGGTGATGATTATGATTACATGTTAGAATTTGTAGACACTTCTTGAATCCTGATGGTGGCATCCCTTTTACTCGACGAGTGAGTTGCTCTTCTCTGTTTTCAAAAGAAAATTAGAAAATAACAAGATTGATTAAAAAGAAAGAAAAGAGAGACTATTCCATTGAATAATTTTATCTGTATTTCATTCTCATTGATACCAATAGCCAATAGATCTAGGTGCAATGCAGTTGGAGGATTGTTTTGTTGAATATTGTAGTATGATTCATGAAAAAGATAAATAATAAAGCTGTTGGAGGTTATTGTATACGCAGATTGAATTTTCTATTTAGAAAGAAGGTCCTATTTCAGGCGGTTTGAAATGTGAGTGGACCAATAATATCTACCTCCATAAATACATCGAATCAACAATGACAATGCCAAAAATGGCATTTATGTAGGTCAGCCCTATAGAATAAGCTTTACCAAGAAAAATTCAATACAGGCATAAAGAAATTTATTTGTAACGTTGGAAATGTTCAAACCCCTTTTCAACTTAGAAGAATTATCTGAAAAATAGAGAGAACATTATTAGATAATGAAAACTACAATACATCAAAATTAAGGATAAACAAAAACAAAATTTTAAAAACTTACCTTTCAAATGGTCTGGATTCATGTCATATTTCGATGCCAGTGTTGATTTGTCATCTTTAGTCAACACATACTGGTTGTTAACAAGGAGACCATATGAAAATGGTAGCCCTGTTAATCGTTGCACATTTGAGGGGTTCATAGTAAAACAATATCCTTGCTATCAACTCTGATCTGTACAATGGACACATCATGGTCATAGCAACTAACTATACATTGCATCAGGGAGACGTTGACTTCCAACTAAGGCATCTTCACAACTCCAATAACTATGGATTTGTAAAGCCAATTGGAATCTCTCCCAAGAGTACTAAAAATATTCTTGACATTCAAGCAATAGTAGCTCTTGAATGATACATTCGAAGGTAGATGAGAGGAAGTGTTAGCCATTTTTTATCACCGTCTGTAAAAGCTCTAAAACTCCTCTTAAAACAGTCTGAAAATGCTAGGAATACACTTTGAAAACCCTTTGAAAAATCTCAAAAAATTCTTTGAAAATGCTTAAAAAAAGCTCTGAAATGCTTTGAAAACCTTCTTAAAAAGCTCTGAAATCACTATAGAAAACACTCTAAAAATGTTGGAAAATGCTTTGAAATTGCTCTAGAAAACGTTGTGTGAAAGGTGAAAAATGACCCTGCTATTCTATTTATAGAAGTTTGCATTGTAAATTCAATAGATGTGTGACACATGGCAGAGGAGAGGATACATGGTAGTATTTTATTGATGATCTTTTGTGGTTATCTTTTTTAGTTGCCATGTGATAGTCGTCATGTGACAGTCATCGTGTGACAGTCACCTTGTGACAATCACCTTGTGATAGTCTCTATGTGATAGTCACCATGTGATAATCACCATGTGACAGTCACCTTCTTCCAGTCATCATGTGATAGTCACCGTGTGATAGTCATTATGTGATAGTCACCTTCTTCCAGTCACCTTATGACAGTTGCCTTGTGATAGTCACCATGTTTCAGTCACCTTGTGATAGTCACCATGTGAAAATCACCTTGTGATAGTTGCCATGTGACAGTTACCATGTGATAGTCACTTTTGTCAATCACTTTTTGTTAGTCGCCTTGTGACAGTTACCTTTTGATAGTCACCTTGTGACAGTCTCTTCTGTCAATCACCATTTTTAAATTTTAAAAATTGAGTGCATAGTTTTCAAAAAATCGCCATTATTTGATAAATTTTTTGCAAAATTTTGAAAAATTCATCCCGATGTTTATCCACCTTACGAATATATTCACTCCGATTTTATAAATACACATTGGGCCCGATACCTTATGCATAACCTTGGACCACATGATAATTTTCCTAGTAACGACATTCAATAATTTTCCTAGTATACAATAGTACAATTAAAATGCAGACCTCTAGGGAATCTTGTAGTAAAAAATCTAAACATCAAAAGATAAGCGAATGGACTATTGGAAGGGATTTTAAAAATGAATGGGCATAATTATACCCCTTTATTGAGCGAGATGAGACACAGAAAGTGTGTAAATGCATTATTTGTACTTGGAAGCTGAGAAAGGATCATTTGTTGCAAAATAAGAAAGACACAATAGAAAAACACTATGGGAAAGTTTACATCAAAGAAATACGAAGTGATGGAACAATTAACAGATTTCATAGGTGGAAGGATGCATCAAAATGTGTGCATGTGAGATATGCACTTGAATACGAAAAAGCAATGAAACAACAACAAAATCTCATTGAGAAGGGTGGAACAATCGAGGCCCAATTTCAAAAAATTAATAAGACTGTATTAGCCTCAAAAAATTTGTAGTTTGCTGTTGTATACAGTATTCTAAAAAAGGGTCGACCCATGTCTGATTTTGCTGATTTTAAGCAACTACTTCAACTAGCCGATGTACAAAACCTTACCGGTTCACATTGGTCAGATCGAAGTGGTTGGGAAATGGTAAAATGTCTATCACTAGTTGAGAAGGAGGACCTGAGAGAGAATGTAAAACAAGCCAAATTTATTTCACTTTCCATTGATGAGGTAACAACTGTTGACAACACATCTTGGATTTGCATACATGTTTACACATTCCAAAATCATTTGAGACAACCTCATTTACTAGCACTACATAAGATGATGGAAAATTGTAATGCGAAAAACATTTATAATGTTGTTGTAACCAGTTTAAAGGATATTACTGAAATGGATGAAAAGGAAATTGCCACAAAGTTAATTTGTGTTGGAGTTGATGGTGTGGCTACAATGCAAGGACAAAGGAATGGTCTTTGTGTTAGGCTTCAAACATCAATTGCCCCATATGTGATTCCCATTCATTGCATGGCTCATCGAATGAATCTTGCATACAAAATTGTGAGCACATTTGATAATGTAGCCAGAGTGGAAGATCTCATTCGTGAAATACACTCTTACTTTTCATGCAGTCCAAAAAGGTTTGCAGAGTTTCAACAGTTTTCTCTAGGTGTAATCGAAGGTAGAAAAATGTTAAAATATGTGGACACCAGGTGGATTTCACTGTTTCTTCCTGCAAAAAGGGTTTTTTCAGAATATCAATCCTTGGTGGGGTTTATGTATGCACATCGTAGGGATGTTGACAAGGCAAAATATTTGCTATTTCGTATGACTGACTTGGAAACTCTTCTCACATTATGTGGTATTCTTCCATTGTTGCAAGAAATGAATTCTTTGATTAAAATCGCATAGGAAAGAGCAATTTATATTGTCGATTTCATCAGGATGAGAAAACAAATATGTATGCTTATTGACAAGATTTACTTATCCGAAAAAAATTTAAGGATCCCAAGTTTGATAGTTGGAATACATTAGTTCAAGTCAATGATCCTAACAACTTTTTAAAGTTCAACATCAATGATAATATTTGTATTGCTATCCATGGAAATATGATTCCTTTATATCATTATGAAAAGTGGTTAGATACACTTACAGATGATGTTGAACAAGTGCCCGTAACACATTCTGAATTCGATGAGGTTTTGGATAGCACTAAGAATAAATTGAAAAGAATTGCAAATACATTAACAAGTGAAATAAGAGATCGTTTTCAGAGATATGAGACACTTGAGGCCATGGTTGTTGTTAATCCCATATTTTAGAATCCTTGTGTTGACCACAATAGTAGAAGTGAGTTGTTTGTAAAATATATGGGTAATCTTATGACACATTTCTCTAAAAGTGTGGAAGTAAATGGCATTGAAATCAATGGTATTCTAAACAAAGAACTTCTGAGACAACAATCAACCAATTTTGGAATAACAATGGATAATCAAATTGCACATTTCAAAAACCCACATGTGATAGGTTCAATCACGCGTTTCTAGAAAAAATTGTATCAAAGTAGTGTCTTACAAGAAACTATGAGTGAATACTTTATTTTATATGAATTATATCAGACAATGATTTTGGGATCTGTTGAAGACGAAAGGGTTTTCAGTGCACTATATTTTGTTAAATTGAAAGTTCGTAATAGGTTGGACAAAAATTTGGAAAATTGTTTGAGAATGTATGTGTCATCGTACGAGGTGGGTAAGTTTCCCTATGATAGAGCTATGACATATTGGAAGTCCCTAGCGGATAGGAGAGGTCTCACTAATACTATTGATAATGATGAAAATGATTCAGCTTGGAGTGATGATGAGATTATGGAAACACAGAATTCACAAATGATTCTCAGTTCTTTTGGAGAAGTCGATAAGGCTTTGTATCAGCTTCCAAAAATGTAAAATTTCAATGAGTTAAACAAATTCATATAATCAATGATTTTTCGAATTTGAAATCATTTGTAAAATTTTAGTGATTTGAAAAAATTCATATTATCAATGATTTTTCGTATTTGATATCATTTGTAAAATGTCAATGATTTGAAAAAATTCATATTATCAATGATTTTTCGTATTTGATATCATTTGTAAAATTTCAATGATTTGAAAAAATTCATATAATCATTCTATTTTCAATGATTTCACATATTTGCTTTTTAATGTTATTGACTGTCTATGTTGTCAAAATTTATGATTTATGCTTTAGCTTTGAGTAAACTAGAAATTTGAAAACCATGCATGCATACATAATTAGTAAATATTTCTTTTACCAAGTGTTGTATGTAGTCTACAATAGTAGAAAGCACAATGCATTTAGCATAAATCTCAAGTTATGAAAAAACAATTCAATACAATAATGCTTTGTTATTGAATTAACTATCTATGTTGACAAAATATAATGATTTATGCTTTGAATTTGAATGTATGTATGTATGTGTGTATCATTAGTATCATTAGTATGTATGCTATGACTCTAGAAGTGTTATTGACTGTCTATGTTGACAAAATTTTATGATTTATGCTTTAGCTTTGAGTAAACCATGCATGCATACATAATTAGTAAATATTTCTTTTACAATAGTAGAAAGCACAATGCATTTAGCATAAATCTCAAGTTACGAAAACAACAATTCAATACAATAATGCTTTGTTATTGAATTAACTATCTATGTTGACAAAATAAAATGATTTATGCTTTGACTTTGAATGTATGTATGTATGTATCATTAGTATCATTAGTATGTATGCTATGACTCTAGAAGTGTTATTGATTGTCTATGTTGACAAAATTTTATGATTTATGCTTTAGCTTTGAGTAAACCATGCATGCATACATAATTAGTAAATATTTCTTTTACAATAGTAGAAAGCACAATGCATTTAGCATAAATCTCAAGTTACAGAAACAACAATTCAATACAATAATGCTTTGTTATTGAATTAACTATCTATGTTGACAAAATATAATGATTTATGCTTTGACTTTGAATGTATGTATGTATGTGTATCATTAGTATCATTAGTATGTATGCTTTGACTCTAGAAGGCAAAATGCAAATAGCATATTACTCTAGATATGGAAAATGAAAATTTAAACCCATGCATAGATATATCCATCGTAAACTCACTTTGAAATATAAAAATAATATAGCATAATACACAAGACAATACTCATTTTTATACAACAACAAGAATGACTATGAATAAAATGAAAATTTAAACCCATGCATAGATATATCCTTCGTAAACTCACTTGAAAATTGAAATATAAAAACAACATAGCATAATACACAAGACAATACTCATTTTTATATCACAACAAGAATAACTTTGAATAAAATGAAAATCTAAACCTATGCATACATATATTCTTCATAAACTCAAGCATATTTGAAACCCCATAATACTCAAGAGATGAAAATAACACACTATTATAAATGTAAATAGTATAATAGTAAAGTAATAAAAGCAAATGTCTTGTTTTCAAATGAAAACATATGAATGTCATAAAATTATCTTTTTGAAAAATCAAATTTTCAAAAGCAATAAAAGAACCAACTATCTTTTTTAGGTAGTTTCAGGCTTCAACATATTTTTCTTGTTCCACTCCTTTTTCCTTTTCCATGACTTCCACATTCTGCATTCCAATGACTCCTCCCTCGGGTTGGGTAATAGTACTCTCAATTGCTCCAGAACTGACAAGGATGTTCTCTACACTTTGCAATCCTTCGAGCAGGGTGTTTTCCTCTTTCCCAACATCTTCGGATATTGGTGCAAGAACTTCTTTACCCTTCTCCTTTAGCAGAACATCAGGATCCAATCCATTTTGGATAATGATTTTCCAAAAAGTGTTGTTTTGTCGAACTGCTTCCTGAGCTCTTTTTTCATTGCCATAGAAGCATTTAAGAAATCCTTTGCCATATGGAGATAGTCTTGCAGGTTTTGAACCTGCTTCTTGAGATTATCATACTTTACCTACAAAAGGAAAAATAAGTAGTCAACAGATATTTACATTTTAAAAAAGAGAACAAAAAAATTTAGAACACATTAGTCAAACCTCGGCAACATTCTTTGCAGCTAAAGCAACAACAACCATTTTCTTATCACACGCCCATTCATTATAATAATCTTGGGCCTCAACGTTTATGTTCTCCAATATGTTCAACATAAACCTTAAAGTTTCATCTGTGTAAGATGTAGTAACCTGCACAATGCCATATTTTGCTTGATGTAGTAGAACCTCCATATTTTCAGGTTCATTTTCAACTAAAGAAAAAAAGTTTCTCTTTTGAAATTTTTTGAATCGGGCATTTATTTCCTTTATCAACACTTTGGCCCGATACTCCCATTTTTTCATTTCTGTTATATCTGGAACTAGTGAATCTTTAATGGTTGCTTCAACTTTGTCAGAAACTAAATATTTTTCAGAAATATTTACTCTTTCATCCTCTAGTAGAGGATGAGCCTAAGGGGGTTGGTTTCCCTAGGAGGAGATTTGCTTGAACATTCTACTCCTTCATTTTGAGGATCTCGAAGCAGTTTTGATACTTGAAAAGTAGTGGGTGTGTTGGCTTGTAAAAAGAAATCCTGATCAAGTGGAACATTATCCAACCCAACACCAGAAGCTTCCTGTACACCTATAAAATTACCAAAAGATATAGGTCCGAATCCTAAAAATTGCTTTGTTGCTTCTCTCTGTGGCCTAGATGGAAGAATGTGTTTTCCACCCGGGAAGCATTGACCTCGCATCTGAGGTTGGCATGGTGGAGGAGGGGGCGACATCGATGGTTGATTTCGATGATGCAATTGTTGTATAGGAACTTAAAACATCAAAATAAAAATTGGTTACAAAATTTGTGAAGGTAGATTATAAAAATTGGTTACAAAATTGGTTATAACACTTACCGATAGAAGAAGAGACCTCTTGCATAGCCATAGATGCAAATGGAATGTGGGTGCATTGTACATCTAAAAACACAATATAAAATTTAATAAAAAATAGTAAAATTTGGTAACAAATTTTGTGAAGGCAGACTGTAAAACTTACTTCCCGAAGATGAGACCTCTTGCGCAACTACACCCATTGGCAGTGGACGTGCAGGTGGAGGTTGTCGAGGATTAGGAGAACTAGATCTTACATGTTTCCTTGTTGATATTTTTCTTAGTGGTGGCATTGTTTCCTCCGTAGGTGTTTCGGAGTCTCCTGATTCCTCTGGATTATAACCTCTGAAAGTAGCATCCCACTTTGAAGAGGAAGAGGATGCCCTTTTATGTGTTTTGTATAAAATGTTAAAATTATAAAAATGACAAACATATGAAAAATAAAAAATATTACTTTAATATTAACTAAAAATTACCTGAACCTGTTGTTCTGTCATGGCTGCATTGGCTAGGGTTGAGTGCCAAGAAGTCGGTACTTGAGTGTTCTGCAAATGATAAAAATATTCATAAAAAAACCAAGAATATAGTTGCATGTGCTTATTTTCGATGAAGGTGAAGCATGGGTTATCACGTTCTGGATATCCATTCTGATCTAATGTGAGACATAGGTGGACCAGTCAAATTGTTGGTGTGCAATACAACGAACCAAATATGCTAAGGCCCACATCAGAATTTCTGTTGGTCTTCCTTGCAAAACGAGTCTGGAAAGGAAGAATTCGCAACATGCCCAAAGAAAGTTGTTCTCAATAGTTGGTATAGTCAAACCCCTTCTGGACTTGGTGGTCGTAACTACAAAAAAAACAAAATCAGTAATTGTAGACCCTAGAATTTAAATTCAATTAAATAAAAAAATGTAGTTATACCTTGAAAATATTTTGGCTGCACATTGAAGGTGGTCTCCAGGTAGAGTTTATCATCATCAATTAATGTGAATTTGGATGTGATTGGATCACAACCGTGTGGGGCAATGCTGTCAATCTGGTGACGTCAAAGGTTGTGAAAGAAAATACGATATTTTTGTTGTCAATGACAACATGTACCTTACCCAAATCAATGTCGTAACCTACAATTATCTTCTCCAACATTTTAGTATCCATGTCAAACTGCGACATCGAAACTAGACCCCAAAGACCAGAGTCCATTACCCATGACATGTCGTAACCCGGTGTTGATAAAATTTTAGAAATTAGGGGGCAAACAAGGTTTTTGAAATTAATTTTTGATATTCCAGGGGTGATAGGGGATGCCATTGGGTTATTTCATTGTGTACGAGAGAATATGGATCAGAAGGTATGGTGGAAGGTATTCAAAACTTGATGAAAAGTGTTAAAAAAGGGTTCAAACGAGAGAAAAAGGGTTAAAACTACATTAGAAAAGGTGAAAAAATGATTGTTTATGCCTTTATATAGACTTTTCTACATGCAATCAGTTCATGGATGGTTGACACGTGGCATCTACATGCAATCATTTCATGGATGGTTGACATATGGCACAGATGCACCACATCATCAATGCAAATGATCGGGTGTGCTGCAACCGATAGGGTGTGCTGCAACCAATCGACTTTGCTACAATCGATTGGCTTTACTACAACTAATCGGCTTTGTTGCACCATTGCAACTAATCAACTTTGTTGCAATCGATCGGCTTTGTTGCAACCGATCGATTTTGTTGCATCTGATCAACTTGGATGCATCTGATAGGTATTTGATCAGTATTGCTGCAACCGATCAACTTAGCTGCATCCGATCATCATTAATGCAATGCATCGATATTGTTGCAACCGATCATCATTCTTGCAATCCATCAATATTATGAGCAATATTTGTTGTCATTGATGTCAAAAGTTAGTTTCAGTGAGCAGTGCAAGAGGAAGGAATTCAAGAGTCAGTTTTGGAAATAAGAAGGTGATTAGATAAGGTCTACAGGAAAAGTTAGAAGGCCAAGAAAAATAATATTATAATATTTTATTATAATATTAAAGGTCTAATGGAAAGACCTAAGGAAATTAAATTAATTATAAATTAATTATAATAATTTCATTATAAATTAATTTGTAATTTAATTTAATTAACCCTATGGTTATTAAATTAATTATAAGTTAATTATAATAATTTTATTATTAATTAAATTATAATATAATTTAATTTACCCTAAATTTAGGGTTGCAAGGAAAAAATAAATGCGCCGACGTCATAAATAAAATCCCTCCACCAACATATAAAAATAATGATGGCATAATGGTATAAATACCATATGCCTTAGTGGTAAATATCTTACCTTCGTTTGAATTCAAAAAGGCCTGTGATTAAAGATATTAATGTGATTTCATGCGAGGAAGAAGACAAAAAATTGCTTGTCTTGTGTGTACCAGTGAAAGAGTAAATTTGGTGAGGCTCTAAGCCTCATATCCATTTGGTGGCTTGGCCTGGTGGCAAATGGTTGTGAGCTAAGGCTTTGGAAGCAGGAGGACCCATGATCGAATCTCGGCAGCAGTGGTTATGAGTGTTTTGCTCGGGTGCCAAAGGAAACAACAATTTTTTTTGTTTAGGCACCAAGGGAGGAGGATAAAGAGCACATGGTGCTATTTACTCCCAAAGTGAGTACCTAGCTCATGCGGTGGATGATAGGACACTGGTGGAAGCGCAGCGTGGGTTCGATTCCCACCAAGGGCAAAATATATTTAAAATTGTCAAATTTAATTTTGTCCTAAGGTTTTTTTGACATAAGGTTTTTAGGGAGATATAAGGGTTGTGAAAGTTAATTTTTATATTGTGATTTTTGGTGATTAGAATATTGAATGGAGTGATAAGGCATTAGATGGTTTTGAATGTTATTTTAAAATAAAGTTTTATTTTGTTTAATACTTGAAATGAGTAATAAGTTTAATTGAGTTTTCATGTTGTGAATGGTGAAAGTAATTTGTGAGAAAATTGTTGATTAAATTCTGAGAAGGTTTTTAGTACCTAATCCTTAAAATTGGTAAAGAGAATATTGTGATTGAGACAAGTTTTTAAGGCTAATTTTTCATCAAACAAAAAGGTATGGGCACATATTTCTTGTGAGTGATTTTTGGATGTTGTGAATGCTACGTTGGAGTGAAAAGGATTGTTTGGTAAGCATTGTTGAGTTTGGTTTTGTATCTTCAAGGTTTTTTTGGAATAAAGGTTGAAGATAGAAACTTTGTTTTATAAGCATTGTTGGAAACATTGGATGAATCTTCATATGCATTATTAGGGTTTGTGCAAGAATATGAGTATTATTGTTATGTGAAGTTGTGAACTATCTTGACCTAGGGTTTGTGCAAGAACATGAGTATCATTGTTATGTGAAGTTGTGAACTATCTTAAACTAGGGTTTGTGAAGGAATATGAGTATCATTTTTATGTGATTTTGGTTGATAAGTATCATTGATAAGCATTGTTGACTAAGTTTTTATTGAGTGATTGATTAGTAAGCTTTTGTGAAAGCTTACAATACAAATTTTAGGTAAGTCTTGATAAAGGCTTGTTGACCAGATTGGACAAGTTCTAGAGAGGACTTGTGGGTATATTAGAGGTAAGTCTTTTGGAAGACTTGTGAGTAGAATTGATTGATTGATTTGTTCAAACATTGGGTTAATATTTGAAGCAGATCTAGTAGAGTTGATTTATGATTAATTCAAGCCTTGTGTTAAAGCTTGAGGATAGATTTAAGGACAAAGTTTGGTGCAGATTTGAGGATAGGTTTGTGCCAGACCAAAGATAGATATTGATCAAATTTGTGCTATATTGAAGGATTGTGTGTAGTACAAATCATAGATAGAGATTGAGAAATTTTATGCTAGATGAAGGGTTGTGTTTAGTACATATCAGAGATAGAGATTGAGTAGTTTTGTGCTAGATCGATGGACTATGTTTAATGCAGATCAGAGATAGAGATTGAGAAAATTTATGCTAGATCAAAGGACTGTATTTAGTACATATTTGAGACTAATATTAGGGTATTGGTGTCTCATTTGTACAAATTTCCAAAAACATTGTAATAGAGAAAGTATTCCTAAGAGAATTTATTTGAGAAAATTTATAAGGAATATTTTCTTTGTGGAGTAGACCACATTGGGTGAACCACATTAAATCATGTCTCTCATGTGTGTGATGCTTTATGTTATGATTGTTGCTTTATTACTATTTATGTTATCATATGGATTAAAAAGCAAAAAGTTTTATCTTATATTGTTCACCCCTCCTCTCAATATAAGCACATGTTCTTCAATTGGTATCAGAGCAGGTCTCTCTATGAAAAGACTAACAGCTTGGAGGAGGACCCATTAGATACACATGACTTCAAAAAATGAAGAAGAGATCATGTTTGATATAAAAGAGGAATTCCCCACTGCTCTTAGGAATTTGGAAAATATTAGAGAGAAGAACTCAAGTTTGAAGGAATGAATTCAAGAAGATGAAGAAGCAAATATGTAACTTCTATAAAGTATTACAGAACTCAAGATAAAAGTAGAAGAGGGAAATAAAATTGAAAAAGATATGACAGGTCTATTAAAAACAAGAGAAACAAAATGCAAAATATTGGAAGAAATTTTTTTTTATCTAAGGAATGAAGTTTAAAATACCAAGGTACTACTAGATATAAATGTTGGAAAACAGAAAGAGGAGATAAGTCTTCAAGAAGTAGAAACTTCAAACAAATATAAGCAAGTGATGTATACTCCATAAATAAAATATATCATAAAGGAAGAAAGCAAAGAAGAACCATGGATGAGATTAAATCCTAGAAGGAGAAGCTCTCAACCACAATATCAAAAGCATCCAAAAAAGTTACATAATTTCTTCCATGGCTATTGTTTTTCCTGTAACAAGTATGATCATAGAGTTGTACACTACACTAGTTATGTGAAAAATGACATAAATAGAAATTTTAATTCTTTTGCACCTCTTATAAGTAATGATATCATATGTTACAAATGCAATAATTTTGGGCACAAGGTGTAAAATGCAACGAACTAGTTTTCATTATTCACAGCAAGGTGTTAAATAATACAACAACAACGGATTGCCGGAGGTTGCCAAACCAATCCAGCAAACAAAAGCAATTTGTTATAACATAATAACAAATGCACAACAATATGCCTAAATAAATTACTACAGATAAAGTACGCTAACATCCCCTTTTATTACATTATTTGGGTAATGTAATAACTAATAGCTATACTAGACTACTAACATCCCCTTACATCATTTTGCAATACAAAGTGAGCTGCGAAACAATTCAAATTTGACACGTCCAAGTGCCTTAGTGAAAATGTCTGCAACTTGAGCATCGGTGGGAATGTGCTGAAGCTGAATTTGGTGCTTTGGAACTTCATATCGAATGAAATGACATTGTGTGTCAATGTGCTTTGTTCTTTCATGATGGACTGGATTCTTGACGAGGTTCAGAACACCCTGATTGTCACAAAACAAGTGTATTGGAGATTTTGATGGATGGCCCATACTTGTCAGAATGCGACGTAACCATATCACTTCGCACATAGCTTCACGTGCGACGTGATACTCTGCCTTTGTTGATGAGATAGCAACCACCTGTTGCTTCTTGCTATGCCAAGAGACAGGACCGGATCCCAAATGAAAAATGTATCCAGAAGTTGATTTGCAATCATCAAATGATTCGGCATAGTCGGAGTCCGTGTATCCTTGCAAGAAGAATTTGTTGTTTCTCTTGTATTCTAGGCCATATTCCATAGTACCACGGACATAATGAAGAACACGTTTTGCTGCTTTCCAATGAGTGGTCTTAGGCTCCTGCATGAACCTCGAAAGATAGTTGACAACAAATACGAGATCTGGCCTAGTATTGGTCAGATATATGAGACTCCCAATCAATTTTTGATAGAGAGTACCATCTACCTGAGGTGAATCATCATATCATGATAACTGAAGTCCATTCTCCATCGGAGTTGCCATTGGCTTGCAATCAGTCATGCGATATTTTTCCAGCAATGTCTTGGCATATTTTTTTTGAGACACTTTGATGGAGTGCTCCTTCTGGCTGAATTCCAGACCAAGACGGTAATGGAGAAGTCCAAGATCTGTCATCTCAAAATATTTGCACAAGTTTATTTTGACAGTAGAGATCATAGTTTCTGAACTCCCTGTAATGAGCATATCATCCACATAGAGTACAAGCAACACTATCTCAGAACCCTGTTTCTTGAAATAGAGGTCTGCATCTGACGGACATCTCTTAAATCCATGCTGCATAAGGTGATTGTCCATTTTTATATACCAAGCTCGAGGAGCTTGTTTCAGACTCATACAAGGATTTGACCAATTTGCAAACCTTCTGCTCTTGGCCTTCCACTTCAAATCCTTTAGGCTGAGTCATGTAGACTTCTTCTTGGAGATCACCATTTAGAAAGGCACTTTTGACATCCATCTGGTGAACTTTCCACCCATATTGTGCTGCCATAGCACACATAACCCGAATTGTGGTCATCCGAGCAGTAGGTGCAAAAGTTTCCTCATAGTCAATGCCTTATTTTTGAGCATAGCCCTTTGCAACAAGACGGGCCTTATGCTTATCAATTGTTCCATCTGCCTTGTACTTGACTTTGCATACCCATTTACAGCCAATGGGTTTCTTTCCATGTAGTAGATCAACAAGCTTCCAAGTTTTATTTTTCATTAGAGACTCATACTCTGTATCCATAGCGGCCTTCCACTGAGGTTCACTGAGAGCATCTTGCACTGATGCAGGTTCAAGATCATCTATGGTAGACATGAACGCTCTGTCATCATCAATATCCATATCCTCTACTTCTGTACTTGGAGTTATAGAAAGTTCCTCAAAAGATTGACAAAGATCATCAACCTCACCAGTTTCTTTGGCTTCTTTTTCCTTTTGAGCCATACTGCGTGTACGAGGTCTATCCAAGTTCATATTGGGAGGAGTGGATAAATTTGCGTCTCTGATTGTATTTGTACACCATTTAGGATTATTCTTCGATGGAGTTGAAGAAGATGTAGGACCTCCTATCTGTGTTGACGAAGGAATCTTCTCTTCCTTAGATTCCACAATATCTTGGTGTACTTTAGATGTGCTCTGTGATGTGAAAGCTTCATCAAAGACAACATCTCTACTGACATGAATTTTCTTGGTCAAAGGATCTATCAACCGATATCCTTTAGAATGCTCAGAATAACCAAGAAAAATACATCTCAGTGTTTTCTCATCTAGCTTCTTCCTTTTCTCTTTCGGTATGTGCATGAAAGTGTGACACCCAAAAATACGTAGATGAGATATGGAGGGTTTTCGACCACTCCATGCTTCCTGTGGAGTCATTCCTTTTAGGGCCTTTATGGGTGCCCTATTCAACAGATACTACTGCAGTGGTGACGAGCTTACTGCCCAATATTGTTGTCCAAGAGTAGCTCCTGTGAGCATACAACGAACCATTTCCATGATAGAATGGTTCCTTCTCTCAAGCAACTCCATTTTGCTGAGGAGTATAGGCAGTTGTTAACTGTCTCTTGATTCCATGCTTATCTAGGAATGCAAAAAATTCATTAGAGGTAAACTCTCCCCCTCGATCTGAGTGGAGGGTTTTAATAGAAGCTCCTGACTCCTTCTCAATGGATTTCTTGAACTGCTGGAAGAATGCGAAAGCTTCAGATTTTAGTTGGAGAAAGAAAACCCACATCTTTCGTGAGTAGTCATCTACGAATAACTGAAAGTACCTCTTCCCTCCACAACTATTGGGTGTGAAAGGATAGCACAGATCGGTGTGAATTAACTCCAGAGGTTTTCGTGCTCTTGTTGAGCTCTTCTCAAATGGTACTCTATGCTGCTTTCCTGCCAAGTAGTCAGAGCACACTAGCAATGTGGCAGAAATGGAAGGAAGACCCTTTACCATCTCATACTTACTGAGCTCAAGTAGCTAGAACTAAGATGCCCATATCTCTTGTGCCATAGGGAAGTTGCCTCCTTGGTAGAGACAGTCATGGCAACATGTGGAGTAGAGATAGCATCTAGTGCAAATAAGCCGTGCTTATATGAAGCCGTTGCAATCTGCTTACCCTTCCTGGTAATAGTACAACACTTCTTGCCATTCTCAACACGAAAGTTGACAACCATATTTCTATCCAGGATTTGTGTGACTGACAACAAATTTTTGGCCAATCCCGGAACATAGAGGACTTTGTCAATCTGACACTTTCCATCAGGAAGAGTGACTGAAACTGTACCCTCTCCCTGAACCCTATAGGTTTTATCATCGACAATGGTGACAGGTTTGCCCTCTTTGGCCACAAATGATTCAAACCATGATCTGTCGCCGATCATATGTTTGCTAGCTCCAGAATCGACATACCAAACAGGATCCTCTCGTGTGGAATCTGTGGTAGTCATGAGCACCTTGTGTGCCCATTCAAAATCCGAGTCGATTCTTCAACAACAACATTCACCTCGGGGTTGCTTGTTTTTATTTTGTGGTTTATTTTGGCCTTTATGCTTGTTCTTATGCCAACACCTGTTGGTGTCATGGTTGTCTTTCTCACAGATCTTGCACCACCTCTTCTTCTGTTGAGGTTGTTTGCCTTTTCCTTTCATATCCTGTTGAGAATTTCTTCCTTTCTGAAAGTTGCCTCCTTTTTTCCCATTACCTTTCTTCCTAGAACCCTGTCTGTTGGTGTATAGGGCTGTATTGGAAGAATCATCCTTGTGAAGTTGGCGTGCCTCCTGTTGTTGAAGCAGATTGACCAACTCGATGTAGGTAATTTGTCGTTGAGACACCTGGATGGAGGTTATCAACATATCAAATGAAGAAGGTAAAGCTCTCATCACAAGTGAAATGAGAAGATTTTCGTCCACAGTATCTCCCAAAGAATTCAATTTCTCTTTCAACTCAGACACTCTTCATAGAAAGAGTTCAACTATTTCACCCTGTCTCAAACTCAGGTTATGAATTTGTTGTTGAAGATGAAGAATGGTGGAATAATTCCTTCCCTCATAGATGGTTCTAAGGGCATCTCATGCCTCTTTACCACTTGCTTTGTCAGCTATATGAGGTTGCACTTCATCTGAAACAGCAAACAAAATGAGCACCTTTGCTCGACTGTCTTTCTTGTCAAAAGCTATCCGATCCGCGGAAGGACCTGTGGATCCTGCCGTTGGTGAAGGCCTAGTTGCTACTCCGATGAACAATATCCCACAAATATTCCATTTGGAGAATTGCCTTCATCTTATGTTTCCATGGTGTATAATTTGGACCTTTCAATAACTGATGCGGATCAGTCATTAACTTTGCAACAACGGCCATAGTGAAGGTTCCTTATATCACCAATTGGTCCCCCTTTCGATATACCTTTTGCTAGGCCGTTATACCATACAAAATACCCGCCCTTACGTGAGGGAAACTATAGGTATTTAGAAAGATCAACAAAAATCACCCGCCCTTACGTGAGGGAGACTATAGGTGAGTTTTAGAGATCATACGATACGTGGAACATAAGTGGTACTGAAAGGGAATCGCCTTGTTGATGGCACCTACCATAGAAGATTCTTCTCATGCGTGGGGCGTAACTTCCCCTAAACACTATGAAGAATACTTTGTCAGGATTTACCGCTAAACACAAGTGCGATAAAGGGTAGTGGATGGAGTAAAAAATGCAAAAATGGCTAACTTATCTCTCCCCGACGATTTATAGAGAACAAGCTCAAACGTCGTTGTAGCAGCTATATTAGGCGGCGGATACAGTAGCCAAATCATGACAGCTTTACCTATAAGTGCTGGCCAGAAGTATCACAAATACCGAACGTTGCAGTGCAATAAATTGCACGGATGGGTTTTAATTATTCTGGGGACTTAGGGAGTGTTTTGATTTTAATTTTTAATGTTATAGTGCAAAAATGAAATATGCAACATACAACAAAAAAAATGCCCACAGGAATAACCCACAAGGTGTCGGTCACAGCCAAAAATGCACCTTTTACAATTCGCCAAATTGCTATTTTTCAGAAAAATTACTCACAATCCCCCTTTGATTTTTTGAAAAAATATCCCCCCTTAAAAAATTCTCTTTTAACAAAGCATTTTAATAATTACTATATTTTTAAAATTAAAATAAATAATTTTAATTTATATAGTTTTAAAACTTATAAAAAAATAAATTAAAATTAAATTTTAATTTATAAAGTTTAAAAACTATAAAAAATAAATTAAAATTAAAAAATTTTAATTAAAAAATAATAATTAAAAAAAAACTTTGCAAAAAAAAAATTATACCTTAGGGGGAGTCGGCGGGATTTGAACCCCCGACCTGCAGGCTCCCTGAGCCTTACCGCACAGCTCACTGCCAAGTGAGCTAGCGGGCTGATCCGAAAGGATCAGTTGAACCCCTCTCCTTTATCAACCTCGGCCTGCCCGTCCTCCGCTGCTTCCAGCTTCCCGAGCCTCCTCTGCAACTCGCGGCTACTGTTGCGTTTTTTTTTTTTTTTTTTTTTTTAAACGCAGTCTCGGCGCCTTCAACCGGGCGTCTCTGGTTTTTTTTTTTAAATTTAAAAAAAATAGTCGAGGGGGTGCCGTCTGCGATTTTTTTTTTTTTTTAAAACGGGGGGGGTGGGGGCGGGCGCGCGCCGTGCGCGTTTCGCGGCTGCGTGCAAGGGGGGGTTTATACCCCGCGTGGGAGTGGGAGCGGAATTTTAAATTCCCGCTTCCCGCGCTACACGTAGGGGGGGTTTCTCCTTCTCTCCCCGTGAAGCGGGCCCGTCGCAGTTCCCGTGTCGCGGCCTGCGCGCGGGCTTCTGTCCGCATGGCGCGGGGCCGTCATGTCACAACCTGCGCGCGGGCTTCTGTCCGTGTGGCGCGAGCACGTCACGGCTCCCTGCCTACGTGTGCAGCGTGGGGGGGGGCGTGACAGAGATGCACGACGCGAGCGTCGACCTGCGTCCGCGCTAAACGCCCTGCTTCCTCCGGGGGGGGCGGGACGGAGAAGCGAGCGTCGGGTTGCGTCCACGCTCTGTGCGTGCCGGATGGCACTGCGCTCCAGCAGGCGGGCGTCCACGTAAATTTTTTTTTTTTTTTAATATTTATCATGCTTTCGTGTGTAAAAAAAAATCGCGTCACAAACAGCAAACTCCTTCGGCACAGCAGCCTTCTCCCAGCCACGCAATGGCGTGAAAGAAAACGCGTTCAAAAAAAAAATGCACAACACTTTCTGTCCGCCTCCAGCCTCCTCTCACTGCTCCCTACTGTTTGGCTCTGATGCCATGTAAAATGCAACGAACTAGTTTTCATTATTCACAGCAAGGTGTTAAATAATACAGCAACAACGGATTGCCGGAGGTTGCCAAACCAATCCAGCAAACAAAAGCAATTTGTTATAACGTAATAACAAATGCACAACAATATGCCTAAATAATGAACTACAGACAAAGTACGCTAACACAAGGCTAGATGGTGCAAGATGGTACTTCCTGAGTCTAGTAAAAGGAGTACAACCTCAACAACTAGAAAAGAGAAAAAGGGAAATGAAAATGCTAGATCAATGTTAGTTCAAACAACCCTTCATGGTCAAGATAAAGAAGAACAATGGTATCTTGATAGTGGTTGTTCTAGAAATATGACAAGAGACAAAGAGAAATTTTTTGAACTCAAAGAAACTAATAGAGGATCAGTAAGTTTTGGTGATAATGGATTAGCAAAAAATGGTGGAAGAGGAACTTTGAGTTTAGATAATGGGAAACAAGAATAGAAAATGTACTATATGTCAAAGGATTAAGACACAATCTGCTAAGTCTAATTCAACTTTGTGATCAAGGTCATATGGTTACATTTAACCCAGATAGATGTGAGATAAGAAAGTCAGAAACTAGAAAAGTCATTGCAAATGCAAGTAAAACTCCAAACAAACTCTATATGCTTAGTGATATTAAAGGGAAAAAGTATTTTCTATCACAAGAATATGAGAGTTGGTTTTGGCATAGGAGAATGGGTCATTTGAATTTTGACAACATAGTCAATATAAGCAATAAACAAGCTATCAGAGATTTACCCAAGCTAAAAAGACCCCAAAACACAATTTGTGCATCTTGCCAACATGGAAAGCAAACTAGAACAAAATTTAAATTAAAGGGATATATGTCATATGAGAAATTAAGTATAATACATATTTATATATGTGGTCCTACCAGAACACAGAGTATTCAAGGTGAGAGTTACTTCATATTTTTTATAGATGATTACTCCATAATGGTTTGGGTAGCTTTCCTAAAAGATAAGTCAGAAGCTTTTGAAAACTTCAAAGAATTTAAAAAACGTGTTGAGAATGAAATTGGCAAGAGGATTAAGTGTTTGAGATTTGAAAAAGGAGAATAATTTACCTCAAATGAATTTGTATATTTTTGTGAACAACATGGAATCAAGAGAGAATACTCACCTGCAAGAACTCCTTAACAAAATGGAGTAGTTGAAAGAAAAAATAGGACTTTTGAGAATATGGCTAGAGCTATGTTGAATGAATCAAAGCTTTCAGATGGATTTTAGATGAAAGCAGTCAACACAATAGTATATATAATCACTATGGCTCAAATGAGGGTAAACCATCACAAGACTCCATATGAGCTTTGGAAAGGAAGACCGACCACTATAAAATACTTCAAGATTTTTGGAAGCAAGTGTTACATAAGACGAGAAGAAAAAACTTGGGCAAGTTTGACCTAAGATGTGATGAGGGTATTTTTCTTGGTTATTCTACTAAGATTAAATCCTACATATGCTACAACAAAAGGACACATACTATTGTATAAAGTATAAATGTAACAGTTGATGAAAAGATAGATTCAAGAGAACCGGTTCAGTAAATTGTGTATCAATAAGATGGAAGTTATCAAGAAGAGTTTCATGAGGAATTAGATGAAGAAGAGGAAGAAACACAAATACTTCTTCCTAATACTCCATCAAGGTATGTATAGAAACATCATCCAAAAGAACTAATCATTGGGAATCTAGATGAGAGACAGACAAGGAGAAGGATAATAACACCATCTCAACAAGAAATTTTTTCTTTATTATCTAAGATTGAGCCAAAAGACTTCAATGAGGCAAGTGAAGACAAGTTTTGGATTAAGGCAATGGATGAGGAATTATATCAGATAGAAAAAAGCAAGACTTGGGAACTTATTCCAAAATACAAAAATGTGATTGGTACTAAGTGGGTATTTAGAAACAAGTTAAATGAAGATGGTCAGGTGATCAAAAATAAGGCAATATTAGTCTGCAAAGGTTATGCACATGTAGAGGGAATTGAATTTTATGAGACATTTGATCCAGTTGCATGACTTGAAGCTATTTGAATGTTCTTGGCCTTTTCAAGCTTCAAAAACTTCAAAGTATATCAGATGGATGTTAAATCAACCTTTCTAAATGGTGTTTTATAAGAAGAGGTATACATTGAGAAACCATAAGGTTTCAACTTGATTGATAAATTAGACTATGTATGCAGATTGAAAAAGGTACTTTACAGATTAAAACAAGCTCCTAGAGCTTGGTATTAAATATTGGATAAGTACCTACAGGAATAGGGTTTCAGGAAAGTAATAATGGAAAGTAACTTATACATCAAAATGACGGAGATAATCTATTAATTGTGGTTTTTTATGTTGATGACATCATTTTTGGGGGAAATAATGATAAGGTGTGTAAAGAATTTGCAAAGAACATGCAGAATGAATTTGAGATGTCTATTCTTGGTGAGTTTTCCTTATTTCTTGGACTTAATTTTTCACAATCAAAGAAAGGATCATTTATTTCACAAACCAAGTATATAAAAGAGATGATAAAGAAATTCAAGTTAGAATATTGCAAACCAGTAAGTACCCCCATGGTTACAGGATGTAAGTTAAGTAAATATGATGAATCTCCAGAGGTAAATAAAAAATTATATAGATCTACGATTGGTATTTTATTGTACGTCACAACTACTAGACCAAATATCATGCAGGCAGTGGGATTAGTGGCAAGGTTTTAGGCAGCACCCAAGGAAACACATGTAGTAGTAGTAAAAAGGATTCTCAAGTATTTAAAAGGGACTATGGATTTTGGGCTCTGGTATCCCAAAAGTGACAGTTTCACTCTCACAACTTATACATATGTAGATTGGGTTGGTAGTATTGATGACATAAAAAGTACAAGTGGAGGAGCATTCTTTCTTGGATACTATTTGGTTTCTTGTTTAATCAAGAAATAGGTATCAGTTTCCTTATCTACAACAGAGGCAAAGTATATTGCAACGGTTGCCAATTATACATAGGTATTGTGGATGAAGCGAACTCTAGAGGATTTTTAAGATAAAACATGATCATCATATTCCCATATTGTGTGATAATACAAGTGCTATAAATATCTCATATAATCTAGTGATGCACTCTAGGACAAAGCACATTTTGATTACGTATCATTTTTTGAGAGAGCGGGCGACAAATAAATAGGTCAGGTTGAAATATATTACTACAAAGGAGTAGATTGAAGATATTTTCACTAAGCCACTTTTGAAAGAGACAGTATTTGCAAGAAAATATGGGAGTAGTTATACTCCCACCCCAGAATTAACCACCTCAAGAGGAGGTGGGGGAGGGGCTAAGCTAAGAGTCTAATTATTATCCTCGAGTCCCAAAGGTGACCCTTTGCCATTGATGACAAAGGGAGAGAGATTTGAGTTAGGGGAGAGCATTCAGTAAAGGGGAGCATAGCATAAAAAGGTAAAAGGAATGGTAAAAGGAAAATGGGTTGTCATCAATGACAAAGGGGGATATTATTAGAAATATGAGCAATATTTGTTGTCATTGATGTCAAAAGTTAGTTTTAGTGAGCAGTGCAAGAGAAATGACTTCAAGAGTCAGTTTCAAAAATAAGAAGGTGATCAGATAAGGTCTACATGAAAATTTAGAAGGCCCAAGAAAAATAATATTATATTTTATTATAATATTAAAATTTTAATGGAAAGACCTAAGGAAATTAAATTAATTATAATAATTTCATTATAAAATAATTTGTAATTTAATTTAATTAACCCTATGGTTATTAAATTAAGTATAAGTTAATTATAATAATTTTATTAGTAATTAAATTATAATATAATTTAATTTACCCTAAAGTTAGGGTTGCAAGACAAAAATAAATGCATCGACATCATAAAGAAAATCCCTCCACCGATATGTAAAAACAATGGTGGCATAATGGTATAAATACCATATGCCTTAGTGGTAAATATCTTACCTTCATTCAAATTCAAAAAGGCCTGTGATTAAAGTGATTAATGTGATTTCATGTGAGGAAGAAGATAATTTTTTTTTTGTCTTGTGTGCACCTACGAATGAGTAATTCGGTGAGGCTCTAAGCCTCATATCCATTCGATGGCTTGGCCTGGTGGCAAATGATCATTAGCTAAGTCTTTGGAAGCAGGAGGACCTATGATCGAATCTTGACGGTAGTGGTCGTGAGTGTTTTGCTTGGGCACCAAAGGAAGTAGCAAAATTTTTTGTTTAGGCACCAAGGGGGGAGGATAAAGAGCATGTGGTGCTCTTTGATCCCAATATGAGTTCCTAGCTCATGTGGTGGTTAGATTTGTGGCTAGGGTGCTAGTGGAAGCACAACATGGGTTCGATTCTCACCAAGGGCAAAAGGTATTTAAAAATTTTAAATTTAATTTTGTCCTAAGGTTGTTTTGACATAAGGTTTTTAGGGAGATATTGTAGACACCTAAAACATGTCATGTTTAGGAGAACTACCCACATAGGCACATTCCTAGACCATATGACTAAACCTTGGACTTTCCAAGTATCAAAAGTGGTTCTCACCACTCATTTGGGGTAGTCTTAGCCCATCCAAGCCTGGCCGCTATGAACCAGAGTGGCTGGATCCTAGCCGCTGTAGCCTAGAGCGGCCAAACCTTAGCCACTGTAGCCTAGAGTGGCCAAACCTTAGCCACTGTAGACGATAGCGGCTAAGCCATAAAAAGCATTTTATCGACAAATAGGCCTAATCACGGGTGGAAGTGGTAGTCTGCATGCAATAAAGGTGAGCGGGAGTAACTTTGCATTCCCCTTCATGACCAGTTCACATGGAGGACTTGAGTCTAAATTTAGACTTCAGTTAACTGGTCTTTAAACATAGAAAAGACAAAAGCTTCTCATGCTAACATTCACTACGCATGAGGAATTCAATCCTAGGGTTTTGAACATAGACCTAGGGTTTCACACACTTTAAAAGGTGCAAGCCTAAGAGCACCAAGGATCCCAAATTTATCATATCAATATCAAAATTCTGAAGGGGTTGGATCATTGAGGAGAGCTTTGGAGACTTGGAGAGCTTCCCTTGGAGATCAATATTACATAGCGAAGCCCTATCAGATTGGAGAGCAGATCTGAGCACCCTTGAGGAGTGATGAAGTGCTAGCCAACTAAGAGGTGATCATTTAGGCACATACGATAATCATTTAACATTATTAGAAAACTTAAGTCCATAGCCTTGGAGGAAAGAAGGCAAGTTTCACTTTAGCGATCGTTGTCTTGGATAGTGGCCCATAGGCCTAGCTTAGGGTTTAGATATTAGCTTCTTTTATTCTACTTTCTTCATATTTTCATATCATTAGCATAAGATTTACTTCATTTTCATAGCATAGTTTCATTGTATTTTCATTAAGTTCATTTATTGCTAACAACCTCATCCGAGGAGGCAATCTCGGACATCTAAGCGTGTGTTGTTGTTTCATTGCTTACAGGGCTACAGGTTCATCGAGAAAATTCACAACATACGAGAGCAAGAGGATCCCTCTAGAAATCAGACCTAGAGAAGGAGGCATCTGTAAGCCCTCATACATTTTTGTGTGCAGAACCGGGAAGCTTGTGAAAGTGCACCACCCCTTGCTAGGGGACATCTTCCTCTTTGTGTAAATCATTGTATCAAATGATGGGTATCCCTAAGAGGGATCGACATGTAACCATGTTTCAATACAAATAAAGAGATTTATCTTTTTTACTTTATATGTTATATGCTTTTATAAAAAAATCTTATTTTTATTTATTATTTTTATTTTTTTATTTTTTTATTTTTCCCCCCCCCCCTTTTAATTTTTTTTTTTTTTTCTTTAATCCAAAAAAAAACCACCCCACTCAAAAAACACCCCACACCCCCCTCTCCACAAGCAAAAAAAACCCCCCTGGTCAACAACGACTAGAAGAGAAGTGTAGCAGAGGGTAAAATTTTTGTCATCTGAGCGGGATTCAAGGTTGGTACCCCTTCCTATATTTCTCTGATTTTCTGTCTGCATTTGATTTCTAGAAATAGCAAGCATAAACATAGATTAATTAGGGAAAATGAAAGAAAAGGAAATAAAAATTGCATTTTGCATTTCTTAGGTTTCTTTTAGATTTCCTCTAGGCATTGCTAGGAACAGTGGACCTCTTCCTGTAAGGTCCGCCCTAGTCTCCAGCGTGCTAGGCCATTGTATTTTGGTTTGCTTGCATGTGGCCCAATCAGTGGTTGTTTTCATCACAAAGTAGGAGAATGCATCAAAATCATATAGACTAGTTATAGATGCATTTGTCTAAAAATGAAATGTTCTTTTTAGGCATTGTAGGAAAGTAGTCATGAATGTTGGTTGATGCATCACTTTCTATTTCAAAATCTAAAAATAATCCCACACACTTGCACGTATCATTATAAACATTGGTAAGGTTGGATTTCATCACCAACCCCCAATTCAGATCGGTGACATTGGAATTCACCTCCTTCCATCGGCTTGCCCCCTAGATATCCTTAGATGGAATAGGGAACTCCTTCAAGGAGGTGCTGGTCTCTTGTGTTCAAACTATCTCCCACTATTGGAACAATTATTGGTTCAGAGTGGAAGAGCTAGGCGAACCCCCCACTAGGATTTAAGCGGTGTACCCTAGACTCTTTTGAGAAATCATGTTTGGCACTAGTGTTCCTAATCACCACTATGATTGAGTTCTTTCATTCTAATTCCAAAGCAAGAGCAACAAAAAATCTAAACACACTGAAACCAGTTTTAGGACACACATTTAATCCATAAAAGAGATAATCATATTGTCTGCTTTGTGTGTTTCTTTGTTATTTGGGACCAAACCCTAACCCTAATTTTTAGGGAAATTTATTGAAAAAAAAAATCTACTTTTTGATTCTGCATCCAACGGATCGAGAATCATGCAAATCGGAGCTATAACAAAAAAGTTATTTTGGTTTTATTTTTACTCTATTTTCGAGGCTGAAAATAGGGAAAAACTGCACTAAAATAGTCATAAAATGGGCTAGACAACTCCAAAAATTGCCAAATTTGTTTTGTTGTCTTAGTTAGCCCCTGGGGCACCTCTCCCAGAAATTTTGAGTCCTAAATCTTCATGGTTCAAAAAATCCTAAAAGTGGGCATTTCCCCATGGGCCTCGGTTAGCCAATTATTTCAAAAATACAAAATTTTGACCCGAAAGTCACTTTTTAGAGTCATAGCCCATTGTGATCAGCTCTTCACATTGATCATTTTGATATATGACACTTAAAACCTTTTTTGGAAGCCAAAAATTTTATTATGGCCGGGAGACCTCCCATGATGAGCAAGACCTCCAATCTAGAGAGGGAATCAAGTTCCATGACCACGGGACATATCCAAATCAGTCCAGAGGACATGGCCATCCCTGAATGGCATCCCAGGTCTTATCATAACATCAATACCATCCATAGGGAGTCAAGCCTTCGAGGTATCCCTACTAGGGAAGCACCCATAGGCCCTCCAGGAAACCTGCCAGACTGGAACACCTTGATGGAATTCTATATAAAGAACAATCCACCCATTGAGGGGCCTAGTAGGTCAATGTCATAGGTTCACATACCAGCTTGCTCCATACATCAATCAAAAAATGAAAATGAGGGCACACCATGGCCTAGACTGGATGAGCAAACCACTCCGGTTGATCGAGAAAGTCGATCCCCTACTCCTCATAGAGAGCATTCTGCATGTGCACGTTCTGCTTCTATGTAGTCTGAATACACAGAGCTTACATCTAAGTCTGAAGATGTGTCCTTCCTCATAGATGAGGAAGAGGACCCAAGTCATCATCCTACTCCTCGTGAAGAGTACGTGGGGTAGTCACGTTGCATGTCTGCATTGTCAGACTATACAGAGTCCATTTATAGACCAAAGTATCAGGCTAATGCAACCTTTAAAGAACATGGAAAACAACTAATAGATCCTGCTAGGGGAAAAATATATGACAAAACCATTCGTATTTCTAATACGAGGGTACATAGCCCCTATACAACTGAACAATGGAATCATACACATCAGGCACTAAGGCCACAACTTTACCAACAACAATGCATGGATCAACAACAATTAAATCAACAATGGGTGGACTCACAACGAACACACCAACAAAGGGTGTATCAACTAAAGATGTATGAACAACAAAGGATGCAACAACGCATAAGGCATCCAGGGCAATCTCAGAATATGCCCCCTCGATCATGCAAAAATAGTGTTCAACATCAAAGGTCGTTATCTGGTTACCATCAAGAACCTCATACTCCTCAACAATACCAAGATCAATATGATGAGGAATCATATGAAGAGTCCCAATGGGAACATCAAGAAGAAGTGGATACTTACTCTGAATCTAGTTATGATGAGGTATCTAATGATTATAATTATCATCCAACTCAACATCAAAAGCAACCTCCTCAACCTAATCAAGGGCAACAACTGGAAGATCAGATCATTTCATCGAGGCCATACAAAGTTCTAGTTGATCGAATGAATGAATTTGAAAAGCAAAATCAAAGGTTGGTTTATCAGAAACCTACACTAAAGAAGCTTAGCAATCAGCCTTTGCATCCATCAGTGTCATCACCAACATACCCATCGAATTTTAGGATGCCTCAACTTGAAAAATTCAAAGATGATGAAGATGCACAAGAGCACGTGACAATATTCATCAATACATGCTTCCAATTTCAAGATAATGACCCCTTGATGCTGAGATTTTTTCTTACAATGCTAGTTGGGGATGCTTTGGAATGGTATAATCATCTACCCCATCATAGCATAAACACCTTTGAGCAACTCGCTGAGTTATTTCTGGAATGCTTTGCCTCTAGTGCTGAGAAAATGATAAACTTTATTGACTTGGCAAGCCTTCATCAACTTGATGATGAGCCAATCATGGAGTATGGCAAGAAATGGAGAAAGATGATGTCAAAATTACCTTTTACCATACCAACAATAGAGCTCATTCAGATGTTTACTAGAAGCTGCTCAAAACAAATCTCGCTTCTCCTACAATTACAATAGTATCAAACATTTGAGGAGGCCTTGACGCAAGCCAAGGTCATTGAAGACATCAAGATAGAGGAGGGTGAACTCCACAAGGGGCAATGGTCAAACAAGAATCTCAAAGGTGACAACAACCAACAAAAGGTAGCCCTAGTTAATCAAGTTATTTTGAGTAGCTCGAAATCCTCAAGTCAGGTGGCACCACCTCTAATAGTGGGGCATAATTACCAAGCTCAGCCTCCTCTGGCCCAAGATCATATGCAACAAAATTAGATACAAGGCCAACAACGTAGGCCACAATGACAATATACTAATTTTCTAGAGACATTAGCATCACTCTTTGATCGATTGTATGAGGCACGAAGAATCAAGCTTCCAGAAATCCATCCATTGAAGCCTAATAAGCGTAGATCAAAGGCACACAGAGAAGAGCTATTTTGTGTGTACCATCGACAAAAGGGGCATGACATCCAGACATGTCATCCCTTTAGATATTTAGTGCAGGATATGATTGAGAGGCAAGAGCTTCAGATAAGACTCCTCCAAGACCCCTTGCCTACACACGAAGCAAACATAGCACCTAACAATCAAGTTGAGCATGTCAATAAGGTGCACATAGCCCCACTTGATGAGGGTTTTATTGGTATGATCAATACTACAATAGGAAGCAAAAGATACCTTGATCAATACAACATACCAAAAAATTCAACTGAAGACAATAATCTATCATGGTCCACACCAACAATCAATTCAATTCACTTACAAAAGGACCCTGTGATTACTTTTTACAAATAGGAGATTGAGCCAATCTCTAAAGATGAACCCGATCCTCCACTACACATCATAGCAAGCATCAATCAAATTCTGTACAAGAGAGTATTGATTGATACTGGGTCAGGTATCAACATCATCATGGCTGCAGCTTTGAAGCATTTAAATCTGCCACCTTCGCGCATTAAGGACGCAACATTCACATTGAGAGCCTTCAATGATGCCACTTCCTCAACAATTGGCATAGTAATCTTACCTATACAGGTTGGGATGAAGATGATACCTACATTGTGCCATATCTTGGGGGGTGAGAAGCAGTATAACATATTGCTAGGTAGACCATGGATGAGGGATATGGAATGTGTGCCTTCCATAGTGCACCAAAATCTAAAATTCATACACCAAGGACAAGTGTACGTGGTCCCCCAAGATCTTGAGCCATTCAAGTATTACAAGAAGTTTGATGAGCCACAAGAAGCTCTGGTGATATGCGGGCCTCCAAAAATTCATGCAGATAAAATCACCAAACATTCAATGGAGGCTTGCATCGAGAAGTCGCTACCTCCTCCCATCACCAAAGATCATGATATCATATTACTTGATGAGGAGAAGAGAACATCAGTTAACATGACTAAAGCACCTTCAACTGGTCCAAAAGATAAAGCACCTTCTCAAGAGTTTATGGCAATGGTTGACATTAAGTCAGATGACCAAGTGACTCTAAAGTAGATAAGATAAGATATGGTGCAATCAAATGTTGCTTCCATGGTAAAGGGGTCAAAACCATTGGCTTTAGTTACCCCAGACTCATTCTTCATAGTGCCTCCTCAAGAGCAAGAGCAGGCATTTTCCCACATCATATTGAGGGTATTCAAGCTAGCAAGCAAAATCTTGTGGATGCCACTAGCAAAGTGCATCATCATGAAGCATCCACATCAGCTCAAATGAATGAAAGGGATGATTTACATTCATATTGTGAATCTTTAACATCAACTCTTTCACCCAAGTCAATCTGCGATGATATTCCAATCTCATTGCTAGAGGTGCACATTAAATCTTTGCCAGTCATGCATTCCATCCTGGATCATCTAGATAGAATGGAGTGCCAAGTGAATGAGCAAAATGAGGCATTGCAATATATCATGAACAAGCTCAAGAACCAAGAGCTACAAGAGCAACCCTCATCTGAAGTCAAATTGTCCCTTGTGCAGCCACAAGAAAAGCCTCAGCCAAAGCAAACACCAATTCGGCCACCTCAAAAGTCGAACAAGCATCCCCCATTGCCTGAGCCTACGGTAGTGGTTTTCAATCGATTATGTGCTGCAAATGCTATCAGATTACCTGAGGTTGGCCAGTTAGATCCAAATCACCCAAAACCTCAAGGGTATGAGGAAGAGCTACACTATCTATATCATAGACAAAATGGTCATGATATTCAATCATGTTGGGGTTTCAGAGCCATAGTATATAACATGCTTGAAAAGAAGCAACTTCAGGTTGTTGACCAACAAATGATCTTAGCCAACGATCTATCCCTTGCATCAAAAATACAAGGGGAGCCCTCTAAGCTAGTAAGTGACATACCTAGGGCTCAACCTGGTCCTCATACTAGGCCAAAGCATGCTAAACGCTCAAAACAACAACATGTCTGGACTCCTTTAAATGAGCCTATGTCTATCATCTTCCAAAAGCTCCAAGAGGCTAAGGTCTTAACATTACCCGACATGCAATATCTAGACCCAAATAGGCCTAAACCCAAGAGTTATAGGGAGGACCATCACTGTCTCTATCATCGAATAGAGGGCCATGACATTTGCAATTGCCATAGATTCAAGAATATGGTCCAAGACCTATTAGAGCGAAATGAGCTCCATCCAGATGGTTCACTCATTCCTCCCCATCCGGATAGGGGCACCCAGTAGAGTTTCATGCCCCAATTGGGAGAGTTGATTTCTATCACTCTTCCTAAGCCTACTGATTACATTGTAGTGGACAACATGCACACGGGGGATACCTAAGGTATCATACCTTCCCCATTTTTCAAAACAATAAATATCAAAAACATTCAAATATATCAAAAAATACAAAAACAATATAAAACATAGAAATACAAACAAATCATAAAGCAGTAAAATAAAAAACAAAAGGCACCAAGGGCATCTCTAAGTTGCTTGGTCAAATCTCATCAAAAGGCACCAGGGGCATCTCTAAGTTGCTTGGTCAAATCTCATCAAAAGGCACCAAGGGCATCTCTAAGCTGCTTGGTCAAATCTCATCAAAAGCTAAGGGCATCTCTAAGTTGCTTGGTCAAATCTCATCAAAAGGCACCAAGGGCATCTCTAAGTCGCTTGGTCAAATCAATCAAAAATGCTCCAAGGGTATCCAATCCGCTTGGTCAAGATCAATCAAAATCTCCAAAGGTACAATAAGCCCTTTGGTCAACATAAAATCAAAAACACAAAAACAATGCAAAAATAAAAAATACAAAAACATTTGCATCTTACATCTGCATCCACATAGTTGCATTACATTCATTACATTTGCATATGTTATGATCACATTCTTGCAAATGATGCCACAATTTGTATCACAACCACAATATTCAAGTCCACCTTCATCCATGCATCCATGTGTGTAACTGTGTTTTTCAACACAACCATTTCATGTTGCTATAAGGAATATACTAAGGTTTCCTAGTCATTCAACCATATCTAGTGGTCTTATCAACTTTTGTAGAAAGCCATCTTGATTAGTAGAGGGTAAGGTCTAGTCGTGATAATACCTTGGATATTCAGGATCCCATCACTAATTGAAACACTAAAATCCTAGTTGGTACAAGGGAAAGATGAAAGCTGCAAAAGTGGTCTAGGTTACCTTAAGTGAAAAGGATCTTCCTTGCTTATCCCCCTATGCGACCGGTTCAAAGGTGTTGAGAATTGGCAAAAGGACAAGCTCCGCCCTACCCAATTAAATCCCTTGCTTAAATCAAAACAAGCAAAAATCTAAACAAAGTGAAAAATTAAAGTACCAAAAGCACAAAAAAAAGCAAATAGTGATTATCATCACTACATGAATCCCTTGCTCAAAAATAAAAATCAATAAAAAATAAATAATGATTTTCATCACTAAACATGAGCAAGTATCCCAAATAAAATGAAGAAAATAAGGGAATGGAACTTGAATCCCTGGAATTCTCAACATTGTACAAAACTGGAAGGAGATATCCTTACGCATGACGATATGTCTATCACATTAGCATCTTGCATTTGTGTAGACCAATGTTTGCATGTGGATGAGCTAGCTTTGGGTAACCCAATACTACCTAGTGGTATAGTCCAACTAAGTCCAACATAAGGATCAGATGAACATTTGAGGATCCTCGATCTTAGCAATGGGCTGAAAGAATCCCACCTGACATCGGAGGAAATGCTTGAGTTCTATCTAAATATATTCATTTGCACACATAGGGATAATGAGTATCTAGGTCTTCATGAAGAAAGCCTTATCTTTCAAAAGTCTTGTATGGTCAGTACATAATTGTTGATAAGGTAACTAGAGTGTTTGAAGTCTCATGAAAAACCTCAAAAATTCCTACATAGCAACAAATCATATCATCAATTTTCTTTATGAGGTTTTGTGAATTAAGGGGTATTAACAAGGTAGGTTAGATACTGGATAAATGTTAGAAATGATATTTACATGACCACTGACTATTTTGAATCTTTTAAATTATATAAGCTTATCAAGAAAGTACATACATTCCATGCCATTACATTTCACATATGGATGCTTAAATAATTAATTCTTATGATAAGAATGATTATTTACATTCATGATTGTTATACTTTCTGTGGTATCACCCATTAGATTGTTAAACTCATATCATATGCATTCCTTATGTTTTAAGTGATTAAAGCATATAGGTTCATTCACATTAGATTAAACATCATATAGATAATGCATTACACATTGCATTTACCATATCATAACATAAGTTAGATGCATACAATTAAATCAAAATCAAACATGCATTTAACAATAAACATTGCATCCATAAATACATAGTTCATAATTCACCCTTCACATTCAATATCACATCATAATCTAGCTACGCATACATTCATAAATCACATCATTAAATCAACTACATGGTACATCACATCATGTCACAATAATCAGATACATACAAGCATCTACATATGCATCACATCTAAGCATCACATCATCATCATTACATCATCAACATCATATATCATAAAATCATAATTGCATCCAAAAATATATATTTGCTAAACATCAACTGGGGCATTGTTGGTATCATACCTCCCTTAATTAGTAATCAAACAGTTAAGCAATCAATTTCAAAAATCCCCAAAGGCATCATAAGCCCTTTGGTCAAAATCACAAAAAGCCCCAAAGGCATCATAAGCCCTTTGGTCAAAATCACAAAAGCTCCAAAGGCATCATAAGTTCCTTGGTCAAAATCACTAAAATCTCCAAGGGCATCTTCAAGTTGCTTGGTCAAATCACTAAAATCATCCAAGGGCATATTTATGTCGTTTGGTCAAAATTAATCAAAAATGCTCCAAGGGCATCTTCATGCCGCTTGGTCAAATTCAAAATAAAAAATGCCCCAATGGCATTTGCTAAGTCCATTGGTCATAATAACAACATGCACAATCAAAATCAACAATTAAATGCTAAATCATTGCTAAGTGCACTTATTCAAAAGTCATTACCAAAGATAATCATGCACCCCTTTGCTTGGGGCAAATAAGCAAAAGATCAAAAGCAAATTCAAGCAAACCAGTAAGCTTGTCTCCTATCGCCATCAAGGCTAGGATTTGACTTCATGTCACAATAATCAAATCATGTAAACATCCATATGAACATACATCTTATGCATGTGATAAAGAATCCATCATCAAATCAACTCGTAACTCACATCACATCATAAATCAATTGCTAGGTTAAAAGTGTTCTTATACAAATGGTTTGCACCTTTAACTTGCATTCATAACATCCACATTGGAAAAATCTTTTTTATTAAGGACAAAAAAGAAAAATATTTTATTTTTCAATTGCAATCTAGGCTAGGATTTGACTTAAACTAAGTCTCCTAATTGCCACCAAGGCTAGGATTTGACTTAAACTAAGTCTCCTAATTGCCACCAAGGCTAGGATTTGACTTAAACTAAGTCTCCTAATTGCTAGGTTTTTAATCTCCTAATTGCCACCAAGGCTAGGATTTGACTTAAACTAAGTCTCCTAATTGCCACCAAGGCTAGGATTTGACTTAAAAAAAGTCTCCTAATTGCCACCAAGGCTAGGATTTGACTTAAGCTTGTCTCCTAATCACTTCACAAAAGGCTCCAAAGGTATCTTCTTAATTACCTCAAATTCACAAAAGGCTCCAAAGGTACCTTAATACCTTTGGTCAAATCACAAAAGGCTCCAATGGCACCTTAATGCCTTTGGTCATAGGATGCACGCCATCTTGCATGACTAGGGCATCCAATGTTGATCAGATCAATGATCATCATACACCCTACAAACATAGTAGTCTACATTTTTGCTTCACATTGTGTTTTTCCCACATAGCGCATCACAAAAAGGGGCATCTGTAGACACCTAAAACATGTCATGTTTAGGAGAACTACTCACATAGGCACATTCATAGACCATATGACTAAACCTTGGACTTTCCAAGTATCAAAAGTGGTTCTCACCACTCATTTGGGGTAGTTTTAGCCCATCCAAGCCTGGTCGCTATGAACCAGAGTGGCTGGATCCTAGCCGTAGCCTAGAGCAGCCAAAACTTAGTTGTTGTAGCCTATAGCGGCCAAACCTTAGTTACTATAGATGACAATGACTAAGCCAATAAGCATTTTGTCAATAAATATGCCTAATCTTGGGTGGAAGTGGTAGTCTGCATGCAATAAAGGTGAGTGGGAGTAACTTTGCATTCCCCTTCATGACCAGTTCACATGGGAGACTCAAGTCCAAATTTAGACTTTAGTTAACTGGCCTTCAAACATAGAAAAGATAAAAGCTTCTCATGCTAACATCCACTATGCATGAGGAATTCAATCCTAGGGTTTTGAACATAGACCTAGGGTTTCACACACTTTAAAAGGTGCAAGCCTAAGAGCACCAAGGATCCCGAATTGAGGATCAGATATCAATATCAGAATTTTAAAGAGGTTGGATCATTGAGGAGAGCTTTGGAGACTTGGAGAGCTTCCCTTGGAGATCATCTTACATAGCGAAGCCCTATCGGATTGGAGAGCATATCTAAGCACCCTTGAGGAGCAACGAAGTGCTAGCCAACTGAGAGGTGATCATTCATGCACATACGATAATCATTTAACATTAGTAGCAAACTTAAGCCCATAGCCTTTGGAGCAAAGAAGGTAAGTTTCACTTTAGCGGCCGCTGTCCTGGATAGTGGCCCGCAGGCCTAGCTTAGGGTTTAGACATTAGCTCCTTTTATTCTGCTTTCTTCATGTCTTCATATCATTAGCATAAGATTTACATCATTTCATAGCATAGTTTCATCATATTTTCATTAAGTTCATTTATTGCTAACAACCTCATCCGGGGAGGCAATCTCGGACATCTAAGCGTGTGTTGTTGTTTCATTGTTTACAGGACTACAGGTTCATCGAGCAAATCCACAACATACGAGAGCAAGAGGATCCCTCTAGCAATCAGACCTAGAGAAGGAGGCATCTGTAAGCCCTCATACATTTTCGTGTGTGGAACCGGGAAGCTTGTGAAAGTGCACCACCCCTTGCTAGGGGACATCTTCCTCATTTGTAATTCATTGTATCAAAATGGGTATCCCTAAGAGGGACCGACATGTAACCGGGTTTCAATACAAATAAAAGAGATCTATCTTTGTTAATTTCTATGTTATATGCTTTTCATGGTCTTTCATTTCATTTTGGGTATAATATTGCAAGTAGAGTAAAGTGGTGCGTGCGTCCCGGGGTCGCTACAAAGATAAGGGCTATGAAAGTTGATTTTTATATTATGATTTTTGGTGATTAGAATATTGAATGGAGTGATAAGGCATTAGTTGGTATTGAATGTTATTTCAAAATAAATATTTATTTTTTTTAATATTTGAAAGGAGTAATAAGGTTAATTGAGTTTTCATGTTGTGAATGGTGAAAGTAATTTGTGAGGAAATTATTGATACAATTCTGAGAAGGTTTTTACTACCTAAACCTTAAAATTGGCAAAGAGAATAATTGTGATTGAGACAAATTTTTAAGGGCACTTATTCATCAAACAAAAAGGGATGGGCATTAAAATCTCCACCCTACCAAAAAGCTGAATTGGGTATCCAAAATCCAATTGATAATGTTGGTGCGGGCAGGGTCGGGTGTGACTCCCAGGTGACTTTGACTATGTAGAACCCCTTTTTCATGGTCGCTCATACCAAGGCAGCCCCGCAAGGGTTTTTTCACTTAAAAATAAAAACCCAGGTGTTGTAGGTGAGTTGGAGAGGAGAGGGCAATACTCTAAGTGAGGTCCCAGGTTCGAATCTCCACCCTACCAAAAAGCTGAATTGGGTACCCAAAATCCAATTGATAATGTTGGTGTGGGCAAGGTCGGGTGTGACTCTAGGGTGACTTTAATGGTGTAGAACCCCCTGTTCATGGTATCTCAGACCAAGGCAGCCCCAAAAGGTATTTTTTGCTTTAAAAAAAAAAAAAGGTATGGGCACATATTCCTTGTGAGTGATTGTTGGATGTTGTGAATGCTAAGTTGGAGTGAAAAGGATTGTTTGGTAAGCATTGTTGAGTTTGGTTTTGTATTAATGCTTAAAAGTTTTTCTGGAATAAAGGTTGATGATAGAAACCTTGTTTGATAAGCATTATTGGAAATATTGAGTGTAAAGCTTTCATATGCTTGATCTAGGGTTTGTGCAAGAACATGAGTATCATTGTTATGTGAAGTTGTGAACTATCTTGAACTAGGATGCCTTTGAACTAGGGTTTGTGAAAGATCATGAGTATCATTGTTATGTGAGATTGTTTGATAAGCATTGTTGACTAAGTTTTCATTGAGTGATTGATTGAGTGAAGTAAGCTTTTGTGAAAGCTTACAATACATATTTTAGGTAAGTCTTGGTGAAGACTTGTTGACCAGATTGGACAAGTTCTAGAGAGGACTTGTGGATAGATTAGAGGTAAGTCTTTGGGAAGACTTGTGAGCAGAGTTGATTGATTGATTTGTTCAAACCTTGGGTTAAGGTTTGGGGTAGATCTAGCAGAGTTGATTTGTGATTGAGTCAAGCCTTGTGTTAAGGCTTGAGGACATATTTGAGGACAAATTTGAGGATAGAGTTTGGTGCATATTTGAGGACAGGTTTGTGCCAGATCAGAGATAGATATTGAGCAGATTTGTGCTAGACCGAAGGACTGTGTTTAGTGCAGATCAGAGATAGATATTGAGTAGATTTGTGCTAGACTAAAGGACTGTGTTTAGTGCAGATCAAAGATAGAGATTGAGTAGATTTGTGCTAGACCGAAGGACTGTGTTTAGTGCAGATCAAATATAGATATTGAGCAAATTTGTGCTAGACTAAAGGACTATGTTTAGTACATATTTGAGACTAATATTAGGGGATTGGTGTCTCCTTTGGATAGAGGTCCATAAACATTGTAATAGGGAAAGGATTCCCAAGAGAATTTATTTGAGAAAATTTTATAAGGAATATTTTCTCCGTGGAGTAGCCCACATTGGGTGAACCACGTTAAATCATGTCTCTCATGTGTGTGATGCTTTGTGTGATGTTTACTGCTTTATTACTATTGATGTTATCATATGGATTGAAAAGCAAAAATTTTTATCTTATACTGTTCACCCCCCTCTCAGTATAAGCACATGTTCTTCAATTGGTATCAGAGCGGGTCTCTCCATGAAAAGACTAACAACTTGGAGGAGGATCCATCAGAAACACACATGACTTCAAAAAATGAAGAAGAGACCATGTTTGATATAAAAGAGGAATTCTTCATTGCTCTCAGGAATTTGGAAAGGATTAGAGAGAAGAACTCAAGCTTGAAGGAACAAATTCAAGAGGATGAAGAAGCAAGGATAGAACTTCTACAAAATATCACAGAACTCAAGATAAAGGTAGAAGAGGGAAAGAAAATTGAACAGGATATGATAGATCTATTAAGAGCAAGAGAAAAAGAATGTGAAATATTGGAAGCAGAAATTGTATCACTAAGACATGAAGTGGAAAAGACCAAGCCACTAAAAGATATAAAGTCAGGAAAATAGAAAGAGGAATCCAACTTTCAAGAAGTAGAGACATCAAACAAAAATGAGCTTGTCACCCATACCCCAAAAGGAAAAGACATCAGGAAAGAAGAAAGCAAAGAAGAACCATGGATGAGAGTTAATCACAAAAGGAGAAGCACTCGACCACACTCTCAAAGGCATCCAAATAGGTTACATAATTTCTTCCATGGCTATTGCTTTTCTTGTAACAAATATGGTCATAGAGTTGTACACTGCACTAGTTATGTGAAAAATGATGTAAATAGAAATTTCAACTCTTTTGCACCTCTTATGAGTAATGATATCATATGTTACAAATGCAATAATTTTGGGCACAAGGCTAGATGGTGCAAGATGGTACTTCCTGAGTCTAGTAAAAGGAGTACAACCTCAACAACTAGGAAAGAGAAAAAGGGAAATGAAAAGGCTAGATCAATGTTAGTTCAAACAACTCTTCATGCTCAGGATAAAGAAGAACAATGGTATCTTGATAGTGGTTGTTCTAGACATATGATAGGAGACAAAGATAAATTTCTTGTACTCAAAGAAACTAATAGAGGATCAGTAAGTTTTGGTGATAATGGATCAACAAAAATTGGTGGAAGAGGAACTTTGAGTTTAGATAATGGGAAAACAAGAACAAAAATGTACTATATGTCAAAGGATTAAGACACAATCTGCTAAGTGTAAGTCAACTTTGTGATCAAGGTCATATGGTTACATTTCACCCAGATAGATGTGAGATAAGAAAGTCAAAAACTGGAAAAGTCATTGCAAATGCAAGTAGAACTCCAAACAACCTCTATATGCTTAGTGAGATTAAAGGGGAAAAGTGTTTTCTATCACAAGAAGATGAGAGTTGGTTGTGGCATAGAAGAATGGGTCATTTGAATTTTGACAACATAGTCAACATAAGCAATAAATAGGCTTTCAGATATTTACCCAAGCTAAAAAGACCACAAAACACAATCTGTGCACCTTGTCAACATGGAAAGCAAACTAGAACAAGTTTCAAATCAAAGGGATATATGTCATCTGAGCCATTAAAACTAATACATACTGATCTATGTGGTCCTACCAGAACACAAAGTATTCAAGGTGAAAGTTACTTCATATTGTTCATAGATGATTACTCCAGAATGACTTGGGTAGCTTTCCTAAAAGATAAGTCAAAAGCTTTTGATAAATTCAAGGCATTTAAAGAATGGGTCGAAAATGAAACCGGCAAAAGGATTAAGTGTTTGAGATCTGATAGAGGAGGAGAATTTACCTCAAATGAATTTGTAGATTTCTGTGAACAACATGGAATCAAGAGAGAATACTCAGCTACAAGAACTCCTCAACAAAATGGAGTAGTTGAAAGGAAAAATAGGACTGTTGAAAATATGGCTAGAGCTATGTTAAATGAGTCCAAGATTTCAGATGGATTTTGGAGGGAAGTAGTCAACACAATAATATATATAATCACTAGGGCACAAATAAGGGTAAACCATCACAAGACTCCATATGAGCTTTGGAAAGGAAGATCGACCACTATAAAGCACTTCAAGGTTTTTGGAAGCAAGTGTTACATAAGATGGGAAGAACAAAACTTGGGCAAGTTTGACCCAAGATGTGATGAGGGTATTTTTCTTGGTTATTCTACTAAGAGTAAAGCCTACAGATGCTACAACAAAAGGACACGTACTATTGTAGAAAGTATAAATGTAATAGTTGATGAAAAGATAGATTCAAGAGAACCGGTTCAACAAATTGTGTATCAGGAAGATGGAAGTTGTCAAGAAGAGTTTCATGAGGAATCAGATGAAGAAGAGGAAGAAACACAAAGACTTCTTCCTAAGACTCCATCAAGGTATGTACAAAAA
The DNA here is from genome assembly GCA_028583015.1 of Wollemia nobilis. Classification (NCBI taxonomy): domain Eukaryota; kingdom Viridiplantae; phylum Streptophyta; class Pinopsida; order Araucariales; family Araucariaceae; genus Wollemia; species Wollemia nobilis. The sequence continues at coordinate 9,776,957 of JAQPPZ010000672.1, read as the reverse complement.
CATCATCCAAAAGAACTAATCATTGGGAATCCAGATGAGAGATAGACAAGGAGAAGGATAATAACACCATCTCAACAAGCAAATTTTTCTTTATTATCTAAGATTGAGCCAAAATACTTCAATGAGGCAAGTGAAGACAAGTTCTGGATTAAGGCAATGGATGAGGAATTAGATCAGATAGAAAAAAGCAAGACTTGGGAACTTGTTCCATGACCAAAAGATAAAAATGTGATTGGTACTAAGTGGGTATTCAGAAACAAGTTAAATGAAGATGGTCAGGTGGTCAGAAATAAGGTAATATTAGTGTGCAAAGGTTATGCATAGGTAGAGGGAATTGACTTTGATGAGACATTTGCTCCAGTTGCATGACTTGAAGCTATCAGAATGTTCTTAGCCTTTTCAAGCTTCAAAAACTTCAAAGTATATCATATGGATGTTAAATCAGCCTTTCTAAATGGTGTTTTAGAAGAAGAGGTCTACATTGAGCAACCATAAGGTTTCAACTTGATCGATAAATCAGACTATGTATGCAGATTGAAAAAGGCACTTTATGGATTAAAACAAGCTCCTAGAGCTTGGTATTCAAGATTGGATAAGTACCTACAGGAATAGGGTTTTAGGAAAGGAATAGTGGACAATAACTTATACATCAAAAATGATAGAAATAATCTATTAATTATGGTTGTTTATGTTGATGACATCATTTTTGGTGGAAACAATGATAAGATGTGTAAAGAATTTGCAAAGAGCATGTAGAATGAATTTGAGATGTCTATGCTTGGTGAGTTGTCCTTCTTTCTTGGACTTCAGATTTCACAATCAAAGAAAGGAGTATTCCTTTCACAAACCAAGTATATAAAAGAGATGCTAAAGAAATTTAAGTTAGAAGAGTGCAAACCAGTAAGCACTCCCATGGTTACAGGATGTAAGTTAAGTAAATATGATGAATCTCCAGAGGCAAATAAAAAATTATACAGATCTATGATTGGTAGTTTATTGTACGTCACAACTACTAGACCAGATATCATGCAGGCAGTGGGATTAGTGGCAAGGTTTCAGGCAGCACCCAAGGAAACACATGTAGCAGCAGTAAAAAGGATTCTCAGGTATTTAAAAGGGACTATGGATTTTGGGCTCTAGTATCCCAAAAGTGATAGTTTCACTCTCACAACTTATACAGATGCAGATTGGGCTGGCAGTATTGATGATAGAAAAAGTACAAGTGGAGGAGCATTCTTTCTTGGAGACTGTTTGGTCTCTTGGTTAAGCAAGAAACAGGCATCAGTTTCCTTATCTACAGTAGAGGCAGAGTATATTGCAGTGGTTTCCAGTTGTACATAGGTATTATGGATGAAGCGAACTCTAGAGGATTTTAAGATAAAATATGATCATCCTATTCCCATACTATGTGATAATACAAGTGCTATAAATATCTCAAAGAATCTAGTGATGCACTCCAGGACAAAGCACATTCTGATTAAGTATCATTTTCTGAGAGAGCAGGTGATAGATAAACAGGTCAGGTTGGAATATGTTACTACAAAGGAGCAGATTGCAAATATTTTCACTAAGCCACTTTCGAAAGAGACTTTTGAGTATCTACGAGAAAAGTTGGGAGTAGTTATACTCCCACCCCAGAATTAACCACCTCAAGAGGAGGTGGGGGAGGGGCTAAGCTAAGAGTCTCATTCTTAGCCCCGAGCCCCAAAGGTGACCCTTTGCCATTGATGACAAAGGGGGAGAGATTTGAGTTAGGGGGAGAGCATTCAATCAGGGGGAGCAGTTTCTCAGGGAGAGCAAAACAGAAAAGGTAAAAGGAATGGTAAAAGGAAAATGGGTTGCCATCAATGACAAAGGGGGAGATTGTTGGAAATATGAGCAAGATTTGTTGTCATTGATGTCAAAAGTTAGTTTCAGTGAGCAATGCAAGAGGAAGGACTTCAAGAGTCAGTTTTAAAAATAAGAAGGTGATCAGATAAGGTCTACAGGAGAAGTTAGAAGGCCCAAGAAAAATAATATTATAATATTTTATTATAATATTAAAGGTCTAATGGAAAGACCTAAGGAAATTAAATTAATTATAATAATTTCATTATAAATTAATTTGTAATTTAATTTAATTAACCCTATGGTTATTAAATTAATTATAAGTTAATTATAATAATTTTATTATTAATTAAATTATAATATAATTTAATTAACCCTAAAGTTAGGGTTGCAAGGCAAAAATAAATGTGCCAACATCATGAATAAATCCCCCCATCGATGTCTAAAAACAATGGTGGCATAATGGTATAAATACCATATGCCTTAGTGGCAAATATCTTACCTTCGTTCGAATTCTAAAAGGCCTACGATTAATGTGATTTATGTGATTTCGTGTGAGGAAGAAGATAATTTTTTTTGTCTTGTGTGCACCAGTGAAGGAATAAATTTGGTGAGGCTCTAAGCCTCATATCCATCCGACGGGTTGGCCTGGTGGCAAACGGTTGTGAGCTAAGGCTTTGGAAATGGGAGGACCCACGATCGAATCTCGATGGTAGTGGTTGTGAGTGTTTTGTTTGGGCACCAAAGGAAGCAACGAAATTTTTGTTTAGGCGCCAAGAGGGGAGGATATAGAGCACGTGGTGCTCTTTGCTCCCAAGGTGAGCGCCTAGCTCACGCGATGGTTGGAGCCGTGGCTAGGGCGCTGGTGGAAGCACAACGTGGGTTCGATTCCCACCAAGGGCAAAAGGTATTTAAATTTTTCAAATTTAATTTTGTCCTAAGGTTGTTTTGACATAAGGTTTTTAGGGAGATATAAGGGTTGTGAAAGTTGATTTTTATATTGTGATTTTTGGTGATTAGAGTATTGAATGGAGTGATAAGGCATTAGATGGTTTTGAATGTTATTTCAAAATAAAGTTTTATTTTGTTTAATATTTGAAAGGAGTAATAAGGTTAATTGAGTTCTCATGTTGTGTATGGTGAAAATAATTTGTGAGGAAATTATTGATTAAAATTCTGAGAAGGTTTTTACTACCTAACCCTTAAAATTGGCAAAGAGAGTAATTGTGATTGAGACAAGTTTTTAAGGGCACTTCTTCATCAAACAAAAAGGTATGGGCACATCTTCCTTGTGAGTGATTGTTGGATGTTGTGAATGCTAAGTTGGAGTGAAAAGGGTTGTTTGATAAGCATTGTTGAGTTTGGTTTGTAAATATTTTTCTAGAATAAAGGTTGATGATAGAAACCTTGTTTGATAAGCATTGTTGGAAATATTGAAGTAAATCTTCATATGCTTTGTAGGTTTGTGCAAGAATGAGTATCATTGTTATGTGAAGTTGTAAACTATCTTGAACTAGGGTTTGTGAAAGATCATGAGTATCATTGTTATGTGAGATTGTTTGATAAGCATTATTGACTAAGTTTTTATTGAGTGATTGATTAGTAAGCTTTTGTGAAAGCTTACAATACAGATTTCAGGTAAGTCTTGGTAAAGACTTGTTGACCATATTGGACAAGTTCTAGAGAGGACTTGTGGATAGATTAGAGGTAAGTCTTTGGGAAGACTTGTGAGCAGAGTTGATTGATTGATTTTTTCAAACCTTGGGTTAAGGTTTGGGGCAGATCTAGCAGAGTTGATTTGTGATTGATTCAAGCCTTGTGTTAAGGCTTGAGGATAGATTTGAGGATAGAGTTTGGTGCATATTTGAGGATAAGTTTGTGCCAGACCAGAGATAGATATTGAGCAGATTTGTGCTAGACTGAAGGACTATGTTTAGTGTAGATCAGAGATAGATATTGAGCAAATTTGTGCTAGACCGAAGGACTATGTTTAGTGCAGATCAAAGATAGATATTGAGCATATTTGTGCTAGACCGAAGGATTGTGTTTAGTGCAGATTAGAGATAGAGATTGAGCAAATTTGTGCTAGACCGAAGGACTGTGTTTAGTACATATTTGAGACTGAGATTAGGGGATTGGTGTCTCCTTTGGATAGAGGTCCATAAACATTGTAATAGGAAAAGGATTCCCAAGAGAATTTATTTGAGAAAATTTTATAAGGAATATTTTCTCCATGGAGTAGCCCACATTGGGTGAACCACGTTAAATCATGTCTCTCATGTGTGTGATGCTTACTGCTTTATTACTGTTGATGTTATCATATGGATTGAAAAGCAAAAAGTTTTATCTTATACTGTTCACCCCCCTCTCAGTATAAGCACATGTTCTTCAATTGTTGCAACCGATCGACTTTGTTGCATCTGATTGACATTGTTGCAATCGATCAACTTAGCTGCATTCGATTGTCGTTAATGCATCGGATCAATATTATAGAAATCAATTATCATGCTTGTAGCCCATTGAAATTATTGCAAATTATCATATTTTCTACAACCAATCGATATTACTATAGTGATTGACACAACTACAACCGATCGACACAGCTACAACTGATCAACATAACTACAATCGGTTGGTATAGTTGTGATAAATCAACATTATTGCAATCGATTGACATTGTAGTGACCAATCGATATTGTTGTGACCGATCAACATTGTTTCAACTTATCAATATTGTTACGATCGATTGACATTCCTGTGATACATCGACATATCTACTCTCGATCATCATGTCTACAAATAATCGATATTTTTTTATCGTCATGTCTGCAACTAATTATCTCATATTGAACATCATAATTTTTTCTAATGGTACTATCATATAGGTATAGGGTGATTAATATAGCTTTTCCTATCGATATAAAGCATTTAAGTTGTCATGCATTGCTAGAATTTACAAACCAATATTCATAGCCCCCAACACAAAAAAATTCACCACGGTTTGAAATTTTTTGGTGAAAAATGAATGCAATTCGCCATGTCTCCTTGGACATAATTTTTTAGGATTTCAATATAATTCACCTTGATTTTATAAATAGATTTTGGGACCGACTCCTTATGCATAACCCTAGTTCCACAATGGGTATGGGATCTACAATGAACTAGTTAGTGTCTATCCCAATGCCTTTGCACATGCTAAATGAGTGGGTAGCATGTCATGGTTTTACCTTATTCATGATAGAGGATTACTAGAGTGGATTGAAGGGAGTGTGTGTGGTGAAGAATACAAGCTTATATTTAGAGGGGGGTGAACAGTATAAGATAAAACATTTATTTTTCTTTCCAAAGCAATATCATCCAATATTATCAATTGTAATAATGAAACAATGCACAAATCACCACACACATAATAGAAATAGATTTAACGTGGTTCACCCAATGTGGGCTACATCCACAAAGAAATTTTTCTTATAAATTTATTCAACAAATTTCGTGGGAATCAATTCCCTATTACAATTTTTATGGACCCCAATCCATAGGAGACACCAATCCCCTCTACTCTTGTTTGTGGACCTCTATCCATAGGATATGCCAATCCCCTCTACTCTGGTTCATGGACCTCTATCTACAGGAGACACCAATCTCCTATACTCTGGTCTTCTCTAAAGCCTACTAACAAATCTACTCAAATCTTCTCCAAGCCTGCTCACAACTCCACTCAAATATGCTCATGAAACTTGCTTAATCTTGCTCACAAGCATTACTCAAACATGCTCACAACTCTTCTCAAATCTGCCCATAATCTTGCTCAAAAGGCCTACTCAAATATGCTCTAAAACCTACTCAAATATGCTCATAAAAACCTGCTCAACTCTACTCACAAAATCTGCTCAAATATGCTCACAAGCCTACTAATAAGGCCTACTCAAATCTACTCCAAAATCATGCTCATACACTCATACAAACAATGCTAATAAATTCTCAAATCTTGCATAAAAATAATGCTCATAACTTTCTCAATGTGCTTTTCTCTACTCTATAAATTCAGACATATTCTACCCAGTATTATTTTATCTTCATGAACATATAGAGAATGATATACAATAAAAATTACCCAATATGTTCTTCTTCTCAATTGAATATTTTTAAACTATCCTTGCACCATGTGACACTTTGACTTGCTTTAAAATAATCCTTCTATATGTGTAATACTATTTGCTTATTTCCTTATGCACTTCAAAGCCAAGCACAATGCTCAAATCTTCCCTCTAGATCTACTCCCAAAATTAATCATGAATAATGCACAACTTTTGCTTTCAAATATGTTCTATAACCCTTGCATATTTACTCCCAATATCAATCAAAACCAATACATAAGTTTACTCACAAATATGACCTATAACCTTTGCACATTTACTCCCAATTTTAATCAATATCAATGCACAAGTTTACTCACAAATTTGACCTATAATATTTGCACATTTATTCCCAATTTCAATCAACACTAATGCACATCAAATCAATCCTTATACCTCCAAACATATGACATCAAAAATATTTTCCTCAAAAAAAACCACCCTTGAGAAAAGAATTAAATCACCATACCTCTAAATTTACCTCATTGGTGATAGTCTTCTTTTGCATGTGCATGTCTTGACAAAAATAATATTCTTTTATTTTGCCACTTCAAAATTGGTTAGCAAATATATTTTCTTTAATAGATATCAAATAATTCACATTGAAAACCCTTATAAAAAATTGTGCATAATAAAGCTTAAAAAAAATAATACCTTTGTCCCTCTGATAATATTCTCTTTATAATACCTTTGCTTTGAGATATACCTTGCCTTGAATAATATTTACCTTTGCTTTGAGATATACCTTGCCTTGAATAATTGTCCATTGTTTTCTTTTCACAATAGTCCATTCTTGACACTATTAATATATTGTACAACCTTGTAAACTTCACACCCTTGAAGAATATTTCTGCCTTGAATACCATGCACTCTTTGACATCAATGACAACTCAATATTTCCAAAATTAGGAACGAGGATTCAGTCGTCAACAATTTTATTCAAAGTGTCAACAATAGATGCTAGAAGGATTTTGGCCACGTCGACCTAGTTTGAACATTAAGTTACAGTGTTAATCGTGCCAACCTATTTTTATTCATATTGTTAGATCCACCCTATAAATAGCATAAACAACTTTTCTCTGGTCCATATGCTACCACCTTATACACTTTACTCAAAAATTTTCTTATCTATGTCGTTTAATCCATCCAATTTTTTCCTTGCCTAGATGTGAGCTCTCCACAAATCAACTGAAGCATGGTTTCCAAGGATCCAAATAGGATTTATCTTTGAATCAAAACCTACAATTATCAAATAAGTTTAAGTTCATGTCATAAATAGTGATGATTTTACCTTCTCTCAAATCTCACATACTCTCCCAACTTGTGCACTTGAGCCAAATATTCCTTTCTAGTAAACAAGATCAACTTATTGCCATAGGTTTAGATCCTATCTAATGTATACCTTGTCATTACAAATAAGAAGATTTATACTCCCAAAGAGGAGATCGTTACATGCAAAAAATATTAAAACATTGTTGCATCTAAAAATGCACAACCTAATTATTATAGTGCTAAAATAATGTAATAAAATATTACTAACACCCTCCATAATGGATAATATAATTGGCCTCTATGGTTGAGGTAAATCCTTCATAATCTCCCTCATAATTTGGAAGAGGTCCACCTATATTCAAGAACTCAACTTCAAATCCTTTACAATTACAGTAAGCAATTATTCATTGGATGTCCTTCCATCTTATGTTATCTACAAATTATCTTTGACTTATTTGAGGACTTATATTTACCTTATACCACTAGGTCTTCGTATCCTTATATTTGAATTCCTTGGCATGAGCTTAAATTTGTGAAGCTCCATCACAATTTTGCATTGGCATCTAAAAATAAACTAGGAGAGAGAAAATGTGATTAAGGGTAAGTATTTTGGTTCTAAAAATATAGGAATCATATGAACCATAAGGTTAATCATCTGAAAATAATGGGAGATATTAATAAGGAAAATATTCGTGCATTTTTCATAAGCTTTATTTTACCTCTAGAAGACACAATATCTACTCTCAATACCTTAAATACCGTAATATAATCATCAATGTTATCAAACTCAACTAGTTTTAGAGAAGACATCTCTAGTTCCAGATGACTTACATTAGTAGTATTAAATTTTCTAAATAGATCATACAATTTTGATCATAATTTGATAGGTTCACATTCCTCTTTGATGCAGAAAAGTAACTCTAGTTTAATTAGCAAGGAAAACAAGCCAAGAATCTCTTCTTCACTTTGATGGTGGGTTTTTTCATTAAGGGCTACTACTTTATCTTCTTTAAATATGCATCATAGGTTCTTATTTCATAACTTTTCAATCATTTGGGTTGACCAAATACTATAATTTCACCCTTTAAAACAAGTAACTAGGGCTTTATGATTTATTTTAAATAATTCAACCCCTAACATTATTGCAAATATATGAACTAATACCACCAGTGTGTAGAGCTTGAAAAATCATGTGATTAAGAAAATAGGGCTCAAAATATTTTGTATGAAAAAATTTTAGTCTCTCAATTTTCTTCTCTAATGGACCTCAAAAATTCAAAAATTAAATCCCCAAACCTTAGTAGTACAACATCCAATCTGTCACTACCACTTGGCATTATATTTTTCAATGTGTCCTCCATTTATTTTTTGTCATCTTAGTGCTCTTGTTATAGTGCAATTACAATAAATATTGTATTTTGATTGGTGTATGTGTATATTATTAGAATTAAGATTCAAATGTATTGCATTAAGGTAGTGAAGGGTATTTAAGTACAAAGGATTCCTAATTTAGGCATAGCAAACCTCCAGAAAACCCAAATAAAATTACAACTATCTTATCCTATACTATAGACATGTACCTTGTGATGGGTGGTTATGCCACTTGACTTTTCACATGGTATTTGATGTAATAAACTCTAACACCCCCCTTTATTACATCATATTTAAAAACTCTAAGTTGCTTATGACTAAAAAATAATATCTAAGGTAATGTTTGAATATGAGATAAATTCATCCCCTTAATGTAGAATTTCTACTTTCAATACTTAGGAGTGTCAGATTCCATCGACATTGCACTTAAAATACATTTATTATAAAATACTTATTCAATACTCAATGATTTTAGACTTCAATGCTTGAGGTATGTTTCTTTAAATATATTCAAGTGAAGTATGCATTTCCTCAATATAGAGGATATTTATTAAATATGTCAAGTGTTGATGAGATCAAGTGTTCTCCTATCACATAGACTTATTCCCAAATATTATCTTAATCGATGTCTTTTTTTGAGGTAAGGTCAATCATTTATTTCTTCTTTTCCATGGTTTCACTTGTTTAATTACATATTTTTTTGATGTATTCTTGCTTCCTTTGATCTTTAGTGTGATGTGTTAACATACAACTTGTATCAATCATTGAATTGAATGGTGTCCAATATATCTTGTATATTATCATTTCCTCTATTGAAAATAGTTTCCATTTCAAGCTTTGATTGTCTCTTGATGGAGTGAGATCAATAATTTTTTTATTTTTATTTACGTTGTTCATTTTTAGAATATATGTTTGTGATATGCAATGTATTTATACTTTATTATATGTGCTATTGATGGTATAATATTTAATACCTATTGTATTGATTCTTAATTTTCTTTGCTATCTTCATAAACTTCTAATGATGGTGAAGATTCAACTTTTGAATGTACATATTCAATCTTAGGTACTTGGTTCTTTATGTTCTTGGTTGAATTAAACCAATAGAAATTTTAAATAGTTGAATGCATCCAAGTTTCTTGACTTGTCATCTATTTGGAATCATACCAAACATTGTTGTGTTGTCTTATCTTTTCCTGTGTGATAAATACATCTTCCTTTTATTCTTCTTGAACTTATTTTACTTATTTGAATTTATTATCTTTGGCTACATTATTTTTATGTACCTTTATCCAATTTTAATATTTTTTTTTAGATGACGTATTTTTTTGTTGGTTCATATCTCATGAAAGGGTTCCATTTTTTAATGGAATATGCTAACAATCCTTTATGGTGGGTCCATTTATTCTATAATGATCACATGTCTTTTACATGTAGAAATTACTTCTGTAAGAATCATTCCTTTGATTCTAAAATATCCAAAATATGTTTCACTATTTGAAGTATTGTGGATGTCTCATAACTAACTCTTTTGAATGTTTGCTTCCCTCTTTGACTTGTAACTAGTAATTGTTCTTCTTCTTTAGTATGCGAGGATTCTACTTTTTAAAGTATATTCACCAACTTTTGAAAGCTTGGTGTTTGCTTAATAATATTTAGTGTAGTCATAAAAATATTTTACTTGGATGGGAATGATATCAAAATAATAGAAACTAACATTTCATCAGATATCTAAGTTCCTAATGCTTGTAATTATGCAATTTTTTAATAAATACTTCCAAATTTTCTTCACTCTTCATAATTAGACAATGAAGCTGACTTTTGAGGAATATAAGCTAATTTTTATTCTTGGATTTAATTACTATATTCAAATTCTCACATGCATCTTTGGATATGGTTGTATCTCTAATGTATGTTTGGACCTCACCTGCTACTTTGAACATGATGATGAGTCTTTCCTTTCTATCTACCTTGTTAAACTTTTCTTGTCCTTCAATAGTAGGATGGGTAATGCTTCCATATACCACTTTACAAAATTTCTGAAACTCAAGTGGTGTCATGATTTTGGTATTCCAATACAAAAAATGTTTCCCCTCAACAATTGGGAATTTGGCAACAAAAACTTTGGTTCTCCACTAGTCATAGTAAACTTTTACAAAATATGAATTTTCTTCCTTTTCTAAATTCACTTTAAGAAAATATTTCCAATAAGTATGTATATGACTATACTCGGATTTCAAATAATACTTCAAATATTATAAGAAAATGTCTCACAAAATAGAGGGAATGCTTCCTCTATGGAATATTCCTTGGAATATTTCCTTCTAAAATATTTTTTATTATTTCAAATATTTAAAACATAATTACTTTGTAATTAAGCATTTATTCAAAATATATTCAATACCTTATACCTTTTGATCTTTTCCATGTTCTAACATTTTTTTTAATTTTGATGATAATCATACCACAAACCTTTTGGTTTTCATATGTTCACATTTTCTTTAAAAAATGCCTTGGCCAACTCTTTTATACTTTTTAAAATAATAAAGTTGCACTTTGATGTTTATCACAATTTTCTAAGGTTGGCATTGCTTCTCTTTATGGACTTCCTTGAACCTTTTGTTTCATTGATGATTTCTTGTGCAATCAAATCAAATGTTTGACCCTTCTTTTTAAATTTGATTTCTTATGCTTATATCATTGTTGTTTTTATTGGTGGTTAAGACTTTTATTTCTTCAACTTAAAAGGATTAATATGACCACCTATAATGGCATGTCCTTGGTGGCACATTTTTTCAGACCTATTCTTAGTGACACAATTGCTTAGACTTGTTCTCCATGACATAGTTGCTCGAACTTGTTCTCCAGGTGCTTCTCCAAACTGAAACTACTTATGTTGGCAATGCTTGATAGGTCTCACTTCTATTTCTCTAAAAATATCCTATATGATATTTTTCTCTCATTTCTTCAATGCTTCTCTTAGACTGAGTTATTCTTTGTGCCTTATATTTATCATCTTCCTTTCGATGGATGGTGATCATTTCTCTTCCTTTACTAGCACAAGTTTTCAATTTACCTTCTTATTGATCTCTATTACACAGGGTGTTTAGAATTCATGTTAGACTCATGATTTTTCATTCAAATAGACATCCATAGGTTCTGTTTGCCCCTTGGAGGTTTTATAAGCCTTTATTTTCATGCACCACTTATTTCTTAAAATGCCCAACTATTTTTTTCAGTTAGAGCATTCCATTTCTACTATATTTCTATAGTCTATTATCACTTTGTTAATTTTAATACCTGGGTGTCTTGTCTTCATAAACTATTTGTAAACTTGTCCACTTTTGCATTTGGAATAATTTTAATTTTAAAGAATGCCCAATTTTGAACATTATTTTGGCATATGAATACACATTTTTATGAATTTCTTCACACCCCTTAGAGATTTGAAATATTATTTTATTTTGGAAATTTCTTTCTACTTTTACATGTTCCCTTTCGTTTTGAACTAGTCTATTGTTGGTATGTTGTTTTTGTAGGTCTTTCTTGACTAGGATATAAATAGTTTTCTTTCTATTGAATTCTTTTCAATTATATTTTTTAAAAGACTTTAAATATTTAATTGGCTATATTGTGAGCCTTTATGGGCTATTTATAAAACTTCTTCAAATTGCATTTTAAAAGGATTCAATAGGCTATATGAGTTTTTTATAACTTTAAAACTTCTCAAAAGTGTTTAAATATGCTATATTTGAGCCTTCTCTAATATTTATTTTGAATAATTTTCAAATGGAATTAATGGATGAATTTTTAGTCTTCTATATTAAAAATACTTCAAATTTTATTTATTTAAACATTTTAGAATCACTTCATTGATACTAATTTTTCTTCTTTAAAAGAAGCTAAAATGACTTCTTTTATATTTATCTTAAGGAGATTTTCAATAACTTCTTTTTTTTTCTTAAATCTACCTTTGGCAAGGGTTTTCTACCCTAAAATTTTCAATAACTTTTAGAGATTTTTCCCATGAAATTTTGCTTCATGGATCACTATTTTATACAAGTTACTTTTGCCCTTGAACTTCTTATCTCAAACTTGAAAATTTTCTCAAATAGAGTGCACTTTGGCTTTCTTTGTGTCAAATCTAGAGGAGGATACTACGAATAATTATTTCTTCCTTCTACCTACTTGTAGGCCCAAAATGGACACATCCTTAGAAAATTTGAAAATATTTTCTAAGGCACGAAGATGCTCCTGGCCACTGAAGATACAGTGTATTTCAGAGCGACCCAGTGCAAGATGCTCCAATCCGCTTCAACACTTAAATATTTTTTGTAGTTTAAGCAAAGTGTCCCACACCACTCAATAATTAGTGTATTTTATATTGGTCTAGTGCATATGTTCCAATCCATAGTCAAAATAAGTTAAAATGATGTAAGCATCTTCCAAAGTGCAGATTAGTGACATTAACACATCCCGCGCACTAAAGCAACTAAGTGTTGGAGATGTTCCATGCTATTTAGTTCCATGTCTATTCTAGATTAGAATGGTGGCATGCTCTACATATTTGGGTAAAAAGGTTAAAACACCCGAGGATAAGTACAAGGCAACAAAACAATGCAAAATGACATTTTACACTACTCGAGCAGATTGGCGATATGCTCTATTTCACAATCAACTTGGATCAAAGTTGGAGTAGATATCGAAAGGATTACAACATGTTCTATGCCACAGACGTGAAAGGGAAATAAAGTAGTTTGAAGAATAAAGAGAGTGGATTGGTGACATGCTACATCCTGCCCTATACTTAGTGTATTTCTCATGAATGCTCCAATTTGTTGGTCAAAGTAGTCCAAGCTGATGTCAACATTCTTTTTAGAGTGGATTGGTTCTGCGTCACTCATATGTAGAGAATTATTGAAGTTTAATTGTATCCATCCATGAAGTGTATCAACGGTGGATATCATGCTGACGACTTCATGAGTATACAAAATTAGATTCTTGGCAAACAAGAACAAGTTAGTTCAAGTGGGTACACGAAGAGTCCATGGAGCCAAGAACCAAGAACCTGGGTAGTTGCAGATCTATGGCATGATAGAGTCCTCAAGAAATATGAATGGTTCAGATCTTGTCTGTAATGGTCTGAAGTCTAACTACCATGACAAAACCAGCAAGTTGTAGAGTTGATCTTCCAGGGCGTATGGTATCGAGTGGATTCCTTGGGCCCTGCAAGTGAATGAAATTATACCACCTCAATATTCTTCTGATCTGGTATAGTCTAAATACTTGTAATTTTCCACCTATTTTCTTTTATTGTAAAACTATATATAGAGGTTGAACCCTCAATTTTTAGGGTTGACTCTAGAGTGTTTGCTTGCCCTACTATGTAACATCTTTTGCAAATTAATGGAAGAAGCATTACTCAGATTTTTGACTCAAGAATTGTCATCTTCGATATATTTATTAAGAGGTTCGAGCTATGAATTGCATTTCTGTCAATGTTATTATGGTTAGTTCATTCCACCAATATTGGATTACTAGTTGTAAGGCAATTGAAATATTTTCATAGTTAGATTTGTGTTGGCAAGAGGTTTATTTTTGTTAAGTCTAAATACTAATCTATTCTGCTAAATTGGATTGTTAGTATCATAGATGTTGAAATTACTTCTTGAAGCACATCTTTGTTTTTGTTCTATTGTATGAAGATTATTCTATTTTGGGTGTTGCTAATCCTGAGTGTGGGACATTGGAAATAATTTGTTGAAGGTTTTCCCTGTGGATGCCTATGTTGTTAGCTCTATTCAACCACTTTTTACTCATAATTTCTTAACCTTAAACCCTTTTCTAACCCTATATCTCAAAACCATTATCGAGCTTAATTGATTCAATACTCTATCAGTTGAAAAGGAACCATCCTACTCTAGAGGTTGGGCTAAAGCAATATTTGGTCCATACAATATTGAGTTCTAAGTTGTGACTAGCAGTTGCAAGCCTGGTTAGAAAGGTGGAAGATAGATAGTTGTAGTATCAAGTTTACTTGATTTTAATTTGGATCCCAATAGTTTTGGCATGCCTAGTGGGACCTGTTTACAAGAAACACTAGAATCCATATTATTCTTTATTATATGTATCTTTTCTTGAAGGAATCAAGATTTGATGAATTTTCTTGACCTTACTAAGTGGAGAGAAGGAAATTCACCTGGTGACTCCTTGGTCTACAAAACCAAAAAAGTTATCCCTATAGCTCATAGTTCTTTTGTGAATACTAGGTCATATGTAAGGAATAACCCAGATTCCTTTTTCTATTATGAGCTACATTTTAGAGTTTCTACCATCATAAGGGATTTGAATTATGATTTTTATTTAGATGAAACTCATCTTGAGGTGCATCCTACATTACACTCAAGGCCACCTCCAATAGGAGCTACACTTGGGAACATGGCCCAAAACCAGAATCAAAATGTAGTTCCAAATCAGCCTTTACAAAAGTATCCTAGTTGGAATACAGTTGGTCCCCTTAGACTGGACCATATGCATGCTATTCCCCAAGTTGTTTCTAAGGCCATTCCTACCTATGATGGATATGGTAAAACTGCATATGAACACTACCAAGATATTCTAAATCTAGCAACAATCCACAATATAAAAAATGAATATGTTATTGTAAGAATCCTAGTCTTGTCCTTTAGAGGAAAAATTCTACATTAGTTTAGGATCTTAGAAGACAATACCATTACCTCGTGGGTAGATTTAGTAGATACCTTTGTAGAATAATTTAATGAATCTTCTGATATTTTTTCCTTCTTAATCAATTCACATCTATGCAAAAGCATTAGCAAGAAACTATTTCAGACTTCAACTTGAGGTTTAGTAGGACCTATAAGAGGATCCCCGACTTCAACCCTCACTTTCATATATTATATCAAAGCCCTTGGATCAAATTTAGGTCTTCAAACCAAACAATCTAGAGTAGACACCTTTCCATAGGTTTACAATGCAGTTGTTCATGCTGAAATTATCCTTATTAATGTGGGAATATTACCCCCAAAAGTTGTGATGGCTTACAATTTGGAAATCCCTAATGTCCAATGTCAAGCGATTGCATCATATTATATGGATCCTACTCCCTTGTCATCTCCATTTTCGTATATGATCCTCATTCATCACTCAAAAGCATCACTTGTTGCAGTTCTTTTCCCTCCATTTCTTTCTCAGACATCCCAAGAATCCAATGTCCTTGATTTTCAAAATACTTTGAAAAAACTCAACAATAATATGAATTCAATGTAAAATAGAGATATAGAGAGATATAAATAAATAATATTTCCTTATGTTAACAAGGATCAAATACCTGGTCCCAGAAATAGCATCAAGGTCAGAGTAAATGCAATTCAAGAAGAGACTGAATGTTCTTCTGAAACAAGTCTAGTGAATGTATGGTATCTAGTGTAAAATTATCCCCATGATTCAAAATATTGTGTTATATACCAACACCATGTACAATAGGCTATGGATAAAGTAGATAGAAATAAAAAAGGAAGGGTGAACATGCTCTGGAAACTAGATTAGATCATGGTTGGAAAATATCTTGATGAGGATGGACCATTTTCTGTCATGACAAGGTCAGGCAAGAAAACACTGTAGGTTGACCCATAAAATATGGGTCAATTTTGTTAGAGTAATATTCCATTCTTTGGGATATTTACCCTTTTACTCTGATAGGTAAAATAGGTAGTATATTGCATTACACTACTTGGGTAGATTATTACATTTACTTTTCTACTTTCTACCATGTAGATATTTACTATCTTAAATATCTAATGGTTAAATTCCTAAATATCCTAGGTGGAAGAGTTCTAAACCAAACTCTCTTCCTCTTGGTAGATTGTTTGGCGTGATCTCCTGTTCATTCAGTTTGATTAGCTATTTTGTAACCTATTTAAACTATAGTTCCTAAACTATATGGTTAATGCAAATATTCAATTATCAAACTTATTTTGGATCTCCTGGTCACATTGGCATCAGAGCTGGAGGGAGCTGGAGGGAAGAAGCGCAATCGTTCCACTGGAGAAGGCGATCTCGCATAGGAGGAAGCACCATTTTCATTTGGTGAATTTAATTCATTTTTTTCCTATCTTCCTAAAGTTCCTAATGTTTGATTAATGATTTATTTAACCCACTAAGCCCGGAGGCAGAGGAGGTAGCAACCTAGATTTTTTTTCCAGGCCCACCTCGACCCCACCTCAACAAGTAGTGGGGCCCGCAAGCGATCGACCAGGTAGGAATCTATCCGTTGGCGACCGTAGGTGATCGACCAGGCAGGACTCAGTTTATCTGCTAGTGACCGCACCAACGTAGGTGGCAATTGGACGGGGCCTTCTCGAGGCTCATGCCCACAGGGACACCAACCCCATGGCTAAGCCAACGGAGAGCTTAGAGGGTAGGAGTGCCCTCACGCTCCCCCATGGCCTAGCCAACCGGGAGTGCATCGAGGGCAGGAGCGCCCTCACACTCCCGGCCTAGCGCACCAGGCACTGATGAAGACCTACCTACTGAACCATATCTGACGAAGACCTACCTACTGAACCGGATCTGACGAAGACCTCACCTTGGTGACACGTGGCATGATCTAAGACCTAACCTACATGCAGGAACCGAACCTGACTCGCATCTCGAGGACACAACTGAAAGGTTACACGTGGCTAGAACTGAGAGGTGACACATGGCGAGGATAGAGAGGTGACACCTGGCATGAGCAGACAAGCTACAGATAGGCGACTAAAGGTTGGGCAACATCGTGACACGTGGCAACAACTGGTTAGGCATGGAGGTTACACATGGCAAGGGGAGAGAAGCAAAGCGGGCTACGTGATTGCCCGTAGGCAATCACGTGCTTAATAGCACGACCAAGCTTTTAAAGCCTGGATTCATCCCTTTTGGGATGAATGTGGGATAAAAATCCCATAAAACTTAAAGGTCGCCCACCCTTTCTTCAATTACTAGCATGCGGGGCTAGCTTTCAAAGCCGCCCCAATAGTGCAGTGGTCAAGCTTGAACTTGACGAGCGTGAGGTCGAGAGATCGACCCCCATGCGCTCTCTTTTTGCAAAGAAGGTGCATTTCGAGTTAAATTTGGTAAAGTTTCCAATTTTTAAAAATTTTTTGCTTAAATTTAATATTTTTTTAGATAATTTTTAATAATTTTATATATTTTTGCTTAAAATAATCATTTTTTTTATATAACTTGATTATTTTTTGTCAAATTATGTTTAATTATTTAAAATTAAGTCTTTAAAATTATTTTTTTAGCATTTACATTGGAAACCTTTTATACACCAATTTTTTTTTGCAACTATAACAATTCCATTTCTTATGTTTTCTCCACACTTGGGGATAAAGAGACAAAGAAACCAACAATTTTGTTGCAAAACATAAAAACTCTTCTCAACCTTGTTAATTTAGCATACAAGAAAGGATCAAACTTGAATTCTTTTTGCAAATTAGACAACAAGGAGACTGAAATTTTTTGTAAAAATTCAAAAGGCAAAGTGTGCATTTGTTTTCTCCGAGGGGGATATAAGACATAAAATTGCACATTCTTTTTTGCAAAATTGAGAAGAAATTGTAACCTTGGGTCCATCAAAACCAAGTCGTTTGTCGACTGGTCTGGAAGCCTTTCAAACGAGGGTCGTGTGTCGACTTGTCTTGGAAGGAGTGCTCAATTTGTTAATTTTACAAAATAAAGGGGGAAGACAACATTGTACTTCTTTTGCAAAATTGTAAGACAAGGAGGAGACATAACATATCAATTTTTTGCACAACACAATTTCACATTTTGTTGCAAAAATTAAAAGGTGCATTTTTGATTTTACTCGACACCTTCATTGGCAAATTAGGTGCATTTTCGGTTGCATCCGACACCTAGGTGATAAGAATTTTGTGGGCATTCTTGTTTGATTATTGCATTATTTCTTTTGCAATTATAAGTCATAGAATCAAGAACACTCCATACCCCAAAATTTCACTAATAAATTTGTGTTAACCATTGCACAGATTTAAAGCCAATATTCACTTGATATTCTCTCCTACAAACAAAAACCCCTAATTCACTCTATTTGTTTGGCTTAATTTCCTCAAACTGATTATCCCTCTTCAAGAGGATTTTTAGGTAGGTGCCATTAAATATCTTTTTGAGTGAATTATCTTTCATCTCTTATTTGTTTGGCTTAAATTCCTCCAACTGATTATCTCTCTTCAAGAGAATTTTTAGGCAAGTGCCATTAAATACCACTTGAGAGTGAAAGAAAAATCATCTTAGTACAAATTATAGGACCTTAATCATGGCAACTATCAATAAATACTTAAGTGATACACAATTGCTAAAGGGTCCTAACTATTCAACATGGAAAACTAAGATGAAAGCCATCCTGACTGTAGAGGAAATGTGGGATTTAGTTGATGGCACTAAATCAAGACCCGCAACACCAGGAGCAGATCAAAGAGCATGGGATAAAAAGAACAATCGTCTTCTTATGTTGATCCTCCTAGCTACTGCTGATGAGATCCAGCCTCACATAAGTGAAGCTAAAACTGGTAAAGATGCATGGGATGCTCTTTGTACCATTTTTGAAGGTAAGAATCAATCAATTGTTCTAAACCTTCAAACACAACTTCATACACTCCATATGAAGTCAGGTGAATCAGTAGAACTCTTCCTCTATAGAGTGTCAGAACTGAAGTCTAAGCTCAATGCTTTAGGAGCCAAAGTTGAAGACACCATTTTGACTTTAGTAATCTTGAGAGCTCTTCCCGAATCCTATAAAATGTTGATTACATCCCTTAATGTTTCACAAAGATCAGTCACCTTTGTGGAGTTAGTCAATTTGCTTCAAACTGAGGAAGCAAATCAACTCCAAAGCGATGAAGTGTCGAACAATGCACTTTACTCAAACAATCAGGGTGATAAGAAGAAAGGAAACTTTCAAAAGGGAGGATCATCCTCAAAAGGTAAGGGAAAGCAATCTCAAAAGAGGTTTTGCTCGCATTGTAAAAAGGACAACCATGACACCAATCGATGTTGGTTCAAAAATAAGCAAAACAAGAAAGATAAAGGCACAACACAGAAGCAAAACAAAGGCAATATTGCTAGTGAAGTGTCTAGTTACGATTCTGATTCTGGTTTAGAGAAAGCTCACAGAGTGCTTATAGCTAAGACAATATTGTAGAGGGAAAACACATTTTTGTCACCTTAAGCAAGCACCATTTCCTCTCTCTTTTTTTAGGCTTCATAAATAGCATAAGTTTTTGTTTGAAGTACTTGTAATAAAGGGGTGTTTGTACCTCTTTTTTGGCTTCATAAATAGCAAACTCTCATTGTTTGAAGTTCTTGTAACAAAAGGAGGGAATTTTCTGGTGTAAAATTGCCTAGGAGGCAATATTTGTAAAATCCTTCACAAAGCTTCTTAAGTTGCACATCTTTTGCAATTAAGGGGGAATATACATTTCTTTTCTTCACAATTTTTTGTAAAAAGGGAAGAAGACTTATAAGGGTGCATTTTCGGTAGCGACCGACACCTTAGTCATACTTCTTTCAGAAATTAATTACAACATGTTTTGCAACAAGAAGGGGGGAACTTATAAGGGTGCATTTTCGGCAGCGACCGACACCTTAGCTACCTTATATTTTGCAAACTCATATTGTAACCGAATGAACCTCGTATGAAGTGATCTACTCTACTACACCTAGCGATTGTAGTGGCTGGTTACCCATGCAATTCGGTTGGATGACAAGATTACAATAAGGACATTCGTTGGTGTGAAGACAAAGTGAGGAATGACCCACTTTTTGCTTAGGAGCAGCCAGAGCACTGTGATAGAGCAAGAACCAACAGATCGACATCTTTTTCCATTGTATTGGGGTAGTTATATACTTTACCCAAATATTGTTGTATAGGAGAATAGGTATACATTACCCAAATAATGTAATAAGGGGGGATGTTAGAGTAATATTCCATTCTTTGGGATATTTACCCTTTTACTCCGATAGGTAAAATAGGTAGTATATTGCATTACACTACTTGGGTAGATTATTACATTTACTTTTCTACTTTCTACCATGTAGATATTTACTGTCTTAAATATCTAATGGTTAAAATTCCTAAATATCCTAGGTGGAAGAGTTCTAAACCAAACTCTCTTCCTCTTGGCAGATTGTTTGGCATGATCTCTTGTTCATTCAGTTTGATTAGCTATTTTGTAACCTATTTAAACTATAGTTCCTAAACTATATTTTTAATGCAAATATTCAATTATCAAACTTATTTTGGATCTCTTGGTCATAATTTTAGGTCCCCTCTCAAAATAAGAAAGATCCACCTTCCCATATTAGTGATACATTCCCTATCCCCTAGCTTAATGAAAAGAGACATGATCCCTAAAGACCGAGAAAAGGAGGTCAATTTTACCAAAATATTTGAGAAACAAAATGAGGGAGATAGAATGAGATCCAATAATTAAGTCCAAGAGAGGCTTAGATTTCCCTCTATAACCAAGAGACAGAGAATTGAGGCCACACAACAATATAAGAGAAAGTATGGTGAGCTAGAGAGAATGCTTGAGAGACCCACCTCTACTAAGTCCAAATATAATATTACAAAGAAAATGAAGAAGATACCTTTCAAAGCTAACCTATATGATACTCTCTTCATCCCTGGCTAAACAGACCTGCTAAAATATTCTCTAAACATATATCCGTAGAAAAATTAGGCCACCACAATCCTCAGCATCCTCTCTAAAAATGATATATTTGAACTAGTGGATATATTTGAAGAGTTGGATATTGAATATGAGCTGCCTTTCAAAGAATATTATAGTTAATTCAGGATAGGTATGGGTACATATACAATTTCCATAAAAAATTGAGAAAATAATCCTTGTTATATCTAATCAATCCCTGAGAGAAACAAAAACCTGGACCATGCACTTTTATGGTGCAAGATGTAGAAATGGTGCTAGTTTCGGTGTACTATTACAATCCCATTTATAAGGGACAAAGATTTTTGCATATAGGCTAACATGGTCATGCACTAACAATGTTGTAGAATATATGGCTCTATGCCTTGGGCTAATGCAGGCTGAAAGCATGAGAATCAAGATCTTGAATATATATGGTGACTCCTAATTGATTTTAAATCAAGTAAGAGAGAGGTGCAACAGTAATCACCATTACCTAAAGGTATATAGAAATAGGTTATGGGATTTTATGGAATCCTTTGATGCACTAAATATTGATTTTGTTCCTAGAATATAGAATACCTTGGCTGATTTCTTGGTATTAATGGGAGCTAATTTTAATCCTTATGTATATAGGAGTTATGAAAGACAAAGGGACCAAAATGATTTTCATGCCTGTGATACCAGACAAGAAAATTTTCTAGCAGATCTTTAAAAGTGATGAACAAATCATTGATTTTCTGGTGAGAGAAGCCTTTTTATCTACTGTTCAAGAGGAAAATCTTGAAGAGATAAACCAACACGAAGTCATACAACTTAAGAACAATAATATACCTAGAGGGTTGGTTACTCTAGAAAGTTTTTTTGACAATGAAGATAGGAAAAGGATCAAATCCATGGAGATCAATGATAAGATCTACAAAGAAATTGAAATTGAAAAGGAAAAGAAACTCAAATCTGGAGTTCGATGTTCTCCATGAGAAGAGGAGGATATCAAAGCTTTATTTCTAAAGTACCAATACATTGTAGCTTGATCATATGAAGATCTTAAAGTATATGACAAGAAGGTCATCCAACACACAATTGAGATAGAGTCAAATAAAAAATACTTCAACAAAAAATAGAGGTCTTTGAATCTTAGGATCGAAGCCATAATGAGAGAAAAACTATTGAAGCTACTAAAGGCTAAGATCATCTATCCTATCAAGCATTCAACCTGGGTAGCTAAATTATGTGTAGATTTCAAGAACCTTATTCAAGTGTCACTAAAGTACCACTATCCCCTCCCACATATTGATAAAATCTTGTAGATTATGGTAGGAGCCAAAACGTTCTCACTATTATATGGCTCTTCTAGCTACAACTAAATTTATGTGAATGATGAAGATCAGTTTAAAACAACATTCACCACCAAATGGGGCACTTTTGCCTATCAAAGAATACCTTTTGGACTGTATAACACATGAGCCATCTTCCAAAGAGCAATAGATTATACCTTTGGAGATCTGATCAACAAGGTCATTCTAATCTACTTAGATGACATGATTGTTTTCTCCCATATATATATTTCAGAAGTGCGAATAATTTGGCATCTCTCCTAATCCTAAGAAGTCATTTTTTGCAGTTCATGATGGAAAGTTGTTAGGCCATGTCATATCCAAATAAGGTATGGTCATTGATATAGATAGAGTCAAATACATCCTTGCTCTTCCACTTCCCATGATTAAGAAAGCTTTGTAGTAATTCTTTAGTTAGATAAACTTGGTTAGAAAATTCATCTCCGATTTTGCTCAGAAGGTGAAGCCTATCTCAGAACTACTGAATAAGAATGTAGATTTTAAATGGACTGATGTGAGAAAGCAAGCCTTTGAAATCATCAAGAAATCCATTACTATAGCTCTAGTTCTATTCAATCTAGACTTTAGCAAATATTTCATTCTTTATGCTTATGGTGCTTAAGAGAGCTATGCATCAGTGCTCACCCAAAATAATGATGAAGGAGAAGAACACCCCATATTATTTTGGAGCTAGACTCTTCATGAGTATCAGGTCAAGTATAATTTTATTGATAAAAAAGTATTTGTAGTAATGAAGTCATTAAAAATTTAGGCAATACTTGGTTCAAAGGAAAACCTTGGTTTACATGGTTCACCCAGATATGAGAAGTTTCATTTTACAAGGTGAAATCAGAGATAAAATATATGGTTGGATTACTAATATCTAGGAATATGATGTGGAAATTCATCCTACCAAGCTGGTAAGAGGTAGAGCACTATGCCAAGGTTTGATAAAAGTAATGGTTTTAGCAGAGATGATAGCCTGTTAGTCAACAATAGAAGATCAGACTGAAGAAATACAGTTAAGATAATTAGACTGGGTGGATTAGATGACCAAATAATTTTTGACTGGAGTGTGTCCACCTAATATTAATCCATCATATAGAAGAAGATATAGGCTTTAGAATTTGAAATATGTCTTATTTATAGAAGGTCTATACAATATAAACCTTGATGGAGTCCTAAAATGCTTAAAAGATGATTAGAAATAAAATGTCATAGAGGAGTTTCATGGAGGATTATCTGCTGGAAATTTCTCAAGAATAGTCATAGATTTGAAGATCATTAGAGCAGGCTACTATTGGCCTACCATATTTTCTGACACTTTTAAAATTACAAGAGTCTATGATGAATACTAGTGGTATGTAGGAATAACAAGGAATGCATCATTCCCCCTCAAGCAAATTCAAGTTGAAGAACCTTTTTAGCAATGGGGATTGGACTTCATAGGGGTTATCAATTCAAATTCCTCAACTGGACATAAATACATTATGACTACCATAGAATACCTCACCAGATGGATAGAGGTCATTCCTAAAAAGAAATCAGACCAAGAGGTGGTGATAGATTTCATGGAAAGCTTAATCACAAGGTTTGATATTCCAGAATCTTTGGTGAGCGATAATAGACCAGAATTCATAGGGGATAAATACATTGAGTTTGATAGCAAGTATGGCATCACCATAAAAAAATACTTCTGACTATTACCCCCAAGATAATGGATTGGCAGAATCAGCTAACAAAATTTTGCTAATAATATTAAGAAGATAATTAGAGGGTAACAAGAGAATTTGGAACCTATTGCTAGAACAAGCTCTATGGGTAGATAGGATAACTATCAAAAATTTAATTAAGACCACCCCTTATGCCTTAGTATATGGCAAATAATCAATATTACCTATACACTTGGAAATTCTAGCCCTCAAGTTGGTAAAAACAGAGGATGATTCTGAACAAAATCTAGTCAAAGGTAGGTTGACATATTTATTGCAATTAGAGGAGAAAAGGACTCAGGCATATGAGGTTTTTTAAGAGTATTGATTTGACATCAAGGCATGGTTTTATAAGAAATCCAAGTTTAAAAAGTTCCAAGTTGGATATTCTATCCTCGAGTGTAATGTGGAAAGAGATAAGCCAGGGCACCATCAGAAGTTCGATTCCTTTTGGGATGGTCCTTTCAAAATAGTAAAGGTTAAGGAGACCAATGTTTTCCAGCTTGAATATCTTGAAGGAAACATGCAGTCAATTCCATTCAATGGTTTCCATCTTAAGCTCTACTTTGATTAAGCTAAGTTCATTGTAATATATGTACATATTTTTTGTATCATATCCTTTTTCCCTTTACTTTAAAGTTTTCATTTTTTAAAGAGTGTTTAAAAATTGCTTCAAAAATAAAAAGTTATAAGTTGCAAAATAAGCTAGGGTGACAGCGGAATATAACATGGTTCCACGTTGCTCTCAAATAAACTAATACAGTAGTGGAATATCACGTGTTCCTCATCGCTCTTAAAAATCTAAGGAGACAGTGGATCACAACATGTGTTTCAATCCACTAGAGTTTGTGACCATTTTAGAGAAAAATCTGGACACTTGTGCTACGTCACTCTTCGAAGAAAGAAATATCTGCAAGTTGCTATGCGAGTTTCTTGCACCACTCCAAAGGAAATAAAGACAAAAAAAGACACCGCAAGCTCAGAAAATTGCTTCATGCCTTAACCAATCAGTGAGCGATGTAACGTCTCCAAGCCACCAAGATGCATGAATTTGATTTGAAAAGCACGCAAATGGACAATTCTCATAGTGGCCGCATTAATGGCATAATGTGTACATGTAGTAGTATTTAAAAGTTCCCAAAGTGCAAATATTTTCCATTTGGTAAAATTATCACCTACCTAGTATAAAGAGCAAGGAAATAGTAAAGAATTATTTGCAAACACCAGAGAAAGAACACTCTAAGAATTTCTATGAAAATGGCCTCCAAAGAGACAAGCAAAGCCCTTGGAAAATGAAGAGCTAGGTAATTACATTGACAAAGCAGAAGCAGTGTCAAACACCAAACTAGTTCTCATAAATAGAACTAAGCTCAAAAAGAGCATCAATGATAAATATTGCAAAGGTGTAGCCTTGACAATCCAAGGTACTTGTATTGTTCGCTATTTTTTATCTTTTTACATATAATATTTTGTTCATCCTTGTCCAAAGTTAATAGTGTCCATTGTAAAATTCTATGACCCAAGGGCAAAAGCGGTAAAGGCTAAGGGTAAGGTCTTTTTTATCATCACTACCAAGGCTTACCATGACCTTTTTACTCTAGGATTAGAACCACCCGTAAGGCCTAAAGAGTTTAACATATCTAAGCAAGCTGGATATTACTCTTTGCAATGGTGTTCTTATGAAGGGAAGCCTTTTAGGAAGTGGGTTTATAGATAATTCAAAACCATTAAATCTAGGAGAGGATTGTCCAATACCCCAATTCCCATTGAGCAGTTTGTTAGCCCAGAATTGTACTTCATGCTAGCTTATTTAAAGGGTTTGGATTCTAACAATTTTGTGAGGGATTGGAAAATAGCCACTGCTTACTACATTTTGAATGAGAAGATGTATGAACCTGAATTAAAAAAGAAAGGTATAAAGGCCATTTACTTTTATTGGACAAATTTCCTTGCCAAACGAATGAAAGAGCAATTGGTAAGGATGAAAAGGGATTTAGAAACATCCTCTTTCTGGTATTGTTCGAGTTTGATATAATTGTTCTATGTCGTTATAAGAAAAATGATTCACTAGATTCTAATAAAAAATAAAAATGACAAGGGATACCCTATCCCTGTATATTATTGGACCACTCACTTGAGGAGCACAAAGTCTTTTACAGGTTCAACCTAGAATTCCTAGGGTCAACTTTGAAAATTATGTATAGAAAATTCCCTAGATTATCATATCTGGCCAAATAATTATTAAGTGCAATAGGTGCCAAAGAATGGGACTGGTATGTTCTCACAAAAGGCACAGTTATTATATTGTATGGCTTCATCGGTAAGCCTTTTTTGCTACCTCTTTTTTTTTACAAACAAATTGTTAGCTCTAGAAAAATTGAGGCAAGTAGATTTCATTAATATGAATTATGGATCTGGTAAGAAAAGAAGATGTTTATTTACCTACCATAATGTCTATTATATAACTATTACCAAAAAGGGCCAAGGTGAACAAATCACCCAGTATTTGGATAGGTTGGGCCTATTTTACATCCCACAAAGGTGGAGATATGACCCAGATGACAAATTATGCAAGAGGAACATTGCCCTTAACAGAGAGAAGGCCCACAAGTTTGAGAATACCTCAAGGTCTCAATTTGAACAGGGTATGAATAACAAGGAAAATACTCCATTAGATTGGAATGTTGCCAAAATGGAACAACTTCCCTTGTGGCTAGACTTCTATGAGCAGATAGTTGATTTTGATTCAAAAAATAATGAAAGCCACCAGTTGAAGGAGTCTAAGATCAAAGAGCTTGAAAACAAGAAAAATGGTGTGAATGTAAAATCGTATACTGGTGGAGAATGAGAGTGGAAACCAACATAGAGAAATTCAAACTTGGACGAGTAATTGATGATGATTTTTCTAAGAGGTATGACAAGAACATAAAAACATGGAAAGTGAAGGACCCTAAGAATCTGGCACTGATTTACAAGAAAGAACAACCAAGGATAGATTCTCCTTCCCCACCTTCACAAGAGAAAAATTAGGAGGAAGGGGCTAATACTCAATTAGCTGCTATTGAAGCTCTTAAAATATTTGAGCCCTCAATAGAACAACTGGATAAATTTCCTATATGGGTATAGTTAATGAGTAAAATGCATTATTTTGATGATGGGGCCATAAACATAGAATTCATTAAGACAGTAAGTAGGCCCAAGCACCTAGCCCTAGGTGGATATCCCCTTAAAAATGAGATATATTGGAATAAGAAGGATGAGGACTTCATGTTTACACCAGTGAGTTTCACCACTATAGCCACAATTGAGCTAAACCCTATTTCTGAAGATGTGTTAGAGGAAGGACCTTTTAAGGAAGATACAAAGAGTGATAAGTCGGTAGTATTTCAAGTTTTTAAGAGAAAATCTAAAAATTCATCGAAAGGGACTCAAAAAGAGGTTTGTAAGAAATAAAAAATGGATAAGGGGAAAAGTGTTGAGAAGACCCCTATCTTAGTTGCAAAAAAATTGGTACAAAAAATACAACAACAAAGTGTAGAGATGGCTTTAGAACATCCTACATATGTGCTCTATCCCTTCTCCTTCTCCTCCTATTTCCCCAAATAAAACTCCTTCGCCTTATCAAGAACAAGTTGAAACAAAAGTGCTCTCTCCCTCTCATAATTCACCACTGATCTCATCAACAAATACAGAGGACCAAACCAATCCATATCCTCCACATTCATCTGAAATTCTAGTTTCATCATATATGATAATCCCACCTTTGCCATTGCAACCTCCAACATCATCTAAAACCTAATTTGTTTCATATACATCCACTCACCCTTATTTGAGTTTTGTTTTAGTTCCCATGTCTTTCCCCATTGCAATAGCAGCAATAGCCATAGACTCAACTGTAGTCACTACCACTCCATCATCATCAGCTAATGAATCTGCCCTTCCATATATTATAGCTTCTCCTTCCACTACAAGTTATCCCATGTTGGCTTCTTTGCAAAAGAAGAAGGAGGTTTCATAAAAAAATTAGAATTTATGGGTAGAGAAACTATCAAAACCTTCAAAGAGGATGGCTACAAAGAGGAGTACAATGTTTTTTGACCCAGTTTCAAGGTAGAGAGCATATAGATCTATTATTGCTTTGGTGAGTAAGACTAAAATAGATATTATTGTGCAATACTATCATCCAAAAGTGTATATAGAATACATGGAGTAGCTACCTGTTGAAGATGAGTTGGTTATAGCAAAATCTCACTTAGAGAATTTATATGTAAATATTGATATATACAAGGAGAAAGTTGACAAGTTGGAGAGAATGATAAAAAACTAGAGAAAATAGTTAGCAACCTAAAACAAGTAGAGAAAGCTATTAGGAATGAAGTGAAAATATGGTAGAGCAAATTTCAAGAGGCCATGAAACTCAAACTTCAAGTTGAGGAGAAGAAGAAGAAAAATGAAGAACAGGCCAAAGAAATACAGGACTTGAAGCATCAGATTCAGATTGAAAAAACCAAGTCCTTAGGCTTCTTGAAAGTAAGGGTGAATAAAGTAAGGAAAGAACTATAGTTCGAAGTTCTAGAGAAATGCTTTGACTTGTAGCCCATCATAGATTATATGGATGATGCCAACCATTTTCTCTACAATACTCAATACGACCTTGACAAATTCACTCAAGAGCTGCAACCCATGGTGATTCCAACTAAATAAATCTATAAATTGGTATATAGCATGCTTAGTGAGACTGCTAAACTGATCCCCAACAAGGAATGGAATACTATTAGATTGGCTACTAAAGTTATAGTAAATAAGAATAGATCGCTTCAAAAGGTTTGGTTATTATACAATAAAGTGGAGAACATAATTCAATATATGGTAGACATAAATCAAGAAATGAATTGGTATGGTTTTAAATAACTCTAGCTTGAGAATACCACTATGTTATCAAGAGAAGAAATCAATAAGAGTGTGGCTTTGAGCCTCTAAGGTGAATCTAAGATTGATGCTTGGAAGGAGCCAATCGGTCAAGAGCAGGTCTCCTAGATGATAATTGATTTAACCATACTTAGAGATTTGATGGAAGACTTGGTGAACAAGGGAAGCTCTGCAAATTATGAAAATACTGCCAAATTGGAGTTCATCCATAAGCAGCTTAAGTATATTTCCAACCCTTCCGAAGTAGTTTAGAAATAAGCCTTGCAAAATATTAAGCTAATGGTCCAATTGTTTGATACTAATGCTGAGGAAAAAGGTAAGGAGCAAGATTCACTTGAAGAAGAGGAGGTTGATCAAGACCAAGAAGATAATGGTGTAGAAGAAGCTCAAAAAGGAGGTGAAGAACTAGATAGGGTTGTTGAAGACCCTCAAGAGACATGAGTGTAAAGTTTTTGGTTTTTGAATATTTTTGTAGTCATGTAAAAAGTGTTGTATATTTGTTTCATTTTCAATCCTGACACTGTTAGAAGATAATAATAAAAGCATAATACCAAAGAGCAGAGAATGAATTTTATTGAATGCCTTAGGATTGTGTGCCCTCCTTGGCCTCCAAAAAAAAATTATAGGAAGAAAAACTGCGTATGAAGGGTAAAATTCTATGATAAAAACTAGAATGAAATATGCAGAAGGTGATAATATGGTGAAACAGAGCTTACCTCCAAAATTTGGGATGATTTGGGGCCTGTAGATCCAATTTGCCACTTGGGGGGCGAACTGAAGTCGTATTCATGGGGCAAGGGGTGATCTAAGCTATGAGGTCTCTTTTGAAAAATCCCTCTGGTGGATCGATTCCTAGGTAGATTGGGTGCCTCTGTATGGTGTCGAAATCTGATTTTGTGCATCGAGAATTGACTGTTCAATGTTCACTTTCCATATTTGTAGAGTTTCTGTGCTTTGTTGAATTTGGGAGAGAGATAATTAGGGGTTTAGGACCCACTATTTATAGGAAATGGCAAGGTGTATGGGGGGTTAGATGGACTAAACCTAGGTTGATTTTTGACTAGGGTTAGGTTATGAAATGCAATGTGGCAACATCAGATTCCTTATGAGAAATATCTCATCCTCACACGTGTGAGGATGGATTAGGGCTAATCCTGATTAGGAGGTCTTTAAGTCAATTTAGGACATGATTAAATAAATATCCTAAAAAATCCTAATTACACACATGTGGGAGGATGTAATTAGTGTTAATCAATATTAAGGGTTCTTTTAATAATTTTTTTCCTAAAAAGGTGACTTAAGTAAAGTCAACATTAAATTAGATTTTAGGTATTGACTTGTTAATTGTTTTGGTTAACTAATACCCCGTGGGGGCCTCAATTGAGTGTAAATAGGCTATCGAAGGATATCCCAGTGCATGGGATGTGATTTTTAAGGATTATGAGGGTTTATGACCTGAAAGCCGATGGAGTGGTATATGGAAGTCTACACGATGCTATGACAATATATGGTGATCTATGCATGACTACGCATGACTACAACTATCTATGTATAACTATGCATGACTACAGTAATATACGCATGTATAGGAGGATCTAAAATAGTCTACACTAGTCTATGATAGCCTAGGGGTACCTAGGATGGCCTATGAAAATATACAAGTGTCCAAAAGGATCTACAAGTACATAGGTACAATAATGTACAACTTTTGGGTGTCTACACTCACAATGGCTAGTTGTGATATGAATAAGCCCCCTTTATTTTATGGAAAATATTAAGACTTTTGGAGCTATAGTATGATGATATACCTTGGTTCTTTGGGTATGGTTGTTATGTTATCTGTGCAAAATGACTATACCATCCCTGCTACACCTCCCACTGATCCTACTGCCATACAAGAATATAACAATGATTTGAAGGCTACTAATGCTATCACAAGTGCTCTTGATCCTAGTTATTTTGTTAATTTTATGCGTATCAATACTTTGAAGAAATTATGGGACAAATTGAAGGTCATTCATGAAGGTGATGTAAAGGTAAAAGAAGCCAAATTGCAGATTTTTAGAGCTAAGTTTGAAAGTTTAAAAATGGATGAAGATGATGATATTACTACTTTTATGCTTCAAGTGAATGAGGTTGTAAATGCAATTAGAGGTCTTGGTGAAACAATTTTAGAATCAGTGGTTGTGAATAAGGTTCTAAGATCACTCCCTACAAGATTTGATTCAAAGGTTTCAGCTATTGAAGAAGAAAAAGATCTTAATACTTTGACTATGGATGAGCTACATGGGTCACTTACAGCTTATGATATGAGGATAGGCAAAGAAAAACCTATAGAAAAAGAGGTAACATTCAAAGCTTTTAAAAACATGAAGATTAAAGTGAAAGAGGAAGAGGATGAAATTTTAGATGAAGAAGAGGTAAAATTTGTGAGAAAATTGCAAAGAGGAAGAGGCAAATACAAGGGAAAACTTCCACTCAAATGCTTCAACTGTGGAAGAATTGGTCACATTGCAACAATATGTCCCTATAAAGAGAAGAGTGATGATGAATACAAGCCTAAAGAAAAAGGAGAAGGCAAAAAGAAAAAAAATTCAAAATTCAGAAGAAACTTCAAAAAGAGTATCTTAATCACCCATGAGTATAGTGCTTCTGAACATAGTGTGCAAAGTGACTTTGAAGATGATTTAGGTGAGGTTATTTTTATGGTCTTAGAAGACAATAAAAATGAGGTTTAATACAAAAATTAATATGAACCTGAGATGGACTTTGATGAAGAGTTAGCCTATGCCCTTGATGAGTATGAGAAAGAGGTGAAAAAGAACAAAAGGTATGCACATAAACTAAAAGATGCAAATAATCAAATTGCATATTTGAAAAATTAGATTGAAGAGGCTAATAAAATTTGTGATGGTGCTGAAGAACACAAGCTTATATTGAGAGGGGGGGTGAACAATATAAGACCACTTTTTAATTTTCTTTAAAATCAACTTTCAAAATAGTATAATGCAGTGAATAGACAACAATAGTAATCAAAGCAATGCACAACACACCATCCACAAAGTGACACAACAATTTATGTGGTTCACCCAATGTGGGCTACTCCATGGATAAAACTTTTCTCTAAAAGTTATATCATAGTTCTTTGGGAAACCTTCCCAATTACAAATTTTATGGGCACCAACCCAAAGGAGACACCTTCCCCTAGCTCTGCTCTTAGTGGTGATCCTCTAGAAGACCTCTACCTCCTCTACCCTTAGCAAGTGGAACTCTATCCATAGAAGACACCTGTCTTCCCTACTCTGGTTGGAGATCTCTGTCCTCAACTCTATCATTGCAAAGTCATTCCTCAAATTCGCACCAAACACAGTCCTTCGGTCTAGCATAAATCTTTCCTCTTCCTCTGTTCTTTTTTGTTATAGCTGCACTTGGTCAAAACCAACTTTTCACTGTCTGCACAAACACAGCAGCACTCGATCAACTTATGCACTTTTGCCAAAACACAGTAGCGTAGTCTTCGCACATTTAGTGCAAACACAACAGCACAGTCTTCACACTTTTTTCTCAAAAATGATAGCACAGTCTTCACAACCTCTGCG
This sequence comes from Wollemia nobilis, assembly GCA_028583015.1. NCBI lineage: Eukaryota > Viridiplantae > Streptophyta > Pinopsida > Araucariales > Araucariaceae > Wollemia > Wollemia nobilis. The sequence goes on along the minus strand of JAQPPZ010000672.1, from coordinate 9,744,043 downwards.
CAAACATAGTAGCATAGTCGTCGCACACTCTGCGCAAACACAGTAGCACAGTCGATCAAACTTCCACTTATGTACCTCTATGATCGAACTTCTCCTTGCACTTTATCTACGCAAATCGCACTTCGAACGCACACTTGATCGATACTCAAACTATTCAAATAGCCCTCCTTTTATAGAGTAAGATTCAAGATCATTACATTCAATCTTAGTCGGCTGTTACTCTTCAACTGTGTCGGCTACAAAACCCTACGCTGCGTCGGCCCAGATTTTAACTTTGTCGGCTCAAAGTTAACTCTATCCTTCAATCGCCTCTGGTTCTATAGCTGTCCCTATGAAACTACAACATGTCATGATATCAAGACACCTTTTCCTACCGTACACCTTCTATTGCCTGCTGTCGTGAAATCGTGACACTGTTTGCCTTTGTCAGCCTTGACTTCGTCCTTGTCGCAAAATCACGACACATCTGACTTTTGCTGATGTCATCTGCAACTCTGTCATGAAATTGTGACACTTTAGACTTCATGGCCTTCTTCTCTTCCTATGTCACGAAATCATGACATTTCTGACATTGTACAATCTCTCTCCTCTTAGAGTCATGAAACTGTGACATGTCACGAAATCATGACATCTTCATCCTGCTGGCTTCTTTACTTCTTCCTGTCATGAAATCATGATGCTTTCAGCTCCTAAAATCTTTCCTTGCAACCTGTCATGAAATCGTGACATTTTCTGCATCCATAACCTGTTCCTTCATCTTGTCACGAAATCGTAATGCTTTCAGCTTTCGTATGCTTTCTCTACTGCCTGTCGTGAAATCGTGACACTTCCATCTTCCGAATTCTATCTTTTCTTCCTATCACAAAATCACGACACTTATGGCTTCCATACGTTTTCTCCACTGCCTATCATGAAATCGCGACACTTCTGGCTTCCGTACGCTTTCTCCACTGCCTATCATGAAATCGTGACACTTCTGGCTTCCGTACGCTTTCTTAGCAGCCTGTTGCAAAATCATGATGCTTCTCCTTTTAGACTCTTCTCTTTGCTGCATGTCACGAAATCATGACAGTTCTCTCTTCAAGCTTTTTAGCATGTCACAAAATCGTGACAGTCCTTACTTCAATTTTTGCAGCATGTCACGAAATCGCAACAGTCCTCACTTTGTCTTTTGTAGCATGTCGCGAAATCATGACACTTTTTCTTTCAAACTCTCTCTTCTGCATTATGTCATGAAATCATGACACTTTTCCTTTCGGACTCTCTCTCCTGCAACATGTCACGAAATCGTGACACTTTTTCGTCCGTACAACTTTCTTTGCAGAGTGTCGCAAAATCGTGACACTTTTTCTTCTCTGCCTTCCTGCACTTTTCGAGTCGCAAAAATGCGACATGTCATGAAATCGTGACACTTTCCATTTTGCTCTGCTTCTCTGCCAACATGTCGCGAAATCGCGATAGTTTTTCCAGCTACGTCTCTTTCTTCCAACATGTCGTGAAATCGTGACAGTTTTGCCAAAACTTTCTCTCTCCTCAAACATGTCACGAAATCATGACAGTTTTTCCAGCACTCTCTCTTTCCTCAAACATGTCATGAAATCGTGACAGTTTTGCCAACACTCTCTCTTTCCTCAAACATGTCGTGAAATCGCGACAGTTTTTCCAGCCGCCTGCATACTTTTTCTTACTTGTTTTTTTTTTGGATCTTTTGCAACTGGGCTACTAAGGACTCCTTGAAAACTTACTGATCATGCTTTGGATAAACTTCAACAGAACAAATTCCTTGACAACAAATCAAATTGCTTCAAGAACTTCTTTGACATCAATGACAACTACTATACTTGAGCAAAGGCAATGTACCCAAGGTACCCAAAATTGCCAACAATCTCCCCCTTTGTCATTGATGGCAAACCTTTACTAAAAGCACATCTTCAAGAGCCAAAACTGAAATCAATCTGAGCTGACAACTGAGAATATTTCTTTGAAGTTTTGCTCCCCCTGACTTGAAGCTTTCCTCTTCACATTGAAGCTCTCCCCCTTACTCATATCTCTCCCCCTTTGTCATCAATGGCAAAGGGTCACCTTTGGGGCTCGAGACTAAGAATGAGCCTCTTAGCTTAGTCCCTCCCCCACCTCCTGATGAGGTGATTAAAATAGGGGTGGGAGTAAAACTCCCATTAGGCACTCATCATCATCAGTGTCTACAATTTCTTTGTCGGGCCTTCTCTTGAACTCTTTGTCCATATTTCTATTTTTGTCACTTTTCTTGTTCTTGTTCTCATCCCTGTTTTTGTCCACGCCTTGATCCACGGACCTGTTCATATTACTTTTCCTATTCCTATACTTTGGAAGTTCAGTTCTGCATTGTCTAGCTGTGTGACCTGCATTGTTGCATTTATAACAAGTAATACTGTAATTTATTTTGGACATATATGTTCTTTGAATCCACCTGTTATAACTAACCATGAACCTGTTATTAGCCTTGCAGACAAATGCCTTATGCCCAAACTGATTACAAGAGTAGCAGTACCCTTGGAAGAAATTAGCACTTCTGAAATTGTTGTTAACCTTCTTCATTTGAGACATGCAATGTGCAGCCGTGTGACCAAATCTGTGACACACAAAACATCTGTCATGAAATATTCTTTTAATCGACTTTTTGGGTCCCGAAAACTTCTTCTTCGCATTTAGAATTCTGTTTTTTGTTTCTGCGCATTTATCACTCACGGACTCTTTCTCTGAGATACTTTCTTCATCAGAACTCTCTTCTCTTCGAAATCTCTTACTAGATTCCCCAACCTGTTCTTTGTTCGGTTTAACAAAACCAAGACCTATTTTATCTGTTGGATTTCTTTGACCTTGGATGAGAGACTTAACCCTTTTGGAGCTATCTTGAAACCTGTATAGCTTATCCTTGTATTCTTTATTTTCCTCTTTCAAGGCAGCCATTTTCTGTTCTAATTCACTGTACTCAAGTATCTTAGATTCTAACTCATTCTTGAGTTCTTGTGTCTTAGCCATAGAGATGTCAAGACTTTCTAAGAGTTCATCTCTCTCCATACAACATTCATCTAACTTATCCTTGAGTCTAGCATTTTTCTTTCTTTCCTTTTTCAAAACACTAAGAGCATTAGTAAGTTCACATTCAAGATCCTCTATTTGATTGCATTTTGAATTATCAAGGCCTTTTTCAGATTTCTTATCACTAGAGGTGCTACCCTTTTCAAAAACCATACATGCATCTTCCTTATCATTTTTTGAAGCATCCTCATACATACTAGCAACCAATTCATTATTTGTGCAATTATCCTCAAGGTGCCCAAAATTTCCACATCTAAAACATTTCATGACAATGAATTTATGTTTCGGTTCTTCCTCCTTTTCTGAAATGAACAACATCTCATTTTCATTATCACTAGAAGAACTTTCACTATCACTGCTAGAACACTTACTTGCTTTGTCTAGATAGAAGCTCTTCTTGTTCTTGTGTGAATGCCTCTTTCCTTGATTGTTGTGCTCATCTTTGTTCTTTCTATAATACCTGTGCTTTTCAGAATCCTTGCTCTTAACATCCTGTTTATCTTCATCACTTTCATTCTTTGAAACAGTACAGTCAGTAGCATAATGTCCAAACTTTCCACAGTTGAAACATCTTATGTTTTTCTTGCTTTTGTGTTTTCTAGAGAACTTGCCTTTCTTGCTGTAATATGCCTCTTCATCACTAGAAGACTCATCACTCTCTTGAATCTGTTTGCCCTTTGATTTCTTGGTAGCTTTGAAAGTTGCCTCTTTCTTGACATCAACTTTCACTTGAGTTCTCAACTCAAATGCTTGCAAGAATACTATGGAGCTCATCCTTTTTCAATTTATCTAAATCTTTAGCTTCCTCAATAGCATAAATATTTTCACTAAATCTATTAGGAAGAGATCTTAAAATCTTATCACACACATCATTTTCAGCAAGCTCAAGACCTAGGTCTTTCATGGAGTTAACAACCTCATCCATACAAAGCATGTAGTCACTAATATTTTCATCATCATTCATTTTGAGTTGTTCAAACATACCTTTAAAATGTCTCAATTTTGCCTTTCGAACATTTGCATCACCTGTATGAACCACCTGCAATTGTTTCCACATTTCACTAGTTGTCTTGCAGTGAATAACTTTGGTGAGATCTGCTTTCTATAAGCCTCTTAGGATTGCATTCATGGCTTTTGAATTGCTGTGAAGCATGAGCCTATCTTCTTTAGTATAAGGACCATGTTTAGGAATAGTGTATTCGTCTTCAATCACTTCCCATACCTCATTACCAAGTGCCATTAGATAAACTCTCATTCTTGCACTCCACAGACCGAAATATGATCCATCAAGAATAGGTGCTGCATTGCCACCTAAAAAATCCATTGTGTTCTTAACCAGTTCTTCCTTTCGGCTATTAAACCTTTTCGAAGGAACCCGCTCTGATACCAATTGAAGAACACAAGCTTATACTGAGAGGGGGGGTGAATAGTATAAGACCACTTTTCACTTTTTCTTTCAAAGCAACTTTCAATTCAAAATTATGCGATGAATAAAGATAGCAGTAATAACAACGAGAATCAAAGCAATGCACAACACACCATCCACAAAGTGACACAACAATTTACGTGGTTCACCCAATGTGGGCTACTCCATGGATAAAACTTTTCTCTAAAAGTTATATCACAGTTCTTTGGGAAACCTTCCCAATTACAAAGTTTATGGGCACCAACCCAAAGGAGACACCTTCCCCTAGCTCTGCTCTATAGTGGTGATCCTCTAGAAGACCTCTACCTCCTCTGCCCTTAGCAAGTGGAACTCTATCCACAGAAGACACTTGTCTTCCCTGCTCTGGTTGGAGATCTCTGTCCTCAACTCTATCACTGCAAAGTCGTTCCTCAAATTCACACCAAACATAGTCCTTCGGTCTGGCACAAATCTATCCTCTTCCTCTTTTCTTTTCTATTACAACTGCACTTGGTCGAAACCAACTTTTCACTATCTACGCAAACACAGTAGCACTCGATCAACTTATGCTCTTCTGCAAAAACACAGTAGCATAGTCTTTGCACATTCAGTGCAAACACAGTAGCATAGTCTTTGCACTTTTTGCTCAAACATGATAGCACAGTCTTCACAACCTCTACGCAAACACAGTAGCACAGTCGTTGCACACTCTGTGCAAACATAGTAGCATAGTCGATCAGACTTCCACTTATGTACCTCTGCGATCGAACTTCTCCCCGCACTTTATCTATGCAAATCGCACTTCGAACGCACACTTGATCGATACTCAAACTATTCAAACAACCCTCCTTTTATAGAGTAAGATTCAAGATCATTACATTCAATCTTAGTCGGCTGTTACTCTTCAACTGCGTCAGCTGCAAAACCCTGCGTTGCGTCGGCCCAGATTTTAACTTTGTCGGCTCAAAGTTAACTTTGTCCTTCAACCGCCTCTGGTTCTATAGCTGTCCCTACGAAACTACAACATGTCATGATATCACGACACCTTTGCCTGTCGTACACCTTCTATTGCCTACTGTCACGAAATCGTGACACTGTTTGCCTTTGTCAGCCTTGACTTCGTCCTTGTCACGAAATTGTGACACATCTGACTTTTGCTGATGTCATCTGCAACTCTGTCATGAAATTGTGACACTTTAGACTTCATGGCCTTCTTCTCTTCCTATGTCACGAAATCATGACATTTTTGACGCCGTACAATCTCTCTCCTCTTAGAGTCACGAAACTACGACATGTCATGAAATCGTGACATCTTCATCCTGCTGGCTTCTTTACTTCTTCCTGTCATGAAATCGCGATGCTTTCAGCTCCTAAAAGCTTTCCTTGCAACCTATCATGAAATCGTGACATTTTCTGCATCCATAAGCTGTTCCTTCATCCTATCATGAAATCATGATGCTTTCAACTTCCGTACGCTTTCTCTACTATCTGTTGCGAAATCACGACACTTCCAGCTTCTGAACGCTATCTTTTCTTCCTATCGTGAAATCATGACACTTTTGGCTTTCATACATTTTCTCCACTGCCTGTCATGAAATCGTGACACTTCTGGCTTTCGTACGCTTTCTCCACTGCCTGTCGCGAAATCATGACACTTTTGGCTTCCGTACGCTTTCTTAGCAGCCTGTCACAAAATCATGATGCTTCTCCTTTCAAACTCTTCTCTTTGTTGCATGTCATGAAATCACGACAGTTCTCTCTTCAAGATTTTTAGCATGTCACAAAATCGTGATAGTCCTTACTTCGATTTTTGCAGCATGTCACGAAATCGCAATAGTCCTCACTTTGTCTTTTGTAGCATGTCACGAAATCATGACACTTTTTCTTTTGAACTCTCTCTTCTACATTATGTCACGAAATCGTGACACTTTTCCTTTCGGACTCTCTCTCCTACAACCTGTCGCGAAATCGTGACACTTTTTCGTCCGTACAACTTTCTTTGCAGAGCGTCGCGAAATCGCGACACTTTTTCTTTTCTGCCTTCCTACACTTTTTGAGTCACAAAAATGTGACATGTCGCGAAATCGTGACACTTTCCATTTTGCTCTGCTTCTCTACCAACATGTCACGAAATCGTGACAGTTTTTCCAGCTACGTCTCTGTCTTCCAACATGTCGCGAAATCGTGACAGTTTTGCCAAAACTTTCTCTCTCCTCAAACATGTCGTGAAATCACGACAGTTTTTCCAGCACTCTCTCTTTCCTCAAACATGTCGCAAAATCATGATAGTTTTTCCAGCACTCTCTCTTTCCTCAAACATGTCACGAAATCGTGACAGTTTTTCTAGTCGCCTGCATACTTTTTCTTACTTGTCTTTTTTTGGATCTTTTGCAACTGGGCTACTAAGGACTCCTTGGAAACTTACTGATCATGCTCTGGATAAACTTCAACAGAACAAATTCCTTGACAACAAATCAAATTGCTTCAAGAACTTCTTTGACATCAATGACAACTACTATACTTGAGCAAAGGCAATGTACCCAAGGCACCCAAAATTGCCAACAGGTGCACTAAATGATCTGAAATTTCAATTTGAGGAGAACAATAAACTCACATGTAGTCTTGAGGATGCAAATAGGATGATTGCATATTTGAAAATTCATGTAGAAGATTCCCGAAAGATAGCTAAAGACCTCAAGCTAAGAGTTTGTAAAAAAGTTAATAATTGCAGCAAGCTTGAAGAGGAGATTTTTTATTTGAGGAAATAATTAGAGAAAGCTAATTTAATGAGTTGCACCACTCTAAAATTTTAGAAGAGTTCTGAAAAACTTTATGATATTATCAAGCAACAAAGGCATCCTAAGATCAAGTTTGGTATAGTATTTGAAGAAGGTGAGTGCTCAGATTTTGTCAAAAATGTAAAGCCACTTAATGATGAGAAAGTAAGTTATTTTATGCTCCTTGAAGAAAAGAAGTTACAGCCCCCTGAAGGTGAGAACTTTTTGCTCCAAGATGACAAGAAGTTGCAACCCCGAAATGAGAAGAAGAGTGTGCAAAAGGAGAACAATTTCATGAGGAAGGACAATGATGGCTTCATAAAATTTAATCACCAAAGAAGGAGACATTATGGAAGATATGATAACACATGTCAAAGGCAGAAAACCAGGTCAAATTATTCTTTTTATGGTTATTGTTATAGGTGCAATTCATTTGGTCATAAAATTACCAATTGTAGGCTTAACTCTAGGCCTAGAAATATTGTCACACATAACTCTTTTGCACCTCTAATTGAGCACAATGTAGAATGTTTTAGATGTAAAAATTTTGGGCATATTGCAAGGTATTATAGAACTATTTTTTCTGCCACTAATCCAATGTAGAATAGCAGATCTAATCAGCCCATAGAATTCAAAACAAGCTGCCACCTAGACAAAATTCACAGGTTCACAAGAAGGCTGATTTGGAGAATAAGCATAAGGAACCAAAACCAAATCCCAAAAAGGTGTGGATTGAGAAGGGAAAGTATAAAGAGGTCAAGTATTATCTCATAGTGCAGGTTGCATTTAAATCTCAGAACAAATCCACTTCCTGGATCATTGACAGTGGGTGCTCTAGTCACATGACTGGAGATAAAAATCAGTTTGTGCATATGCAGAAGTATGATGGCGGTTATGTGAAGTTTATCAAAAATGATGATGACAAGATAGTTTGTAAAGGAGAGGTACGCATTGGAAATGGAAATATCGGATCTGAAAATTTTCTTTTTGTTGATGGCATAAAGCATAACTTGCTTAGTGTGAGTCAAATGTGTGATTCGGGATGTGAGCTGATTTTCAAAGCACATGGTTGTGAGATTAGAGATGCAAAGGATGGTTCTATCATTGCTCAGGTAGAAAGGACAGTAGGTAATATTTATAATATTTGTGATAGATTTGACAAATCTTGCTTCATTGAAAAAGAAGAGAAAAATTGGTTATGGCATAAGAGGCTTGGTCACATCAATTTTGACAAACTTGTCAAAATTAGCTCAAAGAATGCAATACGGAACTTGCCTAAGATTTAAAAGCTATAAAAAAGCATATGTTCCTCTTGTCAACAAGGAAATAAAACAAGAGCACACTTCAAAACTAAGGAGTACTCTACTACACACCCATTGGAGCTAGTGCACACAGATATCTGTGGACCGATGAGAACTAAAGGTATGGATGGTGAGAGATACTTTATTTTGTTCATTGATGATTATTCTAGGATGACTTGGGTGTTGTTTTTAAAAGAAAAATTAGAAGCCTTGTTTAAGTTCAAAATGTTCAAAAAAAGAGCTAAAAATGATATGGGCACTAGTATCAAATGTTTGAGATCAGATAGAGGTGGTGAGTACACATCAACATAGTTTGAGAAATATTGTTTAGATCATGGCATTAGGATGAAATTTTTAGCAGTAAGAACACCTCAACAAAATGGTGTTGTTGAGAGGAAAATAGAATAGTGCAAAAAATGGCTTGAACTATGTTGAATGAGGTAAATATTTCTGATATATTTTGGAGAGAAGTAGTGCATACATCAATGTATATTCTAAACAGGTGCATGCTTAGAGTTCACAGTGATATGACTCCTTATGATTTATGGTTTGGAAGAAAAGCTACTGTTAAAAATTTCAAAGTGTTTGGGAGTAGGTGCTACATAAGGAGAGATGAACAAAACCTTGGCAAGTTTGATACTAGAGTGGACGAGGGCATCTTTCTTGGATACTCATATAGAAGAAATACCTACAAATGCTACAACAAGAGGCTTGGTAATATAGTTGAGAGCATCAATGTAAATATTGATGAAGGCATTGGTGACGTAATTGAACAAGTTGATCCACCCATTCATAATGACACCATTGAGAAAGAAGATGAAGTTGAAGAATCTCAAGAAGAGTATGAAGAGGTTGTTACCCCAAAGACTCCTTCAAAGTATTTAAATAATAATAATCCTCAAAATAAGATTTTAGGAGACCCTAATACAGGTGTGCAAACAAGAAGAATACTTGCAAGGAAAAATGAGTAGGTAAACTTTTCTTTGTTGTCTCAAGTTGAGCCTAAGAATTTTTATGAGGCTAGTAAACATGAATGTTGGATTAAGGCTATGAATGAATAACTTGATCAAATAGAGAAAAATAAGACTTGGGAACTTTTTCCAAGACCTACTAATAAAAATGTAATTGGAACAAAGTGGGTCTTTAGAAGCAAACTTAATGAAGATGGCCAAGTTTTGAGAAATAAGGCTAGATTGGTGTGCAAGGGATATGCTCAAGTGGAGGGTATATATTTTGATGAGACATTTGCACCTATAGAAATTTTGGAAGCCATTATAATATTTCTTGCTCTTGCTGTCCATACTAATTTCAAGTTCTACCAAATGGATGTGAAATCAGCCTTCTTGAATGACAACCTAGAATAGGAGGTTTACATAGAGCAACCCAATGGATTTCAGCTTGGTGATGAGAACTATGTGTGCAAATTGAAAAATGATTTGTATGGGCTGAAGCAAGCCCCAATAGCATGGTATGATATTTTGGACAAGTACCTATTGTAGTAGGGCTTCCAGAAAGGTAAGGTTTATAGCAATTTGTATTACAAGGTTGTAGGTGATGATCAACTTGTTATTATTGTGTATGTTGATGATATAATTTTTGGAGGCAATAAAGATGAAATGTGTCATGAGTTTTCTTCTGCTATGCAATATGAATTTGAGATGTCCATGATAGGAGAGTTTTCATACTTCTTGGGTCTTCAAATTAATCAGTTGGATAGAGGCATTTTCATTTGTCAATCTAAGTATGTTAAGGAAATGCTTAAGAAGTTTAACATGGAGGACAACAAACTAGTAAGTACTCCTATGGTGACAAGGTGTAAGTTGAGTAAGGAATATGAGTCTCCTCTTGTTTATCAATCCCTCCATAGTTCAATGGTTTGTATTTTATTGTATCTAACTACTTGTAGACCTAACATTTTGCAAGTTATGTGCATGGTTGCTATATTTTAGAGTGCTCCAAAATAAACTCATGTGAAGGCCATAAAAAGAATTTTTAGATATCTTAAGGGTACTATGGAGTATGTATTGTGGTATCCAAATGGAAAATAATTCACATTGAATGCTTATACATATGCATATTGGGTTGGTTGTGTTGATGATCGTAGAAGTACAAATGGTGGTGCCTTCTTCCTTGGTGATAAGCTTGTCTCTTGGTATAGTAAGAAACAAGATTCAATTTCTCTATCTACAACTAAGGCTGATTATATTGCTGCTACTGCTTACTGCATTCAAGTGTTATGGATGAATCAAACTCTTTAGGACTTGGGTATTGTAAATGGTGCCTATTCCCCTTCTTTGTGATAACACTGGTGCTATCAATATTTCAAAGAATCCAGTTATGCATTCAAGGACTAAGCACATAGATATAAGGTATCATTTTTTGAAGGAGAAGGTTGTTGAGAAGGTGGTTAAGTTGGAATTTTTGCCTACTAAAAATTAGATTGCAGATATCTTTACAAAGCCTCTTCCAATGGAGACATTTGAGCACTTGAGGCAACTCCTAGGAGTTGCTCCTCTTCCTACACACTAGATTATTATCTTTTAAGGGCACATCATTAGGGGGATTATCTCATTATTTCATTTTATGCTCCTACATATGCTATTTGATTTTGTTATTCTCTAACAATTGCTTGAGGATGGTGTGTGCATAAAGTTCAATGATTGGATTCACAGTGTGTAGTGGTGTTGCTTGGCAAGGTGATGCAGTTCTTGGTAAATATTTTGAATTTATCTTTAATGATGATGGATCTATTTTTTCATCACTATAACAGTGTCTTTCTTGTTTGTCTCAATTGTATATTAGTTTGTGTGAAGGGCAGCAAGTTATGGTGCTTTTTGTTGCTTTGGTATTCCCCAAATGTGATAGTGAATGGGTTTTTTGAAATAATATTTGTGTAGAACTATATTGGAGTGTCTTGTACATATTATCAGATGTTTTTTAGAGCATATATTACTGATATTTTATATCCATGATAGCAGCATGTGAGTTTGTGATTGGTTTCAGGGGGAGTTTGATGCAAAATTGTCAAACAAGATGCATTGTTGTGCCCTTTTGTCATTGTTGTCAAAGGGGGAGAGTGAGCTAACTGCAACCATATTTCTGTGATGCCTTTTTGAAGTAAGGGGATTTCATATGTGGTGTTTCAATTTTGATATGAGTTGTTTTTTTGGCTGGTGCTTCTCAGGACAAATTTGAGGTTTGTTGTTGGTTTTCTTCAGGATGTTGCATTGTGTAGTTTGTTGCAGTTAATGTTGTGTTGCCAAAAATGCCAAAGGGGGATATTTTTGGCCTCTTGGAGTGTTATCATTGTTTTCAACACCGTTCTACATGGCATACTACATGGTATTTAAATTTTCCATTCATATTGGTGGTCATCCTACAAATTTGTCCATGTTTGCATAACGTAGTGTGTTTTCCAGCACACCTAGTTCGGAGGTAATTTTGGTGAGAAAGTTAATTTTTTATTTTTATGGCATGGATTATTGATCATATGTTTTGTAATGTATTATTTATCCTATGAGCATTGGTTTAATTATTTAATTTAATATTTCCCACTCTTTTTCATCTCCAAGTTCCTTGGAATGTGTTCTGGGACTTAGGAATGTAGGGGAAAATGCATTTAATTAATTTTTTTATGCAACATAGGCGATAAGGGTCATATTCATAGTGAATATAATTTAATTTTATGTTGCACAATGTGGTAAATTGTAAAATAAGTCGTTCACTCTTGGTGGGACCCATTTTGGAGTTATGTGGTGTAGTGTGGAGCTATTTTCAATAGTTTTTGGGATATCTTATGCATCTTTTTGGAAATTTTTGAGGAAGTGGCATCCATATTGGTCCCATTTTCTGTATTGGTTGTGGCATATCATGTTTGGAGTGTTAGTGCATGTTAGAGCTGATTGGTGTAGTGTGGACCACACACCTGTGCAAACTTTAGGTGAATGTGATGTGAGGTAAGCATGAGACCAAAGAGCAGAGAATGAATTTTATGAATGCCTTAGGATTTTGTGCCCTCCCTGGACTCCAAAACAAAAGAACAAGGAACTAATTCTATTGATTTTTTTTTCCATTTAGATTCCTCCAAGGGCTTCATATTTGCAACTGATGAAACTAAAACATCTGCAAGTGAATTTTCCTCCCTAGAAACATTTATTAGGTTGAAAGCATTAAAATCATCCATGATATCCCAAGCTCAGTGTTTGTATATTTTTAGGTAAGAGGCCTTGCACTAAAACTTACCTTTTATTTGATTGGCTACCAACTCTGAGTCTATAAAAACTTGGATATTTTTTACATTTTTATCTAAAGCAAATTTTAGCCCCAATATTAATTCCTCATATTCAGTCAATTTATTTGTGTAGGGAATTTTTAGGTGGTAAGACATGAAATGTGTCTAATTTTGAGGCCCTTTTAGAATAGACCTTATACCATAACCTTGTTTGGATTTAGATCCATCAACATGGAGTGTCCAAACATCATTATTGTGACTTGTTAGGGCTTTAACCGGTTTCACCTTTTATGCAATTGTTAAATTATAAACCCCCATTCTGCATTAATAAAATTAACAATCTCATTCTTGACATTGTATTAAGTTATACTAAATTTATACCGAGGCTCCTTGTTAATTCTTAACTAATTTGCTACACCTTTCTAAGGAAACCACATGTGCAAAAAAACTGTGGCCAAATAACCATTCAAGGATTTTGATCAATATTTTCTCAGAAGCATTTCGTATCCCATAGGAATATCTACCACCTAAATATCAATTATGTGTTATGCTCTCGGTTCATATGCCAATTGGATGTGTATATCTGGAGCTCACCTATCACTTTGACCTTAGTTTTATCCATTTGAATGACTCTATTATTAGACTTTACTGGTGTTAATCCTAATTGCTGGCAGATGGCTAAGGGCATGACATTAGCTGAAGCATCAAAACCACCAGATAATTATGCAAAATTTTCCCAAATATGCACAATGTTAGCAGGAAATGTGGAACTTCAATTTTTTCTTTATAGATTGCAATATTTGCATTTACCATTTTCTTTCTCTTTTCTTAAGGTTTAGCAAGGGGTTCATAATAAGTCTTAATAAATTTATCCCTTTGTTCATTAATTTGAGCAAGCTAGTGGAGGGTGATATTAGCCTTGATTTTCTTCATATCCTCCACTTTTTAATACCCTATATTGAGCAGAGCAACAAATCCATCCTATGTTTTTGGATCTTCTCCATAGGGTGGAGGAGGATTATTATTAGAGGAATGATTAGGAGGAATATTTTAAGAGTTGTTGGGAGGTGTGTATGTAGTTTTGGGATCTAGATTTTTGTTTTTGACATTGTAATTATCCCTTTTGAATTGCTAAAAATATTGTACTTCATCCATGGGCATTTCTGCAATGTTTCCTAACTCATTTGTAAATGTGAATGAATCCAAAACCATAGCAACATTATGTTTGGATGAACCAGAACTATCAACATTTATCTGATTTTTAGGAAAATCCAACTCACCTGAAAAATCTTCAAAATTATTGTAAAACTCTAGATAATCTGATTCCTTGTGTTGGGATGTTTCATGAATACTGCATCTATTAGGTAAATCCAAGTCACAAATATTTACTTCATGCCCCTTTCCTTTGTTATAATCCTTATTGGATTCATATGGTGGCTTGGAGAACCTATTTGGTTGGTAAGAAAACCAGTTTGAACTTTATTCCATAAACACTTACCTCTTAAAAATTAGTAAGTCGTTTGCCAACTTTTGGACCATCTTTGAAACTTCCTCAACTACAGTTTTATCATATTCTTTCTCCATAATCTGCACATGTCCAATGTATGCCAAAGTCAATGGATTTTCTATAGGTGGAGCTTGACATATTGGCAATAGCACTTCATGCAAAATGAGATTTAAAATAGGTATGTTTTGTGTAACAAAGTTTATTAAAGGAGTGCTTATAGGTTGAGGTTCTAACTATATCCTAGGAACCAGAGCTTCCTTGTAAGCTTGTGTTAGATTTGTGAAGTTGGTTTCTATCTTGATGAAAATAGAGGTCACCATATCCAAGGCATTCTTGTAAATCTCCAAGGCTATATCTGCACTTGGCATGTAATGACCAATCATTCTACCATAAGCCTTATGGAACCTCACATTGAAAGAACTGATAGTTTCATCGGATTCTCTTTTAATGCTGGAAATTACTGATACAACATGCTAAGATCAATCACTTGATCGAATTAAGACAAAAAAACTTGTTCCAAATCATCCCATATTGTGATAGAGTCATTTGTAAGATTCAAAAACTAGTCATACGCTTCCTCTTGGATAGTGAACGAGAATAACATACATGCCAAATATTCATGTTGCACATTGAATAGTTTGAGAGCATTTTTAAAAGCTACCAAATGTTCTTTTGTTGTTTTGATTCCACCATGCCTGTAGGTGGGAAGATATCTCTCTTGATTCCTAAGAAAATCATGGGCTACACTAGGTATATTCAAAGTAGTGGAGCCCAACCAATTGGCCATAACTATCTAATTTATTGTGGGATTTTGAGTCACAACTTGAGGTACCACTAGCAAAGATAAAACTATGTTGGATCGAGATTTGGCTCTCTTGAGATTGCTTCTCCTTGGGGTTTCCAACCTAGGCACAAGGAGATCTCCAACCCTTGGGTGGGACTTGGTTACTCTAAATGTAGAATCCACCTTTACCCAGCCTTTATTTTAATGTTGATAAGAGTTCTAATGTTCAAAAATAGAGCCTAGTATAGAACTATATTATGAGACTTAATCAAACACACAAACACCAAACAAACTATGTCCAACCCTCGTAGCACCAATTTAAATGTTGGTTGGTATTTTATGCACACCCAGTAAAGAGTGAACATAAAACATGAATAACACCTTAATGGGAATAAATCCCTCTCACTTTAGGATATGACTGGATATCCAAGGTGTGATTTACAGGGTTGGGTGAATGCTTTCATTTTTTTTGCTCTTGGAATAGTTTTCAAGAGAGTGCATGTTTTACCTCCAATGGGTTCAAACTTTGTTTGTTGCTGTTTAGTGGTGTTTTGTTCATTTATCATATTTTCATTATTATTTTGATCTAACTCCCAATTGAGCAAGTTAAAAGAATAAATAATTTTAAGAAGCATAAAAATGGTTCATTTTAGAAATAAAAATAGAGAGGGAGAGTAGGGCAAAAAATAAGGGTGAAACTCTACAATTTAATCATCAATCACCTTTCAATTTGAACATGTTATGTTCACAAATTAGGATAAATAGAATAATAAATAGCCCATATTTCTAAGACTGATTCATTATCTAGCAAGGAGTAAAGTAGGGTAATAAAATAGAGCAATTTATTTAAACCATAGTTTTCCCCAAAATTAACAGGGTGAATTAGTAGATAGCAAATGCTCATGTATGCAGATCAGAACTATCAAATTTAGATCTTCAAACAAAATTATTTAAATAATTCTTAATATAGTTTAACATTTCTAAAATTTTAGAATTGTTGGGATGATTTTACTGGTAGCTCTGCTCATGCAGCAAAATCAAAACTAGTAGGAAAAGAAATTAATTTTAGAAATATTAAATTATAGTTAAGTTCATAAATAACATCAACAGCCTATGGAAATCAATCATATTCACAAAGATTAAAAATAACAAAAAATTTAGTGAAAAAAAGAATAAGAAAGAGGGCACCATAAACACTTGAAGAACATATTAAGCACCTATCTATGTTGCTTCAAAGTAACACCACTAAAATCCCACATCAATAACAGAGGAGTTTAAAAAAAGTGTTTTGATAAAAAAAATTATTACAAATTCCTACATCCCTGTTAATGACCCAAAAAAATGCTTTTAAAGACAAAGCATTCCCTTGTTCATCTACTCTTACAAGCGGTTTAATTATTCTTGCAAGATATTTTACAAAAATCCTCCTTATAGACTTGGAGATTTCTACGTATTAATTTCACTAGTAATTTTTAGTTTTTTGCAAGTCTTACATAGTTAATAAATTTAGACAACTCAGAGGAGAAGAATTTTAAATAAAATTTAAACAAATAACTATGGGACATTCCTAGAAAAAACAACCTCATCAGTGGCAGACGTATTTATTCCCCCTAGCAGTTGCATAATTTTCTTTTAAATTCCAGCCAGTTGCAAATATTTATATTTTAATTTCCAACCAATCGAGTTTTGACTTTCTAGGTAGAGTAGATATTTTCTTTTTCAATCAACTACAAATATTTATTTTTAATTCCCACGTAGTTGCACTTTAATTTCTAGCCAATGCACCGAAGATGTATTTATCTCTTAGCCTACTACAAATATTTTTCACTTTACCAGGCATCTATAGATGCATTTATTTCCCTAGCAATCTAATCTTATCTCTGACAAATGGTGGCTGAGTGCAAATATATCCATTTTCGAGTGACTTGTAGATGTGTTTATTTCCTATTGACTTTCCAAATTTAGAAGATTTACAAATTTAATAATTATGGATAACTCATGGGAAGGGGAGATTTAAATAGTTTTTAAATAAAAATTGTGTGATATTCTCACCCAAAAACAACCCTTGTTAGTTGCAGATATTCAATTTTCTAGCCACTTGTAGATTTGTTTACTTCACAGCCAACTACAATTATATTTTTAATTTTCTAGCCACTTGTAGCTTTTTTTTACATTAGGAAGATTTTAATGCGAAAAACATTAAAAATTCCACATTGTTTGACTTTTTGTCCTTTTCAATGTAAGTTGCCTTATCCTTGAATAAATTCATGCACATTCAGATAGTTCATCAAAATTCCATGTGAATGTGCTATATCTAGATATTTTCTACAAATTTTGGAGATAGGAATTGCTTTTAACTATGACTGAAACACAGGAACCATTTTGTGATTGGAAGATAGGTGCCAGACTGTGACTAGAAGATAGGCATCAAACTATGATTAGGAGACAGGTGTCACTCTATAATTGGAAGATAGGAACCAGAATGTGATTAGAATATTGGCAAAAGACTATGACTGGAAGACACGCGCCACTCTATGACTTGCATACATGCACCTGATAAACTTGTAAAATGCACAAATACTTAAATTATTTATTAGAAAACCTGCCAAAGCATGCAAAAATCAGAATTTCATGACCAAAACAAAACATATTAAATAATGGTAAAATAATATTTAATAATGCATAAAGGAAAGAGGTTTGTTTTATTTTAAAGTGGACAAGGAAAATTGTACACCAAGATTTAAACCTTCAAAATAAAACAAACCAAAGCAAACACAATAAAAGACTAAATGATTTTAGATTTCAAAAGGGTCCCCTTAGAAAATAAAATTTCAAATTTCAAAAGACTATAATTTTATTATCCATGCGGTGTGTTGCTTCTCAATAGGAAAATTAATCCTCTTCTCTCCAAATTTTCTATGCCATCCTAAATTTTACCCATTTTAGCTTAACAATCGGGATTCCATCAACTGCTCTTAGACATATTGGTTCAGTTTTTCTAGGATCCATCTTAGGCATTCTTAGAGGTCTATGAGAATCCTTAATATTAATGTGAGTATTAGTCTAGGACTGTCCACCACAAAGGGTATCCCTAAAATTTATTTTTGGGTTGAGAACTTGAAATACTTACCCTTCAAAGGGGTTTCCATAGTGGATCTATTTTTGGGGCATTCCTTAGCATTAGTATTGCTTGAGTTCTAAACCATTTTTTTTTCTAAGGAGTCTTCTCTTATTTGATCTGTAGCTTGAAACTTATTTCTAGGTCTCTTAAATTGATGCCTTGAACGTCGATGAAAGGTGTGATTTTCACTTTATTCTTGGGTAGAAAATTAGAAGTAGTTTTCAATCAAGTTTTTATCATGAATATTTGTTGAATGATAGATTCCTAACCCATCGCGGGTCTCTTACAACATATCTAGCATTTATCTTGGGGAAAAAAACTAGTTGCTAGGGCTTTTAGGACCCAAAAAATAGCCTCTATCATCACCTGTGCTTGACCCATAGATGAAACCCTCATACAGTCACCTTTGAAACCTTTATAGTAGTCTAAAAATCTAAAGAATTTAATCTTGAGAGTGATAGAATTTCCCCATAGACTTCCTTATTTATAACCTCCTTTTTCCTGTGAATATATGTTCTCTTAACCTGATTTTACACTATATTCACCTGAGGGATTTGTTTTTCATATTATTTTATCTTCCTTTATTTGTTGATATAAATAATGTTGTCCTAATTTTTTATTTTTTTCTTGAACCTACATGTTTTTGTCTTGAGAATCCAAACTAAGTGGGATCCATTTCCTTTCCCCTTCAACTACCTCTATGTAATTGTGAATGTAGATTTCATATTTGTTTTTAATGTCATCCTTTATATTCTTCCATTTGTCTATGTTGTTTAGAGGTCTTTGCTCTAACCATGCATCTTTCCAAAAGGATATATAGTCTCCATTCCCTATCCTCCATCTCACATTTCTCCATAATAATTTTTTGCTTTGAGTTAGGAAATTCCATATCACTAAACCTTTACAAGGGTCTCAAACAGAAAGCACCATGTGCTTATCTTGATTATCCAAATACTTGGATGAAATAATTTTTTCCTAAACATTGTCAGGTTCTCTCATCATTCTCCAACAAATTTTACCAACCACAACTTCACTTAACTCTCTAATATTTCTAATACTTGGTCCTCCTTTATTTTTAGGTTTACAAACTTTTTTCCAAGCCACCAAAGCTAATATTTATTTCTCTTCAACTCCTATCCAAAGAAAGGTTCTTTGGATCTTCTCCAAAACATTGGCTACCTTGACTAGAATTTTAAATATTGAGAGAAAGTAGACTAGAATGGTTTACAAAACACTCTTAACAAGTTGAAGTTTACCATCTTGGCTTAACAAATTGCCTTTCCACCCAACCAAATTCCTTTAGAATCATCAATAATATGATCCCATATAGAGTCTTGTTTCTCCCCACAAAATAAGGACATTCCCAAATAGATTGAAGGTAGATTTCCAACCTCACATCCTAATGATCTTAATATCCTTCTCTATCTTTCAAGGGGAGTGTTAATAAAGAACACTTTACTTTTGTTCAAATTCACCTTTTGTTGGGAAGCTTCCTCATAAGTCTTTAGGACTTGTTTGAAGCCTTTAGCTTCTTTCATAGTAGCTTTCCCCAAAATTATAGTATCATCAACAAATTATTGATGTGATACCAAAGGAGGAAACTAGTATAACTTTATTAATATCTCCTCTATTTCTTGTTGCTATAATACTTCTCCCTAGTGCTTCAACCAGGATAATGAATAGGTGTGGGATAGAGGATATCCTTGCTTGATACCTCTATTGCTTCCAAAAATCCTACTAAAGAGCCATTCAGTAATATTGAAAACATAGGAGTTATTATGCAACTCAAAATCCATCTTCTCCATTTCTTCCCAAAACTAAATTTCTCCAAAATTTTATTCATAAATCTCCAAGAAACCCTATCATATGCTTTATTCATATCTAATTTTATAATCATACCTTCTCTTCCACTTTTCTACAAGGAATGGAGGGTTTCATGAATAGTAATAATACCATATAGAATTTTCCTACCCTGAACAAACCCTCCATGTTGTTCTAGTATAATCTAGTTCAATATAGGTTGCATCCTATTAGACATGACTTTTGTTTGATTTTATTATTAGTGTTATGGGTCTATAATCCTTAAATTACTTAATCCCTTTCTATTTGTGGATTATATTATTTTGTACCTTGAGTACCATTGTAAATATTTAGATTAGGAAGTGTGTTTATTATTTAGAATGTGTCAAGGTGTAAAGAGTGTTTATGTGTCATGTAATCAAGTTTGAATAATGACTGAAAGGTGTCATGTGTGAGTTATGAGGTGTCATATGTGTAAGTGAATATTCATGTGTGATGTGTCAATATTAGGAGTAAGAAGTTATGTAATCATGAGAGACTTTATCATTATCCAATATGTGTCAATATTAGGAGTAAGAAGTTATGTAATCATGAGAGACTTTATCATTATCCAATAAAGGCATATGAAAGGTTGCATATCTTATGAGTTTGAGGAGATCAAAGTCAAGTGTATTGAAGAGTCTCATGGAAACTTATATATTGATGATAAAGCTCTATTCTATGTAATTGAATGTATCAATGAAGTTTTTTATTTTGCAATATTGGTGTTATTATGATTTAATGAGATTAGATGTGATTATACGATATTGGGAAACATAGACATATGGTATTTAGGACCATTTGCTAATAGTGGTATCATATCCACTTTAGTAAGCTCTATCTAGGGTGGAGAAAGAGGAAGATATTGTAGAGAATGAGTGAAATATAGCTAGAACCAGATTATGGTATAAATTTTGAGGAGTGAGAAAAATAATATTGGAGGAGAGGAAGAATTACGCTAAGAGAATGTGAAGCACTACTTGAGTGGAGAACATATAAAGGAGGAATTTAGATAATGTGAGAGAACAAGAGCTACTAGATTTTGGAAGTAGCTGATTGAAGAATATTTGTAGGTAAAGTTATCTAAGGAGAGACATCTAAAAAGGAGTAATTTGAAGCCATATCTGAAGCCATATGTTCAAGAGCTTAAAAGGAATGTTGGATGGAGCAAAGGAACATGCAAAATATTGAAGTTAAATGAATTTTGAAAACTTTATTGCAGTTGGACAAACATTGAAAGCCTAGAACCTGAGCACAGTAATATTGGATTTGGATGAACATTGAAATCCTGATTGAAGCTATACAAACATTAAAATCTTAGAACCTGAGTGTAGTAAATTGAGGTTAGACGGACGTTGAGCATTTGGAACCTAAGCTAGCACAAAAAAATTGAGAAGCTTCAAAAGGACTAGAGAGAAAAGGCATGAGAATTGGATAGCCTTCAAGTTGTAGACATAATGCTTGAAACATTGCTACATAAGGGAGACTTAGAACATGGGCATTTCGTGTAATGCTTCTTGGATGCCTAAATCAATTAACAAAAAATTTAACCAAGAAGGAAATGTGGAATCATATTGAGGTAACATTTTTAAGAGTATTTAGAGTGCATTTGAATAATATTTTGAGTGCATTATTTGAAGAGAATATTTTTATTCTTGAAATTTAGGGAGTTATAAGATATTTTTAAAAAGGAACAAACATGGGAGATAAAAAGAATTTAAAGAATGAATTGGAGTTATAAGGAAATGAAATCAATTATTTAAAATTTAAATTTTTTAGATTGATTTAATTAAATATTAGAGGAAATTAAAATTTGGATAAAGTAAATGAAATCAAGGAGATATAAGAGGATTTAGAAATATTGAATTTGAAATTAAAATTGATTGAAATTGAAATTAAGGAAGAAGTGAAAAATGAATTGAATTTAAAAATGAAATTGAAAATTTGAGAAATAAGAAAAATAAGAGAAATTTAAAATTGAGAAAATTAGAAATTAGAATTAGTTCTTGTTGTGGAGTTTCCCGCTTACCCTTAAGAGATTTGTCACATCATGGGGAACTCTTAAAATCACAACTGGCACTATGTATTCTGGAAGATCCACCTCATTAACCTGGGAATAGACTAACTTTGATAGCTCTAAACCGACCATGTTGGGTAAGGAAACCCCAAGCAATGGGCCTTTTTACTAATGCTTCACAATGCACACACCCACTATGCCAGACAAAATGTTTTTTTGTTCTTTTGATATTTTTAGTGACCGAACCTATCAATATTAAACCTATAAAACCCAGACCGGTGCCTTATCCATTACAGAGTCGTAGCAGTTTGATAAATGACTTTAGAAAGATAACAGAAAGAATAACTAGTTAATTTTACTCCATTCAAAGGATGTAATGTAAATAAAAAAATTAAACTAGAAAGGGAAGGTATTATTTATGGACTCTGATTGCAGTAATACATAAACAAGCTAACACGAGACAATCACACAAAATATGCCAAGGGAAGAGTTGAGAATTCATTAAGAAAAGATGTGCATAGAATAGATTACCAAAGTTCTTGATCCTCATATGCCATTTTATTACAATAAACCTTCTGTTTGAATGTTAAAAACAAGGGGTATCTCCTCTCTGTCCTGGTTGCAGTGATGTAAGAGTTCTCAACTCCAGTGCGTTTCGCAAGAAATAATCACAGTGAACGACGCACCTTGAAAATATCCGGTAAGTGACAAGAGAACGACGATAAGAAACAAACATAGGAGACAAGGGAAAATATGACTCAAACAACAAACAAAGCTATACCTAGCTTTTCTCTCTCAGAGGTTTGATCAAAAAAATTTACTGCTGTAGGTTCTCCTTATAGTGCGGACTCCTTGACCATTGTAACCACCCGTCATGCTGTAAGAATCCTGTTGTACCCAAACTTGGGATGCACTCAAAAAGGGATACGTATCCCATGTTATTTCTATGCAGGTTGAGGCTATGCATCTCCACTGGTACTGCCTTGTGCTGGCGGCTATGGCCCTCCTAGTGCATGTGTTGTGGCAGCGATGGGCCCTACTCCCACCCTGTAATTTTGAATGGCTTGGTCAATGAATTCCCAAGCCTCATCGTGAAATTTCAAGGAGAAGAGAAGTAGGTTCAAATCTTGCATGGCCTCAACTATTCGGTCCTTAGCCCACTACACATTATTATTGGTAAATTTGCACAGGCATTCTACCATATCCACCAAATTCGTGAAGTGTTTAGATAGCCTATCGCCATAATCTAAATAAAAATCTTGAATTCTTTGAAAAACAAAATCTTTGATAATTGGGGCTCGTCCAAAGTCCTCAATAGAAAGGCCATAGTAGGCCAGCTCATCATTGACCTCATACTCAGATTTTGCTACCTCTTGACTCCACTGGCACCAATTTTGCTCATTTTGTAAAAATAGGGAGACCTTGATGTATTCTTCCACAAAGAAGCATAGGGAGTCATTTGATAGAGCGATTTTTAGCCAAAAAATGGGCACGTAGTCCTCCTAAAACCTCTTATATATCGGCATGATTGCATCTATTCTCTGCCTCCCATGCTGTATGTTATCCTGTATGAGACCTACTGCTTATCTTACAACATATATATCTATCAGGATGGACTCCAAATTTATCATTTTGGGCTGGATCTTCTCCTTCATTTCTTGTTTAAGTTCATCTACTGACCCAAGTTGGACCCTAGTCTGTGTAGTGGAAGGAACGAGCATATTTTGTCTATCAACTTCAGCCTGAAGCTGCTTGACCTTGAGCTGCAATGGCTCTACCTCCATAGCTTTGGCTTTCAATTCTTCAATTTCTCTTTCCACTACCTTGGCCACCTATGCTTGAGCAGCCACTTGTGATTTCATCATTTGGATGGGTGCAACAGATGCTCGAATGACTCCTTTGCTTGTATCTATAGTGGCCTCTCTCATGTTGGGTGGTAGGGGGATCTCAAAAGAGGCAATAGGTGTATCGATGGTTTCTTGTCCAGATGTCTCCCTGTGCCTGACTATCCCCTTGCTTGGAGATATTTGTTCTTCTATATCCTAGATCTGATCTTCCTCATCGACTGTGAACTAGCAAGCATCCGTAACTTTAGCCATTGTAAAATTTTCTACTCGTAGATCCAACGACTAGGTCCTACCATTTTTGTGATTAGGGGACCGTGTGGGGCTACGCACTTTGTAACCTCTCAAAATATTTGACAGTGCCCTAGCCTGCGCTATCTTTTTCATCACCCTAGGTCTTATCTGATGTTATTTTTTATTTACTACCAGGGTGGTAGAATATAATGAACATTGACTTTCCATCAATTGACCTTGCTCATGTGGGCTTATCAAGGTTAGCGTTGATGATGTGGTGGCCTGTTGAGAAGAGCTAACGGCCAACTCCTTCCCTTTTGAAGTGGCAATGGGGGAACTGGAAGAGGAGGGGATTTTGGCCTGTTCGTCAACTATCTTTACTATGACCTTGTTGGTCATGAATCCGCATAGTCATATAAAATGTGCCCTAGACCTGGCCAACATTGAAAGACCGAGAGAAAGAGAAGTCTCTTGGGCTAATCTCCAGAGATGGCTGGCTCCCAAACTAATCTAAACTAGTTTCAAGGTTCAGGGTTAGAAATAACAGAAAGAGATGGAAATATGGCTGAATCCGATAGTTGATAGGGAGAACAACCTCAGATAGCAAATAACCAAAAATAAATCTTGAAGATAAGCAGCAACTAATTCTTAGAATGCACATACAGAAATTGGATCAAACATTGACCATAAGTTTGCCTTCAATTATACTTCAAATGTTCAAATGAAAACATAGCCAAATTCAGAATAGCAGAATTCAACTTATATATTAGCACTTGACTAAGCAGAAGTGAATTACACAGAAAGCATCACATGAACAAAAATTTGGATCACCAACTCAAAAGACTCTAAGAACAGAGCAAAATACGTCTAGGATTTTTGCTTCAATTTTTGCAAAAAGGTCCTCCCCTTTTCTTGAGATGTACATTAGTATTTATAGAGGTCTTCCCTCTCTCTTTCGAATTGCAGCATTTAAAACATAAAACAGATTTTAAAGAGGTGATTCACAAAATATGCACTTGAAAAGAGAAACAACCCCCCTAAATCTGCCTCAGATAAATCACATTCCCTGCTTTTATGGATCAAGTTTGAAAATCGAACGGAAACAAGGGACCAGATTTCTTCATTAAATGATTGTTCTTGGGGTATGCTTGAGTTGTTTAGGAGATCATGAACAAGAGCTTTTAATATCGAAGGCATCTTTAATTTTGGTGGCTTTGAAAACTGCATGGTTTAACACGTATATGATTGTCGTTGGGCAATTTCCTCTTGATATTAAATTTTGGAGAGCTTTGATATTTAAATTAAATGTTGGGAAACATTTAATTTTGGAGCCTCTTTGACCTTGATCTCAAACCAATTGGAGAGCTTTTAAAACATGCAATATGAAGAAAAATGCAAACATAAGTTTATTGGGCCTTTGTTGTTGATTTTGTCCTGAAAATGCGACGTGTCACAAAATACTGACATTTTTCCCTCGCTGCTTTCTTCTGTTGCTACCAGTCGTGAAATCGCAACAATCTTCTCTCACTTTGCTTTCATCTTCTTGTAAGTCACGAAATCGTGACATTTTCCACTTGCTTGGCTTTGTCTTCTTTACATCCATGAAAATGTGATGTGTCACGAAATCGTGATAATTTGCCTTTGTGTTTTTCCTTCGCTACTCCTTGTCGCAAAAATATGATAGGTCATGAAATCGCGACATCCTCCTCTCGCTGTGCCTTATATTCATGCACTTCTGCAAAAATGTGACAACTCATGAAATCATGACATCTTCCTTCGTTTGGTTCCTTCGCTGCTCCTTGTCACAAAAATGTGACAAGTCATGATTTCATGACATTTCGTACTTGGCACTGTCCTTTCCACTTTCTCCCCGTGAAAACGTGACAATTCATGAAATTGCAACATTTTCTATCTTCTTGTACTTCTCTGCTTTCTCCCCATGAAAACATGAGATGTCGTGAAATCGCGACAATTTTCTCATCTTGATCCTTCCTCGCTTTCCTACCGTGAAAACATGACATGTCACAAAATTGCGATAATTTTCTCTCACATTGTACCTTTCTTGTTTCTCCTTGCGAAAATGCGACATGTCGCGATATCGTGACAATTTTCTCCCGCCTTGTACCTTTCTTGTTTCTCCTTGCGAAAATGTGACATGTCATGATATCACGACAATTTTTTGTCTTCTCCTTCATTGTCGCCTCCTGCTGCGAAAATGTGACATGTCACAAAATTGTGACATTCCGTACCATCTTGCTCCTTCCTCGCTTTCTGCCACAAAAACGTGACAGGTCACGATATCGTGACATGTCGCGAAATCGTGACATGTCGCGAAATCGTGACATTTTTCCTTGGCGCTCCCCTTTGCTGTTGTATTGCACGAAATCATGACATCCACTTATCACTTTGCTTTCTTGCCACTGTCTTCCATGAAAATGCGATAGATCGCGAAAATGCGACATGTCGCAATGTCGCGAAAACTTTGCCTTTACTGCTCCCTTTTGCTGCTTTCTAGTGTGAAACTGCGACAGGTCACGAAAATACGACATGTCACGATTTTGTGACATTTTTTATACTTAGCTTTTTTCTTCATTGGACGTCATGAAAACATGACAGGTCACGATATCGTGACATGTCGCGATATCGCAACATTTTTCACTTACTTTGCTTTGGCACAAAACTTGTAGAGATTTTTGTTTTTACTAATTATCCCTTTTGAGGTGCTTGGAGGGACAAACAGAGGAGTGAGTATCTCTACAATTTGTGCATTATTTTGCATGAACAACAACAACAACAAAATGTGGTAAAAATGCCAACATTCTTGGTGGCTCTCGGGGTATACAGTTTTGTTGTATGCACGAATCCCAGGCCTTTATTCATTGGGCAACATAGTCAAGAAGCTGGAGGAGCAGAAGAAGTGAGTGATGGTTGATGTTGGACATCTCTACAGGCTGCTGCAACAAGCTCTCGCTGGCGCTCGGCACTTTAAAATAGGTCTTTCAATAGAAATTGGAGGAATAGCAGAACTTCCCTTATTCCTTTAACTACTACATTTTTCCTAGCTCGGTTGAGCTGGGTAATCACTAGGTGTTGTGAAAGGGTCTCTATGGCAGTGGTGAGAAGCACCTAGATTGCAAAAATGGGAATGAATGGGATGATGACCAGCAAATGTGCAGGCCATGGAACGGGAATGGTGAATAATGGAATGGTGGAATATGGAGGAGTAGAAGCGATAGATACAACAACTGAAGAGGGTGCTATTGTGCTACCAGCTGCTGGGATTCCATTAAAATAGATGGGATGGAGAAAGCGATGGGAACTATGGAGAAGTGCTCAAAATACAAAGGATTGGAAGAAAGGGGAAGTGAAGAAACGGGAACATCAGAGAGGGGAGTAGAAACAACAGTAGTGGCTTGATTATGTACAGTGGAAGGAGTGGGAAAGAATGGGATGAATATAAGAAAGTGGAAGAAAGAAGTATATGAAAGCCACTACCTGCTAGGAAGGAAAAGAAAAAGAGAGAGAAATAGACATACCTGCGGGCTTATGTGCAAAAGGAGCCGAAGTTGACGAATTCTGCACAAAGGAGGACTCCTACAAGTAGTGCTTTTTTTTTTCTTTTTTTTTATATGTACAAGGTAACACTGTGTTTTCACATTATGAAATTGGCCATGGAAAATTCATTTTCTTTGTTATGAAATTGGCATTGAAATTGGCCATGGAAAATTCATTTTCTGGGTGGAGCTCTTCCAAAGCTTCTTCCATTAAGTCAAGCTTGCCAAATTCTTTAGACATCATGTGCACCGAATTTTCTAACTTGTCCATTTCATCTATTCTCTCCACATGAAATGTGGAAGGCTTCTCATTGAAAATTTTCACCTTTTTACCTTTATGGATTACCTCCAAATGAGTAAAATCCAAAGAAAGGTAACCCTCGAGTTTAACAATGAATTCTCGAGAGAGACACATACCAAAACATGGCTCTAGGTCCATTTGTTGAGAAGCAACACACCCCCATTGAAAAATGAATTTCCATCCTTTGAAAACTTTGAGCTTTCATTTTTGCAGTAGGGACCCTCTTGATGATTTTCAGTTTTAATCCTAGATTTTTTACTTGCCTCTTTCTTCTTCAAGTTTTGCTTGTGTCAAAGCATCCAAGTTTTCTTGCATTCTGGCTTTGTTATCTCAGACTTCACTTTTTACATGCTAGAATCATTCATGGATAAAAAAAGTCTTACACCGGTATGAGAAAAATGCAGAAAACAGACAGATAAATTCATTAGAAATCAAAACTTTCCTTTTTTGGCAAAGTCGCGAAATCGCGACACTTCCATTTATGGAAATGTCACGAAATCGCGACAGGTTTTCAGAAAATCGGCTAAGTATGAAAAGCGTAGCGAAATCGCGACACTTTCCATTTTTGGAAATGTCGCGATATCGCGACACTTCCATTTTTGGAAATGTCGCGATATCGCGACACTTCCATTTTTGGAAATGTCGCGATATCGCGACACTTCCATTTTTGGAAATGTCGCGATATCGCTACCGATTAGGAGAGAGAAAGCCGGATTGTACGGAATGTCGCGATTTCGCGACATGTCACGAAATCGCGACAAGTTTGGAGAGAGAAGGCGAAGTTGTACGGAATGTCGCGATTTCGTGACATGTCGCGAAATCGTGACAAATTTGAAGAGAGAAGGCGAGATTGTACGAAATGGTCACGATTTCGCGACATGTCGCGAAATCGCGACAAATTTGGAGAGAGAAGGCGAAGTGTACGGAATGTCACGATTTCGTGACATGTCGTGAAATCGCGACAAATTTGAAGAGAGAAGGCAGGATTGTACAGAACATCGCGAAATCGCGGCTTGCGAGAGAGAAAAGTTGCTAAGTGTGAAAAATGTCGTGATTTCGTGACATTTTCGTGATAGGTTGGACAGAAAAGTGCTGAAGGGCAGAAGGGGTCGCGATTTCGTGACATGTCGCGTTTTCGCGGCCAGGATGGAAGGAAGAGGCCAAGGCAGGAGCATGTCGTGAAATCGCGATGTCGTGATTTCGCGACGTCGCGAAATCGCGACATGAAGGAAGAAAGATGCATGGAGCAGGGTCACTGTCGCGATTTCGTGACATGTCACGAAATCAGCATTTTCACGGCCTATGGAGCAAAGAAGTTATGCAGCAAGGGGGATGTCGCGATTTCGCGACATGTCGCGAAATCGTGACATGTCGCATTTTCGCGACCCTGACAGAAAAAGGCCAGAAATGCAAGACAGCTGGAAATGGACACGTGTCACGATTCTGTGACACGTGTCAAAACACTGCAAGCCACGTATCAGATAAATAGAGCCGACATGCAAGTAAACTTTAGGGCTTCATTTTAATATTTAAGGTCTTGATTTAATAATTTTAAAATGCTAATCCATCTTTTGTCTTTCATGCAGGAAGCCATCTGGCACTTACGGGATAACGGAGAAAGGGCCATAAAGACAAAGTCGAATGCAAATTAATCAAAGACAGCCATATTGAAAGAAAAGATGCCGAGAATTGCTGTTTCATCCAATTTTTATAGATCTGGCCGCAAAGAGACTTTACGGTGACTAAGCAATTGCCCTTTTTAATGGAGCATGTCGAGAATTGGTCGAAAAATGGAAATATCTACACACGCTACCGAAATTTGCCGATGGATGCATTTAATGAAAATTTATGGCAGAATTAATAGCTTGCAGAGATTTTCAACTCGGGGATGGCTCGACGGAGGTGAAATGTCGGAGAAGTGGTGACTCATCCAAATTACCCGAGGGAATTAATGAGGACATTTATTTACGATTGCGGGTGAATGCAAGTGGCATTCGAATTCTATCTTCTCCATTTATGGCAACTGATCGCACTGATTTGCAGAATGGTTAAGTTTTATCCGAACTTTGTTTTAAATGGCTTTATATTGTAAAACCCGGGTCCTAGGGTTTAAGATGATAAGACTTAGGGTTTGAGAAGAAGATATTTCTAAAAAGATCAGGGTCTGTCCTGAGTCTATAAATACTTCTTCTCAATGTAATCGCAGGAGGCGGAAACTTAGAAATAAAAGACTATTGAAGCAATTTCTTGCAAATATTGTTAAATACTTTGTTTCTGGACTTGGAGTTGATGTGCTTTTGTTTTCTGTGATAGCATGGCCAGGAGCCTAATCTTTTGCAGATTGTGATAAGTTCATCTCCTTTTGTTTTCCGTTTCTTTAAAGTTTATTAAATATATGTTGTGAATCTGTGTTATCAAGATTAAATATGTTGTTAGGCTTCATTTGTTCTATTGTATGCTAGGGAAAATTACAGATTTAAGGTTCAAGTCTGTTCTAATTGCTCTGTCCTCACTGTGCGAGCTAGGCTATCGGTGAAAGATATCAATTTTAACCGACTTCCCTTCGGTTTATAATTTTCTGTTAGAGTTGTTCCATCTCTGCCTTATGCTCTTAGTAGGAAGTGATCTTAGAAAGCTGGACACTTTCTTCTTTGATTTGTTCCGTTGTGAAGCTGATAGTATAAATAAAATTGGTAGTTTTGTTTTACAGTTAAATTTGATAAACTTCTCTTTTTGCCTTACCCTACCCTCTTTGTTTTACCGTGAAATGATCCATTTTTATTTTCTTTTAATTTTGTCTTTTATTTAAATCTGCTGACCCATAAGAGCTAGATCAAAGAATTAATTTTAAATCTGATTGTCAACAAGTGACAATTTCTGAACATTACTGAGCAAGTTCAGTGAGCCCGTTGTAAGGTACAGACAGTCCATATTGAAATCTATTCCAGAAGCGAAAAAGAGTGAATTGACATTCGACCCGACTCTGTAACTCACACCTTGGATAACCAGCTAGATCCTAAAGTGAGTGGGATTTATCCCGTATAAGTGTTATCAGAGTTTTGTGCTCATCCTTCACAGGGTGTGTATAAAAGTCGGACCAACATTTAAAAATGGCGCTAGAAGGAGGGCCTACTGAAATTCGGTCAGTATTGTAAGTTGTCAGTACAATTTTTTAAGATTGCCAGAAAAGAAGACCTCAAGTTCAGTACTCTATTAAGGATTGTAAGTTTGTAAGTGCTTGTGAAAAGCTGGATTCTACATACAGGGTAACAAGGTCCCACCCCAAAGCTGGAGAGCTCCTTGTCCCTGAATTAGAAACTCCGAGAAGAAGTAGCCTCAAAAGGGCTAAGTCTCTGTCAGAAATAGTTTTATCACCACTGATAGTTACTCCAACCACAACTCAGAATATCACTAACAACCAAGTAGTAATGGCAAATTGGTTGGGCTCCACTGCTTTGAATATTTCGGGTATAGCCCATGACCTTCCCAAAAATCCGAAAAGATATCTCCCCAGATATAAACATGATGGGACAAGAACTGCAGAAGAACATTTGGTTGCATTCAAGAATGCTTTGAAATTATTAAATGTACAGACATGAGGATGTTGCCTGCAGACTATTCCCGTTCACTCTCCAGGAGGGAGCTTATGATTGGTTTCTAAACCTCACTAATGATTCTGTCACCAGCTGGAATGACTTAGAAAAAGTTTTTGTGTCACAGTTCGGAGAAGTGATAGATCCTAGTATATTGTACCAACAGTTTTCTGGCATCAAAAGAGAATTAGGTGAATCTATCAGGTCTTATAATGTTAGATTCCAGAAAGCTTATGGCAGACTTACTGGGTATTATGTACCGAATGCTGACCTGGCATTAGAGATCTTTAGAAACTCTCTGGATCCAATGACCTCTGTCTTCTTGAAGAGAGATCCCACTGTTACTAATTTGACAGAAGCTTATAAAGAAGCTTTGATTCTGGAAAGACAGTTGGGACCCCAGCCTTTAAATGCCCAGCAAGTTCCTCTGGTTACACAAGCTGCCCCTGTGTTCAATCCCATTCCACATCGAGTGATGTTGCCAGCTTGTCAGACTCTACCATCAGCAAATCCATTGGCTGTAGCACCTGTTGAGAATGTACAGAACCCAGGCAAAGAGGCTGACAATGCAAGAGTTGAAGAAGTCTCCAAAATAGTTCAGAAGCTGGCAAATGATTTCTTGAGTTTTAAAAGGCAAGTTTCTACAGGGGACAACTCCAACAGATATTCATATCAACCGAACAGATTCAACCGGCCCCCGTATGAACCTAATAAATATTACAAGGGTAAGGCTCATGATGTGAATATTTGCGATTTAGCTCTGCCTAACTGGTGCAGAATACATGCCACTTCTCAGCATGGGGAGTTGGATTGTCTGGAATTTTGCAATGCATTTGAAGCTTTGTCTGGAGATTTGATCTCCCCTGAAAATCAAAGAACTGTTGATGGCCCAAGTTCATCCGGCCATAGTGCAGCTATGGTCCTGGATTCTTTCACTTTCCCGGATGAATCTGAGAATGTAGTTGAAATGCCTATGGATGAGGTGCAGGCTTTCCAGTAGTACAGAAGAGATAATTACAACCTGAGGAACAGGAATCCGGAGCCTAATACTACATCAACCCCTCCGGACAACTCTCACAATGTTCCTCCCGACCCCTCTCCAAGCAATAATCCATCTCCACCAAAGGGAGGAAATCTGATGAGAGGACCAGATGCTTTTGTCCCTCCACTTAATAAAGGATATAACATAGTGGAGGATATGAAAAATATTAAGGCCAACATTACTCTACATGAGTTGGCACAGATTTCAGAGCAGAGAGACAACCTGATAAAAACATACTCTGGCCCTGCTACTAAACCTGTGGACAAAGGAAAGAAAATAGCAAATGCCAATCTAGCCATGTACAAAGAAAAAACTGAAGTTCCCCCCTTTTTACTGACCGTCCGTATTTTTGGGAAGAACTTACATAATTGTTTGGTAGATTCGAGTGCATCTGCTAATGTTATGCCTTTGGCCATTTGTCAATAGTTGGGTCTCACCCCAATGAAGTCTGAAAGGAGAGTTGTCCAATTAGACAAATCAGAGGTTAAAGTTGTTGGAGAGCTTCAAAATATTCATATCCAATTAGCATCTGAGCCAAGGGCTCAACATAAAATTGAAATTCAGGTTGTGGATATCCCTGTGGGGTATGGGATGCTGTTGAGTAGAGATTGGTCGAGATCTCTGAACGGATACTTGGCAACATGATTTTTCACACATGTGGTTGCCGTGGAAAGGAGTGGCAAATCAATTACGGGTTGAAAGAGAACCCACGTACAAGCATACAATTACCGAGTACAATGCAGAGAATGAAACTGTAAATATTGCAGAGGTAGATATTGGAGTCTACAATTTAACAACGGGACAGATTAACAAGTTTAATAAAGCTCATCCTGTACATACTAATGAAGTCTGGACACTTCATGTGGATGGGGCTAGATCTAAACAGGGTTCTGGAACAGGGGCAGTCCTTAAAGGGCCTGAAAGTCAGACATATTTTATGTCTTACCGCCTACAGTTCCCTTGTACAAATAATTTAGCAGAGTATGAAGCTCTGATTTTAGGTTTGAAATTTGCATTGGACAAAGAAGCAAGAAATATTCAAGTTTTTACTGATTCAAAATTGGTGGCAAATCAAGTCAAAGGTAAATTCTAGTGTAAAGCATCTTATTTAAAAGGATACAAACATCGGGCTTGGGATCTTGTAGAAGACTTTGATGCTTTCAATCTGACACACATACCCAAAGAGCAGAATTCCCATGCGGATGTCTTGGCTTCTTCAGCTGCAAGTTTAAAACCATTGGAAGAATTTAAATGGAACAAGTTTTCAATTGAGTTAGTCCCTTGTCCTTCAGTTCCAAACAATATAGATAATTTTCAGGTTTTCTCTGATGATCAACAGATTGTAAACTTTTTGCAGAGTACTAACACATTTGAAAATGCTATAATCGATGAGGGCCAAAGGGATACCCTGCTGGAACAGTTAGATGATGACAGGGGAATAATGAGGTTGAAGGACAACAGAATTCCAAAAGGGATGGTGGAGCTGGAGCGGCTCTTTGATGTTGACAAAATCAAGCAAAAGGTGAATTCTGAGGATTATGTGGGTGCCACAGATAGTGAAACTGAAGACCTGAACATGGGGACTGAAGAAGATCCCAGGCACATCAAGTTGGCTAAGAACTGTGATCCAAAAATAAAAAGAAGTATGATTGATTTTCTTCACAGGTCCAAGGATGTTATGGCCTGGTCATACAAAGACTTAAAGGTATTTGATCCTAAAGTTTACACTCATATTATACCTTTAAAAGAATTCTGCAAACCTTTCAGGCAAAAACAGAGGCATGTCAATGCTCTGTTAGAGCCCCTCATCCAGAAAGAAGTAGAAAAGCTATTGAGTGCAGCCATTATTTTTCCCATCAGGCATTCTACTTGGGTGGCCAATCTGGTGCCAGTCAGAAAGAAAAATGGAGAGATCCGCCTGTGTGTGGACTTTAGAAATTTAAACAAGGCATCTGAAAAAGATAATTACCCTCTACCTTCCATGGATGAGGTGCTGCAGATTGTCAATGGTTCGGAGATGATGTCTTTCCTGGATGGTTTCTCAGGGTACAATCAGATTTTGGTTGAGAAGGAAGACAGAATGAAAACTGCTTTCACAACTAAGTGGGGAACTTTTGCTTACAAGAGGATGCCATTTGGATTAATAAATGTCGGAGCTACATTTCAACGAGCAATGGATCATGCTTTCAAGGGCCTTATGGGTAAATGCATTGTTGTTTACATGGATGATTTAACAGTCTTCTCTAAATCTCGGTTTGACCATGTAAAACACTTGGAGTCTGTGTTTAATAAATGCAGGGAGTTTGGTATTTCTTTGAATCCGAAGAAGTGCATTTTTGGTGTAATAGAAGGAAAGCTCCTTGGGCACTTGGTCACAAAAGATGGCATTTCCATGGATCCGGGCAGAGTTGAAGCCATATCTGGCATACCATTTCCCAACTCCAAGAAAGAGTTGAGGTCCTTCTTTGGAAAAATTAACTTTGTCGGGAAGTTCATCTCCGGTTTTGCAGAGATAGTCAAGCCAATGAATGACATGCTAAAGCAAACTGCTCAGATTGTCTGGACCACCGAAGCTAAAACTGCTTTCCAAGAAATCAAGACAGCCATCAAACAAGCACCAGTTCTGGTAAGCCCAGACTTCAGTGCAGATTTCTATCTGTACACTTTTTCTTCTGAACATACACTTGCTGCAGTTCTGACCCAACGGAGAGAAACTGGAGAACATCCAATTGCTTTCAAGAGTACCAATTTGAAGGGGGCTGAGCTGAAATATTCTCGTTTAGACAAACAAGCTTATGCCTTGGTGAGAGCGGTTAAGCAGTTCAGGCACTATATATTAAGAAGCATAATTCATGCTATAGTTCCAGACCCAGCTGTTAAATACCTTCTAAGTCAGAATGAATTGGGTGAATTGAGGGGTAATTGGGTTACAAGGCTGCAAGAGTATGATTTAGAAATTAGGCCTGCAAAATTGATCAGAGGACTTGGTTTGTCCCGACACATTGCCGAAGTACCCGTACGGGAAGAAGTTAATCGCTTAAATTCTGAATCTGATGACTGGTATGGAGATATTATCCATCTGCTGCAATTTGGAATTTGCCCGTCTCACTTGAACAGAACCCAAAGGAGAGCATTAAAACTGAAAGCTGCTCATTATCTCCTCAAAGTAGGTAATTTGTACAGAGAGAATTATGCTGGCATTTTCTTGAGATGCATTTCTCCGAGTGAAGTCAATGAAGTCATGTCCAGTTTTCATGAAAAGTTAGGGGCAGGGCATTCATCAGGATCTGCTATCGCGCATAAAATATTGAGAGCAGGCTATTACTGGCCTACACTATTTAAAGATGCACATCAAGCATGTAAGAACCTCGCCATCGGTGCCAAACTTTTGCAGCCAAAGAGGCCAACCGGGCTCTACCATTGCAACCTCATTGTAATAAATAAACCTTTCATGCAATGGGGACTTGATTTTGTGGGAGTGATTAATCCAAATTCTTCAGCAGGGCATAAGTATGTTCTAACAGCTACTGATTATTGCACAAGATGGGTTGAAGCAGCAGCCACCACAAGAAGTACAGCTCATGAAGTGATTGAATTTCTAGAATCAAATGTCATAACTAGGTTTGGGGTTCCTCTGAATTTGGTGTGTGATAATGGACCAGCCTTCCAATCATTGGAGTTTGCAGAATGGGCATACCAGATGGGGATAGTTATCAGATTCTCATCCAACTATTATCCCCAAGGCAATGGACTGGCTGAGTCCACAAACAAGAATTTAATGAATGCCATTAAGAAATCTGCAGCAGACAAACCCAGGCAGTGGCATACATTATTGAAATATGCACTTTGGGCTGACCGGATAAAATATAAAGTGGCTCTTAAAACTTCTCCTTTTGCTTTGTTGTATGGTACCCAGCCAATTGTTCCCATCTCTCTGAAGTTACCTACTTACCAATTTGTCTTAGACTATTTTGAGGATCAAGCTGATGCAGAGGCTCGTGTTTTAGATCTAACTAACTTGCAGGATGAAAGACTCCAAGCCCTGGAACACTTCAATCGGCACCAAGAAACCGTCAAGCGCTGGTTTGACAAGAGGGCCAAAGTGAAAGCTTTCAGACTGGCAGACTTGGTGCTTCTATGGGACAAGGCCCATGAGAAGAAGGGTAAGCATACAAAGTTGCAGCCACTGTGGATAGGCCCCTACCAGATTGCTGAGATTCTGGGTAGTAATGCATTTCGTTTACAAGACCTTGATGGTAATTTTCTGGACCTCCCTGTTAATGGTCAATACTTAAAACATTATTTCTCGACTGTCCCGTCCAATATATCATTTGAATGAGTCATAAAGAAGTTGTAACATGTGTATACATTGTAAATAGCTCTCAACTGTACAATTGTTTAGTTTAGTTTACCTTTCATGTCTGTACAGTTGTTTAGTCTAGTTTACTTTTAATGTCTGTACAGTTGTTTTAGTTTAGTTTACCTTTCATGTCTGTATAGTTGTTTAGTCTAGTTTACTTTTAATGTCTGTACAGTTGTTAGTTTAGTTTACTTTTAATGTCTGTACAGTTGTTTAGTTTAGTTTACTTTCATGTCTATGCAGTTGTTTTAATTTTAGCTTAGTTTCCTGTATAGCTTTTAGTGTTCTTTTGTTTTATTTAATCCTAATTGTCTGTGCAATTTTAGTCTGTCTTGAAGTTCTGTATTTTATTTCCTTTGTAAATAACCCTGCAGTTTTATTTCCTTTCAGGTCTGTACATTTATGTATTCTATTTCCTTTGTTGTCTGTACAGTGTTGTTTTATTTTAAGGTTCTGTATTTTATTTTTATTTAAGGTCTGTGCAGTTTATTTCCTTTGTAAATAGCTCTGCAGTCTTGTTTTATTTCATTTCCTTTAAATGCCTGTATAGTTTTATTTGTTTCCCTTGTAAATAACCCTGCAGTTTTGTTTCCTTTGCTGCCTGTACAGTTTTATTTTAAAGTCTATGCAGTTTTTATTTTATTTTGTTCTTGAAGGCCTGTGTTTATCCTTGGAAGTCTGTACAAAGTTCTTTGGCTTTTAAAATTCTGTTCTTTAACCTTTGCCTGAGCATCAATGAAAAGTCAGCCTTCTAAAAATTGTTTTTATTCTGAGCTGATCAATCCAGTGTTCATTATCATAATTGTGAGATAGTCTGTTTGAACTGAATAGTGGAACTATTTTTTTAGTCAGGACAACAGTGGAAGGATGATTGGATTTTGTGTCTTGCTTGCCACAGTTGTTTTAATTATAAAGAAACTGCTATGTTGTTTGGTTGGAGAAACTCCCGAGGAATCCAAGAAAAGTTGGTTATAAGAGGGGACTATGATTCATGTAATTATTTGAGTATCCATAGAGGCTATCAGTGCCTAGGCCGAAGCAGTTCCAGATTGATGAAATATTAAAAGAAAATTGTTATTCTTTCTAAGGCTTTTCGGATGTTGGTGTATTTCAAAAGAAAGAGATGAAAGTTGAGCAAGCACCATAGAATTGGCACTCTATTATTTCCAATATATATATAAAAAAAGAAAAAAAAAAGAATAAAAAAGAAAAAAGAAAAAAGAGTTATATAATGAAAGAGGCAGCCAAGACTTCAAAAGATGTTTTTCTTCTACCAAGTTGTAGATTCTACCTTACAGTTGTAAATTTGGGTCGTGTAAATCTAAAGGGTAACTCTGTCTGGGTCGTAAAAGGCTAAACTAGTAAACAGAGCTCTACTCGGTTTCCCCTTTTTACAATCTAGAAAAGCTGATCAATCCGGAGTTCAACATTCGAAGGCCAAGTCATTCTTGAAGAAAGTTTTATACCCTTGTAATTGCACATCAGAAATCTTCCTTAAGTAATTCAGCCTAGTATGTCCTTGGGAAATTTTAACAACTATCGCTTAGTAGTCAATTTATTTTGAAGAATATCTGTGGCAAGGCAAGATACATGGTCTATGTTGTTTTGAAACTAGAGTCCTGGGTTCTAAAATAATGCTACTATTTTACCCGCAGATATCGCCATTTGTTGAGAAGCAACACACCCCCACTGAAAAATGAATTTCCACCCTTTGAAAACTTTGAGCTTTCATTTTTTGCAGTAGGGACCCTCTTGATGATTTTCAGTTTTAATTCCAATTTTTACTTGCCTCTTTCTTCTTCAAGTTTTGCCTGTGTCAAAGCATCCAAGTTTTCTTGCATTCTGGCTTTGTTATCTCAGACTTCACTTTTTACATGCTAGAATCATTCATGGATAAAAAAAATCTTACACCGGTATGAGAAAAATGCAGAAAACAGACAGATAAATTCATTAGAAATCAAAACTTTCCTTTTTTGGAAATGTCGCGATATCGCGACACTTCCATTTTTGGAAATGTCGCGATATCGCGACAGGTTTCAAGAAAATCGGCTAAGTATGAAAAGCGTAGCGAAATCGCGACACTTTCCATTTTTGGAAATGTCGCGATATCGCGACACTTCCATTTTTGGAAATGTCGCGATATCGCTACCGATTTGGAGAGAGAAAGCGATTGTACGGAATGTCGCGATTTCGTGACATGTCACGAAATCGCGACAAGTTTGGAGAGAGAAGGCGAAGTTGTATGGAATGTCGCGAATTCGCGACATGTCGCGAAATCGTGACAAATTTGAAGAGAGAAGGAAAGTGTACGAATGGTCGTGATTTCGTGACATGTCGCGAAATCGCGACATGTCGCAGTTTTCGGAGAGAGAAGGCGAAGTTGTATGGAATGTCGCGACATGTCACGATATTCGTGACATGTCACGAAATCGCGACAAATTTGGAGAGAGAAGGCAGGATTCTAGAAATTGTCGCGAAATCGTGACATGTCGCATTTTTGCGGCTGCGAGAGAGAAAAGTTGCTAAGTGAAAAATGTCGCGATTTTGCGACATGTCGCGAAATTGCGACATGTCGCATTTTCGCGACATGTTGGACAGAAAAGTGCTGAAGGGCAGAAGGGGTCGCGATTTCGTGACATGTCACGATTTCGCGGCCAGGATGGAAGGAAGAGGCCAAGGCAGGAGCATGTCGCGAAATCGTGACATGAAGGAAGAAAGATGCATGGAGCAGGGTCGATGTCGCGATTTCGTGACATGTCGCGAAATCGTGACATGTCGCATTTTTGCGGCCTATGGAGCAAAGAAGTTGCGCAGCAAGGGGGATGTCGCGATTTTGTGACATGTGAAA
Source organism: Wollemia nobilis (assembly GCA_028583015.1). Lineage (NCBI taxonomy): Eukaryota > Viridiplantae > Streptophyta > Pinopsida > Araucariales > Araucariaceae > Wollemia > Wollemia nobilis. Next base: position 9,704,204 of record JAQPPZ010000672.1, on the reverse strand, counting down.
TCGTGACATGTCGCATTTTCGCGACCTTGACAAAAAAGAGCCAAATGCAAGACAATTGGAAATGGACACGTGTCACGATTCTGTGACACGTGTCAAAGCACTGCAAGCCACGTATCAGATAATTAGAGCCGCATGCAACTGAACTTTAGGGCTTCATTTTAATATTTAAGCTTTGATTTAATAATTTTAAAATGCTAATCCATCTTTTGTCTTTCATGCAGGAAGCCATCTGTCACTTACGGGATAACGGAGAAAGGGCCATAAAGACAAAGTCGAATGCAAATTAATCAAAGACAGCCATATTGAAAGAAAAGATGCCGAGAATTGTTGTTTCATCCAATTTTTATAGATCTGGCCGCAAAGAGACTTTACGGTGACTAAGCAACTGCCCTTTTAATGGAGTATATCGAGAATTGGCCGAAAAATGGAAATATCTACACACAGTTATCGAAATTTGCCGATGGATGCATTTAATGAAAATTTATGGCAGAATTAATGGCTTGCAGAGATTTTCAACTCAGGGATGGCTCTGCGGAGATGAAATGTCAGAGAAGTGGTGACTCATCCAAATTACCCGAGGGAATTAATGAGGACATTTATTTACAGTTGCGGGTGAATGCAAGTGGCATTCGAATTCTATCTTCTCCATTTATGGCAAGTGATCGCACTGATTTGCAGAATGGTTAAGTTTTATCCGAACTTTGTTTTAAATGGCTTTATATTGTAAAACCCGGGTCCTAGGGTTTAAGATGATAAGACTTAGGGTTTGAGAAGAAGATATTTCTGAAAAGATCAGGGTCTGTCCTGAGTCTATAAATACTTCTTCTCAATGTAATCGCAGGAGGCGAAAACTTAGAAATAAAAGGCTATTGAAGCAATTTCTTGCAAATATTGTTAAATACTTTGTTTCTGGACTTGAAGTTGATGTGCTCTTGTTTTCTGTGATAGCATGGCCAGGAGCCTAATCTTTTGCAGATTGTGATAAGTTCATCTCCTTTTGTTATCCGTTTCTTTAAAGTTTATTAAATATATGCTGTGAATCTGTGTTATCAAGATTAAATATGTTGTTAGGCTTCATTTGTTCTATTGTATGCTAGGGAAAATTACAGATTTAAGGTTCAAGTCTGTTCTAATTGCTCTGTCCTCACTATGCGAGCTAGGTCGTCGGTGAAAGATATCAATTTTAACCGACTTCCCTTCGGTTTATAATTTTCTGTTAGAGTTGTTCCATCTCTGCCTTATGCTCTTAGTAGGAAGTGATCTTAGAAAGCTGGACACTTTCTTCTTTGATTTGTTCCGTTGTGAAGCTGATAGTATAAATAAAATTGGTAGTTTTGTTTTACAGTTAAATTTGATAAACTTCTCTTTCTGCCTTACCCTACCCTCTTTGTTTTACCGTGAAATGATCCATTTTTATTTTCTTTTAATTTTGTCTTTTATTTAAATCTACTGACCCATAAGAGCTAGATCAAAGAATTAATTTTAAATCTGATTGTCAACAAGTGACAATTTCTGAACATTACTGAGCAAGTTCAGTGAGCCCGTTGTAAGGTACAGACAGTCCATATTGAAATCTATTCCAGAAGCGGAAAAGAGTGAATTGACATTCGACCCGACTCTGTAACTCACACCTTGGATAACCAGCTAGATCCTAAAGTGAGTGGGATTTATCCCGTATAAGTGTTATCATAGTTTTGTGCTCATCCTTCACAGGGTGTGTATAAAAGTCGGACCAACAGTCCACTACTATGATCTCCTGGATCATAGTAATCTGAGGCATGGCGTGTAGGGAGATAGGAACATCCTTAATTACGCCCACCGTCTTTACTAAGGTACCATCTAGCTGTAAAACTCTCATGCTAGTCCTTGTATATTCCATGCCTATGACATCACATACTGCCTTAGGCATGACAGTAGTAGCTACTTCTGAGTCAATGAGGCAATTATGCACCACATGTCCCTCCAGTCTCAATGAAAGATAAAAAGGTGGTGGTCTATTTTTTTTATGATTGAAGAGGTCAGATTTTGGGCCATAACTACCTGGGCTGGAGCCTTCCCCTTACTTTGTGTGGTCTTCAAGTATTCCTATAAGAGATTCACCTTTCTAGGCAGTTGCAAGGTGTCATACAGACTTACCTTGGCTGGTATCCTTTTGAGTTCAACAATGTTGTACTCCATCAAAATCAGCTCTCTCCCTCCATTAGCAAATTCAAATCTGCTTCTATATTTTTGGGTGGCCTCCACTCACTATCGTTTAGTCAATGATGGATACCGCAACGTCTCTCTAGCTTGTTCCTTCATTTTTGCTTGCATCTGGGAGGTAGACGCCTTAGCTTGCAACCTCTCTTTTGCTTGTGATGGAAGCAAATCCTTCGGCAAAATAGGTGGATCTTGTTGCAGGGCTGGAGGATCATGAGTCTTTGCAGGTATTTGTTGCTTTGTTGCTTGTGCAGGAGACACTTTCAATGGCTCCATCTTATTCGGATCTACCACCATTAGTTTCTTGTCGTTACGTGTCAATACTACTATGTATTCCTTAGGAGACATCGCGGGATTATGATCCACCTCTTGAATCATGTTTACATGGCTCCCCGTAAGAACTTGTAAATAATTTTGGTGGACCATGCAAGTGGACTCATCATGTGGGTCATTGCATGAATAACACCAGTAATATAGCTCATGTAAAACTTCATAGGGGCCAGCCCCTTCACTTACCAGGATCACTGAGTTCCTCTCATGTACTTTCTTTATAACCTTGCTAGGAGCAACTTGCTCTCTAGTTACCGTTGGAATAAATCTTCGTGGCTGATAGTTCCTTTCTGCCTCTCTCCACTCCATAGATATCATCTTGTTAGTGAGGGCTCTCGTGGCCGACTGAATTTCTTGCAAAATAGCCAATTGAGGATTTGGGCTTGAGGACACAGGCAGTGTCGGTAGAGGTAATGGAACTGGTGGAGAAGGTAATGCAGGAGTTGGAACTGGAGAGGTTAGCTTTGGAATGGGAATCATAGGTACCAAAGTTGTGGGAGGATTCCATGAAGAATAAGGGTGCATGGATGGAGCAGTGTAAGATGTGGAGGCTGCACCTGGAATCTGGTATTGCGAAAGCTCAAGAAAAATGGACATAGTCATTTTTGGAGGCAATTTCCCAATGGCAATTAGATCAACCTCAAACTTCTGTGCCTAGGAATATAGTGCAGGAAAGGTTTGAACATTGGATATCCTAATGTTCATACTAATATCTAAGTGGAAAGCCCTAAGAAAGTAAAATATCGCTTGGTCATTAGTAGGGCAGAGACCATCAGGAACTCTCTGCCAAGTTTAGGCAAACCTAACATTGAAATCCACTATCTCCTCTTGAGGATACCTTTTGATATTAGTAAATTGATGCAATAAAAAAAATCGGCTCGTTTGCTCATTGAACCTAATTAGCATCTCTACTAATTGACCCCACAAATTTATGGAGTTGGGAGACAAGGATATATACCAGCACAATAACTTACCGTGGAGTGACAGCACGAGCAATTTTATCATGACATCTTCATCTATGATATTATGAATTGTAGCCAAGGATGCCACATCTGGCACATGCTCATACATGGTTTTTCCAGTCCCATCGTATGTAGGCAAATCCTTCAATGCTGCAGTAGGAACTGGATTTTGAAAAGGCAGGTCCAACGCTCTCGAATGGTTCCAAGCAAGAAATTGATGTGGATGAGGTTCTTGACCAGCCATTTGCACTGCTGGATTTGGATGTGCTAGCAAGCTCGTAGCAATACTAGGAGGAGTCAGAGATGGCACAAACTGACCCACCGCCTATGAAGAGATAACAAATGATGAGTTCATAGGACTTACCAATCTTGAGTGCTCCCTCCAATTTTTAACATCGATCTCAAAGAATTTGACTGGGTCTTTCGATTATTTGGCACTTGATCTCGTGATCATGGAGCAAAGATTTTCACCAGCTTCATGATTGGATATTTCGAGGTATTATATAGTCGCCCTCAGCAGAGTCACCAGATGAACTTACAATCTCTACTTTGAGGTCAAGACAGTTCATCAAAATCTTGATTCCTCCAGGTGTCAAAATATGGGACTTGTGTGTCCCATCGGGCATGCCAAAAACTGTTGGCACAGGCGAGTTTGTCAACTTGGAATAGTACTTGTCCCATCAATTATGAATCTTATTGAGATAGAGATAGTCTGTCCCACTAGGTGTGCCAAAAATTGTTGGTCACGAATCCACCTAGTCATATAAAATGCGCCCTAGACCCAACCAACATTGAAAGGCCAAGAGAAATAGAAGTCTCCTGGGCCAATCTCCAGAGAGGGCTGGCTCCCAAACTAATCTAAACTGGTTTCAAAGTTCAGGGTTAGAAATAACAAAAAGAGATGGAAATATGGCCAAAGCCTATAGTTGATAGGGAGAACAACCTCAGATAGCAAATAACCAAAAACAAATCTCGAAGATAAGCAGCAACTGATTATTAGAATGCACATACAAAAATTGGATCAAACATTGACCATAAGTTTGCCTTCAATTATACTTCAAATGTTCAAATGAAAACATAGCCAAATTCAGAACAATAGAATTCAACTTATATATTAGCACTTGACTAAGCAGAAGTGAATTACACAGAAAGCATCACATGAACAACAATTTGGATCACCAACTCAAAATACTCTAAGAACAGAGCAAAATGTGTCTAGGATTTCTGCTTCAATTTTTGCAAAAAGGTCCTCCCCTTTTCTTGAGATGTACATTAGTATTTATAGAGGTCTTCCCTCTCTCTTTAGAATCGTAGCATTTAAAACATAAAACAGATTTTGAAGAGGTGATCCACAAAATATACACTTGAAAAGAGAAACAATCCCCCTAAATCTGCCTCGGAGAAATCACATTCCCTGCTTTTATGGATCAAGTTTAAAAATCGAACGAAAACAAGGGACCAAATTTCTTCATTAAATGACTATTCTTGGGGCATGCTTGAGTTGTTTAGGAGATCATGAACAAGAGCTTTTAATACCATAGGCATCTTTAATTTTGTTGGCTTTGAAAATTGCATGGTTTAACACGTTCTTCCATCTTATCTGATTACCGTTGGGCAATTGCCTCTTGCTATTAAGTTTTGGAGAGCTTTGATATTTAAATTAAATGTTGGGAAACATTAAATTTTGAAGCCTCCTTAACCTTGATCTCAAACCAATTGGAGAGCTTTTAAAACATGCAATATGAAGAAAAATGCAGACATAAGTTTATTGGGTCTTTGTTGTTGCTTCTGTCACAAAAATGCGACGTGTCGCAAAATCATGACATTTTTCCCTCGTTGCTTTCTTCTGTTGCTACCAGTTGTGAAATCATGACAATATTTTCTCACTTTGTTACATTCCAAACATAGTCTACGTCGGCTATGTTTCCAAGCATGTAAAATTTAGTATATATTGATTCACAATAGTTTAATTGAAATCATCTTATTTTTTCAAAACTTCATCTGCGTTATTCGCATTAGCCTATACGGCGAGGGTGTGCCCACCTCAAGTGGCATTTGCATTATTTTATTCTTTCGCGATCAATTCCTATTCGGTATATTAATTTCGTTATTCTGTTTCGAATTCTCTCTCTGTAATTCTCATTGTGCAGAAGGATAGTTAAATCCTTCCAAGTGGTATCAGTCTAGCGATTCAGGGGTTTTTTCCTCAGGCTCACAATGCCGCAGTTTGACCGCGTAGCGATAACCGGTTACCAGCGTATACCAGAACGTACAGGCGACGATTACAGGCGAATTGTTTTTACATTTCCCGTCACGGTTCGTTCCAGTTCTTCTCCCAAGACTACCGCAAGGACATCCAGGGGCTCTGGCCTTCCTTCGCGGTCACATATCCAAACTCCAGGATGTCAAAATACGCATAGTCCCTCACACACAGCGGCGTCCAATCGTAATTCATGAAAATTTTAATTAATCGGTTCAACTAAGGTATTTTGATTATAATTGCTTGCTGACGTCAGAAAAAAATTGTTTGTGGGTGTTGGGCTCAATTGTTTATCCCACATTCGGCGTATTAAGTGGGTTTAAAGGTTTATAAGGACTTAGTCACACATTCTCAAGTGTGACTGCGGTCACACGTTGGAGCTCCTCTGCGTACAGTATTCTTCGGGCTGTCATCGTTCGTGTCCCTCGCGTATTGGTCGTTCCCTGTCTTTCGTGTCCCTCGCGTATTGATCATTCCCTTTCCTTCGTGTCTTGCATCGCTTTGTCATTGGTTTGCATCATGTCTTCTGTCGATCTTTCGTTTCGTTCTATCTCAGTCTCGCGTTTGTCTCGATCGTGGTTGCGGGTGTCGAGTATTTCGTTCTGTCTCGGTCTCGCATGTCAGTTTTGGGTGTCGTGTTGTCGCGTGTGTCTAGTGTCTCGCATGTCATCATTCCTGTCCCCATGTCGTTTTCTTGCAAAGCTGTCTCGTCGTGTCGCGTCGTGTATTGCTAAAAGTCGTCAAAATTCATTGCTAAAAGTCGTCAAAAGTCGCTAAAAGTCATCAAAAGTCGCTGAAAGTCATCAAAATCACTGAAAGTCATCAAAAGTTGTTAAGGAGGTGAGCCAGCAAAATTCAAATTCGCGTCGCAGTTGGAGCGATAGTTGAAGCGGAATCCACATTTACATTCCACACAATTCAGAACTCAAATCGAAGATCCTCGACGAATCACATGCTTCTCCATCAGCAGGACATTCAGGATTTTTGAAGACCTATTTAAGGGTCAAACAATCATTTTGTTGGAAAGGATTAAAAGCAGAAGTCAAACAATGGGTAGTAGAATGTGAAGTTTGCCAGCGCAATAAAGGAGAAACAGTCAAATCACCAGGATTGTTACAACCATTACCCATCCCTGAACGACAGTGGGAACATATATCCATGGATTTTATTGAAGGTCTTCCAAAGTCAGAAGGCAAGACAGTAATCTTCGTCGTCGTAGACTGGTTATCCAAATATGCTCACTTTCAGGCTTTACAACATCCATTTTCCGCAAGCAAGGTGGCAAAGGTATTTATGGATTCAATTTTCAAATTACATGGTATGCCAAAAAATATTGTAAGTGATAGAGATCCCATATTCACTAGTAACTTTTGGCAAGAATTATTTCGACTTAGTGGTACCAAATTGAACATGTCTTCAGCCTACCATCCACAGACAGATGGTCAAATAGAAGTAGTTAACAAATGTTTGGGTACGTACTTAAGATGTTTTGCTCAAGATAAACAATACCAATGGAGCCATTGGTTAGCATTGGCAGAATGGTGGTACAACACTTCTTACCATTATTCAATTAAGATGTCTCCATTTGAAGCATTGTATGGCACCAAACCTCCAGCAGTTGCAGATTACGTACATGGATCATCCAAAGTAGCCAAAGTGGATGATTGGTTCCAACAAAGGGAGTCTACACTCACCATCCTCAAAGAGAATTTAGTCCAAGCACAAAATCGTATGAAACAACAACAAGACTTGCACCGATCAGAGAGAACTTTTAATAAAGGTGATTGGGTGTTCCTAAAGTTGCAACCTTACAAACAATCCTCGTTAAGGATAAAGTCCAGCCAAAAGTTGGCTCCATGATTTTATGGTCCCTACAAAATTGTGCACCGCATTGGAGAAGTAGCCTATCAATTAGAGCTACCTACATCATCATGAATACACCCGATATTTCATGTTTCATGTCTCAAAAAAGTAATTGGTCAGAAAGTACAAAGTCAATCAGACTTACCAATGCTCGATGAGGAAGGACGCATACATCTCCAACTCGAAGATATACTACAACATAGAATCCGAAGACTGAGATCACGTCAGATTCAAGAATTTCTCATTAAATGGCAAGATTTACCAGAGGAGGATGCCACATGGGAACCTGAAAGTATCTTCCAGAAATTTCTAGCTTTGAGGACAAAGCTTTTCGAGGAGGGGAGTCATGTTACATTCCAAACATAGTCTACGTCGGCTATGTTTTCCAAGCATGTAAAATTTAGTATATATTGATTCACAATAGTTTAATTGAAATCATCTTATTTTTTCAAAACTTCATCTGCGTTATTTGCATTAGCCTATACGGCAAGGGTGTGCCCACCTCAAGTGGCATTTGCATTATTTTATTCTTCTACGATCAATTCCTATTCGGTATATTAATTTCGTTATTCTGTTTTGAATTCTCTCTCTGTAATTCTCATTGTGCAAAAGGATAGTTAAATCCTTCCACGCTTTGCTTTCGTCTTCTTGTAAGTCGTGAAATCGTGACATGTCGCAAAATCGTGACATTTTCCTCTTGCTTGGCTTTGTCTTCTTTACATCCACAAAAACACGACGTGTTGCTAAATCGCGACAATTTCCCTTTGTGTTGTTCCTTCACTGCTCTTTGTCGCAAAAATGTGACAAGTCACGATTTTGCGACATTCCGTAATTGGTGTTGTCCTTTCCACTTTCTCCCCGCAAAAACGCGATAAGTCACGAAATCACATGTCGTGAAATCATGACATTTTCTGTCTTCTTGTACTTCTTTGCCTTCTCCTCGCAAAAATGCGACATGTCATGAAATCGTGACAATTTTCTCATCTTGCTCCTTCCTCGCTTTCCTGCCGCAAAAATGTGACATGTTGCAAAATCATGACAATTTTCTCCTGCCTTGTACCTTTCTTGTTTCTCCTCGTGAAAACTCGACATATCGCGATATCGCGACAATTTTCTCCTACCTTGTACCTTTCTTGTTTCTCCTCACGAAAACATGACATGTCGCGATATCGCGACAATTTTTTGTCTTCTCCTTCGTTGCCGCCTCTTGCTATGAAAATGTGACATGTCGTGAAATCGTGACATTCCATACCATCTTGCTCCTTCCTCGCTTTCCTGTCGTGAAAACGTGACAAGTCACGATATCGCGACATGTCACGAAATCGTGACATTTTTCCTTGGCACTATCCTTTGCTGTTGTATTGCGCAAAATCACAACATCCGCTTATCACTTTGCTTTCTTGCCACTGTCTATACGACAGATCATGAAAATGTGATATGTCATGATGTCGCGACAACTTTGCCTTTACTGCTCCCTTTTGCTACTTTCTAGCGTGAAATTGTGACAGGTCACGAAAATGCTACATGTCATGATTTCACAACATTTTTTGTACTTATCTTTTTTCTTCATCGGACACCGCAAAAACGTGACGGTCGTGATATCATGACATGTCGCGATATCACGACTTGTCACGTTTTTGCGGTGTCCGATGAAGAAAAAAGATAAGTACAAAAAATGTCGTGAATCGCGATATCACGACATTTTTCACTTACTTTGCTTTGGCATAAAACTTGTAGAGATTTTTTTTTACTAATTATCCCTTTTGAGGTTCTTGGAGGGACAAACTGAGGAGTGAGTATCTCTACAATTTGTGCATTATTTTGCATGAACAGCAACAACAAAAAAATGTGGCAAAAATGCCAACAGACCTCAAAGAGGTTAGAATATTACTAGGCAATTTGGAGAGTGGGGTCTTCAAATTCTTTCGGAGGAGCTACCAGGACCAAGAGGCCATCTTATCCACTAGCAAGCCTTGATGCAATTTAAGTTGAGCACTGTAATCGTCGATAATCTCCAGTCCACTATAAGGCCACTGGTCTTTGGGCATCCTCCATATCAAGTCCAGGGTTCGATTATTTTTGAAATATTCTTGCATCACGTCCTCAAAATTTTTACCACTGTGTGTGATAGCCAGAAGGACCAACTTATCGATAAATTCTCTCCTATGGTGGCCATCTAGATCATAGGCACTCTAAGTGACCTATGAGAAATAGTAGGTGTCCATATTCTAGATGGCCCATAATGAGGCAAAGTGACCAAGATAGCTGTAATTACCCATTATACAGGGAATGGGAAACCACTTCACTGGTCCTTTCTTCCTTAGATGTCTAATTTTTACCTCCTCGACCATATGCTTTGAGTGATCTCCAGGATGGAAATGGAAGTCGGGTAGTGGAATGGTAGTGCCTTCAGGGGTAGCTTTGATCCATAAATCCTGATATAGGATAATTCTTCTACGCAAAATTAGTCTCTTGATTTTTCCTTGTGCAAAAAATATCTAACCCTTGTCCTGATTCTTTCTAGAAAGTTTCCACACAATCGGAAGTGTACCACGGGGAGGACCTTCTCAAAGAAGGTAGTATAGCTAGAACACCCCTTCTGGATGCATAGCAGTCAATCCTATACAGTAGGTGTGTTCACCCCCCATCTGGATTACCAAGGTCTTGTCCAATTGTGCCACGAACAAATGGATAAAAAATGAGTAGTATGAAAATGGAGGCATCTCCCTTTTATCGTCCAATATGGCCTCCTACAACTGTTGCAATTCTTCATTCATATTATCACTTATAATATCTTCCCACTAGTAAATAGGAGTCTTGTCTATCATGTTGCATTGTAGGATTAAAAACATCACCTCCTTAGTGATTGGCTCCAAGTATTTCACTCCTAGGTCTAGATTGATCATGTCTGCATAATCTTGCATCTAGGGAAAAAGCATGAATTTTTCTATGGGGAAGTCTGCTGGCCTAATCTTCCCTCTCTTCAACAGGTTTTGAGGGAATGTCATGTTCATCATATAATTGGCCTGAAGGCCAACGTTCTGTAATCCATCACCCTAAAAGTGGTGGCCAAGCCAAAAACTTGTTGAATCCTATTGACTGACACCCATGCCACTGCCTGACCATTGAAATCCTGAATGGTGTACACTTTGAATTCATAAGAGACAGTGAGCCATGCTAGCATATCAGAAGAGTGGTACAGCTTCGGACAGGTTAGCTGACCCAGATTGGTATTCCACTTGTTGCACAAAGAGGCTGGTCTAGTGTTGTCTCGATAGGCCTATGCATAGAGGTCTCTCAAGAGTGTAAGGTGATGTTGGTTATCTTCCTTCATGGGGTCGAATGCATATATGGTGACCTCCTCCACCTCTTTCTGCTATTCTTCGATGATATCCCTACTAGTATTAGGTAAATTCTTGAATGCCTTAGGATTTTATGCCCTCCCTGGCCTCCTATCAACGAGCCATGCTCTGGTGATTTTGTTGAGTATCATTGTCCATGCCATAAAAGGAATTTAAAATTTAAAATTCAAAATCTAGATTAATGCCACTTAGTCCTAGGACACCCCACTTTATTACACTTGGCAATTTAAAATTATTAAACTTACCTCCTTGGCTTTTAAAAATCAATTTTAAAATACTCTCCCATCCCCTAGGACACTCTACCCAAATATATTTTAATGTGCCACCTCCCCTATGGGACACCTCACCATTTTTAGGAATTTTAAATTCCTCCACAATCCCCCATGTATCTAGAAACTAATTTTAAATTAGTTTCCATTATTCTAGACCCCTTCCCTTCCCCATGGCACTTAAATGCAACCTTCCATGTCACCCTCTCTAGACTCTTCCCTCAATTACCATTACCCATGTGGAGCATATGTGGATTCCATGTGGCATCCTACTCACTCAAGACAATTTTACCTATAAATACACCCTCACATGGCTAAATTAGGGGAGTCCATTTTGAGCTAGGTTTATTCTACCAAAATATCCACTCACCTTGCCTTAGCCTACTTGACCCTTGTTCACAGCCATTAACACTATCCCTAAGCTTCTCACAACACTATTAACACTTCTTCGAGCTCTCAGGTCTATGACTTTTAAGTTCTTAGGTGCAACCTCAAGACCATCTCCCCTAAGACAGTCTCACACCTCCTTACCACCTCCCTAGAGATGGTATTTACTTTTTTCTATTTTCCCCTATCAAACCATCAATATTCCTCCTAAAATATATACCGTTGTATGGGGATTGAAAATATATTTCCAATGATATATTATATGTCCAATTCTGACATCATTTGACCCCTCAAACTACCAAAATATCAAAACCATATTCCTTGAGATGGTAAAAGACACCTACAACCGTCTCCTTAGAGACAGTCTTAGAACTGTCACAAACAAACAATAAAAGTTCATTCTAATGATTGTTTCAAGCATACACAGGTATATTTATCATTTTTAGTACATTTTAATAGCAACAATTTTTATGTTTTATCATAATTTTATATTGTTGAGCAAAGGCCCAACCAAGGTGGGATATTTTATTATTAATATTCTCTTTGAGTGGTTGCATGTAGGTATAGAGTATCATCGGAGCATCCCTTGGGGAGATAACACACACACCCTCACTACAAGAGGAAACATTAACACCATTATATCTATAAAAGCCTCTTATGCTTCATTCTATTTGTAAAAATGCAAAGAGTGTTGTTGTATATTGTGAAAATTCCATATGTTTGTAATTAAAATTTTATCACATAATTGAATATATTTGTCTTATATTTCACATTGCACATGGTGGTTTCCTTCTAAAAAATAGCACGCCTGGTGGGACCTTTCCCTTGACTTTCACTTTATCCTTATTGAATTTCAATTTATATTAGTCATAAGGATAAAGTGTAGGTTTATTTTATGCAATTTTGCTGCTACTCTCAACCACAATTGCATTTTTACTAACTGCTATCATCTTTTTGTTGTTTTATAGGTAACAATCGAGACCACATTGGTAGATACGATCTCACACTACTATACCACTTGGGTAGATATAGTTTCACTCCAGAGACACATATCTACAACAACCCATATAGGCTTCCATGTAAGCACCACATTTTCTATCCTTGGTAGCATAGGTGTACACTATAGTTTACAGATTCCAAATTTTGACAAGGGATTCTTCAAGAATTTTTTGTTGCAGATGCTACACACGTATGATCAGCAACATCACATGAGCAGAGTCGTGATTGATGACCAAGAGGTTTAGATAGTGTTTTCCCCTTACAATTTTCGCAAAACATTTAGATTACCAAGTCCTAAGATACAGATGAGAAAGAAGGCATTTGACCTAAACCGATAAAATAATTTGATAGATGAAGTCACTAATCTCAGTCTAGAAGAGACGACAAAATTGCTTAGCACAAGAGCTACAAACTGAAAATATAGTAATTGAAGACATAGGAACTACAATGCACTATGAACGCAATCATGTCAAAACTCTCAGGAGAACAAAGAGCCTTGGAGATGCCCAGTTCGCTTGTACCTTACATGGCAATTATAGCATATGATTAGGCATCATACTTGTTGAGCCGCATCAAGAATTTTCTAATGTGGTATACTAGAAAAAAAATTATGGCTTTCTACGTCGTTGCATTAATGATGAATACATTGACACGGGAAAAGTTACAGTTTCCAAGGTAAAATCCTCTCAAAGTAGATTTTGAAGCATGCCCTAACTAGGTGGATCCATGCAATGCTACTGACAAAGCCAAGCACTATGATAAAGAAGAAGAGCACCCTAAAGAAGAGAAAACTTCGAGCCTTTAGAAACGAGGCAAGCGAGGATTCAAAGGGAGTTGAAGAACCATAGAGTAGTTGATGCAAAGAGAAAAATGGCATAAGAGACTGGAGCAACATTGGACAAGAGCTAAATCTCAACCCCAACATCAACAAGAGGAACAATAACAATCACAAGAAGAACCCCACAATAGGCCACAACAACAGTAGGTGGTAGTGCACAAAGAACAATGGAGGGTTGAAGCAAGATGCATGGGATGCCATAGGTGGCAATGTAAGAGGAAGTTATTGCACTAGGGAGTTGGGTTGTTCAAAAAAACACTATAGGTTGACATTAGGATGATTTTGGAGAGGGTTGCAGTGGGTGAACAACAGCCACGGGAGTCTATTGTGCAAGAAGTAGAAAAAGAGGAGAGGACAACGCAATAACCAAAGAAAAGGACTATGCAGCAAGTGTAGGAACAAGTTCTTGTAGATGTGGATGAGGAGATGCAAATTGTAGTGGATACAATACAAGATGAAGGTGCAGAGAATGTATGCGTTGAGAATATTAACTCTCTACAATTTCAACAACATGCCACTACAGTTTGAACAACATATGGATCCATGTGGATCACCTCCACTAGACAAAGAACCATGCACTGTGATCACATCTACAACAGAGGAGTCGACATAGAATGTGACAATGTTTGAGAGAAGGAGAGATAAAGGGGAAACAAGACACATCATAGCTTTGAAATATGGCAAAAAAAAGAGTATCCAATCATCAAAAGGACAAGAAAGGAGAAAAAAGACTATAGTTATGGAAAGACAAACTACTGATGCCCAACAAATACATGAGGGTAAGATGGCCAAACAACCAATTAAGCCGACAAGTTAGTGGAGAAGACAAGGAGGAGATTGCCACCAGAGACAATACTTATGTAGAACTAGCAGAAGAGAGACAAGTGAACATTTCCTCTTGGAGATACCAAATTTGAAGAGACCTCTAGTTCTAGGAGAGCATTAATGAGCAAGTTGATACTTTCTTTAAGATCACTAGAGAGTTGGAGAACGTGCACAAAGTTCCAAATTGGATGCATTATAAATTGGCGACTATGGAAGTTGAATATGGAGAATGAACTAGCCAAGATGGTGCATTGGGTTAAATGTGAGCAATGGATGAAGAACTTGACTGACATCCATCAAACACAGCCATGGGAGTTGGAGACTGACAATGTAAAAGCAATGCTAGGAGCGAAGAATCTGCCAAAAGGGACTCAGACATTACCGACATCTAACAAGAGTGTACATGAATGAACTTTAGCAACCCACCCATAGGAAGAAGCAGGTGTCAAGTATGTCAAACTTGCACCTAAGCTGGTAAAATCGTATGCCAAAATGAATTTCTTGGCATACCTAATTCAATGGTTAGCCACGGGATTGGAAAAGTTTTAGCAGACGAAAGAGTAGGCTAACCAGTCGCAAGCAATGGAGGCACAACTTCAAAATGTACAAAAGGTTGTCGAAGTAGAACAAACAAAGGCGGAGGTTGAGGAGAAGACAAAAGCACAAGAGGAACAAGGTCAATTGATCGGACATTTGAAATCTAAATGCACAATGAAGGAACAATAGCTAGAAATGAAGAACAACGAAGTTACCACAATCAACTGATAGCAAAGAATGATGAGCAACTAGCAATTGCAACCAGGCAAGAAGCAAAAGAGGTAAAGTAAGTTGTTGAAGCGGCAAGGGGGCAGAAGCTAAAGCTGCAAAGAGGGAAGTTGAACCATTGGCAAAATTGGCAGAAATTGAGCAGAGATCAAATCACTATGGTGTGAAGTGGGCTCAATACCAAGCCTATGCCAAAAAGGTTGAAAGGAGAGACAAAGGCCTTGAAGCTGCAAATCCAACAGCTTAGAGGTGTACCTATTCCCACGCCTCAACATCAACAAAACCAAAGTCCCCAAGAGCATAGGCGATTACGTCAACCAATCTAAAGGAGACGGCAGATGTAGGAGCTAGTTTTGACTTGCCTTGGAAGAAATAATGTAAATAGTGAAACAAGTGTAAATGTACACAAATGTGAAAGGAAATGTAAATGTACATGAAATATAAATGCAAATGAAATGTAATTTTGTAGTTTGATGTCAAGGGTGATGACATCAACATTTGATAATTTGAATTTGTAATGTATGAAATAGGAAATTAGGCGTATGCAAATGGAGGGCACTTAGTGATGAGGTGTCCCGAGCAATAGTTGTTATAAACTGCCAACCCTAAGGATAAAAAGGACCACCCCATTCATTTGTTGAGACCACAAAGGACGGAAACAAATGTATGCATCTATCAATCCTTCTAGAGCCTGTATCAAGCAGGGTATTTGTGTATTGGCGAGTCTATAATGCCAATTTCATATAGGCAAGAGTAATGCAATGACTATTTATCCTTCATCTATATGTTGTATGTATTGTGTGATGCTATTGCAGCAGTAGATAGATTTGGTAGGTTGTTCTTAAGACTCTGTGCATGTTGGATCTGAGTTGCAGTCAAGAGATTTCGTCGAGTAGTATCATACAAGGAAGTGCTTACAAAGGTTACTATTCAAGTGGAGTCATTGTCGTACAAGTGATTGTCATTTAGGTGGATTACAATCCAAGGAATTGTACAAGTGAGGTGTTGAGAACTTGCCGTACAAGTAGAGATGTGCAAATATGAGATGATACTAATTGCAATCTTGATTAGTTCCTGAATCTGTTATATCAAATTGTTCCTCCAATTGTTGGAATACTCACCACCGTGCTAGAGACTTTCAGAGAGCTTATGTCTTGGACCTCTCAATAGGTGACAATTCCCATGCCTCACATTATTTTCAGTGCCTTGATCAAAATATAACAGCATAAATGGAGCTACCAGCCACAAGGAAGCTACCACTCCCTATGCACTGTTTTGGAACATGAAAGAATACTGCAAGTTCAAGTAAAATAACAAGAGGTAAAGAATGAAATGGCAGATATTACAAAAAGTAGTTAACAGGGAAGTGAATATTCTTCCAGGATCATATACAATTATTTACACTGTTGAGAGCAAAACTTTATAGGAGGGTGTATATGTTGTGCATCATACACAAATGCATACAGGCCTCATACCAAAAAAGTCTCAAAAGAAATTAACGGGGAAGTGAAGCATTCTTCCAGAAGCACAGATAATTAATCACGCTTCTGAGAGCAAAACTTTCTAGGAAGGTGGTTACATTGTGCATCATGCATAAATGCACACAGACCTCAGTAAAGGAATATTCAGATCAAGTGTTACATCATCTTAGAAATATACAACGTATCGTTTAAATCATTTATCAAAATCCAGTCTTACAACCAAAGGGGTGCTCCTTCATCTTTGATCAAATAAGCAGTGTGCGCCCCATTTCATCACCATTTACTGCATGTGTTTCAGCTATTTGATCATCTATTAGAATTAGCTGGGCTTATTGCCTATTTCAACACTATCTCATGTGGTGAAGTCCCTGGTGAAAGAGAAGTGCAATATGGTTATTGCTTGTGTTTGTTACCTAATCCTTTATGGCAGGTGTCAAGACATTAGAAAAGGCCTTGATCTGTTTAGTTCCTCCTGCAATTGATTCACAATAGATGGTATGGTGCAAAGAACAACAATGACATGCATTGCTTAATAAAATCTTCCTCTGGAGTGTCTAAACTTCGATGAAATATTCAAACTGTGACATGCATGTCTTGTTCCTTCATAGTCATTTTCATTATAGGTCCAGGGAAATGCATCTGAAACTGAGTATTGTGTTCAGGCTGTTCTAATCCACCTGGAATGTGGCATGGATTTTGAAGCGATGAAAAGCCTAACTGCCAACAATGATCAAGCATATATCGGTCCAACTTGCTACAACAAGCCACTCTGCCATGGGAAAGGGCCAACAAATTTACTCACCCCATAATATATGTGAACGACTTTACTATGAATCTTATTATTAAAGAAAAAAGTTGATAGCGGTTCAAATTTAAGCCTGCTGTAGACCAAAGAGGACCGTCATTTCATTGCATTGTATTATTTTCTTCAAACTAGAAGAATCCTCGTGGTCACATCACATGCTTCCAATGTTTGTCCGGAGAAATATTCAATTTGCATTTGCTCAAAGCAATAATGTTCATGATTTCCTTAGAACCCTGCTAATGTCAAAAAGTATTGCCTATCTTACAGAAAAAGCAGGTAAAAAACAAGTGACAACAGTTTCTGTAATTCTGGCATGTAATTGGATTACGGAACAAAAATTTACATTCGATTTGGCATCATCTTCTAATGGTATGCCCAGGCTTACTGAATTTCTTTATACCAGCATAAATATCATACAGCACAATTGATATATAAGGCAAAAATGAGTAAATTTCTAATGCATCCTTGGTACAAGAATCAACAAATGTGACCCAAAGCAGACTCGTTCCAGAAAATGTCTCAGCTTCCACCGCCTTCTAAGGTGAAAGGTTTTAGCTGAAGTTTAGCCTCCATCAAACTCTACTCTTTTAAGCCTTGCACAATTACTCCCTTGGAAAAAAGATATCACTGTGTGCAGGTCATTCTTGTGCTGCTACTCAAAATCCTGGATATTAATACAATTCCATTTCACTTGTAGATGATTTTCCAGCATGGATCTAAGCATGCAGCTTTCTTTTCACCTCATAATAAACTCTCCATCACCTTGGTATTCCCCATATATATTCTAACCTGTATTCCCCAACCACTGATTTGGAAATACTTGCTTCTTTTTAAATGTTTGCAGTTTCTGTGCTTCTGGATCTCCATCCCATGGATAAAGAAGTAAGGCTAAGATTGCTATAAAACCCAAACCTAAAACTCCACCAAAAGGATGCCCAGCATATGCACCTGTAAGCCAGCCAGGTGCAGTGGAATTGTACCTAACAAAACTACCAGCCTCAATGATTAAGTTTCCAGCAGTTAAACCTCCATGCAGACCAACAGATGCAGCAAGATTCCCATTACTTTTTGCCCTAGCCCCTGATAATGACACAGACAACAACCATAAACTAGGCATCACAGGCAAAGACCTGCAAGGAAAAACAAAAATTTATCAAAACTAAAAACATCAGAAGACAACTGAATCTTCAATAACTACTTTATCCTCTGAACAGTTGCATAGAGAAATTTCCTGTGTTTTCCTAATACATTTATGAAAAAATAGTTGCAATGACCTAAAACTATAGTTGAAGTGCATAATTCCACCTTAGTAAAATATATTTCTCTACAAGCCATAGCTAGCAATTGACAGAGTAGCTGTATCTTTTTAAACCCAATAGAAGGTAATCTTCATGGTTTCTGTAGTTTGGGCTTGATATGAACTAAGTTGCTGATCACATGATTGTAAACAGAATAGTAATATTTAATGTTACTAAGGATGCTAATATACCATTGTATAAACGAAAACATGATCCCTGAAAGAATGACAGCTTTGTGGAACCCAAGATCACTGGCTATTTCTTCATGCAGCCATGACCTAAAAAGTAGCTCCTTTATAGTAGCTGTTGCCAAGCCCATCCCAAGAGCATGGAGAACCAATCTTGAAATTCTGAAACAAGTTTTGGTCACAGACACAAAACCCATTGATAACGACAAAGAGAACTCTGGTTTTAAGGTAAGTACAGCATGGCTCAGAAAAATGTTTGCTGAATATACGGATATGACAAGCATCAAACCAATTATCACACCCTTACTTAAATTGAGAATCTGCAAGACAATCAAAACCAAATGTTAGGAGGGAAAAACTATTTGGAAGGATAAACAATGATAACTGATAAGTAATTAGTAAGATATCATTCTTAAGGGGTCAGAACACTATGTTGAAGTTTGAAAAGTTTTGCACTATGTATTACAGGCCTAAACTAGCACCAAGTGATCATCTCATATTGCTTGCTTTGTGAGGATCAAAAACTCAAATCAACCTTTGATCTGTGAAAATGTAAGTCCACACGCAAGAAGAGATGCATCAATTCATTCCAGAATAACATCATTTAATCAAGAATAGAAAATATCTGTTTTGATCTTTTCACTGTTCACGTGCAAATGTAATGCAAAAATAATCTAAAGCAGACTAGCTGAAGAAGAAAATATTATCAACATCTGAATGCTAACAGGAACCAATTCCCAGGAACACTAAGTTTAAAAGCATTCAAATCAACTTACATTTGACATTTTAATTGCTTCTTACAACTTGATATCATTGTAAACTGCTTTGTACTTTCTGGCAATAGAAATGCAATACAATAAACTTTATACAAGTAATAACATGTCTATTATATATGATTGTCATTATCCCTTGTGGTAATTTAGGGGGAGGCTTTTTCTGGTAGTGGGAACTAGCATTTGCTGTATAAAATGCAAATTGGTTGAGAAATTCAGCACACTATACTAATTTTAAAAAGCAAGTGCTAATCGTCTACACTTCATTAAGTACCTCTGAGACAGAAGAGACTGAAAGCCCGTACTGCTCTAATGGCTGTTGATAACCTCGAATCCTCTTGCCCCAAATTGTCACAAGTATGACAGTTGCTCCATACAGTCCTATGTTACAAGCAATTCCTGCCATACCAAGAGACATGTTCGAACTCCAATGGGCTAAAATTGTAGGAAGCAAAGGTACGACCACTGGAGACCAAAGCAGCAGTGCCATACATGTAAACCCAAGAAGCCTGCAATGCAAATTGCACATTAACAGACTACCAACCTAAATATAAAATTCCATTGAGCTATTCATAGAATGGAAATTGTAATCTTTAACATTTACTCAACAATTATATACTAAGAGCAAACATAAGCTTAAAATTGGTTACATGGTTCGATCACACATGATCCCATCATATCTTTCTCACCTCTGGTGAAGAGGGCGTTCAGCAATACGAAAGAACATGATAAGCCTATCAGTTAAGCTCATAGCACCACGCAAACCTCCCCAAAGCAGAGCGGCTTTCCCAACTAGCCTTAAAATACCACCTTGTTGCCCTAAATCGGCCAAAACAGCAACCAGCCTGCTCTTCCAAACAATATAATAAGCAAGCAATCACTAATGCAATGAAAATGAGAAACCCAAATGACGGAAAATTACCTTTCATGGTCCAGCTCTCCATCTTTTTTAGTAGGAACCACAGGGCCAGCTACGGACATTGCTTTCTCTGCAAGACTGCTTACAATATTTGGCTTGACAATTTCACGTTCACTTTCATCAGAATTCCTATCATCACATATAGCCTGTGTTTGGCTTCTACTCTCAAGACTGGAGTCAACAGTTGCATCAATATCCTCATTATTTTTTAACAAGCCACTTTTCTTCATCTGATGAGTTGTAAGAGCTGCTGTTGCACCTAAAGCAGCTGTCATTGCTCCCACCATGGCCTTTCCATCATTTTCTCCTCTCTTCTCAGTAGTTCCACCTTGTGTATTTTGATGCCTTTCATTGTGCATTGGCTCCTCTTGTTTTTTAGTCTCTGTTGAATCAATTAACTTGACTTCTTTTCTACCAAAACTCTGTCTAGATTTGCTTGTTCTATATTTCCAACCAGCTACTGGCTCATAAACATTCTCAGTGTCAACCAAATCCTCCTCTCCTGTAACCACAATGAAAAGTGGCCGTAAAGCTGCCAGGCTGGCACCAACAACAACCCCAACTGGAATAAGTCTGCCTAATACATAAGTCCCCCTCAAAACAGAAGAAATGGCACTTACAATGAGCTCCCCATGCAAAGGGCCAAACTTACTCACTTCTAACTCTCTATAATTTTTCAAGTGTTTGAGATTCTTGGTGCCCCTTGACATTGCTTTACCAGAACTCTGAAGATCTTGCTTTACAGCCAATGCAACTGCATTTGCCACATTTGACAGCTCCTCCTCCAAATCAAACTGCAATGTCTCCATACGAGACATCCCCAGTCTTCTAATAACTTCTAGCCTAAGAGCATCCAAAACCAGGTTTTTAACCAAACTCAATATATCCTCTGCTTTTTCTGTCTCTTCACTAATTTCCTGAACAGGTCTGTTCTGCACACTATGTTCTTCCCAAGTGTTGTCAGAATCAACATGTGTGTTTAAAATGACATAAGAGGGTTCAATAACATCCATTGGCATATTCTTTCCAGCTTTTGTATGCTTTTTTGGTCCATTGAGTTTTGTTGTATCATGCAGTGACTCGCCTTTAAAAGAATCTAGAGAACTTCCTATTTGTTCCAAAAGCTTCCACTGACCATCCTCTGGAACATATTCAAGAAAAAGATCATTGATAGATTCAGTATTTTCAAAGCCATTTTTTGACTGGGCAAAAGGAGGATTTTTTCCACAGGGGTATTCTTTAAATGAGATTGTTCCGAAGTGATTTTCTTTTGCTTGCAGAGGGAACTTATCCATGTGCCTGACTGTCTTTGGGCTTACTGAACTCAACCCAGAACCTTTTCCTCCTCTAGCATTAGTATTTTGGTTTTCCACACCATGCTCATGAATAATGTTTCCAACCCCAGGTGTACTATAGTTTATGTCATAAGAACTTGGAGTGTGACCTATTTCCTGCTGCTGGATTTGATCTAAGTTGAGAATAAGCTTCTCTTCTCTTGCAGCAAGATTTGATTTCTGAGCAATGTCAAAACCTTCTTCAGCATTCTGTGAACTATCACATGAATTATTAGCAATGGTTGAAACTTGTTCCTGTTTTGCTAATCCATTTTTATCACTGGACTCTGAGGAACCTTTCTGTGGTGGCAAATGATCCTGATCTTGGTTCTCATTTTTACTGTGCTTTATGTCTTCTGCCTTCTGCAGTTTTTCCTTCTCCAATTGGTCGATCATATTTTCTATCACACCAAATACACTGGTTACTGCCATTTGAGTTGAGTCATCAAACCCAGTCAATGCATTGAATGCTTGTCCTACACTAATTCCAGGAGACTGGACAGAAGAACCACCACCTTGAGGAGGGGAGTCATCAGCTTTAGGTTCAGAAGTTTGCTTGTTCTGTTCTCCTTGACTATTCACACTCTTTTCATCATTGTTTTGATCAGTAGTTTCTTCTCCTTTTGTTGGTTGCTCGCCTGCAGGTTTTCCATCAAATTCACTAGTACTTTCTTTTTCTCTATTCTGCTCATTTGAACCCATCCCAAGAGATGGATCATCAACTTTAGCTCCAGGAATTTGCTTTCCCTCATCTTCCTGACTACTCATGTTCTTGTCATCATTCTTCTGATCAGGAGCTGACTCCCATTTTGGTTGCTGTTCAGATTCAGATTTTCCATCAGCTTCCGTTGCACTCTCTTTACATTTGTTCTGCTCATCTGCAAAAGTTTCACTTCCACCCAATTTTCCAGTCCTCTGTTGCTCATAATTTTTAGCAGTTCCTTCACTGTCCTGATGTGTTTTCTGCTGTTCTTGCATGTCTTCCGGTGTCTTCTTACTCACAGAGGAGCTCCCAACAACTTGTTCAGGGAGGTTAGAATCTACTCTAGGGCTCTCTAATTCTTCTGCATCCTCAGACTTTGTCTTGATGCCAACATTTTTTGGTGTTCCTTCACTTTGATGTGCATCTGAACCTTCCCCACTTGACTTTGTGCCCAGCACTTCTTGCGGCTTTGTACTGTCAGTATCTAATTCAGTTGCTGCTTCAAAGGCTTTACCTTCAAGACTAAAAGAATTATCTATGGCAGTGACATCTACTCTTCCCTTGGAAAGCTCATCAATATTTTCTTGGCTGGTTGAATTCATATCCTGCGATAACCTGGAAGAACGAGCAACAGTATCCTTACTAAGTCCAACTAGTTTTAGATTTATTCCCCTTGTCTGGACTGCTCCAGAAACAGCAGCAGTTAATTTTCCACGAACTTCATCAGGCACTGCACTTTGCAAAGCTGTGATAAGTGTCTCTCCTCGCCCAACAGCATTTAACACCTTCACTTTCAAAAGCAAGTCAAGCTAGTAAGATTCACCATAACATTCAGAATTTTCAGACATGCAAGTTGAAAAAAGTGGCCATTCTTTGATGCCACAGACAAACAATTGAACTCGAAAAAATAAGTAGAGCAGCTTATTCAGTGTTCACAAAGTAGGAAGAAGAACATTATTGAATAAAATAAATGAGCAATTACAAAATAAAAATTATGGTTGTTAACTGCCATATAGTAACATATCTAATATGGTATGGGAAGTACTTCCAAAAATGTCTTGGTATGGTTGCTTGCATCTGTAACAGAGGAGTAACCTGGTTTTCTGAATAAATAATGTGATCCATTGTTTAAGGAAGTGGTTCTTGGTTAGGATGAGTCAAGGCAGGGGGACCACTTCACCCCCCAGGCCTTTTTTTTCAACCGATTCTTACAGGAGCTATTTCAGAGGAGAAAATCCAACGCAAATAGTAGAAGCAGCCATAAATGTGGCAGGGAAACAGAAGCTAGAGATGGCAGAAATACAGGGCTGTGCAGAGAGGTATTGTCAGAAAATCAAAAGCTTCACTTGGATAGAATCTGCTAAAATGAGAATGTGGTGACATTGGCAACAAGGGGACTGACATGTAGATTCCTGTGGATACAAATAAGCCTGCAAGATCTCTATGAATGGGCAAGATGGAGCTGGAGAACTGAAGGTAAGTATGAAATGTTTTTTATGCCCTTGTGGTTATTTCATTGAAATTTTCACCAATGTAGAGGACAAAGAAGAAATATTTCAGGAAGGCCCTTGTTTCTACCAAAACTGGGATCTTTTTATGGAATATTGGCACATTGTCGTCAAACCTTATGAGGAAATGCCATCAATAGTTTCAGATTGGATTAGACTGTTTGCCCTTCCTATTGAGTTCTGGAATGACTACGTGCTTATAGGGATAGGCAACTTCTTAGGTGAACACATTTGTGCCTCAGAGTCACTTTGGAAGGGGGTTTTAGCCACATAAGCAAGGATATGTGTCATGCTAAATCTAGACAGGCCCCTCTTGAAAAGTGTAGTACTGGAAGCCAAAGGGATGGAATGGTATCAAGAAATTGACTTGAGTCCATGATGATCTTGTCATGAATATGGGCACTTGGTGAGAGATTGTCCAGTTATTAACAAACACAAGGGAACAGGGAATCCGGCCAGTGAAATTGATAATAAGGGGTTTCAAAAACCCAAATCAAACAAACTTTCAGGGGAAATAGAAACGACCAAAACCTCAATGAATGGAGGTGACAATGAAGACAATTTAGAGAGAAGTAATACAGGAAGAAGATGGAACGACAAAAGAAATACAAATGAAGAATGCAGGGGAAGATAAGTTGGGAAAAGAACATGAAGTTGGCAAGAGGAGAATCTTGATATGGAAAACAGGATGATATTAGCCAGAATGATCAGAATAGAAAGGGCTATGTTTTCACAAAAATGCCATTACTTTGCTGGAAGAAGCAAAGGAGAAATCTTTCTAGTTTGGGAATTTCCAACAGAAGACAAGGATGAATCAAGCAAAGAGTGAGGCAAGGGGATCCAACATCAATGAAACTCCTCTTGGAGGAACAGAAGACACACATAAATGAGAAAAAGAGAGATGGAAAGCAGACAACAGGTCCAAGAAGATCTTGTGACTCAAACATGAACAAGAGAGGCAGGGACTTGATCCATGACAGAATGCATAAGCAAACCCAGGAAAACTTGATTTCAGGTTCTTGGGCACAAAGAGAAGATGCGATATGCAAGTACAAAAAAAAAACCAGGAGGAAACAACAATATTCCTATCATGGAACATTAAGAAGAATACATTCCCATGAAAAGCAAAATAGACCATGCTGTCTAATATGTGGAGAGGACACAAATATATTTTTTACTTCAGGAATGAAGATGAGGATGGATGAGATGAAGCAGCTGCCAGAGAGATTCATGGGTAACTACAAAAGAGATCAAAAGTGCAGAAGGGAAAGCAAAAGGTCTAGCCATCATATGGAACCCAAATTCTCGTAAGAGATCCTTAAAAGCAATGGCAGCCAATTAGGTAGCAATAGAGGTAAGTAACCTTATCTCAACAAATGGTAGTATTATTATTAACTATTACGCCTCTCCCATCCCAAGCCACAAGGAAATTTTCTTGGAGGAGTTGAGTTAGCTATGGAAGATTGGGGGGATGAAGATGGTCATCGTTGGAGGTGATTTCCACTCTATTTCAGGAGCTTCAAAGGAGATGGGAGAAATAAGAGTCACAAGGTTGTAGATACAAATGCATTATGGAATATTCTTCCCCGAGTTGGATGTTTTTGCTTGGAGCAACAAGAGGACAGGCAAGGAAAATATTAGGGAAAGGCTAGATCGCTTTCTAGGAGGACAAAACCTCTTAAACGAAATCAGATGATAAATCATAAGTTTTAAATTAGGGAGGAAAATAACATATTTTGATTTCTCTTTAGATACAGAGGAAAGACCTAAAACATGGACCATTAGGTTTGAGAAAATGTGGTTAAAACATTTAGAGTTTCAGGATTTTATAGAACACCACTGGTTGACATATAAGTATTGTCATGACCCTCCCAGATGGACTTTGAAATGAAGAAACAATGTATTAAAGAATGATGCTTCAATACTCATTTTTTTGTGCAATAAAGTAGTTATATAATATTACTAGATAATGGAGAATATGTTACTGCTAACAAATTGCCAATGTGTAGGATCAGGTGCACTCGTAAGTGGAAGAAGTTGAGTCCTCCACCAAAGACGAGGGTACTTGAGGTTGGGGGAAATGATGATATGATAGCTCGAAGGTAACAAGGATAGATACCTTCATATAGGCATGCATTCGGTTAGGGATAATCATCAATAAATAGCCACCTTGAGCCCCAGACTGATGGCCTAGTAGCTATCGTAAGTTCTTGAGGCAGAGACGGGTGACTAAATTGATGGAAAGATCTCCCTCTTTGTTTGTGCTCACATTTATTTATCTTTTACTTCAGCACTTCACCTTAGCAATGGAAATTTGGAAAGAATGAACTGTCTTCATAACTTCTTGATAAATTTATTTTAGAAAATAAATAGATTTATTCTTAAATAAAAGAATGTTTTAGATAGTCATTCATTTGAATAAATGGTAAATTTATTTTAGAAAATAAATAGATTTATTCTTAAATAAAAGAATGTTTTAGATAGTCATTCATTTGAATAAATGGTAAATTTATTTTAGAAAATAAATAGATTTATTCTTAAATAAAAGAATGTCTTAGATAGTCATTCCTTTAAATAAATGGTGAATTTAATTAAAGGATAATTAGATTTGTAAATGCCTTATTTTAGGTGGCCTTTCATTTAAATAAAATGGTAAGATTTATGTTAAATGATAATTGAGTGTATTCTTAAATAAAAGAATAGAAAAGAGGCAATGAAATCTATTTTTGCTTACCTCAAAATTGGGCGGGCCAACCGAAGCAGAGCCTAGCTGGCAAGAGGTATGGCTCCATTAATGCAATAATGGCTCTACCAGAGTGAGGGGATGGTTCCCTCTATGTAAAGGAAAAATACTTCAATGCGGAGTGCATGGGAAAGGTGAGGAAGGGACGTCTCCTCTACCACCTAATGAAGGGGTGGGGTGCGAAAGTAATGATGGTGGTTGGTGGATGGAAGTCAAGAAAAGATGAGAGAAGAGTGCTAAGGCAAAAGGAGAGGGGAGCAAAAGAGGAGGGTAAAAAATATGGGAGCAGATTAGAAAAAGGGAGGAGAACAAAAAGTAGGGGTGCCAAACTTGGATGGGCGACCATCATAATTCGGGTGGAGCAGGCGATAGGTTGGTATTTGAAGCTCACCGCTTGCTTTGTTAGCTCTTTTGGCTGGCTTTTGGTGAAGCTTACTTTAGTTTTGTTAGTAGCTCTATTGGTCGAGCATTGCTCATTGCCTTTGTAGTGGTCGAGTGAAGCTCACCACTTGCTTTAGCTTTGTTAGTAGCTCTTGTGTTTGCTCTACCTTTGTAGTGGGTGAAGCTCACCATTGCTTTAGTTTTGTTAGCTACTCGATTGGCTCGAGCGTTGCTTCTGCTTTGTAGTGGTCGAGCGAAGCTCATTAGTTTGTTACTCTTGTAGCTTGTTGCCTTGTGTAGTGGGAGCTCTAGTTTTTATCTTGTTGGATGAGCGTTGCTCCTCTTTGTGGAGAAGCTCACTTTAGCTTTGTTAGTAGCTCTATTGGTTGAGCATTGCTCGTTGCCTTTGTAGTGGTTGAGTGAAGCTCATCACTTGCTTTAGCTTTGCTATAAGCTTGTTAGTAGCTTTGTTGGCCGAGCATTGCTCGCTACCTTTGTAGTGGTTGAGCGAAGCTCACCACTTGCTTTAGCTTTGCTATAAGCTTGTTAGCTCTCTGTTGGCCGAGCATTGCTCGTTGCCTTTGTAGTGGTTGAGCGAAGCTCACCACTTGCTTTAGCTTTGCTATAAGCTTTGTTAGCTCTCTGTTGGCGAGTGTTGCTTGCTGCCTTTGTAGTGGTCGAGTGAAGCTCACCACTTGTCTAGCTTTGTTAATAGCTTTGTGGTGGCCGAGCATTGCTCGTTACCTCTGTAGTGGTCGAGCGAAGCTCATTGTCATGGTATAGTTATGTTATGGTGTTGACCATAGTCGAGCGTAGCTCATCGTTGAGCGTAGCTCACTATTGTTGTGCACCCAAAGTTGAAGGGTTGTGCGCGTAGCGGATTAGAAGCACCATCTTAGGACCGTAGGGTGGTGGGTAAAAATCCCTGCAGGCTCTAGTCGAGTAGGAAGCTCATCTTAGGAGAAGGTTCCCTTGGTGGTAGACTTCTAATTTAATTTATATTATGTTGTGGTTCATTTTGTGAAATGAGGGTATGGGACCTTGCTTTATAAAATGGAATGGAATTATATTATGTTATGTTTCATTTTGTGAAATGAGGGTATGGGACCTTGCTTTATGAAATGGAATGGAATATATATTATGTTATGTTTCATTTTGTGAAATGAGGGTATGGGACCTTGCTTTATGAAATGGAATGGAAAATATATTATGTTATGGTTCATTTTGTGAAATGAGGGTATGGGACCTTGCTTTATGAAATGGAATGGAATTTGTATTATGTTATGGTTCATTTTGTAAAATGAGGGTATGGGACCTTGCTTTATGAAATGGAATGGAAAATATATTATGTTATGGTTCATTTTGTAAAATGAGGGTATGGGACCTTGCTTTATGAAATGGAATGGAAAATATATTATGTTATGGTTCATTTTGTAAAATGAGGGTATGGGACCTTGCTTTATGAAATGATGAGAAATATTTGTGGTACAAACTAAAATATGGTTGCTTGATTTAAATAAGATGAAAGAACCTAGTGCTTTAAATAGTTAAGGGTATGGGACTTTAATTGTTAAATGAGGGTTAGATCATTTATTGCAAATAAAGCATAATGTGGGATGCATGGTAGGATGACTCTCATAAGTGGGTGAGAGGGGTCATAGAGAGGGAAGCTCTATGATAATATCTATGCATTAGAAATTTGAATTGCTTGGGTTAATTGTATAGTTGCAATTTGGAAAATAAATGAGTAAATGCATTAGAAGCATGTCTATCTAGATCCATGAGTGTCCTGATCCCCTACTATCCTCACTTGATCGATGGAAGAGCAGGAGGACCAAATTCAGGAGATGGACTACTTCGCAAGTTTGCTCTTTACCTTACTTCTTGCTTGATTATGCAATAGATTAGATTTATGGGGAGATTTCCCCAATGGATTAAATGAGCATTGTTTATTATTATATTTTGTTTCCCCTTTCTGATTGTAATGTTATTTAATTGCTATCGCATGGTTCTTTTTATGAATGTTCATGCTTGTTTAAATTTGCTTGTTTTGTTAGATTTAGTATCTAGATTCCTCCTTGGTATTCTTATGTGTTTTAAAAATAAAAATAAAAGTTGTAAGTTCTAGGTGAACTTAGAGGATGACCTAAGGGCTTAAGACCCCCTTAGGGAGATGGGTTATCTAGGTTTAGAAGTTCATACCAAGAGTTAAGATAGCTTGTTAGAGGATGAGATTGATAGCTTAACTCGTAATATACGTAGCATGCCCACACATAATGGTTTGTGTGTGGTATGGAGATGCGTGTATACCTTCCAATGATTGAGGGTGGTAAGTCTAGCTCATCAAGAATGGTGATATGGATGGACTTACGTGCATGACATGAGATAGGCCTATGCAGAATGAACTTGCATGAGGGGAATCTCATGTGGTATGGTTCTTGAGAAACTTAGGGGATGTCAAACATTAAGTTGGTCTAAGGTTGGATAGGGATTTATGAATCCTTCTCCTTGATCAAAAAAATTATATGAACCTTTTTTCTTTTTGTTTGTGTGTTTTTCTTGTTTTTGTATTCGTGGGTTGTTACATTTGGTATCAGAGCTCTAGGTTCGAGGGTATAGAGCTTCTTATGTGCAAAAAGGGATTCGAGTATGTCCAATGAAATCCTGCTTAAGGTTAAGCAAAAAGGGCTGGAATAACCTAGAGTCTCTGCTCATTTAGAATCTAAGTGGAATCGGTCCTAAGGAGAGATGAACATTGTGATACCTTAGTATGGGCTTTGGTGTCAATGTTACATCATAAACTTGGAACCTTGTCCTAATTAGATTTCTAATGATTGGCAAGAAAGAACTCTGTAATGTGGTTGAGAATTAGTGAATCAACAAATAAACTAGGATCTAATTCTCTTCTTGGTTGGAACCAGATCAAGATGCCACCTAAGGCTAGGATAGAGAGGCCTCCACCTAGATAGACTCAACAAAGTAATGTCGAAGAAGAGATCCAGAATGAGGATCCAAGAAATCCCAATATGGGAATAGAAGAACTTACTACTACAGTTGCTGAATTACAAGACCAGTTAAGGCAAGTACTGGAAACTATGGTGAATCAAAATTCATAGGCTAGAGATTCGAAAGTCAACCAAATTGAGGGACTGATAGCAGAACAAAAGCAAGCAAGAACCCTCTTAGAGAAGGAGATGGTAAGAGACCTAAAGAATGTTTGTATCTCCAAGTTTGATGGAGAAGGAGAGGGGGATGCAACTGAGGCTTGGTTAAGGGAGCTAGAAGTTTTCTTTACAGTAAAGGGATATTCCTCGGGAACCCAAATGGTTTGGGCTACTATCTACCTTGAAGGAGCTGCCCTAGATTGGTGGGAGACTTATTATGAGGAAACCAAAATAGAGCCGGTAGACATTCCATGGAAACAATTTGTAGATATCTTCAAGAAGAGGTTCCTCATGGAGCATTTCTATGCTCTAAAATTTGAGGAGTTCACCAGTCTAAGGCAAGGAACCAACTCAGTGGAGATATACTATAGGAAGCTAGTAAAGTTGCTAAAATATGTACCCACCTATAATGAGAAAATGTGGATTCATAAGTTTACCCATGGATTGCAATCAAGGCTGAAGCATGATGTAGAGATGCAAGAACCTAAGTCATTGCAAAAGGCATATGACCTGGAAAAGAAAGCAGAGTCACATTTTCATTACAAATATGAAACCTTGACTGATCAGGAATGATAGGAATTAAAGAAGAGGAATAGCAATGGGTTTATAAAGTGGGAGGTCGAGCAAGAATGAAAGGCTAAGAATCCCTAGAATCTAGAGAAGAAATTCAATGGAGGCCAAAAGAAGTTTAAAAATAACTTTTATAAGAAAGGCCACAAACCCAATAATGCTAAACCCCCTTCACAGAAGCCACCAAGCCCCGTTCCAACAATTAAGGATGAAGAGCAGAAGATGAAAAAGAAACAAGGACCCAAGGATGGATGCTATAATTTTCGAGGAGCACACTTTTCTAACCAGTGCCCATACCGACTAGGGCCAAGCACACCTAGCACTAAAGGAAAGGAACCAATGCATAAGATCTATGCTACAATTGGGAATCAAAAACTTGAAGGATAGACCACTCCGCTGATCATAAAAGGTAAGATTTTTGACAAGCAAGTAAATATCTTAATAGATAGTGGAGCTACTGATAGTTTCATTTCTTGTAAGTTAGCCAAAGATATGCTAGAAAGGCTAGGATATTTGGCTCATGGATGGAAGGTTGAGTATGGATCTAGATAGACCTACTCCGTAAACCAATGTTTCCCAATGATGGAAATTACCTTAGTCGGTGGAACTATGGAAGGATGCTTATATGTAGCCCCACTTCATGCCTTTGATGTAATTTTAGGGATGGATTGGCTACAGGTCCATAAAGTCATAGTCAACTTCCAAGATAGATGGATCGAGTATTCCAAGGAAGGTGAGGCAAGATGGTGAATTCATAGCAATCAAGGGGTATTTAAACCCCAGATGTTGTCAGCTATGCAATTAAAGAAAGCCCTCAAGAAAGGAAGGATTGTCTATGTGGTAAAGATGAATGAAGTCAAAAGGAACTTGAAGGGAGAAATGTCTGAGACTTACCCAATTTTGCAAGAATTCTAGGATGTATTTCTTGAGGATCTACCTGGGCTCCCTCCTGTACGAGAATTTGACTTCACCATTGATCTTATACCAAGAGCGAAACCAATTCACCGATCTCCGTATAGGATGTCACCCATTGAGATGCAAGAGTTGAAAGTACAATTGCAAGGGTTATTAGAGAAGGGGTTGATAAAACCGAGTGTGTCACCTTGGGGTGCACCTATTTTATTTGTAAAGAAGAAGGATGGGTCTTTAAGATTGTGTATCGACTACCGAATGTTGAATAAAGCTACCATCAAGAACCGGTACCCCCTACCCAGGATCAAATATTTATTCGACCAACTAAGAGATGCCACGATATTCACCAAGATAGATTTAAGGTCAGGATATCACCAATTGAGGATACATGAGGAGGACACTCACAAAATAACATTTAAGATGAGGTATGGACATTATGAGTTCACTATCCTACCTTTTGGGCTAACTAATGCCCTCGCTGCCTTCATGAATTTAATGAATAATGTGTTTAGAAGGCATTTGGACTAGTTTGTCCTTGTGTTCTTAGATGACATCCTAATATATTATCGAAGTAAGGAAGAGCATGACAAGCATCTCAAGGTCATGTTGGAACTATTGAGGGAAAATCAACTCTATGGGAATCTAGCCAAAAGTGAGTTCTATGTTTTAGAGGTGCGCTATTTAGGGCACATCATCTCAGTAGAAGGGATCATAGTGGATCTAGAGAAAATAGAAGCCATGCTAAATTGGCCACCTCCTACCAATGTTATAGAGGTAAGGAGCTTCATGGGCTTAGCAAGCTATTACCGATATCACATAAAATATTTCTCAAAGATTGCTTCAGCAATAACGAACCTTCAGAAGAAAGGAAAGGAATTCAAATGGATGGAAAAGTGTGAGGCTGCTTTCATGCTATTAAAGCAAAAACTCACTACTGCACCAATACTAAAGATTCTAGATCCCCAAGGAGATTTTACAGTGTGCATGGATGCATCGTTGGAAGGATTAGGGGGAGTACTCATGCAAAGGGAGTCCGTAGTAGCTTATACTTCAAGGAAGCTCAAGAAGCACGAAGTCAACTATGCTACTCATGATTTGGAATTAGTCATTGTAGTACACACCCTGAAGGTCTGGCACCACTATCTGGTAGGAAGACCTTTTGAATTAAAAATAGATCATCAAAGCCTAAAGTACATATTCACCCAACCAATACTCAATGCAAGGCAAAGAAGGTGGGTCGAGTTTCTCATTGAGTATGACTTTGAGATTGAGTACATAAAAGGGAAAGAAAATAAAGTGGTAGATGCTCTGAGTAGAAGAAGATACATAGCAACCCTAACTAGGAGTCATGTAAAGCTCATGGACCAAGTAAGGCAAGAGCAAAAATAGGATGAGTATTGCCAAGAAATTCGAGCAAGAATGAGCAAAGATCCTGAGACCAATAAGGAGTTTGGGGTGATAGATGACCTTCTATGCTATAAAGGAAGAGTCATCATACCAAATTCAGGAGATTCAAAGAGGCTAATAATGCAAGAAGCCCATAGATCTCCTTATACAACTCACCCTAGAGGGGTAAAAATGAGGGAAAATCTGAAGAGGACCTTCTTTTGGGTAGGAATGAAGAAGGATATTACAGATTTTGTAGCTCGATGCCTTGAATGTTAGAAGGTCAAAGTAGAATGCAAACATCCCATAGGATATTTGTACCCTCATAGTGTACCTACTTAAAAATGGTAGGTCATATCGATGGACTTCATAGTGGGTCTACCAAAAACCCGGTATCAACATGATGCAATTTTTGTGGTGGTTGAAAAATTGACCAAGGTCACACACTTCATACCTGGGAGCACCAATGATGATGCTCAAATAGTGGCTAACAGATTTGTCAAGGAAGTGTTCTGATTGCATGGATTTCTAGAAGTAATCATATCGGATAGGGATTCCAAGTTCACTTCTAAATTTTGGAGAGCCCTTCACCAGGCAATAGGCATAAAATTGCACATGAGTTCAGCATACCACCCTGAAATGGATGGTCAGATGGAGTGGGTAAACCAAGTATTGGAGGACATGCTCCACATGTATTGCATGGATCACAAGACTCGATGGGAATATTTTCTACCATTAGTAGAATTTGCCTACAATAATGGATATCACTCTTCCCTAGGGATGACACCCTTCGATGCTTTGTATGGATGAAAGTGTAGAACACCATTGTCTTGGGATAACCCTAAATATAGAACTGTGATTGGGCTAAAAATGGTCAAGGAAATGGAAGAACAAATTAGGGTAATCAGGCAAAGGCTAAAGGAAGCTTCTGATAGGCAAAAGAGTTATGTCGATCTAAAGAGGACTCCCCGAGAGTACTCGATGGGAGATAAAGTGTTCCTAAGAGTCAAACCAATGAAAAGTGTGATCAAATCCATAAAATTGGATCCACGATTTGTAGGACCCTTTGAGATCATGGAGAAAATTAGTCCGGTTGCTTACCGACTCACCTTGCCTCCTAATTTATCAAAAATCCATGACACTTTCCACATATCTTTGCTTAGAAAATATGTTGCTGACCTTGACCATGTATGGGATGTTTCTAATTTATAGATGGCAAACCCAGAAGCAATTGAAGTGATGCCAGTGAGAATTCTTGAATTTCATTCTAAGGCTATGCGGAATCGAACCCTTGAGCAATGTAAGGTCCAGTGGGACCATTTCTCTGAAAGAAATGCCACTTGGGAAAAGGTGGCGGATATGAAGAAATATTTTCCTTTTCTGTTTGATGAACTCTAAAGTCAATTTTCTTTTTTTTGTAATAATTTGTGTCTTGGCTACAATTACCTATGTTAAAAAAAAAAAAAAACAACATCGAGGATGGTGTTAGTCCTAGTGGGGGAGGATGTCATGACCCTCCCAGATGGACTTTTGAAATGAAGAAACAATGTATTAAAGAATGATGCTTCAATACTCATTTTTTGTGCAATAAAGCAGTTATGTAATATTACTAGATAATGAAGAATATGTTACTACTAACAAATTGCCAATGTGTAGGATCAGGTGCACTCGTAAGTGGAAGAAGTTGAGTCCTCCACCAAAGATGAGGGTACTTGAGGTTGGGGGAAATGATGATATGACAACTCGAAGGTAACAAGGATAGATACCTTCATATAGGCATGCATTCGGTTAGGGATAATCATCAATAAATAGCCACCTTGAGCCCTAGATTGATGGCCTAGTAGCTATCGTAAGTTCTTGAGGTAGAGATGGGTGACTAAATTGATGGAAAGATCTCCCTCTTTGTTTGTGCTCATATTTATTTATCTTTTACTTCAACACTTCACCTTAGCAATGGAAATTTGGAAAGAATGAACTATCTTCATAACTTCTTGATAAATTTATTTTAGAAAATAAATAGATTTATTATTAAATAAAAGAATGTTTTAGATAGTCATTCATTTAAATAAATGGTAAATTTATTTTAAAAATAAATAGATTTATTCTTAAATAAAATAATGTCTTAGATAGTCATTCATTTAAATAAATGGTAAATTTATTTTAGATAATAAATAGATTTATTCTTAAATAAAAGAATGTTTTAGATAGTCATTCATT
Organism: Wollemia nobilis; assembly: GCA_028583015.1. Lineage (NCBI taxonomy): Eukaryota > Viridiplantae > Streptophyta > Pinopsida > Araucariales > Araucariaceae > Wollemia > Wollemia nobilis. Next base: position 9,668,763 of record JAQPPZ010000672.1, on the reverse strand, counting down.
TGAATAAATGGTAAATTTATTTTAAGAAAATAAATATATTTATTCTTAAATAAAATAATGTCTTAGATAGTCATTCATTTAAATAAATGGTGAATTTAATTAAATGATAATTAGATTTGTAAATGCCTTATTTTAGGTGGCCTTTCATTTAAATAAAATGGTAAGATTTATGTTAAATGATAATTGAGTGTATTCTTAAATAAAAGAATAGAAAAGAGGCAATGAAATCTATTTTCGCTTACCTCGAAATTGGGCGGGCCAAGCAAAGCCTAGCTAGCAAGAGGTATGGCTCCATTAATGCAAGAATGGCTCCACTAGAGTGAGGGGATGGTTCCCTCTACGTAAAGGAAAAATACTTCAATGCGGAGCGCATGGGAAAGGCGAGGAAGGGACGTCTCCTCTACCACCTGACGAAGGGGTGGGGTGCGGAAGTAATGACGGTGGTTGGTGGATGGAAGTCAAGAAAATAGGAGAGAAGAGTGCTAAGGCAAAAGGAGAGGGGAGCAAAAGAGAAGGGTAGCAAAATATGGGAGCAGAGAAAAAGGAAGGAGGAGAACGAAAATGAGGGTGCCAAACTCGGATGGGTAACCATCAGAATCGAGTAGAGCAGGTGATAGGTTGGTATTCGAAGCTCATTGTTTAGTTTTAGTTTGTTAGCTTTGGTGAGCATTGCTCTTGCTTTGTAGTGGTCGAGCGAAGCTCCTAGTTTGTTTGTCTTTGGAGCTTTGTTGTTGTAGTGGGAGTGAAGCTCATAGTTTTGTTAAGCTTTTTGGAGATTGTTTTGTATGGGGGTCTTTGTTTGTTATGCTCTTTGAGGTTGTTATTTGTAGTGGTGAGTGAAGCTTTTGTTTGTTATGCTCTTTGGGGTTGTTACTTTTGTGGGAGGAAGCTCATGTTTTGTTATACTCTGTTTGGTGAGAGCTTTGTTAGTGGTTGAGTAGTTTTGTTATAGCTCTTGGTCGAGCGTTGCTCTATTTGTAGTGGATGAGCGAAAGCTCTGTTTAGCTTTGTATATTAGTTGGAGCGTTGTCGTTTTTGGGAGCGAAGCTTAGTTGTTGTTTTGGTCAAGCGTTGCTCGTTGCCTTTGTAGTGGTCGAGCGAAGCTTTTGTTATAGCTTCTATAAGCTTTGTTAGCTCTGGGAGCGTTGTGTAGCTTTGTAGTGGCTGAGCAAAGCTCATCGCTTGTCTAGCTTTGTTAATAGCTTTGTGGTGGCTGAGCGTTACTCGCTGCCTCTGTAGTGGCCGAGCGAAGCTCGTTGCCGTGGTATAGTTATGTTATGGTGTTGACCATAGTCGAGCGTAGCTCACTGTTGTTGTGCACCCAAAGTTGAAGGGTTGTGCGCGTAGCGGAGTTAGAAGCACCATCTTAGGATACCGTAGGGTGGTAGGTAAGAAATCCCCTGTTGGCTCTAGTCGAGTAGGAAGCTCGTCTTAGGAGAAGGTTCCCTTAGTGGTAGACTTCTAATTTAATTTATATTATGTTATGGTTCATTTTGTAAAATGAGGGTATGGGACCTTGCTTTATGAAATAAAATGGTAATGGGTGTTTTATGGTTCATTTTGTGAAATGAGGGTATGGGACCTTGCTTTATGAAATGGAATGGAAAATATATTATGTTATGGTTCATTTTGTGAAATGAGGGTATGGGACCTTGCTTTATGAAATGAAATGGAATGGATTTTATGGAAATTAATGTATTTATGTTTCATTTTGTGAAATGAGGGTATGGGACCTTGCTTTATGAAATGGAATGGAAAATATATTATGTTATGGTTCATTTTGTGAAATGAGGGTATGGGACCTTGCTTTATGAAATGATGAGAAATGTTTGTGGTACAAACTAAAAGATGGTTGCTTGATTTAAATAAGATGAAAGAACCCAGTGCTTTAAATAGTTAAGGGTATGGGACTTTAATTGTTAAATGAGGGTTAGATCATTTATTGCAAATAAAGCATAATGTGGGATGCATGGTAGGATGACTCTCATAAGTGGGTGAGAGGGGTCATAGAGAGGGAAGCTCTATGATAATATCTATGCATTAGAAAGTTGAATTGCTTGGGTTAATTGTATAGTTGCAATTTGGCAAATAAATGAGTAAATGCATTAGAAGCATGTCTATCCGGATCCATGAGTGTCCTGATCCCCTACTATCCTCACTTGATCGATGGAAGAGTAGGAGGACCAAAGTCAGGAGATGGACTACTTCGCAAGTTTGCTCTCTACCTTACTTCTTGCTTGATCATGCAATAGATTAGATTTACGAGGAGATTTCCCCAATGGATTAAATGAGCATTGTTTATTATTATATTATGTTATCCTTTCTGATTGAAATGTTATTTAATTGCTATCGCATGGTTCTTTTAATGAATGTTCATGCTTGTTTAAATTTGCTTGTTTTGTTAGATTTAGTATCTAGATTCCTCCTTGGTGTTCTTATGTGTTTTAAAAATAAAAATATAAATATAAAAGTTGTAAGTTCTAGGTGAACTTAGAGGATGACCTAAGGGCTTAAGACCCCCTTAGGGAGATGGGTTATCTAGGTTTAGAAGTTCGTACCAAGAGTTAAGATAGCTTGTCAGAGGATGAGATTGATAGCTTAACTCGCAATATACGTAGCATGCCCACACATAATGGTTTGTGTGTGGTATGGAGATGCGTGTATACCTTCCAATGATTGAGGGTGGTAAGTCTAGCTCATCAAGAATGGTGAGATGGATGGACTTACGTGCATGACATGAGATAGGCCTACGTAGAATGAACTTGCGTGAGGGGAATCTCATGTGGTATGGTTCTTGAGAAACTTAGGGGATGTCAAACATTAAGTTGGTCTAAGGTTGGATAGGGATTTATGAATCCTTCTCCTTGATCAAAAAAAAATATATATATGAACCTTTTTTCTTTCTGTTTGTGTGTTTTTCTTGTTTTCGTATTTGTGGGTTGTTACAAGTCTATTCAAGGATCAAGGATGTTTCAATTCGTGACCAAATAAAAATATCTAATAAAGGAATTGGAGGAATCAAACCAGGATATATTCAAGAATATCTTCAAATAAAAGGTTGTACTACAGGACAAGAAAAGGACTCTGCAGAAGAAACTCTTCTCATAAGGACAAGTTAACAGATCAGACAAGAGGATGGGAGAATAAAAGACCTGTTGGACAAAACATACAAAAGAGAGATCTTTTGGAGGCAAATATCTCGAACTAAGTGGCTAGAAGGAGGAGATAGCAATTCCAAATTCATTTTCCAATTGACAATGGATACAGGATAAGATAATTCTATTCATGTCTACAAATGACCAAAGCCAATGGGACTCATTCAAAGAGCTGTTAAAATGCACTGTAGTAACCAAAAAGTACAACAAAAATAAGCTTGACTAAAGTAAAGAAACTAGTGTAAAATACATTGAATCGGAATTATTGTATGGCATAAAAATACAGCTTCGATGGTTACTCAAAAGGATAAACCCTAGCATGCTAAAAGTAATGATGAAGAGAGAGTTATAAGACAAATTAAGACATGTAGCACAGCAGTGGTATTCCACAACTGAAGAAACCGAGAATAATGAATGACAGGAAAAATCAGCAATACACAACATTTCACCAAGTACAAGAAAGAAATATTGGAACTGAAATGGAAGCCCAGGTTCTTTGGCTCATATTGACAAATTGGAGTGTCAACCTTCATTTTTTCTTTGTAACAAATATCGATCCTTTGAGATATAAATGTCACAGGGGGATAAGCTACATTGTCGAGAGGGGAACAGCCCAAATTACCAGCTAAGGCCCCTAAATGACTGCTCAGTTTCTATGGCAAAGCACAAGAACCTTTAAGCAACCAATAAGAGGAGTTTCTTTGAATGTTTTGTTCCCCCAACCTTAGAAACACTAAGTCTAGTTGAATTGGCGCTAGCTGAACGGATTTCTGCTAAAACAGCAGTAAATAACTTGTATTATACTCAAACAGCCATGTACATTCATCTACAACAGCATTAAATTTGTTCACAGGCACATGCACAACACAACCATATGCTCTAACACCCAATGGCTGAATGAATGTTCTCAAATTATCTCTAGGTTTGCACATACATGAATGAGTATCTCTGAATCAATGATTTGAAATTATGAGAGGGTCCATTTATATATTTTGCTAGGAAAGGGAAGGTAGTTGCAACTCTGCAACTTCCTCGTACCTGACCCTTAACTAACTGCACCCATACTTAATTACATGACATCTTGATTTAGATGTACATCATACACAAACATCCTAATTACATGTACACACAATTCATCAAACTCTTTGGATACGTACAAAATAACTCAAAATTATAAACTTGTATAGATAATCAAAATTGTATTCGCATGCTTGGCTCCGTACACACTCCATCAAGCTTGAGGTGGCATCACATCAAAACTAGCTTCTACATCTACCCTCCCCTATATATTGGTCGATGTCCTCGTCGATGATTGTTGTTACTCTTGAGGGCTTTAACTCTGCTACGGCTAGGGGTAGATGGAATCTGAATAGGATTTCCTCCCACTTGCTGAACTTGCAATTTGAGGGCCTCAGTTTCACCTTTCAAGCGCTTTGCATAGGCTTATTCCCTTGCCCACTGGAATCCATAATGCTATGACTTCTACTCGATCTTGGTTAAGACTATTTTCCTCTTTCAACTTCAGGATGTTCACTGTCTCCTAAAATGTCTCCAAACCAACCACCAACCACTATATCAATCAAGCCAAGAAATCCATTCTGGCATACACTTTCTCTAGCTCTGGTGCTAGCTTTATTTTCTTGGGCCCCCAACATTCAAGAAACTCATCTAGTTTGTTCTCGCCAAGGTACATTCAATATGAGCACCAATGTACATTCAAAACGGGTGCCAATACAACACCGGGGTCCCCTCTGGCAACTTTATCACTTCAATCACCATCTATATGTTGCTACTGCCTACACCAAGTTCACACGGCTGAATTCATGGATTTTTTCATACCTCTTCATTCGCTCTTCATCTTGGGCCCAATTGAACAATTTGCACATCTCAACTTCCATATGCAAATGCTACAGTTGTCATTCCTCAAAGCAACTCACTCTGAATTCACCTTATCCCACTTAATCTCTCAAAAACCCATCAACATTTTCATTTATCCTTGCGCCATAAACTAGGGGGTGCCTCAAATTCGACACTTAGATGAGTAAGTTCATGCTCGTCTTTCCTTCCTCCTCGAGCTCAAGCTCATGCTCAGGTTCATTATATCTGGTGGTTGTTTCTTCATTCTCCTCCCCACTATATCCTTTTAGGAGGATTTTTGCTTTGGTGGCTTTTCCTTCCTAAATTTGTGGCTCTGTCTTCCCTACATCAACTTCTTGCCTTGCATCATCTGCAATATCCATCATCCCTTTTCCTTTTGTTGCCTTATTTCCCTTTATCGTTTCCTCTCCCTCAGTTAGCGGTTGGCTAGTTTGCCCTTCTACCACACGTGCTCTGATACAGGTAATTTTCCTCTCTCCCTTCGGCACTAATGAAATTCATGTCATAATAGATGCAACCTCAATCGACCACTCATTATCCAATGGTCTGGAGACTCGCTCCTCTCTACCTCCTCTCCAAACAATCACAATGGAGTAGTGGCTAAACTTTCCTGATGAAAAGTTGGAGTTCCCACCACGACTCCTTCTACATACAATACAGGTCCCGAGATTAAATCTTTGCGTCTCAAACTTTGTCGGTGGTCTCTTTGCCATTTCTTGTGCAGTTTCTTATTTTCTTGTTTGTTGCGCTATCTCCTCCACTTGCACTTCTTGCACAACTTCTATTGATGGCTTTGGTTGCAGTCCTCTTGCAGCCTCCTATAAAGTCTCACCTCTATTACATGCAATTGTACCTACAGTGCCTCCTTGCACAGTCTAGCCTCCCAAATGAGTTGGAGTGCCCCGTTGCATCACAACATACATCCTTCCTTGCAATTGATAGTGTTGGCCTTCGATAAGCCTTGCAGCACTCCCTCCAAGGGTACCGACCACTGCAACAGTTTGTGGTAGTCCCTTAGGTAGTATTATCTTCACCTCCTATCATAGGTAGGCAAATTGACATGTTTGCATAATCAATGAATAAGTGCGTTGGAAGTCAAGTACGCATACATTAAGAATTTTGATATACTTGATGTTATAAAGTTGTGATGCAATATTGTATATGACAATATGTAATGTTGAAATTTTAGTTATATAAGGATAAGTCATTTGTCATAAAGTGGGTCATGAAATGAAATGAAATGTAAATGTAAGTCAATGCATGTCAAATGTAATTTAAGAAAATGATGAGGTGTCGGGTAGTTAGTAAGTTGGAGGATGCAACTACCTCCTTAGTTGTATAAATAAGACCCTTCCCTCATTCATTTGTGTTGTTGGCATGGTATGTGGGTATCAAGGTTGGCATGGTATTGAAGTGTTGTATCAAGCCATCTAAATTGTTGTGCCAAGCAATATGAATGCTATTGCAAGGCATCTAAACTGTTGTGCAAGGCAATCTAAGATGTTGTGTCAGGCCATTTGAATTGCTTTGCTGGGCCATCTAAATTGCTATGCCGAGCAGTCTAATATATGTTGTGTGCAAAGTGTATGCATTGTAATTGAAAGTTATTCACATTGTATATTTTTTCATTTAAATGGTAGTAAAATTGTGTTGCAGTATGTTGTATTCCATTTCTACATTCTGGCGCCATTGCCTATTCAAAGTTGGCTCAAGCCTGGTGACATGGAGTTGTGACGAGCAAATTACTCAAAAAGGTGCAAAAAAACAATGGAATGATTACAATGCAGCCAACAAAGTAAATAAAGATGCAAACTCGTTTGTTGACACTGATGAAGGGCCAATGCATGAAGTAAACGTGCAAGCGGATGCACAACCAAACATGCAAGCGAACACGCACGGAAGAGATGTGCAAGGGTTTCTGCATAAAGTGCTGCATGATAGCAATAGAGAGTTGCATGTCGGCAATGGAGAGTTGCATGTCAACAACAAAGTTGCATGTTAGCGACAGAGAGTTGTGTGATAGAGGTGATGAGTTGCATTGTACCACGATGGTGAGTACTCCAACACTTGACGAACAATCTGATATGACATATTTAGTAATCAATCGAGAATGCAATCAATAATATCAATTATGTGTACGACAATGACTTGATAATCTCAATTGTACAAGTGACTTGCACAACACACACTTGAATGGCAATGACTCCACTTGTATGACAACCTTCGTCAACACTTGTATGACACTCTTCACCGACACTTCCGCATATGACACTCCTCGTACAACACTTCTGATAGCACTCCTCATACAGCAATTTTGGACTGCAACTCAGGTCCAACCTGCACATAGAACTTGGAAAGAACAACTTACAATTGTACTTGCTATAGCAATGACATCACATAAAATGTATACACAGACACATAGTTGAGAAAATCAGAATCGGCATTTTTAAAAACCGGCAAAGAATTGGGAATCAGCAAAAAATCGGGGAAAGAATCAGCCAAAAAAAAAAAACCGAAGAAAACAAAATTTTTCATTGAAAAAAAGTTTTTTTCATACATATTACAATGAATTAACATTATGCAAATCAAATATTGCAATGAAAGCAACAATTCATGTCAAGACATCATACAAGGCTCAAACTTTAAGTACACATGAAAGTGACAAAACACATCTTTTATTGCTTATAATATGAAAAGGTACATAGTAACAAGTAACAAGGAAACAAAGGTTTCATTTTTGATATGCCTGCACATTGAAACAAGTAACAACAAAGTTACAATAACTTGAAAAAAAGGGAAAAAAGACCTAAACCTTAAACCATAAGGCTAGGGTTTATGGTTTAAAATTGAAACATTGACAACTGAAAAATGGGTTTGCATACGTAGTTATCATGCATCAATATTTGCTTAAAAAGAGGAGGGAAAAAACCCTAAACCCAAAACCCTAGGGCCTAGACTAGGGTTTAAGGTTTAAATTTCAAGTTCAAAGTTCAAATTTTCAAATTTAAATATTAACTGAAAAATGGGCTTGCATACATAGTTACCAGGCAGCAATATTTACTTAAAAAGAGGAGGGAAAAAAAACAAAACCCTAGGGCCTAGCCTAGGGTTTAGGGTTTAAAATTCAAAGTTCAAAGTTTCAAACATTAACAGCTGAAAAATGGGCTTACACGCATAGTTATCAGGCAGCAATATTGTCTCTGCTCCTGGGGACTCAGGTTTTCTTGGGATAAAGACGTGTGAACAGGTACACCTCCAAGCTCTTGGATTTGCAGCTTCAAGGCCTCATTCTTTCCCTTCAATATTTTCGCATAAGCCTGATATTGAGCCCACTGCAAACCATACTGATTCAACTTTTGCTCGATTTTTACCAGCTTAGCTTTCAACTCAACCTCTCTCTTTGCAGCTTCACCCTCCTTCCTTCTTGGCTGCTTCAACGACTTTCCTTGTAGCATGGTGGTGAGTTCCCCAACAATTAGAGACAAGTGTGATAGACCTTAGAGCCAATGCACATGTTCAGCATTATCTTTACTTGAATGGTGATCATCCTTTAGTTGAACAACAATACTCTTAGTGAACAACAATGTTCACTTGAACGGTCTACATACTTGAATGGCAATGTTCACTTGGACGGTTTGAATTATATGATGATTTACTTTGTATGAACGTCAATCATGCGTTTGAACAGCTCGCCACATGATCACCAACTGCTTGAATGGCCAATAATACACTTCGCACATCAATTGCTAATCTGACAACTGAGTGAATGGTTGTGTAATACTTGTCAACCGAACGACATCTACACGGTTGAACGACAATACAATCCACAGCAAAGGATTATGAATCCCTGCAACCTGCACACAGTAATCTATCCAATCTACAACATACAACAGTAATTGCATTCACCATTCAAGTATACACAGAACAATGGAACGAAATCTCATTTGTATTGCAATTGCTGCCCATAGGCTTACACAGTCATAAACATAGACACACTTAGCCACAATGGCTGTCTGCCATACCCTACAACTACTCAGAACCAGACCTACATTGCTACCAATGCCTCTCTTGGTCTGCACATGCATACAATGAGAATACATAGACAACTAGATAGATATCCTTTGCTATGGTGTGATAATCTCTTCCATTTGAAATGGGGATCCTTTTAAAGACTTGGGCAGATGGTTAACAACTACTGTCACCCGTACCCCTTCTAACTAATTTCCCCTTATTTTGTTTCTAAAAGTTAAAACATTAGACTATTACAAATATTTGATCAATTACATTTCTTTGCATTTACCTGCATTTGGTTTACATTTCATTTACATGTCATTACAAAATTTCAATACAAAACTTTAGTGCATATTTTGCACTTTTCATTATTATTTTTTCTTTCGTTGAGTTGCTGATTTGTTGCCTACATCTATCCTCCCCTTTTGATTGGTCGGCATCCTTATCAACTTCTGTTGTGGTGTCGCCTTTTCCTATGGACTCGGTTCTTGGGAAGTATGAGTAGGTGCTCCTCTCATTTTTGCAATCTGGATCCTCAATGTCATTCTCTCATCTCTAAGTTTCTAGGCATAGTTGCAATATTGGGCATACTCCAGCTTAATATGGTTGGCCTCCTTTTCTATTTTAGCTAATTTCTCTTGGAGCTCTTTCTCCCTCTGTGAAGTAGTCTTGAGCTTTTGTTGTAATAAACGCCTCAATCCTGACTGCGATAGTTAATTGCTCATCTCATTCTGCAATCAACTAGCTTTTATGCTCTAACTTTTATCCTTAGCTTCACATAACTATTCTCGTACTGCCAATTCAAATCTCAACCCTGCAATTGACTCATCTTGTTGCTACGTCTTCTCCTCAAACTCCTATTTTAATGCAGCAAACTGCACATCTACATCCTCTTTGGCTTTCGTTTTCTCCTCAATTTCTTTTCTTAGTGCTGCCATTTTCGATTATGTGTCTGTTTTCACCTTTTGAATTTCTTTCCTCAATTGGTTAGCCTGCTCATCTTTTGGACTGTTGCATCTTTTCCAATCCTGTTGCCAACCATTCAACCCAATAGGCCAAGAAATTCATGCGTGCATGTCTTGAACAGCCCTAGTGGAACGTTCTTGTACTCCACTCCTACCTCATCATTGGGATAAGGTTTAAGTATACCTTCGTCTATAGAGACCCGTAGTGGTTGTCTATAGATTGTTGCTACTCCATCTAGTAATTCTTTGAGTCAAACCATACTCTTTACGTTACCAACCTCCAATTCCCATGGTTGTTGTTGATGGATGTCTGTTAATCTTTTCACCCTCTGCTCATTTTAGGTCCATTCTAGCATCTCAAATTTGTCATACACCATCAACTGCCGTTTCTTCAATTCTCCCACACAATCCATCTGTAATTCTAATCTGGCTCTTTCCATATCCTGTATCATTTTGCCAAAAAAGCCGTCCACTTAATCATTTGTTTGGCCCTTTTTGGTGAGACCCTAAAGTTTGGTACTTCAACCAAAAAGTGTCTAGTCGAGTGTTCTGGAATCTCCACTTTTGTTTCCTCCGTGTGGACTTCTTCCATCTCTTCTTCTCCCTGCAAATTGATAGGCTTTTGTGATGCTTTTCCTTTTGCCAAGGGTTGCTCCTATTGAGGTTGTTTTTGACTTCCACCACCTCTTCTTATGAATCTGAATGTTATTGGCTACTCATCGCTTTCCAATTTTTCCTGCACTTCCTATACCAGTTGTGCTACATTTACTGACACTTCTGACTCCACTATTTCTAGCTGTTGTTCAGTTGTTGCTATAAAAATAAAGTTCACCAATCCTAGCATTGAGGGGGATGATTGTGGACTGCTATACTTCAAAAAATTTGGCTAAGTCTACTCCAATATGTTATACCCGTACTAGTTCCACTATATCTTCCTCTTCCACTTCCATTAGTTCAATCGGTGGTGGTTGTACAGCTTCTTGCTGCTATACTATTTCCCTAACTTTGTCTTGTCCCTCAAGTTGTTCATACTGCTGCTCGACCATTGCAGATTCTACTTCTTGTTGTTGTTGAGATTGAGCTTCCATCTTTGGCTCTAATCTCCTCTTTCTTGTCCCTTTATCTAATGGTTGTGCTTCTTCCTCTGATTTGCCACTCATCCTCTGGTAACTGTTGCCACATTTTGCTAGGGGTACAAAATTTCAGGTTTCATCAAGTTGTTGCCACCCTCCTTCTTCATTGCTCTTTCCTCAATTTCTGTGTTAAGTTTTCTCGCTTCTTCTTCGAGTGTTCAATTTTCAGTCCTTAGCTTTTCATCAGACTTGAATGCCAGCATTGGTATAAAAAATTGTAAAATTTTGCTAAGTGTTCACCTATCCCCAAGATCGTCGTCGTTGTCGCGCGATTTCTAGCGCAAGCGGGTTGTTTGAGCGACTAAGGGCCGTGCGTGAAAGTGAAAGATTTGCCTAAGTCATGATGAGCCCGAGATCGTTGTCGCGCACTCCATCCGCCCGTCGCTACGACATTTTTGAGCGACAAGGGGCATCAAGGAGAAGGGAGGCAGGCTCGCGATCGTCGTCGAAGGTGGGAAACTCTCCAGCGCGCAGTGTTTTCAAGCGCTCCAAGGCTTATGAGAGGACGCTAAGAGTCGGCCCCCGGGATCGTCGTCGCTTTCAGCGACGCCCGACGTCTCGCCAGCTTTCTAGCGATTAAGGGCGCAGCGCTCAAAACAAGAGGGAAATCCTAAGTGTTAAGGAGCCAGCGATTGCCGGCTGACGACATTCATTGCCGCAATGCTTCCGAGCGCACAGATAGAAGAAGGGCGCATGAGCTCAAGATCGTTGTCGCTTCCCCTCGTGCCCGAAATCGCTTTCCTTTTTTCGGCGACATCCAGCAAAGAGAACAAGGAGCAGTATTGGCCAACTCATTCCCCCGTTCCCGATATCACCGTCGCCAAGCAAAAATTCCCGAAATCGCTCACTTTGTGAGCGCTTTCCAACTCGAGTCAAAGATTGCCTTGGGTCCTAATTCCGAAGATCGCCATCACTTCCCAACGACCTTGGGCGTATCTTCTCCATTTCAGCGATCTTCGGCAACAGTCAATAAGATGTCTGAAGATGGTTTTCCCTCCAATTCCAGATCAGGTTTTGGGATTCGTGCCAGTTCCATAAAGAGTAAAGTTGGACTTCAAAGAGAAGTAGGTGAGCATTGAAAGATAAACTGTACTCCACCTACCAAAACTGACTGATCATCCCCTTTCCAGCTACCAAAACCGTCGGAGGTTGTACGAAGTTCAGAGAAAACATACTGCAAGTACAAGGATGGCCGACAAGGATCAAATCTCGCCACTTTTTGCAGCTTTTACAGCTTTTGGCAGGTTTGGGGATTTGTGCTCAAAATGTAATTGGGAGGGTAAATCTGCTATAAATAGCAAGTGCATCTCATTGTAAAAGGGGGAAGGGGGATATCTTGCTAAGAAGCTTCTCTAGCTGTACATCTGCTCTTAATTCAAAAGTATATTTGGCTCAATTAGTTGCGTCTATCTTGTATGCTGCCTTTCTTTAATATTTTTGTTTCATGTTGCTTATTTTTCTGATTGCTGTCATTCTGCATATCTGGATCTCAGCATTGGCGATTAAGTATATCTGGAATAATATAGAAAGGATACATAGGATAGGAAAGTGCTAATGGTTTCTATGTATACATTGTTTTGATTGTTGTTGGTAAAGTGTCTGGTTAGTAACTGTGTTGCTTATCTCCCTCACCCGAAGTAAATCACATTTACATCCCTTTCTGCACTTTTAAATCTCTTTCAGCACTCTAAACTAAATTGAGAAAATATAGGAACCCAGCCTTCTTCGGAGATTGGCACGAAAGGCATTCCTTCCTTCCGGCCTGTCAATCTACTGGGGGAAATATAGGGCGCAAAGACCTAAAACCTTTCCTAGTGGCAGATTCGTAACCAAAAGTTTCTCTGGCACGCCTGGTGGGACCCGAACGTTTCCACCCCAAAACATAATCGAAGCATCAGTGTTCGCTTCATCGCTGTCAAATCAAAACACTTGGTGACTGTGCATTAACTGATATCTATTTGTCTTTACGAATGGAAGGACATGTGGTACATAACTGCATGGTCGACTCCGACGCATCAACCACCGTCATGCCAAGAGTAGTTTGCGAAGAAATTGGCATGGAGTACACCCGAAGTAGCCAAGGCGTCTTACAACTAGACGACACTCCTGTGAAAACGGTGGGTGTCATCAAGGACATTCCCATTCAGTTACATAAGGCGCCAGATATCATGGTGATTCAGGAGGTTGTAGTTGTCGACTTGGAGCCCTACTTTGGCATGTGCCTCTCAAGGGAGTTTACCGCCAAGCTCGGGGGATACCTCTCGCTAGATTACTCGCATATGGAAGTTCCCTTCAAAGGGAGAAAAGTCAAAATATACAATGAGAAACCTTCTACATTCCTAGTCGGGAAGATACATGAAGAGGAACAACAAGGAGAAATGGTGCACCTGATGACTGAGGAGCTTGAGGAATTCAACCTAGTGGAGAAGACTATAGAGCAATTGCAAGCAGAGGATGAATTCTCTTTGCTAGATTTTAATGCCATGATCGAGACCAACATAGGCCGCTACTCTATTACCCAGTCTGAGAAGCCGAAGGAGACAATAAAATAAGACATAGGCCCTACCCCCGATGAGCTATGGAAGTTGTGTTTTGATGGCGCCAGATGCAAGAATGGCGCCGGAGCAAAGGTCCTCCTGGTCTCTCCCTCTCGTATACAAAAGGAAAACTGTTACAAGCTGGCCTGGAGTTGTACCAACAATGCGGCAGAATATGAAGCCCTATTCTTAGGTCTGAAGAAAGCATAGAGGCTCGGGATCAAACAATTGCAGATCTTCGGAGACTCAGAGCTGGTATGCAACCAGATCACCAACAAATGCGCCTCCAAAAAACATTATCTCAAGGCGTATCGCAACCGCGTCTGGGACCTGATGGAGTCATTTGATTCCTTGAATGTCAAGGCTATTTCTAGAGAGAAGAACAAACATGCTAACATATTGGCTTCTGTTGGAGCCAAGTACGTACCTGCTGATGACACATGCAAAAGCCAAAGCCGGTTCGTACTATTTACAGGCCTTTTGTGCCTGATAAGGACACCCATTGGTAGGTGTTTGATTGTGATGAGGACATCGTCACCTTTATGATACATGAAGCTAGTTCAATCGAAAGTAGAGACCCCGATGACGAGCAATATGAGGGGTTGATACAGCTGAAGAATAACCACGTCCCAAAAGGATTGATAACCCTTGAGAGCTTGTTTGACCAAAACGACAGAGCTATATCTCACAGAATCAAGGTCGACGCCAAGCAGTATAGAGAGTTGGAACTGGAATCAGGGAAGACAATCAAAGTAGGAACAGACTGCACTCCAGATGAGCTAGAACAGATTCGGGCCTTGTGTAAAAAATATCCAGGTATAGTAGCTTGGTGTTATCAAGATCTTAAAGGGTATGACAGAGATATAATACAGCATACCATAGAGTTAGAAGAAGGGGTTAAGCCTTTTAGGCAGAAGCAGAGAGCGGTAAACCCCAAGATTGAGGCTATGATGAAGACAAAGCTATTGAAGATGCTGGAAGCCAAGATCATATACCCTATAAAGCATTCTTCCTGGGTTGCCAATTTGGTCCCAATTAGAAAGAAGAACGGGGATATCCGCCTCTGCGTTGATTTTCGTAATCTGAACAAAGCCTCCCTTAAATATCATTACCCGCTCCCGCAAATCGACCAAATTCTCCATGTGGTTGCAAGAGCTCAGCGATTTTCTCTCCTAGACGAATTTTCTGGCTACAACCAGGTCTGGGTAAAAGGATGAGGACCAGCACAAGACAGCGTTCACCACCAAATGGGGGACGTTTGCCTATCAACGCATGCCCTTCAGCTTATCCAATGCTGGGGCCACATTTCAGAGGGCCATGGACCTTGCTTTTCGGTAGCTGCTAAACAAAATTATTGTCATTTACCTAGATGACATGACTGTGTTCTCCCACAAACGGGATGAGCACACGTCTCACCTGGAGCAAGTGTTCGAAAGATGTCGGGAATTTGGCATATCCATCAACCCCATGAAGTCTATCTTTGCAGTCAAAGAGGGGAAATTGTTGGGTCATGTCATTTCGGAAAAGGGCCTGGTTGTTGATCCCGATAGAGCGGAAGCTCTTCTAAAACTCCCTCTTCCAGTCAACAAAAAGGGGCTCCAATCCTTTTTTGGCCAAATCAACTTTGTGAGAAAGTTCGTGCCTGATTTCGCTCAAGTCATCAAACCTATGGCTGAGCTATTAAAGAAAGATGTTGATTTTCTCTAGACAGAGGAAAGAAAAAAAGCATTTGACGAGATCAAGGCTAGAATCTCTCAGGTGCCCGTGCTAGTAAACCCAGACTATTCAAAGGATTTCATCCTATATGCCGTCGGGGAACCTGAAAGCTATGCTACGGTCCTAACCCAGAAGGGAGATGACGATGAAGAGCGGCCAATAGCCTTCTTGAGCCAAGTGATACAACCGCATGTGGAAAGATATAATTTCATATAGCGACAAGTGCATGCCGTCATGAGATCCTTGAGAAAATTTAAGCACTTTGTCTCTCAAAGCCGGATCACAGTCTTTGTGATACACCCAGATGTCAGAAATTTCATCATTTAGGGTGAACCAGGCCACAAGAGGGCAAGATGGATTGCTAAAATCCAGGAGTTCGACATAGAGGTACGACCCACCAAGTTAATCCGAGGTCGAGCACTATGCCAGGAACTAGCCAAGAGCGTCGCCGCTGAGGTGTCCGCCTGTCAGTGGGAGGATCCGATGATGGAAGTTAACCTCGCCAACTCCTTATCAGAGGAGAGCGACTGGACCGATGACATCGTATGGTATTTCAATACAGGGAGGTGTCCAGATCAGCTCACTGCCTCGCAAAGGAGGTTTCGGCTCAACGCCCTAAAGTACGTTCTGCGCCCCGAGGGGCTGTTTTATAAGAATATTGATGGTATTCTCCTACGTTGTGTCAAGGAGGTGGAAAAGCAAAAAATCCTCGACGAATTCCATTCTGGGATGTCAGGAGGACATCTTTCGGGAAGGCCTACAACCTTAAAAATAATAAAGGCTGGCTATTATTGGCCCACCATATTCACAGACACCCAGAAGGTTTGCCAGAAGTGCGAAAAGTGTCAGAGGTTTGCTGGCCGGAACAAAAATGCTCCAATGCCTTTGCAGCCAATTCAGGTAGAGTTCCCCTTCCAGCAGTGGGGTTTGGACTTCGTGGGCAAAATTTCCCCAGAATCCTCAACAGGGCACAAATTCATGCTGACCGCCATAGATTACTTCACTCGTTGGGCCGAAGCTATACCCACGAAGCATGCTGATCAGGAGACAGTCGTCGCCTTCCTAGAAAGTTTGATAACTCACTTCGGGATTCCAGAGGCGATTGTGACGGACAATGGTCCAGGATTTAGAGGGGCTCTACTGACAGAATTCACTTGCAAGTATGGCATCTATCATAAAGCTTCCTCCAACTATTACCCACAGGGAAATGGCCTCGCAGAGTCTACAAATAAAAATCTGCTGAATATTATAAAGAAGACCCTGGAGAGGAATAAAAGGTCATGGCATTTGCACCTAGACCAAGCTCTGTGGGCGGACCGCATATCCATAAAGAAGTCCATCAGAACATCACCATATGCATTAGTCTATGGGAAAGAGGCGGTTTTGCCTACTCACATTGAAATGCCTGCACTCTGGTTGTTGGACGATGAAAAAGACAACCTGGATCCTCTTGATTCCAGATTAGCTCAGTTATTGCAGCTTGAGGAGCAGAGGGAGAAAGCTCACGAAGCCTTCATGAAGCACGCTGAAACCACACGAAATTGGTTCTCGAAAGGGACCACAGCCAGGGTCTTCAAGATCGGTGACCTAGTGCTCAAATGGGATGCGCTAAAGGCAAAACCAGGCAATCATGATAAATTTGATGCCTTCTGGGAAGGCCCCTTCCAAATTGCCAGGGTCAATCAATTCAATTCATTTGTCCTGAGAGACATGGAGGGTCATATCCTCCCGATTCCTGTCAACGGCTTTCACCTGAAAGCCTATCGCCACTGAAAAGCTCCGTCGAGGTCCCCCCTGTACATATTTTCCTTTCTGTTTTTTTCATTTTATCTGTTTGTAAATATGCTTTTAAGTTGTTTTAGTTTTAGGCTGTTGAGCCAAATAGTTCGCCAGACCCTTGGGTCTGTGAGCTTTTGATTTAAAGTAATGCAGAAGCGATTCCCTTTGCAAGAAGAGGAAGTATGGGGATAGCCGAGAAGAGAGATGGAAGTTTGCTCGCCTTCGCTCGCTAACACGCCAAGTCTCGAAATCGCTTTGCCCTTTTTGGCGATAATGGGAACTCATTCCAAGCGACGGCCGAATTAAGAGAAGGCGGAAAGAAGCTTGCCAAGAGACAATGCCCGAAGTCGCTCAATGTTTGAGCGATCTTGGGAGCGCTGCCAGGTTCTGAGCGATTTCAAGCATAGGGGAGTGTGAGTAAAGGAGGCCTAAAATTCTTCTAAGTGTGGGAGGTCTCACTGTCGCTTGCTAAGTGTACAAACCCTCAAAAGCGCGGTGAGTTTTCGGCGATGACGGGAACAGATGAAGTAAAGTGTCCTATGTGCAAACCTCTTCGGCGCTTGCGTTTGGAAAAAATGCTCGAAGTCGCTCAATGTTTGAGCGATCTCGGGAGCGCTCGCGAATTTTGAGCGATATGGAGGAAAAGCGCCCCAAGTGTTTCAAGTGTAAGAGTCCCTCCGTCGCTCACTTTTCCAAATGAGACGAGTGTCGCTTCTACTTTTTTAGCGACGGTGGGAGTTTGAGATGAACGCTGCCAAGAAAGAAAAAGTAAAAAAATTTCCTAAGTGTGAGTTTGCTCCCTTTCGCTCGCCGAACACTCTTTTCCCTCGAGCGCGCCCGTCAAGTCAGCAACAACGGGTAAAGGAAAATTCAATGCTAGTTTTAAGTGAAGGAAATCCCTCCTTCGCTCGCTAAGAGGTCCTGCGCCCGAAATCGCTCAAATTTTGAGCGATATCGAGGAAGATGTAAAATTATAAAGCGGCCCCCCTTCCTTTCGAGTTGGCGGCATAGAAAAGCGTGCCAAGGCACGTGCTCCGTGAGTAATTATATAAAAGGCAGCGCTTTAGAGAGGCAAGGGTTTAATCTTCCGCGCTCCCAAGGAAGATTTCATGCATGGCCACCCCAGTTCAAAATCAACGTTCACCAACTCTTCGCTCCTCGCATTGAATACAAAGTACTCTGCTTCGCCCTCCATTAAAACTCCTTCCTCAAAGTCTCCATTATAAAAGAGCATTCTCGCGAAGGCATTTTGTCAGGTAAATCCTAGCGCGCTCTGAACTGCACTATACTGAAATCTCCTGGCACCATGGGAAAGAAGGAAGGTAAACAGAAAAGCGCAGCGCACGGTCCAACGGCTCCGAATGCACCTACAAGTGGGAAGAAGAAATAACAGGACAAAGGGAAAGCCATGTCGTCCGAAGCAGAGAAAGAAAAGAAGCCTCGGGTTGCGGCACCGAAGCCAATTCCCCCTCTGCCCATCGACGGCTGGATTAAGCTCAGAGACGAGATTTACTCATAGGGTGCCAGCTAGATACGGTAGATAATTGAGAACTGGCAGGATAAATTTTCGCCCTCGAACCCTTATGTTGCGGCGTACTCATCCAATCTCTACTGGTTTTTATGCCCGGAAGTACATCATTGCCCTGAGCTAGTGGCGGCGATTGTTGAATATTATAAGTCGAACACCAAACATGTGTGTGACCACAAAGGCAATGTTTTGTTTTCGCTCTACTCTGAATCCGTGGGAGCGGCCTTTGCGCCAGGCGTACAGTTGAACAGGGAAGACTTCATCGTCAAAAGCGACAATTTGGGAGAGCAAACAGACAGATATTCAGATAACCCAAAAATGCGGTATTTTGTGGACTCTCAACTCCATAAACCCCTTCCGCCACGGCAATGGTCGAAGCAAGGAAGATCTCTCAGCGATTTCAAGAGCACTAGCATATACACTATGTTGGCTTGGGTCTTGGGCCTCGGCACTGATGCGACAATCCTTCCCTATCAAATTACTCTCGCCGAGTGTATTCTGAGAGGAGAATTTTACGACCCCAAGGAAATGACTGATAAGACCAAGCCGGTCTTCTTTGATTGGCCGGATTGCGTAACTCGGGGAATTCACCAGCAGCTGCGGGAATTGAAGAGCGGCGCGAGAGATTTTCAGGTATTGCTCGGCTTTGGCATGGTTGTTTTTGTTTCACATGCATAGCCAGATACGCTCGCTTCCTGTGCAACGTAGTGATAGCAAGGGAGCGCCTCTCCCAGTCTATGAATGGACTAGGGTACTGTTGAAGGAGGAATCCTACTACAAATTCAACATATCCTTCTTGGGCCTAGCTCTAGCCCTTCTTCACAGTTCATGCCCGTGTGTCCCGTGCGCGATGAGGAATCAGATTACTGATCAGAATTTCGACGACACTTTCCGCCTAACGCAGGGGGTTGTGATAAGGATTTTCGAGTTTACAAGCAAGCCTTTCTTACTACCCTATTATACACCAGAGTATCAGTTCGCCTTAGAGGCATCGCGGCAGATGGACTATATGGACGAGAAATATGGTCAGGGAAGAAGGGTGGGTCATCTGTTCGAATACCGCATCACCTGGGCCGGGATCGAAGTTGATACAAATGGGCAGCATCGGTACTTACACGCCACGCTCTCCAGCTTCGGTTTAGTGGAGCTGCCGCAAAAATGGAAATATGACCCCTTGGACATAATAAAAGATTTCACATCAGTACAAGAGTTTCACGTCTATCCCCATGAGGGGATTATGGATGAGCGTAATAACCAGGACAAAGATCTGGAATGGTACATCGAACACATGGAGTCTTTTGCACCTTGGCATGACTTGTACTGTGTAGAGGTCAAGTTTGATCCTGGTCGAAAAGTGGAACACAGGCCAAGTACGGATGTGTACAGGAGATTGGAGGCTAGACTACAGAAGAGAGATTGGAGGTTGGACAAGATAGAAAATGCGTGTCAGAACCAAAAAAGACAAATTTGTGAAGGACATAACCAATGACGACACGTTTTCCGACCTCTACAACAAACATCATGCCACGTGGCAGCCAGTTGTGTTTCGCCACATTGTACCCCCAGGCTACCGCCTACAAAAGGGGGAGGACCCACCCAAACAGTTACAAGCAAGTGGTGAGGGCCCCAGTAAGGAAACACAAGCGGAGCAGGTTGTGGAGCCCAGAATGCAGCAGTCAGGTGGAGAGCAACCAGCTAAGGCCGCGTCATCCAAGAAGGAGGTATCTACACCCGTGACTCAGCCGAAGCAGACTTCCTCGGCAACAGTGTCCCCTAGGCTCCAAAAGAAGAGGGCAATCAAAGTGACAGTCAAGCCCCCTAAAGCCCCAAAGAGCTCCATTAGCTTAACATCCATTACCCAACACGAGGAGCTCGCCCCTCTTAAGAGGAAGAGAACGGAGAGGGCCAAGGAGCAAAAGCCTGCGCCTGAGAAGGGGGCCACGCCTCAGCCTGATATAACTCCGCCACAAAAGAGGAGCAAAGTCTTAGAGGCTGCCGCAGAAAAGGAAGACATATCAGCATTTGCGGGGAACCAGTGGATAGACCAGCTCTTCAACTCGCCGGCTCGGGCGGAGCCCGCAGGTACGCTTTCTACACCCTCTCGAACCGCCGAGTTAGTTTCTGCAACGTCCTCTTCCCCTGCTGCCGCATCCATCCCCGCCGCTGTTCCATTAGGCCGCGGCGCAGCAGCCACCCTCTCTCTCGTTGAACCCCACATTGCCCTTGAAGAAGTTCCGCCCCCCACATCCGAACAATCTCAGCCCGGCCTATCTCCCACAGGGCCTGACACCCTTCAAGCCCTAACCGAGACTCAGTTGGACGCTGCTAACCCAGAATCACCTCATTCCCCTCGCATTCCATCCGAGCATCCTGAGGACCTACCCGTCGCCCCTGCCCAGACCGAAACATCCCCCAGAGAGGAAGGGCACTAGATTGCAGGTTCTCTGCGCCTGTTCATGGAGGGAGAGGTGTCACAGCAAAGTTTACCTTTGGCCAGGTCTCTGTTCGGGGATACAAGTTTGATCCAGATAATGGAGAGTCGGCCTATGACATCTCAGCCAAAACGCTCCTCTAACAAGTGGATGCAAAATGCAATAAAGAGAAGAGGTGAGGAGATCGCTACGGTTGAGAAGCGCTCCAGGTTTGATTCCGAGAATATGTTGTTGTTCAAGGAGAAGAAGATCCCGAAAGTGAAGAAGCCCGTAAAGGACATGGCCGCTAAGGATTATGAATATAAAAGGGTGACCAAAGATTTGAATCAGGTCAGCTTCGAAAACGAGGCGCTTGCTATCCATGATGGGACCGATATATTGCGCCTGAAGCATCTCCAGTTGCAGGAGCACTATTATGAGATGGAAAATGAGAAAATGAAACTAGAAGAAGATATGGCCAAGATGCAGGCTCAGTTGGAGAGCTCTGAAAAAGAATGCCTGCAGCTGAAAGAGCAACTGGTGGACCTTCAGAGAGAGGCTTCGGAACAGAAGGAGGCTGTCGAGCGTCAGATAGAAGAGCTTCAAGATCAGCTTCAGCAAACGAAGCAGCAGTTGGAGGACAGTATTGCAGAGACATTCTCCAGGGACAATATCAAGAGAATCCGAGCCAGACTATTGAAGAACTTCAGGCCACGGGCTTCTAAATCCCTCAAGGTTTGCACATTCCTCACTCAAGTCCGAGAGGCATCCACGCAGGGTAAGCCTGTGTTGGAGGAGGCAGAGCGTGAAGCGGATCGCTGGCTCAATCTGGTCGTCAAGGCAGGGAACCTTGAGCACCAGAACCTCCAAGTTCCTTCCACCGATTCCATTGCTTTAGATTGAGCAGCTGCAAGGGCTGCCTTGCATACCTTCTTTGAAAGATTCTAGAAAATTCAGAGAGCCAGGGCATTGTTGGACTTATTGGACCAAGAAAAGGACATATGCTCGTCCCCTTTCCTGACTCTCTCCGCACATGGATTCCCAAGCTTCACTAACAGCAAAGGCAATTGCTTGCCAAAAGAAGCTCTGTGCCAGTTATGGGATGCCTTCGCTGATGACACTTCTGAAATTGATGCATAGGAGGATCCGATTCAACAGGAGCAAGTGACAGAGCTCACTTCAAAATATTGTATGATTCGTTCTTGTTTGTTGGATTTGAGCCAGAAGGCCAAGCATATTGGCATAGTTCAGATGGAGACCTTCAAGCACCTAACAGGAAACATCCGCAGTATGGAGCCCTTCTCTGAAAATGCCTGGGCTCAAGTACAAGAAACATATGAGCGCATTAAGGCTCGCCTTGCCTCCGAGGAGTTCACTCCAGACGAAGATCCAAAGGAAGGAGAAGAGCCATCAGAAGAAGAGTCTCGAGAGGAAAAGAACGAAAATGAATCTGAGGAAAGTCCTACGAAGGAGGAGCAACAGGATACAGAGCAGAAGGACCAAGGCCTACAGGAAAAGGAAGCAGAGTCCGAGGTGACTCCGGGCCCAAAGGATAAAGGCGTGGATTCTTGCATCGAGGCGAGCTCGATACCCCGCGAGCCGCCAAGAATGTTGCCACATTTTGCTAGGGGTACAAAATTTCAGGTTTCATCAGGTTGTTGCCACCCTCCTTCTTCATTGCTCTTTCCTCATTTGTTATGTTAAGTTTTCTCGCTTCTTCTTCGAGTGTTCAATTTTCAGTCCTCAGCTTTTCATCAGACTTGAATGCCAGCATTGGTATAAAAAATTGTAAAATTTTGCTAAGTGTTCACCTATCCCCGAGATCGCCATCGCTGTCGCGCGATTTCTGGCGCAAGCGGGTTGTTTGAGCGACTAAGGGCCGTGCGTGAAAGTGAAAGATTTGCCTAAGTCATGATGAGCCCGAGATCGCTGTCGCGCACTCCATCCGCCCGTCGCTACGACATTTTTGAGCGACAAGGGGCATCAAGGAGAAGGGAGGCAGGCTCGCGATCGCCGTCGCAGGTGGGAAACTCTCCAGCGCGCAGTGTTTTCAAGCGCTCCAGGGCCTATGAGAGGACGCTAAGAGTCGGCGCCCGGGATCGCCGTCGCTTTCAGCGACGCCCGACGTCGCGCCAGCTTTCTAGCGATTAAGGGCGCGGCGCTCAAAACAAGCGGAAAATCCTAAGTGTTAAGGAGCCAGCGATCGCCGGCCGACGACATTCATTGCCGCAGCGCTTCCGAGCGCACAGATAGAAGGACGCATGAGCTCAAGATCGTTGTCTCTTCCCCTCGCGCCCGAAATCGCTTTCCTTTTTTCAGGGACATCTAGCAAAGAGAACAAGGAGCAATATTGGCAAAATCATTCCCCCGTTCCCGAGATCGCCGTCGCCAAGCAAAAATTCCCAAAATCGCTCACTTTGTGAGCGCTTTCCAGCTCGAGTCAAAGATTGCCTTGGGTCCTAATTCCGAAGATCGCCATCGCTTCCCAACAACCTTGGGCGTATCTTCTCCATTTCAGCGATCTTCGGCAACAGTAAATACGATGTCTGAAGATGGTTTTCCCTCCAATTCCAGATCAGGTTTTGGGATTCGTGCCAGTTCCATAAAGAGTAAAGTTGGACTTCAAAGAGAAGTAGGTGAGCATTGAAAGATAAATTGTACTCCACCTACCAAAACTGACTGATCATCCCCTTTCCAGCTACCAAAACCGTCGGAGGTTGTACGAAGTTCAGAGAAAACATACTGCAAGTACAAGGATGGCCGACAAGGATCAAATCTCGCCACTTTTTGCAGCTTTTACAGCTTTTGGCAGGTTTGGGGATTTGTGCTCAAAATGTAATTGGGAGGGTAAATCTGCTATAAATAGCAAGTGCATCTCATTGTAAAAAGGAGGAAGGGGGATATTTTGCTAAGAAGCTTCTCTAGCTGTACATCTGCTCTTAATTCAAAAGTATATTTGGCTCAATTAGTTGTGTCTATCTTGTATGCTGCCTTTCTTTAATATTTTTGTTTCATGTTGCTTATTTTTCTGATTGCTGTCATTCTGCATATCTGGATCTCAGCATTGGCGATTAAGTATATCTGGAATAATATAGAAAGGATACATAGGATAGGAAAGTGCTAATGGTTTCTATGTATACATTGTTTTGATTGTTGTTGGTAAAGTGTCTGGTTAGTAACTGTGCTGCTTATCTCCCTCACCCGAAGTAAATCACATTTACATCCCTTTCTGCACTTTTAAATCTCTTTCAGCACTCTAAACTAAATTGAGAAAATATAGGAAGCCGGCCTTCTCCGGAGATTGGCACGGAAGGCATTCCTTCCTTCCGGCCTTTCAATCTGCTGGGCGAATCTAGGGCGCAAAGACCTAAAACCTTTCCTAGTGGCAGATTCGTAACCAACAATAACATTTCCATATGCTTCCTCTTATAACATTTCTTTGTTTTCATCGAAATCATTGGCTTACTGAGTGGTACTATGTGCATCCATCTTCGAATTGTCGATTCATGTTCCGGCAACCCTTTGGGACGTCTCAATCATGGAATCTCAAATTTTAAATATGCCACTGTATTTAGCATTATTCCAATGGCATGGAACACAACTCCTGTTATCGTGCCATTTGCAGCATTGAGGACCAAGTCTGAAATGCAAGGTGCTGTGCCAAGATATTGAGGACCATGAACCAAGGCTTGGCAACATGAAAGCAAAGGTGCAACTCATGTTGACTATGAAGGATTTGGTGCTTCTACCGTAAAGGAAGAAAGACAACATTGAGAGAAGGAACCTCAGCAGAGGTCTGAAAAATTAAAAGGAAAAAATAGCAAAAAGCTTTCACACCTCAAAGCATAAAATAATTAGTCCATCGATCCATATGAAGGGCAAGTAGCTGCTGAAAGATTGAATAAATGGTTGAAGTAGCTTGGAGTGTACTTCAAAGCACAGTTACAGGTCCGACCAAAACAGGCCTAGGTTCGGTTCACTTTATATACGCCTCAAAATCCAACAAACTCTCAAAAGCACCATATCTTAATTTTTGGGATGTGAGGAAGAATTTGTTGCAGATCTTCAGCTGTTCTGGAATAGGAACAGGGACAGAATTCTGGTTCTACCAGCAGCAGTCTCAACTTCATGTTTGCTGCTTAACTTGTCACAATACCCTCACAGTCTTTACACAATACTGTGTGCTTGTTTTGTGAGGGGCTTTGCAACTTCATCGCCTTTATTTCTGAAAAATTCACGTGGATGTCTGCAATGCCCTGAATGCCAAACTGGGTCATGTGGAGTACCACATGCAGGCTGTAGGAAAGGCCGAGGTTTCCAACTCCTGTTATCGTGACATTTGCAGCATTGAGGACCAAGTCTGAAATGCAAAGTGCTGCGCCAAAGAAGGTTGTGACAGTTTTTAGAGCTAGAGTGCGCAGGGTTATAGCCAATGAAGGATTTGGTACGCTAATCTTATTGTTCATGGTTGGTCTCATGTTTCTTTTGCTAGTCTGGTATGCTTGCTTGGCTGCTTTAGTCTCCATTATTGTATCTTCTCTATGTATAAGGTTGTTGAATGTGCTGTGTTCATAGTTTAGATGTTGATTTTGACCTGGGTGCTGGATGGTTGCAGACAAGCATGGCGTGAACCATGAAATCTTATGCTAATTGAGTAGATATATATGCAGTTTTTACCTTTTATCTGAATAAAGGATGTCCTCTGGATATGTACATCCATTAGAAAGAAAGGAAGAGAAATGGCATTTATGTTCACACACAACTGAAGTAGGTTAATGGGAGAAAAGAAAAATACACCCAGATACAAGACCTTGTAGATCAATGAGACCTCTCGGAAATAGCTACAAGCACAATTTACCTCCTTATTCATTACCTCTCTCTCTTTATGAGGTCCTCTTTAGGGGACCAGAGTTGAAGGATGTCTGCAAGAGATTTCCTTTGGAAGACAAGATTGAAAATGACTTTTCAGAGACAATTGGCCACCCTGCTTGGCAGAGTTGAATAGTTCCAAAGGGATTCTGACTATGCATGTTAGAGCCAGAATTAACACTTTCGAAAGATACAAATTTTCTCCCCCTTCGAGCAAAGGGTTAGATTATAGCATTTCTAGCTTCCACCGGAAGAGGCTTTCCATGTAATTCTGATTATTAATTGTGCTAGTTTGGTGTAATATAAGAAGCATTTGCTTTTAAAAAACAAACAAGGCCTTATGCAATCAATTTTCCATGTTTGCCACAAATAGTGATATATTTGAAGATGTGCAAATATTTCGTAATAGGGACTTGACTGGGTGAATATCGTATTGATTTTATCACAGTATGACATTCCTGATCGGTGGTCCATCACTATTTGAGTTTCAAAACATGCAAATTTTAAAACAATTGCATTCAGACAAGACATAAATAAATCATGACCTCTTTAGGGGACAGGAGTTCAAGGATGTCTGCAAGAGATTTCCTTTGAAAGACAAGACTGAAAATGACTTTTCAGAGACAATTTGCCACCCTGCTTGGAAGAGTTGAATATTTCCAAAGGGATTCTGACTATGCATGTTAGAGCCAGAATTAACAATTTCCAAAGACACAAATTTTCTCCCCCTTGGAGCAAAGGGTTAGGTCCTAGCATTTCTAGCTTCCACCGGAAGAGTCTTTCCATGTAATTATGATGATTAATTGTGCTAGTTTGGTGTAATATAAGAATCCTTTTCTTTTTAAAAAAACAAACAAGGCCTTATGCAATCAATTTTCCATGTTTGCCACAAAAAGTGATATATTTGAAGATGCGCAAATATTTTGTAATAGGGACTTGAGTGGGTGAATATCGTATTGATTTTATCACAGTATGACACTCCTGCTCGCTGGTCCATCACTATTTGAGTTTCAAAACATGCAAATTTTTAAACAATTGCATTCAGACAAGACACAAATAAATCATGACCTCTTTAGGGGACCTGAGTTTAAGGATGTCTGCAACAGATTTTCCTTGGAAGACAAGACTGAAAATGACTTTTCAGAGACAATTTGCCACCCTGCTTGGGAGAGTTGAATATTTCCAAAGGGATTCTGATTATGCATGTTAGAGCCAGTATTAGCACTTTCCAAAAAATTGTCTCCCCCTTGGAGCAAAGGGTTAGGTCCTAGCCTTTCTAGCTTCCACCTGAAGAGGCTTTCCATGTAATTCTGATGATAAATTGTGCTAGTTTGGTGTAATATAAGAAATATTTGCTTTTAAAAAACAAATAAGGCCTTATGCAATCAATTTTCCATGTTTGCCACAAATAGTGATATATTTGAAGATGCACAAATATTTCGTACTAAGG
This sequence comes from Wollemia nobilis, assembly GCA_028583015.1. NCBI lineage: Eukaryota > Viridiplantae > Streptophyta > Pinopsida > Araucariales > Araucariaceae > Wollemia > Wollemia nobilis. Next base: position 9,641,331 of record JAQPPZ010000672.1, on the reverse strand, counting down.
GCTTGACTGGGGGAATATCATATTGATTTTATCACAGTATGACACTCCTAATCGGTGGTCCATCACTATTTGAATTTCAAAACATGCAATTTATTAAACAATTGCATGCAGACAAAACACAAATAAATCATAACAAAGGAGACATTCAACAGAAGTCTAAAAAGATGAGCATAGAAGTAATTAATGACACAGAAAAAATACTTGAAGTATAGAACTGAAACTCAGGCAAAACAAGATATGATAAAGCATATGTCACCTAACATTAAACCAAGCCCAGGCCCTAGCATAATTGTTATATCTCAAAAACTTATTGTAAATCAGACAAAGTCAATAAGAACCTGTTGTTTTTGTTCATTTGCTAGGGTACCAGGCATAGTTCGATCAAGCACTCTCATAACAGTTTCTGCCGTTTGTAAGGCTTGACCTCTTTCAGGTTGTCCTTCCTCACCATTCTGAGACACCACAACCATATCTACAGCTTCTGTCGAGGACCCTGTTTCTTGAGACACACCTACAGACTTTTGCTCTTGTTCTTCTGCATCTGTAATCTGTTTGTGCACGTTTTGGTGATCCATTTCCAGATTAGTTGATTTACTGTTCAACTGAAAGCTGTGACCTTCATCTTGATCATTCATGTGTACTCCACTAAAAACATCAAATGCCTCTCTCTCACTAAAATTAAGGATTTTTTCTTCACTATGTCCAATTTTGTACTTGGAAGTGTTGGCAATAGATGAAACCATAAAATGTTTTTGAGTCTGATTTGTAGGCTTGATTGTAATATCTACATCTTTCAGAAGAGGGTGACGCCCCTTTAAGAGGGAAAGCTCAACTGCCGCAAGCCACTGCATGCAAAAATCAAAAACTTAGAAGTAATTTACAAATAATAGACTACAAACCTTTTCTGTAAAAACTGCTGCTATGCACAATAATCAGAAAAAAAAAACATTCTAATATTTTGGAGAATGTAAATAGCATGCATTTATCATCCTGTAAGTTTGAAGTTTTTCCATTCAAGCACTTCAAATTCTTATATATGGGAAAAAATTACCAAGAAAACTTGGCAATCACTACAGAGAAATATAAAGTTATTACTTATATAGCATGACAAAGCATACATAATAATGTCAAATCCTTTTAGATTGAACAGCTCAAGTTTAAAACAATGCTCTTATTTAGGGATATCCGGTGTGTATGAGAAGTTAATGGGTAAAAAAGAATAAATACATAGGATGAACAAGAAAATCTCTTACTCAAGAAGATAACTATTTACCACCCATTGTATAGGCTTACCTTAAGCTAAGACATATTGGCAAGACTCAACTTACAATGAGTTTGGTTAAAGGGCTGAAACCCAAAGTAGTACACCATTGATTAAATATATGCAGTGAAGCAAATCTTCCTTTCCTCCCCCAAGAGAGTCTACTATGCCCAAGTGTTGTGCAATCAGTTGTATTGGTAGGTGTCAAACTAAGGAAGCACATGTAATAAAGGACCTGAGCAGTATGGTTCACTTACCATATTACTGGAAGCACATGGCCAGATCCCCGAGGAATTTATATGCTTTTTTGTTTTTTTCAATTTTAATAATTTTCATAGATGTTTGAAAATACGGATTTGCAATTAGCAAAATCTTTAAAAAAAAAAAAATCTCCAAAATTTATAACACCTAGAGTGTATGAGTACCAAGGTTACAGGATTCACACACTCTCTCCTCTAGGTGCACACAACAAAACTACACCATGACAATATTAAGGTATTAGAGCAGGCCATAAACTCATATTTATTATTTTACTCTTTTAAATTATGTGGATTATGAATCTTACTCAACAATTGTTTTTTTTAAATGATTAAATAGGATTAAAATGAGCTCCACCCATACTACATCGCAACCACATATTAGTATTACCACAGCTTGATTCAACAATTTTGGTTCTCAGTCCCGGATGTTTTAGCCACATGGATTCGAACCGAAAGGGAGTCCTGAAAGACGAAGAAGGTCTAAGTCCTTCGAACACTAGCGGGTTGTGGTCCGACCCGATCCTTGGGAGGGAATGGATGGCTTCTCTAGATAAAAGAAATCAGTCTAACCGCAGCTGGATGAGTTGACTTCCAATCCTTTTGTTGGTCCACGTGAATTTGGATCCTCTCAAGTGGAAAGCCATCAGCTCATTGTTGTGAATGAAGTTGGTGAAATCCTCAAAGCATCTCGAAGTCATGGGAGCACCCCCCTTTTTGTCTAAAGGATACAGAGGGGTGTTGAAGTCTCCGGCAAGCATCCAGGATTTGTTCTGGAATATGATCCTCATCTGACTAAGGGTGTTCCATAGTGAGAGTCGTCCTTGAGGAGAATTAGGAGCATAAATGTTGGAGAGAACCTAGCTAACCTTAGACTCCTTACAGAAGAAAAGGATGTTAGTGATCTTGTGGGAAGAAGAAAGGAGTTTGCCTTCAATTTTGGATGGGTCCCATAAATAGAGGAGGCCTCCCGAAGCTCCACGAGCTAGGTTAGCAATGAATTCGTTGTCCCTCCAAATGGATTTGGAAGTCTTCGTTGAACTTGCTTCGTCAATTTTAGTTTCTTTAAGAAGAAGGATACTAGGTTTCTGATCATTCCTCATTGATGAGACTAATCTTTATTTAGGGAGACCATTGAGGCCTCGAACATTCCATGAGATAATCTTCATTTGGAAGATTTTGAAGAAGAATTTCTCCCCCGTCCTTTGAGATTGTGGTGGGGTGGTCTGCATCTTTTCCCGAAGTTATCAGGAATGTCTGATTAACTGATCTGCCCAAGAAGAGAGAATAGTGGACTGGGTGCCATTGGCTATATCCTCTTCGGCTTCTTTTCTTCTGGTTTCTTGGTTAGAGGGACGACCCTTTTTTCTTTCAATGCCAATATCAATGAGCTTCTTTTAACTTCTAGTGATAAACTTGAGAGAGCTCGAGGATCGCTAGGTGGAGGTACCAAGGGAGGAGATAGGGCTTATCAACGCCTCAAGCTCGAAATATAGGAGAGGTTCGAGAGGACCTCAAGATCCGGAATTAGAAGGAGACTAAGGGGGTGAATCTACGCTAAGTATCTCCGAGGAGGGCTCAAGAAGGAGTTTGACATGGCCAACAACAGTCTGAGCCACTGGGTTACCAAAGGGCAACGCAAAGTCAGCAACCACCAATGGATTCAAGGAAACAACCTCAGCCAGGGACGGATCAGTGGGCTAAGGAAAGTCGAGAGGGTTAAGGGAGGGCCCAGAAGGCAGGATCCCAACAACAATAGGGCAATTGTCTGAGGCGAAGGCAAGGGACGGATCATCAAAGGCCTCAATCAAGGAAGAAAAGATATTAGGATTGGCGAAAAGAGAACTGACCTGATTGGAGGCACCGGTAGGACAAGAGGGCATCGATTGCTTGCCCTTGGACTTAGAATTCCCGTCGCAAGAAGCAGGAGCAGCTCTCTGGAGATGATGATGATTGCGAGTTTGATTCTCTTGAACCCTTTTAGATCTGACCCAATATTTCTTCGGTCCGACATTAAGAGAAGGTCATTGCATCTTGAGATGGCCTTGTTTGTGGCATTCGGTGCAGAAATCAAGCCTACTTTCGTATTCAATGGTTTGAAATCTTCGCCAAGAACCAGAAACTAAGTCAATGTAGGTAGGTAGCTTTGTTTCGAGATTAGCATGAACACAGAGGCGGGCAAAAAACCATCCTGGATTTGGCCTTGGTAGCCGGATCAAGGGCCACGAACTCCCCTATGGCTTGAAAAATTTGCTTCAGAATTGGCTCATGCCAGAAATGGATGGGTAAGTCGGGCAATCTTACCCAGATGGGTCCAGAGTTGATACTTTGAGTGTCGGGGTCGAAGTCTACGTCCCATCTCCGAATAAAAAGGCTTCAGTGACCGAAAAACCACGGGCCTCCAGTGAGAATGCGACAGGTGTCGCTAGCATTATTGAGCCTTATGAGAAAAAACCCCTTAGGCATAGCTACCAACTCCAAATTGCCGCAGGGTCGCCACTTAGACATCGCCCATTTGCGGATGGATTCCATGTTAGGCCTAGATCCTACAAACACCCCCACAAGAGAAAAGCAGTCATGAGTTGCAAGGGAAGCCATGACTTCTGGAGGGAAACCAGCTTCTTACGATTTGGTAAAAGAGTCCCTTTACAAAGAGGAGGTAAATAAGGAGTTCGAGCGCTCCTCGAAACTGTTTTTGCATAGGAAATAGAGATGGGGTTGCGGGGTGGGTCCGGGTGAGGATCCAAACGACACCTGTAACGTCCAGTCCTCCATCCGCCTCGTCCAAGGAACCAAACCCGTGAATCTCTAAATCGCCATTATTTTCGCCTGAGTTCCCGCCTTCGCCAGATTCAACATTTGGAGATGCTTTTGTCGAAGATGCTTTCGCCAGAGACCTATTCACCATTTGTTCTTTAGATTCAACAGTTTCCTCCAGAGGAAATTTGCAAATTCCCTTTGCCCACTATCGTGAAATCTTCCCCACCTCCAAAGGTCACTGAATCCTTGGAGAATTCACAAGCAGTGTACTCCGAGAACCAATCCTTCCTGTTGGTGAAGTGTCGTGATGCAGCTGAATCTATGTACCAAGCAAATGATCTGGGCTGATCTGCTTGTTTCTTGGCCATGGTTGCGTAGAAGGCTAACTCCTTTGTATACTCTGCGACATGAGCCTTCTGCTAAACCCTCCCTGGTTGGTTTTTTGGCAACCTCTTTCTACAGTGCTTCTTCATATGGCCCACCTTGCCACAATAATGACATGTGATGGTCTTTAGACTCTTGGTTGTATCCTCACCGTTGCCTTCACCTTTCTTCTTTGCCCACTTTCCTTTTCCCTTGACATTGGCTGCAAAAACCTGTTTTGAACCCTCTATCTCATTGTTGCTACCAAACTGTTTCTTCCATCTATCCTGCTCGAAGAGCTTATTGCAAAGCTCTTTAAACCTCAGGTCAACATTTGTAGTGGTGATGTTTAGGGTCTCAATGAAATGCTCATAAACACGTGGTAAGTTTTTCAACATTATTACCACCTGTTGGTTACGAATCTGCCACTTAAGGAAAGGATTTTAATCTATTGCGCCCTAGATTCGCCGAGCAGATTGAAAGGCCGGAAGGAAGGAATGTCTTCCGTGACAATCTCCGAAGAAGGCCGGCTTCCTATACTAATCTACTTTATTTTTTCAGATAAAAATGCTGGAAAGGAATTATAAAAATGCAGAAAGAGATGTAAATGTTATGTGCTTCGGGTGAATAGAACAAGCAGCACGATTACTAGCTAGTACACAAACCAATAGCAATCAAAACAAAAGCATGTAACAAACTATCACTATTACTTCTCCCTATGTATCCTTCAGTTTCATATTCCAGATTCATCTAATTGCCAATGCTCTAATTCAGAATTCAGAATTACAGCAATCAGAAAAATAAATGAACATAAAGCAGAAATATTAGCAGAAGGCAGCATAAAAGAACAAGACAAGTAATAGAGCCAAGGATGCTTTTGAATTAGAAGCAAGCGTCTGATACAGCAAAAGTTCTCTAGCAATATGTCCCTCTTCCCCCCTTTTACAATGAAAGCACACTACTATTTATAGTAGGAATTTCCCTCCCAAATTATATTAAGGCACAAAATCCCAATACTGACAAAAGCTGCAAAAGCTACATAAAGCTGCCGAAAGCTGCTGAGATTTGACCTTTGCGGGCCATGAGCGTACCTGCAGCAAGGTCTACTTAGAAATGCGACAGCTCCGTAGGAATCTGGTAGGTGAGCAGTTGGATCTGGTTGAATGCGGCAGGCACAGTATGGTTGGTTCTTGAATGTTCATCTATCCTGTACTTTGGTGGCACACCTTCTGTCACATCCTGACACTCATCCCAAAAACTGCACGTGCCTTAATCTGAATTCGGCTGAGAAAGGGGGGAGATGACCGAAGTCACCTGCTGATGTTTGCTGACAAAGGGGGGAGGCGACAATGGGCGCCTACAGAAGACAACGACGACGGGTGGCTCCTGACTTACAAACTTTCTCTTTTTTCCTCCTTCCACCCAACGGCGCACAAAAAGTGGAGCGAAGTCGGACGGCGCAGCGCACTTGGGCAAAGTCGGGCGGCTCTACACTTAGCATTTTCTCTTGCTTTTTTATCTGGGTTCGCCCAATGTCGCTGGAAAAGGGGCGCGAAGTCGGACGGCGCAGCACACCTGGGCGACGCCAGGCAACGCAAGGCAGCCAACACTTAACCAATTTTTGCTTGACTTCTTATTCTTCTGCCCAGTGGCGCACAAAGATAGACGCGGCGTCGGACAGCGCAGCGAAACCGGGCGACGTCGAACGGCGCCAGCTTCAACACTTAGAAACTTTCTCTTCATTTTTCTTATTGCCCGCCCAATGTCGCACGAAACAAGGAGCGCCGCCCGACTTCGCTGCGACTTCGGGCGGGCTCAACACTTAGAATTTTTATTCGTTGTTCCCTTTGTCCGCCCAATGTCGCACGAAACAAGGTGTGCCTCCCGATAGCACAGCAAAATGGAGCGCCTTTGGGAGGACTTCAACACTTAGAATTTTTTGGGGCCTCTTGCCCACTTGCTGAAACTTGCTAGAAAAACTGAAACAACAAAGATGCAGAAAGAAAATAGACAGCTGAAAAGTGCAAAGAGCATGAAGAAGATCGGAAGGGAAGAGAGAAGGAAGGTAGCAGCAACCTTTTACAAAATTTTCAGAATTGGTACCCCTGTGCAAAATGTGACAACAGCACCATGTCCTCTTCTTCTATTTTCCAACCACTGGTTGACAACTATTCTCTGATATCCTTGATCTTGAGTAAATTCTCCTGCAATAACGCAAGCTCATCCATCATGATTGAAAATAGCATATTCTTCACAATGAAGGCTCTGCCCTTGTTCGAAGTCTCATGCAACTCTCTCAAATGCTTCCAAAACACTACTGAAACTTCAGGAAGCATCTCATCTATTACGGACAACTTAAGCAACATTACTACTTCTCTGTCTCTTTCATCAAACTTGTCCTGGTCTTTACCCGCACTTGTGGGTTGGGTGTCTTTGCCTAGGACAATATTATCTAAGCATTTGTACTCAAATATGACCAACATACGCTGCTTCCACGTATTGTAGTTCTTCCCAAAGAATTTATGGCTTCCTTCCAACATGATATTGGGTAAAGAGGCCATAGCTACCGGTCAACTGAAACAGAGGAAAATGCTGGAAATACCTGTTCTTCCCTCCCTCAATCCACAATACTGGAGTAAGAACACCTGGATACTGGCTCTAAACACCTGTAGCAGCCATGTGTCGCTGAAAAACACAAATTTTTAATAAATCTGCTCAAAAACAGCTCCAAGTAACAAAGAACACAGAGATTTTTGAAAAATCTGTCCAAAATCAGCAGCAAAACACTCAAAACACTGTCAATTTCTCCTTGGATCTGCTGGAAATCACCAAATCAACAACCAATTCTTCCAAATCTGCAAATCTGGGCAGCAATACAGGCAGGAACAACTTCAATTTAATTATCTTTTGTACTGTCAATAAAACTCAGAAATTCTTCTGATTGGCTGTCTAAACAAGACATACAGGTCAGATTTCGCTGAACGGCTCAATTCCTAGCACTGTATAGTCCCGTACAGCTGTACGGATCTCCTTGGCAGCTCACATGCGAGCTAAAAACTCTTTAGTGGTGACTGATTTAGTGGCAGGTGGCTCAATTTGAGCTATGGCAGCTCGATGGGAGTTGTAAGGTTTTCCTCTTAAAAAAATAAAAGCATCCTAGCTTTAAAACTGCAAACCCGAAAATCAAATCAATCCTAGCTTCAACTAATCCGAAGCCCTTTTGGCTCTTTGATGTGTCAGGTTGGTGATCCCTCGATCCGTCTCTGCCAGCAGCAGTCCCTAGGTCTTCACACTCGCAAACTCCATAACTCTGATACCATATCACGATAACACGAAACACATAAAAGAAACCAATATTACTCGTGAAATTTCTCTATATTGCATATATCATCATTTTAAAAGTGAGGAGTGAAAGCTTCCTTGTAAAGGATTACTATAAGTCAAGTCAACCCACTTTATGAATGTGGGATAGATTGAGACACACACTAAAGTGAAATACAACTTAAAAGCATAAAATAACCTAAAGTCACAATGACATTATTAATGCCCAAGTCTAAAAGCTTATTGACCATTATTAATCTGATATTAATCTAACAAAGAAAATGATTGCATCTTTTCCATGGTTTGTGGGTTTTCTAAAATGGTTGTCATGGTTGATTGAAATAAGATTGTTAGCACCACCAGCACTACATAAAATTTATTTCAAAGTGTGTGAATTCACTTTGGCATTCTAAAAACCATAATATTTTATCACGATTGCAAGTTTGTCCAACTTTTCTAGAAACACTTGTGATATTTGTTGGATTCATGCTTGAACAACTCTACAAATACAAAAAGAAGTGATTACTTGCACCCTAGTTCATCTATTGTGAGTGTACAAACATGATAATCAACACCTAGAACAGAAAATTGTCATACATTCAAAATTCATAAAACTGCATGGCACATAACTCCACTAAATAGAGTCCCTTCCAAGCTTGTTTGATGTTTCAACTTATAAACAACCCAAGATATTGCATACCACGCACTTTAGTTCAAACACTAGCACAATCAAAAGAAGTGGACAAGGTTGAGCGCTTCCTACAAGACATTTTAGCACGTGCATCAACAAGTATAATACATATTTGCACACTAACAGCAGAAGTACAAGAAACACCATGATTAACATCAATCCACACAACCTTCAAGTGGGCGACCAAGTTTGGCTTCATCTTTAGAAAGAGTGCTCCATAAGTCCACCTAGAAACATTAAGCCATTGTGCCATGGTCCTTACTGTTGGCATTTTTGCCACATTAAATTTTTTGACAAAATTTTGCCCAAGTATGGAGCTTTAAATCGGCAAATCACACGCAGAAGCGTTGGCATTTTCGCGGGCCCTAAAAGAGGATGATAAAGTGGACGAATTGATCTTTTGATGTCTCATTATTGCAGATCTTTTCGCAAGCTTTCCGGCGATATATTACAATAGGTGATCGGGTTAGCAGATCAAAGTTATGGCCCCGAAAGCAAATCCAGCAAAAGTCCACTTCGGGCTCGAAAAAAATTCTAAGGCATGAGGGGCACTTCGCCCAAAATGCTGCCGAAGTTGCCACTTCGGGCTTGAGCCTGGCGAAGCATCCACTTCGGCCCCAACTCCGGCGAACCTCCTCGTCCCGACGATGAAAAAAGTTTAAGGCTGGCAGGTCACTTCGCCAGCAAAACAGGGTAAGATAAGAAGCTTCGCTGAACAAAAAGAAGGAAAGGGGTAGCTTCGCAAAGAAGGGACAGGAAAGCCTAAGTTTGAGCTCGGAAAATTTCTAAGGCATGGAAGGAGCTTCGCTTGCGAAGCTACCAAAGCACCTACTTCGGGCAGAAAAGTTGCGAAGCTGTGATTGTAAGTTGCCGGGATTTTCTAAGTCAGCGGGGTCACTTCGCTAGAATCTTAGCGAAGCATTCACTTCGGCCACAGTTTTAGCGAACCTCCATCTAGTTGGCAGAAAAATCTCTAAGGCATAAGGGGCACTTCGCCCAGAATCTGGCCGAACTGCCACTTCGGGCCTCCACTTCAACGAAGCTTCAATGTCGGCCAAAGCGCTCTACGTCGGCCAAAAGGTTCACTTCGCTCCCGAAGCTCCATGTCAGCCCCCGAAGCACAGATTTCCAGCAAATAGCTAATGTCGGCCCCCGAAGCTCAAGTCAACCGCGAACCTCATGTCGGCCAAAATAGCTAATGTCAGCCGCAAACCTCCACGTCGGCTAGGAACGAATTCCAACGTCGGCCAAAAATGCTTTATGTCGGCCAAACCCTAGTTTCGGGCCATTTGTTCAACGAACTTCATCCTCGGACCCTGTTTGGGCGAACTCCAGCAAAGGCATTTTTTAGACGTTGAGACAGCAACAGAAGAGGGCAGAAAGGGACAACTTCGTTCAAAGAAGGGTTAACAGGCAGCTTCGCCGAAGAAAATAGGCAGAAAGCTCACTTTGAGCTTGGTAAAATTTCTAAGGCAGAGGGGGAGCTTCGGCCAAAGCTTCTCCGAAGTATCACTTCGGCCCCCTTCTTCAGCGAAGCACCCATTTTCCAGCGAAGCAGCAAAACAGGGAGTTGGGTCGCCTCATTCCCTACAGCAAAGTTGGCCACTTCGGCTAAAATTAAATTAAATGCCCGCTTCGGCCAGTTTTTCTAGCGAAGCTGTTTCCAGGGCTAGATTTCAGCGAACCACCCTCTCATAAGGCCATTTTGACTTAGGGATTTTGTCCATCCTCCAAACCTCCAGTTCGGCTAAGTTTTCCAGCGAAGCTGCACTTCGGGTGCATTCTTGGCGAACCAATAATCCCAAGTGCATTCTGACACCGACACTACTCCCGAGGGGCACGCATTCTAAGACCGGGTATTTATCCAAGGCATTTGTGCGGCACATAAATGCAGTTTTTCTCGCCCGAAAGACCCGGTATCTAGTTATGGTAATAGGATGGAAAGTATCAATTGCAGAAGACGGCCAGCGCAACTTTTGGAGCCACTTGAGCATCCTTCGGAGCGACCCAGGACAAGTCAGCGGCTCATAAATGCGGTTTTCCCCGCTAAACGCGGCCCTGTAACCAGATATAGAAATGGGATGTGAGTTTTCATTTTGCATGAGAAGGCGAGCGCGATTTCTTCGGCCGCCAGAGCGTCCTTGCAAGCCCAGCGCATTAATGACTCAGAGGGTCGGGTCCTCTATAAAAACCCTAGCATTGTAATGAAAAAGGGGGGAACTTTTGCTAGAAAGCTGCTGTAACTTGATTTCTGCAATCGATATTAAAGACTTTGGGCTTCATTTCTTCCTTGTATGCTGCCTTCCGTGATTATTTCTGCTATTCTGTCTTCATTTGTATACTGCAATTCTGAATCCTGAGTTTAGGTGTGTAATTGGGGACAAAACCCTGGAATTCTCCTGAAGGATACATAGGGGAGACAATATTGCGTTAAACTCCTTTTATGCCGCCTGTGGTTAGTGGTTTCTGTTACATTCACATATTTTCCTAATTGTTATAATTCTGAAATCTGGATTTAGGCGTGGGAGAATAGTTGAATCCTGGAACTCTTCCAGAGGATACATAGGGAACTTTGCGTGGTATTTATTTATGCATTGTTCTTGGTATTTATTGCTGCTACTTCAAGCTATCAGTTAGTGATCGTGCTGCTGGTTCTTTCCCACCACAATACCCAACTATTTAATTTATTTCCTGCACCCTTACTCTTTTTATCTCTTTCCAACACCTTTACTCTTTTTTATCTCTTTCCTGCACCCTTTCTCTTTTTATCTCTTTCCTGCACTCTTAGCTTAAAACCCTAAATAGTTTAGTACAGGAGCCGGCCTTTTCCGGAGATTGGCACGGAGGGCATCTCTTCCCTCCGGCCTTTCAATGTTGGTCCGGGTCTAGGGCGCATACACGTACAAAATCCTTTCCTGTGGCAAATTTGTGACCAACACTTACACCATTGTGCACAAAATAGAGCAAAGCACCTTTGTTCATTGTCTGCCACCATGCCCAGTAATTATCTAGTTTTCAATGTCAAGTTTCTCAAGCCATATACTCCACCATTACTTGAGCCTACAATCCTGCAACATCCATCAACCCCAAATTCTAACCAATTGTGCCCTGTGCCACAAGATCAATTGATTAACTCCATCATGAAGCACACGTGCCAAGGCATGCAAACTCTATTTCGATTCATTAAGGCTGGTCAATTTGTCACTAAACCCAAATGGTGCACACTTGATCAAAATGAATGTCAGCTTAGTTAAAATTGTACGTGATAGGCAAGATCGCTTCTCAAGGAGGGGTGAATGACCTGAGAATCTGCTCCGATGTAAATAAAATCTCCGAGAAACTCCAAGTAACACAACCACAAGTAAGACATTTGCCTACCACGAGTGTCATCTAAGCTACGCCACAACATCGACCATGGTGCACCTCATTCCGCTGATACACTTGCTCATGGTCGTGCATCATGCCCATGTCTCACGTGCTATCCAACCTAGTTGCAACAACACCAACCACTATGCACCTCATCTAAGGTACGCCACAACATCGACCATGGTGCACCTCATTCCGTTGATACACTTGCTCATGGTTGTGCATCGTGCCCATGTCTTACGTGCTATCCAACCTAGTTGTCACAACACCAACCACTATGCACCTCATTCCACTACCCATGGTGCACCTTGTTTTGCCAATAAATGTGTTTGTGCCCACATCACTTGCACTTTGTATGCCATCCAAGCTAGCCGCCACAACACCAACCATTATGTACCTCGTTCCGCCAACACATGTTGTACCTCACACCGTATCCCACACTTGCACCAACACCAACCATGAAGCACCAACACAAGCAGCAACAACAACATATATAAAAGCGCCAATGCCTAGCAGAAATACCTCAATCTATACCCATGTTCGTTCCCTGTGACTTGTACCTGTGCAAACCACAAACATGTGCAAAAGCACACAAGGCATGCACACACTTCCAAATGACATGCACACAAATCTGGAATGCCCATGCACAATCTAAGCAAGCTATGCATGTAGATCACCAAGCATCACCAACTATAAGGAAGATAACCTATTTGACCGAAAAAAATATTTGGGAAGTTGAACTGCCAATATAAATGAAATTCTTGGCATTTTATATTCTTATAGTTGTCATGCACTCTATGGGATGGATCCAAGATGGACTTCAGCAATTTTCCATGTATTAGTTTTTGTGAATAATAGTGTTGTATTGTTTATGGAAAGATTTTTTGTCACGTCTCTTGTACCGTTCTATTCATAACTCTTTAGGATCACAAGCCAAACTAGATCTCCTCTGCACCACACCTAGGCCACCCCAGAATGTGGATCAATTTTGATGAGCTCCACTGGATCAATTTTGATGAGCTCCACTAACCTACTTTGGGCACCTTGGATGTTAATATATAAAAATTTCAAGTTAATAAACACCTTTGTCTTGTTAAGCATATAAAACAACCAACATGTACTAACCACCTATCAATTATTTGTTGTATCATTTTAACTTAGTTTTAGTTGCTATAGCAATTATACATAGTGGGTTTAATCAGCCCATAGTTGATGTTTGCTACTACATACTTATCTCAACAGCATTATATTGCAAGTCATTTCATTTGATCCATGAACTCGTAAAGGCCTTCTGACGAAGCGAGCAACATAGTTAATGCTCAGTACTCGCATGAATGTCACAACAAGTCGGTTGCAACTGGGCTAAGAAATGTTATGTCTTAATGCCCTAATGGAATTCTTAACAGTCAACTATGTGACCACAAGAATTGATGCTTAAGTGATTGCTGTCGCCACTTTTTCATTCCTGAGGACAAATTGTAGTTTTCTGCTTTCTCAAAGGAAATTAATAAATTATGCAAACCCAAAATTAGGCAGAACCAAAATTCCACAGATACCAATCCCAGAACAATACAGATATTTTCTTCTCTGAAGCTATTCATTATTATAAGTCAAATATGAGATTTTTAAATGGTAAAGCTACATCTGGTATTATTTCATCATGCTCCACAGATCTAAGCTGGGTTTTAACAAACAAGTACATATACAAATAACTGTAAAATTTACCCAAAAAAAAAAACTAATAATAGGAAGTACTAAGTATTAGAATTTGAAGATATTTTTCAAGGTTCTATATTCAAAAGACATTAATTAAATATATATATACACTAGATTATTATTAACTTGATCAATCACCTCTATCGCAAGATTGTCACACCACTGTATGGTAGCAATCTGTCCATTTGCAGAGGTATGTCCAGCTGACATTGAAGAACAAAGCAGAAGGCTTGTAAATGGATTGTCTTCGATGGATTTCCGAGGAACAGAAAAGATAGGTGCCCCTATGTGATCATTCTGTTAAGCATATTTAAAAGACAATTAGAAGATCAAACTTAAGAGAAGCTACAAATTTTCTGTGATTAGACTCATATACATCAGTGTAACAGCTTCATGAACAATAATCATAAAATTGTATGTATTTAGCATGAAAAAATTATAGCCACAAGAATTCTACAAAATTCTACAAATATAAAGTGGGATCAATAAATGGTTGAATCAGAAATTGCGGTTATATGATGAAACAGAAAATTCAGCATAAGTGAGAATCTTCGTATAGTCCAGAGCTTTTCGCATTACGTGTCATTATGCCATTTCAAACTAGAGTAAGGACTGAACTTTTAAATAACACATTTTTTGATGCAAGTAATGTGCCAAGAGATGTTCTTCCAAACTTGGGGGTGTAACCCGTAGTCATAATAAGCAATGTAATCCAACTACTACAACAAATAAGTCAAGTGCCTTTAATCTAGCTTAAGACACTTTTTTATTTTAAAAAATGCATCTTCAATTACACCAAAGAACATGAGAATTGTAATTGATTGAGAAACAAAATTAGAAGGAAAATCTCATCTGATGAAAGCTAGAGAGGCTAGCATCTAAGCCAGGGAGGCAAAGAGTCTACATCATTCCAGAAATGGGAAAAAAAAGAGTATGTGCATATATATATATATATATAAAGACACACACTATGTCACCAGAATCTTGACATGGGAGCCCCTTTTCATGTTTTTCACATGAGAAACAGCAGCACGACCAAAGCGGTTGTTGCCAACGGATTTTTCAGCATCTATGTTTGACTGCAAATGTTGCTCCTGAAAATGGCTAATAACATGACTTTTAGGGTATTTTTCATCCAATCAAGTGTTTTTAGGTCTCTACTGGGCATATAATCTCTGCTCACTTTCTTTCAAAGAGAGCTGCGATGGATGGATATGCGGATTTTGTTGAAATTATAATCTGGTTCATGGCCAAGGCTGACATTGTATGATGTAATATTGATAGGCCTAAGGGCATTCATTGTACTATCCTAACCAAAGATGCTTGGCTCTTTACCTTACGGAAGCTATCACTCTTCGGTGTCAATTATTACATAGGAGACAGACTACTACTCAATTAATCACCTCATTATTTCACTCTATCTCTGTAGTTGAGGGTAACAAGTTTGAACCTACAACTATTCAAATGTTAATGACAAATCTGTGCACCCTTTTCTACATACAAGAGTGGATACTAGGGCTTCAGTTCTTTCTTCTTGCTTGTGACAGGACAAGACTGTAGTTCTTTGTTGTTGAATTTCAGCCACCCCTCACATACTGAGTTGTAGAGAGGTGCAGCCTACTAGTTTCTTGTCCTCTTCTATTGGTTCCACAGCCATGGATGCTATAAGAGTCTTGAGGGGTCGAACTCCATGTCCTCCCAGGATTATCCAACCAGGACCTCTTACTCTTGACCATTGTCTTAAAAGCATCATTAGATCCTGTGTTGGTCCCTTTGGGATAGTTGGTGACAACAACGACTATTTTTCTAATTTACATCCCACTATAGATTAATGTTGGCACTTGGATCCACTAGAGGTCCTTTCTATCTCTAGTAAAACCTTGACTCTAGCTCTCTCAATCATTAATTTTAGCATGTTAGGGTTTATCCATTTTGGGTAACCCTCAATGATGTAATTTTATACCATACAATTATTCCACTTTATAGTAGTATACAATTAGATTCTTTACTTTAGCTTATTTTCGTAGTAATTTGTGCTGTACAACAATGCATTTTAATTTGTAACAGCTCTTTTCAATGAGTCTCATTGGCCTACTTTAGCCATATGTGGACATAATAGAATTATCTTATCTTATCTCAGTTGCTTTGAGTGTATCTTAGAGTTCTTGTGTTAAGGTTCTGATTCATTGAGTTGATCTTTAGAATTCTTCCTAGTGATTGAGAAGTGCTAATCCTAAATTGTATTTCCACTAACATTATAATGTCATTTTTCACAATGACAAATGTTAGAGAATAAATTTATGCCTGAAAATTTCTCTATCACTCATAATGCAGTTCTACTTGAGGTAGATGAAGATCCTGTTGCTAGAAAAAAAGGTAAAGGGATAGCAAGTCGTCAAGTGCAAAATATGGAACACAAACTTACCATATACAACACTCCTCTTGCTTGGCAATGTGTATCCACATATCAAATGCGAATACAGGAACAATACTTCCCAGACACCGTATTCAAATGTACCTGATCATATAGATATCAAGTACAAACTGATATCTGAACCTTATATAATACATTTGGATATGGCTTGGGCATGTTTGAAGCCATATCCATGACATGAGCTTGGTTTGTGTTGAAATTCAAGTTTGTCAACTTGAAGCTCAAATGAAATTTGTTTGATAAAGTGTGACATTAAATTTGAGAAATAGGATTGCCACTGCTAGTGCTTGTCGTTGACTCTATAAGTGCCTATGCCTATCATAGAATTTCCTTGTGCCACTCCCATCCATTAAATGATGAACCTGAAAACCTAGAAATGGACTCTAAGACCTTACTTATTTCCAGTCTGGTTCTGGAATGAAAACAAAAGGGGTAAGACACCAAGGAAGCAAATGGCATGGTTAATGTGGTGATAAAATGAGAAGGGAGATGTATATCTCCCTTGTGCCCCTCACAATTAAATCCACACCCTTGATTGATGACCACTATTTTTGGCAAGCAAACACAAATTTTAGCCTATGTGGCATGCAAACGGATATTGTATCCAATACAGATAAAGTATCTGATACAAATACTCCAATTTTTCAAGACCCCTCAATATGAAGCTTGGGCAGCTTTGGAAGGGTTAAAAATATGCAAACAAATGAAATGGAACAGAGTATGGATGGAAGGTGATTCACTCATAGTAATAAATCCAATTTTGAGGAAAGCAAAAGCTCCATGGAACATACAAGAGATAATTATGGAAATTCAAGATCTTGCTATAGAGTTTGAAGAAACCAGGTTTACACATATGTTAATGGTAGGAAATAAATGTGCAGATAGGCTAACCAATAGAGGGATTTTAATTGAGGATCGTAAAGTTAAATTCTCTTTTCCATGGTTAGAAGAAGTAGTAAGTTTAGCTGAAGCTAACAAGAAAATGTTGATTACCTGAATCAAATAATCATTAAGATTAAATTAAATGTTTTTCATTGGTAATATTTGCTTTATTTTATAACATTAATGTGTTTTCACATAAAATATTTATTATAATTTTTGTGGTTGCACTTATTCTTCAGAAAAGAAACTAGCAATCCAAATCTAATAAAGCAAACTATGATAGTGAGATGTTTTGAAATTATTACTCTACTAAGTGCAATGCATACATAGTAGAGGTGGAGTTTTCGTATTGTGAAGGCTGTTGTAGGAAATTGTCAAGAAAGATGCTGAATTTTGAAATATTTGTATTCACACAAAAAATTGAATAATATCCAAAAAATTAAAATCAAGAATTCAAACATTTTATGAAAAAAAATGTAGGTATCTAGCTATAGCTTCTCAATTGAGATGAGAATTGAATCAAGTTCTAACGGCAAGGTTATGTGTAAGGGGTCGGTCCAAAAATGTATTTATAAAAACGAGGCAAATCAGTTTCGAAATCGAGGCAAATAGTGTCCAAAGTCATGTAGAAGACATAGCGAACTGCTTTTTTTTCAAACCAAAAAATATAAAAATGTGGCAAATTTATCATATTATTTCAAAAAATTTGTATAAAATGTTAATGAACAATGAAAGACTACCAACAACAACAAGAAAGGACAACTGACGATTGACGACAGACTACTAGCAGCAGTAAACACGATGACTAACAACAAAATGCTAGGAACAACAATAAGACGACAGACGACCGACAACAACAAATAGGACGACAAACAACCGACTACCGACAGCAATAAACACGACGACAGACGACCTACAACTGACAACAGTAAACACAACAACTAACAACAAACGATCGAAGCAACAAATAGGACGACTGACGACTGACGACAGACGACCGATAGCAACAAACAGGACGACAGACGACCCACGACCGATAAACACGAAGACAAACGACAAAAACCGATAGCAGCAAGCACGATGATAGATGACCAGCAGCTACAACTAGGACGACTAACAACTGATGACCAGCAAGCAAGATGACTGACGACCGATAGCTGCAAGCAAGACTACTGATGCCCAGCAACAACAAATAAGACAACTAAGGACAAACGATCAACAGCAACAAATACGCGACTAACAACAAACGGACGGCAACAACAAATAGGACGACAAACGACAAGTAGCAACACTATCGATGATAGACTACCAATAGCTACATATCCAATGACTGACGACTAATAGCATATCATTTAATGCAGGCATGTGTCAACACCTCATTAAATGCATGCATGCAGACGGTTATAAAAGGGTATGCACAGTTGTTTTTTAATCTTTTTGCACAACAAAGAAAACCGTAAGCATTCGAAACTTACCCAAAGCCTTCCAAACTTACCCTAAGCCCTCAACCTTACAACCTTACAGAATTTTCCAACTATTGCAGCTATGGCCAGCTCTTCCTCCCACATTCCTCCATCAAAAATAATTTTCAAAAACCTTGTTTGCCCTCTCATTTTTGAAGTTCTAACAACACCTAGATATAATGGTACATGGGTGACAAATTTTGGCCTTCTGGGATTAGTATCAATGCCCCAATACAACATGGATAATAATTTGTTGCTTAGCATTGTTAGATCCTACAACCATGAGGGGTCGGTCATCAACATGACCATCGACAACAAGACTCTCTCTTTCTCTGTCAAACCTATGGATATCCATAGATTGATAGGGCTCCCATACAAGGATTGTGAACCCATCACATCAAAGTACTTTTTAAGTGATGGTGATAAAATATACTTGGAGACCAACTTTGGTCTCTCATCAGATTTGTTGACAGGTAAAAGTCTCCTCTTCCAAATCTTCCAAAGTCTCCTCTTCCTTGCATTGAATAATTTTAAATATAATTATTAATTTTATCTTATAATTTTTTTTGTAGTTCACTCTAATCCATCCAAAAGGGGCTTGTAATTTTCAACTATTACAAACAAGTTCCTTCACGTTATCATCGAGTTCTTCCAAGCATGAGTTGTTTTGCAAGGAAGAACGATGGACATTCCATTCTAGGCATTGGTATATTTGGTGCGTTGTCTTGCCCACAACAAATTCGACTGGTCTTCCTATGTTTCCAACCGAATAAGAAATGATCTCCACAACGCCCACACAAACAATGGTGTCATTGTTTCCACAACCAATTTTTTACTTTCTTTTTTTATGAAGCATATTACAATGTACATAATACCTTAGTACCAACCTCGCTACACCCAAACCTGAGGATAGTTGGCTTGATAATCGAAGAGGTGCAAGTAAAATTCAAATTTTTAATAAAATAATTATTATTATATTAAAATACAATTTTTATTTTTTAATTTTTTAATTTATACTTGAATGCAGAAAAGAGCATCCTCATCTTCTACTAGAAGAGAGGTTGCAATAAGAGGTCTTCTACTAGAGGCCACTGGAGATTCCAATACACAGTCAAAATCAAAACAAATATTTACAAGATCTGCTAAACGCATGAGGTCTTCTGCATCTCCTATTTTTCATGTAGTTGCTTCTACAGTTGCACATCAAGTGCACATCGATATTGAAGAAGTTAACTAGCCCATGCATACAATAGGTAATGTTACTCTTTCAGATTTTGGTTCAATGTAATTTAATTCATTTAGTTAAAATTATAGTTAGCTTTATTTAATATTTTTTATTATGTTTTTAGTGCAACATCACATCAATTCAGATGGAATCATCTTTAAAGACCCAAACAAAACAATAGGCCACATCGACATCCGATAAGCATAATTAAACTAAATTAATGCCCATATAGTAAATTAAATTTTATTGCATCATTTTTTAATAAATATTTTGTAATAATAAATTTCTAATTTTTTATAGGGCATTGGGTCAATCACCTCGTCAAAGATAATGTATGATGTCATTGCCACCTCCACCATATCCACAGTTGATGAGGGGTCAACGTATGCATGGGAAACAATTATTTTTTGCAAGGAGTTGGGGAGGAGCACATAGTCAGACTATTTCAGACTTTTCAAATCTTTCAATTGGAAATATTTCTAGTCTGTGTGGCATTTCAAAATTGGATAATCCTCCTCTTGATGAGGATTATCTTTATCAAGGTAGCATTCTTGAGTGTTTTAAAGTTATTGATGTGCTTCAAGGTCCACAAAAGCGGATAAAAGCACAACAAACTGAAGAGCTAGCAATTGCTGCCGAGAGCTCATCCCCTCCCCATCAAACCAATGACCCTCTTCCTCTTATTGATGATGAGAAATTGAAATTTTTAGAAAATATTTTATTGGTAGATAATTGTGAGGCCACCATAAAAGATATGGTGCTTTAGGATATTGTTGAAATGAGAGAGTGGGAGTATCGGGCCAAAATTCTAATTAAGGAAATAAATGCCCGATACAAAAAATTTTAAAAAGAAACAGCATTTTTCTTTGGTGGAACAAGAACCAGAAAAGCTTGATGCTTTATTACATCAAGCTAAATCTGGAAATGTACAGACCACCACAGTGTATAATGATGACATTTTAGATATTCTTTTGAATAGGTTAGAGAATCTGAATGTCGAAGCCTAGGCATATTTTAATCAATGGGCTATAGATAAGAAAAAAGTTAAAGTTGCAAAGGCTGCAAAAGTAGTAGCTGAGGTAAGTCATCATAATTTTGTTTAATCATTTTATTTATTTTTCATACATTTAGTAACTAACATATTTTAACTTTTCTATTGTGTAGTCCAATTTTGACAATCTACAGAAATAAGTGAATAGCCTGAATGTTTTTCTGAACACTACCAAGAAGAATCTGTAAAGTGCTATTAAATTGAAAGATCAATTACATACCACCATTAAAGAGAATAATACCTTTAGGAGGATTATCAAGGAACATAATTTAGATCCTAAGATTTTGCTTAAGCAGAAAGAAAAAGAAATACCTTTAACTTTGAAAGAAGATCCTGCTAAAGAGGAAAGGGCATTGATCGCGAGTTTGGAGACAACGCAGGAAAGCCTGATGAGAGCTGGTGCACTACAAGGGCAAACTGGTGAGCAAAGGCATGAGGAAAGTCAGCCTGATCCTCCATTAGAGCCAACATCTACTTCAGGCCCCATAACAGAATAGTAACAAAGTGGACACATAATTCACTAGTTTTGTAAAATGTAATGTAATGATAAGTTATTCAGATTAATAAAAAAATATTTCCAAAATTTGTCTTATATTTTTAAATTATTGTTTTATTTTATATCTTTGTACAAATTTATATTTGTTTACTATTGGAACTATGGAAATTTAGAAAATAAATGTTTAAAAATGATGACAATGATGCAATTATGTTAACAAGGGATTGATTGATTATGTTGGAATAATGATATGTTTAATGTAGTTGTGCTTAGAGGGACTTTAGATTGGCCCCAAGTATTGATGGACTGTCAGTTAACCATAGAGGGCTTTCTACAATACAAAATATTTACAAAATATATGTGCTAAAGGGTACTTTCAATTTACCCCAAATGAATGTGCCATAAAGAACTTTAATTTTTATTTATTTTTATATTAAAAATCCAACCAATGTTTACAATGCTCAATCAAGCAAAACAAGGCTATCATATATAACATAAAATTTTATGAACAAAGGCTATGATATAAAATATAAAATTTTATGAACAAGGCTATGATATACAACATAAAATTTTATCAACATATTTTTTTGATAAATTCAGCAATCAAAAAAACTAATTTTCATAATCCTGAAGATAGATGTTTACAAAAACTAATAACAAATACTATCAAATATATCAAACTTTTCAAATCTTGCAAATATCACAATGGAGGAAGTTGAAACAAACACTTCTCAGCTTGTCCAAAATCACTTGTATGCATAGCTGATCTCTGTGTCTCTACAATCTGATCACTACAAGTATCATTATCCTCATTATCATGAGTATTAGTGATACCTCTTCTTTCTGCTAGAGATTTCCAATATGCCAAAGCTCTGTCATAAGGATACTTGTCCACCTCATAAGATGAGACATATATTCTCAAACAGTTTTCTAAATTTTTATCCAACTTGTTATGAACTTTAGATTTCATAAAAGATAATGCATTAAAAACCCTTTCATCTTCCATTGATCCCAAAATCATTGTTTGACACAATTCATATAAGCAAAAATATTCACTCATCGTATACTATAAAACACTACTGGGGTACAATTTTTTCCACAAACGTGTAATAGAACCTGGTTCATTAGGATTAGTCAAATGGGAAATTTGATCAACCATTGTCAATCCAAAATAGGTTGATTGATTTGTCAAAAGTTCTTTATTGAGAATACCATTGATCTCAATACCATTGACTTCCACATGTTTAGTAAAATGTTTAACAAGAGTACCCATATATTTTATAAACAACTCACTTGTATTATTGTAGTTAGTACCAGGATCCCAGAACATGGGGTTAACCACACCCATGGCCTCAAGCAACTCATCTCTTTGAAAATGGTCTCTTATTTCTCTTGTCAAGGTTTCTACTATTTTTTTCAATTTAATCCTTGTATTGTGCAAAACTACATCAAATCCGTTGTATGTTATGGGCATTTGTTCAACATCATCTGTAACTATATCTGATCACTTTTCAAAACAATATAAAGGTATCTCCTTTCCATGAACATTAATACAAAGATGATCGTTGATGTTGAACTTCAAAAAGCTTTTTGGATCATTGATGTTTGTTAAAGTTCTCCAACCATCAAACAAAGGATCCATAAAATTTTCTCTCGACAAGTATAACCTATCAATACACATACATATTTGTTTTCTAATCCTAATGAAATCAACAATATAAATGGATCTTTCTTGCACAAGTTTTATCAAAGTATTCATTTCATGCAACATTGGAAGAATACCACATAAAGTGAGTAGTGTTTCCAAGTCAGTCATACGATATAGCAAATATTTTGCCTTATCAACTGCCCTACGATTATCATACATAAACCCTGCTAAGGATTGATATTCTTTAAAAACTCTAGATGTAGGTTGAAACAATGAAATCCACCTAGTATCTACATCTTTTAACAATTTTTTACCTTTAGTAACTCCTAGTGCAAATAGTTGAAACTCTGCAAACCTTTTTGGACTACACAAAAAATAAGCATGTATTTCATGGATGAGTTCTTCCACTCTCGCAACATTTTCAAATGTGCTCACAATTTTGTATGCAAGATTCATTCTATGAGCCATGCAATGAATGGGGATCAAATATGGGGTAATTGATGTCTGAAGTCGAACACAAAGACCATTCTTGTGTCCTTGCATTATAGTAGCACCATCAACTCTGACACATATTAACTTACTGGCTATTGTTGCATCATCCATTCCTGCAATATCCTTTAAGCTAGTTACAACAATATTGTAAAGGTTTTTTGCATTACAATTTTCCACCATCTTATGTAGTGCTAGCAAATGAGGTTGCCTTAAATGATTTTGAAAGGTGTAAACATGCATGCAAATCCAAGATGTGTTGTCAATAATAGTTACCTCATCAATTGAAAGTGAAATGAATTTAGCATGTTTTACTTTCTCTCTAAGTCCTCCTCAACCAATGAGAGATATTTTACCATTTTCCAACCACTTTGATCTGACCAATGGGCATTGGGAAGGTTCTGCACATCAGCTAGTTGAAAGAGATGCTTAAAATCAATAAAATCAGATATAGGTCTACCCTTTTTAAGAATAGTATATACAACAACAAACTGCAAACTTTTTGAAACTAAAGTGGTTTTATGAATTTTTTGAAATTGTGTTAGAATCATTCCACCATTCTGAACAAGTGTTTTTTGTTGTTTCATCTCTTTGTCATAGTCTTCTGCATATCTGACATGTATGCATTCTGATGCATCCTTCCACCTAATTGTTTTCTTAGTTGTTCCATCACTTTCTTTTACTATCACATAAACTTTCCCACAATGTTTTTCTATTGTATCCAACTTAAGTTGCATCTTATGATCCTTCCCTAGTTTCCAACTACAAATAATGCATCTACATTCTGTTGGCATATCATTACTATTCTCCAACTGCACTGGTTCAATAAATAGATATTTTGATGACCATTCAAGCTAAAATGTCCTTCCAATAGTCCACCTGGTTAACTTTCTATGTTTAGGTTTATGAGTAGAAGATTCTCCAAAAGTTGGCATTTGGTTAGAATGATCATTTTCTTTTTCGGTTGGTGTGCTAGTTTCAAGAATCTCTTCAAGTTGTTGCATGTCATTGTTAAGAAAATTTTCATGTGGAGGTATCTCATCCTTAGGAATATCTTCAAGTGGAGGCATATCAGGGTCAATAGTGTATTCTGCATACAAAGGTGTTCTATATCATTTTTTGAAATTACTTACAAAAATTAACTATTGAGTAGGTAAAATGGGTATGTACCTTGAATTTGTGTAGATGTCGATGCCTCATTGGATTTTGATATATGGCTAAAATATTTTAGGATACTCTTTTTTATAGAATATTTGCCTCCCTTCTTTCCATTGGGAGTAGGTGCCATTGTACCTGTATAGAAAAAGTATTTCATGTCAAAAAATGAACGTGATATTGAACAAAATTATGACAATTCTAGAACTGCTATAAGGGACATCATGGTCTACTACCGATCGTTGGTCGTCTACTTATTGTACCGCTCATCAATATGCTATTCCACCTACTAGGCATCTATTATCTGCTACTAAGCATCTATCATCTGTCGTCTATTCTTAGTTGTCAATCGTCGATTGTCTATTCTCTACTACCAGTCGTCTGTCGTCTATTCTTTGCTATTGATCGTCTATTGTCTGTCGTCTATTCTCTGTTATCAGTTGCCTATCATTTGTCATTTATTCTCTGCGTGCAGTGATTAGGGACCCTCCCCCACCTGGGTGGTCCAAACCCTTGCCTAACAAATGACTCCATCGGTACGGAAGGGAGGTGGTAGATAAGCTAGCTATAGCTTGTTGGAATTGCAATGGTATGATGTGGTATGCCCCAGGGTCCCTTTTTGATGTGATTGGCAGACATGACGTCATTCTTATTTGTGAGACACACGAGAGTCCTGAGCGGGCCCTACCAGTTATCTCTGGTTACTTCTGGTGGTCCAGTTGTCGGCAACTCACTCGACTCTCTGGGAAGTTCAAGGTTCAAGACGTGTTGTTGCTCTTATCAAGGACAATCTTTAGGGTTCAATTTCCCTGGTTTCGACTGACCCTCAGTCCAAGTTTTTATGGATTAAAATCCATCGCCACCCACATCTTTGGGATATCTACATTGCCAACTGTTACTTTCCTCCCACCACATCCAATTTTTCTATTCACATGGACAGAAACCCTTTCCAATATCTCTATGAGGACATTACTAGATACTCGGCTTCAGGGGATATACTTTTGCTGGGAGATTTCAATTCTCAGACCGGACCTATGCAGGTTTCTCTTCATGAGCTCACAACCAATGAGATGCAGACTGGGGAATTGGATCCTGAGGGCCTTGGTTTTGCTCGAACCTCCAGTGACACACAGGTTACTGCTTACGGTAAGCATCATATTGAGTTGGGTGAATCCAACAGGCTAGTTCTTCTCAATGGCATATCTTGTTTCCCGGATTCCGATGGGTTTACTTGCTTTCCTCATAGTGGTGGAGCCAATGTAGTCGACTAGCTATTTCCTCCACCACCCTCATTCCATTCATTTCCCGGTTCAGCGTCTCTGATCACCCTCCCCCCTTACCGATCATTCAATTCTTTCTCTTACGTTATCCATTGTTTCCCTTCCTATTATTCCTCCCCCTCCTCCCTCCCCTTCTGCCCCTCGAGTCATTATGGACTTTGCCTATTATTATTCCTTTACCTACATGAACCGGTTGCGTGAGGTTCTCCCCAAGGTGTCCTCTCTTCCCGATGTTTCTGATCGTTCTGCTTGCTTGGTCCAAACTATTTGGAAGGTTGCTTTGGACTCGTACCCACACACTACTCGTCCTTCCCCCATCCTCGTCCCCCTAGTCATTGCCCCATGAACACCTGATGTAATGAGGAATGTAAGTCGGCCCACCGAAGGTTGATATATGCCATTCAAAATTCTTCCCAGCTCTATGCCATTTCTCACAAAGACTACCGGATGCTTCTTCGAAAGAAGAAACATCTCTTCCTCTCTCGGCATCGACTTGATCTTATCCACTCCCTTCAACAGTCTCCTAAATCCTTCTAGCACCTTATCCTCCCTCGTGACCGGATTATTCAAGGGATCAATCTTTCGACTTGGACCATTCATGCCTCTTCCCTCTATACCATCCCAAATAAGCCTCCCATTACTGTTCCCTCCCCTCCCTCTTCATGTCATCTCTTTTCTACTGGTCTTGTCAGGCACGCTATCTGGAAACTTTATACGAGCAAAGCAACAGATTTGGATGGGTTACAGGCGGAGTTTCTGAAGCATGGTATTGACCCTCTTGTTGGGCCCTTCACAAATGTCTTTAATCTCTCTGTCTGTTCTGAGTTTCCTGATTCTTGGACTCAACATATCATTCACCCCATTCATAAGGCAAGTGATCCTCATGAACCTAATAACTACAAAACCATCATGATTGGGCATATCGTTGCCAAGCTCTATGCCACAGCATTGGATGTGCTTCTCTCTCGAAGGTTGGAGGAGGAGGGTTTCAAAGCCCTTGGCCAAGCTGGTTTTCGACAAGATCACCAGACCACATTCTAGTCCTCAAAGCTATTATTGAGCAGGCGCGTTCCAAGTCCTCAAAGTTTATAGTTGCTTTGTAGACTTCAGGAAAGCTTTCGACATGATGCCTCGACATTTACTTCTTGAGCGACTTCGGTCAGTTGGCATCTTTGGGCAGCTTTTGACAGCGGTTACACGATTATATGAGACTGTGAAAGGTCGGTTTCGCTCCCCTCAAGGGCTTTCAACCAAGTATTCTTAGCACCATAGGAGTGAAACAAGGGTGTCCCCTTTCCCCGACACTTTTTGGGATCTTTATCAACGAGCTTGAGACTTTTATTAAGGAGAAGGCTCACCCAAAGGATGGTTGCCTTCTTCATCATGTGTTGATTTCTATTCTCCTCTTTGTTGATGATGTTGTTCTTTTGGCCTCATCAAGTTGACGGTGAATCTCTCTAAGACAAGGGTTATGGTATTCAAACTACCAAAGAGGCCCTATCCCATCTCCACATCTTTTTCCAAGGTCGGGAGATCGAGATCACCACCTCTTATGTGTACTTGGGGGTTCTTTTCACTAGTCCCACTTTTGGTATGAAACCCGTCGCCCAGGCACGGGTGTGTAAGGGGTATGCAGCTCTGTCTTTCCTAAAGAGGAATTGCTTCAAAGCACAATTTCAAGATATACTTGTGAAGATGAGGATCTTTGACGCCTTGGTCAAGCCAACTATTACTTATGGGTCAGTGGTTTGGGGTCATAGTCTTGGACCGACTGAGTGGTCACAGGTTGAACGAGTCCAAACACTCTTTCTTCGGCGATTCATTCGTTTCAAGGGCACAGTCCCCCGCTCTATTATTTTGGCAAAGTTTGGGGCTTCTCCTCTCCAACTTGAGATTATCTACTTGATTATCAGATCTCTTCACAGGATCTATACATTAGGAGACACCCCTGCAGGTTGCAGGCGGTACCCTTACCTCGCCCTTCGCTCATCAATGGAACTCTCTTCGAGTTCTCGAGGAGGTCGGAGGAGCTGCTATTTTTAGGTTTTTGCCCTCCTAGCCAACATTCAAATACAAATGGATAGGCTCCCCCCTTATTCTTTGGGTGTTCTCCCCCTCTTGGCTTAGTAAGGAGAAGATGCTCCACGAGACCCGAAAGGATGTTAGTCTCTAGTACACCAGATGCACATGGATCTCTCCTGTTGCCCCTCTTTCCCCCAAGTTGTATTTCTACCATGAGCACTTCCTACAAATACAAGAGGGCAAAATAGTTCCTCCAAAATACCTTCAACAGCACACAATGCATAGTCTTCGGATCACTATTGGGCAACTTAGGGTGTGTTCTCACCATCTCCGAATTGAGTCAAACCACCATCTTCCAACGGAAGAGCAGATTTGCTTGTTTTGCTCATTGGGTGAAATTGAAAACCTTCATCACTTTATCTTTTGTTGTCCAATTTATTATGAGATCCAAGGTAGATTCCATTGCCTTTTCAGGGACAACTCTCGATCTATTTCTACCTTCTTCAGATACCCAGACCGATGGTGTCTTGCACTCTTTCTTAGAGAGATAACTCAGCTTTGACGACACAAAAGTTCTCCTCCAGATGGATCTCACCCTCCTCAACATCGGCTGATCACAACATACTTCACCCTCTCTGACGGCTTAAGTGGCTCCGAATGAAAACGCCCCATATCATCCAGTTCGAACAAGAGCAGGGTCACTAGAGAGTGCACCCGTAGCTTGTCAGGGTTCCGAACCAATGATGGGCAAAGACATCATGGACTTCTTCAACTCCGATACTTCGGCCTCGATTGTTAGGAGAGATTAGTTTTTGAAGGGTTCTTAGAGCTTGCCCCTCCTGGGTTGCTCCCTCCCCCCTCCTTCTCTCTCTCCGTTCTTCTTGGCGTGTACTCTCTTTCGGACTGCAGCCCTCCCCCCTCTGGTCCCCCTTTTCTTTCTCCTTTTCTCTTTGGCCCGGTTGTCGGGTTTCATCTTGTATTTATCTTAGTTCTCTTTGTTGGGCTTTTTTTAGCCCGCTAGCTAGCAGTCATTATTGTCCTTTTTATAGTCCCTTGGGTCTTATTTTGGCCCACCGAGGACATTAATAATTTTTCATTTCATTTCATTTCTGCTACCATTCGTCTATTCTCTGCTACCGGTCGTCTATCGTCTATTCTCTGCTACCGGTCGTATGTTGTGTATCGTCCATTCTCTATTACCTATCGTTTGTTGTTCATTGCTGCTACCGGTCTTCTCAAGGAGAATCAATATTTAAGATGTAAGAGTGTCGCTATCACATTATAATAGGTGCTTTTGTCTATGTAAATAAAATTGTTTATAATTTTAAGGCGAAAAGGTCCACTATTTAGACAAAAATGTTGGCGATTTAAAATTTAAACCGTCAAATTATTATATAAACGGGGCAAATCGACCCAAAAAAAATTTGCTCCCAAAAATTTTGGACGAATTGGCCCCGATCAAGGGTCTCAATATTTGCCAATTCCAAATTTCGAAAATCCAAATATTCGTTAATTAACAATAATTCGTCGTTATGCATAACCCTGTCTAAAGAAGAGATTTATAACTTGTCAAGGGTGGGGGACCCAAGTGCTACCCCTTGTTCTCTAGCCAAAAAAAAGCATAAAACTTTGCCAAAGTTGGTAACAGAATATATTAGATTAAAAAGAACATATGATTTCTTTTAAATAGAAAAAACATTTTTATGCTCTACGTTTTTTAACATATATAAGTTATATCATAGTTGAGAAAATTGGAATCAGATCAGAATCGACATGGAAAAAGAATTTGGAAAATCGAGAATCAAGAAAAAATCAGCAAAATGCAATTTTTCATTGAAAAAAAAAAAATTCATGCATATCACAATGAATTAAAATTATGCAAATTAAATATTAATAGTGTAAGTGATACAAGCTTAAACTACACATTAAAGTGGCAAGTGATACAAGCTTAAAGCCTTAAAGGCTTAAACTACACATGAAAGTGACAAAACACATCTTGTATTGCTTATAATATAAAAAGGTACAAATTACAAAATGTGTCATTAGTCATGACAAATTGTCAAATACAATGCCTTAATGCCGTTCAATGCCTTTGCCCTTTGCCATAGCAAAAGCTTTATTGTGCATGTGCCTCTTCTTGTGCCTTGGTTGCTATCTCCTCCACTAGGTTCTCAAAGTTTCCTAATTCTTCCATGGAGAAGAGAGGTTCTTCCTACTACTCCCGTTGTGGATCTATTATCCATTCAGATGATGGATCAATGTCACCCAAGTCAATGGCCTCAATACTTTTTCTGTAATTTTTTTATGGTGGAGGTGAAGGTTGTAATGAACAAACACAAGATCACACAACTTTTCTTGTGTAAGCCTATTGCGCTTCTTCAAGTGTATGTGCTCAAACATACTCCAATTGTGCTCACAACCTGAAGCGTTACATAGTTGACATAATACTTTGATGGCCAAGCACTACAGATTGGACGTATATGCACCAAAGTCCTCCCACCATAAATCTAAAAACAACCAAAAAAAAAAATTTAATAATTCAAATGTAAAATCGTAAATTAAGATCATTTTTTAAAACAAAATTAAAAGACAAATAAATAACTAAAAAATGAGGGTTACCTGGCCTCAAATTTGACCTTGATCGGATGGGAAAAGGATGCTCCGATCAAACTATATCTTATTGCGCATTTCCACATCAAGGTACATGTGGTCAAGGCAATGTCAAAGGCCCACCATCACCTCATAGTCGGCATCAAATGTATCAAAATTGAAAATTGGGGGTTGAGGTAATACCCTGCTGCATGAAGAGGGCTATGGATCTGAGAAGTCCATTGCATGTCAATGATATCCCAAATGGGACCATATTTTGTGTGGGAATGTCCATAAAATAAGGCAATTGCCTCTTTTCCTTTATCCATAGCCTCATATACATATGCCATTGCAAATTGTTCTCCATCAACAAGACGGAGAACCCTCACCAAAGGCTCTCACACCTTAAAGAAAAAGGAAAAATAATTTAAATAAAAATATTTTATGAAAAAAAAAGTTTACAAATCATAATACAAGATTTGCAAATGGAAAAAAAATTTAAATTAAAAAAATAAATAATAAAATAAATTAAAAAACTTAGTCGTGTACCTTGATGGACTCATTCAGGGCTATCCAAAAGGGCTCCTCAAACAAACAGTCATATACCTTCCGTCCCAAGGGAGAGTCGGTATCTAGCAACTTGTTCGGAATTCCACTCATCGCTCACAAACATCTGCTTCAATGACCCTCTTGCATCATAGATGCTTTGCAATGTCACGAAGTTTGTGGAAAAGCGTGTAACTCTAGCCCGCACTAGCTCCCTCTCACCGGTAGATTACCTCATGAGGTGAACCCATGTATGGTTGTAAATGAATTTTTTGATAGCCCTAGACTTTTGTACAACCTCTGACACCCAAGGTAATTTCCCAATGTTTTTGAGGAGCAAATTGAGACAATGGGCTGCACATGGGGTCCAAAAAACGGTGAGGAATCTCTCCTCCAAAATCCTACCGACTATTACATTGTTGGTGATGACTTGGACAACACTCTCCTCCTCGACCTCCAACATAACCTCCCCGAACAACCGTGCAAGCATTTCGGCACTCTTAACTTGTGTCGATGCATCTACTAACTTGAGGAATGCAATTCCTCCTATGGAAGCAACCAAAAAATTAATTAAGGTTCTTCCCCTCCCATCAGTCCCCCATCGAATATGATTTTGCAACCCTTCTTACTCCACACCCTACGTTGGTCTTCAAGCACAACCTAAATGTTGTCCACGGATTGTTGAAAGAGAGGGCCCCTAAGGTCATCATAAGTTGGTAGCTTAAATTTTGCGCCGCAACTTGCGATGGCATCTACCATGCACTATCAGTATGGAGACATTGCCACATTGAAGGTGAGGAAAATACCAAAAAGTGGCAATGGCCTTCCTCATTGCCTTGTGCCTCTCCTTGTTCCACATGGCCATACCCTCAAGCGTGGGTTTTGTCACTGGCGTGGAACATACAACAAAATGGGACTCATCCATCCCACTCCCTTGGTGTGCAGCTGATGGACTCGAACTCTCGCGATGAAACCGGCTACAAATGTTGTTGGCACAATTTGTACGAGGTCGAGAAAGGAGGGTTGACATGGCGTTGCTTTGTCTTCTTTTGAGGTCTTTTTTCTCCTCTTTGTTAGAGAGGATGGCATTACATTCATTTATACCATTAGTCAACACCTATGAGCATATCTTGACATTTTGCCCTGATATCTTTGCCAAATGGAATTTGTGGCGATAAACACCTCCATGAATAAGAGACCCATAAACATTGCAATAAACTTCCCCCCTTTTTTTCCCTTCCTTTGCAAATGGAATTTGAAGAGGTAAACGCTTCCATGAATAAGAGACCCACAAAAATTGCAATAAACTTCCCCCTTTTTTTCCCCTTCCTTTGCAAACTTTCATGTTGGATCTCTTTTCGACATTTATTTGTGGTTGCACATGGAAACAAGTAACAACAAAGTTACAAACAATTACTTTTTAAAAAACCTTAAAAGGTTTAAACTTTAAACATTGACAGCTGAAAAAATGGGCTTGCATACATAGTTATCAGGCAGCAATATTTATTTAAAACGAAAAAAAAAAAAAAAGGACAGTTGAAAGAGGGGAAAAAAAAAAAAAAACTCAAACTTTGACCTAGTTTTTCAAATTTCTAGCTCAAATGCAACAGTTGGGTGGCTGTTGCATTTGGTTTTAATCTTAAAAAAAAAAAAACATGCTTGAAATAGGAAAAGTAAAAAAAAAAAAAGAGTTTGCAAAAGTTTTTCTTACCTTAGATGAATCCTTTGGGCAGCTGTTGGTGGCTGCCGGATTCCTTCAAACTGCAAAAAATTGGCTGTTAGGATGCACTAGTGTGTTTTGTTTGGTGTGGTAGCAGGTAGGCAAACCCCTTTCTCCAGTTTGGAACAGGTAAAAATGAGGCAAAATGAGAAGGAAAAAAAAATTATAAGAAGAAAAAAAAAATTGAAAAGATCAGCAAAAATTGCTGATTTTTTCAAAAAAAAAAAAAAAGATTTCTGCTGAAATTTGAATTGGAATGCCTGCTGAATTGGAAAAAATCGGATCAGATTAGATAGGGGATTAAATAAGGATTTTCCTAACTATGAGATATATGTTCTTTTTATAATGTCGTATTCAGCCATATGTTTATCAAGGAATCATGTAAAATTGTTCTCTCCATATACAATACCTTCTCCATGTCTATAGGACTTCAGTAATGCCCTAAGAAACAAAAATTGTAACCTGACTATTGTCATGGTGCTGTGAGACTCAATTCAGCTTGGACTGGAGCTAAGTGGGGGAGAGGAATCTAATTCTTCTGCAAATGTTGAGAAGATTTTCCAGCAATAGGATCCACAAAAGCCCACACCAAATATTAGTACTCTAGTCAAAACCCTGCAAAAGTCTTGGTGGCAGCAGCAGCTCCTCCTTCATGACTCGGAAGTTGAAAAACGTGATGGCAGCCATGGTCACCTATTTTTACATATATGGTTAAAAAGTTTGTCGAAATGCAGAGACACCTTGGTATCTTGGAGAAAGTGATAAGAACATTGGTAGACCACTCTATAATTCTACTTCCAGCAGAGTTGCAGGCTCCAAATTCTCTGAAAACACGAGGAAGATCAGCCAGAATGTTATAATGAGGATTGTCTACCAAATGATGTTCACTAATTCATTGCATTTAACAGCTTTTTCTGTGGTTATCTGGGAGATGGTTTTCCTGGTAGTATTTCAAGGTATAAATCTTTCCCATATTTTGGGGGGTCAACTCCCATGTATGTGATGTGGGTTGTAACAGTCTTATAATACTATGATAGATATGCTAATAACATTCAACACAAAGTTAGTGTAGTTAATAACTCTGTCAATATATGAACTGAAAATTGTTCATGTGAAGCTGATTTTGTCATGGGTGACCTTTAAGTATTATCTGAAGTCTGGACATCTGCAAACATTTCTTTTGCTGGGACGGAAGCCCTACTAGAAGCCCCTATTTTAAGTAGTTGAAAGGAAATAAGAGAAGAATATAAAAAGATAAATGAGATATGTCTTATCTACACGTGAGGACGAGAAGAACTTGCCTCCTTATGTATGGAAGATACCTTAGTACAAGTTGCACAAGATCAAGTAAAAGCAATCCAAATTCATAAGAGTAGAATGACATTAAAAAGTATATTGATCATAACATGACTACAGCAAATGATTTTCAATTCAAAATTCAATTGTTAGTACATTTAATATGCATGCCATCTTAAAAAATCTATAACTTATCACATTTTGCTGATAGTGAGAGGTACAATTTTCAATAGCACTTAATGATGAAGCATGTCAAGAGAGAACTTATGTACTTTACTAGACTCTTCACACATGGTGATAATGACAAATCACCTTCATTCACAGTCCTTATGTAGCATATAAATGTCATGTGTATCGTAATTATTTGGCATATTTTGAAATGTACAAATCAATTTTATATGTTCAAACTCATGATAAATCCTGATTATTAGGAGGATGAACTCCTAGCAAGAGCAAGATGTAGAAGCTTAAAGCATATGCATTGATAGACCATTGAATTTTCAAACTCCAGAACGTACCTATAATTGCAAATGGAGTGCTATAGGTCAAGAAAACCAACCATAAGGAGAGAGAATTCTAATAGTTTGAATATCATACTTGAGAGTAGACAGAAACGCACATAAGTATCCCTAAGAAATTAGATATAGGCGACTAAAACAATCTTACATGATTTTCTCATTCTTAATAACAACACAAACAGTGTCTTGAAACGTCAAGCTTAAATCCCCAGTGCACAATGTATCCAAACAGACAAACACACACAAATATAGCATCTTGTGAAAAGGTAAGACACAATACAAAAAAGGTTCCACTACAAAAAAAATGAGACAAACACCCTTTATTTCAAGTACATAACTTTAAGTCCATAATAGATGATCTTTAAATTAATGTCATATTCAGACATTGAGCACTTGCATTTTGAAAGCCCTTGTCAATCTCAGAATATAAGAATCACAATGCAGGCTTCATGAGACTTAGTGTCTGCTCCCCTTCAGCAAGATACTTTCAGTTCTTGGTTCTCTTGCCTCTCAGCATCCACCCATTCACAGTTGGAGGCCAACGCTAGTACTCTCCACTCCCTTCATCTAAGGAGAAGGCATGGAGACATCCATCTAGAATTTTTTCCCTCAATCCTCCCAGCTCCTATTGTACAGTCCTAAGCAAATTATTTTGCATTATTAAGAAGAAATATGCCACATGTTTTGCCTTTGGACCAAGTAATGTCTTTCGTTGTGTCTTCTAAAAGCTTCAAACATCCACCTCTTGTAGCTAAGCAATGTAGTTAATCCCATTATCATTTTATCATTTTGTTTAGTAGAGTCAATATCTTATCTTATATTGATGCAACAGAAAGCAGGTAAAAAAAACTGGCAGCCAGATAAAATCCTTCTGATTGCATCATGTAAAGGAAGAAAGATTCCATGGGTAAAGATGGACAAACCAACTAAAAGAGACAGCTCTAAATGTAATTGATATAATTATGTGTATCTTAGTGCAAAGCTTGGGCTAATGCGTAAATTACTAATTTCCATCTAAACATCCTACCCTTTTTTAGGACGGCTTCTTTTACTTTTTTCTTGAGCAATCAAAATTCCCTGGCTTCGAAGTCCATGCTCTCTAATATTGTTCCTCCTCTATGTTTCCCAAAGCTTGTACGTTCCAACAAAATTACCTGACAAATACTTATGGTATTACCATTTCAAAAATCTTCTTTTTAACCTTCTTCATTCTAAGATTTTGTTTATTTTGGTTCTTCTACAATTTGTTTTCCCTTTGGATCTATTACATTTACCTTTTAAGTAAATAATGTTTCTTTTCTTGGCTGATTTGGCAGACCTTTTTGGCCTTTTTTCCCTTTTTAGCATCTGCAAAATAACCTAATTTGTCTTCACTAACTTAGCAATTTCTCCATTCTGATTTTCTTCAGACATACTGCCATAAGATGTCCCAAATCAAGGTAAGTTTTACATCTAGCTGTAACATTTCCATAGTCCAAGAGTGGCACCTATTTGGTGCCATCAATGCAATGAAGAATGTTTTCCAGATTGATTGCTAAGCTCTAGCTCCATGCAGATCTAGTTGGGCAGAAAAATACCTTGTTTTGGCCCCTGTTGGCCCTCAGATTTTGGTCAAGATGATTTCTATTTTTTTCTAAGTTCTACTTCTCTGCTGTTGGTCCTCGGATACCGGTCAAGAATATTTTCATTTTTTTTCTAAGTTCTTCTTCTCCCCATAAATGGAGGGCAAATTTTGGAAACCTGACCTCCACAAGGGTCATTGTGAATTTCTGATTGAAGTTTCTTAAAAGGATGAAGATGGGAAAGCATGGCTTCATAAGAAACCTTGCAAACAATTTACGAAGCCATATCAGGATTCATTTTCTACAACCATGTCTCCCTAAAGGGTGAAAAATATACATAAGAAAACCCTGCAGAAACATGCCAAAGTTTCTACAGCCAATGATGCAGAGAGTTTGACCCACAGCCACTAAGTTTGCAGATGAATACATGTCCTTTAAAGTCTTTGGCTTCAGAATGAATTAGGTTAGAGGATAACTGCAAAAACATGTTTCCTTCTGCTTTAGCAAGAATGAACTTTTCATAATCCACAAGGCCTGACCTGTATGCAGTATGACATTATGAGGCTTTACATTGGCTACCTTTCTCTTCCTGCTCTTTATGCACAAGGGGTTTCACATGTCCTTACACTCTGAATAGAACGGCATGTACCCTCTATTACTAACAAACTTTGTTGATTAGCAAAGGCATTTGCATATTTGTCCTGCAACTTTGGTTTAAAGAAATGTTAATATCCTCAGACTTAAGCACCAACAGAAAGCAGAGGGGCTATCTCCATGGAGGCACTTCACCATAATGGAAGTCTCGCATGCTTTCAGCTTGCACTATGATGCTATAATGAAAGCCTTCCACACATGACCAACAAGATAAATGCAAATAGAAGTCAGAGTTAACCACCGAAAGCGAACCTTGAACCCCACTAGAGGTAGTCTACCTATTAGGACCCCATCCTAACATTGGTATGTAATGACCCCCTTTCTAACGTGGGGACCCATATTAATGATATTAAGTAATGTTTTGTAATGTGTATGTGGTACTTGAGACGCCTAGACAAGTGGGGCCATTTAATATAACCAATATAAAGAAAGTAATTGTTTGTTTGGTAGAAAATTCTAGCTTGAGTGGCCACTTGCATGTGAAGCCGACCCTTGAGCGTTATAGTTAAGGTTACAAAAAGTCTTTTAAAAGGCAAGGGGACATAGATAAATGTATCTCTTTTTGCATATTGAATCAAAGTTCTGTTTAGGAGGTTGCCCCCTCAAAGAGGCCCACAATTTTGTATTGTGATTCTGTTGTGATTAATATAGTTGCTGCATTTCCATTTCGTATTGCAATATTTATGTGGATGTGCTTATTTTAATTGAAAGGATCCTAACACTACCAGAGCAGTGAGCAATAACGGCCTCGAATTCTCCTCAAATCAAAAGATAAGAGAGAGAACGCACAAGGCAACAAACTGGTGAATGTCCAATGCTCAAAAGCATGTTTCACAAGATATGGTCCTGAGCAAAGCCCACTTAATAGCAGGGCTAGAACAGACTACTTGTCAGTACGAGAGCAATTTTAGGCAGACAAAGATGGAAATGATGACAATAACACAACAGATAATTATAGCTACACAAGCTCTAGGGATGTTCTGGACACTGGTGGGATAAAAGAGGCCCAAGTCCTCACCTCCATCAGAAAAGTACTAGAAGCCACCAGATTCACCTCAAAAACTCTCAAAAATACAAGGATTGGACAATATTCTGAGTTTATTGGCTGGATTAAAATAGTAACGAATTTCAAGTAGATTAAGAAGATGCTAAGCCAAGTTGAAAACACTTAAAAGTCTTAACAAAAATGTAGGGAAATAGTTTTTGTTGTTGTTTGATAAAAAATGGAAAGATTGTTCTATTTTGTAGCCATATAAATGATGTGAGAACAACGATCTAAATTAAAACTTGCCTGTATGAATAATGTTGGGACCTTCACTCTTCCAATAATTTCCCTAGAACTTGCTTTGGCATAAAAGTCTTCTATTGTATCAAAACCATGAACAACTCTTGATATCACCATATCAAAATCCTTTACAGAGTTTGCTGACAATGCACTAGCAACATCAAATTCTTTTCTCCTCCCCTGAAACAGAACCTGTGATCAAAGAGAACATTAGTCTCGCAGACTGCAGATAACAATCCTCCTGTTTAGAACAATGGGGAAAGAACGTTTGTGAGAACTGAAACATTCTAAGAAATATGAAACCCGTCAAACTTTACTTTGATATAAAATATCAAAAGGAATAACGCATCTCAGCTTTTGCAAATAGAAACTTTGTTAATATAAGAAAGGAATTAGTTCTTTCACACAATGAGCATGATTAGTTTTAAATAAATTATTACCTTATTACAACGGAGGATATCTTTCAAGCCTTCCGTCAGTTTCTTATCATGAACTGAATGATGAGACAATGATCTTGTGGCCTCCTCTACGTCAAATGGATTCCCAATACATACAGCAGCTGTTACAGGAGTTGTCTCAGCTTCTTCTCCAAGATACTTGGTTAACATATTTGCTCCATATCCCCAACCTACACCCATCAAGGTGCTCCATGGCCTTAACCTAGAAATAAATTGTGCAGCAATGCAAACATCATCACTGTCTGCAGCTGTAAATAACCTGGAAAGCCAATAGCAACAATCAGTTACAAACATGCATATCTACTTCCACTGATCTCTCCTTTTACACTGTAACTCTCACTACTTGCAAAACATCAACGTATTGCTTCGATAAGCAATATA
This sequence comes from Wollemia nobilis, assembly GCA_028583015.1. Classification (NCBI taxonomy): domain Eukaryota; kingdom Viridiplantae; phylum Streptophyta; class Pinopsida; order Araucariales; family Araucariaceae; genus Wollemia; species Wollemia nobilis. Next base: position 9,602,442 of record JAQPPZ010000672.1, on the reverse strand, counting down.
GTTATAAAGAAATTTTAATAAGATGGAAAGCTAAAAATAGCAAAGGAGTACAAGTGAAAGAATACAAATAATTTACACAACCCTCCTTCATGTCCTTGAAGAAGCTAACTCCCATAAAAATAATTTAGTAGAACAAGATAATAAAAAATCCATCAGTATTTGGCTGTGTGAATCTATTCCTTCGGCTGCTAAATTTGGAGCTAAAAAAATGGTAACATTCTACGATCCACACATGCATATTGTATACACGAGTGTGAAAAAGGGATGCAGATGAAAGCAATGGCTAGCCCCCAGACCATGATGCAAAAATATCAGACAAGTGAAAGACCCTTCCACAATCTTGAAATAGTCAGACATCTAAAGAATTGAAGACATGCAACTACACAGCTTCAGAGAAGCTTTCTTGAACATGAAAAATATCCTTTCAAATAGAAAATATCGCCTCCAAGAAGATTAAGCATTTTAAAGAAAAAAGTAAGAATAGCCATTATTCAAACAATCTATCAACTACAAAATATCATTCGTAACTTAAGTATCATACTCATCAAAAATAGGGATATAAATTATCAAATTATCAAAAAGGTACGTAATAATACTGACTAACAACCATCTTTCTTAGCAAGAGAGCTCTTGAAACCGTAACCTGCAGTGAGGAGGTACTTGGAATGATTTAAACAGAGCTTATAAGCTATGGGCAGGAGGCAAATTAATTTTCCAAGACCTCTGAATAATGATCCCAAAAATTGTCTCTTCAAATTGGAAACACAAGGATCAGGTTCATACTCGACAGAATTGGAAATGGAACAATGGAAAAAGATTCTTCGATTATGTGACCAAGGATTTGAATGAACAAGTAAAACAAACTTCACCAGCTGTACTATATTTGGAACTTTGGATAAGGTTCCAATTTATGCACATCTGCATCAATGGGAACTTTAGATTCTAATTGTGCTTTATGTGGAAGAGAGAAATCAGTAAGGCATGTCTTCTAGAGATGCTCTGCTGCGAGCACATTCTAGTCAGGTCAACGGCCAAATTTTAATTGGAGTTTTTCTATGCCACTTTCTTCTCACAACACTCTACTTCATGTCTACACCACCTTCTTGTCATAAAACTATACTTCATGACTCCTGAATGATAAAACACAACAGCAAAAATCTCTGACACAATATCTGGCTGACAGCTTTTTTCTATTATTGAAGATGCAATCTACAGCAGCATTTCAAGACGACACATCCCCATTAAATTTAAACAAGCTGAGGTTTTTGGGCAGGAAATTGTCCCTCTAGGCAAATCTTAATTGGTTTGATTATGTAAACACATACACACCTTGCCAACTGGGGTGAAGGTCCAAGTACTTTATTCACTTGCTTATATAGGAAGATAAGATAAGATAATTCTATTAGTGTCTGCGGATGACTGAAGTAGGGACTCAGCATAAGGAAGTTGTTACAAAGCATTGTAGTTACCAAGAAAGTAATATAAATTTGAACTCAAGGAAGAGAATCTCCATCTAATCCCCTTATGCAACTGATGTAAGCTTTTGTTTAGTGAAGTAATATAAGATGCATCTCTTTCAGATTAGAACTTAAAAAATAACACACACACACACATCTCAAACAGTTCCTACAAAAGAAGTGATCTTCCACAAATATAAATATATATATATATATAACAATTAAAAAGGTAGGAATCAACTGCTTGAACAAATCTTTCTTTAAGTGTCTACATTTTTGTTGCCAAATAGAATACCTGATTGTAAATGTTATTTTGTTGAAGTTTATTTTCCCACAACTTTAGAATGATCGTTGGGTAAAAAATATATTTTCATTTGAGGAACCACTACAAGTGCACATAGGAGATGTGCAAAATTATGTCTACGATAAAATATAAATCTTAGTCGTTAAAATTTCATAAATGCACAAATAAGTTATAGATGCCAAAATAATTTTAATGGATTAATGGGATCCAAATAAGTTGATTAAGTTCAACAACTTCAAAAACATCAAATCAGCAATAAGATTAGACACTTTGACTCATTCAAGAGATTTTATAATCTCTGTAGTACATAGTCAAGAGAAAGGAAAATTAAACAAGATTGTAAAGGATGAAACAGTGGTAGACTAATTAGAATACTCAACACTGAATAAAGCCAAGGGTTCAGTGTTAAATGAATAGGATCGTAGAACAATAATGAATGAAAAAGTTTTTAAAGGGCAAAACCTAGCAAGTTAGATGGCTTTGATTTTTTCTCCAAGTAAATTATTAAGAAATAATTTGGATGATATTTTTCCTTACAGTCGGAAAACCATGTAAGAATAAAAAAAAAAATGCTATGAAAACAAGTCAATTGCCACTTTAACTCTGCCTGTCAAAGAGAGGTTCTTGATTACCCATTTTTTCAGTTTGTTTGAATTTTATTATAACCCAGTTCCACTTGAAATTCCACGTTGTTTCCTGACAAAAGACAAATACAATAAACCAGCACAGCTTGTAAGAGATTTCATCCACTTCAAAATGAGATGGAAATAAGGGTACAGCTATTATCTGTTGGAAAGGATGGATTCAGATGTTTGATACAGGGAGTTTGGGAAATTATAGACACTTTCCACTCAAGGCCAATGCTTGTAGACAGATGAGTTGGTGCATGGACACATAAGTATCCACGTGAGCATAAGTGTCATAAGCATCGCATGAACTACCAAATTAAGTTGCATCATATGATGTGTTGTACAATTTGTCATGTTGTCGAACGTGTGCATGATAACATATATATTTGTAACAAATATATATGTAATATGTATGCTATGGAGTATGTTTACAGTCTCATGTATATGGCTAGTTTGGAGGTAGTGGAAAGTTGCCTAGAGCCAACCGGTTGTTGTTATACTTCCATACTCAACTGCATGAAGGGTAGGGAGCTGAAGGGTTGGGAGAGAACTGCTTTGAATTTGGACCAAAGTAGTGATTTATGTGTATGCCATCTACCTTGGTTTAGGTGTTATGTACTACACTGGTGGGTGTTGGTAATTGTTGTTCAAGACATAAGGTTCATCATCTATATTTGTTGTATGTAGTAGTTGAGATGGATATCTGTGTGGTCTGTATGTTATATGCTCGACCAGATTATAATGTATTGCAGAAGATTGGAATATGAAGGATACATGTGCTGCTGCATATTTCCATGTATCTGTAAGTTTTTCCCATTATGCAACTTTATTTATACAAAATGGAAGTGTATTACACAATGCTTAGCTTCCAAATGGACAGCCAGGAGGGCCTTAAAAGGATATGAACATTCGAAGCTTCAGGGCAGAAGACAAATCCCACATGCTTTAGGTAATAGAGTTTGGACTGGAATCCCAATGTCTAATGTTATTCTCAATCCTCAAAACTTCAAATTGAAGGTGCCTCTAACCCACTTTAAACTTCAAAGAAACATAAAGGTTTAGCAAGACATCAGTCATTTGCTTTCCACGAAAGGAGCTTCTTTATGAAATAGTCTCTTCTTCCCAACATCCAAAATTTGGAGGAATGGGATAATTTCAAAAAATGGTTGCACTTAGAAGGCAAATGTTTATCTCAGTAGGGTATTAGTACCTTCAAATGTCTGTGGGATTTAAAAGGCCCCAGATGGAGAAAGTAGCCTCACATCTAGGAGCAGTTCAATCTGTCCAACACAAACAGAACTATAGAGCTCATTCATGGATTAGTTCTTGATCACTTTCTCCTCAAAATATTTACTGAAATCAAATGCCACCCCTAGAACAAATGGATTTGGCCCAATAGACCCCACATCTCAGACCTGCCTCTAAATCTGATCTTCGGGTCTTACATTCCTGAGCTTAGAATTACAGAGAAATTGAATGATAAGTGGAATCTGGATAGCAGCAAAGACATCTGGCACAAAACTAGTGCTAGGTTTGGGACTCAAGGGTAGGCCTCACCTCCAAATTAGTAGCTTGTATAGCACATCATTACAAGCTTCCTGTCAAGACCAAACTGCACACTTCAGCCATTACTGATCACAACTATTCTATTTGCTCTTCGCTCGAGTCAGATCAAAGGATATGGAGTGATCTTCAATCTACCTGCCCCCATCTCTTCTCTGCCAGGCCTTCATGCTATATTGAAGTCATATACTTCAAATTTGATGGATTCGAATGCTTCTTGTGGAATAATCTCAGGCCTCTTTTCTCAATCACATCTGAAAGGCCAGACATCACTTTGTGCTTGACAGTTCTACATTGCCACCAGTTGTTTCACTTGCAGATTGTCTGTTTGCTATTTGGATTTAGCTCGAAGTGGATGCACAAGAGTTGGAGATCACAAGAGCAAACACTTCACACCTGGTGAAGACTCTAAAGGTCCTCAACTAACATCTAGAGAAGGTCATCCTTGATAAGCAAGGACAGGAAAGAAGAATGGAACAGATCCTTGTTCATATGCAATGTAACCAGCCAATTGTATAAGAGTCAGCTAAGCAAGGGGTTGTTTAAAACAATACCAATGCTTTTGCTGCTAATATTAACTCCACAGCCCAAGCCATATCCATTCATAAAGGAATGCCTGCTCCAGCACCAATTGATGAACATTATCAACTAACACGTGATCTCTATAAGATTTTTCAGACAAAAGCAACTTTGGCAACCTACACTAAAGAACATTGTTTCAGATTTGGGTGTTGCTGCTTCTGATATATTTATCCTTTCTTCCTATTATGTCCAATATACAATTTGGCTTCTGTGCTTATCATTTTATGCAAATATATGCAGGGTTGCTCCTGCCCTCTATCAATATGTTGTTGATGCTATGATCCATAACAGTTTACGGTTGCTATTTGCAAACTAGTTTATGGTGGACTGTTTCCCATTCAGTGGCCCTTGCCTATGGTTAACTTCAACAACCTGTTTCCCACTCTGGGGGGCTAGACGATGAAATCTTCTGCTAAATTTCATAAGTGCAATAATAATATATGAAGCATATGCATTATGTTTTTTAAATATCAACCATCAAAATAGATCCCATATCACTTGTTACAAACCATAATGACAAGCCTTGTTGAGAACATCGCGAAAATATTGGCCGAATCGCGAGTCAATCGCGATTCATTCGCTGGCCGAGTCAATCGGCAAACAACGTTTCATTGCCAACTCATTGCCAATTTTTTGAAAAAATTGGCATCGGCGATTTTTTGCCAATTTTTTGAAAAAATCGTCATCGGCGATTTTTTGCCGATTTTTTTGGCCGAGTCAATTGGCAAACAACGTTTCATTGCCAATTTTTTGAAAAAATCGGCATCTGCGATTTTTTGCCAATTTTTGCCGATTTTTTCAAAAAAATCGGCTGCAACCGCACAAGTAGAGGCTGCGTCCGATTAAAAGGAAAAGGCACTTATTTTATTTCATTGTTTCTCCTGACCTGAGCAAATAGAAAAATACTCTATCTCACCTTGCTACCACCCCGACCAACTACGCCAAGGCATCCTAGGAGCATGAGCGATTGCGGTGTGAAGGAATCCAACAGCCAACAACATCCGCCCATAAGATTCATTCAAGGTCAGATTAATTTTTGAAAACTCTTTTTTTTTTTTTGAAAATAGATTAAGGCTTGTTTGAAATTAGATTAGGGCTGTTTGAAATTAGGTTAGGGTTGTTCTCAAATTTAAAACCCAAAACCCTAGTCTAGGGTTTTGGGTTTAGTTTTTTTTCCTCCTCCTTTTAAATAGATACTAAATTGATATATGCAAGCCAAATTATTAGCTATCCTATCAATATTTGTTAAACATTAAACAGGTTTAGGGTTTTTTTTGTAAGGGTTTAGGTCCTTAGGATTTTTTTTCCTCTTTTTAACTTTTAAGTACTTAGTAAATATTGATGCCTATCAATATATGTTAAACATTAATGATTTAGGATTTAGGGTTTTGGGATTTTTTTTAGGGTTTAGGATTTTTTTCCTTCTCTTTTTAAGTAAATATTGCTGCCTATCAATATTTGTAATTTTGTTTATGTTAAACTTTAATTTAAAGATTAACATTTAACCCTAAACCCTAGTCTAGGGTTTTGGATTTTTTTTTCTTCTCTTTTTTAGTAAATATTGTTGCCTAATAACTATGTATGTAAGCCTATTTTTCAGTTGTCAATGACTCAATGTTTCAATTTTAAATGAAAACCCTAAAGGGCTTAAACCCTAGCCTTTTGGTTTAAGGTTTAGTTTTTTTTTTTCTTTTTTTGAAGTGATTGTAACTTTGTTGTTACTAACTTGTTTCCATGTGCAGGCATATAAAAAATGAAACCATTGGATCCAGCATGGGCGTATGCATAGTTGAGAAAATCGGTATCGGGAGTCAATCGGCTGGGCAATAAGACGGGAGTTTTTCAAAAATCGGCAAAACATCGGCAAAAAAAAAAACCGAAGAAAACGAATTTTCTTTTTGATTTTTTTTTTTCATGCATATTACAATGAATTAACATTATGCAAATCAGATATTGCAATAAAAACAACAATTCAAGTCAAGACATCATACAAGGCTCAAGCTTTAAGTACACATTTTCATTGAAAAAAAGCTTTTTTCATGCATATCAGAATTTTTCAGGAAAAAATCGGCAAGATCAGGAGAAAATCGGCTAGCCTGTGAATCGGGAAAAAATCGGCAAAATCAAGATTTTTTGCAGATTTTCTCAACTATGGGCGTATGCAACGCAAGGGCAAACAAGAAGGAATTTTAAATGCAATTTTTGTGGCAATCATTATAATGGAGGCGTTTATTGCCTCAAATTCCATTTGGCACGAATACCAAGAAATAATATAGCAATATGTGATAAGGTGCAAGAAGGTATTATAAATAATGTAATTGCCATGATCACTGCAACAAATGAAAATGCTAGTCACAAAAGAAGTTATAGCGATGCCATTTTATCCCCCCCTCCCAAGGTGGTCATACTAGTGGCAACCTTAAGCGGTACTTTCAACAGAGTAGTTCGAGTCCTTCAAGTGCACAAGGAGCTAGTGGGACGGGAGAGTCCTCTTTTGTAGACCGTTTTGTGCCAGGGGCACAAACCACGCTTGAGGGTATGGCCGCGTGGAACCAAGAGAAGCACAATGCAACGAGGACAGCCATTGCCACTTTTTGGTACTATTCTAACATTCCCTTCAATGTGGCAAGGTCTCCATACTGGTAGCGCATGATAGATGTCGTCGCAAGTTGCGGCGCAGGATTTAAGGCGCCAACTTATGATGACCTTAGGGATCCTCTCCTTCGACAATCTGTGGATGACATTCAGGTTGTGTCATTGTGCTTGACTAAATTTATATATATATATATATATATATATATATGGCATGACTAAATTTATATATATATATATATATATGATAAAATCAATATGCAATGTGCATGACTAAATTTTTTTTATACTTCAGGTTGTGCTTGACAACCAGCGTAGGGTGTGGAGCACCAAGGGTTGCACTATAATGTCTAATGGTTGGACATATGGGAGGGAAGAACCCTGCTTAATTTTTTGGTTGCATCTACAGCAAGAACTCCATTCCTTAGGTCAGTAGATGCATCGGCACATGTTAAGAGTGTCGAAATGCTTGCAAGGTTGTTGGAGGAGGTTGTCTTGGAGGTTGGGGAGGAGAATGTTGTCCAAATCATCACGGACAACGCAGCAGCATATAAGGCAGCCAGGAGGATTTTGGAGGAGAAATTCCCCACCATTTTTTGGACCCTATGTGTAGCCCATTGTCTCAATTTGCTCCTCGAGGACATTGGGAAATTACCTTGGGTGGCAAAGGTTGTAAGAAGGGCTAAGGCCATCACAAAATTCAGTTACAACCATTCATGGGTCCTTAGGCTCATGAGGCGATTTACCAATGGGAGAGAGCTAGTGTGGCCTGGAATTACAAAATTTGCCACAAACTTTGTGACATTGCAAAGCATTTATGGCGCAAGAGGGTCACTAAAGCACATGTTTGTGAGTGATGAGTGGAATTCTGAACTAGCTGCAAGATACCAAACATCACCTGAGGAGCAAAATGTTTATACTTATTTGTTTGAGGAGGACTTCTGGATGGCAATGGATGAGGCCATCAAGGTAGAAGACTAAGCTTATTAATTTGTTTTATTTTATTTATGTTGTAAAATATTTGTTTTTAAACTAATTTTTCTTTTTTTTTTCAGGTCTCAAAGCCATTGGTGAAGATTCTTCGTCTTGTTGATGGAGAAGAATTTCCAATAGGATTTGTATATGAGGCTATGGATAGGGCAAAAGAGGCAATTGCTACATTTTATGAACATAACCGCGCCAAATATGATTCCATTTGGACTATCATTGATAACAGATGGACATCACAACTCCATAGCCCTCTTCATGCAGTGGGTTACTATTTGAACCCCAAATTCTTTTATACCCCTACATTCCGTGCTGATTATGAGGTCAAGATTGGCCTTCAAGATTGCATTGACCACGTGTACTCCATGAGTCAACAATTGCGCGATAAAACGCGTGCCGAGATACAAGATTATAAGGCATGTCGTGGTCGCCAATTCCCATCTCAGCAATGCAAAAAAGCTATTGAGTATATGAGGCCAGGTAAACCTCATCGAATTATTATTTATCGTCTTTTGATTTTGTTTTAAATTTAAACTTTTAAGTTGTTACATGTGGAATTTTAATTTCTTTTTTGCTGTTGTTTCTAGATTTATGGTGGAAGAACTTTGGTGATTATATGCCCAATTTGCAGCACATGGCAATTAGAATCTTATCTCAACCATGTAGCTCTTCAGGTTGTGAGCACAATTGAAGTATGTTTGAGCACATACACTCCAAGAAGCGCAACAGACTTATGCAAGAAAATTTAAATGATCTTGTGTTTGTGCATTACAACCTTCGTCTTCACCCAAAAACTTTTGAAAAAACAAATATTGAGCGCATTGACCTAAGTGACATTGATCCATCATCTAAATGGATCACAGATGCAGAAGCAAAAGAGTAGCAGGTACAGCAAGAGCCTCTATTCACCATGGAAGAATTACAAAACTATGAGAACCTAGCGGAGGAGATGGCAACAAGGGTCAAAGAAGAGGCCTTAGCACAAGAAGCAGCACAAGCATCTAGAAGCACACATAAACCAAGAGAGACAAGGGCTTATGTTAGGACAAGGGTCAGAGGAAGACAATAGATAGTAGGCCTATTGAGGCATTTTGACATATTTTGTAATTTGTACCTTTTCATATTATAAGCAATACAGGATGTGTTTTGTCACTTTCATGTGTACTTAAAGCTTACGCCTTGTATGATGCCTTGACTTGAATTGTTGCTTTTATTGCAATATTTGATTTGCATAATATTAAGTCATTGTAATATGCATGAAAAAAAATTCAAAAAAAAAATCGTTTTCTTCGGGTTTTTTTTTTGCCGATTTTTAAACTTGTCAATTGACTCCTGATTCCGATTTTCTCAACTATGATGACAAGATATTAAAAGAGAACCAACACAAGAGGCGTATGGAAGGCATCAATGTACCTCATTATTCAATAATCTCAATAAAATTTTATTAGATATGAGCATCTGAAGGATAAACTCCTCAAGATATTTCAAAAAACATACAATACCAATAAATACATAACACATGATGCGATCATTATATGACATGAAACTTATATAAATAGCCTTTGTTTAACAAAGGCTGCTTAGTGGCTGAATCCTGACTTCTTTGCTTGTTTGGGAAATTATGAATTCACGATTTGGCATACTTTTTAAATGAAATTAGATATAATAGTTGCCCAAAACACCGGAAACATGCATATATCATTTGCCACTAGACTTGATATCCTATCTTAGTTAAAACCTACTTCAAGATAAGAGGTTGCACCCATGGTTTTTGTTCCTCACAGAGGAAGCCACCAACAACAATAAAGTTAGCTCTTTATGAACATGTTTGCTTCTGTGAAGAGTAAGGCAAGCCCTACTTGTCATTACAATAAAAAGAAAGATATTTTGAATACAACATCAAATGTTGTATTCACAAATGAACATTTTTAGTCATGAGGCTCAAAGAAAAACTGATGAGAGATAAGGAATGTGAATGTATCTTTTAATTATAAAATTTGAATGGTAAAAACACGAACTTTAGTTATCATGCAAAAACGACACTCATTCCTTTCCTTGCTGCAAGATGAATAACCATGGTTGGTATTTGATGAGAAAATGACTTATTCAGCTCTCTATATCGATTTAATTAAGTCAGTTGGCACTGGTAAGAATCATACTATTGTTAAGTTTTATGCATGATCACCAATATGTTCTAATGTCCCCAGGAGTTACACATAAAAAATGCATCATTCAATTTACAAACTTCATAATAATTAACATGAAATGAAGTTGAAAAGTTATCGTTAGTAGTTGATCAAAACAGGGTTGTTCTTGCGTTAAGCATATAACTTCTATACACAACGCAACTATGTTCAAATGGAGGGATCAAGGGAAGTCATTATGAATATGTGATGCACAACAAGAATCATCAAACCATTGCTTCTCTAACAAACTATGGCCCCCAATTTGGGCTTTTGGTTAAGGACCCATATCCACAAGTACAAGGTTATGAGTTCAACTTGATTCTAAGTTTCTAACAATTGAGAAAAAGTGTAGCATAATCGTTATACTTGCAGCTCCTTCTGGACTTTGATGGTATTCTCCAATCGAGGGATTACCCGAAAGCACTCAAGTGAAGAGGCATCCTCATGGCCAGGGTGTATGAAATTCTTCATCGGCATACTTGATTTGGTAAGTACGCCAACATCCAATATATGTTATTGGTGTATTCCAACGGCATTGGATTACACCTTTCCACTTTCTCGTTATTGTTATTACCCTCACAAAGTGCTGCAATCCACACATGCACCTACATTAGTTAGCAATGCTTCTTTATTTTTTTTTGTCAATTATGGTGAAATATTTAGCCCATGACAAATGCATAACAACAAACCTTGGGCAAGCAATTAATCCATACCAAGGACAATTGCAATATGACACTACGATGTGAGAACATCCATAGTTGTGTTCAAGGTAGAATTATATTGCTAATGGCTGCAAAACGCAACATGCACAGATGATACATCTAACCAGGTCCAACAATCCTGGTAACTCTCCAATTGCATACAATAATGTCTTGTACTCTATACCGTTATTCTCCTCTAGGCACAGCAAAAGGATATCGCTCAAAAATGAAGGGGGGGGGGTGTGGTTATATAATGCTTGTCCAAGCCGTTCCAAGTGGTTCTTGGGACAGCGCATCATTCACAACTGCCACCCCGCAACTGTCGTATAACATGCATCTTTAATTTTCCTAAAGTTACTTTTTAATTTTTATTAAATTCAATTTTGCTTTCATTTCCCTCATTTCGTCTAATTTGGTGCGTAATTTCATTTAAGCCTAATTTGCATTTCATATTAATTACACATCATTTCATTTACATTTCGTTTTACAATACTTAGTCAAAATTGCACAAAACTTTGTCAAAAACTTGCAATTTATACACACTTTATTTCTTTTTCTTCAGAGAGGTAGATTTGCCGCCTAAAAGGGCATCCAGACAGTTAAGCAAGTCGTCAGGTTGCTTGGGCCATCAAAGCCTAAAATGGACACAAGCACGCATGCCTTTTCAACGGGCATGCCATGCACAAGGTGGAAGAAGTCGAGCAGATAAGAAAAGAAAAAAAGAACATACAGAATAGTTAGTTAAATGTAAATCAATTATGGAAGGGAAGTGGCAGTTAAGGGGGAGTTATCGCATGCAAGTTAAGCATCCCTTACCTCTTCCATCTTATAAATAGGTTCCAAAAGCTTGCATTTGCTCATTAAAATGCTTAGAACCAAGGAGGAGGAGCAAGGAGGAGCACAATGGGGACGTCCCTCATACCAAAATCTAAAAGGTGTATGGCATGGTTTCGAAGGCATTTTGGATTGAAGATAAGCACCAGCCCATTGGGGAGAATCGTGAGCATAAGAGAAGGAAAGTTGTACAGTACAATTAATTGCAGTACAGTGAACGTAGTACAATGAAAGTTGTACAACGAAGTTGCCATACAATGAATTGTAGTACAGCGAACGCCGTACAATGAAGTTGTCGTTCAGTGAATTGCAGTACAATGAACGTCGTATAGTTAACATCGTAAATGAGTTATCTAACACCATACAGCGAAGTCGCTATGTCATACAATAAAGAGCCTAGGCCGTCCAAGACAAGACAGGTCATCTAGTGAGTGTTAGTAGTCTGGAAAAGCGCAGGTCGTCCTATTCATTGACTAGGTCGTCTAAATTGTTGTATTAGGCAGTTTGATATATATTGTGGTCATAGTGTATGCATTGTAATTGTAAGATATCCACATTGTATACTTTGTTCATTTAAGTACAAATGGAATTGTGTTGCAGTATGTTATATTCAATTTCCACAGCTAGCACAAAACGGAGACCAAAAGAACAAGGGTGGTGGTTGCTGTTGCCACATTTTGCACGGGGTGCCTTATTCATTGAAAAATTGAAAGATTGTTGTTCTGCCTCCCCTCCTCCTTCTTTCCCTTTCTTCTTTTTCTTCTCCCAGCTATCTCTTTCCTGTTCTTCACCTTGCATTTGCGTCATTTTAGTTATTTTTCTGTAAATGGGCAAATTTGCCCGAAAAATTTCTAAGTATGGAGGCCGCCCGACTGCGCAGCGCAGCCGGGCGGCGCTCACAAGTTTTGCCGCACCCGGGCGGAAGCGTCAGAAAACGGCCCCAAAAAACGACTAAGTCCTGGGCCGCCCGACTTCGGGCCGAAGTCGGACGGCGCCAGGCGATCGGCGCGCACCCGGGCGGCAGGAGCAAGGCAGCACCAATTTTGTCTAAGTGTTGGTGTCGTCCGACTTCGGGCCGAAGTCGGACGGCGCCAGGCGATCGGCGCGCACCCGGGCGGCAGGAGCAAGGCAGCACCAATTTTGTCTAAGTGTTGGTGCCGTCCGACTTCGGGCCGAAGTCGGACGGCGCCATAGGTTGGGCGCGCACTCGGGCGGCCAAAGGAGAAGGAGCAGCCCGAAAAATACTAAGTGTTGGCCCGCCCGACTTCGGGCCGAAGTCGGGCGGCGCCCCAAAAAAGGATGCGCACCCGGGCGGCCAAAGAAGGAAGGATGGCCCCATTTTGTCTAAGTATTACGCCGCCCGACTTCGGGCCGAAATCGGGCGGCGCTCGGCTGTTTGTGCGCCCTCGGGTGGAAGGTAGCCAGGATTCACCAAGTTTTGAAGGGTCGTCCGAGTGCGCTCCCCCCGTCCGACTGCGCGTCCATTTTTGTGCGCCATCGGGCAGAATGAAAAGGACAAGTAGGCCCGAGCGTGAAGATGTTTCCCTTTTCATCGGTGACCCCAAGACCTGACAGGCGGTTGGTTTCGGGAAAGGAGTCGGGATGTGACAGGAAGTGCGCCAAGGTGGGCGGGCGTGAATTAACAGAACGTACTACGCCTGCCACCATTGATAAAGACTCTACTCCTCACCTACCGATTGTCACGAAGCTGCTACGTCTCCAATTGGACATTGCTGCAAGTACATTCCACGCTCACAAGTTTTGTCAGCTTTTGTCAGCTTTTGCCAGGTCTGGGATCCTGTGCTCAAAATTGTAATCAGGGGGACATGGCATTATAAATAGCAGTTCCGTTTCATTGTAAAAGGGGGGAAGGGAGATATACTGCTAGGAAATTGTTGTAGCTGTGCGTTTGCATTTGAATACAAAATATACTTGGCTCTATTAATTGTCTTTTGTCTTGTATGCTGCCTTTGCCGAATATTTCTGCCTCATGTTGCTTATGTTATTGATTACTGTTATTCTGCATTTCTGGATATCGGTATTGATAGCTAAGTATATATGGAATATGAAAGTAGAGGATACATAGGATGAAATCGCATTGATAGTTTCTGCAACATGTTTTATGTTTGATTGTTGTTAGTAGTGGTGATTGGTTAGTTACCGTGCTGCTTATCTTCCCACCCGAATTAAAACATATTTGTCTTTCTTTCCGTAATTTGTAATTTCTTTCGTGCACTCTGAGCTGAAAACCCCAACTGATAAAGCAAAGGAGCCGGCCTTCTCCGGAGATTGGCACGGAAGGCTTTCCTTCCTTCCGGCCTTTCAATCTGCTAGGCGAATCTAGGGCGCATTACACTAAAATCCTATCCTAGTGGCAGATTCGTAACCAACAGTTTCTCTGGCACGCCCGGTGGGACACAAAAGTTTCCTACCCCAAAATAGAATTGAAGCATTGGTGTTCGCTTCATTGCTGTTAAAATCTGAACACCTGGCGACTCTGCTGAACCCGAATATCTTTGAGCCTGCAAGACTGGTCCTGTACCGAAGAAGCCTTCATGCATACAACGAGATGGAGAGTTAAGAATTCGGGACAACAACCTGATTTTTACGAAATTGATATCAACACTGCTGGAGAGCGACCAAGGCTGGCCGACTATCGAGCTCACCAAGACGACTGGTTCGAGCACGAATCTGAAGCTGAAGTGGAGGAGATAGAGGAGGTTGAAGAAGCCGAACTTGAAGACCAGCCTACGACCTCAGACAGTGCCGATACTGAATACACCACTGACCAGCTTGAAGAAGAAGAGGAAGAAGAAGATATGGCGGCACCAAATCAGCAAAATGACGATGACCTCTTCCCTGCCGTCGATTCTATGGGACCTCTTGATCTAGCTCGACAAGAAGTTGTTCCTCCTGCGGCCTTAAAAGCAATTCCCACATATGACGACACCGGGAAGGCTGCCTATGAACACATTCAAGACATCCTCGCCTTGGCAGCACTTCACTCCATTACAGATGAAAGTGTCAAGACCCGGCTATTAGCCCTCTCTCTACGGGGAAAGCTCCTTTACTGGTGGAGATCCCTGCCAGAAAGAACAATCACGGGATGGGGTGCGTTGGCTAGGCGGTTGGTTAAAGGATTCAATGAGTCCGCTGATCCCTCCTCTTTGCTGCATCAATTCCAAAGTATTCAGCGCCACCCGCAAGAGGAAATCTCCGATTTCAACGTGAGGTTCGCGAGGTCCTGGAAGAGGGTTCCACCGGAGCTGCGTCCTTTTGAGGGGCAAGCTGCCCACTACTTTTTGAGAGCCTTTCCCTCAGATATTTTCCTGGTCATTAAGTTGGCCCGTGTAAGGACTTTCCCTGCACTATATGAGGCCGCGCAACAGGCCGAACAAGATATGATTGCCATAGGCAGGCTTCCTCACAAAATGCAGCCCCCGATTTATCCTGACTTCCCTCAATCCCAGTACCCGCCTGCATCTAGTGGGGCACCATCCTCATCCAATCCATATTCTCATCAACCATGGAACCCCGCACCAGTAATTGACCCGTACGGACCACCCCAGATACATCATCCCAATCCGCAGCCTCATCATTATCCAGCACTCCCCGCTCCTCCTCAATACCCCGCTTTGCCTGCCCCGCCGATAGCCGCATTGCCTCCGTCGGCTCGACGTGTGCCGGTCGATAATGATATCCAGGCCCAAATTCTTCGAGAATTGCAAGCCCTTACGTCTGGATACCAGACCATTTCTAATGACGTGACTATTCTCAAGAAGAAGCAGGCCCAGAGCGAGTTTGTTCCAAGACGGCCATACCCTCCTCCAACGCTGACAAGAGATCGAACAGCTCAAGCTCAGAGGCCTCCGCCGAGAGAGGCTGCCGGCAATGCTCAGCCTGGCGTTCCTGACCGTGTGAACTGGTGTTCCACTTGCAACGATCCTCACGGCGAAGATAGTTGCGTACTACACCAACATTATATTCAGACCCTTGCGGGCAGCGCTGTTGAAGACGAAGCATATATGATCAGGGACGATGAAAGTAATTATGCAGTCCCCGAGGAAGAGCCTATGTCCCTTTTGACCAAGGAAGGGAAGAAACCGATTGAGGTTGATCCCACCCCGGCCAAGCCATTGAAGGTATACACTAGGAAGGAGAGGACACAGCCTGTCGTGGCAGCTTCTGACAAATTGTCTTTACCTCCGACTGCCAAAGAGAGGCCACTGGCTCCCAAAGCACCCGTATCCAAAGCTCCGACAGTCAAGACTCCGACGACCCAACCTCTAGCTGAAACAAAAGAACAAGCTCAGGAGAAGCTGAGATACCCGTCGTTGACAAAGAGACAGAGGGTCGAAGCCACGCAAGAATACCGCACCAAGTACGAGCCAGCGAAGGAGGCGGAAGGGGCTAGTACCTCGAAGTACAACATAGTTGATGAGCTGAAGAAGACCTCGGCAAAGATAAGTATGTATGACGCTCTTCAGCTCCCAGGTCAGGTGGACTTGTTGCAAGAATTCTTGAAAAACGTAAAGGACGGAAAGCCGGCACAGCCCGCTGTGTTAGCTCAGCCATTGACCACTTCCGCCACCGGAAAGAACAGGCCGCCACCTTTTTACCTGTCTCTACGAATGGAAGGCCATATAGTGCACAACTGCATGGTCGACTCCGGTGCTTCGACGACTGTCATGCCAAGGGCCGTCTGCGAAGAAATCGGTATGGAGTATACAAGGAGTAGTCAGGGTGTTCTACAGCTGGATGGTACCCCTGTGAAGACAGTCGGCGTTATTAAAGACATCCCCATCCGGCTACATAAAGCACTTGACATTGTGGTAATCCAAGAGGTCGTGGTTGTGGACTTAGAGCCCTACTTTGGTATGTGTCTCTCAAGGGAATTCACAGCCAAGCTGGGCGGATATCTGTCGTTTGGACTATTCACACATGGAGGTCCCCTTCAAGGGAAGGAGGGTAAAAATTTATAACGAGAAGCCTTCCACCTTTCTGGTCGAGAAGATACCTGGAGAAGAACAGAATGACATGGTCAACCTGGCGACCGAAGAGCTGGTAGAAGTGGACCTGGTGGGGGAAGTTATAGACCAGCTACGCGTAGAGGATGAGTTCTCTTTGTTGGATTTTAATGCCATGATCGAGACTAAGCTAGGATGCTATTCTGTCGCTCAGCCTGAGAGACTCGACCAGACGGCGAAAAAGGACACAGGACCTACCCCCGATAAGCTATGGAAGTTGTACTTTGATGGCGCTAGATGCAAGAATGGCGTCGGGGCAGGTGTCCTCCTAGTCTCACCATCCGGCATCCAGAAAGACTATTGTTATAGGTTGGCTTGGAGTTGCACCAACAACGCGGCGGAATACGAAGCCTTGTGCTTAGGCTTGAGAAAGGCGGAGAGGCTCGGGATAAAACATCTGCAGATCTTTGGCGACTCAGAGCTGGTGTGCAACCAGATTACGAACAAGTGCGCTTCCAAAAAACATTACCTCAAGGCGTACCGCAACCGTGTCTGGGATCTAATGGAGTCTTTTGACTCCTTGAATGTTAAAGCCATCTCCCGTGAGAAGAACAAGCATGCGGACATTCTGGCGTCTGTTGGAGCTAGGTACGTCCCGGTTGATGACACTATGCAGAAGCCGAAGCCGGTTCGTACTATTTACAGGCCTTCTGTGCCTGACAAGGACACCCACTGGCAGGTGTTCGACTGTGACGAGGATATCGTCACTTTTCTAATTCATGAAGCTAGTACGATAGAAGGTAGAGACCCTGATAGGGTTGATACAGCTTGAAAAATAATCATGTCCCAAAAGGATTGATTACATTAGAAAGTCTCTTTGATCAGAACGACAGGGCCATATCCCATAAGATCAAAGTTGACTCCAAGCAGTACCAGGACATGGAGTTGGGACCTGGGAAAATAATCAAGGTCGGTACAGACTGCACCTCCGAAGAACTAGAGCAGATCCGGGCCCTATGCGAAGAATTTCCAGATATTGTAGCCTGGTGCTACCAGGACTTGAAGGGCTATGACCGAGAAATGATCCAGCACACTATAGAGCTGGAGGAGAATGTAAGGCCCTTCAGACAGAAGCAGAGGGCAGTGAACCCGAAAATTGAAGCCATGATGAAAGCGGAGCTCTTGAAGATGTTGGAAGCAAAAATTATTTATCCCATCAAGCATTCTTCTTGGGTCGCAAATCTGGTTCCTGTGAGGAAAAAGAATGGAGACATCCGCCTTTGCGTGGATTTTCGTAACCTCAACCAGGCTTCACTGAAGGACCATTACCCGCTCCCGCAGATTGACCAGATCCTCCATATCGTTGCAGGAGCTCAGAGATTCTCTTTATTAGACGGTTTTTCTGGCTATAACCAGATCTGGGTAAAAGACGAAGATCAGCACAAAACGGCGTTCACCACCAAATGGGGAACGTTCGCGTATCAGCGTATGCCCTTCGGTCTGTCCAATGTCGGGGCGACATTTCAAAGAGCTATGGATCTGGCGTTCAGGGAGTTGCTCAACAAGATTATTGTCATCTACTTGGATGACATGACTGTGTTTTCACACAGAAGAGAAGATCATACCTCCCATCTGCGGCAAATATTTGAAAGGTGCCGCGAGTTCGGCATATCTATAAATCCTAAAAAATCAGTCTTCGCCGTAAAGGAGGGCAAATTGCTAGGTCATGTTATTTCTAAGAAGGGCCTGGCGGTCGATCCCGATAGAGCAGAGGCCCTCCTTCGTCTCCCCATCCCAGTCAACAAGAAAGGGCTGCAATCGTTCTTCGGACAGATTAACTTCGTAAGGAAGTTTGTCCCTGACTTCGCCCAAGTAATCAAGCCTATGGCTGAGTTGCTGAAGAAGGATGCTGATTTTCTCTGGACAGAAGAGAGGAAGACAGCCTTTGAGGAAATCAAGTCCAGAATCTTTCAGGCGCCTGTGCTGATAAACCCCGACTATTCAAAAGACTTCATCTTGTATGCGGTCGGAGAACCCGAGAGCTATGCTGCAGTGCTGACGCAGAAGGGAGACGATGGCGAAGAGAGACCAATAGCCTTCCTGAGCCAAGTGATACAGCCGCATGAGGAGAGATATAATTTCATTGAGCGACAAGTCCATGCGGTTATGAGGTCCCTTCAAAAGTTCAAGCACTTCGTCTCTCAGAGCCGGACCACTGTCTTCGTGATTCACCCGGACGTCAGAAATTTCATCATCCAAGGAGAACCGGGTCACAGGAGGGCGGGGTGGATCACCAAGATCCAGGAGTTTGACATAGAAGTACGGCCTACGAAGTTGGTCCGAGGTCGGGCTCTGTGTCAGGAACTGGCCCGAAGTGTTGCAGCCGAAGTCTCTGCTTGCCAGTGGGAAAATTCAGTAGAAGAGATCAACCTCTCCAACTCCTTATCAGAAGAGAGTGACTGGACAAATGATCTCTTGTGGTATTTCAACACAGGGAGATGTCTGGATCATCTTAATGCCTCACAAAGAAGGAGGTTCAGGCTTAATGCCTTAAAGTACGTCCTACGCCCCGAGGGGCTATTTTTCAGAAATATTGATGGCGTACTATTACGATGCGTCAAAGATTCGGATAAACCAAAGGTCCTCGGCGAATTCCATTCTGGGATGCCGGGAGGACACCATTCAGGAAGGCCCACGACCTTAAAGATAATCAGGGCAGGCTATTACTGGCCCACCCTCTTCACAGATGCACATGCGGTCTGTCAAAAGTGCGAAAAATGCCAGAGGTTTGCTGGCAGAAATCGAAAAGCGCCAATGCCCCTCCAGCCGATTCAGGCCGAGGCCCCATTTCAGCAGTGGGGTCTGGACTTCGTTGGTACAATAACGCCTAACTCATCGGCGGGGCATAAGTTCATCCTTACAGCCACTGATTATTTCACTCGGTGGGCTGAAGCGATTCCTACTAAGCATGCAGACCAGGAAACAGTCATCGGCTTCCTGGAGAGTCTCATCACCCGTTTCGGGATCCCAGAGGCAATAGTTACAGACAACGGTCCAGGGTTCGCAGGCGCTGTACTCACGGAGTTCACCAGCAAATACGACATCTACCACAAGATGTCCTCAAACTACTATCCGCAGGGGAATGGCCTGGCCGAGTCCACTAACAAGAATCTGTTGAAGATTATAAAAAAGATAGTAGAAAGGAACAAAAGGTCCTGGCACCTGCTTCTGGACCGAGCGTTATGGGCGGATCGCGTATCTTTTAAGAAGTCCATCAAGACGTCCCCATACGCGCTCGTATATGGCAAGGAGGCTGTCTTGCCGACCCACATCGAAATGCCTGCGCTCTAGTTGCTAGAAGATGAGAAAGTTGCCAAAGACCCGGTTGATGCCCGATTGGCCCAGTTGCTGCAGCTGGAGGAAGAAAGGGAGAAGGCATATCAAGCCTTTACCAAGCATGCTGAGACAACGCAGAACTGGTTTTCAAAGGGAACCACTGCTCGGGTCTTCAAGATCGGGGACTTGGTGCTGAAGTGGGACTCCTATAAGGCCAAACCAGGAAATCATGACAAGCTCGATGCATTCTGGGACGGCCCCTTCGAGATCATCCGGGTGAACCAGTTTAACGCATTCATGCTGAAAGATAGGGAGGGCCAAGCCCTCCCGATACCTGTCAATGGCTTTCACCTGAAAGCCTATTATCGCTGAGGAGCGCTGAAGGTTTTACCCTGTACATATTCAGGTTTTCTGCATTTTCAATTTTAGTTCTGTATATAAATATTGCTTTCATTTCAGTTGAAGTTTTCTGCTTTAAACCCCGAGAGACAGCCAAGTGTTTCAGAGAAAGAGAGGTCACAGCAGTTGAAAAAATGGCTAAGGCAGGAAAGCCGCCCGAAGTCGCAAAGAAGTGGTCCCGAAGTCAGGCATCGCACCCATTTTGATGCGACGTCGGGAGGTTCCAGCGCCAGGCAAGTGGGGGAAAATTTTGAAACTTTTCTAAGTGTGGAAGAGCCGCCCGACTTCGGCCCGAAGTCGGGCGGCGCACCTAGGTTTGGCCGAAGTCGGGCGGGGGCAACACACGGAAGCGCAAGAAATTTTCTAAGTCCCCCGTCCGACTGCGCAATTTTGCCTTGCGCAGCCCGGCGGCGCGCGTCCAGATTTGCGCACCTGGGAGGGCACTTCGAAGGCAACAAAAAGGGGCGCTCAAAATTTTGCTAAGTGCTGGGTCATAGCCGCCCGACTTCGGGCCCGAAGTCGGACGGCGCGCGCTTTTCCGGCCGAAGTCGGGCGAGGTCAAGAAAAAGTGTTAAAAATTTTCTAAGTCCGGGCCTCCCGAGGTCGCGGATCCCGTGGGCCGAAGCCGGGCAGCGCGCGTTTTTTGAGCGCATTTGGTCGAAGGCATTCTTGCCTTGGGTTGTTTCCAGCACACTTGCCGAAAAACAAATGCTTTGGAATATGTGCCCAATGGACGACAATTATTGGCACGAGTTTTGGAGATTTTAAGGAATGATTGCACGGATTCCGAAGCGTGATTCATAAATGAAAAAGTGCCCCCATGCCCAATGGCGTACCAGGTCGCGCATTCCAACAGGGGATCCCACGCGTGGCCGCCGAAGAATAACGGCGCTACTCACCTACTTCGGGCAAAAAAACTTTAAATTCCTCAGTCGCCATTAATGCTGCTCTTGCCCACTTTTAGAAAAGCGGTTTTAATTTATTCACTCAGTATTATCAAAGCTCATTAAGCAAATTCGAGCAGCGCCGCGAGGGGAAGTGAATTGTGAATTGAGCAATTGCAGCAGTAAAATTCCAAAATTCTTCGCCACCATGAGTGAAGGGCCGAGCTCGGCTAAAGGGAAGACGCCCATGCAGGCGGCCTCAAGTTCGTCAGAGCAGGAATCAGAACAGCCGACATCCTCCGGCACCCATGGAAGCACAGTGCCTAAGGAGACGAAAAGAAAAACCAGAGGCAGGAGCGCGAAAAGGCAGGGTCCTCCACCGCCACCAACTGACCACCTGGCCGGATACAAGGACGACAACTATTTAGTCAGTATCACCGAGCTGTGTCCCGCTGTGGAGAAGTGGGGTAAGAAACTTGTGGCTTCGCATCATTTCGGAGCAGCATTTAAATCGAACCTTTACTGGTTCTTATGCCCCCCAGTCCACTACTGCCCGGAGTTGGTTAAATCCATTGCAACATACTACAGACCAGCTGCCCGACAGGTCTGCGACTGTCAAGGAAAAGTGTTGTTCACCCTCTTCAAGGAGAGCGTCCAGCCGGCTTTCACGCCAGGAATTGAGCATGACCCCAACGGCATACTCAAAAGGGTCAACCTGAACGAACAAACAACCAGGGGCGGCGAATCCCAGCGAATAAGGGACTTCCTCAACTCAGAGCTGGAGCAACCATTGGCGGCTTCCAGGTGGCCGTCGCGCCCGATACCCTTGGCACGATTCAAAAGCAACAATATTTACACTATGCTTGCCTGGGTTTTGGGCTGCGGCACCGACGAAGTGGTGTACCCGTACCAATGGGCGCTCGCCGAATGCATCATGAACGAAGAACTCTACGACACCAGCGCACTGAAAACCGGGAAGCGCCCTATATATTTCGACTGGGCAGACTGGGTGGCGTACGCCATTCATTCTGGACTAGTGAAGCTGCAGCAGAACCAGACGACCGAATTTAGACACTGTTCCTTCCTGGTGTGGCTCTGCTTGTATCACATGCACTACCAGATGAAGACTGTTGAGGTCAACAAGGTGGATAAGCAGGGAGCGCCGTTACCAGTCTATGAGTGGACAACCCTGCTGTACAGAAAAGAGTCGTTTTATGAATTCAATTCCAAGTTTATGGGCATTTGCCTAGCTCTTTTCGATGGCGAGGCATATCGCCTCCCTCGACACATGGAAAAATATCTAGCGAAGATGGAGCTCGGGGACACCTTCCGATTGACTCAGGGGGTTGTCATCAGAATCCACGGCTTCAAGGGAAAGCCGTTCTTGCTGCCCTATTTCTGTTCAGAGTACCATTTTGGGCTTGAAGCGGGACGACAAACGGATTGCGTCGAAGAAGAGTACGGCGTTGGCAAGAAAAAGGGCCACGTCTTCAACTATCCTCTCATTTGGGGAGACGTGGAGGTTAACGAGGTCGGGCAACATGTCTACTTGGAAGAGACCCTCTTCAGCTTCGGTCTAGTGCAATTGCCACAGCAATGGAAGTACGACCCGATTGGGGCAAGAAGGAAATTTGTACACTGTTGCCCTCGGGCAAAAATAATGGCCGAAAGAAACAATCGAAAGGGAGATGAACTGGAGTGGCATGTCGAACGAATGCAAACATGGCCCCCATGGCATGATTTCTACTGCGTTGAAGCTGACTACGACCCCGAGCACAACCCAGATCACAGGCCGGACTCAGCTGGCTTCAGGAGGCTGTTGGCCAAGGTGGTGCCGCTCAGGTGGACAAAAGACAAAATCGTTGAATGTTGGATTATGAGGTGTCGCACGCGACACGATAAATCCGAGAAAAAGTCGTTGTCCATTGATGATGAGTTTTCAGAGCTATATGACGAATTCGCTGACAAGTGGCAGCCGTTCGTATTCCGAGGTGTAGTCCCCCAAGGCGCTCCAAAAAGGCATAAAAGGAAGCCTCCGCCTCAGCATTTGATTGTACAAAGAGCTTCCAGCAGCAAAGCATCAAAAAGTCAGAGGGTGGGCCCGATGTTGTCCTCAACGGCTGAGAAGTCGCCCCAGTCAGAGAAGGAGTCAGAAAAGTCAGCCACAGAGGCAGACACTAGAGACACGGGCCTTCAGAAGCCAAAATACAAATTTGTCTTAAGCGCCTAGGCCCTTGATGCACCAACCGCCTCCGCTTCCCCTGAGCAAATAGTTGCTCCCACGGAAAGAAAGAGGAAGCGCTCTGAAAAGCCTAAAGAGCGGCGGTCGAAGAAGCAGGCTGTAAAACAGGAGGCAGCAGCAGTTGCACCAGCTGGGGCAGTTGCAGACGAGGTTATTTCAATCAACGACAACCCGCAGAAAGAGGCGGAATCGTGGGCTGCGGGGGTCATCCAAACACCGGCTCCGGCGGAGCCCGCAGGTACGCCTTCTCCCCCTTTACTGCAAACCCTAGCCACCCCCTCTGTCACTCCTCCATCTTCTGGATCTAGGCACGTCCTAGCGGCCTCGTCTCCGTCACCAGTCACATAGCCCCAGTCCAGCCCACAGTCTTTCGCCCGCTACGCCAGAAACCCTAACGCCCTCCAGACTCTGGGTCAAACCCTAGGTCTGTCACCCACGGCTAGCGCTGAAGAATCCTCTCGGTCCCCTCGCCGCTCACCTAGTGCCGCTGCCCCATCTCCACCTCCACAACAGTCGCCCGCTTCCCCCAGGACCCAATCCCCTTCGAAAGTAGTCGTCTCTTCTGGCCCATCCTCTGTTTCATTGTTCACCGAGAAGATGCCCAAGCAGGACTTAGCTTCAACATACCCTATGCTTGCCGAGCTGGAGCTGACTGAAAAACAGCTACGAATCACAGATGACCAGCCTCTAGCTGCGAAGGCTGTCCCGCGCTCTGTCTCCTTTCTCCAGGGATTCAAGAAAAGAAGAGCCGAGGAGATCGCTGGTCCAGAAAAACGCGCCAAGTATGACTTGGACAGGAGAGTGGTCCGAACGGAGAAGCTGGTGCCTAAAGTGAAGAAGCCCCTAGGGGAGATGACCGAGGCGGATTACCAGCTCACAATCAAGGAGAAAAGCTTCGACGACCTCAACGAAGAATATGACATCTGCGGGATCCGCCGGAAAGCTGACAACCTGATGATCAAACGCCTCGAGAGGCAGGAACAACTATACCAGCTGCAAAATGATAAAAGGCAGCTTGAGGAAGATCTGGCTAGAGCACAGACGCAACTGGAGAGTGCACGGGAGGAGGTGAAAAAACTGAAAGACCAGCTCGTAGCCTCTCAACAGGAGACGGCAGCCCAAAAGACAGCAGCGGACCAGCTGCTAGAAGAGAAGAAGGCGGCGTTGATTCACGTTACTGCGCTACAGAAACAACTTCTGGACACTCAAGCGCTGCTAAAGGAGAAAGCTTCACAAGTTGCCGCCTTCTCTAAGGACAAGATTAAAGAAATGAGGGTTGGCCTGCTGAAGGGTTGTCGGACGAATGTTGCTAGGTCGCTGTCCGTCCTGAACTATGTCTCCAGGATTGGAGAAATTTCTGCCGAGGGAAAGCCTACGGTAGAGGAGGCTGAACGCCGAGCAAAGCAGTGGCTGGGCTTGGCAATGAAGCTTGAAGAGTGCGAGCGCACAGGCCTCCAATTTCCCCCTATGTCACAGATCGCCCTAGACTGGGCAGATGCAAGAATCATCTTGCAGAATTATTTTGAAAAATTAGAAAAAGTCAAGGCCGCCGGGAAGATGCTAGATTCCTTAACCCATGAGGAAAACATCTGCCTAGCCCCTTTCCAAACCCTTTCCACGCTCGGATTCCTGGGTTTCGTCCAAGACGAGGAATTTCTGCCCCTTGAGCGAGTGAAGCGAGAGTGGCGAAGTATGAGGTAGATACCTCCGAGATCGATAGCTGGGGGGAACCAGTGCAGGAGGCACAGGTAACTCAGATGGTGTCCAAATATTGCAAGATCAGCACTTGTCTTCGGGAGCTCGGAGAAAGATATGGCACCATTGATGTGCACAAGATTGCGGCCTTCAGGAAGGCGCTGCACGATATCGCCAACCTAGAGCCCTTCCAAGAGGCAGCCTGGGCTAAGGCAAAGACTGCTTATGGGCATGTCCGAGAGCGGGTTGATCCTGCCCCACAAGAAGAGGAAAAGGAGGCTGAGCAATCAGGCTCAGGAGGAGAAGAAGAGGGTTCGGAAGAGACTGCTGGAACCGATCCAGAAGAAGAACAGCTCCCCAAGTCGGGAGCTCGGTAGCAGCAGCAACAGAAGGATGCAGGGGCCAGCACGGACTCTCCGCCCAAAGGATAAAGGCAGGGTTCATTGCATCGAGGCGTGCTCGATACCCCGCGAGCCGCCAGGAATGTTGCCACATTTTGCACGGGGTGCCTTATTCATTGAAAAATTGAAAGATTGTTGTTCTGCCTCCCCTCCTCCTTTCCCTTTCTTCTTTTTCTTCTCCCAGCTATCTCTTTCATTTGCATTTGCGTCATTTTAGTTATTTTCTGTAAATGGGCAAATTTTCCCGAAAAATTCCACACCCGGGCGGAAGCTTCAGAAAACGGCCCGAAAAATACTAAGTCCTAGGCCGCCCGACTTCGGGCCGAAGTCGAACGACGCCAAGCGGTCGGCACGCACCGGGGCGGCAGGAGTAAGGCAGCACCAATTTTGTCTAAGTGTTGGTGTCGTCCGACTTCGAGCCGAAGTCAGACGGCGCCAGGCGATCGGTGCCCACCCAGGCGACAGGAGCAAGGCAGCACCAATTTTGTCTAAGTGTTGGCGTCGTCCGACTTCGGGCCGGCCGAAGTCAGACGGCGCCAGGCGATTGGCGCCCACCCAGGCGACAGGAGCAAGGCAGCACCAATTTTGTCTAAGTGTTGGTGTCGTCCAACTTCGGGCCGAAGTCGGACGGCGCCATAGGTTGGGCGCGCACTCGGGCGGCCAAAGGAGAAGGAGCAGCCCGAAAAATACTAAGTGTTGGCCCGCTCGACTTCGGGCGGCGCCCCAAAAAAGGATGCGCACCCGGGCGGCCAAAGAAGGAAGGATGGCCCCATTTTGTCTAAGTATTACGCCGCCCGACTTCCGGCCGAAATCGAGCGGCGCTCGGCTGTTTGTGCGCCCCCGGGTGGAAGGTAGCCAGGATTCACCAAGTTTTGAAGGGTCGTCCGAGTGTGCTCCCCCCGTCCGGCTGCACGTAGGCCCGAGCGTGAAGATGTTTCCCTTTTCATCGGTGGCCCCAAGACCTGACAGGCGGTTGGTTTCGGGAAAGGAGTCGGGATGTGACAGGAAGTGCGCCAAGGTGGGCGGGCATGAATTAACAGAACGTACTACGCCTGCCACCATTGATAAAGACTCTACTCCTCACCTACCGATTGTCACGAAGCTGCTACGTCTCCAATTGGACATTGTTGCAAGTACATTCCACGCTCACAAGTTTTGTCAGCTTTTGCCAAGTCTGGGATCCTGTGCTCAAAATTGTAATCAGGGGGACATGGCATTATAAATAGCAGTTCCGTTTCATTGTAAAAGGGGGAGGGAGATATACTGCTAGGAAATTGCTGTAGCTGTGCGTTTGCATTTGAATACAAAATATACTTGGCTCTATTAATTGTCTTTTGTCTTGTATGCTGCCTTTGCCGAATATTTCTGCCTCATGTTGCTTATGTTATTGATTACTGTTATTCTGCATTTCTGGATATCGGTATTGATAGCTAAGTATATCTGGAATATGAAAGTAGAGGATACATAGGATGAAATCGCATTGATAGTTTCTGCAACATGTTTTATGTTTGATTGTTGTTAGTAGTGGTGATTGGTTAGTTACCGTGCTGCTTATCTTCCTACCCGAATTAAAATATATTTGTCTTTCTTTCCGTAATTTGTAATTTCTTTCCTGCACTCTGAGCTGAAAACCCCAACTGATAAAGCAAAGGAGCCGACCTTCTCCGGAGATTGGCACGGAAGGCTTTCCTTCCTTCCGACCTTTCAATCTGCTGGGCGAATCTAGGGCGCATTACACTAAAATCCTATCCTAGTGGCAAATTCGTAACCAACAGTTGCATAATTGTTGTGTACAAATTTTTCAGCAATCGTATGGGCCATATGGCAGGCTGTCTAAGCATGCAGAAAACGGATGCATGGAACGTCTCAACCATCTGAGGCAAGGTCATACGGATGAGATGAAAAGCAAAAGCCATCCAATGAGGAGTAGATTGCAAAAGGACCACCTAGACCATCCAAGTCTAGGTCATCCAAGACCAGGTTGTCTGAAACCAAGTCCTTAGACGTCGAGTTGTCTAGACTTGGGTTGTCCAAGACCAAGTCATATGGACGGTTGGAAGGAGAGGCACACAAAACAAGAAAGCAAGAGCCACTAAGTGTGAGCATGCCACGTGGAGAAGAGGTTTGGAGCTAAGTCAAACAAAAAACGGTTGGGGCAATTGGAATTAATTATTGCTAGAGGAGTTAAAAATCCAAAGCTGAGGAAGCAGACTGCAAAGGGAATGCAACAATGGCCAAGGATCGTCAAATGGATAGAGAGAGTAATGTTGAGAAGGCATCCTCCAAGATTTGTGCTAGAAACAGTGTTGTGGCAAGGACCCCATATTCGTGAAGGAGTAGGCGCAAGTGTAGTGAGGAGTCAGGAGAAGCACATACATGGAAGAGAGCGGGAAGTACATGAAATGGAAACAAAATGGGGGAGGACACAACAGCACGGAGGAGGCCAGTCTAGGTCAAGGTCCAAAACCAAAACTCTAATAGATAGGCAAGCAAAAGGAAAAGAACCAACAACATCTTCACCATATCAAAAAAGCAAAGGGAAGAAGCGAATGCAAATTCCATTAAAGGAAATTACCTAGACAACGCTTGTAGGTGAGTTTTGCAAGATGTGGTGGTTGGAAAATTTGTAGTGCCACCAATTGATAGCATTTTGAACTGTGGGAGTTTATTTTGCAAGTTCCTGACTCCAACAAAGATTTTTTCAAGTCATACCTACTAGAAATGTTGCAGACATACAATGAAGATAAAAAATAGATAGGATGATGTTGGGTGACAACGAGGTGTGGGTATTATTATCCCCAAACAGTTTTTAGAGAGTGTTCATATTACCTCCTGCAATTAATAGCAAACCGATGATGGGGGGAGTGGAGCCTTACTAGTCAAAGAACTTTATAGATAAAATCACCAACCTCAATCCGACGGAAGTTGTGAAGCTAACCAAGCATGGGAGTCACAAGCTTAAGATTGAGCACCAAAAATCAAATGAGTTATGGTGTGCAAGGAATGTGATTATGTCTGGGTTGTCCGACAAAAAAAGAGCCTCGAATATGCCCACTTGGCTCATACCATAAATGGAAGGAGTGATGGCCAAAGAGAAATATTGTTGGGAAACTTTCTTGTCAAACTGCATACAGAATTTTTTGTAGCGATGTATGAAAAAAATTTCGATGGATTTCATGCCATTGCATTATTTTCAGATGCTGCGACATATAAAAAGACTCAGTTTCCTATATTGAATCTTCCTCAAACAATACCAAAAGGAGCACACATCATTTTCCACTAGGTACATGTAGGCCTACTTACATAGATTGGAACAAAGGGAAAAGCAGCAACAGGGAAGAAGGCGATAATGAAGAGAAAGGCAGCGAAAATTCTGCCATTTGAGTCGTCAACAGAAGAAGGGGAGATATTGATGCACTAGTTGAGGAGAAGGTAGATTCTGATGGAGCAAAGGAACATTTGCCAAGTGTTGAGAAGCCAATAAAAGAGGAGAAGTGGCAAAAGCAGTTGGAGCAACAATGGCAACAGATGGGAGAGCAGCTGCAACAACATCCTTGGTAGCAACCTCATTATCAACCATTGAGTCAGAGTATCAGGGTATTTTTACCTTCAAGACCCCCACAAGATGCCATCGTAATAGGGATAGTTGGTGGGAATCCACAACGACTGGTAGTGGGTCAGCACTACAAGCTGCATGGGATGACTTACGTTGTAGTGCCTTTGGACACTCCCACACAATCAAGAGGCCAAACTATGCGAGGAGGCACTACAGGTGCCATTGCAAGTACCAAGGAAGTGGCTTCAATGGAGGCTACCAAGGGTAGACAACAACTGAGCAAGAAGACCGATGTGCAAGAGAGGAGGCGCATCAACCAGAAAGAAGAACTATGTAGAAGTGCACAAACAACACCTATAGCCCTAGAAGTAGACGATGTCGACCCCCAATTGATGCAATGGAGGATGTAAGCGCTAGTTCTAACGTGCCACCTCAACAAAGGAAATAAACAAGTTAGAAATAAAATATGCATGGATGTCAAGTATGCATATGTTAAGTTTTGTAATTTTGAATAAAATATGTACATTGTAATAATACATGTAATAATGACTCAAGTTGGAGATATGTGCAAACATAGTCATGCAAGGGTAGTTAACACTCAGTTTGTCTTGTAGTTAGGAGGTGAGGTGTCGAGGGGTAGTTGTTTGTAAATATCATCCCCATAGATTAAATAAGAACCCCTTCATTCATTTGAGTAGGTACACACACACGGGAGACATTGTATATGTCAGAGAGAGTCCATTGTAATTGCATTGTGTATGCCAAGAGAGATAGTGTAGAGTGAATTGGAGGTATTACGCACAGGATCAGATATTGTGTATGTAAGAGAATGACATAACAAGCTATCATTAATGCAATGTCAGTTCATACTTCTTCATCATTTGCTATTGCTAGTGTGTGAACTGCAAGTATTGCTATTGACTGATTGCTGCAATTGATTAGGTTCAATCCTATCATTTGTATTATTTTCCAAGTTCTACTATATAGGGCTGTTTGGGCAATTACCAGGCCATCCAGCATAGTTGCCAAGTTGTACAGTGCAATTGTCAGGCCATCAAGACTAAAGGCAAGCCATCCGACTAGTGCCAGCCATATGGGAAAAGTGCAGGTCGTCTAATTTTGAGACTAGGTCGTCTGGAGTAGTGAACAAGGCCATCAAAGACAAGGAGATGATGCAGGTCGTACAGTTGCATCACTGCAAGTTGTAGATAGTTAATCTGTCAATCCAAATTGTTCCTCCAAGGGTGGAATACCACCACCGTGCTACATTTGGCACCGTTGTCGTTTAAGTTCGAACCAACACCACGTGAAGCTTGGAGAGGTGGATGACAGATAACTTACCACAAGGACATGGGAGACATGGACGTGGAAGAGCAAGAGATCAGCCAATACGCAAAAGTCTGAGGATTGCACAACAACAAAAACAATAAGAACATACGTGTATTGAGGAAGATTTGCATGTTGCTAACAGAGGACCGCACAAAAGAAGAATACTAACAAAACTTGCTGGTGAAAAGATATATATACCCGAAGTTGAACAAGTTTGGAATCCTCCAGTGTTGAATAGTTCAAACGATGAATGAGATAAGTGGCAAACGTGGGTTTTAACAATGGAATATAGAGAGCAAGTGGAGTCGCAAAGAGCAAATGATGTGTGGGCCAAGGGGAACGTTGGTGTGAGTTGTGAAGAAGGCGCAAATATGGAGCATGCACAAGAAGAGGCGGAGCAATTGGTGATGTCAGCAAAAGTGCAGGGGAGAGCACCTAGAGGTGCAAAGGACGGGATTCAAGCACAAAAGCGATCGTAGGAGAGTTTGCTTAAGAGACCAAATCTGGCGCTCGTGCAAATGATTTTGGGCCAAGGGGAACGTTGGTGTGAGTTGTGAAGAAGGCGCAAATGTGGAGCATGCACAAGAAGAGGCGGAGCAATTGGTGATGTCAGCAAAAGTGCAGGGGAGAGCACCTAGAGGTGCAAAGGACGGGATTCAAGCACAAAAGCGATCGTAGGAGAGTTTGCGTAAGAGACCAAATTTGGCGCTCGTGTATTTGCAGAGGAGATTGCAAAGTGTGGGGATGCAAGGTATTAACTGACAAGTGTTTGCAAACAAAGGTTCGTCAAGTGAAGACGAACAGCCACCAATGGCTAATATTGTTGCAGCTGCGGGCAAACAACAAGTGCCCAAAGTTCATGGGTGATGGGAAGGAAGACCCAAAACACCATATCGAAACGTTTGAAACAATATGGAAATACAATGGCATAGATGATGAAGGTTCATGGCTACGATTGTTTCCAGCCACGTTGCATGGAATAGTGATGAATTGGCACTTAAAACAAGAAGAACCCTTTACAACTTGGGATGAATTGAAGACTACATTTAGTAAAGAATTCAGATTGCTTTGAGACGATATGGAGATCACTGGAGAGATCTACTAAACGAAGCAAACGGATGAAAACATCAAGTATATCATTGTCAACTGAAGGAACTTATCGACAAGATGGAAGCAAAACCAGTGGATGTGCTGCAAAAATGATGGTTCCTAGATGGATTGCTACTGCGATACAAGAAGAAGATGAAGGTAGTTTTGCCAACCACCTATTAAGAAGCATTTGATAGAGCATTGAGATTCAAAAGTGAAATGAAAACCACAACAAGTGGAGGAAGTGCAATCCACGATCGAGACGATGATTTGGATAGTGATCAAGATGACTTGAGCACGACAATCCAGGCCATGAGGAAGGTCCTAGAGTGTATGATTAATGATGTGAAGGTTGAGAAGAAAAAGGACATGATGTTCTAATTGCAAATCAAAAGAACACACCAATGTCAATTTTCCAAAAAAAGCATTCTACAATATTTGTAAAGTTGTGGGGCATGTTGCCAATTGTCCGTTTAATCTCAAAGACACCAGACATTGACAATGCAGAAGAGTAAGGAAGAAAAGTCGAGCACTTCAAAGAACGAACAAGGAGCAACAAGTGGAAGATATTGAAATAACCACCAAGGAAGAAGGCAGCTACAACAAGGGAATCGATCCATAGGAGGAGAAGGTCGATTGCAATATGATTCGGACAAGATGCCAATCATTCAATGCCAGAGATGTCAAAGAGTGGGACACTTCACCCGCAACTATCGAAATGCCCCAGCAAGAGGAAGCAACAGAAACAATAATGCAATGATGTGTCGATGATATGGACCAAGCAATCCCAAGGAAGCAAATTCTCGAAGAAATTAAGTACAACTTACAAAATGCCAATTTTATTGACATTGAGGAATCTTTACAAGACCAGCAAAAGAAGGAAAAACACGTGCTAGCGGTAACTTGAGCACAGGTCAAGAAGGAACGATACCCGAACCCTACTAAAGAGAAGAGATGGCTATAAAAACGTGTCCAAATTGAAGAAGAGACTAAAAAGACCAATCAAGAGAGATTGTTCCAAGACAAGGAATTAAAGGAACTCATCAAGATTGAAGAAGAGGACATAGTAACGAACAAGTTGGCCGTGCAAGTATTGAATACAAGAAACAAAGAGAAAGTATCCAATTTACTAGGTGTAGTGCCAAAGCTATATGCAACAATAGGAGAGATGGTGTGGACAAGGAGGATGGAGGAGCCGCAATGCTAACTGGAAGCAACATGAATAAGAAAGGATCAATACATTGACCCGACACTCTTGATGATAGATGCTAGGAAGAAACCAGAACCGATTCACATCGTGTTGCTAAATCACAAGTTGATTCAAATAATCATTGATGGAGGTTCAGGTGTAAATGTCTTGCTTGAAAAAATGTGGAAAGATTTGGAGGCACCATTTTCGTGGTCTCCCAACTTTCAGTTGTATGGCATAGACCACTATGGGATAGAGATGAAGGGAGTATTGACTACACAAAAAGTGAAGATTGTTGACCAAATGTTCATCATGGATTTTGTAATAATTTCTATGGCAAAAACCAGCCTATGATATGTTGTTGGGATGCGGGTGGCTACATACAGCAAAGGTAAACCACAACTAGGAGGATTGTCTGACATTCAAGAAAGGCAGACACAAGTATGTGATTAACTTAAAGAATCAGTCCGTAAGTGAAGAATTGGTGACATCCGATGAGTCCGAGGGTTCATCATCGTAGGATGAGAACAAATGAGAACCAAATGAACAAGGTGTGCTAGAGTTGGAGGAATGCATAGAGGATGAGTGCTTTGACAGAGAACTTCTCCATTGGCAAATGGAAGACTATGAAGTCTTCTAGCCAAATTGTAGGTGTATCAACAAGAAGATGACCAAGATGAACCAATATGAGGTGTATATGAGATCAGCAAATGCTGTCAGAATACAGATTCTGCAACCAAGGCAAATGCTGTTTCCGAGATATTTTGCAAAACATAGTGTTGGCCATACCTTGATTGATGAAAAGCCAGCACATCCACTTGATGTTAGAGAAAGTAGAAAAAGAACCTTGTAGAAATTATTTTTAATATACTGAAACTCAATTCCATTTCTACTTAAACACATCTCCAGATCTGCAGTACTTTAATAATAACGATGCACACAAGCAATGTACAATAACAGCAGATAATTAACAAAATACGCAGATTTTATATTAACAGCGATCGTACAACAATAACATACAATCTGCCATTTGTGCGGCACTAGCATTCCAGGGTTTCCTGCACATACAGCATAACATAGGTTTAGTTGGTTACAACAATACACTCTCCCTTTGGTGCAATCGACAATTTACAGCCAACAGCAAGCATATGCGTCGACCAACTCCACGACCATCGCCATACCTCCATCAACCTTATGTTTGAATGAATGAGGCAAGGGTCATATTTATACAACTAGAAATTAGTTGCACCCTTTAACTACTTGACACCTCATCATTCTCCAAATTACATTTAACTTGCATTAGCTTGCATTTCATAAGTCACTTTATGACTTTGCCATACATACTAATATTTCACTTTATCACATATAATACTTTATAACTTTAATTAAATATATGTACGCACATTTCGTCAAACACTTTGCGTACAACTACAAAATAACACCAAAATGACAAAACTTATTTACTAAAAACAGACATATCAATTTGCCTGCCTACAAACCTGACATCATACAATGTGAAGGACCAGATATGGTGCAGGTACAACTTGGTGGAGGAGATGAAGAGAAGATGATAATCCATTGCCAGGATGATTGGGATCCAGTCTTGAAAGCAGCTTTCAAAATATTCATGCAGTATAAGGTCTCTACATGGACCTAAAAGGATTTGAAGGGGATTCTGCCTGAATCATATGTGCATCGGATTCCGTTGCTTCCAGTTGCACAGCCAGTACAAAGAAAACCATAATGAATGAATCCAAAGTGAGCGGCCTTAGTCAATGCAAAAATTGAGAATATGTTGGATGCTCGAATCATTTTCAAGTTGACTCTCAGTGAGTGGGTGTCACCAATTGTGATTAGTTTGAAGGAGAGTAATCAGATCCACATCTGATTTGATTTCAGAAGTTTGAATGCAGTAGTTATCAAGGATCCCTTTCCGATACTCTTCACTAATTCAATCTTGAAAGAGGTAGCTAGACACGAGACATATTCATTTATGGATAAATTTTCAGGCTATAACCAGATCAATATGGCCAAGGAAGATAGGTTGAAGACTACTTTCATAGTAGAGAATGGCATCTATGCATAAAATCGAATACCTTCCAGTTTATGCAATGCCCCATGCCACATTTTTGAGGATAATTTTGAATATTTTTGAACAAACGTCTATAGGCAAATTCAAAGTAATCTTGGACAATTGGTCCTTGTACAAGAAGAAGGACAAGCATTTGAAGGCATTGGAGGAATGCATGACACTGTGTATGAATACGCGATTGTCCTTGAACCCAAAGAAATGTAAGCTGATGATACCATATGACAAGTTACTTGGACATGTATGTAAGGAGAGTTTAAAGACCAATCTCAACAAAATACGAGTCGTGATGAGCATGGAGAAACCATACGACATGAGTTCATTGAAGTCTTTTTTGGGACATGTCAAGTATTATTGGCTCTTCATCAAAAAGTTTGCACAAGTATCGCACCCTCTAGATGTGTTGATGCGCAAGAATGTTCCTTTTAGATGAACAAAGGAGCATCAAAATGCCTTTGAGGAGTTAAAGACAAAGTTGGTTTGTGCACCCATTCTGGTATTTCCATATTGGGAAAAGGAGTTCAATGTCCATGTTGACATGTCCAATTTTACAATTGGATGTGAGTTGGCTCAGGAGGGGCAATATGGGTTGGATCTGCCCAAATATTTTTCCAATCAATTGTTGTCTCATGCAAAGAAAAATTATAGCACTACGAAGCAAGAAGCCTTGGGGATGGTGTATGCGGTACAAAAGTTTAGACATTACCTGCTTGCCAATCATTTTGCCTTCTATGCAAACCATCAAGCATTGTTGAATTTAATCAACAAGCTGACCATTCACAGACAAGTTAGCAAGTGGCTCATCACATTGCAGGAATTCGTGTTTTGAGTGGTAGTCAGACCAAGAAACAAACACGTGATAGCAGATCAGTTGTCAAGGATTCGCTCAAGAGAGCCTACAGGAGTGTCGGATGAATTTTTGGATGCTCATTTGTTTTCAATCACTTTGCCACCATCATGGTACAAGTACGTGGAACAATACTTGTGGACGGGAAAGTTGCCAAACAAGTTGATGGCTGCTAAGAAGAAGATAATTGTAAAATCAACACCTTTTCAATTGATAGTTGGATTGTTGTACAAGATCGGACTTGATGGAGTGTTGCGGAGATGTGTGATGGACGAGGAAGTGAATGCAACGCTAAAGGAAGCTCATGAGTAGCTGGCAGGAGGCCATATGGGACCCAACGCAACCGTGAGGAAGGTGCTTCCAGTAGGGTTGTGGTGGCCCACCCTCTATTGTTATGCAAAGTAGTTTGTGACTCCATGCAATACGTACCAAAGAGATGGGAAGCCTCTCAAGAGGGACTTCATGCCATTGCACCCATCACAGACGCAAGAATTGTTCAAAATATGGTGTCTTAATTTTGTTGGACCATTGAAGACAAATCAAAGACAATGTAGATACATTATGGTAGCAATGGAATATTTGATAAAGTGAGGCAAGGCAAGAGTATTGCCTGATAATTCTACAAAAAGTACAACATGTTTCTTGTATGAATAGGTGATAACAAGATTCGACAAACCTGATCGCAGAGGACATTTTGTCAATGAAATAATCCAAAAGTAAACCTCAAATATTACAATGAATTATCATTATGCAAATCAAATATTGCAATAAAAGCAATAATTCATGCCAAGACATCATACAAGGCTCAAGCTTTAAGTACACATGAAAGTGATAAAACACATCTCGTATTGCTTATAATATGAAAAGGTACAAAGTTACAAGTAACAAAAAGGCAAAAAGGTTTCATTTTTTATATGCCTGCACAATGAAACAAGTAACAACAAAGTTACAATCACTTGAAAAAAAGGAAAAAAAACCTAAACCCTAAACCAAAAGGCTAGGGTTTAAGGTTTAAAATTGAAACATTGACAGCTGAAAAAAGGGCTTGCATACATAGTTATCAGGCAGCAATATTTACTTAAAAAGAGGAGGGAAAAAAAAAACGAAACCCAAAACCCTAAGGCCTAGACTAGGGTTTAGGGTTTAAACTTCAAGTTCAAAGTTCAAAGTTCCAAATTCAAACACTAACAGCTGAAAAATGGGCTTGCATACATAGTTACCAGGCAGCAATATTTACTTAAAAAAAGGAGGAAAAAAAACAAAACCCTAAACCCAAAACCCTAGGGTTTAGGGTTTAAACTTCAAAGTTCAAAGTTTCAAACATTAACAGCTGAAAAATGGGCTTGCATACATAGTTATCAAGCAACAATATTTACTTAAAAAGAGGAGAAAAAAAACCAAAACCCTAGACTAGGGTTTCGGTTTTAAACTTTAAACTTTAAACTTCAAAGTTAAAACATTAACAGCTGGCAATGGGCTTGCATAAAAAAACCCTAAAGAGACCACAGCCTAAAAAAATATATTATTATAAGAAATTATAAAAAAATGACAATTTTTTGAAAAAATTGTAGATGCCGATTTTTTCAAAATCGACGCTTAAGAATGTTGTAGGATATTTAAGAAATGTGGAGAAGTTTTTCTAG
This sequence comes from Wollemia nobilis, assembly GCA_028583015.1. NCBI lineage: Eukaryota > Viridiplantae > Streptophyta > Pinopsida > Araucariales > Araucariaceae > Wollemia > Wollemia nobilis. Next base: position 9,564,941 of record JAQPPZ010000672.1, on the reverse strand, counting down.
GAATGGAACAAGTTCAAATGAAACTCCAAGAAGTGCACAGCAAACAAGTTTTGGGACTTGCTAATGGTTGTGCGGAGCAAGCTAAGTTTTTGGAGACAAACTACTAACCCTACAAGAAGACCTATTGCAAGTGAAGAAGTATGGAGGGATGTACTTGAAGTACCATTGCCAAGAAGGGGAGGAGAAGTTGAGAACTTGAGGCAAGAGTCAAGTAGTGTATCCTTGACAAGTTCAAGCAGCAATGAAGAAGATTGCAGTAGTGATAGTTCAAGCTTGGAACTTGGGAATCGAGCACGAAAGTTACACCAAATGACACCAAGATGATCAACCCAAAGACAATGAACAACAACAAGCAACTCAAAGCCATAATACATTCAAGACAAGTAAGCGGATGAGTTGAAGAAATCAAATCCACCAAACTTGAACATTTCCCTGAGAATTCAAAGTAGCCTACAAAGACTACTAGATGGCCTAAAGCGTGCTTATGACTTAGGCAATTCAAGGAGTCTGGGAAGGCCGTCAAGACCCCCGGGTTGTCTGGATCAGCCAAGTCAAGGGGAGAGGTCGTCTAGCCTCTTTCCTAGCCGTCTGAGGGGAAGGTTTTTTCCTCACACTACCCCTAGGTCGTACAACCAACAAGATACCAACCCCTGGTTGTCTGGGAGATAGAAGGAGACCCCAGACAACCCTCAAATGGTCTCTACTACGGGTCGTACCAACAGAGGATGTTGAAGGCAGTCTAGGAGGAAAAAATGAGGGATTGAATAAATTGGACCATATCTAGAACAAGTTCAACCAACACTAATATCGTCCAAAAAAAAATGGAAGAGAAGGAATGGCTAGCCGTCAGAAGAAAGAGCTATGGGAATGCTAGTCGATAGACAGAATGATGGATTTGAACATGAACCTACAAGACCATCAAGAAGAAACCGACAACTAAGAAGGCAGTCTAGAAGAGTTGGTCAATAGCCAAGTCAACCAGGCCGTATGAAACAGAGCATGACATCATGACGGTAGACAATCAAACAAGGTCATTTGAGACAATAATCAAGGTCGTCCGGATAAAGGAGCTATTGACAAACATTGTTAGACAATTAAATGAGTCGTCTAGATGCTTGGGTTGTAAGGATAAGGGCAAAAAGCAATTAAATTATGGTTGTATGATGGACAAAGTGCAAAATAAACATGCGCAAGGAGATAAGAACAAAGTGGGAAATAAACATGCACGAGGTGGTAAGGATAAGACGAAAAAAGCACAACGTCCAATTAAAGCAGTTAAAGGTGGCGAAGTGGTAGTTGAGAAACAGTTGTTGCATGCCAGACAACTGTCCCCCTACCACCAGACAACTGTCCCCCTGATAGGATGAGTGCAGGTTAATGTTAAAACAAACGCAGCGGAATATTAAAATAAAATTTAGACTTTATTGAATTCTTCTCCAACCTTGTAACATTACAAACTATAGTGAATATATATATAGGTGATAGGGAAGAAGTCGGCAAAGGGAAGTTGGAGGGATAAGGGGAAAGAAGAAGGAATAACGGAGGAAATGGAGGGATAAGGAGGAAGGAATATAGGAGAAGAAATAGGAGGGGAGTTAGGGAGAATAGGATAGAAGAAAATTTGCCGACAAAGTGTGCCGACAAAAACTTGCCGACAAACCTGAAGTGTTTTCACACTTAGGACTTAGAAAAAGATTTTTCTAAGCCACTTACAAAGAAACCCTATTCACACTTGCAACATTCTCCCCCTTAAAGTTGAGAGGACTGACTACACAGTCTCTCAGCTTTACAAATTGAGCTTTAGTCATCGCCTTGGTGAAGATGTCCGCGACGTTCTCCAAAGTGTGACAGTATTGAAGCTCAACAATTTCATGTTCCACCATATCTCTGATGAAGTGGTACTTCATATCAAAATGCTTCGTTCTGCTATGGTGGACAGGATTATATGCCAATTGAATGGCACTGATGTTGTCGCAGTAGATTCTGGTCGGACCACTTTGCTGTTCTCCAATCTCTTCTAGTACTTTCCTTAGCCACAAGGCTTGAGTACTTGCATAAGTAACTGCTATATATTCAGCTTCTGTTGAAGATAGCGCTACTACTGTCTATTTTTTGGAACTCCAAGTTATTAGTCTTGATCCCAGACTAAAACAGCTTCCTGATGTTGACTTCCTGTCATCAATATTGCTACCCCAATCACTATCGCTGAAGCCTACAAGCTTGATAGTGTTACATTTATGGTACTGGATTCCAAAATCCAATGTACCTTTCACATATCTCAAAATTCTTTTAGCTGCTTGCAAATGCAGCTCAGAAGGGTTAGCCATAAATCTAGAAACAAGAGATACAACGATACTTGAATATCCGGTCCGGTGTTGGCGAGAAACATCAAACTCCCAACCATGCTTCCGAAAGTGGTCACATCAACTTTTGGTGCTCCATCATCTTTGCTTAATTGGATCCCATGTCCAACTGGAGTTGCAATCGGTTTGCAATGCTCCATAGCAAACTTCTTGATCATATCCTCGAGCATACTTATGTTGACAGATGAAGATCCCTCGTATCTCGATCGATGAACCTCCATTCCAAGGTAGTAGTGCATTAAGCCAAGATCCTTCATCTCAAATTGCGTCATCATGGAGTGTTTGAACTCCATATTCATTTTTTCATTACTACCCATAAAAATGAGATCATCCACATACAAGCAAACTATGAGGATGTCATTACCTTGCTTTAGGTAGTAGAGTGTGGGTTCATTTTTGCTCCTGGTGAACCCATAATCTTTGAAGTACCCATCAATGCGTGAGTACCAAGCTCTTGGTGCCAGTTTAAGACCATAGAGTGCCTTCTTCAATCTATAAACAAGGTGTTCCTTACCTTGCTCTTCAAATCCCCGTGGTTGCTCAACGTACACTTCTTCTGTCAAGTAACCATTGAGAAATGCACTCTTTACATCCATGTGTTGGACTTTCCATCCTTTGTGTGCAGCTAAGGCAAGAACTGTTCTGATAGTCTCCTGTCTGGCTACAGGAGCAAAAGTCTCTTCATAATCAATTCCATATTTCTGAGTAAAACCCTTTGCTACTAATCTTGCCTTATGCTTCTCAATGCTTCCATCAGCATTAAACTTGGTCTTGAAGATCCATTTACAGCCAACACATTTCTTTCCTTTAGGAAGCTTCACGAGCTCCCAAGTGTCGTTGTTTTTTATAGAGGTTATCTCCTCTTTCATGGCATCTTGCCAAATCTTCTGAGTACATGCCTTCTCATAACTAGAAGGTTCAAGTTGTGCACTAGTTAACAAATCATAGTTAACTTGATCTCCCCTAGGTTCCCGCTGGGATTCATCATCACCATACAAGTGCATACTTTCTAATCCGTGTAAAACAGATTCCATTTCACTAGCTTGACTCCTAGTGTATCTTCTTGAAAAATTTTTATCCAACATCCGAGATGATGGATGATACTCGTAGAGTTCTCTTACCTTTGGATGGAAAATCAATGTCCATTGGTGAGGAACTTACCGATCGCTGTGGAGAAGGACTTGGTGAAGTAGTTGAATCGGAAGATGGACTTGGAGGATGTGTGGGAGGAGACTGCTTTCCTTTCGTAGGATCTGCGGTTGCACTCGCTGAGCAACTATATCGGTGGCTTCAACATCATTGAATATTTGGGGCTTACCCCACTCTCCCCCTTCATCAAAAATCACATCCCTTGAAATCACTATCTTTCGAGTCGTAGGATTGTAGAGTCTATAACCCTTTGTGTTTTCACAATATCCTACAAAAATGCATGCCTGACTCTTTGGATCAAGCTTCTTTCTCAGCTCATCAGGAATGTGAGCATATGCCAATGAACCAAATACTCTGAAATACTTCACATTTGGTTTCTTACCATACCAGGCTTGGTAAGGTGTCTTCCCTTTCAAACTTGAAGTAGGACTTCTGTTCAAGATGTGAACACTAGTCCTTGTTGCATCTCCCCAATATGAATTACTCAAATGCTTTGTCTGAAGCATTGATCTTGCCATCTCCACAATGGTGCGATTCTTCCTTTCTGCTACACCATTTTGTTGTGGAGTGTAGGCAGTTGTGAACTGCCTCTTGATGCCATGATGTTTACAAAAATTCAAAAACTGATTAGAGGAGTATTCTCCTCCTTTATCTGATCTAAGACATTTTACAGAATATCCACTCTCACTTTCAACTTTTGCTTTAAAATCAACAAAGCATGCAAATGCTTCATCCTTATGCTTCAAAAAATATATCCAACACATTCTTGTGCAATCATCAATGAAAAGTAGGAAGTAAGAGTGGTTACCTAGACTCTTGGTTTGCATCGGACCACAGATATCTGAATGCACTAACCGGAGTGGATAGCTGGCCCGCCATGCTTGTCCATGAGGAAATTTTGATCTGGCATGCTTGCCCAAGGCACACGCTTCACAGAATTTCTTACTATCTTGAATTTTGGGAAGTCCAATTACCATTGCTTGTGAAGTTAGCATTTTCAAACTTGTTGAATTCAAATGACCATATCTCAAGTGCCATAGGACACTTGGATTGGTAATAGCAACATTTGCTAACTTATCTCCCCCCGGCTGGCCAAACTTTAAAGGGAATAATCTATTCTTTGACATTGGCACTTGTGTAATGATTCTATTACTATTGTTCTTGTCAAAAATGGTGCATTTACCCTCATCAAAAATCAACTTGTAATTCTTTTCTAGCATTTGACCAACACTTAAAAGATTGTGTTGAAGATGGGGTGTGTAATAGATATCACTTACTTGCTTGATGCCTTCTTTCGTTGGAACCTCCATGGCTCCAATGCCTTCAACTGCCAATGACTTGTCATCACCCAATCGGATGCTGGATTTGTATGAGGAGTCTAAAGTAGCAAAGAGTTCTTCTTTGCCACTCATGTGATTTGAACACCCAGTGTCCAAAATCCATGTATCATTCATATTTTGCTCTGTCTGGCCATAAGAAAGAAAGAGATTTGTGGACTCTTCCTCTTCTCCAAAATTTCCAAACTGACTGCTCTGGTTGTTGCTGCTTCCTTGCGAAGACTTTGACCAACAATCTCGAGCATAATGGCCAGGTTTGCCACAATTGTAGCAAACTTGTTTTGATTTATCTCCTCCTTTTCCTTTGCCCGATTGTTTCCCTCTATATTGCTCGTTGTCCTCCTCTATTCCGATTTCCGCCTCTCGTTGGATGATCCTCCTCTCGTTAGGAGTTCCTCCTCTTTGATTATTCCCGCCTCTGCCTCTTTGTTGTCCTCTCGCCACGGCCTCTACCTCTTCCTTCATGTGTGGCAAAAGCTTTATCATCTCCTCCATAACTGGTGGTAGGAGTTTCCCGTAACCTCTCTTCATGTGAGAGAAGTGAACCAGTTAGGGCATCAAAAGACAACGAGGTTAAGTCTTTGGATTCTTCAATAATTATTGCAATAGAATTCCATTTAGGAAGAAGTGTTCTCAACACTTTCTTCACCATAACCTCTGGCTTAATATCTTCCCCTAGTGTGACCATTTTATCAACTACGGCTTTCACTCGCACGCAGTAATCTCCCACTTTTTCATTTTCTTGCATCCTGAGATTTTCAAAATCTCGTTTCAATGTTTGCAGCTTTACCTGTTTTACTTGGTCACTACCTCTATAACTTTCTTTTAGGGCATTCCAGGCATCTTGTGCAATTACATAAGAGGCAACCCTAGGGAAGATACTTTTATCTAGGGCAGCATGTATGTGATAAAGGGCAAAAGCATTGTTTTTCTGTGCTTCTTTTCTAGCCTTTTTATCAGCATTAGAGAAAGCTGCCCATTCAGCAGCAGTAGGTTCAGTATAGCCCTCTTCGACTACATCCCATAAACCTTTTCCTATCAAAAGGGTTTTCATTTTAATAGACCAATATTCATAGTCTCCTCCATTGAACTCAGGAATCGGAAGACTAGTATTGGATGCCATTGCAGAATAAAAACAAACTTTATTTGAAGCAAACAAGCACTATAAAGTAGTACAAAGAGATTAATGATTCAAATCAAATCTCGCCTTTTTAGAACATTCAGGTTCTTCTTCGAACTGCTGTCGATGACTATGACCTCAGGTTCTTCAGGATCCACTTCCTCTGGATCTTCTTCTTCTTCTCTCTTCTTCTTCTTCGTCTTCGTCTTCTTCGTCTTCTTCTTCTGCTGCTGCTTCTGGTTCAGGAGAGCGTGGTGAATAGCTCTCACTTGATTCTGCTACCCGTACACCAGGTGTATAACTGGCACTTGCTTGGTCCTCTGGTACAACTTCCACAGGTCTCGGACTCTTCAATCCTTTGTCCGAAGATGTTGTCTTCAGAATCTCCCTCGTACCCCGAATCCGGTTTCCTCAGATGATCAATCACCTAATTTTCCAACTGACAAAAAACTGTATGGAGACTTGTTCGTCGAACCCTTTCATCAAAGGATTCCGGTGTCTCTCGTCTCAAAATCGAGAGAAGTGCATTATAGCACCCCCCAGACCGGATCATCTAACATTTCACGGGCACATTATTTCTCTTTTTTCAAAAAAGCTCTTCAAACAAGGTTTTTAAAATTTTTATAAAGTCTTTAAAAAAATTTAATAAATTTTTATATTTTTTTAAATTACCTTTTAAATAAATTATTAAAAAGATAATTTTAAACAAAATATAATTTAAATTTATTAAATAATTTAAAAACTTAAATAAAAATTTAAAACCTTTAAAATTTTTAAAAAAAAATTTTACCTTTTTTTCACGCGGGCGATTCGACCCCGCGACCTCCCGACCACCGACGGGCAGGCTTTGCCGCTACACCAAGCGGCTCCGCTGAAACCAAACAGGGCTTCCGCCCTTTTATCCTTGACGGCGGCGAATTTTTTAAAAAAAAATTACGATTAGCTACAGCGGGATTCGATCCCGGGTGGTCTCCCCGCTAGCGGACCGCCTTGTCCACTGGGCTACGTCCCTCGGACGTGAATGCAAAGGGAAGGGGTTATATTTAAAAAACGACTACGACATTTTTTTTTTAAAAAAAAAGTCGTTTATCCCACATGCGCTGTGTGGGAGCGCAGGCGGGGTTTATCAACCCAAAAACGCACAAAGATAATCGACTGCCTTCGGGCAGTCAAATGCCGCTATTTTGCCGAAAATGCAGCCAATCACAAACCGCCACGTTGACCAATGCAAACTCGCCACTCGTCGCCACGTGGCACACTTTTCGACCAACCGATCGCCGCCACGTCACCTCGCCTGCCACGTCAACTGCCGCCACGTCAGCCTCTCTGCCTCGATCCACGTGCTGCTGCGTCAACCGCCACGTGTCGCCTCGAAATCCATGCCGAGCCTGCTGTCTGCTGCCACGTGTCACCTCGGGATCCGCTCGTGCCGAGCCTGCGCACGATCCGTCTCGGGATCTGTGCCCGATCTGCCTCGGGATCTGTGCCCGAACCTACTAGCAATCCGCCTCGAGATCCGAGCCCTGCTGGCAACTCCTCAACCTGCGCACCTGACACCTGCCTCGAGAACCGTGCTTGACTGGCCTCACCTCGTCTGCTGCCGGAATCTACCTCGAAAACCGTGTCCAAGCTCTGATACCAGTGATAGGATGAGTGCAGGTTAATGTTAAAACAAACGCAGCGGAATATTAAAATAAAATTTAGACTTTATTGAATTCTTCTCCAACCTCATAACATTACAAACTATAGTGAATATATATATAGGTGATAGGGAAGAAGTCGACGAAGGGAAGTTGGAGGGATAAGGGGAAAGAAGGAATAACGGAGGAAATGGAGGGATAAGGAGGAAGGAATATAGGAGAAGAAATAGGAGGGGAGTTAGGGAGAATAGGATAGAAGAAAATTTGCCGACAAAGTGTGCCGACAAAAACTTGCCGACAAACCTGAAGTGTTTTCACACTTAGGACTTAGAAAAAGATTTTTCTAAGCCACTTACAAAGAAACCCTATTCACACTTGCAACACCCCCTACCACCTCCATCTTATAAATATACTATGGAAGATGGCCATAAGACACTTAAACGCTCAACACCGAAAGGAGCCAAAGGAGTTAGACTAGTTGGGAGTTGAATCAACTAGATCACGAAGGAGTTACAGCTTGCACAGATTGTACGGACAAGAAGGCTTTTGAAAGTAGAGATTGTGTGAAAGTAATAGACTAGAGCAAGAGCGCGCAAGAAGAAAATCCTGCAGCAAGACATTGCATTGCAAGAATAAACTGTTGAGTACTGTTGGAAAGGGGTATTACAAGAAATCCCCTAGTGCTGGCAAAAAACAATTTTCATTTGTAGGTACAAGGGTCGCAATTCAACATTGCCAGAAGGAAAAGCAAAGAAGATAACAACAACCAATAGGAGCAAAGGAAGAAAGGTTCAACTGCGAAGAACAAAAATTTTCGAAGTTGTATGAGCCATACAGATTGCCAACATAGGAGCAAAAATTTTCGAAGTTGAACAGAAATGCACAAACCATCTAAGGGTTTACAGGTGTTGTACAAAACATAGAGACGCAAGAAGAAGGTCATCCAAAAATCAATCATCAAGCACAGAGTTGTCGAAGACCAAGCAATCTACAGTTGACCCATCTAAGACTGGGCAGTCCAATATTAAGTTGTCCAGGATTGGATTGTTTAAGGCTGAGCCACCTAGCAAGAGGCCATCCAAGGCAAAGTTGTCTAGAGGCAAGGTGTCAACAATTACTCTGTGCAGAAAGTCAAGGTCGTATAGCAAAAGTTGAATGCAAACACAGGAGAAGTGAAGTCACGTGCCAAGTGGAGTTGCGCAACAAAGTCATGTCATCAGGAAAAGAATCGCATATTGTTGTTGCCAGAAGTTTGCAAAATTCAGGGTTGAAAAAACTGATTACATAAGTGATGCAGAGAAGGGCCACGAATTTCAAAGCGGGTTGAACGGATGGAATTGGAGAGGAGGTTTCCACCTAAGGCTGTGTTGCAGGAAGGACCTCGCACTCATGGGAGAGGTTGAATTCGGCTTTGGGAGAAGCCTAGCAAACCGCATACATGGAAGAGAGAGAACACGGTAGGGACACAGAGCGAGGAAGAGTAAAGCAGCATGGAATGGAGTCGCGATCAAGGTCATGAATGGACAAGGAGATGATGCAGGTCTTACAACTGCATCACTGCAAGTTGTAGATAGTTAATCTGTCAATCCAAATTGTTCCTCCAAGGGTGGAATACCACCATTGTGCTATAGAGGCATCATCGTCGATGGAGGAAGCACTTGTAATACATGGAGGAGAATATGCAAGTGATACAACAATGACAATAAATGTGGATATGCCGACTTTCCAAAAATTTACACCACTACGGCAATTTGTGAAGGAAGTTGAGAGGTGTGGTTCACCTCATTGGATGAAGAGGCACCAATGGAAATTGCATCTACGATGACAAAAAATACAGCACCAACTTCATCAATGTTGGAAAGGAGCAAGGGCGAAAAAGGAAAACAACTTGCTTTAGAAGATAAATGATGGCAGAAGAGACGCTTGTGATTGTCGTTGTGTTGGACGCTATACGTCATATTGGCACCTGTGTCACAATTTGAAAGGCAAATAGAGTAATTGAGTAAGCAATATGGATGCAATTATTCCCTACAATGTTGAATCTGCACTTATCGTTGCACCTATTATTCCCTACAATGGAGTTAGGAATCTGGGATGAGAGTCTTGCAATTATTCCCTAAAAGTGTATAGGAATCTGGGATGAGAGTGTTTGAAGTTAGTGACAAAAACAAAGACCATATACCTCATATTGGCACCTATGCCACAATTTGGAAGGCAAATAGAGTAACTAAATAAGCAATATGGATGCAAATATTCCCTACAATGCTTGGAGGCATGGCAATGGATTGGAAATTATCACTGACAACTCCATATGCCACATGGGAAGATTTGAGAAAAGCCTTTGAGAACGAATTTTGTCCTTTGTGTGATGATACCAAAATCCTTGTAGAGATCTACATTATAAAGCAAAAGAAGGACAAGAAGGTCAAGTCCAATAACCATCCTCTTAAGGAGTTGATGGATGAGATGGAGAATTAGCAAGTCGACGAATTCAAAAAGCAATGGTTCATAGATGGAATTCTTCCGAAGTTTTGGAAAAAGATGTAGCATCAACCACATCTTACTAGGAAGCCACCTTTGATAGGGCATAGTCTTGGAGAGAGATGATGATGATGGGTGGAGGAAGTTGAAGCTAGATGGAAAGTGACTCCATCAACAACAATGGTTATGAGAAAGTGAGATCATCCTTTGCAACACTCAAGAAAGACAAGACATATAATCCAAGAGATCATGGACGACACAAAGGATAAAAACATATTAGATGTGTGGTACATAGAGCATCACACAAAGGGTAAAACTAGTGCCAATTGCTCAAAACATAGCTATTGCACATCTTCTAAGTTCATAACCATTCCAAACTAGAGTGCTCTTTAAATGTCAAGAGTAAGAAGCATTGAACATTTGCACTTTAAAAAGAAGTCAATATAAAACCTAGTACCTCAATGATGGATTCCACAATACTTTTGTCAAAACAAACAAAAGCAAATCATTCACTCTAATCTTATAGCAAAAAAGAAAAGAGAGCGAAAGGAAAGAGCAATTACACACAATAGACGAAGGATGCTCTTAGGCACCCACATGAACGATCAAGATAAGATCATATCAATACAATGGCTTGAGTCGATAGGTGTATAAATATCTCAATAATATATTACAAATTACATAACCCTTAACTAACATAACATTAAGGTAAGGGTTTAGTAACATTAACCATCACTGGGTGATAACTACCCTTGCATGACTACATTTGCACAAAACTCAACTCATTATTACATGCATTATTACAACGTACAACTTTATTCAAATTACAAAATTTTGGTATATGCATACTTGACTTCCACGCATATTTTATTTCCAACTAATCTATCTCTATTCAGGTGGCACGTCAAAACTAGCACCTACAATCACAAGGTTAAACGTTTGGCCCATTGGCTAAATACAAAAATCATCATTAAACATTATAAAATGATTACACATGATTACATCATATAATATCGACCTTGGCCAAATAAGGTCAAATTACACATTTCAACACCACCCCATCATCTGAACAAAGAGGCCAAAGAGAGAAAACATTTATAATAATAACATTTCCTCCTTTAATGGAAGCTCTAGTAGATCAATATACTCCCATATGAAGAAAACCTTTAACGTACTAGCTCTCACAATCTCCTCCAATCTTCTATCATTGCATATAGCAAGGTTTAGAAAGTGAAGTTCCCTTTCACAATATCCACTAGTGCACATCTCCTTCATTGGAAGCTTCGACTTGGCATTGGGTCATCTCGTCGTAGTCACTATGAATGAGAGCTTTTGTAGGAGCCTATTTATGACAAAATCCACCATAATTCTTGAATATCATCTGAGAATAAACAAGAAGAGAGAAGAGCTCATGAAAAATTAGATCTTGTTGCTTCTTCAAAAATATATGAATAGTATAGGCCAATAGCCAAAACATCTGACATGCAAAGGAGGGATCGGTAGGAACACATTTTAAATCCTCCTCCTATGTGCCTTTAAAAGATCCTATGTCTCCCATCAATGCCTTAAATCCAACTATCTCTTCTTTGAAGATTGGTCAAAGTTTCTTACTTTGAAATAATCTATATCTACTATAATTTCACCGCTTTAAATGGGTGTTACGATTCTTGAAGGTCATCACACAATGAGATGTCCCTCTACCTGCACAACTCCCTGAACAAATACCACCAATGTGAAGAGCTCAAAAAATTGTGCCACCAAAGGGGCTCAAAAACGCTTCTGAACGCAAAAGTTATGGCCTCCAAAAGATTTTCCCTATTAATCCTCGAGACATAAACAAGTTTATACCTCTCAAACCTTAGGTCTGTGATAGCGAACCAAAAACTGTCACTTGCCATGCAAGGATAGAATGGGGTCCACCCCATGACCATCCCCTAACTGGCACTATGCAAGCTCTATGAATGTCTGGTTGGCACTTGCTTTGGTTTGATTGGTCACCCATATACATATATGTGTGTGTAAATGTCTTCACCTTTGCTGAAAATCCACATCAACTACCACCTCAACCAACCTCGGGGTGCAAGGTAGAGAAGCACGAAATGTGAGGTACTTAGGATTGAACCCAAGACCCATGGGTGGGAAGCTACCAAAGCTATCCAAGCTAGGCCACTTCCCACACCCATGCCTTAGGAAGGGAGAGGCACCCTCACCATGTGGGGTAAGCAAGTGAGCAAGAGCCAACACCTTCCCCACAAGTGCAAAAAGAGGGCTCAAATTTGAACCCAACACCAACTGGCCAACGCATTGAGTCCCCATGCTTGTTGTCACACCATGCACTACAAGTGGGAGGGGGAAAGAGGCCCTTTTGAACTAAGCTCGCCCAACATACAATTCAAACAAACACATAAAACCTTGCTTGCTTCTTAAAAAAGAAGGGACGAAAATCAAACCAACATCCTCCCCGACAACGCCTTACATGCCCACTCATTAACCGACCTAGCTCTCACTATTGGTGGGAGAAGGGAAGGCACCCTGTCTTGACCATGACGTCCATAAATAAATGTGCACGACCTTATCCCAAACCATGCATTTTTGAATCATCGCCTAGCATCTTAACCAACTTAGCACACTCCACAGCCTTTGCAGCTTAGTTAGTGCCATAGGGTGGACCCTCACTAATGCCTTGTAACCTTCATTAGACAATGTATGTTTGTGACATGAGATTATGATGATGCTTTGGGTCATATATGTTGGGTGGCCTTTATGATGAGAGATTTTGCCTTGTATAATGCCTTTGTGGTTCATAACAGCTATTATGGCTGATCGTTGTACGTCTTGACAATCGTAGCCAGAAACAGTAAAAATTTTCATTTTCATCGATTTTAAACAGAATTTTTCACTGATGGTGTTAAAACGGAAAAATAGATAAATAAATAAAATTCTATTTACTAATGTGGAAACAAGTTCCAAATATAAAGTAATAACTATGTGAACAACTCCAACAAGGGCATCACCCCACAGCCATTGCAGCTTAGTGCCATAGGGTGGACCCTCACTATGGCATGGGATTATGATCATGCCTTGTAACCTTCATTAGACAATGTATGTTTGTGACATGAGATTTATGATGATGCTTTGGGTCATATATGTTGGGTGGCCTTTATGATGAGAGATTTTGCCTTGTATAATGCCTTTGTGGTTCATAACAGCTATTATGACTGATCGGTGTAGGTCTTGACAATCGTAGCCAGAAACAGTAAAAAATTCCATTTTCATCAATTTTAAACAGAAATTTTCACTGATGGAATTAAAACAGAAAAATAGATAAATAAATAAAATTCTATTTACGAATGTGGAAACAAGTTCCAAATATATAGTAATAACTATGTGAACAACTCCAACAAGGGCAATGATACTATGGTTTTAGAACGGAAAAATAGATAAACAAATAAAATTCTATTACTCCTGTGGAAACAAGTTCCAAATATAAAGTAAGACCTATGTGAACAACTCCAACAAGGGCATGATATTATGCCATTTAAAAAAGATAAATAGATTTGCACTTTCCAAAGATGTGTTAATATGTATTAATTATTGGCAACTTAAATACACACATATATACAAGTTGAAAAGATTTGTTAATATGTGAGGCATCAAAATCTCAGTGAAAATAACCATTTGTGTGTAGGCATAAAAGCACGCATTCTATCCAAAACTCCAATAAATAATCCCAAAAAAATTATTTGTCCTAGTTGTTTGGACAATGATTAGACCACATGGAATTATTCGGTAATTGTTCGAGAGCCACTAATTTCATGAGTGTTTTCCTTATATGCCCTTGATACATTCATAGCAAGAGGACTTTAGGGATTTTCCACTCTTTCATGCCATGTTGTTTGTGAGGGAAAGTCTTTCCATCTTGATATGTATTGAACTCATTTTGTTGGTGAACTTCACATGCCATTAGATAAGACTAATTAATCTTAATTATTAATGATTCTAAAACAATCTATAAGTATACCATATTTTATCATTTTCTTTTGGTTCACCGTTTTTCCTACCCGATGGACCATTCTATACGCATTTGGCTACTATGGTCTTGACAAGAAATTGTATCGAGATCATGCAATGATCTCCATGAAAAACTTTGTTATTTCTTTTGAGGCTTGTGATTTTAGGAACAACTTGTTAGGAGATTGTTGTGGATTACACCTTGGATGGTGTTGGTTCTTGCACTTCGTTGGAGCACCATTTATGTGATCCTTAGCTTGTGGTTAGTAGTCGAGTCACAATAGAGCTTCAACATCATTTTGTGCCGATTGGCTTAATGACAATTGTTGTAGGATGGAGTATTCTTATATAATACTGCTATTATGAATACTGACAAAGATTTTGTCAAAGAATAAATTTGCCAAAAACCAAAACTGACCTAAATCTTACAAGTTGCTTTAAATTCTCTGTTAAAGGTTTGCCAGTATTATATATTGAATGTTACAGTCCTGGCTTGTAGCAACCGCAAGTATAATCAGAACCAATATCTTACTATTATCGTAATTGCGTGTATGCTGCACGAACAACAACCATGCATTTACATGTCCATAAATTTTATCTTCAACGCTACAATTCTTTGCCAAATGAACAGAGAGAATATGGAAACATACCTCGGGGTAGTCACAGGCGAGCCTGCGCATCCGCGTGGATTCATCACCACAGGAAAACACCCATTCTCAAGCGCTTTACGCACAAAACCCCTGACAAATACGTCGTTGCTTCCCTCCACCGTTCCCGGAACGAGCATAACCGTGGTGTCCAGCCCTTGCTCCCCCGCCAAGTCCAAATTTGCAGGCCAATCCAAAGATATCACGCCGCCGTCTTCGGCACTTAAACACGTCCTCTGATAACAAAATTCCCCGCCTTCACAAAACCTATCATCCGAATTTTTCGGAATCCTACTTTTGCCAAGATAACCGGTCGACAGCTTAACATAATGCCGGTTATCTTTCATCAATTTTTCATTCACGTCGTCGTTTTTAATTGAAATCGACGGGCACCGGAGCACGACATACCTGTTGAACGCCGTGGGGCTCGTGAACAGAACCCAGTCCCCTGCAAATTCTCCCCCTCCCTGCGGCCCCGCCAACCGCGGCCTCCACAAGTGGACCGCCAACCCCGCCAGAAACCCTAGCCCCAACGCAAGTACATCGAAAGAACCAATAGAAGACATGAAATTTGAGAAAAATTCATCGCAGTTGAGAAAGGCAGGACCTCCGACGAAAGGGTCACGCGACGCCCTCACTTCAGCAGGCTTCAGGTTCTTCGCCGACTGAATTCCAGTCGGTCCCGGGTTCGAAACTCCTAACGGCCGCCCGAAGGCGCGCCGAACAAGAGCACCCTTCTTGTTTTTGCTCCGTGAATTTCTGCCCGAAGCGGTTATAAGTATTTTGACCGAAAACCTCGGAGAACCGTAGCAGAACTTCCTCTTCAGCGCCGTAGCCTTGGATGCGCCATACGCGGGTCCGAGATCCATGGCTAGCCCTCCCCTCTCATGTGACCATGCTCTTACGACGGGGTCTCATAGAACGCTGAAAGTTTTATCGTGGTACCAGGAGAGAAATCCTAGGAGTGTTTTAGCAGAATTTTTGTCTCAGCAAATTTTCACCTGGAGACAAATTCGAAAATATATAGGAGATGAAGAGAGAGCTGGACAAAACTTGAGATACCACCTGTCCTATAAACGCCTCTGCGCGTGCTCTAATCCTCCGTCCTTCCATTGAACGCCCGCTGACAGTTTTCGGCCTACTTTCACCATGCTCCGCAGTTCAAAAAAATTCAAATCTTTCCGGTAATGATATCAAATTTTATGCCCTACGAATACATGCTTCGCAATTCCAGATGCTATAGTCTCCCACCTGGGACACCCCTGCCTTAGAGCCCTGACTCCTACTCTTCTGAACAAAATTCGAAAATTTGTAGTTCTTGAAGCTGTTTTGAGGCGGCAAATTTGCCGTCACAGCAGCGAATTGTGCGCATCTTGTGTGAATTGAGCTTGGGAACTGTCGGAATACGGATTCCACCTCTTGACCTCGATGTGCCGGCGCAGTGGACGTGTGGGACTGGGAATTGGAAAGCCCTGGAGTGACGTGGACGGTGGAAAGGGGTCCGTTGATCCATATCAGGAATGGACAACATGATGGCGTGGACGTTTATGACCCAATATCTGCACGTCGCACACCTTTCCAGGAAAGCACACGTCGACACATCAGATGCGAAATCGATAGATTGCGAAGGATTTGGACGCCAGAGGTCTGGAAAGGCCGATGGGGCAAAGTTGCAGACTGAGGTTGTCTCGTATGAACTGACGGACGAAAATAGAGGGAGTGAATAATATTACTAATTATGAATTATGATTGCCTTCCGTGTCACACTGCACGTTTTGTCATGTACGTTTATATTTTAAGCTGATTTGATAAGTTCTCATCGTTTCTAGAAGACTAAGTTCTCGTTTCTAGAAACGTTTATATATTAAGCTGATTTGATAAGTTCTCATCGTTTCTAGAAGATTAAGTTCTCAGCGCTTATTCAAATAAATTTAGGGAAGAAGTGATTTATTTAGGGAAGCATGAACCAAAAAAAATTGGAAGGAACTAAGCGTAAAAATGATGCAAATTGAAAATAACATAACAGTTAATCAGTGGTTGGAGTATTCAAAACAACTGTATCAGCGTAGTAACCAGCAGGAGACACCCCTTATTATCATTGTCAAAAAAAAACTTTTTACAATTGAAGACATTATTCAAAGGATAAAAAAGTTAGCAACTGGTAAAGCCCGTGACATAGACAATCTTCAAGCAAAGCATATAAAATGGTGGGTAGATATCTTGGCACCGCAAATCAAAGAAATTTTCAATGAGGTCATACAAAATGGCTTCCCTACTGAGTGGACAACTAGCTTGACCATTCCTTTGTTTAAAAGTGGAGATGTAAATAATCCCTCAAACTATCGAACTATCATGATCAACCCTCTCTTTGCAAAGTTGTTTGGGAGTATGATAGAACGTAGGATCAGCATATGGGCAAAAGAAAAGGGAAAGAGAGCAAAGGGGCAAGCAGGTTTTAGGCCCAAGCACTCAACTATTGATCACTGTATCACGCTCAGACACATAGTGGAAAAAATATGGGACAAAAAAGAGGAAGTTTTTTGTCGTTTTGTAGACTTCAAAAAGGCATTTGAAACAGTGCCAAAGAAATAATTATGGAGCGAGAATAGAAGAGCTAGAGGTTCCAATTCACTACAGAGCGAGAGTTCACGGACTATATGAGCATGTAAAGGCTAGAATCAAAACACAGGAAGGGTTATCTGAATGTTTTGGTAGTGACATAGGTGTCATACAAGGTTGTCCTCTATCTCCGACCTTATTTGGGTTGTACATTGACAAGTTAAAAGAATGGATAAACAAATTTGGGGGAGAGGGTGTGCATTTAGCCAAATATGTGGTAAAACTCATGTATGCAGATGATGTAATTCTTGTGGCCAAAACAACCAAAGATCTAGAAGATCACCTTCAAGCTCTAGAACTCTTTTGTAAAGAAGTTGGGATGGAGGTGAACACGAGCAAAACAAAAATTATGATTTTTTCAGCAAAAAAAGAAGCAACAACTCAAATTTCAGTTTGCAGGAGAACCGCTTGATGTAGTAGTAGAATACAAATACCTGGGCATAGACTTTCATGACAAACTTAATTGGAATACATGTAGGATGAAAAGAACTCAAAGTGGCTAGAGAGACTATATGCACTTCAAAACAGGTGTAGGAATGCCGAGTTGTGGGACTGGAAGACCACCAAGGTCTTATTTGGCCTACTTGTTACACTGGTTATGTTGTATGGTTGCGAGGTGTGGGCTAGTGGCACAACAAATGCAAAATGGAGGCAAATAGAAAGGATTCAAAAATATCTAATCACAAACTTTCTCAAAATTAAGGCCATAACCCCTTATGAAATTATTCTAACTGAAACTGGAATGTTCCCTTTAGAAGCAATTGCTATGACCAAGCTATTATGTTACTTGAAAAAAACAGAAAACATAACAAATGATAGATGGCCTAGAGCAGCTAGGGACGAAGAGTTGCATAGGCGAAAGAATACGTGGATGAAACAAAATCGGAAATGGATGAAACGTTGGGAAATCAACATAAATGAATGCCCAAATGTCAACAAAGACAAAAAATTATGTGAATGAAAAGTTCAGAAGTGGAATGTGGAAAAATGCAAGCAAGAAAAGACAATATTATATTGCGAATTTTAACCCAACGTATGACCATAAGGAAAAAGCGTATATAGGTGTTGAAATCAAGTGGAAGGAAAAAATACTCATTGCTCAGATAAGGACTAGCTCTCATAGGCTTAGATGTGAAACAGGGAGATGGACAACGCCCAAAGAACAATGGGAAGAAAGGATATGTACTCTATGCGACATAGGGCAGTAGAGACAGAGGAACACTTCATCTATAAATGTCCGAGTTTTTCAGATATCCGTGACAAATACAAAGAAACACTTGGGAACGAGTTTATTACAGATTTATTTGAAGACAAGAAAATAAAAAAAGTTGGAGAATTGCTAACACAAATCAACAGGAGAAGGAACAACCTTCTCAAAGATATTAAAGATCATATGATATGATTTGAGTAATTGTACTTCCATATTTGAGGTCCCATAGACCATATTTGGGTCTCGCGGACGTAATTAAAATCTTTCATTTCATCATTTCATTTCAAATCGTTTTTAGAAGATACATAGGTTTAAATTTTGGGTAGCTTGTTTGTAAAGGTAATAATATGATCTGAATTTTTTTTGAGTGCATGCTAGACCAACGATGACAGTACAAAACTCGAACGGCTGGTGGTCCCCTTCATGCTAAGTCAATAATAACAAGGTAGAATAGGTTTGATGGAAGCAATCCATGTGGTTTGAACCGTGTGCTACTAAAACAAGTATGGTTGTGACCAACTCTCCTATATAAACCAAAAAAAAAAAAAAAGTTTTCATCGGTTTCTTTCAAAGACAAAAACACATTAGAGATGTTGTCATCTCTTCCCATATGAATGATTTGCCTAAAGACTATTGGAACCACTAAGCCTCCTCTATCATTTTGAGAACTATTAAGTTGTCAATCAATGAGCCTTTACTACCATTTGGAAGACTTTATTCTCCCTGCGAGGAATTTACTCTCAAGTCCAAAATATTTTTGCAATCACTCTTATAAAAATTTGGGTATGATTTGGATCAAGTATACATATTAATTAGGGTAAATTAATTTTCATCATGAATCTTGAGCCTTTACTACCATTTGGAAGACTGTATTCTCCCTGCAAGGAATTTGCTCTCAAGTCCAAAATATTCTTCCAATCACTCTTTTGGAACTTTGGGTATGATTTGGATCAAGTATACATATTAATTAGGGTAAATTAATTTTCATCATGAGTCTTGCTATCTTCTCTTGTCAAAGGTACATGAACTAGATCAACCCTTCCTCAAATATGAATTCATGACTTCACTTTTTGGATCCAAGGTGTCAAGCTTCCCATGAGAATATATTCAACATGCAATATTGTGGCCATAATCTATCCTTCAATATAAAAAAATAATATAGTTTAATCATCCATAAATAGGTAAGTTTTTCTAAAATTAGTCCCTATGGTTAGAAAGGGGTCTATAGAAACAAGGCATGTCGTGTATCAACCACACAAAACCTACTTCTCTTGCAACCAAAAAACCTCTACAAAACTATAACATGTTGAATAAATGTGACATGTGGTCCATAATGCTCCTATATATTTGATGAAGATAAAGTCTACCTTAGAACTTGACTCCATATTTTCATTGATATCATGCATATTTATAGATATTTACAAAACCACGGTTGGGGCAAAACCATTGGCCCAAAACTAGGATCAAAGATAAGATAAGGGGCTGATAGATAAGGCTTAACAGGATTTGCAGGATAATGCCTAACAAACTTCTCAAAACCTAACAACCTAATTAATTAAATTTAATTAAAACTAAAGTTTAATTAATATAACAATTGCTATCATTCCTTCCAACCACAAAAGCAGTGGATTCTAATGCATTGCAAAAGGGGGGAGAAAATTTGGAAGAGCACAAGAACTAGAAGATGAGCCAACCAAAATTTGATGCTTCATTAACCTAAGTAAGTCTTCACAAAATATGAAAATATCAATTCCATTGAATTGGGATTGGAAAGAGCTTTCCAACAAGTATATATAAGCCAATACTCATACTAATTTGATGCCTCAATATGCAAGAAAGCAATGTCTTATTGGGGTAGCAAAAATATACGTTGTATCCTAATGCAAAATCAGGGGAGAATATTCCTCAAAATATTTTGCTAGTTTAAAATATTATAAGGTCGTTTGCTTTTTATAATACGCATTTATTAAAAGGGAAAAGAAACATAATAAAGGCTAAAACGCCTTTCCCACAATCTATGTGGGATAAAAGGTTGAAATGAATTCTTCCCACGATCGTGTTAATAGAAACTACAACGTGGAGGTCAAGGGTTATCTTCGAGCACCTATGTGTTGTATGTGGAATGTCTTGTGTGTCCTTTGATGTGTCCAGTTGTTTGGGCATGTTGGCCAAGCCATATGCTTTCCCCTAAAGGTTTGTCACCAAAACCAATCTTCTTGTTGCATGCTTATGTGGATACATGGTGAAATTCATTTTGGAGAGCTGGATCTACTATTTTTATAGTGGGTGCTCTTCTTTGAATGCCTTTCTAACGCAAGTGACTAAATCCATGTCAAAGGATGCAAGTTGAAAAGCCAGAGATTGTCATGTGAGTATTTCTAGAAAGATAACTCCAAAGGAAGCAACATCCCATTTTTGTGTTGGCTTATGGTCAAAAACAAAGGCCTTGAGGGCATGATAATTTCTTACAAATAAATGTGATGCACAAATCGGGTGTTGCAGCATTGCTAGGCTATGGCAGAGGTGGCCAAGATAGGGTCACTAGTGTGGCCATTGGAGCAGAGAAACATGATGATGGCTAAGAGGATCAAGAGGTTGCATGAAAGAATAGTCGAGGCGAGGAGGGTTGACATGAAGGTAGTTAGTGAATTTGGAATCTGCAAAAATGATGGTCGACATTGTGAAAAATGCAAGTAAGGAAACTAGGTCAAGCTAGAGATGGAGGTTGCACTATCATGCTTAGAGGTGTGCATTGGAGGAGCGATGCAATGGCGGTAGGCAGGGCTACAAGGGGAAGCTGATTTCGTCAGGGCAATAGGGGCGTAGGGTCCACCCAATTATGGTTGATGGAGGGTGAAGAAACACTAGGAAAACTCATCGATGTGGGGTGGCACTATAGGGAGCAATACAAGGTGGTATATTTTGGCCATGAGAGGGGTCTGTAAACCTCTAAGGTGCCTTTTATGATAGGAAATATGGCAGAGCTAATAGTCAAAGGCTACGATAGTGAAAGTTGCATCAGATTTAGGGGTCGTGGAGGTAGTTGTGGTGTAATGGTAGCCATAATTCTTGGTGGCCAAGGTCACAATTGCAGGCCAAGATATATCGACGATGATAACCTATGGAAGAACCTTAGATGTAGCGCCTAAGAGTACAACTATCATTAGGAGGATGCACTAAGAAGCCAAGAGTGGTAGAGCCATGAACTGTGAATATCTAAAGGCAATTTTGTGGTTGAAACTTAAGGTAATTGTCAGTTGAGTGGGAAACAAACTAATTTTCTCCATCGATGAAAGATAGGTGCACAGGACATGATATTTAATAGTGAGACCATGTCAAAACTAGAACCATGCAATGATCAATGGAGAGCAAAGGAGGAATTCCCTCATGACAGATTAAAATAGTTAGAAGGTTTGTCAAAGATTTTTTGAACTAAATATCTAGCAAAGGCTAGGCTAGAATAAAATCTTGCACCTATGCAAGCATAGAGGAGGGGACTCCACAAAAGATAGTGAGTTGCTTCTTCTCTCTCTTGATAGTAGTATCATCTAATGGTAAGACAATGGGCTTTTGGCCCATAGATCCTAGTTTGAATCCAAGTGTTGCTTCATTAGGAAACATGTCACACGTCAATTTTGAGTGACTTTTAAGAGTAGTCTTCTTCAACCCCAACAATGAGGTTTTCTTACATGTTAGTCATTTTAGCTATGATCAACATTATCTCGATATAGAGCTCTTTGTCTTCTTGTGTCATTTCTTGCAAAGAGAGATCCTTGAGAGGATCTTGACTAGGCAATATGGTGCCTTTAATGTAAGCAACCCATGGATAGATAAAAGTGCTCTAATACCAACTAATAAGGATAAAGTCTGCCTTATAAATTCCCTCAATATTTTCATTGATATCAAACATATTTATAGATATTTACAAAACCAGGGTTAGGGCTAAACCATTGGCCCAAAACCAAGAGCAGAGATAAGGGCCTAAGAGATAAGGCCTTGTAGAATTTGTAGGATAAAGCTCGACAAACTTTTACGAACTTTACGACCTAATTAATTAAATTTAATTAAACCTAAAGTTTAAATAATATTACCCAGGTGTTGTAGGTGAGTTGGAGAGGAGAGGGAAATCCTCCAAGGGAGGTCCCAGGTTCAAATCTCCACCCTACCAAAAAGCTGAATTAGGTATCCAAAATCCAATTGATAATGTTGGTGCGGGCAGGGTTGGGTGCTACTCCCGGGTGACTTTGACGGTGTAGAACCCCTTGTTTGTGGTCTCTCAGACCAAGGCGACCCCGCAAGGGATTTTTTGCTTAAAAAAAAAAAGTTTAAATAATATTTAATTAATATAATAATCCCTATAAAAATGATCAAAATCTACCAGTAAAACAAGATTAAACAACTATAACCATTGTGGAGAGCTTAAAAATCATGCAATTTGTAAAAAAACATGTTCAAAACGCTTTCGTATGTAAAATATTATGGCCTCCAAAAGTAAACCCTTCATGCAAAGACAAAGCAACCAAAATTTGAATTCAAAAATGCAACTTTTGTAAAACCAACTACGATAAATTTGAGGGTGCCATGTGTCATAAATCATCAAATAAAAATTACCTTTTGTTCTCCACATTGATACTAACTAGGATAATGACTAGACAAAGGGAAAATCATGTTTCACCATGTATCCTCTCCATCTACTCAACATGAAATATAGGGAGATTGGACATGTGTCAAGTATCACCAAATGTTATACACTAGTTGGCATCCTATTTATATTGAAAAAATAGATAACAACTACCTAGGCAACATATTGACAACTACATAAGTTATCTTTAAAATAAATGTAGATTCAATGCTAAGTGGAGAGGCATAGATTTAAATCCAAGACCTCAAGATGGCACAAACATATTACAAGTTTCCTTCTAGCCAATGCATCAACCAACTTTTTGAGAATAAATATAATAAAATAGACATGAGGTCTTGGCCATGCCAATAGGATAATTATTAAATGATTAGCATGACTCCCCACCTTCCATCAAGCAATAAGTATGACTATCTAAATCCCATTGAATATCTTGGTATACTACATAATATTTTTCAAAAGAAATAAATGCACCAAGGCTTTGGAATGCCATAGGCATGGAGGCCTCCAAATTTTCTACATTTGCCAAGTTACCACATGCACTATCCAAATGTGCTACTATAGGATAGTTGGAAGGGGGTAAGAATTGAAAAATGTGGGAGGAACTTGCACCCTCATATCCCACGTAGGACAATTTATTTCATGGATGCCAACTCCAAAAGCCATTCAAAAAGATCCAACCATAATTCATTGTGTGTAGGATATTTATGCACATCTTATGTTGGCCACAACACCTCAATTAGGCTTTGTATCTCACCTATCCATGTAGGAAACCTCTAGAGTGTCTACAACCACAACCAAGTGATGAGTGCATATGCCTCTAATCACTGACACGACTTGTGTACACATACAAATACCTATGAGCTATATGCAAGAAAACACTTGCTTTGGGAAGGGAATCTAAACGACTATGATTTAAGCGACACTGCCAACATAATTCACATTATACAATATTAAGTTAACCACATCCATGGGATCACCTATTTTTAGGGTTAGCTCAATGACAATGACAAGTAATGTAGTCATATGGGATTCAATACCAAGATGATGTTGCTTGAGCAAATGATCATTGCTTATTTGTGAAATCTACTACCCCTCAAACATTGTACTTCAACAAACAATAAATGTACCACCCAAAAATGAAATAAATTTCCATCCATATATCTCACACCTTATTGAGAAACGTCATTGAGTTTAAACTTGTGATGATAAGTCTATCACATTATCAACTTATCATTTTTCCATCCTTTTAACAAGCATAGGAACCATGGTTTCAATTCAACTCCTTCAACTCAACCACCTTGTCCATTGCTTAGCATATGTACTTCATGCATATTTTGCTAATTGCAATGCCTTCCCTAATAGTAAGTAGTTTCACAAACCTTCCATGTGCTCTATTTTCATAACAATCATACGATAGACTACATAATATGCTCATTATAATCACACCTTAGTATAACACACAATTATGCCACCAACTCCATACTCAATGGGCACACAAAGAAAATGCTCCCTAGCATTGCAAACATATAACATAATTCCATAACCTCTACTTACAAATGCAATTATGTGTGCTATAATCTCATATCACAACCCCACTAAGCCTATCCATCTATTTGAAACTACCATCACGGGCTTCATCCATTACATAGGGAAATTTAAATCCTTAAACTTTCCTTGAAAAATATCACAAGGCATCTCTCACCAACCATACAACCTATGGTGCAATGCCCATGTAATGAAGAGCAGAAGGCATTAAGAATCCAAAGTAGGCCATGGAAATGAGAATAGTGCATGCATCCATGCACAATTCCAACCATTGACAAATTTGCCATGCTTGGTCTTTGCACCTTTCAAAAGAACATGAACATCACCTAGTTGGAGAGATTAGTCTAAGTCCTCAACTTTAAATGTATGCCAAAGTTGTTGTCCATGTTGGTGATTCTCATGAACAAGGTATTTAGATGTACTAATTAGGTATATATTGAGGTGGTACCCACCTTAGAGGTATCATCTAATCACATCATCTACACCATCTTGGTTTTGATGTTGCATTGCATACCTTTGGCAAGCAAAAGGCTATATGAGCATCAAGATTTAATTGTATGACCTCTATTATCTAGCACCATTAGATAACACAATGTGGTATTACACCATGATAGTCCATTAAATGCCAACCTATCCCTAATAATTTATATGATGCTTACATAAAAATTTTCTTGTTGTGGTTGCCTTCAAAACTTAAACAACATTGCCTTTTGAAATTGGAACTCCTTAAAACTCAACACACCATCACATTTCAAACTTGGAACTCCTTAGAACCAAAGCTCTCTCCAAGTAAAAGGTTGGGGACTATAGATCAAATCATATAACCTACAAACACACACTACTTTATACCTATTATTGTAGCATATGCATTAATAACAGGGGGTAAATCTTCTAGCGATAAATAAAATTTGCCATACCATTAAGTAGTTTAGTCATAAATCAAAATGAAAAGGTTAAGGTTTGAACTCAACACCTCCACTTGCCAATATTTTTTCCTTAGCCAATGCATTGTCTGAATAGTCGTCTCCTCCTCCCATAATGTTTGTTTAGTACACGTGCATAGTTAAAGCTATGTAGATCAAAATCTCTTTTGTGTTAGTTTAACTTGTGACCCTTAAATTGCTAAATCTTCACATGCATTAGACTAACCATCCTACAAATTTAATATTTCAATATCATAGATGGTCCCTCAATGACCATCCATTGAAATATAAATATTACTTTGGCTGACAATTTGATGAATTTTGACTACAACTAAGTGACAAACATGGCAATTGCCTTGCTTATAAAAGCATTGGTACATTTGAGGCATCAAATGTCCATGTGCACCCTTAAAAAAAAGAGGTCAACATAATTTAAATCCTTACTTGTTGAGTGCCACCCATTGACCTTACCGTTGTGCTACTATAACATCGATGCAAAGCACTGGGGTAACCTAGTAATTAGATATAAGGGATGCCTATGTCACCCATTGAATGTCTATCAACATACAAAACAAAAACACATTGCCACAATTTAAACTATCAACCCATGCCTTATTGTCATTGTGGTTCACTATTATGCCTTGGAGATGCATGGATAATAATGTTTTCCCTCCAATTCATATGCTAACTATGCCTAAGGCTTGCCTACCACAATGATTCAACAACTCACAAAAGCAAAAATCTAATACTGTGATCTAACCCTCCCACTTTTATAACAAGTCAAAACCATATTTAAACTTATAACCTCCAACATGCCATTCAAAGGCCTTAACATTGCACTAACACTCCATAACAAAATTGATGTTGGCCAACATGACAAAAATGACTATGCACCCAAGGTATCAAATGCTTGTGCTTGTATCAAAAGTCAACAATGTTAGCCACCAAGTCTTGAACTCATGATTACTCGTATGCTGGTCGTTTGATTTATGAATGTGTTGTTCTACAAATAAATTTTATCCTTGACATTGAGGTGCCAAAAAGTTGCCTGTCTATCTTGTCCTTTTTCCACCACTAAATAAAGGAATATTTGTGGGAGTATATCAATTTTTGAAATTTTAAATTTCAAAAGTTTAAAGGGAAATGTTCATTTTCTAATGTAAAATTAGATATCAAAATGGTGAAATAACTTAATGTGTTGAACTACGAACTCCCTAAAATTTTGTAAAGAATCCAAAAGTATTGATGATTCATCCACATCTACAAAAACTTTTTCTATACAATCCTTTCTAGAACACAACCATCTTGATTTTGATGTTGCATTACGTACCTATGACAAGCAAAAGGCCATATGAGCATCAATATTCAATTGTGTGACCTCTATTACCTGGCACCATAAGATAACACAATATTTTGTTATGCCACAATAGTTCATTAAATGCCAACCTATCCCTGATAATTTGTACGATGCTTACATCAAAATTGTCATGTTGTGGTTACCTTCAAAACTTACACACCATTGCCTTTTGAACTTGGAACTCCTCAAAACTTAGCATGCCACCACTTATCAAACTTAGAAGTCCTCGGAACCAAAGCCCTCTCCAAGTAAAAGGTTAGGGAAAAGGTATTAAACCATATACCCTATAGACACAAACTACCTTTCACCTATCATGCTAGAATATGCATCAATAATGGGGGATAAATATTCTAGTGATGAACAAAATTTGTCATGCCATAATAAAGTTTAGTCATAAAACAAAATAAAAAGGTGAAGGTTTATTAACACCTCCACTTGCCAACATTTTTTCCTTAGCCAATGCATTATCTAAATAGACAAGTTTCCTCATTCCAAAAATTCTATTTAATACATGTGCACAATTCAAGCTATGTAGATCAAAATGCCATTTGTGTTAGTTGAACCCATGACCCATAAATTGCTAAATATTCTCATGCATTAGGCTAACCATCCTATGAATTCAATATTTCAACTCATAGATGGTCCCTCAATGACCATCCATTAAAATATACCTATTACTTTGGCTGACAATATGATAAATATTGACTACAACTAAGTGATAGACATGGCAATTGCATTGTCAATAAAAACATTAGTACATTTGAGGCATCAAATTCCCATGTGCATCCTTAAAGCAAAAGGGAGAGGTCAACATGATTTTAAATCCTTGCTTTTCGATTACCACCTATTGAGCTTAACATTGTGCTATTACTACATCGATGCAAATCATTGGGATTACCTACTAATTAGACATAAGGACTGCCTATCTTACCCATTGAATGTCTTCTAGCATACAAAACAAAAATGCATTCCCATAGTTTGAACTACCAACATGTGCCTTCCTACCTTTGTGGCTCATTATTATACCATGAAATGCATGGATAACAATGTTTTCCCTCCAATTCATATGTTGACTATGCCTAAGGATTGCCTACAACAATGATATAACAACTCACAAAAATAAGAAGTTGATGTCGTGACCTGACATTGTAACCTCCAACATGCCACTAAAAGTCCTTAACATTACATTAACACTCCTTAACAAAATTGATGTTGGATCAACATGACAAAAAATGACTATGCACCGAAGGCATCAAATGAATGTGCTCATCTCAAAAATCAAAAGAGCCAGCCACGAGGTCTTGAACTCATGATTGTATATATGCTGGCAGTGTGATTTACCATTATATTCTACGAATGCATCCTATCCTTGACACTAAGGTTCTAAAAAGTTGCTTACACAACTAAGCAAATAAATATTTAGGGGAGTATATCAATTTTTAAAATTTAAAATTTCAAAAGTTTAGAGGGAAATGTTCATTTTCTAATTTAAAAATAGATATCAAAATAATGAAATCACGTAAAGTGTTAAGCTATGAACCCTTAAAATTTTGTAAAGAATAAAAAATGATGATTCACCCATATCTACCATAATTTGCTCTATACAACCCCTTTCTAGAACATATCCTATCAAGCAGTCCTCTCTTACCAAACCAATATAAAAGGTTGTTGAACAACTTAAACAACCTATCAAGTGGCTTATATGTCTTTATCATGCACTAAATCCTACTCAAGGATTATCCAAAAATTGGGGGTGATTTGTAAAATATTGACTCTTCTTCTCAATCTTAAAAAATCATAGAAACTACCCTCATCATCAA
This sequence comes from Wollemia nobilis, assembly GCA_028583015.1. Taxonomy (NCBI): domain Eukaryota; kingdom Viridiplantae; phylum Streptophyta; class Pinopsida; order Araucariales; family Araucariaceae; genus Wollemia; species Wollemia nobilis. The sequence continues at coordinate 9,536,077 of JAQPPZ010000672.1, read as the reverse complement.
ATTTAAAGTAGAGAATGAAAAGGACTTTTTTAATTTATAAAAATCTATAAGACATAACTAGTGTTTCTGGAAACTCTAAACAAAATTAATCCACCAAATTGAGCAAAAATACATTTTTTAGAGCATCAATGGAATCAACCATTAAAAGGAATTAAACAACAAAATGAATTGAATGGTAAAAAATAGAAAATAAGATAAACCTATCAATGAATATTTATATTTGTCCAATCAATCTTCATTGCATAATAGATCCTTGTCATTCAAGTTCCCACTAGTATTTTTAAGGAAAAACTCAAGAAACAACCCAACAAGATCTTTCATCATAACTGACTAAAGCCATGCCATCCCCAATTTGATACCATGTTGGAATTCATAATTAATTTATAGTAATTACATGAAACATAACATTTACCACAAGCATACACAAAAGAATAGAGAAGTGAAATAGAAAGATAAACAACAACAAATCACTATAGAATATCACACTATACACTTATGGAACAAATCCATGGTTGGGGGTATTTATAGTATATATCTAATCCTCAAATTATTATTACAATTATATTAACCAAGGCTGACATAAGACTCAAGGTTAAGTCAATTTAACTAAACATTTATTTAAGGTTTAGTTAAAGTTAACCAATCCAAAAATTTAAAGAATATATTTCAAAAAGACATTCATGGAATAATTTGAACTCAATCCCCATTTCCTTATAATTCACTTCCATTCAATTAAGCTTAGAAATTAACCTTCTTTTAAGAACCACTATATTGTACTCAATCATTTTATCCTTTATAATTACTTTTAGTGAATTACCTACAATATGGTTATTAACATAAATTTGTTCTTCGTTTTCCCTCAAAATCAAGGTTGCTTCTACGTGATGTCCCCTCTCTAAGCAGTCAACAGTAATTTGTGGATTAGCCTACTACTGGGTTCCTGTAGGCTAGTGAGGTGATTGGGAACCCTATTGGGTTTGGTTCTTTGAGCTCAATGCGTCGCCAACTTTCTCCTACTTTTTTTGGGAGCATTTCGAAGTTGTGGTTATCACTTTCTATTTTTAGTAACTGACTGTTTTTAGTAAGTGGGCTTCCGAAGACCGATTGGAGTGAGATCATCACTTTCTATTTTTAGTAATTACTATTTATAGTAAGTTGGCTAGTTATTTCATTTGGAGGACTAATATTTAATATCTAATGATTTCCTAAGTTAAATTAAATATTTAACCTAGGCATTTTATTAAATGTTGGAGTTGCCCAGTTCCTAAGTTAAAGTGAAATTTAAATATTAAAAAAAACTGGGCGTTGGACTTGGAGATAAAAGGGAAAGTGAAGTCATTTCGGTGGGGGATCCAGGTTATTTCATATTTTCTCTCTAGCGAGAACTTGCAGCTTGGTGGTAGAGTTTTCATGGCTTTGTGAGGATGAAAACCCTTGCAAGGAACATTGCTTTCGGATGTGAAAGACCATTCCCTGAGCAATCATCAGTCAGTTTCATTCAGAGGCTGAGATTTGTACTTCATTGGTGATTTTTAGAGTGATTTTCATTGCTTCAGCATAGGGTTTCAGATTTCATCAGATTGCTGGTGTGATGATTTTTGGGGTTTATTGTTCATCATTTTTTGGTATGGTCATACCATATTGAGGGTCACAACTCTTGTATCGATTGGTATTTGGTTTTGGGTTTTTTAACTCAAGCTTTGGCAAGGTGGGGCGACCTCTTTGGAGAGTTTGGAGGTGCAAAAAATAAACAACAAAATTTAATATCAACTCACCCTCATGGAGCTACGCTAGGGTTTGAGAGAGGGTTTTGGGTTTGCAGATCAGACCTAAGTGTTGGATGCCATCTTTGCTGTTTGGAGACTATTGTTGTTGATATTTCCTTCATTTTGGATTGTTGTTTGTGGCATCAACTTTAGCTTATCCATCTGTTGTTCTTAATCTTTGTAATCAGCAAACTGGGTAGTTGATCTTGTGCTCCTCTTGGTAATAGACTAAAAAATCCATGCATGTTGTTGGAGATTCATTATTTGATTATGGGAATTCATGAATATTGATTTAATGAAGTTTTAAGTATTTGGGTTTTTTGCTTGCTTCTATATTTTATTATGTTATCATATTGGTTTTCCATATGAACTTTACAAAAAAAATTGCAGAATAGGGGGTGGGTTATTACAGTGGTATCAGAGCCAATTTTTCCTGCCATCCTGTGGAAAAACCTTTGAAACTTGCACATGAGTGAAAGAGAAAAGAGATACACTAACAGAGAACTAAGAAAGGTTTGGCAACCTCCTTGGAATACACTTAGAAGAACCTAGTGGTAGTGAGAATATAGTTGAGGAAATGGTTGATAGAGATAAGGGATGTGTTGTTCCAGAAGACCCTGATGATGCCATGCAGAGGAAGTTTGAATGCATGTTTGAGATGATGTCACAGATGTTGGGGAAGATTAACCAGTTTGGCTCCTTGGTTGTCCCTGCACAGAATGGTGAGTCTAGTTTATCTCAGCCACAAAACCATAACAGGTAAACTAATACAACAGCTACAGGATCGGTCCCTAGACCCTTACAACCTACCTTTACACATAGAGAGGAGACATGGGCCACATAGGAGGTGCATGTTCCTGTGACTAATGACATGATCAAACTTTGGGCTGAGTATTCGGTATTACCAGTAGACCTACATGCCAGTTTATCCATGAATGATTTTATGAATCAGAAGAGGGTTGATAACATGGGCAATGGTAGTAGGATTGATCAGAGGAGACCTCCAACTTAGAGATATTTTTAGCAGGCTTTGGGTAAGGTCACCTTACCTCATTTTTATGGTAGTGATAGGAGTACAACTAGAGCTTGGGTGCAAAAATTAGATAATTACCTAGCTCTTAGGCCAATGCTTGAGGATGAGGCAATCAAGTTTACCACTTTGCACTTGGATGAAGTTGCTCACGAATGGTGGTACCATGGTCTAGTTACTCTGGGACATGGTTTGATCACTACATATGATGAGTTTACCAACAAAATCATTGAGATATTTGACAAAAAATATCTAGAGCTGCATTTCAGAGAGTTAGCCCAATTGAGACAATATGGATCTTTGGAGACATACATTGCAGAATTCTAGAGACTATCGGTTATGGTTCCAAACATCACAGAGAGGAGGCTTGTGGTCCTTTTTAATGAGGGACTAATGGAACCACTTAGGGGTTGGGTGAAAGCTTTTGATCCTCCCAGTTTACAGGATGCAATGAAGAAGGCATGAAACATGGAGTTTGTCATCCCAAAGCATAAAACACAATCCAAGTCTTTTTTGGACAGAAAATATAAGGATAAGAAACACTTTCAGAAGGGTTCCACACAGTAGAAAAATGTGCCAAATAGATTGGATAATGATCAGCTTAATGAGCTTAGAAGGAAGAAGCTATGTTTCCACTATAGAGAACCATGGGACCCATCTCATAAGTGCTCAATCAAGGCCAAAGCTAAGCAGATTGAGTACTTTTCAGCTGATGAAACAGGATCAAAAAATTTAGATCAACAAGCTGATTCAGAATGTAGTGATGAGGAGAGTTCAAAAGAAGAGGTGGAACATGAGCCCAAACCTGAGGGAACGATAGCCCAACTTTCCAGTTTCCAGAAGGTTGGATCCTTCAAGGTTTGTGGAGTTATTAATGGGTAGTGAGTCATTACTCTTATTGATATGGGTGCTACACATAATTTTATAGATGAGGGATTGGTTGCTAAGAGGGGAATTAAAACTGAGGAGTTTGAGGGATTCAAAGTAATGATTGTTGATGGATTTACCCTCACATGCACATGAAAAATTCTTGATCTTCACATTCAGTTTGGAGAGTATGAATTGAGAGATGATTTTTATGTGGTGAGTGTTGGAGGTACTGATGTGGTGCTTGGTATGCATTGGATGTGTACTCTTGGGGAGTTCTATATGAATCTGTAGACTATGGAGATGAAGTTTGAATCAACAGGGAAGCAGATAGTTTTGCGAGGTATGTCAGATGGAGGAGTGAGGGTAGTTTCCCTCAAGAGGATGGAGAGATTATTTCACCATGATCAGGTTGAGTGGGTAGCAGAATGTCTCATAATGCCCAACATTGCAGAGCATCAGAAGAATGATTATCATCCTGAGATACAAAAACTTTTGACTAAACATTCCAAATTTTTTGGTGATATACCTCCAGGGAGACCTCTAGAGAGAGGTATTGAGCATATCATTGAGCTTGAGGATGGATCTAAGCTAGTCATCATTACACCTTACAGGCATCCAAAATGATATAAGGATGAGATAGAGAAAGCAATTAAGGAGTTATTGGATATGGGACACATTCGACCAAGTAAGAGTCCTTTTGCCTCTTTAGTAGTATTGGTGAAAAATAAATATGGGACCATGTGGATGTGCATTGATTATAGAGCTCTGAATAAGAAGATAATTAAAAATCGATATCCCATTCCACGTATAGATGAGCTCATTGATGAGCTACATGGAGCATGCTTTTTCTCTAAGATTGATTTGAGATCTGGTTATCATCAGATCAGAGTTCGTGAGTAGGATGTGGAGAAGATAACCTTCAGATGTCACTTTGGACACTTTGAGTTTTTGGTTATGCCCTTTGGCTTGACCAATGCTCCAACCACTTTTTAGTCTTGTATGAACAGGATATTCAATAGGCAACTCAGGAAATCAGTCTTGATATTCTTTGATGATATCCTTGTTTACAACAGATCTTGGGAGGAGCACTTGAGACACCTGGAGGAGGTGTTGAGTATTCTTGAGTAGGAGTCATTCTATGCTAAGGAGTCCAAATGTGATTTTGGACTAACTAAGTTGCTTTACCTTGGACATATAATCAGCTCAGAGGGTGTTCGTGTTGATCCTGAAAAGATCAAGGTGATTATGGATTGGCCTACACCAACAAATCTCACTCAGCTTAAGGGATTTTTTGGATTGTGTGGATTCTACAGGAGATTTGTTAAGGGTTTCTCCCAGTTGGTAGTCCCACTTATATATTTGACCAAGAAGGGGGTATTTGTATGGTCAGAATCAGCTCATAAGTGTTTTGAACACTTCAAATAGGTAATGTGTTCATATCTTGTACTTGTTATACCTGATTTCTCCAAACCATTTGAGTTGGAGTGTGATGCTTCGAGTGAGGGGATAGGAGTACTATTGATGTAGCGCAAACACCCCATTGATTTTGATATCAAGAAACTAATGGGGATAGAATGGAGTTATTCTATTTATGATAAGGATATGTTGGATATTATGCATGCATTGGCCAATTTTAGACCCTATCTAGTGGGAGGTAAATTCACAGTCAAAACTAACCACAACAGTCTCAAATATTTTCTGAATCAGAGGGATCTTAATGAGAGACAACAAAAATGGGTGAGTAAACTCCAGGCTTATGATTTTGACATTGTTTATGTCAAAGGTAAAAAGAACATAGTTGTTGATGCATTGTCTAGGAGACCATATTTGTGTTCTTTGACTGAGATAGCAACAAACTGGAAGGAGGAAATTATGGTTGAATATGCTAAGGATGATTGGGCCACTAGTGTGATTGAAGGAAATTTGCATGATGATAGATATACCATGGTGAATGGGCTGATTATGTATAAGGACATAATACTTCTGATTCCGAACTCACGTTTCAAGTTGAGAGTTCTAAAATATTTTCATGATAATCCCATGGCTGGTCATACATGTTTTTTTAAGACATATAGGTGGGTAAGAGAAAGGTTTTCTTGGAAGGGACTTAAGAATGAGGTCCTCCAATATGTTTGGGAGTGTCCCATATTCCAGCAGAATAAGGATGAGCACTCTTACCCAGTTGGGTTATTGCAACCCTTACCAATTCCCAACCAAAAATGGGAAGGAATATCCATGGATTTCATCACTGGGTTGCCTAAGGTGCAAGGCAAATATTGCATCTATGTTGTGGTTGATCAGCTTACCAAATTTGCTCACTTCTTTGTGATTTCAGTGATATATATAGTTGCACAGGTGGTAGATCTATTCTTTAGAGAGGTGTTCAGATTGCATGGGATGCCTAGGATGATTGTCAATGATAGGGACAATAGGTTCTTGAGTTTGTTTTGGTAGGAGCTCTTCAGATTGAGTGGGACCGAGCTTACTCCCAACACTAGTTACCACCCACATACGGATGGGAAAATAGAGATAGTTAATAAATGGGTGGAAGGGTATCTCAAGAATTATATTTTAGGGCAGTAGAAGGCTTGGATCAGATGGCTACACCTTGGTGAGTTTTGTTATAATACTACTTATCATATGTCTATTGGGATGTCACCATTCATGGCTCTGTATGGATATGAAGCCCCTAGCTTCATAGATTTTATTTTGGAGGATAGTAGAGTGCCAAGGGCTAGATATTTGTTGTAGGACAGCCAGGATATCATGAAATCCTTGAAGGATAATTTACAATAGGCACAAAATTAGCAAAATATGTATGTTGATCAACATCGGTTAGAGCGCAATTTTGAGGTTGGTGACATGGTTTATTTGAGATTGCAGCCATACAGGCAGTCCACTCTCAAGAAGAGTGGGAAGGAGAAGCTTAAGCCATGGTTCTATGGTCCATTCAAGATCTCCAGGAAGGTTGGGGAAGTGGCATATGAGTTGGAATTATCGGTTGATAGTAAGGTGCACAATGTTTTTCATGTATCTCACCTCAAGAAGGCATTGGGTGGGAATGTGGTTCCTTCTTCCGAGTTGCCACCACTTGATGAAGAATGGAAACTTATCTTGGTACCAGAAGCTATTATTGATACTAGAGAGTATACTCTCAGGAGGAGAGTGATCAGGGAGTTTCTGGTCAAATGGAAGAACTTGCCGGTTGAGGATGCTACTTGGGAGAGTGAGCAGATTTTATAGCATCCAGAGTTGCAATTGCTTGAGGACAAGCAATTTTGGGGAGGGAGGACTGTAATGTCCCCTCTCTAAGCAGTCAGCAGTAATTTGTGGATTAGCCTACTACTGGGTTCTTGTAGGCTAGTGAGGTGATTGGGAACCCTATTGGGTTTGGTTCTTTGAGCTCAGTGCGTTGCCAGCTTTCTCCTACTTTTTTTGGGAGCATTTCAGAGTTGTGGTTATCACTTTCTATTTTTAGTAACTGACTATTTTTAGTAAGTGGGCTTTCAAAGACCGATTGGAGTGAGATCATCACTTTCTATTTTTAGTAATTACTATTTTAGTAATTACTATTTATAGTAAGTTGGCTAGTTATTTCATTTGGAGGACTAATATTTAATATCTAACGATTTCCTAAGTTAAATTAAATATTTAACCTAGGCATTTTATTAAATGTTGGAGTTGCCCAGTTCCTAAGTTAAAGTGAAATTTAAATATTAAAAAAAAACTAGGCATTGGACTTGGAGATAAAAGGGAAAGTGAATTCATTTCGATGGGGGATCCAGGTTATTTCATATTTTCTCTCTGGCGAGAACTTGCAGCTTGGTGACAAAGTTTTCATGGCTTTGTGAGGATGAAAACCCTTGCAAGGAACATTGCTTTCAGATGTGAAAGACCATTCCCTGAGCAATCATTAGTCAGTTTCATTTAGAGGTTGAGATTTGTACTTCATTGGTGATTTTCAAAGTGATTTTCATTGCTTCAGCATAGGGTCTCAGATTTCATCAGATTGTTGGTGTGATGATTTTTGGGGTTTATTGTTCATCATTTTTTGGTATGGTCGTACCATATTGAGGGTCACAACTCTTGTATCGATTGGTATTTGGTTTTGGGTTTTTTAACTCAAGCTTTGGCAAGGTGGGGCGACCTCTTTGGAGAGTTTGGAGGTGCAGAAAATAAACAACAAAATTTAATATCAAATCACCCTCATGGAGTTGCGCTAGGGTTTGAGAGAGGGTTTTGGGTTTGCAGATTAGACCTAAGTGTTGGATGCCATATTTGCTATTTGGAGACTATTGTTGCTGATATTTCCTTCATTTTGGGTTGTTGTTTGTGGCATCAACTTCAGCTTATCCATCTATTGTACTTAATCTTTGTAATCAACAAACTGGGTAGTTGATCTTGTGCTCCTCTTGGTAATAGACTAAAAAATCCATGCATGTTGTTGGAGATTCATTATTTGATTATGGGAATTCATGAATATTGATTTAATGAAGTTTTAAGTATTTGGGTTTGTTGCTTGCTTCTATATTTTATTATGTTATCATATTGGTTTTCCATATGAACTTTACAAAAAAAATTGCAGAACGAGGGGTGGGTTATTACATTCTAACTAGGACATCCTTACTTTTAGTAAAGCTTCAATTATGACTTTATTCTCTTGCTACCTAAATTTTCCTCATGGGAATTATTTGTTGATTGATTTTTAAGATCTAAAAGAAATTTAAAGGTGAGACTTATTCTTTGCTTGGACTTACTCCTTGCTCATGCTCATTGTAATTTGAGTTCACTTGTTTTATTGTTTCTTATCTTACTTGAAAACTTCATAAAGTAAATATTAAATCCTATATAATTTTTTTTTATAAAACAATAAAATTTAATTTTATAAATTTTTTATTTTTAATTCAAATAACGATGAAAAGTTTGTGAATGTGTAAAAAAAATATTTATTATTTATTTCAAACTAATAAATTATTTTAATTTTTTTTATAAATAATCAACATTTTAAACATTAATATTTTAATTGTCGTTATACACATATAAACACTTTTTTTTTTCTAGAAAACAATGGGTTGTACTTGGGTCCCCTACCCTTGACAAATCACAACTCTCTCCTTTAAAGCTTGAGAGTTTACAAACATATTCAATTCTCATCTCAATTGAGATGCTATAGCTAGATACCTACCTCACTTTTCATAAAATGTTTGAATTCTTGATTTTCATTTTCTAGATCTTCTTCAATTTTATGTGTGACCACAAATATTCCAAAATTCAACATCTTTCTTGACATTTTCCTATAGTAACCTTAAAAATACCAAAACTCCACCTTGCCATCTATGCATTGCATCTTAATAGAGTAATATTTTCAAAACATCGCACTATCATAGTTCATTTAACCGGATCTAGATTGCTAGTTTCCTTTTTGAAGCATAATTATAGCTACATAAAATGTAAAAAATTATTTATATGAAAACACATTAATATTATAAAATAAATCAAATATTAACAATGAAAAACATTAAAGTAAATCTTAATCATTATTTAAATCAAATAATCACTTCACAATCTTTCACTAAAACACCTTTATTAACTAACCTATCTCCATATTTATTTTATATATTAAAAATTCTATTAACTAACTTATCAACACATTTGTTTCACATATAAATACACTTACTTTTTATTATTTTAATAATACAATTTTTTTTTTTAAACTATATATAAATAAATTATTAAATAATAAAATCAATAATATAAGAAAATAGGTAATGAAAACTTTGACTCGTAACCGTTGAAGAAAACAATAGAGATGACCATACCAAACGCCCATTTATAAAATGGAGAGATGACACAAAAATTCAAAGAAGAAAACAAAATTTAAGAGCAACACTTTCAAAGCGCTTTTGGAAAATGGGGATGTTCAAGGTTTGCACATACTTAGTTTTTCTAATGGTAACCTTTTAAATGGTCGAAAATATGTCAACTTGGGACTCGTTCCAACGTCTTTCCTTTATTAACAAATTTTGTTTTTTTATATTGAATATCGTTTACAAATATTTACAAATATCAGCGTTCGTTCGAGAGGAATCGACCAACGTTTTTTTTTGTTTCGTTTATTAAGGTGAAGATAGTGGTTAGGGTTTTGATTTATTTTTGGGTTTAGATTTGTTTTTGGAAGTTTAAACTATGGTGTATACAAACAGGATAGTTTGGACGGTGATGGTAGCTTTTGAGTATTTGTCGGTTGGTTGTTTTAGTTTAATGACCTGAAGACTTTAATGTCTTAAAGACTCGAGGTCTTATTGATTTCATTTTGCCCAAAAGATTTAGGTTTATAAAAATATTCTGAGTCCCATTGACTTCATCTTGCCTAAAAAGCTAAGGTTCATAGAGGCATTATCCAATTACTTTATTAATTTCAATAAATTCTCTTCAAAAAAAAAATAGAATTCAATACTTTTATAGGTTGTATTTATGCAGTTAAGTTGCATTTTAATTGTATTTAAATTATTATTTTGTTAATAAATTATATGTGGCTTATAATATGGCCACTCCCATCAAAATACCACACTATTACATATGCTTCAACAACCTTTTTATCATAGTTTTATTTATTTATTTATTTTTCTCTTTTCTTATGTACAAGTTGTTTATTTCCAATGACATTTCTATGTACAAGCTGTTTATTTTTAGTGGCATTTTTCTATGCATAAGATGTTTATTTTCAGTGGTATATTCTTATGCACAAGTTGTTTATTTCCAGTGGCATATTCTTATGTATAAGTTGTTTATTTCCAGTGTTATATTTTTATGTTGGAATTTCATTCCACTTTAATACCTCTTCTTCTTAAATATATTCAACTTTCACGAAGTGCCATATTTCTACAGTATCATTTTATTACAGACATTGTTGAAGACAAGAAGGTGTCATTGGAGAAAATTAATACTCTGAAAAATGTTGCAGATTTATTAATTAAGCCTATGAGTATTGAGAAGTTTTCTTGGTGTAGGGAGACAATGAACTTAGTTGTCCCACACAGTTGAATTTGTGTTCTGTATAGGCCCCATTGCAAAGTATTCAACAAGTGGGAGATTGTTGGATGTGTTCTATCCTTTGCATGAAAATAAAAATAAAAAAGCATGCAGGATTATAAATATTCCTTCTAAGATGAAGATATATTCCATAATCATTTGTTGGGTGTGTTGTATCCTTTGCATGTAAAAAGAAAAAAACCAAGAAAGCCAAAAAGCTAAAAAATCTAAAAGGTAAAAAGATATATCTAAATATAGAAAAGCATGGTCTATAGTTAATAAAAACTATTGTAATGATTCTATATATTGATGTATCCCTCACTAGTTGACCTATCCATCCATCCTCACTTGGGTGGATCATCCAATCTATGCATGGTCTATAGTTGGATTTGATTGGGTGTGAAGCACTAGAATATACACAAAGATATACACCAGAATATGCATATGAATATGAATAATAAATGAGAAGAACATGAGGAGTGGCTTTGGTTTTTTACTAGTTTTTTTTATCAATGTTTTCCAAGATAAATATTTGTGTTCATTGTGTGTGCATATTATTTTTCCTTCTATTTTATGATTATGTTTGCACTAATATCTCAAGAATAGGTTTATCAATCTCTTCATTTGGTATCAAAGTGGGGTTATTGGCTTCAAGGGGACGCCTTTTTTGCAAGGGTTCAACTCGATTTGATAAGAGCAAGGGTATCTTGGGTCTGCGATAAACCTAATTTTTTGAGTGAGTTTTGTGAAGGTGAATTCAGTGTGGAAGAAAGTGGCATGCTTGTTGTACTTGTACTTCTGAAAGGAGTGATGATATGATTTTGGTATCTTTTTCTTGTGTTGTGCTAAGCACAAGATACTTGATTATGTACTGAAATAGAGGGACTATGAAAATTAGAGTGCCATGTCCTTATGAGGTCTTATGTGGGCTTGTTTGTGTATCAAGCTGGAAGGGACTATGCGGGATAGTTTACCTTGTCCTTGTAAGGTGTTATTGGACTACGGCATGGTGGCACTTGGATAATGTTGGAGGAACTATGAGGGCATGCTATTGGATAGCCACAGAATGTTATAGACTCTTGTGCAATGGGTGTGTTGTGTTAAAAGAAGTCATATGTTACTCTTGTGTGATAAGGCGTCATGTTGGAAAGAGTAGTTGGAATTATGTGTGTGCTATCTGGGAATGTTCATACTCTTGTGCGATGGTGGGTTGTGTTGTGAGGGGCAACAAGCATGTATGGTGCTTTATTCTCATGCTATGTGAGGACAAAAGGTTGGCTTTGGAGCCATGAGACGATTTAGGGGTTGTTAGTCGTAATGTGTCTGGATGGCAGGATGGAGACTTTGTAGGCACTGTAGTAATGTACGCTACTCTTGTGTGGTGAGTATGCTATGCTGAAGGGATAGTGGACATTATGGGTTGAACTTGAATGCTATGTGCTTGTTGGTACTAGGAGTTCATGGAGCAGGCGGTTAGCATTGTGGATTCTCTAGTGTATGAGGAGTTTGAGTTGTGCTGCTCTTATGTACAAGAGGTGTGCATGAAGAGGGCAGTAAGCCTAGATAAAGGTTCTTTGTTCTCATGTGATAGAATGTTATGCTCAAGGAGCAGAGGATCTTGTGTATGAATAATTTGTTGGGCTCAAGGCCTGCATGCCTAGTTGAAACCCAAATAGTGGGTTGTGAGTTGAGTCCTGAGGAAGGATTATCAAGAGCATAAGAAGTGCATGTAGTAGCAAGGTACTTGGATGGTATAGCTTAGGTTTGATGGAGAAGCCTGGTTGATGATTTGGCAGCATGCGAAACCATGAGGAGTGTGGATTCTTAGAAGGATCTTGGAAGATAAGTTTCGATCTGGTATGCGAAGTGACTAACAATGGTCATGGGCTTGGATGGAGCTCAAAAGTCACAAGTCAAAGATGTCAATGGAGTCATTGTTGTTGCAGATTCATTAACTAAGCTTGTGAGTACTGAGAAGTTTTCTTGGTGTAGGGAGACAATGGACTTAGTTGCCCAAAGTAGCTAAATTTATGATTTGTATAGGCCCCACTACAAAGTATTCAACAAGTGGAATATTGTTGGGTGTGTTGTATCCTTTGCATGAAAAAAGAAAAAAAGCCAAGAAATCCAAAAAAATAAAAAAATATAAAAGGTAAAAAGATATATCTAAAGATAGAAAATCATGGTCTGTAGTTAAGAAAAGTTATTGTAATGATTTTATATATTGATGTATCCCTCACTAGTTGACCTATCCATCCATCCCCACTTGGGTGGATCATCCAATCTATGCATGGTCCATAGTTGGATTAGATTGGGTGTGAAGCACTAGAATATACATAAGGATATGCACCAGAATATGCATATGAATATGAATAATAAAGAAGAAGAGCATGAGGAGTGGCTTTGGTTTTTTGCTAGTTTTTTTATCAAGGGTTTCCAAGATAAATATTTATGTTTATTGTGTGTGCATATTATTTTTCCTTCTATTTTATGATTATGTTTGCACTAATATCTCAAGAATAGCTTTATCAATCTCTTCAATCTTTCCCAAAGGACTAGGGTTTATAGAAGTATTCAGGGGTCCCGTTGACTTCATATTACCCAAAGAGCTAGGGTTTATAGAGGCATTATCCAATGACATTATTAATTTCAATAAATTTTACCTTTTGCCTCTTCAAAAAATAAGTGGAGTCCAATACTTTTATAGGTTGCATTTATGCAATTAAGTTGCTTTTTTTTGAGTAAAAGGTAAAAATTTCATTCAAAAAACTGATCAGCTTATACAAATCCATTTTGATATCCTACATTTCTTGGCAAGGCTCAAAATGCAAATTTTCTCTTTTCTTTTATCTGCCCAGGATATCTGAATCCCTTGTTATTTAAACTTTACTTCCTTCTTAACTGTATATGTCCTCTTCCAACAAAGATTATTGAAGCCCTCTTTGTTCTTTTTTCTATTCCTGATAGCTTTCATGTTGCATTTGATTCCATAGTTGTGTCCAAATGTCTTGTTCTACCTCTATCATCGAATATTCTTCTTGTACTTTGGTTTGCACTATTTCTAATAACTTCCTTAACATAATCCCCCAGGTCCTCTCTTCTGAACCGAATTTCTCTTTAAAAAATATGTTGTTCTGTTTCAATAATATTTTCCAAAAAATGAAGCCAATCCCTAAATTCCAAGATGTGCTTAGTGTTTTGGATTTGAAGGTGTTATGTGACCAATAGTCCCCAAAATTACTACCGTTAAGAAGATACCATTATGTTTGGCTAAATATGGAGTACCACCAATTCTAGATTGTGTAAGCATAGGAGCAATAAAAAAGGAGGTGGTTTATAGTTTCTACCTCTTGGAAGCATATTACACATCTATTGGGTCCAATGAACCCCTTTATCCTCATATTATCCTGAGTCATAATGCTTTTGTGAGCAACCAACCATATAAAAAAATTAACCTTCGACCAATATTTTGGTTGCCATATTTCTTTCCAGGGATGTTGTTGTTGGGGTTGGTTCTTGCTACTTTGGTGAGCCTTACGGTAGCCTGCTTTCAATATGTAAGTGTCTTGTTTCCCATATCCCCATGGTAGTTGGTCAGGTCCATCTTTCCATAGCCATATTATTTTTTCTAGGATTTCTTTCAGTTCACATTTTTTGGCTTCCTATTCTTCACCTAGACATTGTTCCAAATTTTGTCATCTTCTTGAAGCTGCTAGTTGTTGGCTTGGGAGGATGAGATACTGAGATATAAGAGTTTGGCCATGATTATGAAGAGTCTCTCTGATGCCACTAATATAAGGGTATTGTTTGATAATGGGGGGGGAATTCCCAAGAATCATCCCACAAACTGATTTTTCTCCCATCACCTACTTTCCAATGTAAGTTTTCCTTAATCAATGAGGCCCCTATTTTGAGTATTTTCCATATCTTCGATCCCACACCTGTAACTGGAAACCGTAAGACATCCTTCATTTCATGTGCAAGGTAATATTTAGCTTTTAGAACTTGAGTCCATAACTGATCTAGATTTTTGATCCACCGTCAGTATAACTTCCCTATTAGTGCTAGGTTATTTGTTGTTGCAGGTCTAATTCTAAGACCTCCCTCTTCCTTTGGTTGACAAACTTTCTCCCAGCTTACCAAAGAATTTTTTGATTTTCTTGTGCTCCTAACCACAACAATTACTCATCACTTTTTCCAAATCTTTGAGTATGCTCTTTGGGGTTACTAAAATAGAAAATTTGTAAACTAGCATTGCTTGTAACACTGAATTCAAAAGTGTGACTCTGCCTCCAAAGGTTAACCATATATGAGACCAATGTGACAACTTTGAATTTTTTTTATCTTTTATGGATTTCCAATATTTCTTTTTAAGGTTTTTTTTTTATTAAGGGAATTCCCAAATAATGTAATGGATGTGAGGCCATTGAGAACCTAAGAATTTTTTCTATCTGATCTCTGATTCTCTTATGTACATTAAAGAAGACAAATTTAGATTTTTCTTCATTTAGAAGTTGGCCAGTGGTTGCACTATAGCAGTATAATATTTCTATGATACTGGTTGCTTCTTTTATTATTGCTTGAAGAATTTGACGAAGCAATTGTTCCTTCTCATTAATTTCAAATATAAAGGTTACAATGTGGTTACAAGTTGGTTTAACCAACTCGGTGGTTAAACAACCAAATTGGAGAGCGCCTATGAGCGCTACTTTTGGTTATGCAAATAATGGAATATAACAACTTATTCTAACATCCCCCCTTATTACATTATTGGCAAATCCCAATTGTATCTCAAAATTTTTCATATTTGATACGTCCAAGTGCTTTGGTAAAGATATCTGCAACTTGCGCATCAGTAGGAATGTATTGAAGTTGTATATGGTGCTTTGGAACTTCATCTCGAATAAAATGACATCTGGTATCAACATGTTTGGTACGTTCATGAAAAATTGGATTTTTGACAAGGTTCAAAACACCTTGGTTGTCGCAAAACAAATGAAGAGGAAGATTCTTTGGAAGGCCCATGTTTGTAAGAATGCGACTTAACCACATTATCTCCATGATCGCTTCACTGGTCGCACGATATTCTCCTTCGTAGAAGATAAAGCAACCACATGCTTGTTTCTTGTTGTGCCATGAGATAGGTCCAGATCCTAGATGAAAAACATATCCGAGAGGTGGATTTACGATCATCAAGGGATCCAAAGATAATCCGAGTCTCGTGTATCCCGATAAGAAAAAATTATTATTCTGTCTATATTCCGGACCATAATTTGTAGTACCGTGAACATAATGAAGAACTCTTTTTGTCGCTTTCCAGTTGACTCATCTTAGGCTCTTGCATGAACCTTGAAAGATATCCCACAAAGAAACCGAGATCCGGTTCTGGTATTTGTCAGATATAGGAGACTCCCAATCAATTGGCGATAGAGAGTACCATCTACCTGAGGTGACTCATCATATCGAGATAACTTAAGTCCTTGCTCCATTGGAGTTGCTTTTGACTTACAGTTAGTCATCCGATATTTTTCTACTAAAGTCTTGGCATATTTCTTTTGTGTTACTCTAATATGAAATTTTTTTTGAGTAACTTCTAAACCAAGACAATAGTGCAGAAGTCCTAGATCTGTCATATCAAATGATTGCTTCAAGTCATTTTTCACTAAGTCAATCATTCTTTCTGAGCTTCCTATGATGATCAGATCGTCAACATAAAGTACAAGAATCACTATATCAGAACCATTTTTCTTAATATAGAGATTTGCATCTGAAGGACTTCTTATGAAACCATGCTGCACAAGGTGACTGTCTATCTTGATATACCAAGCTCGAGGAGCTTGTTTTAGCCCATACAAGGATTTGATCAACTTGCATACTTTTTGTTCTTGCCCCTCAACCACAAATCCTTCTGGTTGAGTCATGTATACTTCTTCTTGTAAGTCACCATTCAAGAAGGCACTTTTAACATCCATCTGATGCAATTTCCACCCAAACTGAGCTCCCATGGCACAAAGTACTCGAATGGTAGTCATTTTTGCAGTAGGGGCAAAAGTCTCTTCATAATCTATGCCTTCTTTCCGAGCATATCCCTTTGCAACAAGCCGGGCTTTATGCTTATCAATAGATCCATCTGCCTTATACTTCACTTTGAATACCCATTTGCGAGCCTATGGGTTTCTTTCCTATTGCGAGATCGACTAACTTCCACGTATTATTTTTAAGAAGAGATTTATGTTCTACATCCATAGCCTCTTTCCACTCGTGGTTGATCAAGTGCGGATTGAACCGTTGTGGGTTCATTTGTATTCAATGTAGACATATAAAGTTTTTCTCCATCCTCATCTTCTTCCCTGTCATATTCGGTACCCACTGACAAATCATCAAAGTGTTGACAAAGTTCGTCAACCTCTGAAGTAGATTCTTCTACTCTCATCTGTTGAGTCATACTACGAGTACATGGCCTATCAAGAGATAGATCTAGAAGGGATTTCAACTTAGCATCTCTCAAAGTGCTAGTATACCATTTTGGAACTTTTTGTTTTTGTTGTGGAAGTTGAACCTCCTTCTTAGGCTCTTCTTCATCTATGTATACAGTTGTGGATGTGTCTTTTGATGTGAGAGCTTCATCAAATACAACATCTCTACTTACATGTGTCTTCTTGGTCTTAGGATCAATCAATCGATAACCTTTTGAGTACTCATCATAGCCAAGAAAGATACACTGTAGGGTTTTCTCATCCAGCTTCCTCCTTTTCTGTTTTGGAATGTGCATGAATGCTTTACATCCAAACACCTTCGAGATGAGAAATGGAAGGTTTCTTACCACTCCATGCTCCTTGTGGAGTCTTCCCTTGTAGAGCTCTAGTGGGTGCTCTATTTAGGAGGTATGATGTTGTGTTTACTGCTTCCGCCCAATATTGATCCTCAAGATGTGCTCCTTTTAGCATACATCGAACCATTTCCATAATGGAACGATTTCTTCTCTCTGCAACTCCATTCTGCTGAGGTGTATAGGCTGTAGTCAGTTGTCTTTTGATCCCATGTTTCTTAAGAAACTCTAAAAACTCTTCAGAGGTGTATTCCCCCCCTCGATCTGAGCGAAGGGTTTTTATCAAACATCCCGACTCCTTCTCAACAAGTTTCTTGAATTGTTGGAAGTAGAGAAACGCTTCTGATTTCAACTGAAGAAAGAAAACCCACATCTTCCGTGAGTAATCATCAACGAATAGTTGAAAATACTTTTTCCCACCATAGCTGGTTGGCATAGGACCACACAGATCGGTATGTACCAGCTCTAAAGGTTTTGCAGCTCGAGAGGAGCTTGCTTCAAAAGGCACTCGATGTTGCTTCCCTGCTAAGCAATCTGAGCAAATCGGTAAGATAGATGAAAGTGGTGGAAGACCTTTCACCATCCCATATTTGTATAATTCAAGCAAATATCCAGAACTTAGGTGCCCATAACGTCGATGCCAGAGAGAGGTGGCCTCCTTTGTAGTTGCAACCAAAGCAACATGTGGAGTTGAAAGTGCATCGAGAATGAACAAGCCATGTTTGTAGGATCCGGTTGCAACATGTTTACCATCGTGTGTGATAAAACATCTCTTCTTGCCTTTGACAACTCGAAACACGACATCCATGTTTCTATCCAACATTTGTGTGACTGAAAGCAGATTATTGGCTAAGCCTAGAACATAGAGAACCTTCTCAATTTGACAAATACCATCAGGAAGGGACACAAAAATATCCCCTTCTCCCTTTACCTGATATACTTGATTGTCAAAAATTGTGACTGGCTTACCCTCTTTCTCCACAAAAGTATCAAACCATGATTTGTCCCCAGTCATGTGTTTGCTAGCTCCTGAATCAATATACCATACAACATCTATCTGGGAAGATGAAGTATGAGTCATGAGCACCTTATGTGCTCTTTCAGAGTCAGAATCTGAATCGGACTCAGGAGGATCTGAGTCTGAGTTGGAGTCAGCATAAGCAACATGGCCTTTAGAGTGCTTATGCTTATTGTATTTCTGCTTGTTCTTGCCCTTCTTCTGAGAACCTCTTTCGTTGGATTGCTTGTTTTTGAACCAACACCTGTTGGTGTCATGGTTATTCATATCACAAATTTTGCAATATTTGGTATCCTTTTGCTGATTTTGCTTCCCTTTTCCTTTGGAAGAAGCACCCCCTTTTTGAAACTGGCCTTGCTTTTTACCACTTTGTTGTGTGGAAAGAGCATTATCTAGCACATCATCTTTCTGGACCTGAGTTGCCTCCTCAGTCTGAAGCAAGTTTACCAGTTCCACAAAAGATACTTGTCTACCAAAAACATTGAGAGAAGTGATCAACATCTTGTAGGAACTTGGTAATGCTCTCAAGATGACAGAGTTCAAGACATCATCATCCACCGGTTTGCCCATAGCATTCAATTTTGCTTTCAAGTCAGCCACTCTGCAAAGGAATATATCAATTGTTTCCCCAGAATTCATACTAAGATTATGTAGTTGAGTTTGAAGATGGAGAATAGTGGATTGATTCTTGCCTTCATATCATCGTGATCAGGGCATCCCGTGCTATCTTACTTGTTTTTGCATCACAAATATGAGGCTGCACCTCATTCGTAGTAGCAAGCAAGATAAATACGAGACTCTTCTTGTCTTTTTTATCCCAAGCATCTTGATCTGCTCTCGCTCGTTGGAGGACGTTTTGCGGTGCAGTCACTACATCCCATAAATCTTCCAACTGAAGTATGGCTTTCATCTTTGTCTTCCATGGAACAAAGTTAGGACCTTTCAACAATTGAGAATCTGAAAGATACTTATGAATTGTGGCCATTATGAAGGTTCCTTATATCACCAAGTGGTCTCCCTTTCTTTATACCTGCCAGATCTTTATACTGTAACTATTCAATATACACCCGCCCTTACGTGAGGGAAACTATAGGTATATATGAACAATATACTACTCAATATGTACTCGCCCTTACGTGAGGGAGACTATAAGTACACATGAGAAGCACAATATATTGAACATAGGCGATACTGAAAGGGCATCGTGTTGTTAATGACACCTACCATAGAAAGTTTTATTTCGCATGCGTGGGGCGTAACTTCCCCTAAACACTTTGGAAAAAAACTTTCGTCAGGATTTACGCCTAACAACAATCACGATGTGGGTATGAAATGAGAAAAAACAAAAAACTGGTTTGCCTTATTTCTCCCCGACGATTTATAGAGAACAAGCTCATACGTCGTTGTTGCAGCTATATTAGGCGACGAATACAGTAGTCCAAAGCACGAAAACATTACCTGTAAGTGTGGACTAGAGGTATCTCAAATACCAAACGTTGCTGTGCAATAAATTGCACAAATAGGGTATAAATTTGGGGTCTTATATTTTGTTTAATTCATGATTGTGAATGCAAGAAAACAAAATATTTAAATGCAAAGGAAACAATCATAAATGCCCACAAATTTTAACACCTATTACAAATCTAGCAACTATTCTGCCAAATAGTTTGATTTTCCCCCTTTATCTGACAAATTTGCAAATGAATCATGAGATCTCCCCCCTTCGAATTGCAAATGAGACAAGGATTGGTAAAAAAAATACCAAATTTTGGAGCTTGGCAAGGCGTCAAATGACCAATTGCAGCGTCAAGGGCATCAAAAAATGAAGCCGTCATCAAATAACGCTGCGCAGGGCGTCAACAAACCATATCCGCCATCAAAACTATGCAGGGCGTCAACGAACCACATCCATCGTAAAAAAAAACTGTGCAGGGCCGTCAACAAACCATATCTGCCATCAAAACTGGGCAGGGCATCAACAAACCATATCCACCGTCAAAACTGTGCAGGGCGCAACAAACCTCCCCTCAGGGACTCGAACCCGAAACCTGCCGCAGACTAGGCACCGCCCTGACCACGTGAGCCAGAAGGCCCGATGGGAACAAGCGTGCAACGGGCAATATTTAAAGCCTCACGGCTGGAGAAGAAACAAAAAAAAATTATCCCACATGGCCTATGCGGCCACTATGGGGGGGTTTAAACAAACTGAAAGCACCTATTGCTTTCGGTTGCCTTCGGGCAACCACCCCCAGCCTGTCCTTTTGCCTCCTCAACCGTCCCATCTCCCCGAACCGTCGTCCTGTCTGCGTCCCGTCCGCTGTGTCGGTGTCCTCGGTCTGCGGTCTGTCCTTGGTCTGCGTCCTGTCTGTGTCGGTGTCCTCGGTCTGTGGTCTACGTCCTATCTACGGTCTGTGCGTCCTGTCCGCTCTGTCTGCGCTCGTCCGTCAGGATCCGTCAGTCGCGTCCTGTCTATCCGCTCTGTCTGCGTTCGTCCATCAGTCGCGTCTTGTCTGCGATCTGCATCCTGTCCGTAGCTCTGATGCCATGAAGAATTTGACGAAGCAATTGTTCCTTCTCATTAATTTCAAATATAAAGGTTACAATGTGGTTACAAGTTGGTTTAACCAACTCGGTGGTTAAACAACCAAATTGGAGAGCGCCTATGAGCGCTACTTTTGGTTATGCAAATAATGGAATATAACAACTTATTCTAACAGTTGCTTCCCCCTATAATCCTGTATCATCTACGAATTGTAGATGAGTGATAGTTATAACTCTGTTTATTTGAATTCCTGTAATGTTGTTCTTTGCTTTTTTTTATGTATGAGTCTTCCCAGTCCTTCTGTAAAAATAATGAACAAATATGGAGAGAGAGGATATCCTTGTATAATTCCTCTGCTAGCCTTGAACAGTGGGGAGGGGGTTCTATTGATGAGTACAGTAGAGGAGACTATGGAGATGTATTCAAGTATCCAGTTGATCCATTCATTATGGAATCCAAATCTTGCAAAATTTGATCCAAAAATTTCTAACTCACTCTGTCATAGCCTTGGATAGATCTAACTTCAGGATTATTCCTTTGTTCTTTATTTGGACCATCTAATATATAGTTTCTTGTGCTATTATAATCCCATCTAATATTTGTCTACCCTGCACAAATCCCCATTGTTAAGGAGATATGATATTTGGTAATATAGATTTTAATTTGTTGGCTATTACCTTGGTGATGATCTTGTAGATCACATTGCAGAGGTCTATTGGTCTATAATTGGTTATATTATCCATATCACATCCCTTTGGAATCAAAGCTAGACAAGTATGGTTGAGGAATTTGAGAATTCTACCACTAGATCTGGCTTCTTCTACTACTCTAGTTATATATTCTCCTATAATATCCCAAAAATATTTGTAGAATTCTATTGGTAATCCATCAGGACCTGGGGCCTTTCCTGATTGCATAAAGAAGATTGTTTCTTTCACCTCTTCTTCTTTGATCTCTTTCATAAGCTCCTCATTATGCTATTGAGAGACTAGTTTGGCGATACTTCCCAAGATTTCCTCCTGGGATTGTTTTGATAGATGTGGATCTGCAGTAAAAAAAGTGGAGAGTTGCTTTTTGCATACCTGAAGTAGTGGTTTCTAGGAGTCCTTCTGCATTTGTTAAAGCATCAATCCAATTATAGCATTTTATAGCTGTGGCCGACTAATGAAATAACTTTGTATTCCTATCTCCTTCTTGAAGCCAAATAATTCTAGATCTATGCTTCCAATAGGTTTCTTATTTCTTATCTAGATTCTCTTCCTCCTGCATTAAGATCTTTTCATGGGAGAGCAATTCCTCTAAAAGGGGTTCCGAATAAATTCTTTCTGCAACTCCTTGCATTCTCTTGACTAGATTTGCTTTTTTTTGCTAAAAATATGATCTTTGAAATTTGCTCCAGTTTTCAATTTATATTTGATATATTTCAATATGGAGTGTAGCTAAAATTATGCCTTTCCAAATGCTGGTTTTCCTTGTTGCCACCATTGTTGAACTAAGTCTGGTAATTCCTGGTTTAGAAGCCAAAAGTTCTTAAATCTGAAGGGGTGGTTTTTGGATTGGGGTATTCTGTTTGTGATATTTACGTATCGAGAAATAGTTGGAAGATAACAGGTTTATGATTTCTGAATGAAAGCTCCATAATTGGTGAATTTCTTCCTCTATCAATATCCTATCTAATCTTGATTTTATTGCTTGGTCTAGTCTAAGTAGTACCACATCCTGGAGGTGGAAAATCAATCATATTTAAATTATTAGCTTAGACAATGAGGAGTTTGTCCTTCTCACTGAGATGATTTAGACCTCATTCTTGGTCATTCATTGACATCTTGACATTGAAGTCTCCACCCACCAAGAACCTATCTTCTGGGTAAGCTTCTCTAATAGCCTGGATTGACTTCCATTGGGTTTTTTGTTCATGCACTTCCTGCTTCCCATAAAAGTTAATAATCATCCAGACTGGGTCTGATTCTCTATCTCTCAATCTGGTCATCAAGATCCCTCTAGATGACGATGCTCTTACCTGCTGAAAATTTTCTCTATTCCACGAAGTGTCCATTCCCTTGAAGAAACCATGGGAAGCTTAGGCCTCATAGTCTCCATTTCTCCAACATATCTTGGATATTGTTTGCATTACTTCCAGTGATGCTCTAGTTTTATGTAATAAAACCACATATGAGTGGTTATCTTCTATCATACGTTTAACAACCAATTATCTAGGGTGACTATTTAATCCCCTTACATTCCATGTGTGTATAATCATCGAGAACCCGTGTTGTATAATATGGCTATGGGTTTAACCACGCCTACCTCTCTCAACTGTTCCCCTTGTATTTTTTCTTTGTTTGTATTTCTACCTACTCTTTGAGAGTTTGCATTTTTCAGCCTTTTCTCCATTTGGCTTATCCCAAGGGTTGGCTTTTCTCTATTTTTATTTGTTGTTTCCATAATTACCTCCTTAGATGTATGTGGCTCTTTATTATACAGTACTAGTGCTCCTTCGATATCTGGTTGTGGCTGCTCTTTATATTCTACCTATTGTTTTTTGGTTGATACAAATTGTACTTGTATGGATTGTCCTTCTACCCCTCTCATTACTTTTAGGTATTGTTGTTTTTTGTATCTGTATGTTGTGGATGATGAACCTCTTTTGCTACCGGTCTCTCTAGATTTTTTGTTTGGTTTAAGTATGGTAGTTCCTATCCTTCCATTGGATCATCTAGCCTGAGGATCTCATATTTTTTGGATGGAGCCCACCTATTTTTTATGTTTCCACATCCATTTTTGTTAATAACATTGATATAATTTGCGAGTCTCCCTCAATTGAAATATATTTCCATCCTTTTTCTACTATAATTTTAATCTCGGTAAGAAGTGCCCTAGCCTCTATGTAGTTGTTAGTTGAAGTTCCATATGATTCTGAATAAGTGAAGAGAATTTTGCCTTCACTATTTCTAAAAACACCACCTCCACTAGCTTTTCCTAGTTTTTCTTTAGATAAACTCAATTTTTGGATATTTTCATTTTACATAGATTGGAGTAGATCCTTTGTTTTAATTCCGTTGTCGTAAATGATTCTTCCATGTATGTTCAAATCCTGTATCCAGGTTATTAGCATCTCTTTTTATGAAATTGAGACTTCCCATTATGAGCACCATATTTATAGACATTATGTAAGAGAGGCAATAATATGGTTCCAAACTTGGGCATGATTTTGAGATTTATTTTTTAAAATTCCATTATTCCTTTCAAGCCATAAATACTAATAAATAATGATAGGGCCAATCCTCTCCTGCAAAGAATACATAAATTTTTAGCTTTGAAATAATTAATCCAAAATTTTATCATCTTGATGGAGCTACCCAATATAATTTCATAATTAAAAAAAATAACCCTAAATGGTGTGAGCAAATGAACAATGAAGAAGTCATTATTTTAATGGATTTGAGGAAGAGGGAAAAAAGTAGAGAGGGGAGGGTCCCGATCCCTTCCCTGCTCCCCCTCCCCTGGTTCCTGCCCAGTCCTTGGCTCTTCCCAGGTCATCCCTCCTTGGGATTGTTTGTTGCAGATGATCTCCTTGAGGGAGATCCTTCTCCTCTTTCTGCACCTCTCCCAGTCAGTCAGGGGTTCCCTTGTTTGAGTTTTTGGCCTGGTGCTTCCCAGGGTTCCTTGCTATTTTTGGGATCCCTTCCCCTTTTTTCCCTTAGGCTTCCCCCTGGGGTTTTTTGCAGGTTTTTGGCGTGGATCTGGTTCCCTGCGGTTCTCTAGGTGGTGGGGGTGATTGGTTGGGTTTTTGACGACTTCCTGGGGTTTCCTTTGAGGTCCTTACTACTTTGGGGGTGGTCTGGGGGGCATCTTTCCCCATTTTGCTAGTGAATTATCTCTGGGATCCTGTGGCTGTTGTTGGTCCCATCCCTGTGGGGAGGGCCCTCTTTGATTTCTTGCTTGGAGGCTTCTTCGTGCTGGTTCTGCTCCTTTGTGGACACCCTAGGCATTTTTTTAGCCTTGGGGGGGGATTTTTCTCTGCCTGGGCTGTTCCCAGCCTCAGTCCCAGTTACCTGAAATTTCTCCTGTGCAAGGATGGGATTCTTGGCCCCTGTTGTTGGGGTTCTCTAGGTTCTGCTACATTTTTCAAATCTTGGGGGATCTGATCTATGCATGCATACCCTGGATCCCCCAAGATAGGCTCCCAAGGATCCCATATTTGTGGTTGTTACCTCTTCCCGCCTGGGATCCCCAGTCCCTGTATCCCTGGTCCCTTAACCTGTTGTCTTTTCCTGCAAGTTGTCCTGGGGGCGGGATTCTCTTGGTGGTGCTTTCTGGTTGCTTCCCTATGGGCGAGATCTCCTCTTTGCTGGTTTTTAGCTACTTCCTACTGGGTAGGATTCCCCATTTTTTTTGGGTAGGATGGTTTCTCGTTGGGCGAGATGGTTTCCCGCGGGGCGAGATTCTCCAAAACCGTTGGGTTTCCCGTTGGGCGGGTTTTTCTCATTTCCTGCTAGTTTTCTCGGGAGGCGGGATTCACTTGGTAGAGGTTTTTGCTACTTTTCGCTGGGCGGGATCTACACTGGGATGGATTTATGCTGTAGCAGGATTCACTCTTTGGTGGTTTTTCGACTGCTTCCCGCTAGGCAAGATTTATATTATAATGGTTTTTTGCCGCTTCCTGCTGGACGAGATTTACACGATGGTGGTTTTCAGCTGCTCCCCACTGGGCGGGATCTTCAAACTTACCTTCCTTTGAAATTGGTGGTTTCCCACTGGGCGGGATTGTTCAAATTTACCTGTTCCCGCTGGGCGGGATTTCTGTTTGTTTTTCATTTTCAGGGTATTGGTGCCTTGGGCCCAGAATTTTGTTGTAATGGCTTATTCTCGGCATGTTATTACCAACTCTTATGTAATAAGGTTTTGGGATCCTAGTTAAAACCCGCTGTAAATACAAACGCTACTTAACAAAAAAAAAATGAACAATGAAGAAGTAAATGGTTTGATGTTTCTAAATACTTCTCACACAAGGCACATATGAAGGGTTCGTAATATCCTCTTCTTCTTCTTTGTAGATTATCTGCTATAAGAATCTTACTTTGAGTTGCTAACCAAATAAATGTTGAGGCCTCAGGGAGAGCCTCTAATGACCAAACATTCTTCTAAGAAAAATATTCAGGAGAAGGAAATTTTGATTGATTTAAATCCTCATATCCCAACTTGATTGAGTATCCACCATCTTTTGATAAGCTCCAAACCAACTCATCCTTTCATGTAAAATTCAAAAAATAAAACTCTTGAAGCATATTTTGAAGTTCATCTACAATTTGTTTGAGTTCTTTCTTTCAACAAGGTTACTAAAATAAATCCATGGTATGGAGTTTTTGCTCATAATAATATAGTATTTGACCTTTGGACCTTTATATGCTAGGCACCATTGAGCCAATGGTTGCCATTTTGAGTCAGAGATAAGAGGATAAGGCTTCAATCAAGCATCAAACAAAAAATTTGCGTAGCTTCCCTCATTGATTTACCATCTAATATGTTTCTTTATCAATTGCAAACTCTTTGATATGAAGTTCAATGTTGACGATCCTTTGGGTAAAGTTCTTTTCCTAAATAATTTTATTGCATCAAGAGAACATATATATTTTTGAAGTAATATTTTTTCCCAATTCTTTCCTTGATCTTTGAATAATCTCCACCCAAGATTTGCACCTAATGCCAAATTCATAAGTTTGCAATTTCACAAGCCTGATCCTTAAATATTATTTCCTTTGCAAACCCTATCCCACTTACAAAGAGGAAACCTAAATTTTTTCTCACAACCTTTTCATAAAAAAACTATTTTAATATCATCAATTTCTGATGGAATACTTGTTAATAGTCTTGAAAGTGACATCATATAAATAGGAATGGATTGCATTGTAGTCTTTATGAGTTGTAGCCTTCTTGCCATGGTTAAGAACTTACCTTTCCAACATGTGAAGCAAGCTTTCATTCTATCCAAAAAATATATCTAAAGCTCCTTTTTATTTCCTTTATCAAACAAAAGAATACCCAAGTAGGTTGATGAAATTTTTTAATTTTAAACCCTAAAATATTTATAATAATTTGTTGTAAATCTAAGGTAGTATTAATAAAAAAATCACAGATTTTGTAGTATTTACCAACTATCCAATAGCCTTCTTATACCATGATAATATAGATTTAAATTCCATGACCTCACTGACTGAGGGATGGCCCAAAAGAAAAGTATAATCAACAAATTGGAGATGATATTCAGAGAGACCATTTTCAACTTGAATACCCTTGATTTTTCCTTCCATTTTTTCCTTTGAAAAGGATCTCCCTAATGCTTATGCCAAAATCATGAATATATAAGGAGAAAGTTGATCACCTTAATGAAGTCCACAAGATAAATTGAAGTAACCAACAAAAGAAGCATTGATAAAAATAGAAAATTTTGCAGTGCTATAACAACATTTAATCCACTCGCACCAACTATAATGAAAGCCAAACTTTCTGAGAATAGTTTGTAAAAAATTTCATGAAACCCTATCATATGCTTTGTTAATATCTAATTCCAAAAGCATACCTGGTTTTTTCATGGAATGAAGAGAATGTATGGCCTCTTATGCAATAATTGTATCGTCAAGAATTTGTTTACCATGAACAAAGTCACCTTGTTCCTCTAAGATAAGACACCCTAGAATTTCCCTTAACCGATTTGCCATAATTTTTGAAATGATCTTATAAATCATATTACAAAGGCTTATTGGAAAAAAATTATCAAAATATTTTCTCACCTTTCTTGGGAGCCAAGGTAATAAAAGTAGCGTTGATATCACTTATTATAACCTTCCTTTTTTGGGCCTCTTCAAGTACAACTAACATATCACTCTTCAATAAATCCTAAATTTTTGAAAGAAAATTATCGAAAATCCATCAGGACCAGGTGTCTTGTTAGGATGGAAAGAGAAAACTGCTTCATGGAGCTCCTCCATAGATATATTCTTCATCAGGTTTTGATTTTTTCCTTGAGTGATAATTGATGGAATATTTTATAAAAGTTTTTCTTGTGCCTCCTTATCTTTCCAAGAATATGACAAAATATTTTTGAAATAATTAATTTCTTCCTTCCTTATATCTTCTTCATCCTCAATATTTCTTCCATCTGGAGTTATAATATGTTTTATATGATGAACACAAATATTTGTTTTTTCTGTAGCATGATTTTTTTGTATTTCTCTCTAGAGTTTTGGAACCAATATGAATCTTCCTTTTTTAATACATTATGATAATAAAAAAGTAATTGTTTTTCTTTCACATAAGAATCTTGATCCATTCCATTAATTTCTACTATCTCTTGTAAACTTTTGAGATTGGATAAAATTTCTTTATTTTATTTTAAAAATGTTACAAAAGATTTGGCATTTCATATCTTCATTTGCTCCTTTAAATATTTCAACTTTTGAACAAACCTGCACATACATGATCCTTCAAATTTTTATTCATCCCATCATAACATAACCACCTAGAAAAAATCAAGGTCTTGGAGCCACATAGACTGGAAGCAAAATGGTTTTGGATGACCATTATTAGGTAACTCACAAGTCAAAAGAATGGGTTTATGATATGATTCTACTTGCAATAAAATAACTGAAAAGATTGTATACTTTGTTTACAACCATTTATTGGATAATAACAATCTATCCAGTTTTTCTACTATATGATTTTACCCAATGCATTTATTATCCCATGTATATCGAAATCTTGAGGGACTAACATCCCAAAGGTCATTTGAATTGACAAATGAAGAAAAATCTTGCATTGGTTTAGACCATCCTATAATACCACCTTTCTTTTCCAAAGGAAATAGAATAATATTAAAAACACCTTCAAGAAGATCACAATAAATCATCATTGTACTTGACACAAATATGTTTTGGTTCTTCCAACATCTTTCACGAGGAATAACTATAGTTGGAGCATATATTTATAACCCCAACTTTTATGTTTTTCTCTTTCCTACAAAACAATCCAATAATCCAATTACTTTTTTGCTTCTAATAGTTGTCCATCCCATTTGCATTTATCTCATATTATTGCAATACCACTTGAAGCTTTTGTCCCATATTATTGCAATACCACTTGAAGCTCCTGTAGATGAAACGCTAAACAATCACTCGTCTTCCAAATCTTCTTAAAAGCATCCTTACATTCCTTACTGCTTAATTTTATTTATTGCATTAAAATAAAATTGCGACTATAACAACCTATTAATTCCTAATAACTCATTTGTTAGGGGTTTTATTCATACCCTTAATACTCCATGATATCATTTTCATCTTCAACACTTTTTATTTTTATTAGTGGGCTTAGCCCCACTTCTTGTTAACCCCTGTGATATTTTTATTTGGCTTCCCAGATCAATATTCTTTTGAGTTTATTTTTTCTATTTGTTCTTGCTTTAATGACCTTTCCCTCCTTCCATTTTTGCCAACACACTTACCTTCATCAATCTCTTCTATTTTTTTCCTATATTTTCATATTGTTGATAATGAGACTTCTTCTAAATATTTATGTTGTCCTAAAGAGTCAAAAGTGCAAGGAATAACCTCATTACCATTTTCTTCTTTATGTTGCCTTGAAAAATCTAAACCGTATAGATGATTCTCCATAATCATTACTTTCTTATGTTGACCTGGAAACCCTAAATTTCCTTGGATATCCTCCATAATATTTTCTTTACTATACTGCTCTTGAAATCCTAAAGTGCAAGGAATACACTCTATACTACTTTCATTTTTATTGTAAGGAGAAAATTTTATGCTACTTGAGGATAATAAAAGTGATTTACCTAGATTAAGCTTGACCTCCTTCATCTCATTTACTTTAGAATTCGCCTCCCCATATTCCTTTGCACCTTTATCTCCTTCTATATTTGAACTTGTGCATTGTACTTCCTCATCCCCCATATCATTTTTTTCTTCTAATGGATGACTCATGTGAACTGTAATGGCCTTTACCATATGATGATGTAGAGGAAATTTTATAGCCACCTTCTTAGGAGTGGAAAATCCTTGATTTAAACTAGCTTCTCTTGTGATATGATCTCCTTGTTTCAAATTGAAGCTACCATCATACCCAAAAATTTCCATCTCTTCCTCCATAATTTTCACTTTATAGTCTCTTGCCATGTATTCTATTTCATGATATCTACGATATTGGAATGCAAAGTTTTCATAATCGACTTGTTGATCGCATTCTATTGATTCGTATTTAATCCCAATCGACTACGATAAAGGTTTAGAAATATTCATGGCAATGGATATTTGAGTGTATACAACATGACTTCTCTCCTTAGGAGATGGTCCCTCCTAGATGAATTCACCTAGAGTACTACCAATATCTTCAAAACCTCCTTCTTGATGTGTTGATAAGGAAGTCCAAAAGGCCTAATCCATATCGGAGGCCTTTTTATAGTTTCTATGTCTAGAGAAAAATTCTCACTCTAGATCCTCTACAGTTGTTGTAGCGGAGCAAAAAATAGTACTTTTGCTTGTGAGAATGATAATGAAGCGAAAGATAGTACCTTTGAAAAATTAAATTCAAGGTTATGCAAGGATTGAAGGTTGCAGGTTGCTGCGTGCTTGCAATGGATGCCAGGGTTTTGAGTTTCATTATGATCTCCAACCCTGGCAGACCAATGCACAACATTGGCACTATAGAAGAGAATGCATGTGATAATAGCTCCTCTCATTCAATTGTGCAGGTTTGTGTATAGAATAGTCCATAAGGTAACCCTCGTTCTCTTGATGTAATTCTTTCATTGCCTGAAGTTGATTATGCATGTCATAGTTTAGAATCACTCACCCTTATCGGGTATTTTGTTGGACGCATCCCTAATGAGTCTTCCCTTAGGGCCTAGGTTAACATAGCTTGGAATCCTCATGGAGTCAAGCTAATGATGGTTCAAAACCTTACAAAGGGATTTTTTTTTATATTTCGCTTTGCAGAAACAACCCATCTATGATTTACGAACATGGCCCCTGGTACATAAGAATATCTCTGCTTATTTTTTCTCCTTGGACCCGTGACTTTTCTAGTTCTAAGGAAAGATCCACCAAAGTCCTTGTGTGGGTGGAATTCCCAATACTCCCTCTACCTTTGTGGCCCTTTCTTAGTTGCATAGCAGCCCCTCTTAGGCGTGTCATTTTGGTGGAGGCCAAAACATATTTCCATTCACACCCTAAAAAATATGTTTGTGTTGAGATTGATGTTTCTCGAGAGCTCAAGGAGTCTATTGACATACAAGTTGGTGACACTGTGTTATCCTAACGGGTTCTCTATATTAACTTGCCCAACAATTGTTTTTGGTACCAATCCTCAGCACACAAGACCTAAGACTATCTCTTGATGTCGCATAACAGGGACAAGCAAAGCCCCACCACACTGAGTGCACCCACTCCTCAACCTTAGGAGGATGGTTGGACATAGGAGGATGGTTGGATGACTATGAGAGGGTGTAAAAATGCACATTTGACTGCTTTTAAAGGTACATAGTCCAAGTTGGCAAATGTCTCACAACTAGTAAAAAATATATGAAAAGGAAAAAGTTGATCCTGCAGATGAGGTTCCTTAGTATCAATAGAGGTATACAACAGTGTTTGCTTTAGAGTCCTCTAGTACATTTTCTCTAGCTAACGCTAGATGCTCTCGCAGCCCAAGAAGGGGATCTATAAAAGAAAATGCTACTCCAGAGAAGCGACTTCATATGACCAATGTTCAGTTGGGCAACAACTATAGTGTGTTGGAGTATCTTAACGGTGGTGAGGATATGTTGTTGGATGCAAAGCCATCATCGATGGAATTGATAGTTCCTTCAGAGGAAGAAAAATCTAAAGTTCCCTCCCA
Organism: Wollemia nobilis; assembly: GCA_028583015.1. Classification (NCBI taxonomy): domain Eukaryota; kingdom Viridiplantae; phylum Streptophyta; class Pinopsida; order Araucariales; family Araucariaceae; genus Wollemia; species Wollemia nobilis. The sequence goes on along the minus strand of JAQPPZ010000672.1, from coordinate 9,504,088 downwards.
TTCTGTGTGGTTTCAACGTTCTCGTAATCCTCGATAAGGAAAAGAAGATGAAGACACTTTACCTGAAAAACAATTTCACCATTTTGGCCCAAATGTTCCAATAATTTTGCAATGGGAAGACATCGATCTGGCCCAAAAATTTAGTAGATGTAAAGCCTAGAGTTACAAGGATTTCTAGTTTAGTTTGCTATGTATTCACCCTTTTAGAGGTTTTGTTCTATAAGGGGTGTTGAATAATTGAGTTCCTGCTCTATTTACAGGGATGTTTTTTTGGATGATGGTGTTAGCCACATGGCATGTTTATCCGCCTCTTTTTTTGTTTGTAAAAATGTATTTTGTTCTTTAATATATGCTTTTTACATCAAAAAATTCTCACTCCAGGTCCTAAATATAATGCATCTTTACCCCTAAACCATGGGCCTCCATCCATTATTTTATTCCTTATTTTTTGAACTGGAGAAAATAATGAGAAAAAATACTTTTGGAATAAAAGTTATGGAGTAATTTGAACTCAATCCCCACTTCCTCTTGATCCAATTTTAAATCTAAAAAAAAAATTGCCAATGTCCATATAACTTACATATAAACCCTCTGGTATTAAGAACCATTATATTATGCTCAATCATATCATCCTTAATTATCATTTATGATGTAGAATCTACTACCTGGACTAGGTTTGCCATAGATTCTCTCTTCCTCATATTGCTAGCGAGGGCAACCATACTTCCAACTTGATCATCCATACTTTCAATAAGGACTTTTACAAATGATTTTCTTTCTATGTTAACATAGATTTTCTTCAAATGAATCCTTTAAATTCTCTTAAGATTTGGAACAAGAAGTAGCACTTGTTCCTTGATCACACTTTGCTTTCTACTTCTTGCTTTCGTACTCACACTTTGTCATCACTCCCGACTCATGCTTGCACTCATTTTTGGTTGCACTCACTCCTGAATTGCACTCACACTCACTTCAAGCTGCACTCACTCTCAACTCATACTTTCTTTCGATTACGTTCATTCTCAACTTGTGGTCACACTCGCTTTCGACTGCACTCATTCTCGAATTGTGCTCACATTCATTTTCAACTACACTTGCTTTCGACTACACTCGCTTTCAACTGCACTCATTCTCGGCTTGTGCTCGCACTTGCTTTTGGCTGCACTCAACTCTTTGATACAATATATATTTAAAATTTTAATGAGTTTACATAGGTTGTTATGAGGGGTCCTGGTCCTCTTGTACTAAGTGAATTTTAAACCTTGGACCTCTCAAAGAGAGGCCAAAACCCTTACGACTATAATAAGCTTGCAACTTTTTAAAATTATATAGTTTTTCAATGAATTTATACAAGTTTTTATAAGAGGTCCCGGTCCCCTCATAATGAGTGGGGTTTGAACCTTGGACCTCACAAAAAGAGGCCAAAGCCCTTATCACTATAGTAAGTTTGAAATTACATCGTCTTTAAATTATTTATTTTATTTTACAAAAATATTTATATACGATTGAAATTGGTTTTACCTAGTTTGATTAGTATTATTTATAAAATTTGAATTTAGGTCTAGAAGTCAAGGTTATATTTATGTCAATTCTTTTTACTTATTATTATTTTTTTTTGGTAATTATTATAATAGATTAACAATGAGTTTTTATAGAGGATCCCAAAACCTTATATACAAAATCAGCCTTGCTAAATAGTGCTTCATGCCTCTTGGCTGGAAGAATAAACCTGTATGCAAAAAAAAACAAAAAGCTGCTAATTTCCCGAGGGCTACAAGTAAGGCATTTTTGCCTGATTATCCTGGAAACCATGGCCATTATAACTGGGAAAACAAAAACTAGCCGGAGAAGCTGGACCATCGAAAAGCATAAGAAGACAACCAAGAAAACTACAAAAAATTCTCCCATACCTGGGAAATAACTTTCCACATTTCTGCTTTCCCGAAGGCAGAATTCAAAGCATACATGTTGGATAGGATCCAAGAAAAATGACTGGACTAAAACAAACCGTTGAAAATCCTGCTGGAAAATTTTGCCCTAGCCCAAATGGCCACTCCGTTTAGTCTTCTCGCATCCAGGATTTCATCCGTACGGTTTGAGGTTCTTCTTACTTCCCTTTCCCTACTGGAAGGGAGGTTTTGGGATAAGCGCGTCACCCATCAGAGAATCAGAGTCATCCTAAAACAACAACCGTTGGGTTCCATTTGCAACATCAGTCACAGTTTCTTTGTCTCTCTTTTCCTTGTTGGGGGGATGGCCCTGCTTCCTTTCACTACCAAAATCCACCCCTCGCTTTTGACTCCTCGTAATTCGAGGGCTAATATTACCAGGCTGGTAACCTCTTCTTCCCAGCAGGTAGTCTTCCAATATCTTTTGTGCCTCGAGAGAGTTTCGGTCATAAATTTTGGGTGAATCGCTCGTGTGGTGATAAGGGGGGGCCTGTTCCTTTTCCTCCTGTGGTCCTAGTTGGGGGCACCCACCACACTGCTCGGAGTTCGGATGGGTGGTGATTTCCTCTTCTGGTAAGGAGGATTCGAGATGGTCCTTGGATGGACCTAGAGATTCATGGCCTTTCGCAAAAGGGTGCTTCGTCTGACCTTCACCGTGCTCCAGAGGGTTGCAGGGATCTCGCTCCTTCTTCCTCAGCTTTTGGAGAGGACAATTGGACTGAAGATGTCCTTGAGAACTACATTGAGGGCAGAAAGCTGGCCTGTTCTCATAAACAATAGCTTGCTTGTGTAGAAAAGTACCCCCAGACCGCAGAGTAATGGAGGATGGGAGGTTCGTCTCCAAGTCCACCAAAACACAAAATCGAGCTTGGACAAATCTAGTTCGAGCTCTGGTGGGAGGGTCTAAAGTGATTAGCTCCCCAATGGACCGAGCAATACCTCTGATTACATTTTCATGCCAGAAGAAAAGGGGAAGACTCGAGAGCCTAACCCATATTAAAGCAATGTTGATATTCTGGGTATCGGGGTTAAAGTCCAAACCCCACTTCCTTAGAAAGAGACTCCTATGGCCCAAGAACCAAGGCCCTCTAGCCAGGATTTTATAGTAGTCCTCCTTGTTGCTCAGCCTAATCACGAAAAAACCTCGGGTTAGGGCAGCTAGCTCTAAGTGACCAGAGGTCCACCATTTGCCAAACGCCCACTTGCGAATGGTCTCCATGTCGGGACAACCACCAATAAACTTATCGATGAGGGTAAATTTTTTGAAATCCACAAAGCTTGAGAGAATTTCCGTCGGGATGTCCAACTCGTCCCGGACGGAAATAACTCCTTGGAGAAGAGCCCGCTTAGGGTTTCAGAGGCCACTGCCAAAGCATATGACTTCCGAGGTCCATCTCCCCGTTTGTCTGGCGGATCCTTGCCGCGACTTGGCAAGGACTCCTCGACGTCCCTAGACTCTGTTTGCCCTCCCTCCACCCTGTCGAGCCCCTGGTTCGACCTACCGACGCTCCCGTGCTCTCCTAGAACAGCCTTCCCGCCCACCGTCATCCCCACCCTCCCAAGAAACCCTTTTATTCAATCTACTGATTATTTATTTGATCAATTTATAAAGTTGATATTTGATTCAAATTGTGTTAAATAATTTATTTAATTTTTTTTTTTAAATATGTAAGATTTATTCTAAATATGGATATAATGTTCATCATAGTCCATGTATTTTCAAGTGTATTATAATATAATTATTTATTTATAAATTTATATACTGTTTTGATCTTATTCAAACCTCTTTAAATAATTTATCTTGGTTTTTATGATTTTTTTTTTATAATATTTTTTATACACATCCACCATGGGATTGAACCCGGTTCACATCACCAATAATGCAAGTAACATCCTTACCAATAGGCCACACTCACGGGGATGGTTTATATGATTTTAAAATATATATTATTATTCAAAACATATATGCACATATATATTTGTTATTTATTATTTATATTTATTTATGGAGGTTAATTTATATAATTTTTTTGAGAGTTTTTATTTTTATTTTGTTTTTATAATGTATAATTCTCAATCTCTAAAGCTTATATTCAAAAGTAGGTATCGATAAAACTTGCAACATTCTATTTTATTATTATAGATAGAGTTTTGCATTCAAAAGAGTATGTTGTTATATTCTATTTTTCTTTTTATTATTTTACTTTTATGTATACAAAATCTCTAATTTTATATATCAAGTTTGACAATGTTTTGGTCTTATAAACTACCTGAATGAGCCTATTTATATTCACATTTACCTTCTTCCATTGTAGGTTATGTGATGCAGACATAAAGGGGATGGATTCTTACTACCAACAAAGGTGGATGAAAATAAATTCATGGATAACATGTGTTGTGATGACAAACTCCTAGATGACATGATCTCTTTAGATGATAGCTTTATTAATGGTAGGGTTTCTTCATACAACAAACCTCAAGATGACAAGGGTGCAATTTTATAAGTTTATGGTATTTAAAACAACAATACATTGCAAGTTCATGATGACAAAGTCTCATGCTCAAGATGACATCCTTGCTATGGCATCAGGCATGATGACATACCTTCAAATGATACTCTCTCCTTTGCATGACAACCTTAATCATGATAATGTCCCTTCAGTCAACATGAATTCACCTAAGATGGAAATGGCTTTGGTGGCAATGTATTATGATGTTGACTTTGTAAAAGACAAGACAAGGGTTCCCTCAAGACAGTGAAGTCTCACGATGATAATGAATTATAACTACAATGCCTTCCATTGGTAATGCTATGCTATGATAATATATTTTTTAATAGATAAGAGGGTTTTGAAAGGACCCTAAACCTTTTACATCATAAAATCTGAGAAGGTGGCAATATCACCAATAACAAAAGAGGAACCCATCCTAAAGGACTGAAACAAAAAAAAGTCAACAATGCAATAGAGAGACCACGAATGACTTCGAGAAACAAAACCTGGTGGACAACCTTGCTAACAGAGATACAACTAGACACAAAAAAATAAGAAAGCAATGACATTCAAATGAGCAAATGTAAACCAAAATAGGATTTACATAAACCAAACAAAATTACGTAAACCAGACAAAGACAAAGAGCCCTTTGGGCCTTCAATCTTCAGGGTTATCTTGCTCTGAGGCTTTCGTAGTTGCTTCAGGGTCAGCGTCGTCATTCATGGTTGTAATTATCTTCCCTGCTTGGAGAAGGGTGGATGACTTAGAGCTCAAAAGCTTGGCCATGCTGACCCAGGGCTTCTTCTTCTTCAACTCTTTTCCAACCTTTGTAGATCAAGTTCGAGTAGAGACTCCTTCTACCTTGATTTTATTTGCCAATCCAGGGGTCACCTCGATGCTAGAATTTGAAAAATCCACCTCCATATTGACCTCCCGGATGTGCCCCTGTGGGACAAGCACCGATAGGGGTCTTTTTTTGTGGGGGAAGGGGTGAAGGTCAGAGATACCTCACATTTGACCTCGATGCCAAAATCAGTTTCTTTATCATCGCTAAGGGCCTCGATTCGTGTTTCTTGGGTATGGATCACTGTGAGAGCTACTCTACCTACTTCCTTCTGTAGAGCAAATCAGTACAGAAGCAAATGGAGACCTTGGAGTTTAGAATGGGTGGACAATCATTCATGAACATTATCAATTGAAATCTCAATGGACTTGTAGAGGTACTTAAAAATGTTAATGTCCCTGACTGACCACATGTGGTTTAGGAAAGTCATATGAAAACTCCTTAGGGGAGTATTGATGTCATCCATTGTAATGTATTCCATAATTAGAACCATAATTTTATTCCAAGGCATAGGAATACCTTTTTGCACAATCCCCCCTTTCTCTCTATCGAGGCGTTTACCCCTACCATGAAAGTGAACAAGCTCACTGGCCAAGATATGCTTGTCTCTATGCATGTTATCACCATCGATTGGGAGCTCTGAGACTTCAACAATTATACAAACACTCACTCTAAATTTTAGCCCTTTAATGATAACTCGCCCCTTGTCCTAGGAGGCAACGAAGTCATCAAAAACAACAGGATCGTTGCCTTGGAACTTTTGGATGAAAGACATCAACTGGAAAAGATTCAAAAACTATTCAACAAGCGTATTAATGTGAAGTGCAGTGGGCTCGAGTAGCACCGTTATTAAGCTATTTATCTGTTTGAGATCCTATCAAACACCCTACTCAGATTGAAATATTTTGAACCAAATGCAAACAAAAGCCAACTTAGAAGGCCAAGAAAGAGAGATAATGTGGGAATTTATGGCCACCCGAGATAGGAACCCTACACTTACCCCATCACACATGTTATCGATGAGGGGTGACTGTTGATCCGACTTCATGATTCAGATGATCATAGGAATGATCACCTCAATCTTGCTAATCTTGGAGAAGCCAATGCGATTTGAATGATGCTTGGGGAAAGGCCACGAAGAGAGAGGGGGTCTATCGTAAAAGGATGAGTCCCACCTTGGGAAGTAATTCCTTTTGAGAATTATGATTGAAGAAAAATATTTCCCATAAGCCCACATCACAATGAATGCATCACACCATGTGGAAATATGAAAGCCGATGTGGATATAGATGCAGTTGGGCTTATGGTTCCACTTATGGAAATGATTCTCGTGAAAAGATCTAGTGAGAAGAGATCCCATGTGGGAAAACCAGACCCTAAGGAGACCGTCATGCCGCATGAAGCCTTGCCCTTGAAGGATGTGACACTAGATATAGTTGAGTAAACAAGCCTACAAAAAGGTCAAATTGCCCTAGGGATTTTGATGACAACTTTTTACTTGGTGGTAGTGATTGAATTGATTATGAGGATTGCTCATCATGGGAGAACAATTAGTCAAAATTTCTTGTTCACTTAGAAGGTAGTGACATGTATTGCTAAGTACCTACCACCTGGTACAACCCACTTACGTAGCCCAATCAAAGGAGAGTTATTTCGATTTCATGATGATCAGTGAAAATGCCTCGGAGAAAGTGGTTGAACCACACTCGAATATTGTTTTCAAAGGTTGTTAAATTTACCATGACATCCACTGCTTGTTTAATTCCTAATAGGTATGTTGGATAATCACATTTCCATAATTTTTGAGCAATATCTTGGAATCCTCAACCATATTTCATAGATTATCGATGCTAGGCTCAGAGGTAGCTTTGATTGCGTGGATGATGTTGAGAGAGTCACCTTCAACAATGATGTTGGTGAATTTGAGGTGGCTAATAATGGAGAGGCCTTGGTGGAGAGCCCAAGCTTTCACCATGTGGTTTGATTAGATGCCAATGCCCTCAGTAAAGACCAGAATGACTTTACCGAGGTCATCTTTGATAATTCCTCCCCTACTAGCTCTGCCTAGGTTTCCTTTGGAAGCATCGTCGAAATTGAGTTTAGTCCACCCAACTAGGAGGGATCCAACACACCGTCGAGTAGTCAAAGGGAGAAGAGCATCTGCGAACCACCTCTCCAGAGAGGTTAAAGTGGGTAAAAAGAAAAGATTCTATGCCGCCACCTGGAAAGACATCAAAGGGGACAAGATGGAAATTTTTAACAAGGATCTACATGAGATGACAATATATTATGACAACAAACCTATGATATTTAGCATGATAACATTTGTTATATATTCTAAATGGTAGTCTCTAGATGACTCGACAACACTACTACAAGATGATTAAACTCAAACGGTAATATTTGAATGGCGGTTTGCACTATAACCTGTAATTTTTCAACTGTATTTTCTTCACCTACAACCAAAATAATTGACAATACATAGGTCCAAAATAGTAACAATAGCAACAGTCAAATATTCAACTTATAGAAGGAAATAAGGTTACATTTATTATCTTCCCTTAAGGCATTTTAGATTACAATACATACACTCAAACATAAATGGTCCTTCTAAGCACCTTCCCTCACATCTATCTCTCTCTTTGTATCTCTTCTCTATATTTCTTATACTGAATGACCTATCTATTTTTGTACTGGTTCCTCTTCCCTTCCTCTTTCTTTTCTTTTTCCTCTTCTTCAACCTCCTGTTGTTCTCTCTTCTTTAGTATTATCGATTTTTCTCATTCGACCTCCTGTCTATCTTTCTCTTCTTATTTCTACATCTCTCTCTTTCTCTTCTCCAATCTTCCCTCTCTTCTTTTCCTTTATAACCCTATTTTTAAAGGCTACAAAAATAATTACTAAATAGTTTCACCAAATGATTACATAATGACCATTTAATGGTTGGTCTTCCAGCTTCTTACACTGATGCTCGTACATCATACTCATTGGGTAAGAGGGAATGTTCCATGAGCTTCACATAATAAAAAAGATATTATAATTTTAGCTTGTATTTATTCACAAGGCCACCCTTTCTATCTGCTCTTGGCTTTCCTCTAAGACAAAATCTTCTCTTATAGTATATACTTAGCATTCATCTCACCTTGTCCCATTCCATTGCATCTATCCAACCAAAATCAACAAGTATTTTTTTGTCTACTTCCTCTTAAGGCCAACACTTTCATGTGGAGTGATTATGTCATCCATAAATATCACAAGGATGTAAGTTCCAACACCTAGTTACAACATGTCCAGTTTTTGTACATCAACGACAACCCATCCTAGGACCTTCATCCCTTAAACTAATTTATCTCCTCATAAATCTAGTCTCATTGCTTCCTATTTGACCTATATACCTAAGGAATTCATTCCTTGGCCTTATTTATGGAATTATAGGTATTTTCACACCTTTCCCATATCTTCCCAATCCTTTTCCAACATATCCCATTCTCATTAACATGGAGCCAATAATTGTGGTGAGCCTTTCAAAGCACCCAAATTCTTCATCACCACTCTAATATTTTTCATTACTATCATAATATCCTTCATCACACTTTGAAGTACTACTATTACTATCAAACCTAGCAATATGGCCTTCATCCCAACCATCAATGATCTGATGAGGTTCATATTCCTCTACTATCATTTCACCATTTCTTCTCTTTCTCTTTCTTATTATCTACTATAAGAGTCGTTGCACCATCATCTTGATTGTCACTACAACTGGTGACCTAGGCCATATTCCTCTTCTCCATGTTTATTATCTTACTTGTTTCTACATTTTCCTCCACTTGTTTTACAACTTCTCTCAGCAGTACCTTTTCTCTCTTCAACTTTATCTCATAACCCTATAAAAGTTATTTTTATGTACTCAGATACACTAGAGGACCATTGTCTACTTTTTATTTTCCTTTGTCTATTAAAGGACTTAATGTCTATCTCTTTCCATCCTTCTCAATAGTGTAGGTGTTTACCTTACCATCATCTATTGCTTTCCTATCAAACTTCCATGGCCTTTCCGACAAGACATGACAAGAATCTATAGGCATCACATCATAAAGTATCTCATCCTTGTAAGATCAATTTGAGAGTTCACCATACTTAGTTACCAAACTTTAATGCCCCTTTGCAACCATGAGACTCTGTATAAATTTGGGTATTCAATCCTCTACAACCCAAGATTTTCTACCATATTTGTAGACACTAGATTATTCGTACTCCCGTTATCCATAATTACCTTGCAATATTTACCTCTTGACTTACAAATTATTTTGAATATGTTTATTCTCTACTTAGACCCATGCACCTCCTTTTTTGGTTTCAAAAATACCTTTTTTTTTATCATAAGGCATTCTCCATGTTCTAGTTCCTCAATGTATTTTGTTGAAGCAATATTATCTTCATTTGCTTGTGAAATTTGATTACGGGATTCTTTTGCACACCCGCTAGTTTTTTGTACTTGAGGACACTCAATTGCTCTATGTACTTCTTCCAAGCATCTATAGTACTTGCCAACAAAACCAAGTCCTCTTCCTCTACCAAATATACCTTGTCCTCTTGATAATTCAACCTTTTCTTGGGTACTTTGGTTGAAATCACTTTGAGAAGTACTAGTGTTTCCTTACATATGCTCACCTCTACCATTATTTGATTGTTATCTTCCTCTAGAGAATTGTCTTCTTTCTCTTTGATTATTTTTTTGCCTTCATGACAACTTCTTTTTTGCATTTAACGCATATTGGTAGGCTTCTTCTACCATTCTCATCTTCATCATACTAACTTCATCTTGTATGGACAATTTTAGTCCTTTTATATATCTTTCCACCTTCTCATCATATTTAATATGACCCACTCTTATGGTTAATTTATAAAACTCCTTCATATATTTTTTACTTCCAACTCCCTTTGCTTGAGGTTTTAGAGTCTTCTAAACAATCCAATCTGATAATTGGCAAGTAAAAACCTAGCCTTCAATTTGTTTACAAAATTGTTCCATGTTTAGATTATATCCTTACCCTTTTGTTGCCTCTTTGTTTGGGCATGATCCCACTAAATCAAAACATGTCCCTTCAACCTTGTATAGACAATATTCACCTTATTAGGGTTTTCTATAAATTCAAAATCAAAATATTTTTCCATATTCGTGATCCAATAATTGAGTTCCTCATGACTCAAACTTCTTGGCTTCCTTCCCATGTTAGAAATTGCCTAGATTAGTTGTTCTTCTGGATCTTCTTCTTGTCCATCATTGTATACTACTAGTTTGTATGTTTCCTCCTATTCAATATCTCTTACGTCTTCTAATTGAATGCCCTCCTTTTGGTAGTTTTAAGTGTATCTAATCAAGCAATGATTACTCTCAACATATTAGTTATATCTACTGCTTAAGGATCTCTTCCTCATTGTGCTATCTTTTATTTTTCTTGTATCAAACCTTGGATAATAATTGGATTTGATACCAAAATAATGTAGACAAAGGGGGTATGGATTCTTTCTATCAAAAAATATGGATGGAATTCAATTCATAAATGATATGATATCTTTAGATGACAACTTCATTGATGGTAGGGTATCTTCAGATGATACATTGATGACAAAAAACCTCAATATCACAAGATGCAAGTTTATAATTCAATGGTATTTAAGATGACAATACATTACAACTTCATGACAACAAATTCTCATGCTCAAGACGACATCCTTGCAACAACATCGAACATGATTGCATCAGGATTGATGGCATACCATTTGACAACACTCTCTCATTTTCATGATGACATTAATCATGATGGTATCCCTTTAGTCGACATGAATTTTCCTAAGATAACAATGGCTCTAACGACAATGTCTTACAATGTTGAATTTGAAAAATATGAGAGGGTGGCTCTCTCGAGACGGTAAAGTATCACAATGACAATGGAGTATAACTATGTTGTCTTTGAATGATAATGGTACAAGATGATAATATCTTATGATGACAGACCTATGGTATTTAACATGATGACATTTGTGTTACCTTCCAAAATATAGTCTCTAGATGGCCTGATGACACTACCACAAGACGAATGAACTCAAATAATGAATGGTCATTTCCACTCTAACCTATATTTTTCAATTTTATTTTCTTCACCTGCAACCAAAACAACTGGTAATACACAAGTCCAAAATAGTAATAACATCAACACTCAAACATTTGACTCATAGAAAGAAATAGGTTTACATTTATTATCTATCCTTAAGGTATTTCAAATTACAATACATGCACTCAGATGTAAATGGTTTGTCTAAGTACCTTCCCTCACATCTATCTCTCTATTTTTCTCTCTTATCTATATTTCTTATACTGGATGAACTCTTTCTTTTCTTGCTAGTTCCTTTTCCCTTCCTCTTCCTTTTCCTCTTCCTCTTCTTTGACCTCATGTCGTTCTCTCTTCTTTGGCCTCTTACAAATTTTCCTTTTTTGGCCTGCTATTGATATCTCTCTTCTTATTTCTATGTATTTCTATTTTTCCTCTCATTTACCCTCTCTTCTTTTCCTTTCCAAACTCCTTTTTAAAGTCTCTATAAATAGTTAATAAACAATTTCACTAGACGGTTTCATAATGACCATTTGATGGCTAGTCTTCTAGCTTGTCATGCGGATGCTCCTACATGGCATTCACTGGGTAAGAGGAAATTTCCATGAGCTTCAACTCATGAATGCAAATTGATCTTCCAAGCTATTACCATTTTAGCTTGGATTTATCCACAAGGTCACCTTTTATGTCTTCTCTTGGCTTTCCTTTAAGAACAAAATCTTCTCTTATAGAATGTACTCAACATTCATCTCACCTTGTCCCATTCCATCACATCCATCCAACCACAATCAACATGTATTTTGTTGGCTACTTCCTCTACGTGTAAATACTTTCGTATGGAGTGATTATATCCTCCACAAATATCATAAGGATGTAAGTTCAACACCTAGTTGTAATGTGTCTAGTTCTTCCACACTTTGCAACAACCCATCCTACGACCTTCATCCCTTGTACTAATTTCTCTCCTCACAAATATAGTCTCATTGCTTCCTATTTGACTTGTATTTTTAGGATCCTCCATCCTAACATTATTAGTTAGTATTATTAATCATTTAATTATTATATTATTAACTCATAAAGTGAACCATCACGTCTCTTCACCAACGTAGCTTTAGGGTAGATATATATTAGGTTGGCCATTCACACAAATCATCCAAGAAGAAGAATATATATTTGTTTAAACCCATTGGAGGGATTTTCCAAACCAATGCAAAAGATGATTCATATCTAAAAGCGATTCTATTTATTTATTTCTCCTTTATTAAATTATTGTGCTAGGAACCCTTGGTTCCTACCATCTGGTATCAGAGCATTATGGATCCAGCCATATGGGACCAAAAATTTCAGGAAGAAGTTCAAAAATTGAAGGTAAAATTTTAGGAATTGGGGAAACCACACTGGCAACGTTTAGAAAATATTTTTAGTGTGCAACATTTCAAAAATATTATAGAAAATATTTTTAGTGTGCAACATTTCGAAAATATTATAGAAAATACTATTAGTAAGTGCATTGAAAATTTTATGGAAGCACAGGAAAATGAAGAAATTGCACGTGAGGAAGATGAGGAAGATAAGGAATATGAGGAAGCTAAGGAAGATGAGAAATATAATGAAGATGTGGAAAATGAGGATAATGAGCAAGCAATACCCAAAGCACCTGATCACAACAATGAAGGCAATACGGTTGATATGCCAAAAGTGATCGATGCATCAGGCAAGGATGAGGTAGACATTCCCAAAGTGACTCATTATGGCCAAACATGCACTCTACAAGAACTACACTCAATTTCCTCTCCAATAGTGAGTTATCACCACAGGGTCAAACCTATTAAAAAATAAGGCAAAAAGGTGACTGCACACTCCTCCATTGCCTCTCCTAGGGAACAATAGGAGAATGTAGAAGTTTTACCACCTCTTTTTATGCATCATTCTAAGGTGTTCGAAGAACCCCAAGGATTGCCCTTCCCTCATCATCACACATTTACTAATATTTTTGGCAATCCCTCGTTAACGCTTCATCCTTCTCGATATCCCTACCTACGGAAGGATGACATTAAAAGAGTCCAAGAACTTACGCAAATACTTCTTGGAAAACAAAGGACAAAGCTCCTCACTTTGAGCTTTGAGGACAAAGCTCTTTTTAAGTAGGGTGGCATGTTAGGATCCTCCATCCTAACATTATTAGTTAGTATTATTAATCATTTAATTATTATATTATTAACTCATAAAGTGAACCATCACGTCTCTTCATAACGTGAACCATCACATCTCTTAACCAACGTAGCTTTAGGGTAGATATATATATTAGGTTGGCCATTCACACAAATAATCCAAGAAGAAGAATATATATTTGTTTAAACCCATTGGAGGGATTTCCCAAACCAATGCAAAAGGCAATTCATATCTAAAAGTGATTCTATTTATTTATTTCTCCTTTATTAAATTATTGTGCTAGGAACTCTTGGTTCCTACCATGTATACCCAAGGTCTTCATTACTTGGTCTTATCTTTGGCTTTATGGATATTTTCACACCTTCCCCGTATCTTTCCAAACCTTTTCCAACATATTCCATTCTCCTCATTCACCTAGAGCCAATACCTATGGTGTGCCTTTCAAAGCACCCAAATTCCTCATTGCCATTCTAATTTTTGTCATCTCTATCACAATATCCTTCACCACATGCCAAAGTACCACTATTACTATAAACTATGGCAATATGATATTCATCAAAACCATCAATGACCTAATAAGGTTCGTCTTCCTCTACTATCCCTTTACCATTTCTTTTCTCTTTCTCTTTATTCTTATCTATTGTAGGAGTTGCTATGTCATCATATTCATCATTACTATTATTGGTGACCTAGGATATCTGCCTCTTCTCTATGTTTATTCTATTGCTTGTTTCTATTTTTTCCTCCACTTGTTTTACAACTTCTCTAAACACTAACTTTTATCTCTTCAACTTTGTCTCATAACCCTACAATAGTTTTTTTTCTTTACTTAGACACACTATAGGACCATTGTCCACCTTTTATTTTTCTTTGTCCTTTAATGGAATCAATGTGTACCTCTTGCCATCCTTCTCAATAGTGTAGGTGTTTACCCTATGATCATGCACTACTTTCCTGTCAAACTGCCATGGCCTTCCCAATAAGACATGACAAGCATCTATATGCATCACACCACAAAGTATCTCATCTTTGTAAGGATCAATTTGAAAGTTCACCATACTTTTTTTAGTTACCAAAATTTGATACCCAATTTACAACCACAAGATTGTATGGATTTGGATGCTCAATACTCTGCAACCTAAGCTTTTCTACCATCTATGTAGACACTAGATTGTGTGTACTCCTATCCACAATCACCTTGCAACATTTACCTCTTAACTTACAAATTATTTTAAATAGGCTCCTTCTCTACTCGGGATCATGCACCTCCTTTGCTGGTATCAACAATACCATTTTCATCATAAGGGATTCTCCTTATTTTGGTTCCTCTATGTGCTTTGTTCAAGCAATATTATTTTCATTTGTTTATGCAATCTAATTATAGGCTTATTGTCCACACCACTAGTCTATTGTACTTGAGGACATTCAAAATATCTATGTCCTTCTTCCAAGCATCTATAGAACTTACCAAAAAAAACAAGTCCTCTTGAGAATTCACCCTTTTCTTGGGTACTTTGGTTGAAATCACTTTGAGAAATACTAGCTTCTCCTTCTTGCATATGCTACCCTCTACCATCATTTGATTTTTCTTTTCTCTAGAGAACTATCCTCTTTCTATTTTATTATTCTATTTCCTTTGTGAAAACTTTTTTTTTGCCTTTAAGGCATATTGGTAGGATTCTTCTACCATTCTCACTTTTATCATATTAACTTCATCTTGTATGGACAATCGTAGTCCATTTATGTATCTTTCCATCTTCTCCTCATCATCTTCAATATGACTTGCTCTTATGATCAATATATAAAACTATTTTATATATTATTTTACTTCCAAATCCCTTTGCTTGAGGTTTTGGAGCCTTCCAAAAAACCTAATATGATAATTGACAATTAAAAAATTAGCCTTCAATTTGGTTACAAACTTATCCCATGTTTGGATTCTATACTAACCCTTTCACTGCCTCATTATTTGGACACAATCCCACCAAATTTAAGTATGTGCCTTCAACCTCATACAAACATACTTAACCTTAATGGGGTTTAAAATTAAAATATTTCTCCATCTTGAAGATCCAATCAATGAGTTCCTTAGGACTCAATCTTACATTATATGATAGGGATTCAAACTTTGGTTTCCTTCCTATATTAGAAATTACCTAGATTAGTTGTTCTTCTAGATGTCCTTATTGTCTATCACTGTAAGCTTCTGGGTGATCTAATTCCTCCTCTTAATTATCACTTATATCTTCTACTTGAACACCCCTACTTCGGGTAGTTTCAAGTGTGTCTAATAGAGTAGTGATTCTCCTTAGCATCTCAACTATATCCATGGCTTGAGGACCTCGTGGTCTTCCTATTACGCATTGTGCTATATTTCCTTTGGCACATATCAAATCTTAGATATCAACTGGATCTAATATCAAAATGATGTAGATAGAAGGGGTGGATTACTTTTATCAACAAGTGTAGACACAAAATTGATTCATGGATGCCATGTATTATAATGTCAAATTCCTAGATGGCACAATATCTTTAGAGGATAGCTTTATTGATGGTAGGGCATCTTCAAATGATACACTAATGATGACAAACCTAAAGATAATAAGGGTGCAAGTTTACAAGTTGATGGTATTTAAGATGACAAAATATTGCAAGTTTATGACGATAAAGTCTCATGCTCAAGATGACATCCTTGCAACAACATAAATCATGATGATGTTGGACCTAACTACATACTTTTAGATGATACTCTCTCCTTATTTCCATTATGATACTAATAATTATGACATCCCTTCATTTGGTATGACTTTGCCTAAGATAAAAATGGCTTTGAGGTAATATATTACGATGTTGACTTTGCAAAATGCAAGGTGGTAGCTCCCTCATGATGGTGAAGTCTCATGATGACAATGGATTATAATTGTGATATCTTTGATAGATAATTCTATGAGATGACAATATCTTATGACAGTAGACTTACAATTTTAGCATGATGGCATTTTTCATATCTTCCAAATGATGGTCTCTAGACGTCCCGATGATACTAACACAAGATGACTGAACTTAGACAATACTATTTGAATGAAAGTTTGCACTCTCACCTATAATTTTTCAATTGTGTTTTCTTCACTTGCAACCAAAATAGCTGGAAATACATAGGTCTAAATGGTAATAACAACAAACAAAATTTCAATTCATAGAAGGAAACAAGTCTACATTTATTATATGCCCTTAAGGTATATTAGATTACAATACATGCACTCAAACATAAATGGTTTGTTTAAGAGCCTTCCCTCACATATATCTCTATCTTTGTCTCTCTCCTTTATACTTCTTATATTGGTCAATCCCTATATTTTCCTACCGATTACTCTTCCCTTCCTATTCCTTTTCCTCTTCCTCTTCTTTGGCCTCTTATTGTTCTCTCTTCTTCGACTTCTTGTTGATTTTTCACTTTTGGCCTCTTGATCTCTCTCTTTTTATTTATGTCTCTCTATTTTTCTTCCTCTTGGTTGCCCTCTCTTCTTTTTATTTCTAATCCCCTTTTAAAAGGATAATTACTAAACAATTTTACCAGACGGTTTCATAGCGATCGTCTAATGGTTGGTCTTCCAGCTTCTCACATGGGTGCTCCTTCATCATTATGATCATTAAGTAATGTTCCTTCTATAAATATCTATATTATTTATTCTTTGCTATTTATAGTAATTTTATAAGATCCAATGATTTAACTCGACTATTTATGTTTATTCCTACATGGATGGAGAAGAAAGGGGTTGAGTTCCCTTGATATTAAGTACCAAAATTTCTTTTGGTAGCTCCATTAATATATCATTTTATTTATTGTCTTTGTAAATGTTCTATTGTTTAAGGAAAAAAGAAATAACTACCAATTTTTTATCAATAAGAAGAAACATATAGAAAAAGGCTTATCTATTTTAGCACATGTCGTCCACATATTAATAAAAACCCATGTGGGATTTAAATCCTCCACCTATTATAGGTTGAAAGTGGTAATGGTAATTCTATGTTTGTCTTAAAACCTCTAACACCTTAAAAAATCAAGAAAATCATCACCTAGGCTAAAAGATTCTCCTAAACTCTAGATATAATATTCAAAATAATATTTTTGCAAAAAATAATAGAAGAAGATCCCAAATTATTGTAGGATTTATAGGAAACCATTTTTTGAATCTAATATTATTGCTTTTATGAGGCTTAGTCTAAAATCATAGCAAAAATAGTATGAACAAAAAAATAATATTTTGACTTTGCTTCCTAAATTCATAATAAAATCATAAAAAAAGAAAAACGAAATAGAGTTCTATATGTATCCCATATAATAAAAAATTCATCTTTAACCCATGAGGGGCTTGCACAAGTATGAGATGAAAGAGAATGGATAGATTCCATAAGGAACATGATATCATTATACAACTTTATAGTCTCTTAATACTAGGATAACCTTCATCGGATCAACTATAACATCCATTATAAAATTTCCTTGGCTTATTATTAATGTCATTAAATTTAAACAAGAGTTTTATTATTATTTTCACTATATTGGCAAGATGGGTGATGTTTTTTTTTGTTACATAGGAGAGTTGGCTACAACCACTATTTTTAGTAACTGATCAATGCAGGGTTTAAACCATAGGGACTGCATCCACCAAACCTATCCGTCTCATTTTTTTTGACCCAATGTGAGATGGAGACCGTCGGTCGTTCGATATTCATATCGTCGTCGTCGATCTGGTGCGCACTCAGAGGATTCATATCATACTACTACCTTTGCAAACTGGCACCACCAAGGTTTGAACCTAGGTCTCTTCTTAGTAAGTGCCCATCCAAACTAGCACTTACCAATCCACCTAGCCCTTGGGGCTTGGATGGGTGATGTTATCATAGTTGAGCTACTTGAGGACTTTAATTTTTATAGTTATCCTTCACAAGATTCAACTCCATATTTTTTACGTCAAAATTAATATTATTTAGACTTAGAAAATTTTGGAAAAGAGATTTCTCTACCAAAGAGTACAACTTATACACCTTTTTCTTGAGTTGTATGCTCTTGATTTTCTAGACTTTGAGCTCCAAGACGATATATTTATCCCTTATATCTATGTGAATATAAACTTCTAGTTATTCCAAGATTGAGGTCCTTTGAAGGTGCTTAACAATTTTATATAAATTTTTATGTCATTTAATGTGCAATGAGTCTCTTTTTGAGTTCCTATCCATTAACATTTTCAATTATAACCTCCCCTCTACTTGTATCAATATTTTTATATAATGTTGGAGATAACCTAGATCCTTACTTTATTTTAACCAGATTGGCATGATGAGTGATGTTATCATAGTTGAGCTACTTGAGGACTTTAATTTTCATAGTTATCCTTCACAAGATTCAACTTCATATTTTTTACCTTAAAATTAGTATTATTTAGACTAAAAAATTTTGTAAAAGAGCTTTCTCCACCAAAGAGTATAACTTATACATCTTTTTCTTGAGTTGTATTCTATTGAATTTCTAGACTTTGAGCTCCAAGATGATATATTTATCCCTTATATTTATGTAAATATAAACTTTTAAAAATTTCCAAGATCGAGGTCCTTTGAATATGCATACCAATTTTATATAGATTTGTATGTTATTTAATGTGCAATGAGTCCCTTTTCGAGTGCCTACCCATCAACATTTTCAACTATAACACCCCTTCTACTTGTATCAATATTGTATATAATGTTGGAGATAACCTGGATCCTTATTTTATTTTAACTATACTGGCATGATGGCTGATGTTATTAGGACTTAAATTTCTTGTTGGTAGTTTTGTTACTTTGACACATTGAATTTTGTTTGTAAAATTTTCAAGGATGACCGATGAAAAATGCCATAGTTTTTATCATTTTCAATTCGTTGTAATTATTTTTATTATTATTTCATTCTTCTATTTTTGATTTTGAAATAATATTACTGTAAATAAAAATTGAAGATATAAGTGATCTGTAATAGAGGCATGTGTTGAAGAATGCTTTTAGAGGCAAAAGAGTTAGCAAAAAAATGATTAAAAGAAAAAGCGCCTGAAAATGGAGGAGTAAATTAGTTTCACCCCTAGTAAGGGGTGAAAGTCCTTTTCACCCTTTTTAGAGGCGAAGCACAACAAAAGGGTGATTTCACCTGAAATGAGGTGAAAGCAATGAAGAAGTGCTTGGTGTTAAATTAACAGCCGAATTATATGGAAGAAGACAAATTTGGGTGTTTTCACCCCAAATTGGTTTTGCCCTAGAAGAAAGCGAAGGTCAAAAAAAAAGAAAACTTCAAAAGAAGAGGGAGAATAGATTAGTTTCACCCCAATTGAGGGGTGAAAATCACGTTCGCCCCTCTTGAAGGTGAAACGTAATAAATATAAGTAACTTCGCCCCAACAAGAGCAAAGGGGTGAAAGTCGTTAAGTGTAAACAAAACAAAAAATTAAAAGGATGGAGCATAATGCTTTCGTCCCAAATGAGGGGTGAAAGTTATTTTTGTCTCTCTTTGGGACGAAAGACAATATTAAATGTTTTCAAAGCAAGTTTGAAGCAACAAAGTGGGCCCTCTTTTAATACATTTAATGGTTTTGCCCATGGTGGGGTAAAAAGAAAAAAATAAAAACAACACTTGGTGCGAAGCTAAAGGCGTGGTTAACATCAAATGCACCCCTGTTGAGAGGCACCATGTAGTTTCACCTCTCTAGGGGACGAATTCAGGTTTTCAAATGAACTTTGGGGGAAAGAATGTTGCAACGCGCAACCATCCTGAGGCAAAATAGTTAAAGTCAAATGTCACCTCCCAGAGGGGGGCGATAATCCCTGTCACCTTCCTTTGGGATGAAATCAGTTAATTTTGCTACTATTCAAATTGTAATCGTATTTCTATCCTTTTCGATGACGAAATTAAAATACAAGCAAATTCCAAATGAAAACGAAGGTGTTTTCTTTCGGGCATAAGAAGATGATAAGAGGAAGAAGCATTTTAGGGCAAAGTCATCGACATCAGTAAGAAGCCAAACAAGTTACTATTGTCACCCATTATGGCCCCAAAAAGGCTTTACATGCTATTTTTGGGTGAAATCAATGTCTTGCATTTATTCCCAAAGACGTTCCTTCCTAAAGCACCATTCTTGCGGATCTTCTCGGAGAAAGCCTGGGATTGAGCAAATTTAATTCTTGAAGCAATGTAAAGAAAATTCCAAGATTTATGTAGGATTAAGTATTACATTCTTGTTCATTTCCAATGCATCGCCTACTGACTTTACCTCTTTTCAAGATAGAATTAATACTCAATGGGTTTTCTTGGTGAGGGATGAGTTCCAAAGCATAGGTGTAACACAAGTTCAATGACCAAGCTCCCAATCTTCAGGCAAATTTACCGTGTCCCAATGCACCGACACTCGAGGCTGTTTTCCATAATTTAATCATACCGATTTCCCATATGATTCTCCCACTAAAGTAGGATCATTGTTTCCATGAAGAATGTTTTGACTGGAACGTCACTGATGTCGAGGAGGAAATTATTCACGTTAGTTTTTGATCTACCAGTATTTTGTTTGTATGTGCATTAAATGAAAGAGGTGCAATCCTCTATAAATACTAAGCATTTTCATGTAAGAAAGGAGGATGTACACTCTGTAGAATAACACTTCAAGTTTTCTACGTCAATAGAAAGATATTTGGCTTATGGTTCTTTGAATGGTGTTGCATTTGATGATTTTTTGTATGTTATTTCTGAATATATTCATCTCTGTTATCTACTACTTTTAAATTTTGCATTTGAACTTAATATCTACGGGTGATGGAATGAATATTGAAATGCTCTTTGGAAGTTGTCTTTGTAAAACTATAAGTAGTTCCTGTGCTTTCATTTCTATTTTATGATATTGGTTGTTTGATTTGAATTTTGGCTGTTAGTCTATCCCCATCCTATAATTCCGACTTATAGCCATATTTCCCCATTTCTTTCATATTACCCTAAGATTTAAACCAGATTAGATTAGAAAGGGAGCCATTCCTCTCTAGATATTGGTATGAAAGATATTTATTTCCTCCAGAATTTCAATGTTGTATGGGTCTAGGGTGTAGAAAATATAGATTTTGTACTAGGCAAATTCATGACAAACAATTTTTGGCATGCCTGATGGGACTCTCGAAAGGTTCCACTTTTAATAGTATTGAGGTTTGATGTTTACCTTTGTGTATCGTTCCAAATTTTCCGCACCCTTACCTTCAGGCTAAAGGATCCGCGCCCGAAAGGGGGATGCGGGAAGGATGGGACAATACCTCGGACTAAGAGGCCCTTTGAAGGTCCCGCCTCTCGGGGGAGGTGTATTAAGGTGATTTTTTGACGGATGGTGGGGTTCACCAGGAAACGTTTAGTGGCGGTCTCCACGCCTAGGTTGGGAATGTGTTTAATGTGTTCAATTTTATCTTTAAACATTCAAATCCTAGGTTTGGCCAAATGAATCTAAGTTGTTCTATTATGAAAATGCAAATTAAATGAATACAGAAAATAGAATTAAACATAAAACACAGAGAATATGCTAGATGAGAAAAGCCATACCTGATTCCGGATGTCTGATGGAGATTCTAATTTTTGAAGCAGTCCAGATCGCCTCGAATTTGACAGGATCATCTAAAATCAGACAAGATCATCTGAGATCTGACGAATTCGTCAGACGAATTCGTCAGAGACCTGCAAACAGAGAAATAGATACAAAATACAGAAAATGCAGCTATACTGATAAAGGAAAATGATGTGAAATAATAATAAGGATGTTAATAAGATAATCCCGAATAGAAATGCAAGTAAATTACGATGCTTTAATAGCTAATCATGATTTTATTATGCAATTAAACTACATGGGTGAACTCCAAGATGCAGAATAACAAGAAATAATAATAAAACTGACTAAATGCAGAATAAAATAGCAACAAAGTATAGGAAAAGTGCAAACTCTGGGCACTGATTGCCCCCAATGCAGACTACAGTCGAAATCATCTCGAATTTTGATGGGATCATCCAAGATTGTACAGGATCGTCTGCGATGATCTGAGCTTGCTCCGGCTGAAAATCAATGAGGTCCCTGCAAGAAAACTTGGAAAGCACAAATGCAGATGGTAATCCAGGGTATTCTAATGCGCGCAAAGGTCAAGTTACAGGAAAATTCAGCCAGGGGAATGTCAAGGGGGGTCCTAAGGTTTAAATAGGCTTAGGAGGGAGGTTAGGAGGTTGGGGATCATCCCAATTTGGGAGATCTCCAATGGGGAGGGTCTCTAACGGTGCAGACACGCTTCTGCCCAGATTAGAGACGTCGTTGGAACATAATCTAATTATGCACAAATCAGTTTGGGACGAGATCGTCTGGACGTTCTGCTCCAGATGAAATCATCCGATCTGAGGCGATATCGTCTGATCGGAGACGATATCGTCCAACGGTCACAACAAATCCTAAAAATGGCACGAAAAATGGGGAAAGTTGTTTAACAGGCGGTTAACGGGCGGTTCGGGGTTAAAATTGAATTTTGAATTATTACTAAAGTAATTTTAATTATTTGCTAAGGTTTACTGCGCCAATTTTGGGGTGCTACATTTTGCCCCCTCTTTAGCAAATTTTTTGAGGAAAATGCGTTAAAGACGAGTTCTTCTCGATTTACGAGAAAGCAAAAATTTACTCCCATTTTTAGGCGACGATTCTAGGTCGAATCGTACGACAACTTACTATGGTGCCCCCTCCGTGTTTTTACCCAAATCGAACGTTTGAGGTAAAAACGCGAAAAAGCAAAATTTAAAATGTTTTTAATTGTTTTTGAATAAAATTAAGAAAAATAGGGAAAAACCCTAATTCATTGTTACTGTTCATTTTCATTTTCTGGTTTCTGGAGCTCTACAAACAAAATGGTCGAGACAGTGCACAGATCGACAGAGGTCCGATGCGGGCTACGGGTAAGAGTCTAAACTTAGTTTAGAATGCTTTAATTTTGATTTTCTATGCTTTTTAGATTAATTTTGAATGATTTTTGAGCATCACGGCCATTTTTTGGGCCGTCGACGTCGTCGGGACGAAATCGTCTCGATATCGCCGATTTCGTCCAGGGGCGAAATCGACGAAATGGGGACGATTTCATCAAATAAGGGATGATTTCGGCTTGCAAAATCGAAGACGAATTTGCTCAAATTGAACTTGTGTTACTTGCATTTTTAATCACTATTTTATTAATGATTTTTATTGTTTTGTTGTTTATGTTGCAGAGAGGATTACTAAAGAGCAGAGAATGGAAATACGACGGGTTGAGGGATGACTTGGCCACTCTATCTCAGGCAGAGCGAGATCAGTTGGCTCAAGTCGGCTTGCAGCATGTGGTAGATATGCCACAGGTTTCTATAGATATGGGGCTATTGACAGCCCTAGCAGAGAGGTGGTATCCGGGTTCTTCCTATTTTTGGTTATCGATAGGGGAGATGACTCCCACATTGGAGGATGTATGGAGGATTTTGAGGATCCCCATACAAGGATGGCTAATAACTCCCATGGCCAATCAGGGCCACGTGATGATGCGACTATGCGAAGATCCGAGCTTCACCCTAGAGAAGGGCGGAGTGAACATCGAGTCGCTACGCCAGATGCCTGGGGCATCTAGACTGACATAGGTTTTGGTTGGGGTGGTAGGTGGTCTGCTGCTATGCCATCAAAGTGGATGCAGAGTACCATGGCTACTGACAGATGTGGTCTACGACATGAGAGACCATGGGTACAGGTTTGCTTGGGGGAGCTTTGTACTATGCCGATTGTATAGGATCCTGCATGGGGTCGTATACAAGGGCGGCCGATGTCTGGTCATGACATCACTACTACAGGTTTGGTGCTGGGAGCACATCATGGTGCGGAGGCCGGTAGGGCTCCCACTGATAGGGATTGATGGGGAGAGGCCCCGAGCTTTCTACTGGTGGCTCCGAAGAGGGTCACAATGGCGGATAGATCTGCCAATGTCCCGGAGACTACTTGATGACCTTGTCTCCGACTAGATCACCTGGAGGCCTTGGAGAGATCATCCAGGGTGGGCCGAGGATGGACAGGAGCTGGCTCACGTTAGGCGAACCTACTGGCTGAGGATGGAGAGGGGAGAGGTGGAGCTCCACCGCTACGACCGAGTTTTGAGGCAGTTCGGTCTACAACAGGGGATCCCATCTCTCAGAGACTACGAGTTTTCTCGGACCATCTGGGATAACACTATAGTTAGCGGGGCTCTAGATATGCAGCGCTTCTAGAGTCAGGATGCAGATGATGCCCCGATCCAGCCAGTGGATGGGGATGACGCTGGGGTAGCCGATGGCTATGATGCTTGGTACACGAGCATCCGCCCTCCTCGGATGACGAGGGCTCAGGGTCCGATTCATGTAGTTGTGCATCGGATGGGGAGGCGGTGCCAGGCGGCCATTGAGGTGGCACAGGGTCACGATGGGAGAGAGCAGAGGAGGCCACAGGCTCAGTAGAGGCCATGACAGTGGGAGAGGAGGGAGGATAGACCCCCTTCTCCATGGAGAGAGAGGCCACCATCGCCCGATAAGGGCAAGGGTGTGGACACAGGAGAGAGTAGTGAGATGGCTACTCTTTGGGCGGAGACTATCCATCTCCAGGCATAGGTGCAGACTTTATAGGATGAGGCTACACGCCATCGAGCTGAGGCTACACAGCTCAGAGATGAGGTTGCACGCCTCAGAGCATGGAGCGGAGGAGCGAGCACTCAGGAGCTGGCACGGTCGATTGCTCAGACCACGTTCTATCAGGGTATCTACTTCCAGCTGGTGCCAGAGGGCTAGAGGGTACAGCTACCAGATGGCATTGCAGATCCGATCAGGTTGGGTCGTCGAGGACTTCATCTCGATCGATGACTAGGACTCGTAGTACCACACATACTATGATGGGGCCACCTCGTCCACCTCAGGCGGGGGAGGAGATGAGGCTGAGAGCTCGAGGGGTTCTCGAGGCTAGGCTACTGCACTGCATAGACTGAATATATGATTGAGAGGATTGAGTATGCCAAGATGTAGATTGTGGCATACCAATCTAGTTTTGATATGATGTACATATATTAAAAATATATATATATATATATATATATATATATATATATATATTTGATCATATGACTTGTCTTATGTGTTTGTATGATGCTTTAATGTTTTGGTGTGATTGATTTGATGATTCATGTAATTATGTCATTTGGAAATATTATGGTTTGAATGTCATGCTTTTTAAAATTTAAATGAAATAATCTGATGTAAACAAATTGGTTGTTTGTGGGATAATAATAATAAAAAAAGGGACTTTTAACAATAATTTCAAAGGACATTGTCGCTATTATAGACCATTTCATGGAGTCGCCGCTCACTCGGTCGTCAAGCTAATCCCAGTATAGAAATATTGTTAAAAGTAAAAGAGTGCTTAAGAGACTGTCTTAAGACTTTGTTGTGATGATGCAAATGATGATGATGATGGTGATTTGTTTTCAGATTTCCATGAAAATATTATGCATGAAATATATTAAAGATGATTTTTTCTAGGCATAAATTCCTAAGTGTGATAAAATTTTTGAATAATTCCCTAGGAATTATACCATCATTGCAAAATTGAAGTTGACATAATGACATGAAATAGAAACAATGTGCATTGTTGTTAAAGCATAATTGTGTAACATAATGATTTAAGTCACATGTTTTGATGAATTTAAATAAATGGGAAATAAAATTAGTACAATGGTTTGCGCTAGGCATAGAATATTTAGGTATAGACTTATACCATCATCGCGAAATCCAAAGAAGAAATTGATAGTTTTATTGCATGGTTGATTTTTTAATTTTTGAAAATAAACAGATAATATGAAGATGAGGACTTGCGCTAGGCATAAAATTCCAATTTAAGTTTTGGAACTATACCATCGTCGCGAAAGTCGATAATATATATATGATTTGAGTGTATGTTTTGAAAGAAATTTTGATTTTTTTGAAAATGTATGTAGTTGTCTTTATACTAAACAACTGTTCTCAAATAAGAAAATGAAATTATTCCAAACAATTTGCAAAAATATTTCAAAGTATCTTAAAGACAACAGTTAGATTTATAAGGAATCCCATGTGCGTATGTGAGTTCATTACCAATCTTGATTTATCATAATGATACACAAAATCTCTCAAATACAAATGTGTGTGCAATTGCTTTGTGCATTTACCAGTTTTGAGCAAGATAATTTGATACAAGTGATTTGAATTAACCAAATAAGTGTTCATTAACCATGATTTAGATGCATATAACCATACCAAACTACTATGTAAGTCGGGTTATCAAGAGCTAGCTAATCCATAAGCAGACATAGGTCTGTACAAAAGAAGGTCGCTAATGTGACAGACATATCACCACGCTAGGAGTTACCCAAGGCCAAGCGGGTTGGGCACAAACCACTTGTTATGGGGCTTACCTCACAGTTTTCGAATAATTGAGAATTCCAGGGATTCAAGCTCATCAACCCTTCTTTTCTTTTCAATGGGTAGGGAAAGGGATTTTATTGCTTTTGCTTTTGCTTTTCTCTTTTGCTCTTTTTGTATTTTTGCTTTTTTTTTTGTATTTTTGCTTTTGTATTTGAGATAATGCTGAAATAGTGCTGAGATAGTACAAAATGATACTGGAATAATGCTTCTTTTGCTCATAATTTTGTTTGATTTTTCTTTTTCTTTTGCTTCCTATGCTAGGGATACTTGCTCGGATTAGCTGTAGAGCAAGGGATTTTTATTCTGGGTAGGGGTGAGCTTGTCCTTTTGTCAATTCTCAAAGATTCTAGACCATGTGCATGATAGGATAGCAGGGGAAACTTTTCGCTCAAGAAACCACTTCTACTATGTAGCATAGCATGGAAATTACAAATGTAATCATTTTATTGTGAAAGAATATGCTTGGTTTAAGTAAATAACAAGATCAATTCTCTATGCTCAAACTTTATTTAATTAAATTTTGTGGACTTTGATATAAGAGAGATTAGTAATCATGCCAGATAAAATCAAGATATTTATTTTTGTGTTTGCAAAAGTGAGGGATTCCAAATAAATGCTAATTTATCCAAGATAATAAGAAAATATAACTGCAATACTTTAAGAAGAAATATATACAACAAATATTTTTGAGGAGTTTGATAATTTTGACTCTCTCTTCTTTATTTTTTTTTTTGGTTTTTTTGTTTGTTTTTGTTTAAATAGTTATATATATATTTTTAAAATGAGACAACATGCAAAATATATACAAATGAAATGACTAAATTTTATGCGTAATATCGCTTAAGATGCATAATATTCATAGGTTCTTTTAAATCTTTACCATCTAAGGTAGCTAATTTGTATGCTCCCAATTCAAATTTAGCAATGATAATATATGGTCCAAGCCAGTTGGGCTCAAATTTACCTTTAAGGTCTTTAGTTGCATTAGTATTTTTTTATTTTCTTTTAAAACAAGGTCATCGACCTCAAAGGATCGATGACGAACTTTCTTGGCATATGATCTTTTAAGCTTGTTTTGGTAGGCACGAAGATGCTCCAAAGCATTGATGCACTTTTCATCTAGGAGTTCCAACTGACTGAGTCTGCCAGCTCGATATTCATCTCCTACTTCGGTATCTTGAAGTAGTAGAGCCAAAGAAGGAACTTCTAATTCAAAGGGAAAAACAGCTTCAGCACCATAAACCAAGACAAAAGGTGAAGTTCTAGTGGGAGTTCGAACGCTAGTGCGATATGCCCACAAAGCTGGATATAATTGAATGTGCTAGTCGTGACCATATTTATTGACCAATATTTTAAGAATTTTGATTAAGGTTTTGTTAGATGCTTCTGCTTGACCATTACCCTGAGGATAATAGGGAGTGGACCAGCGATGTTGAATCTTATATTTTTGGCATAATTTCTTAACATCTTTATTTTTGAAACAAGTTCCATTGTCTGAGATGAGATTTGCAGGAATTCCGAACCTACAAATAATTTGATTAAAAATAAATTTAGAGACTTGTGTTCCAGTGCAGGAAGCTAAAGGCATAGCTTCAACCCACTTCGTGAAATACTCAGTGGCGGTTATGATGAATTTGTGTCCATCAGATGACACAGGATTAATTTTGCCAATAATGTCTAAGCCCCATTTTGAAAAGGGCCAAGGAGATGAAATAGCTCTGTAGCTCTTGTGCAAGCGCATGGACAAGGTCAGCATGTTTCTGGCACTTGTCGCAATGGCGCACATAATCATGTGCATCATTTTCCATGGTAGGCCAAAAGTATCCTATCCTAAGGAGCTTTTTAGCAATGACACTACCACTGAAGTGTCCTCCACAAGATCCATCGTGGGCTTCACTTAAAGCTGATTTGGATTCTTCTAGATTCAAACATCTCAATAGGATACCTTCAAAAGATCTCCTATATAAAGTATTGCCAATTATTACAAATCGACTTGCTCGTCTACGTAATAACCGATGCTGGTTTCTATTAGAATTGGCAGGGAAAGTCCCATTTTGAAGAAAATCAAATATATCCGTATACCAAGGTTCAGGAGTAGTTTCATTGATTAGAAACACATCCAAAGGTTCTAAACATGACTTATTTGAAGCGGGTTCCTGGAGTCGATGAATAATGATGGTGGCATATTCGTCATCTAACTCCAAGGGTAGAAGAGATGCAGTTGCGGCCATAGCATCAGCCGCACGGTTGCTAGTTCGAGGAATAGCTTCCAAGGTAACTTGATCAAATAGAGATATTAACTGTAAAACATATGCTTTATATGGGCACAATTTATCATCTCTGGTCTGATAAACTTCATTAATTTGGTTTATAACAAGTTGAGAATCACCAAAAACTAGCAGATGTTTGATTTTTAGCGCCAAGGCAGCTCGTAATCCAAGGATTAGAGCCTCATATTCAGTAGTATTATTGGTGCAAGCAAATGTTAATTTAAAGGACAAAGGTATAAGATGTTTTTGTGAGGATATTAAAATAATACCCGCACCAGCCCCACTCATGCATCGGGCTCCATCAAAGTATAAGGACCATTGTTCAACACGGTCTGCCTCTAATTGAAGGCATTCATCAAGAAACTCAATGATGAGGGGATGGGTAGACTCTAAGGGTGCAGCAGCTAATTGATCTGCTATGATTTGACCCTTAATAGACTTTTGTCCTATGAATGTGAGTTCAAACTCGCTTAGAGCAAGAACCCACTTTGTTGTACGACCCGATAAATAAGGTCGACTCATAAGATACCGCAAGGGATCATATTTAGCAATGACATATGTTTTTTGACTGAGCATATAATGGCATAATTTTTGCGTAGAAAATATGATTGCTAGACATAGTTTTTCTAATGTTGTGTAGCGGGTTTCATAACTGATTAAAGTTTGGCTAATATAATAATTAGCACGCTCTCTTTTCTCATTATCAAGTTGAGCTAGCATAGCTCCTAAAGCAAAATCTGAAGCTAAAATATACAGGATAAACGGGCGATCAGGTCTAGGCGGTGAAAGCACAGGTGGGTTAAGGAGGTATTGTTTGAGAAGTTCAAAAGCTTCCTTACATTCGTCATCCCAATTAAAAGGGACATCCTTCTTAAGAAGCTTAAGAAAGGGACCGGTTTTGTCCGCCACCTTATCGATGAAGCGACGGATGGCTTGAAGTTTACCTTGTAAACTTCGTAACTCAGATATATTGGTAGGTGCGGGCATATCAGTGATAGCCACAATCTTGAGAGGGTCAATTTTGATACCACGTAAAGAAACTAAAACCCCTAATAGTTTATCGGACTTAACTCCGAATATGCATTTGGCTGGATTTAATCGAATAAGGTATTCTCTTAACCGATTAAATACTTTTCTCAAATCATCTAAATGATCATCTTCTTTAATAGAGCGAGCTATAATATCATCTACGTAATCATGTAGGATATCATGCATCATATCATGAAAGATATAAGTCATGGCTCATTGATATGTTGCGCCTGCATTCTTTAAACCAAATGGCATCACTTTCCAACAAAAGGTACCCCAAGGGGTAATAAAGGCTATTTTAGCCTGATCTTCAGGAGCTATCCTGATCTGATTATAGCCAAAAAATCCATCCATTAGGGACATCATTCCACTCCCGACAGTAAAATCAATGATTTGATCCATGTTTGGAAGAGGAAAATCATCTTTAGGGCATGCAACGTTAATATCTCTAAAGTCTGTGCAAACCCTAACTTTGGTAGCTTCTTTCTTGGTGACTTGGAACTACATTTGAGATCCATTCAACGATAATCAATAGCTTGTATAAAAACAACATTCAGGAGTTTTTCTAACTCCCCTTTGACTAGCAAGGCCACTTTGGGATGCATTTTTCTAAGTTTCTGTTTAACAGGTTTAGCATCCGGATGGACTACTAGATGATGCATGACTACAGAAGGGTCCAGACCTGGCATGTCTTCATATGTCCAAGCAAAGACATCTTCATATTCTTTAAGAAATGCAATGTATTCATCTTGTTTTTCTTGACTTAATTCTGATCCAATATTGATTATGTGAGGATTATCCTCAGTTCCAATGTTAACTTTAATGACGTTTTCTACTTCCATGTGTAGATCTCTTTCAAAATTAGGTGGGGCGGGTGAGACGCCCAATTCTTGTAATTATTTTAAGGTTAACTTGGAGAATTCATCTTGAGGAGTCGTGGCCTCAAGTTGGGCTATAGTAGGTATAGAACCATCAAAATAAAAACCATTGTGTAACAACTCTTCAACGGAGACATCATGGAAAATATCTCCTTCCAACTCATCATCGGATTCAACAATCAATTCAGGGTAAGCTATGGATAGCATATTGCATGTAAAGGGATTATTCTTTGGACACAAAGAATCTTGTTTATCTAGATAATCTTGATAACATATGAGTTGATCATCACCTTCAAAAGGGAAGGGTTGACCCTTACTAGGAAACAGGCCCACACCACATCGGGCGGGCCATGGTTCTACCTCGATAGGTTCTTTCATACCATTTTGGAAAGGTCCCAAGCCTTTCCCTTTATATCCCATTTTAAGCATTATAGGTTTAGCTTTAATATATTCATTAGCAAAATAGCATCGAGCATATCCATCACAATGCGTCTTGATGTTTCGGGGTATTCTTCCCCAATCATATCCTTTATAAATAAAAGCACAACTCCCGACTTGGTAAGTACTTCCCATAGGTTGTGGGAGGCCCAAAGTATGAGGAGATGGTGGCAAATTATTTAAAAGAAGTGAATCTTGCATAGAAGCATTTGTTTTTTCTGATATTAAAATTTTAGATAAATCCGGTAAAAGCTCATCAGAAAGAGCATAAGATGTAGAAGGATCATTCCCTATATCTTTAGATGTGGAAGGTATGATAGATGTAGATAATGTGGAGGTGTTAATAAATGGGTCTATAGGTTTTGAAATTATAGGGATGGAACATGAAGGATTGGTTGTAGATCTAAGATCTTTTTGAGGTTCTAGTGTGGTTTGTTCAGAAGATTGTTGAGCTATACATGGGGGTGAAATTAATGGAGGAGAAATAGATGAATTTGTAGGTGTGTGTTTCACACTTTTAGATGAAAAATAAGAATTAGGATGTGTGGATGACAGAGCAGGGCAAAACTGAACTCCAACAGGTTCCGCCAAGGCACACATATCAAAGGGTCTAGGATCACCATGAATAGTGACCAACTGATTTTTAAATTCGAATTTAACACATTGGTGTAAAGTTGATGGGACAGCCCGCATCGCATTGATCCAAGGGTGACCCAAGAGTATATTGTATGATGCGGGGCAATGTACAATAAACACGGTTGTATCTAGGGTTCTAGGACCAACTTGCAAGGGTATAGTAATGACTCCACACGTTTCTTGTGTCTCGTCATTGAAGGCTTTGATAATCATATCCGTTCTTTTCATTTCATCACTTCTAAAGCCAAATATTTGGTAAAAGTCAAAAGTGCATATGTTTAGAGATGAACCATTATCAATCAAGACTCGTTTAATAGCTACATCTCCAATTAGGGCAGTAATATATAAGGGGTTATCCTTATGTAGACTATGTTGTGGTATATCTTTATCTCGAAAGTCAATACAATCGACTTCTCGAGTGATGATAGTATTGGACATGGCTTCAGGTTGAATATTTTGAGGTACCATCATTTGGCTTAATGTGAGCATTAATTCATCCCTATGGGTAG
The DNA here is from genome assembly GCA_028583015.1 of Wollemia nobilis. Taxonomy (NCBI): domain Eukaryota; kingdom Viridiplantae; phylum Streptophyta; class Pinopsida; order Araucariales; family Araucariaceae; genus Wollemia; species Wollemia nobilis. Next base: position 9,471,233 of record JAQPPZ010000672.1, on the reverse strand, counting down.
GAGAAGATCTTAACAAGTCCAAAAGGGAAATTCTGGCTGTAGTATTGGATAATTGTTCGTTAATATTGTAAGGAGGTTTTGGTTGAACATTAGACATATGATTCCCTTTATTGGGATTTTTCAAAATAAATGGAGCTGATCCATCATTCTGAGTTTGATCCTGTTGAGAATTTTGAGCCTGTTGTCTGGTAACGGCTCCGATGGTACCTACAATGTTATATTGAGGACGTTGAACTGGTCTCGGTTGAGCGTTTATGGCTTGTTCATTAGGAAGGAACTGATTAGAAGAGGGTCGAGTAGTAACTCTTCTAGGAAATGGTTCTTTTGGAACCATAAAATCTGTGATAGGTTGAATAGGGTCTGATTCATTTTCAGAACTATTCGATTGATTTGAGGTGATGTCTATTTCACTTTCAATATCCGATTCTACATCACTGAGATCCGGAGTTTGAGTATTATATAGGGGCCTGGTCGTGACCATGGATAAAGTTGTGTCAAATTTTTGTAAATCATGATTAGGTAAATGTCCGCTAATAGTTCCTACATATCGGGTAGGAGGAGGGACATTATGATGCTCAATTTGATTGGCCACTTCTTTACCATGTTTTGGTAAAGGATGTTGAAATATATCCAATGATTGATTAGCATTTTGATTCTGATTTTGGGGAATGGTCTTTTGAGCATTATTAGGAGCATTTTGTTTAGGTTGGAAGGCTTGCACCTCCATTTCATTATTATCAATCAGATCTTGTATTTTATGTTTCAATATTTTACAAGAGTTTGTAGAGTGTCCAGGTCCTCTATGAAAATCACAATGTAAATCAGCTCTGTATCCGGGTATAGTTGGATCAGGTTCCTGGATAGCTGGTAATTGAATCAAACCTCTTTCGAGTAATTGGGGTAGAATAGTTGATAATGGTTGATTGAGTCTAGTAAATTCTCGAGGAGGTTTATCAGGAGGTTTCAATATAAATTTTTCTGTTGTCTTCGTTGTATTGATATTAGCAACATTTTTGCTGTCAGTGACTCCGTCACCTACAACTTGTTTATTTTTATACTGATTTCTGGATGTTTTCTCATCATCTTTCTTCCTAAGCTGGCCTCTCCTAATGAGAGCATCTTCCACTCTTCGAGCTAAGTCTATAGCTTGATCGAAGGTGGTCAAGGTAGCAATTGATAACTCATAGGATATTTGTTCTTGTAAATTATTGATAAAAATATCCAACATTTCCCTATAAGGTAGCACAAAGTGCAGTTTTCCTATCAACTGCCTCCATCTAGCTAAGAAATCAGCAAAACATTCATCTTTGTCTTGTTTTAAGTTGTATAAATCTTTAATGGTGACATGCCTCTCGATGTAGGCACTAAATTGATGGACAAAAGATTCAGCTGTTTCTTCAAAATTTCTCAAAGAATGAGTGGGCAATTGATAGTACCACTCTAATGCCATTCCTCCTAAACTTTTTGGGAACATTTTTAGTAATAGCAAGTCATCATGTGATATATCATGACATGCTATCCTAAACATGCGAAGATGCTCTATGGGATCTTCGGTTCCTTTATATATAGGCAGGACGGGCATGGGAAAGTGTTTAGGGTATGGTTGTGCTACAACTATGGGATCCAAAGGCTGACTACACATCTCTCGATAATTGTACGAGGGACGGTAGGGATCTATCTCGGTCCATACGCGAAGCTAACTGTTTCACCATGGCTTCCAGATTATCGGTTTGCCCACCATATTGGTTCGGTAGGGTATTAATATGGGATTTGTGAGCATATGATGGAGGGACATGAAGATTAGATGCTATATTGCTATTGTGTAAATTGTTGGTAGGAAGGGTGTTATGAAGAAGTTTTGAAGTTGTATTATGTTGTATCCCAGATTGTTGAAAATTGGTGTTTGGCTTCATTTTAGGTTTTTGTCGATTTGAAGCATATTGATCAATAGTTTGGCAAAATAAAGCAGTGAATGAAGGTTTCTTTTGTGTGGGAATGATTTTAGGCTCAATAACAGGTTCCTTAGGGGGTTGGGTAACTTGTTGTTTTTGCATGTTCTGAATCATAGTGACCATATCTCTATTGGATGGTCCAGCCTTATCACTTTCTTGATCAACAAAGGACAAGGGATTAGTGTGTATGTTAAACATATCTTCCATGGCTGCTTGAGTGTCACTAATTTGTCCTCTATCAATACGAACTGCCATATTAAGAGCACCAATGTTATTATTGAAAAATTTCCAGAAATGATCTAAGTTATCAAAAGCAATAGTTCCATCTGGAGCCATTCTAGGGGATGAGGATCCTTCCTCTTTAAGATTTTCTTCTTGTTCATCTACAACAAGCTCATCTTCTGGTTGTTCTAGAGTTCCTCCTTCCGGAATTGAATCCTCAGGAAGGACATTTGGGTTTTTTGTTTTGTCTCCTAACCAATCTTCTTCTTCTTCTTCAGTTTGTTTACCATTCCTAAGTCTAGGCATTGTGCTTAAATTTAGATTTCAGCAAATATATATATACTTGTATATATATATATATATATGTGCAACAAGCTTAAGAGGTATATATTTTAATTATATACCTACTATAGTATTTAAAATAAAATGTTTTAGTTTTGTTATATTTTGGTTTTTCTTGTTTTTTCTATTTTTTTGTTTTTGTAACAATATTATAAAGATAACAAACAACACACTAAATGCAAGAAATAATAATAATGAAAGCAATGATCTAGTTTTCTATAAACAATTTATAAATATCATTAATGGGCTCGAGTTCTTCAGGAGTCATGAAGTGTTCTTCTTCAAATTGAAAATTTTCTTTCAAGAATTTAATGAAATGTGCTATAGCAATACCATGTATTTCAGATTCTGGTTGATAATAATAATTCTCACGACAATATTCACGATATAACATAGCTCTAGGAACTCTATTCCATATTTTTCTAATCATAAGATCAGTTTCTTGGACTTCTATATGAACTAGAAATTGGCGTACCACAACTGCGTTCTCGAGGTATTCCTCGAAGGTGAACAATTCTGAAGACACAAGAGCTCTCCTATAAGCTAACCACCTATGGCAGGCTCTCTGAAGTTCATGATAAAAAATGAGTTGATGAGGATCCAGGATCCTATCTAGGGCAAACCTCTTGATTTGTCTAAGTTCGGTTGATCTAGATGAAATGATACCTAGCCTCCTATCAAGTTCTTTCCACAAAAGTTGGTTTCTATCTGTTTCAGGCACACTAAGCACAAAATTAACTTCTATGGCTGCTAATTGGTTTTCAACATTTATAGTGACAACTAGTCTTTTCTTAGGAGCTACCATCTAGACATGATATGCAACTTAGTAGTTTTCTAATGATTTTAAATGCATCTATGTTTTTGTTTTTTTTTTTTTTTTTCAAAAGGTTTTAGTTTCACGTCGGGTTCACCAAAATGTATCGTTCCAAATTTTCCGCACCCTTACCTTCAGGCTAAAGGATCCACGCCCGAAAGGGGGATGCGGGAAGGATGGGACAATACCTCGGACTGAGAGGCCCTTTGAAGGTCCCGCCTCTCGGGGAGGTGTATTAAGGTGATTTTTTGATGGATGGTGGGGTTCACCAGGAAACGTTTAGTGGCAGTCTCCACGCCTAGGTTGGGAATGTGTTTAATGTGTTCAATTTTATCTTTAAACATTCAAATCCTAGGTTTGGCCAAATGAATCTAAGTTGTTCTATTATGAAAATGCAAATTAAATGAATACAGAAAATAGAATTAAACATAAAACATAGAGAATATGCTAGATGAGAAAAGCCATACCTGATTCCGGATGTCTGATGGAGATTCTGATTTTTGAAGCAATCCAGATCGTCTGGAATTTGACAGAATCATCTCCGATCTGACAAGATCATCTGAGATCTGACGAATTCGTCAGAGACCTGCAAACAGAGAAATAGATACAAAATACAAAAAATGCAGCTATACTGATAAAGGAAAATGATGTGAAATAATAATAAGGATGTTAATAAGATAATCCCGAATAGAAATGCAAGTAAATTACGATGCTTTAATAGCTAATCATGATTTTATTATGCAATTAAACTACATGGGTGAACTCCAAGATGCAGAATAACAAGAAATAATAATAAAACCGACTAAATGCAGAATAAAATAGCAGCAAAGTATAGGAAAAGTGCAAACTCGGGCACTGATTGCCCCCAATGCAGATCGTAGTCGAAATCATCTCGAATTTTGATGGGATCATCCAAGATTGTACAGGATCGTCTGCGACGATCTGAGCTTGCTCCGGCTGAAAATCAATGAGGTCCCCGCAAGAAAACTTGGAAAGCACAAATGGAGATGGTAATCCAGGGTATTCTAATGCGCGCAAAGGTCAAGTTACAGGAAAATTCAGCCAGGGGAATGTCAAGGGGGGTCCTAAGGTTTAAATAGGCTTAGGAGGGAGGTTAGGAGGTTGGGGATCATCCCAATTTGGGAGATCTCCAACGGGGAGGGTCTCTAACGGTGCAGACACGCTTCTGCCCAACTTAGAGACGCCGTTGGAACAGAATCTAATTATGCACAAATCAGTTTGGGACGAGATCGTCTGGACGTTCTGCTCTAGACGAAATCATCCGATCTGAGGCGATATCGTCTGATCGGAGACGATATCGTCCAACGGTCACAACAAATCCTAAAAATGGCACAAAAAATGGGGAAAGCTGTTTAATAGGCGGTTAACGAGCGGTTCGGGGTTAAAATTGAATTTTGAATTATTACTAAAGTAATTTTAATTATTTGCTAAGGTTTACTGCGCCAATTTTGGGGTGCTACACTTTGTACTGTATGATTAGAACATCTAGCGATTCAGCTCTACCCAGAAGCCTCTAAACGTGAAGTGAGAGAAAGCTTTCTTCATGATCACAAGATCGAAGGCCAAAAATCTAGAAGATCCCATTGAGTTTTACAAACTTGACACCCAAGTGCTAAGATAACACCCTAGGTTATTTACTCTAGCTGTCCCATCAAGTGTAACATATTCATAGTTAGCTGGTGTGTTTTCTATTCCTTTGAGTCTTGCTAGTACAACCACTAGTTTTCCACCTCCCCAACCACACACACCAGTCCACATGGCTCAAAATCCACCACCAAGCCACAAAGGTAGTTTTTGTCATGGAACCACTCTGGACCTCTAAATATACAAGCTCAAAACTTGATCCCACAAGCACCGATGAAGGCTTTGCCAACATATGATGGTACGAGAAAGACGACCTACGAGCATGTTCAAGATGTAGCTACTTTGGCAAAAATTCATGGCATCACATATGAGGATATAATGGTAAGAATGCTTATTATCTCTCTCTGAGGAAAATTTATTTACTGGTATCGATAGTTACAACCTATGACCATCACCACCTAGGATCAATTGGATGAACTGCTAATAAAAGGGTTCAATGAACAAGCGGACCTGTTCTCCCTATTGCATTAGTTAACTACTAATTAGAGGCATCTATAGGAGAAAATCATGAACTTCAATGTCAGGTTCACCTAAACTTGTCATAGGGTTCCTGATGGTCTCTAACCAACTGTTGAACAAGCAACCTTTTACTACCTCTGAGCTTTCAACTCCAAAATTAATATGGTCATCCGAAAATCCAATGTCAATACATTTCCTAATCTATTTTCTATGACACAAAATATTGAGGCTAATCTGATTGCTATTAGAAAGCTTCCACAAAAAATGGCCATGCCTATTTTCCTTGACCTTCCATAGTATTTGTATGCTAATGCATCTTCTCAACCTTTGCCGATGTCACCCATGTATCCAATTCCTTCATGGAATCCAAGTACATACCAAACCACAATGATAGTTTTTGCTCCTCAACTCCCTGCTCCATCCATTCTACAGTTACTAGCCCTGGTTCCATTCTCGACACTGCCATCTCCACCTGTTCCATTACCACTAACAGCTCCCATAACACACTCAAATCCTGATCCACAATACAAGGTGCTGAAGGAGTTTCAATCCATGAATTCAACCATAAGAGTGATGGGCAACGAAATTACAGTGATAAAAAGAAAGCAGGCTAAAAAGTATTTCTAGCCAAGGAGATTTCAATCATCACCAATCACCAGATAACAAGCAACTACTAACAAAGCTCCTAAAAGGGGTACTATTGTGCTTGCAAATGAGGAAGCTGGCCCGTCAAAGAGAACATTATGGTGTTCTACCTATAATGACCCACATGGCAAAGACACATGCATGGTTCATTTGAACTATGTGCAGACACTGGTGGATAGCTCTTCTAGTGGTCAAGTCAACATGATCATGGAAGTTAATCATAACTTCATGGTCCCATATATTGAACAAGTTTCAATTCTCACAAGATCTAGAAAAAGCCTATCATTGTAGATCTAGTTGAAATGTTGCCATTAAAGGTACCTATTGAGTAGAAGATGCCAAATTAAAAGAGGTAATCTCAAGTGAAAGTGCCCATGCTAACACCTAAGGCAAATAAGCCCATCTTGTTGAAGGATATTTTACCTACACCAATGAAGGATAAATTACAAGAAAAACTGTCAACTTTTGGCTGTGCAAACACAGAAAAAAACAAAAGAGCAGGTGAAGGAGAGGTTCAAATACCCATCATTGACCAAGTTTCAGAGGGTAGAAGCTACACATTAGTATCGAAGCAATTACAAAGCTGCTAGTGAAGGAAGGGAGCCCAATGCGTAGTCATACAATATTGTCAAAGAACTAAAGAGAATTCCCACCAAGGTGAACCTCTATGATGCACTGCAACTGCCTGGACAAGTAGACCTATTGCAAGAATCATTGAAATTTGTGAAGGATAAGAGGAAAATCCCTATACAAATAGTGCTAGCTCAAACATCGTCCACTTCTGCCATAGAAAAATATATACCTCCCCCATTCTATCTATCTCTCAGGATGGAGGGTTGGATCATGCACAACTGTATGATTGAATCTGGTGTAATGAAAACTGTCATACCAAAGGTAGTTTATGAAATCATGGGTATGGAATACACAAGAAGTAGCCTAGGTATCTTGCAGTTGGATGGTACTCCTGTCAAAACGGTGGGGTGATAAAAAATATCCCAATTGTCTCACATAGCATGCCCTAGATAACTATCATTCAAGAAGTTATTATGGTAGATTTACAGCTATACTTCAACATGTGCCTATCAAGGGAGTTTACATCTAAGTTAGGAGGCTATCTATCTTTGGACTATTCTCTCCTGGAGATTCCATTCAAAGGGAGGAGAATACAAATTTATAATGGGAAGCCTTCCATGTATCATATTAAAAAGATTGAAGAAGAATAAAAGCTTGTAGATTCAATCAAGATGGTGATTGAAGAACTAGAGAAGATGGATCTAATGGAGGAAGCTCTAGGTGAACTTCATTTAGAGGAAAAATGTTTAATGCTTTATTTCAATATGATTATGGAGATCAAAATCTACTGTTACACCATTACTAAGCCTAAGAAGGTTGAAGTGAAGGTGTCTGACAATATAGGTTCTACCCCTGACCAATTGTAGAAAATGTACTTTGATGGTGCTAGATGCAAGAATGGTGCTGGAGCTGGAATAGTCTTTGTCCCTCCTTATAGAATTCAGAAGATATATTCATACCAGTTGACCTGGAGCTATACGAACAATGCTACTAAGTATGAAGCACTATGCTTAGGCCTGAAGAAAGTATAAAGGCTCAGGATCAAACGACTGTAGATTTTTGGATATTCCGAGTTAATTATTAACCAGGTGATCAACAAGTGCATTTCAAAGCAGCACTACCTAAAAGTGTACCACAATAAGCTATGGGATCTGTTTGAGTCATTTATCGTATTGAATGTTCAAGCGATTTTGTGAGAATTAAATAAACATGCAGATCTTCTGGCATACCTTCGTGCGAAATTCGCTCCCTTTGAGCATATTGTAAGAAAACCCAAGACTATAAGGTTAATAAATAGACCTTTAGTTTCTGACAAAAATATCTACTAGAAAGTTTTTGACAACGATGAGCAAATTATGAATTTTTTGATTAAAGAAGCCAATAGTGTGGAGGGAAGGACGCTGGACAAAGATGAAGCTTAGGGTTTAATACAACTAAGAAATAATCACATCCCAAAAGGACTAATTACTCTTGAGAACCTCTTTTATCAGAATGATAGAGCAAAAAAGTTTAGGATCAAAGTGGATGAGAAAGAGTATACTGAGCTGAAGTTGGAACTTGAAAAAATAATCAAAGTTGGGATAGATTGCACTCCATAGGAGCTCGAGCAAATTAAGAAGTTATGTTATGATTTCCAGATATTTTTACCTGGAGCTATCATGATCTTAAAGGCTACAACAAAGATGTGATCCAACATACCATCGAGTTGCAAGAAGGGGTAAAAATCTTTAGACAGAAACAACAAATTGTTAATCCAAATATTGAGGTACTAATGAAGGCAAAGTTACTAAAGATGTTAGAGGTAAAAATTTTATATCCTATCAAACATTCAACCTGGGTGGAAAATATGGTCCTAGTGCGAAAGAAGAACGAAGACGTTCGCTTATGCATGGATTTTGGTAATTTGAATCAGGCATCACTGAAAGACCATTATCCCTTATCACATATCGACCAGATCCTTCATGTAGTTGCTAGAGCACAAATATTATTACCACTAGATGGTTTCTCCAGCTACAACCAAATCTAGGTGAAGGATGAAACCCAACACAAAATGATGTTCACTACCAAGGGGGACACTTTTCTTACCAATGAATACCTTTCGATTTGTCAAACGCTGGCACTACTTTCTAGAAAGCAATGGATGTAGCTTTTGGTGAATTATTGAATCATATTATTGTGATATATTTGGATGACATGACTATTTTTTATCATGATAGGAAAGAGCATGGTTCTCACCTGAGATAGGTTTTCAAGAAATATTGTGAGTTTTGAATTTCTATCAACCCAAAGAAATTGATTTTTACTATTTAAGAGGGGAAATTCCTAGGCCATGTGATTTTGATGGAAGGGTTAGCCATTGATCCTACCAAAGCCGAAGCTCTTTTGAAGTTGCCACTACCAACCGATAAGAAAGAACTATAGTTATTTAAAAAAAAAATTAATTTTATCTAAAAGTTCATTGCAGACTTCTCTCAAGTCGTGAAGTCAATGACTGAGCTCCTTAAGAAGAACATAAATTTTAAGTGGATAGAGTAGAGGAAGCAATATTTACAAGAATTCAAAGAAATAATTATCCAAACCCCTATCTTGATCAATTCATATCATTCAAAGGATTTCATCCTTTACGCTATGGGTGAGCAAGAAAGCTATGCATCTATGCTCACACAAAAGAGAGATGATGGAGACGAACAACCAATTTATTTCATGAGCCAAGTCATCCAATCACATGAGGAGAAATATAATTTTATTGAGAAGCAAGTCTATGCAATTATGAAATCTCTGAATAAATTTTGGTACTTTGTTTTACAGATCAAGATAATTATTTATGTCATTCATCCAGATGTCAAAAGTTTCATTATTCAGGATAAACTTGGTGATAAGAGAGCTGGCTGGGTTTCCAAAATCTAGGAGTTTGATGTAGATATTTGACCAACTAAGCTATTTCATGGTCGAGCACTCTTTCAAGAGCTTGCTAAGAGAACCACTTCTCAATCAGTTGATATCAGATCTAATAATACACTAAGTGAGGGTAATATCGCTAATCAAGCTTCAGTCGGTCAAGATTAAACAAAATACCTTGTCAAATATTTTAAATCAAGAAGATGTCCATCACACCTCAACTCCTCATAAATAAGGAGATTCATATTGCAAGCTCTCAAGTATGTGTTTTTGCCAAGTGACTTGTTCCATAAAAATATTGATGGAGTTATTCTCAGATGTGTTGAGGAGACAGAGAAATAGAAGATTCTAGAGGAGTGTCACTCCGGACTGTTAGATGACCACTATGCATGAAGACCCATGGCATTTAAGATCATTAGAGCATGCTATTTTTGGCCTACTCTTTTTTAGATGCATTCAAAGTTAGTCAGAACTATAACAACTACTAGAGATATATTGATAGAAGTAGGAAGGCATCTTTACCCCTTCATCCCATACAAGTCGAAGCACTGTTTCAACAATGGAGCTTAGACTTTATCGAGGTTATTGATCCCGATTCTTCTACCCAAAATAGGTACATTTGGACTACAATAAACTATTTCACTAGATAAGCAGAGGCCATTATGACTAAGAAAGCATATGAGACCATAATTATCTCCTTTATGGAGGGGTTAATTACCCGCTTTGGCATCCTGGATGAAATTGTGACAAATAATGGGACCCCCTTCATTGGCACTAAAATCAATAAATTTGCAAGTAAGTATGAAATTTATCTGAAAACATATTCTAACTGCTATTTGCAAGGGAACAGTTTGACTGAATCTACAAATAAAATTGTTGAGAATTTTAAAGAGGATCCTTGGAGACAACAAGAGGAGTTGGCATCTGCTGCTGAACTAAGCCTTGTGGGCAGATCACATATTGGTCAAGAAATAAATCAAGGCTTCCTCTTATTCTCTGGTGTATGGTAAGGAGGTAGTTTTGCCTATACACATTGAGTTTCCTATCCTCCAAAACTTATAGATGCTTACCGATGAGAATGACGAATTTGACCCTATGAGCACAAGACTAGCACAACTCCTGCAAATAGACGAAGAAAAAGATAAGGTATACAATGCTTTCATGGAACATGCTAGGATGGCACATAAATGGTTCAGTAAGAAGACGTCTGAAAAGCTATTCAAAGTTTGTGATCTGGTGTTAAATGGAATGCGAATAAAGCAAATCCTAGCAAGCATCATAAGTTCAAGGTGATATGGGAAAGTCCATTTTGAATTTCAGGGGTAAACTCAGTCAATGCTTATTATCTTCAGGATATGGATGGCCAAGAATTATTGATTTCAATAAATGGTCTTCATTTGAAGGCCTATTATAGCTGAAATTTTCAAGAACAACTATATATATATGTACATATATTATTTTAATTTATATATATTAAAAAAAAAGAAAAAAGAGAGAAAAGGAGTGATATTATTCTACCCCTAACAAGTGATTTCGCCCCAAAAGCACGTCCTCAGTGGTGAAAATTAATTTCACCCCGAAAAGAGTTTTCAAGGCCTCATTTTTAATTTTGGAGCGAAAATCATCAAAATAGCTCTTTTCCAAAGTGAGTTCGGGAGAAGAGCGATATTAGTTTACTAAGTTTTAAAAAAGGGGAGGAATAACTATATATAAAAAAAATTACTTTTGACCCAAGGGAGGGGAGAAAATCATTTTTGCCTCTCTTTGGGGTGAAATGAGGGAAAAAAAATATAATATATATTTAAAAAGATATAAAAAAAGACAGCGAAAAGAAAGCGTTTTTTTTTAAATTTTGCCTAAGTTGAGACTTCACCATGCAGTTTTACCTTTCTTGGGGTGAAATGCAATTTTGTAGCGAAACTCCGAGATGGAAAAAAGAAAATAAATAAAAATCTCATGCTTTTTGAAGACTTCCAGTTTAACAAAGTATTTCCTAAGAAAGAGGGGTGAAATTAATTTTTAAATTGCTTTTCGGATTAAAGATCTGGTAGTTAAAAGCTTGTTTTTCTAAGCAAGGCACTTTTTAGAGCGAAATCAGAGAAGAAGGATTATTTTAAAATGGTATCCAAGCTTACGAATTCACCAAGCAAACTGGAAGGATGATTTCCAAGTGCTGGTTGAATAAAGAAGCAAGTTACAAAGTTGTTTTCGTCCAGTGAAGATTTTTGGTAAAAGAATTTTGCTCATTGAATGCTTTTGCTGGTACATGATGATTTCAGATTTCCCAAGTGACGTTTTTTAGCAGAAGGGTGCATCCAAAGTAGAGTAGTTTTGCCCATGCACCCTAGATTGATGATTTGCATTTTTGAGTGGCAAAATTGATTCATTTTCATCTCGAAGGGTGTCGATTATTGACACATGGTGTTTATCATTCTCAAGATTAGCCGTTGACATCCAAGTTATGCTTTTCAAGATAAAAGGTAGGCGAGCACAAAGTTTGAGAAATATTTTGGATGAAAAGGAAGTTAATGACAATTAAAAAATAATTATTAAAAATCATGCCTAGCAAGAGAATCAAGAAGCACGTTCACCCAAATTTTTAAGTAAAGGGGTAAAAATTTATTGATAAAAATTCTGGATTACAAAGTACAACTGAGCTTCCAATCATGACTCAAATAAAAATCCAAACATGCTAAAACCACTAGACTAGATTGACACCTGAAGAAGACAAAAAGAATAAACCACATTAAGTCTGAACATCCTTGTGGATCAACTCCCACAAGCATTGAGAGTCCCAGCTAGGAGACTCTCCCAGTGATCGATAATCCAAGGATCCAACAACTCAGAAGCCCATTTGGCCAGGTAATCATCAACCACATTCCATTTTATTGGAATGTGCACAAAGGATATAAATTTTAACTCTTCACTCATTCTAAGAATTTTAACGGCTATAGAGGCCAACTGCCAATTAACTTCCTCCATCCTTTTACTATTTAAAATATTGACCACAATTTGAGAGTCAGACTCGTAGATAATCCTACGCCAGCCAAGAGAAAACCCCTTCTACAAGGCCTTAATAATTGTAAGAGCTTCCATAAAATTGTTGGAGTGAACACCTTTATAAATGGAAAAGAAAAAACTGACACCACCAGTAGAATCTCTCCCAACACCATAAATGCTAGCATGTCCAGGTTTACCCCTAGACGATCCATCAGTATTAATTTTAAAACTCCTCTAGGGGGTGGCCTCCACATACCATCTCTCCTAACCTTCTTGTTGAGCTGATAAACCCTGCTAGGGCTATAACAGTTCACACCATCCTCAAAGAGACTAAGGGCCTGATGTACCTTCTCCTCCATAGAATCCAAAAGAGGGTCCACATCACATTTGCTATGGATGGTTTCTTGAACCATACACAGGATCCTTTGCCAAATTTGTTGAACAACCAAATGACTGCCCTAAAAGATGTGATGGTTTTGTTCAAGACAAATCTACCAGATGATGCAAGAAGGGCCTAAATTCCAAGCCACCCTAAGGAAGGGGACCTTGGCCGTAGGTCTGCCTAGACTACTCCAAAACTCCACCAGGGATATCACATGAAAAAATGAATAGTTCCAAGCGCTCCACCAATGGTGCCAAATGTCTCTGGAAAAGAAGCATTGGAAAAATAAACGAGAAGATTCATCCTCATTCTTACTGCAAAGGACACAAAAATAGGGACCCTAAAATTCCCTCTTCCTCACATTATCCCAAGTGAGGCATTTATTATGAGTTACCAGCTAGAGAAAGAAGTTACATTTTGATCAAACAAATTTTCTCCACACCTTTTCCACCATGTGACAGGAAGACTCCTGTACTTTTGCTTATCAAGAATCTGATAACCATAGGATACCGAGTAGGTTCCCTTGGGATCAGGGTTCCAAGACAAAATACTTTATCCCTCAATGAAGAACATGACCTCCCCATAAGAATAAGAGCAAGCTCCTCTCTGTCCTTGGCCAGTCCCCCTTTGATCCATTCTTGTGGATCTTTCCACCTGTACATCTCCATATTTCCAAAATACTAGATTTTTTTAAAGTCCTCCACACGAGACCAACCTGCTTCCAAGAAAAAAATGCTTAGGGAACGTAACCTAGGATATTGATTCAATATAGGAGGGTGGCCATCCCAAGAATCCTCTAAAAAAAGAGCATCTGATCCTCGATTGCAAATCCAGAACAAACCCTATTTGATTAAATTAGCTCCTCTTTTTAGAGTTCCCAGATAACTGAATCTTTCCCAAACAAGCTGACTCTAGGGATATCAGCCTCAGAAATACCTCTCAAGTATTTACAAGATAATATTTTAGCCCAAATATGATCCTGAGAGGTACACCATCTCCAATAAATTTTTGCAGCCAAAGCCTATCCAAAAAGAGTTGTTTGTCACAACCCAAGGCCCACCTCTTGCACCGGCCTACATATAGAATCCCATCTAACCAAACTCCATTTAGATTGATTAAGTTTTCTAGACCATAAAAATTGTCTTGACAAAGCTTCCATGTCCTTGATTAAAGAAGAGGGAGCTATTTTTACAAAACATCTATAAATGGGTAAAGCTTGAACAACAAATTTTAAAAGGAACACTCTACCTGTAGTGGATAGCCATATGAAAGTCCAATGATTCACCTTCCTTCTAAACTTATCAAGCATAGACTGCCAAGAAGATCTAGGTAGAGGATGAGATGAAATTGGAATACCAAGATAAATGAAGGGGGGAGTCCCAACCTAGAATATTAGAATACGAGCAATCTTGGCTTGAATAAGAGGAGGGGTATTAAAGAAGAAAATAGAAGACTTGTCCTCATTAATCAACTATCTAGAAGCACCAAGATATATGTCAAGATACTGTTTAATATTTCTAGCTTACCTGATAGTGGAAACTCCCAACAAAGCAGTATCATCAACAAATTAAAGGTGGGAAAGAGGTGGCAAACTATTATCCCACTTCCAGCCCTGAATGAGACCTTGCTTGACTTGAGACTTGAGCAATATTCCAAACCCTTCCACCATAATGATAAACAAATAAGGAGATAAAGGATCTCCTTGCCTCAATTTCCTTGAGGCCTCAAATAGCTCCGATGGCTCATTATTAACAAGAATAGAGAAAGGGGAAGAAGAAAAACAACTCATCACCCATCTAATCCATTCCTCCTCAAATCCAAAAGCCGCAAGAACATTCTGAAGAAAGGACCATTTGAACCGATCATAAGCTTTGGCCATGTCCAACTTAATGAACATATTTTTCTCCTTAGAAATTTCCATCGAGTGAATAGCTTCTATAACAATAACAACCCCATCCAAGATTTTTCAGCCAACAACAAACCCTCCTTGCTCCTCAGAGATGATTTTGCTCAACCATATCTTCAGCCTCTCAACAATAATTTTTATGATGATCTTATACACAACATTGCATAGAGCAATAGGCCTAAACATATCTAATGAATTTTCTCCCTCTTTTTTGGGAATAAGCACCACAAAAGTAGCATTTAGGTCCCTTAGCATTTGTTTGTTCTTTTGGGACTCACATACCACATCTAGAAGATCAAATTTTATTAAATCCAAAAACTCCTGATAAAACTCAATCGAGAATCCATCTGGGCCAGGGGATTTTCCTTTTTCATCATGAATACAACATTTTCCAACTCCTCAAGGGAAATTTGACCCATCGAGTGCTCATTCACCTCTCTAGAAATAATCGATGGAATACAGTTTAGAATAAGCTTTTCATTGTCATCATCTGAGAGGGAGTCCTCCTTGAAGAGAGAGGAAAAATACATCTTAGTCTCTTCTGAAATATCCTTGAAAGAAGAGAGCAGGGAACCCTGAAAATTCACAAGAGAGGTAATCAGGTTACCATTACGATGAGCCTTAACTGAGTTATAAAATAAGGCTGTGTTCCTATCCACTTCCTAAAGCCAATCTACTTGAGCTTTTTATTTCCAAAAATTTTCTTCCCTCTGTTCCCATTCAGTAAGGTCTTTCGCAGCCTCAAATTCCTCAACGAGAAGCTCCTTCGTGAGTCCCTAATATCTAATATTCCTTGAAGCTTCTTCCACCCTCCTAAGAGCTGCCAGCTTAGCCAAGGAAATATTCCCAAAATTTAGTCTATTCCATCTCTTCAATTTATGCTTAACAAATTGTAGTTGCTTCATAAAGGAATACATAGCAGTGCCATGAGGAGGTTTACCAATGGTCCACTAGCCTTGCATAAAATCATGAAGCTTAGGATCATGAAGCCACATAAGTTAAAACTTAAGGGAAGGGTTCTTCTTTAGCCCTAACTCCAAAGCAAAGAGCTGGATAGGCCAATGATCATATCCCCTACCCTCCAGAATCACAAAACTAGCACTTCTGTTATTACCCATCCAATAACTAGAGATAAAAAACCTATCCAATATCTCTGATATGGAAGCTTCCCCACACCTTATATTATGCCAAGTAAATATCCCATTATCTGGCTTGATGTCAACCAATTTCAGGGCCTAGATATGAGCACTGAAGATAGAAGAAAAAGTCTCGAGATGGTCAACCCCACCGCATTTCTCCTCTAGACAAGTGATAGAGTTGAAGTCTCTAGCTAAAATACATGGGTATAGGGGAGCCAAAATTCTCACAAAGCAAATGTGCTCCCAAAAATTCACTTTACCATTGTAATCAATAGGAGCATACACATTTGTAAGTAGGATGGTTTCACCAAATTCATTATCATGCCCGATCATCTAAATAGACCATCTACTGGAAATCCAACTAAGAGGGGATATCTTAACTGGATCCCATAAAAAAGTGACACCACCAACATATCCACATGCACCAATACACTGGCATTGCCCCCTTCTCCACAACTTGGGAGAAATATTAAACATACTATCAATAGCAAATTTAGTCTCCTGAATAAACACCACATACAAAGAATGTACACGAACCAAATCACGAACAACTTTTTATCTGGGGATGTTGTTCAACCCCCTTACATTCCATGAAAGGATAATCATTTTTGGGGGTTAGAAAAATGGGAGTCCAATGTTCTCACCAATCCTGACTCCACCAAAGTATCTCCCATTAACTTAATTTTATCCTGGTTCTTCTTTCAACCCACCTTCATATTCTTATCTGAAATATTTTTTTTAATTATTTTTTGCTGCAATCCCAACATCGTAGGAGTTTTGCAGTCCAAGGATGACTACATCAATGCTTGAGTAGGTTAGGGCATAACTAAATCTGTACCACTTTCCAAAATAGTTTCCCTTATAGGGATAGATCCAACCATATCACCTATACTCATATCCAAAGCCTTTTGTTCTTCATTTAACCCCCCTAGATCTGATTCCTTAAGTTACACCTCAAGAAGAGACATCTGATTTGACCCTGTTATATTTGCATCAGGTAGTGACATTTCATGTATATCCATGCACTAATCAAGATCATCTAATATTTCAAAATGGTTGAGTAGAGCATCTGGATGGCTATCCTTATGGTCTTTGTTTTCCCTTCATCCTCTATTTTGGAATTTTATCGAAACAAAGCCTTCCTTATCCCGTTTCCCTTCCTTTATCAGGGCTTTTCCTTTATACAAATTTTGTCCAGATCGAGAGGGCCCAAGATTTGAAGCCACAGGTGGGACAAACTTAGGGAATTTTCTTTGCAGGTGGCCATATTCACGATAAATATGACAACAAAATGGAAGAGCTTCATAATCAAGTTTTTGAACCCATGTAGTCGATCCAAACTGTATTTCAATAGAATATGGAATGGTATTATTTAAATCAATTTCAACACATATACGGGCAACGGATATTACCTTTTTATCCATTGTTTGTTGTGACAGTCCAACCAGCTTCCCAAGAAGAAGGACAATCTTATGCAAGATATAAGTTCTCTAGAATTTCAAAGGGAGCCACGGAAGTTGAACCCATACTGAAACCCGTGACGGCCGCTCCTCTAATGAGTTGAAACCCACATGCCACGGTTTAAGAAAGAGTTCTTCTTGGTTATAGAAATAAGAACCCCATTTAAATGCTTTGTTGCGATCTGCAAGACAAGAGAAAACCACCATAAAATAGTTGTTCGCACTTAGCATCACCTCCACATCACCTCCACATCACCTTCAGGATTCCAAGTCTTCTTGAACCAAGCCTCCACAAAGGGGAGAGAAGTTCAGATGCCAAAAAATTTGCTAATAAGTGCGTGTTTGGTTAAATGTTCCACATATTTCACCATCGAGTCTGGTTGAACCACTAGAACCAGTATGACTTCACATCGTTCCAAACATCCATTGTTCTTTAACAAGCGGTTCTCGACATCCAATGGGAAATATTGTTCCTTCTAGTAATTTTCAGATGAAAAAACATCACGAGCATACACTCTTTATGGCGGACCCGATGCCATCATGACATTCCTCCAATTTTTTAGACCTCCTCCATAAATGACTGCCATCCCCGCATAGCAGTTTTTCCTCATAAAACCCTAGCAGAGTAGTTTTTCCTCATCAAACCCTAGCAGAGCAGTTTTCCAGTCGACTAAAAATCTTGATACATGTTCATTGGAAAGCCAAAAAAGTCACATGTTCACCTAAATTCTCCAAAAAGTAGCACATGAATTAAATCCGATGGTTAAAAGTCCAACTTATAAATTTGGTGAATCCATGGCTTGGAGGTAGATTTATTTTATATATTTTTTGGAGCATTAACACATCTGGTTACTTGATTGTAGGAATTATAGGGCCCCTAAGAGTTGCTGAATATGGGGAGAAAAACTGTTGAGCCAAAGAGCACCACTGAGCCAAAGAAAGTGCAGAAGAAAGCTGATGGAGGTAAGAAGTCTAAAAAATCTAGGCAAAATAAAAATATTGACCTGGATCAATATTTTGATGCGCTAGCTCAGGTTGGAGATTGAATTATTTGGCATAAAGGTATTGAGAAATTGTGCCAAGACATAGATGTTGCAGTTAGACAGGGGTTGACGCTAGAAATCCCTCTCACTATCGCATATCACACTCAATTTTTTTGGTATTTGCGCACACCGGTCCATTTTTGCCTAGAGTTGGTGAAGGCAATTTCAAGATTTTATAATCCTGACATTAGAGCTATCCAGAATGCAAAGGGAGATGCATTATTTACTATTTCATTTAATGATGTTCGGGAGGCATTTGCTTGTGGGATTAAACCTCATTTCGATTTTATTTTTAAGAGATTACATCTTGGCAAACATGAGGAGAAGTATTAGTCAACGGTAACACTACGTCGGTTTATGGAAACCTAGCTGATAAAGACATCCCAACATGGTGAATTTCTGACTTTATCAAAGCCATTAACATATTTCAAGAGTCCAGATATATTTTCTACGGTGGCTTGGGTTGTGGGTCTTCTAACTGATTCGATAGTGCACAAGTGGGAAGTAATATTGGGGCAATGCATTTCTCAGGTCAAATTCTATGCCCCTACTGCAATGACGATGAGGATAAATTCATTTTTCTTTAATTGGGCTAACTATATTTCCAAAAGGATGCGTACCCAACTGGAGAAAATGCAGAGTGAAAAAACCACGGCGTTTAGGCACACATCATTTTTAATATGGTATTTGTTATTTCATATGTATTAGAAAATTTTCCTTCATAGTAGTTAGGCAGGTTGACAGAGAAAATAGGAGATTGGCAGTGTACTTGTGGACCTCTAGCTTGTTAATAAAAGAATCATTTTATAATTTTAATAGTATGTTTGTGGGCCCTGCCCTCAAGCTAATTTTTGGTAAATGTGAGAGGGTATCAAGGGCAATGAGAGAGGAAATCATCCAAAGAGAGAAGGGTGAAATATTTTGATAATGTAGGGTGTCATTCTATGTATTTTTAGATATACTGGCAAGCCCTTTATTCTTTCGTATTTTGCCACAGGACACCTTTTTGCGTTGGAAGTCATTCACTAGCATGAATTTATCAATGATGTTTATGGGGCAGGACGAGGGAAAAGAACCATGTGCACTATACCTTTTTGATTTGGAGGTATTGAGATGAGTCAGGTGGGCCATAATCAATTAATTATTGAAGCCCTTTATGACATCAATATGGTGGAATTTCCGTAGCGGTGGAAGTACAATCCTTTGGATCGCTTCACAATGCTAGTTTAGGCCATGAAGTTTCATTGTTACCCCAGGCAAGATATTGAGCGACACCAAAATAATTCGGAGGGGCATGATTTGGAATGGCATCTGAAAAATACGATGTCACTCCCACCATGACATAAATTTTATGAGATGGAGGCCGAGTATAATCCTGCAATGCATAAGTATCAGATTCCTCCTCCAGGGTTATTCAATTAGATGAAAAGAGTAGCTTCTCGATTGGTCTAAAGAGAATATTACTAACTGGTGGATTATGAGGGCCCATCGAGGGAAAATCAGGTCACCATATGACCTGGTGATGGATGAAATATTTTTAGATATTTATGATGAGTTTTATACCAGTTATCAGTCGATCACTTTCACTGGTATTGTAGCTCAAAGTTTTCAAAAATCTAGTAGTTAGGAGTGTGGCTGAAGAAGAATAAATCATGGCCCAAGAGGCACCACTTGTGGAAAAGGAATAAGGATAAGTGCCGGAGGAACCACTACAGTGTTAAATGAGAAGTAAGTGAGAAAAGTTACCCATTATAAATATCTCCAAAAAGCCAAGGACTAGTGCAGTTTCGTTAAACCCTCCTCCTACAGTTTTGGCTATACAGATAGAAGCGTTAGAGGCTATCCCCTTGGTCCAAACAGAGCGATTGAGCTAGAGTGCCAAGATCATCAATCTTGAGGAGAATATTGTGATGAAACCAAAGGACCATATAAAAAATGAGCCAGTGTCACAACCACTTTCACCCTCATTGGCTCAAATGGTGTCAGAGCCCAAAGGTACATTTTCTACTCGAGAAATTGGTGACTATCATTTCTCATCCTTTAGTTTCTACTTCTGATTCACCTCCATTTGGTATGCCTTCCACCTCATTTTTACTTCCTACTTCTCAGCTACTAGTCACCAACACTCCCTCTTCTTGTATTCCCACTTCTACTTTCCTTTCTTTCAGTTATTTCACATCCATATCGAACCCATTTTTGTTTCTTGTATCTTCCAATGTGGTTACCTTGCTACGGCTGTAAGCACACAAGCTCCTCCTCGAGTGAGTGTGACCATAGCTGAACCTTTTGCTTTCATTCCCATGACCACCTCCATTTTATCAACCGTTCCCACTATGTCAGTTTCCACTTCCCTCAAGTTGAATCCACAATAGGCTCATTTCCCTTTTATCTTATTTTTAGAGCTACAGGTGTTGCCTAAATTAGAGATGGAGGCTATACTAGAACAACCTGTTGTAGCCAAGATAAGCCAAGCTTACCTGAGTTCATCATAGTGATTGAAGAGCCATAAAAGAAGGGAGGCTCTAGTACCAACAAAGTCATTGAAAAAAGTTTATTTTGATCCTAATACTATGGAAGCCCACACCATGAAAATGTTTCCTCGGGTCCAGAAGCCTTAAGAAGAGATGGCTTCAAGGGACTACACTTATGAGCTCATCACTGAGGACCTTACAAATATCAACACTATGGAGAAGATGGAAAATATTAAAGTAGGTACGATCTCCCTATACTTGCATGGTGAGCACTATAAGAAGATATTTTTTAGGCTAAGGTGAAGATCACTGAGTTGGAGGAGACTTTGACTAAAAATCAAGCATAGTTGGAATCTGCAAAGTCAAAGGTGACTCTTTTGCAGAAGAATGTGGAAGATTTGGAGAAGACATTTGAAGAGCACCAAGAGGCCAAGGAAGGAACAAAATAGTAGGTTCAGGCCTTGGAAGGCCAACTTTAAAGTTTGTAGGATCAACTGGCTGCGAAAGCAACACAGGTGATTGTTTTTACCAAGGAAAAGGTTAAGGAGACACACAACCAGTTTATTATTGACTATAAAACCATAACGATGAAGGTGAAACAGGTCCTCATGTACCTTTAAGAGATACATACAATTGTCTCATACAATCGATATATAGTGGAGTATGGCAAAGAGCATTTGGAGCCCATCCTGGTAATGATGACACAAATTCACACTAGCTAGATCAGATTTCAGATTTCATCCCATGAGTGACATGGCCTAAGCTTGGGAAAATGCTAAAGTTATACTACACCAATATTTTTCTAAGCTAGATCAGGTTAAGGAGGCTCATAAGTTACTCAACGTGTTTGAGCAGGAGAAAAGAGTTTCAACACTCTACTTTAATGCAGTGACCAATATGGTTTCCCTAGTTTCACTAATTATAAAGGGAACATTCTATCAAAGGAGGACCTATACACAGTATGGACAATTTTTGTTGATGACGCCTTAGAAATCGATGATTGGGATGAGCCTCTCACTAAAGACCATGTGCTACCCCTGATGAGGAAACTTACATGCATTGAATCTATTTTGCTGGAGCTCATCCAATGAGCAAATTACATTGATATGGAGTAAGTGGAGACTTTTAGGTACCTTGTGGATTTACTTAACGATCGAGAGATGATTAGTGAAGATTCTTGGTTCAAGGCCATTGTAGTGTTCGAAGCTATAGTTGTGCATATTTTAGAGTAGGGAGATATTGTAGCAAAAGAAACCAAGGAGTAGAATACCGAAGCAAGCAAAAAGTAGTCTGATGCACCACGTGAAGCTAACACCTAAGCCCAATGGATGAAGGCCTAGGGTCGATTGCATCCATACGAGTTGGATACCCCGAGAGCCACCAAAAATATTGGTAGTTTTTTCACTTTACCACATTGAATTTTGTTTTAATTTTGATTGTAAAATTTTCAAGGACGACTGATGAAAAATGCCATAGTTTTTATCATTTTCAGTTCATTGTAATTGTTTTCATTATTATTTTGTTCTTCTCTTTTTGATTATGAAATAATATTATTGTAAATAAAAATCAAAGAAAGAAGTAATCTATAATGGAGGCATGTGCTAAATAATTCTTTAAGGGGTAAAAGAGTCAACATAAAAATGATTAAAAGAAAAAGCACCAGAAAATGGAGGAGTAAATTAGTTTCACCCCTAGTAAGGGGTGAAAGTCATTTTAGCCCTTTTTAGAAGTAAAGCTCAACAAAAGGGTGAATTCGTACGAAATGAGGTGAAAGCAATGAATAAGTTCTTGGTGTTAGATCAGAGACCAAATTATATGGAAGAAGACGAATTTGGGTGTTTTTTCCCCAAAGTGGTTTCACCCCAGAAGAAAGTGAAGGTCAGAAAAAATAAAACTTTAAAAGGAAGAGGGAGAATAGATTAGTTTCACCCTAATTGAGGGGTAAAAATCACATTCACCCCTCTTGGAGGTGAAACTTAATGAAGATAAGTAACTTCACCACAAAAAGAGCAAAGGGGTGAAAGTCATAAGTGTAAATAAAAGAGAAAATTAAAATGATGGAGCAGAATGCTTTCACCCCAAATGAGGGATGAAAGTCATTTTTGCCTCTCTTTGGGGCAAAAAGCAATATTAAATGTTTTCAAAGCAAGTTTGAAGCAACAAAGTGGGACCTCTCTTAATACGTTTAATGGTTTTGCCCATGGTGGGGCAAAAATAAAAAAAGAAGAAAATAAAAACAATGCTTGGTGCGAAGCTAAAGGCGTGGTCAAAGTCAAAGCCACCCCTGTTGAGAGGTGCCATGTAGTTTCGCCTATCTAGAGGGTGAATTTAGGTTTTCAATTGAACTTCGGGTGAAAGAAGGTTGCAACACATGCCCATCCTAAAGCAAAAAAATCAAAGTCAAACGTCACCTCCCAAAGGGGGCGAAAATCCCTATCACCTTCCTTTGGGACAAAATCAGTTAATTTTGCTACTATTCAAATTGTAATCATATTTTTTTCCTTTTCTATGATGAAATTAAAAAGCAGGAAAATTCCAAATAAAAATGAAGGTGTTTTCTTTTGGGCATAATAAGATGATAAGAGGAAGAAGCATTTTAGGGCAAAATCATCAAGATGTCAATAAAAAGCCAAACAAGTTGCTGTTGTCGCCCATTATGGCCTCGAAATGGCTTTTTGACCCATTTTTGGGCAAAATCAATTTCTTGCATTTATCCCAAAGACGTTCCTTCCCAAAGCGCCATTATTGTATATCTTCTCAAAGAAAGCTTGGGAATGAGCGAATTTAATTCTTGAAGCAATGTAAAGACAGTTCCAAGATTTCTGTAGGATTAAGTGCTACATTATTATTCATTTCCAATGCATCGCCTGCCAAATTTACCTCTTTTAAAGATAGAATTAATACTCAGTGGGTTTTGTTGGTGAGGGATGAGTTCAAAAGCACAAGAGTAACACAGGTTCAATGACCAAGCTCTTGATCTTCAGACAACTTCACTGCATCCCAATGCACCGATGCTCGAGGTTATTTTCCATCATTTATTCATGCTTATTTACCATTTGATTCCCCCACCAAAGCATGATCACTATTTCCATGAAGAAGGTTTCGACTGGAACATCATTAATGTTGAGGAGGAAATTATTCATAGTGGTTTTTGATCTACCAACATTTTGTTTGTATGTGCATTAAATGAAAGAGGTGCAATCCTCTATAAATACTAAGCATTTTCATGTAAGAAAGGAGGATGGACACTCTGCATAATAACACTTCAAGTTTTTTGTGTCAATAGAAAGACATTCGACTTCTGGTTATTTGAAGGATGTTGCATTTGATGATTTTCTATATATCATTTCTGAATATATTCATCTCCGTTATCTGTTGCTTTTAAATTATGCATTTGAAATTAATCTTTGCGGGTGAGGGAATGAATACTGAAATGCTATTTGGAAGTTGTATTTGCAAAAATGTAAGTAGTTCCTGTGCTTTCATTTCTATTGCATGTTAATTGCTGCTTGAATTGAATTTAAGTTGTTAGTATATTCCCATTCTATACTTTTGGATTATAGCCATATTTATCCATTTCTTTCATGTTACCCTAAGCTTTAAACTGGAGTAGATTAGAAAGGGAGCCAACCCTCTTTGGATATTGGTACGAATGATATTTCTTTCCTCCGACCTTTAAATGTTGCATAGGTCTAGGATGCACAAAATGTAGATTTTGTACTAGGCAGATTCGTGACCAACATTTCCTTAGTTATCCTTCAAAGATTTAGATTCATATTTTTTACCTCAAAATTATATTATTTAGACTTATAAAATTTTGGAAAAGATCTTTCTCCACAAAAGAGTACAAGTTATACACCTTTTCTTGAGTTGTATGCTCTAGAATTTCTAGACTTTGAGCTCCAAGACGATATATTTATCCCTTATATATATGTAAATATAAAATTTTAAATTCTTCCAAGATTGAGGTCCTTTGAAGGTGCATAACAATTTTATATAAATTTTTATGTCATTTGATGTGCAATGAGTCCCTTTTCAAGCACCTACCCATCAAAATTTTTAATTATAACCTCCCCTCTATTTGTATCAATATTTTCATATAATGCTGGGGATAACCTAGATCATTAGAAGATAATTTTATTTAACCAATTATTAAATATCAAGTCTCTCAAGAGGTACTTGCAAGGGAAAGAAGATGAAGACCATTAGTTTCCCCATTTTTTTGACATATTTATTAGTAAAATTGTATCCTCAAAGGATTATAGTAACATATATAATATCACATAGAGATAATTCTCTTGCTCAATGCATGTATATGAAAGAAGGATCCATGTCCTTAGGAGATGAATTGAGGTTGTGAAGACTCACTAAGGGCTATCATGCTTTGCTTATGTTGTCAAATTACTTAAATAATCTTTAGTATTTAACACTTTTATGAACAAGGAGTTGGCAATCTCATCAATGGAGAATCATCTCCAAGCTCAAACATATTCATTAAATTATATAGAATATTGATCACATTATTTTGAAGATTCAAATAGACTATAATAAACGTCTAAATTAGACTTGTTTTTCTATTCACAAGATGACAAGTCTTGCTTCATTGCCACTATAAACATAAGGAGCACAAATTTCATAATATAAATATCCTTTGAGTGACTTTTATCCTTTTGGAATTCTTTTTGTGTATGCCTTATGTCAATATGTTGAATATTTTTTCAATCATTTCTAAGAGTGATTAAGAGTTTGCATTCCCCTTATCTAGGCACAACGTGAAGGTGTGTTATTAATATATGAACCTTCCTTGATTACCACCTTTATCCATGCCATTTACGAATAATTTTTTCTTTTATATTTTTGAAATGCCCTAGAGTAAGGCATCTTATGCTAAAAATATTAGTCATATTTTACTATAAAAATGTGATGCATGGCTGCCAATTGTCAACTTGACAATGGTTTAACTTCCACAGTGTGCAATGATATTCTAAGTGGATCAAACCTTTAGAGTACCGCTTTATAGGTACATTTTATTTTTATGAATCCTTTATCTCATAGTTTATTTATTTTCAAACGGAAGAGTTTGGATACACTATTACGGATTTCTTTGCCAAGTTAATAATTTTGACATTTAGACATTTGAAATACAATGTCCATGTAAATAATATCCTCTTAGGAATGGATTACTATCCCATAGTTAATTTAGAGAATATTTATATGTTTACTATCCATGATCTATTCATTTTGTTCTTTTCCAAGCATTATTCATATAAGTCTCAATGTTTATGGTCATAATCCTTCCACTATTAGGGTGACTAAATTAGGATTTTTATTTTATTTAATTAGTCATATGTGATGAAACAAACCCCTCCTATATTACATCATGACCATATAGTGGTATTACAATAGCTTGACAATTATGACCTAGTTCTCCTTCTTGAAAGTTGAGGAATATAACTAGTTGAGCTAATGCCATTTGACAAAATAGGATCCTTGTAGTGACAACCTTTTTTTAATCATCATATTGGACCCTTAAATAAATGGTATCATTAAAATATATACTATTGGACCCCATAACTTTACTCATACATTTTCTTATGGATTATATTCCTAGTTAGGATGGTAATGTATAAATGTTAGTCATTATTCCCTATTTGAAAAAGGATACGATCTAGACATAATTTTCATAAGAAAATTCAAAATGTAAAATTCAATTGGATAGATCATGCTAATATTATATTATTTTCCCAATGACATGCTAAGATTTTATTATGATTTATATTTATAAAATATAATATGTAGATAATATCATTCTTCTAAATTAAAATATGATATCCTTATTTATGTTCTTAAATTTTGATAAGGTTTTATATTTGTTTGTAATTATTTGTGATCCATCATGTAAAAATTTCTATTGGATGATGGATCCCAAATAATCACAAAAAATTATCCTTATTGTCATATTCAACTTTGACCTCCTAATCAAATACAATCATATTAAGAATATTTATAACATTGTTATTTTTTTTTAAATCTGACATCATATAGTAATAAATATCTTATTAGCATGTGTATGACTCTAGAAAACAATGCACCTAAGCTATTGACATCATTATATCAAAGATAAAAGCAATAAGCATGTATAACAATGAACTAACAAAAATATGAAGCTTTCTTTATTAATTCATGATAAAATCTGGTTACATATAGGTCCCTCTTAGGGATACCGATTCTTGATACAATGATTACAATATTTGGAAGCCCCTAAATGGGGGTGGTGCACTTCAAATATATCCTGGATCGACACGAATTGATTGAGGGCTTATTCTTGGTGTCTCCTTCTCTCTTGTATGGAGGAAAGGTCCTTGGATATAGTTTTTCCCTTCGTAGATCCTATCACCTGTGCACAAAGAAACCACAAAAAACATCAATAGCATATGCAACCTCTCATGATGAGGTTTGTTTCAAATATTTTGCATGAAATAACATGAAAGCATGATAAAAAGTGTAAAGGTGCAAAGATGAGAAAAAATGTATGAATAACTAGGAAATCACCGTACAAATGCAATGGAAAAGATAGATCTACTCTAATCTAAGCTAAAAAAGTAGAAGTAATAGGAAATATATGCTAAAAATTGAAGAAATGGTGACTCAAACCCTAGCCGCTATCACTCAGAGTGACCGTGATAGTAGGCCATTGTCGAAGACAACGACCACTAACTATGATATTTTGCCTTGAAAACTAGGGGTTGCGACACTCAATTCCTCGTTTGAATTGATGTTCAAGTGTTGCCTTCGTGTCCAGAGATGGATTAGTGATGAAAATTATGGGGATTCACATCAAATCGATGTGAATTTGTGATGTATGCTTTTCAGTCCTTCGAAAGCTCCATGGTTGGTCGTAGGCTTGGTGATCTGCAATTGGGAAGCACTTCGAATCTCCTCAAGGGTTGTCAACTCCCTGTTCACTCAAATAGAGCTTCATTGTATAAAATCTCGGATCCATACTTATTTTTTGGAGGGTGCATATGTAGGCCTCCCAAATTCTAGATCTTGGCTTCTTGGAGAAGCCAAGATCCAGATCTACATGAAACTGACCATCAGGGGGGAAGGTCTAGTTCCAAAATTACATGAGAGTGGTAGTTAGGAGGAAATTTGAGAGATTCACATCCAAAATTGCTCGAATCCAATGCAAGTTCAGTTATCATGTGTGATTCAGGCCTGCATTCATGATTGACTTTATTTCAGTACTAGCCACTATCCACAACAACGACTAGTAGTAGCTGCTCTAAGCTTCAACGATCTAGGATGGAAACCTCTCTGGTCAATAGCGGCTATGCCTAAATACATCAGAACTACCCCTAGAAAGTGGTTAGAACCAATGCTAGCTCTTGGAGAGGTCCAAGATCAATCATATGGTCTACGAAGGTGCCCATATGAGTAGTCTCCTAAACATGATACATTTTAGGTGTCTACAAATAACTCTTTTTGGGATGCATTATGGGAAAACACAACGCTAAGAAAAAATAGACCACCTAGGGCCATATTGTAGGGTATATGATAATCATTAATCTGATCAACATTAGATACCCCAGTCATAAGAAAGGCGTGCATCTTAGAATAATTGCTTCCAACGGTATGGAAGGCTTAAATTTTCAAAGGCTTTCTCATGTCCAACAACGATCGGGTAGCATCAGTACAACAATTGGTACGATAGGAGGAGAGATTCAAGCTTATCTATCATATTTACTCTTTTCCCCAACAAAGGGTAAACTTATGATAGTTATTAGCAATGATTCGTAAGACAAATGCAATTCAACATGATCTAGTGATCCTTTGTTGATTTTGGTTATGATTGTTGATATTATGACTACTGCCTCAAGCGATGAGTCGATGAAGGAAGGATAATGAATAAAGTGACGAGTTGCTTGACCAAAATTATTGATTTGGATAATTTAAGATGCTTACTTTGTTGTTATATGACAAGTCCTTTACAAGAGTGATTTCAACCGATAATAGTAATTGTATATTTCTATCCCTTGGAGCAGTCTGACCGTAATGGCCTTCTTAGAAAGTTAATATGATAGCAATTCAATTTAGCTCGTGTTGAATCACTCGATGATATTTTAAAAACATCATGGATGAAATGAAATGAATGCTCATTTCCATGGGGCAGTCCAGTCACCATGGCCTTCTTTGGGATTGAAGTGAAGCATTTCAATTCAACTATGACAAATTTGGCTCAAACAACCTTATGGTAATTTACTCATTTTGCCAGATTGTATGGAGTGTAAGTCACTGCAACCACCAAGTGTATAGGTTAAATAACTATTTATGAGGTGCTTTTAAAATTTTAATGTTTTTTTGATTTTTTTGTTAATTTTGGTGATTTTTCAATTGTTTTGAAATTTTGATTTTATGATTTTTCTTTTATTTTACAAATTTTGATGATTTTGGACCGTTACATGTGTTTAATTGTTCATTTTGAGACTCCTCATGGTGATAAATTTGATGCATTTATTATTGTTTGCTAGCCGTTGTCAGCAACAACGACCCAAATTTATATTTTTATGGTCAATGTCAGCGTCAGTGGCCCGCACTTTCTAGCCGCTGACGTTAGCAACGGTCATGATAAAACTAAAAATTATAAAAGAAAAAAGTAGGGTTTTGACCTTCATTATTTCCAGCTGTCAGTTTGCAATTTGAGCTTTGAGGGAGAAGAGATAGATTATGACCTGGTACACTGACAAATTTCTAGACACCATGGTGGAGCAAGGCAAGGTATTGACTAACAAAGGATCCGAAGCTTCACGGGTATTTCTCAAACCCTTACCTTGTCATTTAATCGATAAAAATGAACCAAACTAAGTAATCAGTAAATGAACCTCACTAAACGTATTGGTAACAAACCACATTGGTAGATAGGTTTAGAATTATGCTAATTTAGGTGGGTCCCATTTATTTTCTAGTTTTTATCATTTTTTTGGATTTTTGGGTGAGGGCAGATACCATTGGCATGTCGCCTCACAGCCGTTGTCGCTCAAGGCAACCCCCAATTTGTCAAAGAGGGGTCATTGTCGTGAACATCGACTAGTTTAAATCCCAATGATCAAGTTTTTGACCATTTGCGACTAGCCACTGTTGATATCAGCGACCGCTATGGCAGTCACTGTCAATGTGAGCGACTGCTATACTTTAGGAAATTTTTTTATTGTTTTGATTTTTTCTAAATTTAATTGATTTTTTTCATTTTTAAAGTGCAATTTTTGATTTTTTTATGCATGTTATGGTGCATTTTATCATGATTTTGTACTCTTGCTTGATTAGGGATTTTGTTACACCATA
The DNA here is from genome assembly GCA_028583015.1 of Wollemia nobilis. NCBI lineage: Eukaryota > Viridiplantae > Streptophyta > Pinopsida > Araucariales > Araucariaceae > Wollemia > Wollemia nobilis. The sequence continues at coordinate 9,440,920 of JAQPPZ010000672.1, read as the reverse complement.
TTTGTATTTATTTTCTATTTAGTGCAAGTGTATCTGATTAGATTTATTTTGGCACATTTAGATATTCTCTGCATGGGCTCAAGAGCTTGATTTACTGGCAAATATACTACCACTTATGACCCCTATAGAATGGGCCTAATTTGATGTACATGATCTCATGTACGCTATCAAATTTTTGACTATCATGTCAGATCAGACATACCTTATAATGCTGGATCACATATGAGACTACAAGACAAACACATTTCATCTCCCAAATGGTGAGATGACCATCACTCCTGAGGACGTGTATAGGATCTGCAAGATCCCATTTGATGGACATGCCATAGTATCTTCCTCGACTGATCATAGGCCAATAGTTTTTTCTAGGGTGTTTGGTGACCGGGTATAAGAAACACTGGGAGACATACGTCATGGAGGAGTTCCTATCACCCACTGGTATCAAGCCCACATTTTCTTCGGTAAGCCAAACCATTCTTATGCATGTTATTTATAACATGCTTTTGCCTGATACATTAGGAGTGAGGTTCCCATGAAATATCTTAGCTATGTTGTAAGATTTACTGGATAGTGCTGATCTTATCATTATGGCTTGGAGGAGTGCCTTGTTAGCATAACTCTACGATGAGTTGTACATGATTCAGTGACGAGGTCAGGCTTCAATAGCATGCAGTTTACTCCTATAGATATAGGGATAGGAGCACATCAGAGTGGACCACCTAGAAAGGTTGCCCCAGGAGAGTAGAAGGATAGAGGCCAGAGTACAGTGCTATGGTTCTAGATGGTCACGGTTAGCAAAGGAGTGATGAAGTCGATGCCATGTTGGAGACTATGCACAATATGCAAAATTCTTGACTGGTCTATGTTGGTCCGGCTTTCATGCACACCCCGGGAAAGGATGAGGCAAGGAAAGCTCCGGAGACACCCACGGGACGGATCCCACTCATCTTTAGGATCTAGCTGGTTATCCAAGGTGCGAGTTACAGAGTTGGGTCGAATGGCAATTCACTCTTTTCCACTTCGGAATAGATTTCAATATGGACTGCTCTGTTACCTTACAGGGGGTTCTTGAACTTGTTGAGTAGTTGCAAAAGTTGTTGATAATCAGATTTAACTTGAATTCTTGATCTAGCTCTCATGGGTCAGCAGATTTAAATAAAAGACAAACAAAGAAAATAAAAATGGATCATTCACCGAAAACAAAGAGAGGGTAGGGTAGGGCAGAAAGAGAAGTTTATCAAACATCAACTGTAAAACCCTAAACTATCAATTTTATCTATGCTACTAGCTTCACAATAGAACAAATCAAAGAAGAAAGTGTCCAGTCAGTCTAAGATCACTTTCAACTAAGAGCACAAGGCAAAGTGAAACAGATCTAGCAAAAAATTATAAATCCAAGGGCAGCTGGTTAAAATTGGTATCTTTCACCGGCAACCTAGCTCGCACGGTGAAGACAGAGCAATTAGAACAAACTTACACCTCAAATCTATAATTTCCCCTAGCAGACAAGAGAACAACTGAAGCCTAACAACATATTTAAACTTGATAATGTCAGATTTACAACATATATCTAACAAAATTTAAATGGAACGGATAACAAAAGAAGATACACTTATCACACTCTGCAAAAGATTAGGCTCCTGGCCATGCTATCACAGAAAAGCTAAAGCACATCAACTCCAAGTCCAGAAACAAAGGATTTCACAAGATTTGCAAGAAATTGCTTATAAGCCTTTTATTTCTAAGTCTCCGCCTCCGCGATTACATTTAGAATCTGTATTTATAGACTCAGGACAGACCCTGATCTTTTCAAAATATCTTCTTCAAACCCTAAATCTTATCGCACTTAAACCCTAGGACCCGGGTTTTACAATAAAAATCCATTTAAAATCAAAGTCCAGATAGAACTTAACCCTTCGGCAAATCAGTGCAGTCAATTGCCATAAATGGAGAAGATAAAATCAAATGCAACTTGCATTCATCCGTAGCTGCAAATAAATGCCTCCATTAATTCTGCTGGTGAGCCGGATGAGTCACCACTTCTCTCAGATCTGGTCTCCGTAAAGCCATCCCTGTGTTGAAATTGTCTTCATGCTATCAAGTCTGCAATAAATTTGTCATTGAATGCTCTCACCGGTAGCTTCTCTCCTAGCATGGCGGTCCTTGACTAAATCCGCACTTTAAATTTGCCTTTATGGTCTTTCCCGGTTGTCCCGCAAGTGCCAGATGGAATCCTGCATGAAAGACAAAAAGATGCATTATATTAGCACTTTAATAAACATTAAATCCAAGCTTAAAACATTAAAAACAGATTAAAAACCACAAAATAAGCTTGCATGTCGGCCTCTGCATGTCTGCCTCACGCTTTGACACGTGTCGCTACCCCAGGAAGCCTTCTGTTTCCCGCTGGAATGCACTTTCAGGTCAACTTATGACTTTCTCTCTCCTATCGCGATTCTGCGACATGTCGCGATTTCGTGACATGTCGCGAAATCGCGACGTCCCCAGCGCATCGGCAACTTGTCTCCCCTCGGCCGCGAAAATGTGACATGTCACGATTTCGCGACATGTCGCGAAATCGCGACCCTTCTCTGCTGTCGCACAACTTTCTCTCTCCTATCGCGAAAATGCGACATGTCACGATTTCGCGACAGTTTTCGTACCTGCATGCGTTGACCGCGTTGACCGCGATTTTGGAACATGTTTGCGACTTAGCCGATTTTCATTCTATAGCCCACTTTCTCTCTCCTATCGTGAAAATGCGACATGTCACGATTTCGTGACATGTCGCAAAATCGTGCCCTTCCGTGCGACTTCTTTCTCTCTCCTCCGTCGACGAATTTATGCGATGTTTCCAAAATGGAATGTGCGATTCGGCACTTCAAAAATGGAAACGTCGCGATATCGCGACACTTCCAAAAATGGAAAGTGTCACGATTTCGCTACACTTCCATGACTTAGTTGCATTTTGATTTACCCGTCGCGATATCGCGACATTTTCGAAAATGGAAGTGTCGCGATATCGCGACACTACCAAAAATGGAAAGTTTGATTTTTCATGAATTTATGCAACTGTTTTCTGGATTTTCTCGGTACCGGTGCAAGATTTTGCTTGTGCATGAATGATTCTAGCATGTAAAAAGTGAATTCTTGGATAACACAGCTGGAATGCAAGAAAAAGCACAACTTTAAAAAGGAGGCAAGCAAATTTGGATTTAAAACCTGAAAAACATCTAGAGGGTCCCTGCTGCAAAAATGGAAGTTCAAAATTTTCAGAGGATGGAATCTCATTTTTCAGTGGGGGTGTGTTGCTTCTCAACAAATGGCGATATCTACGGGTAAAATAGTAGCACTATTTTAGAACCCAAGACTCCGGTTTCAAAACAAAAAGACCATGCATCATGCCTTGCCACAGACATTCTTCACAATAAATTGACTGCTAACTGCAAGCTGTTAAAAATTTCCCAAGGACATACTGGGCTGGATTACTTCAAGGAAGATTTCTGATGTGCAATTTCAAAGGGTATAAACTTTCTTCAAGGATGACTGAATTGAATGATAAACTTGGATTAATCAACTTTTCTAGATTGTAAAAGGGGAAACCGAGTAGAGCTCTGTTTACTAGTTTAGCCTTTTACAGCCTAGACAGAGTTACCCTTTAGATTTACACGACCCAAATTTACAACTGTAGGGCAGAATCTAATATTGGCTGCCTCTTTTAATTGTTCAACTCTTTTTTTCTTTTTTCTTCTTCTTTTTTTTTTTTTTTTTATCTCTCTTCTTTTTGAAATATATCACTATCTGGAAGACCTTAGAGAAATTACAATTTTCTTTTATCATTTGATCAATCTGGAACTGTTTCAGTCTAGGCATTGATAGCCTCTGGTGACACCCAAATAATTGCATGAACCATAGTCCCCTCTCATAACCAGCTTTTCTTGGATTCCCCGGGAGTTCCTCCAACTAAACAGCATAGCAGTTTTTCTATCATTAAAACAACTGTGGCAAGTAAGACACAAGATCCAATCATCTCTCTACCTTTGTCCTGAATAACAAAATAGTTCTACTGTTCAATGCAAGCAGACTATCTCAATTAGAATGGTGAACAACATGGGCATTGGATGGAAACTGGATTGATCGGCTTAGAATAAACAATTTTCAGCAGGCTGACTTTTCATTGATTGCTCAAGCAAAGGTTAAAGGACAAAATTTTTAGAAGCCAAAGGACTTTGTACGGGCTTCCAAGGACAGGCACAGGCTTTAAAGCAAAATAGAATAAAACTGTACGAGACTAAAGCACAGAACTGTACAGGCAAAGGGAATAAAATAAACTGAACAGACAGCAAAGAAAAGAACTGAAACAAAAGACTGTACAGACAGCAAAGAAAAGGAATAGCAGGGAAGAAAATAAAAACTGTACAGGCAATAAAAGAAATAAACTAAAAGAACTGAAGCAAATAAAAACTACTGAACTAGACAAAGCTAAATTGCAACAGCACTGAAATAAACTAAAGCAACTGAAATAAATTAAACTGCAACTGTACAGACATTAAAGAAAAAGAACTGCAATAAAGAACTAAAGCAAATAAAACTGAAACAAAAGACTATACAGACTTAAAAGAAAGCAAGCTGACATAAAAAGACAAAGAAAGGAAATAAAAAGCACTGACAAAAGAAATAAACTGCACAAGCTAAAACTGAAAAACAACTAAAGATTAAAAATTAAGATGAAGCAACTAAAAGTATGAGACATTTAAAAATAAAACTGCACTGACAAAAGAAATAAAACTGAAAACAAAAGACTTATTTACAATGTATACATATGTTACAACTTCCCTTCATACTCAAAAAATGCAGCAGTTGGGAAAGCAGAGAAATGGTGCCTTAAAAAATTTTGACCATGTGCAAGTAATTTAGAAAAATTACCTTTCAGGTCTTGTTGACGAAATGCACTCCAGACTGTGCTTCAAAAATTTGCTATCTGGGAAAGACTTGTGTTTACTGTCTTCCCTGTCCCATTTGAAAAACAAATCTGCAACTCCTTCAAATTAAACAAATCATATAATAACAAATCATATGATAACATGTTTATGCTTCTAATTGAAGGGTTTGCAGAGTTCTTTCAAAAGGACTGAATGTAAAAAACCCCCAGGATCAAATACTTTAAAATCTTGACAGACCCAGACCACCACATCTTCAAAATTATGTGACAACTGAAAGAAATCATGTTTTATCTGTATGCCCTGGTTCTTAACAACTTGAACATTTTGTGGTTGCTGCACTGCTTCAATATCCAGGACTTCAATTTTTATCCCTCTAGAAGAATGCTTACAATTTTCCTTTTCACCTGAGCCTTGCTTAGATTTAACCTCATCAATGTGCAATATCCAAACATCATGGTTGTGATGGATTAGAGCTGTAACTGTTCCCACCTTCTCAGTTGCCAAATTATAAACTCCAATATCTGCATCAACACAGTTTATAGCCTTTTCTTTGACATTATGTTCAGAAGTTGCAGGCTTATGTTGAGACAGTTCATCAATTCCAAGTTGGCTGACCACATTCATATTTACTATCTTTTCCTCCTTTTCTTGAAATCCAACAGGTGGTCCAGAGTAAGCCTCAATCAAGTTAACCTTCTGTTCAACAATCTGAGGCAGTTCATAGAGGGTGATGTCAGCTTTAAGTTCCCTCATATCCTCAATGATGTTATCCTCCTCAGTTACTTCTGCATAGTGACATTGAATCTCACTTTCATCATCCTCTGATGAGGAAGGATCATTATTAAGTTCTGGACTCTCACATCTCAAGTCATAACTGTCTCTTTTGAACTGTTGAAAATCTTGCATTTCATCCATAGGAGTCTGTACAAGACTTTCTGTCTCTTCAGGAAAAGTGAAAGAATCTGAAACCCTGGTTGTACTATTTTTGGGTGAACTAGAAATATCAATATTTCTTTGATCTCTAGGAAAATTTAACTCACCAAGAAAAACTTCAGATTTGGGTGGTGCCGGATCACAGCTTGTTCAGTTCAAGCACTTGCACTTTGAACTTGTCAGAACTTTTCTCTGTATTTTGCACATGCTGAGTGGATGTCACAATTAACGGAGTCTCCTTGGGTAGAGCATGACATGTTGGCACTAACTCATGATGTGGAATGGGGTCTGGAATAGGCATGTTCTGTGTAACATAGGATATCAAAGGACTGCTCAGAATTTGAGGCCCTAACTGTCTTTCAAGAATTAAGGCTTCTTTATAAGCCCTTGCCAGGGTTGTGATATTGATGTCTCTCTTGAGGAAAATAGAGGTCACCGAATCCAATGCATTCTTGTAGATTTCTAAGGCCAGATTTGCATTTGGGATGTAATGGCCGGTCATTCTACCGTAAGCTCTTTGGAACCTCATATTGAAAGACCTGACAGTTTCTCCCGACTCTCTCTTGATGCTTGGAAAATTGTTGGTATAACACACTGGGGTCTATCACTTCCCCAAATTGTGATATAAAAGCTTTCTCTAGATCATCCCGACTAGTAATGGAATTCTTTGGTGAGGTTTAAAAACCGATCATAAGTTCCCTCCTGGAGAGTGAACGGGAATAATCTACAGGCAACATCTTCATGTTGTATATTTAACAATTTTAAAGCATTTTTAAAAGCTAGCAGATGTTCTTCTGTAGTTCTTGTCCCATCATGTTTATACCTAGGGAGGTATCTTTTTGGACTTCTGGGCAGGTCATGGGCTATACCCGGGATATTCAAAGCAGTGGGGCCCAACCAATTTGCCATTATTACTTGGCTGACAGTGATGTTCTGAGTTGTGATTGGATAACTGCCAGTGGAGATAAAACTGTTCTTAACTTGAGGTCTTCTCTGGCAATTTTAAAAATTGTACTGACAACTTTCAAAAAAGTACTGACAATTTACAAAATTGTCCGGAGTTCACTGTGGGTCCTTCAAATGTTGTTGTTATGCCCTTACAATACTTGAACTGAGTTCAACAGCCCTCCTTCTAGCGCCAATTAGGTTGTTGGCTGAGGAGGAGGGGAAAATTGGCTACCAGACTTTGGATAAAATACAGCTTTACAGTTCCACATACAGTCGGATTTCTCAACTCAAGTGCACTAAGAACAGATGTTCTTGGCCCTCCTTCTAGCGCCAATTAGGTTGTTGGCTGAGGAGGAGGGAAAAGGATTCAAAAGATAAAATACCAGACTCAGCACATACAATACAGTCTTAACAGACTACGACTCTGAGCTTTCAGTAAGACGAGATGTTCACGGCCCTCCTTCTAGCGCCAATTAGGTTGTTGGTCCAGCTTTCATGCACACCTCGGGAAAGGATGAGGCAAGGAAGCTCCGGAGACACCCACGGGACGGATCCCACTCATCTTTAGGATCTAGCTGGTTATCCAAGGTGCGAGTTACGGAGTTGGGTCGAATGGCAATTCACTCTTTTCCACTTCGGAATAGATTTCAATATGGACTGCTCTGTTACCTTACAGGGGGTTCTTGAACTTGTTCAATAGTTGCAAAAGTTGTTGACAATCAGATTTAACTTGAATTCTTGATCTAGCTCTCATGGGTCAGCAGATTTAAATAAAAGACAAACAAAGAAAATAAAAATGGATCATTCACCGAAAGCAAAGAGAGGGTAGGGTAGGGCGAGAAAGAGAAGTTTATCAAACATCAAGCTCGTAAAACCCTAAACTATCAATTTTATCTATGCTACCAGCTTCACAACAGAACAAATCAAAGAAGAAAGTGTCCAGTCAGTCTAAGATCACTTTCAACTAAGAGCACAAGGCAAAGTGAAACAAGATCTAGCAAGAAAATTATAAATCCAAGGGCAGTTGGTTAAAACTGGTATCTTTCACCGGAAACCTAGCTCGCACAGTGAAGACAGAGCAATTAGAACAAACTTAACCTCAAATCTGTAATTTCCCCTAGCAGACAAGAGAACAACTGAAGCCTAACAGCATATTTAAACTTGATAATGTCGATTCACAACATATATCTAACAAACTTTAAATGGAACGGATAACAAAAGAAGATACACTTATCACACTCTGCAAAAGATTAGGCTCCTGGCCATGCTATCAGAGAAAAGCTAAAGCACATCAACTCCAAGTCCGGAAACAAAGGATTTCACAAAATTTGCAAGAAATTGCTTATAAGCCTTTTATTTCTAAGTCTCCGCCTCCCGCGATTACATTTAGAATCTGTATTTATAGACTCGGGACAGGACCACGATCTTTTCAAAATATCTTCTTCAAACCCTAAATCTTATCGCACTTAAACCCTAGGACCCGGGTTTTACAATAAAAATCCATTTAAAATCAAAGTCCAGATAGAACTTAACCCTTCGGCAAATCAGTGCAGTCAATTGCCATAAATGGAGAAGATAAAATCAAATGCAACTTGCATTCATCCGCAGCTGCAAATAAATGCCTCCATTAATTTTGTTGGTGAGCCGGATGAGTCACCACTTCTCTCAGATCTGATCTCCGTAAAGCCATCCCCGTGTTGAAATTGTCTTCATGCTATCAAGTCTGCAATAAATTTGCCATTGAATGCTCTCACCGGCATCTTCTCTCCTAGCATGGCGGTCCTTGACTAAATCCGCACTTTAAATTTGCCTTTATGGTCTTTCCCGGTTGTCCCGTAAGTGCCAGATGGAATCCTGCATGAAAGACAAAAATATTATATTAGCACTTTAATAAACATTAAATCCAAGCTTAAAACATTAAAACAGATTAAAAACCACAAAATAAGCTTGCATGTCGGCCTCTGCATGTCTGCCTCACGCTTTGACACGTGTCGCTACCCTAGGAAGCCTTCTGTTTCTCGTTGGAATGCACTTTCAGGTCAACTTATGACTTTCTCTCTCCTACCGTGATTCTGCGACATGTCGCGATTTCGCGACATGTCGCGAAATCGCGACGTCCCCAGCGCATCGGCAACTTGTCTCCCCTCAGGCCGTGAAAACGCGACATGTCGCGATTTCGTGACATGTCGCAAAATCGCGACCCTTCTCCGCTGTCGCACAACTTTCTCTCTCCTACCGCGAAAATGCGACATGTCGCGATTTCGCGACAGTTTCCGTACCGGCATGCGTTGACTGCGTTGACCGTGATTTTGCGACACATGTTTGCGACTTAGCCGATTTTTCATTCTGCAGCCCACTTTCTCTCTCCTACCGCAAAATGCGACATGTCACGATTTCGCGACATGTCGCAAAATCGCGCCCTTCCGTGCGACTTCTTTCTCTCTCCTCCGGTCGGCAGCGATTTTGCGATAGTTTCCAAAAATGGAAACGTCGCGATATCGCGACACTTCCAAAAATGGAAACGTCGCGATATCGCGACACTTCCAAAAATGGAAACGTCGCGATATCGCGACACTTCCAAAAATGGAAAGTGTCGCGATATCGCGACACTTCCGAGACTTAGCTGCATTTTGATTTACCCGTCGCGATATCGCGACATTTTCAAAAATGGAAGTGTCGCGATATCGCGACACTACCAAAAATGGAAAGTTTGATTTTTCATGAATTTATGCAACTGTTTTCTGGATTTTCTCGGTACCGGTGCAAGATTTTGCTTGTGCATGAATGATTTCTAGCATGTAAAAAGTGAATTCTTGGATAACACAGCTGGAATGCAAGAAAAAGCACAACTTTAAAAAGGAGGCAAGCAAATTTGGATTTAAAACCTGAAAAACATCAAGAGGGTCCCTGCTGCAAAAATGGAAGTTCAAAATTTTCTAAGGATGGAATCTCATTTTTTAGTGGGGGTGTGTTGCTTCTCAACAGTCTATAGGTGCAAAATATTATCTAGAGGTCCTATGTGGACTGCCCTGTATGGCTAGAAGTAGATAGGTTTTTGGCTTACACGAGGTATGATCTATGGGTCATTGATTGCAAGGAAGGAGTGAGGGAGTTCTTCCACTCCTCTTGGGTGACTAGATAGTTTGGTATTCAATAGGGCATCCCACTGGAGCCAATTCTCTATAGAAAAATTCGGGCAATACCTTGGATCACAGTAGTATCTAAGGAGGTAGATCCTCCTACATTCGATGTCAACATAGTAGATGCTAGAATGATAGAGGTATTCACTCAGTGGTATGTGACTCGATTATGGCACATCGATGGTAGTCTAGGGTGAAGAATTGATGAGGCTGCTGATGAGGATCCAAAGGGGCATCGAGTGTGGGCTCACATAGAGGAGTGGGGTCAGGCTACAGAGGAGTAGGCCATACCCAAGGAGGTGGAGGATTTGCTATTGAGGAGCAAAAGTATCCCCTCCAAGCTCTGCTACATAGTGTAGAGGTCAAGCTACAAATAACTCATTGATATATTATGGAGCGGGACACCTCTATAGTGATGCTCCAGACTCAGTCAACACATTGCATACACAAATTTTAGCAAGCCAAACCAGATGGAGGGGTTTTGAGGATGAGAGGACCGCCCTTCAAGCATAGGTGGATTCAACATAGCTCAGGATAGAGTAGCTCATTATAGAGAGAGATGCTACACAATCATAGGTTGTGGCTATTCTTGTGGGCCAGATTGTACCAGTTGCTTTAGCTACTGAGAAGCCAACAAGTTTAGACCTAGGGACATAGATTATATGCCTTCAAGGGCTACTAGAGGAGTATGAGGATCATACATCATCAGATGTCAGGTATATTGTCTCTCTATAGCTCCAGATCAGGAGTCTAGGTAACACTCCTTGAGAGAGGTCTATAGTAGGGGGATCACATCGAAGTAGGCGGAGTGAGTTAGGGCAGTCGTTAGTACGGCCCAACCAAAGGATGACTCGGTTAGAGAGGACTATAGGGACTAGCTCTAGGAAGACTCATAGGGATGGAGCCAAGGGTGGAGGTGAGCCTTGGGGTGCAGTCCCTGTCTGATAGCCATGATGGCTTAGTATCATTTTTTAGTGTAAGGTCTGAGGACCTACAATATTTAGCCTGCAAGAATTTTTGTACCTCTATGTACTTATTTGATGCACACACACACACACACATATATATATGATATTCCAGTTTGATTATGGTTCATTATGTGTATCATTATATTGTTTTATGTTTATGTGATGCAAATGTATGCAATGCTTATGTGATGTTTTACTTATGCCATATGGATGCAATGTATTGATGATATGCACTAGCTAGATGATAGATGTATTGCTTAGATGCTATGATCTACATGTATGGATGCATTATGATGATGGGTATATATGGATGCACTTATTTTTGTTAAATGCATGTTTAATTTATTTTAATTGTTTATGCATTTAATTTACGTGATATGATATGATGTATGATGCGGAATGTAATGCATTAATTATATGAGGAATGAACTAATGCAAATGAACCTGTATGATTTAATCACTTAAAACATAAGGAATGAATTTAATATGTGTTTACAAACTAATGGATGATACCACAGAATGTATAAAAATTATGAATGCCAATGATAACTTCTATTATAAGAAATAATCATTTAAGCATCCATATGTGAGATGAGATGATATGATATGTATGTGTTTTCTTTATAAGTTTATGTAATTTTAAATATATGTATAAAATAATCAGTGGCCATCTAAATATCATTGCTGATATTTATTCAGTATCTATCCTATTTCATGAACACCCTTTAATGAATAAAACCTCATAAATAAAGTTGATTATTTGATTGATGAAATTATTGATTGCTATGAGGGGATTTTTGAGGTTTTCCATGAGACTCAAACACCCTAGTTGATTAATCAAAAGTTGTACAATGGCCATATAGGACTTCTAAAAGATGAAATTTTTTGTTATGCAGACCAAGACATTCATTATCCCTGTGTGTGCAAATGAATGTATTTGAGAGACATAAGTTTACCCCGATGCCAGGTGGGACTCATTCAGCCCATTGCTGTATTGAGGATCACCAAATGCTCATCATGATCCTAAGTTGGACTTAGTTGGATTAGACCATTAGGTGATACATGACATCTAAAGCTAGCTCTTCTTGCAAATTTCTTAGAACTACCCCAATGCTAGGTAGAATTCATTCAGCCCATTGCTATATTAGGGATCACTCTATGGTTTCAAGTAGTACCCATTCCAAGGATTCAATATCTTCCCCCCCTTCTTTTATTTTGATTTATTGGGATACTTGCTCATGCTTAGTGATAAAAATCACTATTTATTTTGCATTTTTGTTTTCTTTTTTTTTGTTTTGAGCAAGGGATTTGATTTGATTTTGGAATTTTGCTCATTTTGATAAAGCAAGGGGTTTCTTTGGGTAGGGGGAGCTTGTCCTTTTGTCAATGATCAATACTCTAGACCATGCACATCACAAAATGAGCAAGTAAAAATTTTTTGCTTAGGATACCTAGTACCACTTTGTAGTGTTCATATTTCTTTATCCTAACTAGGATTGTTAATGTGTTGATTAGTGATGAGATTTTGATATATGCTGGGTGCTATCAAAACTAGACCTCATCTATAAAAGCAAAGATAGCTTTTTATAAAATCTGAGAAAATCACTAGGTATGGCTGAATGACTGAAAAACCCTAGTATATTCCTTATAGCAACATGATGGGGTTGTGTTGAAAAACACAGTTACTCACATGGGTTATGGATGAATGAGGAATTGAAGATGCATGATTGGCATACAAACGTGGTGCCATTTGCAAGATTGAAAACACAGTCTATCCTAATGTGAATGCAGTGGATGCAATATACCTAATGTAATGTAATTATATGAATGCAAATGCAAAATGTAAGATGTAAATATTTTTGTATTTTAATGTTTCCAATTGTTTTTGTGTTTTATGTTTTGTTTTTGACCAAAGGGTTTAAATACCTTTGGAACCTTTTATGAGTTAACCAAAGGGCTTATGATGCCTTTGGGTCTTTTTGTGAGTTGACCAAAGGGCTTATGATGCCTTTGGGGCTTTTTGTGAGTTGACCAAAGGGCTTATGATGCCTTTGGAGCTTTTTGTGAGATGACCAAAGGGCTTATGATACCTTTGGATCATTTTGTGAGATGACCAAAGGGCTTATGATGCCTTTGGGGCATTTTGTGAGATGACCAAAGGGCTTATGATGCCTTTGGTGCCTTTTATGAGTTGACCAAATGGATTATGATGCCTTTGGAGCCTTTTGTGAGTTGACCAAAGGGCTTTTGATGCCTTTGGAGCATTTTACGAGTTGACCAAAGGGCTTATGATGACTTTGGAGCCTTTTGTGAGTTGACCAAAGGGCTTATGATGCCTTTGGAGCCTTTTGTGAGTTGAAAAAAGGGCTTATGATGCGTTTGGAGCCTTTGAGTTTTTATGTTTTTTGATTTGTTTGGAATTTTATGATATTAAGATGTTTTTGAAATTTTGATTGTTTTTGAATTTTTGATTTTTATGTATTGTTTTTGAATTTTGTTGGTTTTATGTGTAAAATGCATTCAGATGAAGGATGTTAATAGGCTTCAACTCTTCAAAACCTTATAAATATGTTAGGCAATATGTCCCAGGTCTAAAATTTTTGAGATAATATAAGGACCTATCCAGTTGGCCGTAAATTTGTCTCGTAGGTGCGACAACAAGTTTGAATTCTGTTGGTTCTTTTTGAGCATGAGATCCTCAAACTTAAAGTCTCTCAGGTGGACTTTATTTTTATAAGCTTGTGTTAGATGATCTTGGTAAATTTAGATATGCTCAAGATAATTGATGCAATGTTCATCTAGAAGGGTCAATTGATCAAGGTAAGTTTACTGTGCAGTGTCGTCATCGATAAATTCTTTCAATGCGACACATAATATTGGAATTTCTAATTCCAAAGGCATAATGGCATCAGTGCCATATGCAAAAAAAAGTGATGTTGCCCTAGTGGGCATCTGCACACTAGTTCTATAAGCCCATAATACAAGAGGCAACTACAGATGCCAATCCTTATGATTTTCTTTTACCATCTTCTTTAAGATGGCTATACTTGTCTTGTTTGAGGCTTCTGCTTTTCCATTTGCTTATAGATAATATGGTGTCGTAAAAATATGCTGGATGTTATATTTGGATGTTAAAGCTTGCATATTTTTGTTCTTAAATGAAGGACCATTATCCAAAATTATCTTGAGTGGGATCCCAAAGCGACAGATGATATTATGAAGTATGAACTTCGCAATTCATGGTCCTGTTGTTGATGTTAAGGGGATCAATTCCACCCATTTGGTGAAGTACTTAGTGGATGTTAAGATAAATGTGTGTCGGCCCAAATATGGGGGAGAGATATTTCCAATTAGATTGAAACCCCACTGATAAAATGACCAAGCCGCCTGAATGGGTTGTAAGGCCTACGATGGTAGGTACATCAAATTCACATGATACTGACAGTTAACATACTTCTTGACATACTCACAACAATACTTTTGCATGGTGGTCCAATAATAACCCATTCAAAGGATGCGCTTGATGATGGCCATACCGCTAAAATGGCCATCACAGATATCGTCTTGAGCTTGTGAAATCACCCAAGTTGATTCTTGGGGTTTAAGAAAACAAAGGAGGATTCTATCATAGTTTTGATGATACAATATATCTCATAGCAAGACATATCTGGGCACTTTTTGTTTAAATGCTCATTTTGCAGCCTGTGAAAATGCTTGCAGGATGATTCTAAGCTTAAGGAAATCTTGTAATTGGCCTAACCAATCCTGATAAGCTACAACCTCAATAGACAAGATGACTTATTATCTCTGTAATTCGGTGTGCACAAATGCAGATTGAGAAACAACCTTGTGTTGAATGATGGTACCATTCCCCGTAGGACTTTACAAGATTAAAAACTCCTAAGGCACCTTATTTATAAAGTCTCTGGCTTTATAGAACCACTCATGGTTTGTTTTTATATGAATCATATTGACTGATTCTTTGTTGTTAAAAGCCTCATGCTACATCACTGATTGCGAGAGCGTTTTCACATGAGTGATAGTGAAATCAACATATGGATTCTGAGGGATCAAGGTGAAACGGGTAGAAAATGATATTTGATTATTTAACATAATACACAATGATGTATTAAACAAAGAAACTATAATTTCATTTATATTAAAAGATACGTGTTACAAGAGGGACATGATGCCCTTTATCCATTTCTTTTCCTAACAATGTTACAATCAATTTGATGTCTTCTTCAATCGTCCCTTAGTGTAGGTGGGATTCTTTGTATGTGGGCCACCTTCGGGTTGCTGTTGGTTTGATGTTGCTTTCCCTCTTCAAATTTTCTGCATAACCTATGATTAACCTACAAAAGGGTGTCAGTATGATGGGGGGCTTGCCTTAGTCAAGCCCCATGTTTATAAAGATGAAATGACTGTAAAATCATAACAAAACATGAAATAAACTATGCAGAAAGTAATAATATGATGAAAGGGAGATTACCACCCAAATATGGAGTGATTTGGGGCCTGTAGACCCAATTCACCACCCAAGGAGTAAACTGAGGCAAGATTTACGAGGCAAGGGGTGATCTATGCTGTGATGCCTCTTTTGCAAAATCCTTCTAGTGGGTTGACTCCTAGGCAGCTGGGGTGCCTCTATGTATCGTTGAAATCCAATTGTGTGCACCGGGAAATGATTGTTTAATATTGGATTTCCATTTCAATAGAGTAACTATGCTTTGTTGAATTTGTGAATCAAACTTAATTAGGGGTTTGGGACCCATTATTTATAGGCAAAAGCAAGGTGCAAGGGGTGGGGTTTGATTGAATAAACCTAGGTTTTATTCTAACTAGGGTTAGGTTAAGAAATGCAAGGTAGCAACATTACATTCCTTATAAGAAATATCTCATCCTCACACATGTGTGAGGATGGATTAGGGCTAATCCTGATTAGGAGGTGCTTAAGTCAATTTAGGACATGATTAAAGAAATATCCTAACAAACCCTAATTTCACACATGTGGGAGGATGTAATTAGTGTTAATCAAGATTAAAGGTTCTTTTAATCAAATTTGCCCTAAAAAGATGACTTAAGTGAAGTCAACATTAAATTAGATTTTAAGTATTGACTTATTAATTGTTCTAGTCAACTAATTCCTCGTGGAGACTCAATTGAGTGCAAAATTGGTTGTCGGATGATATCCCAATGCACGGGATGTGATTTTGAAGGCTTATGAGGGTTTAGGACCTAAAATCCAGTGAAGTAGTATATGGGATTCTATACGATGCTATGACAATATATGGTGATCTACGCATGTATACACATGACTACGGCCGTCTACATATGACTACGCATGACTACAACAATCTACACATGTCTATGAGGATCTACAATAGTCTATGCTAGTCTACTATAGCCTAGGGGTACCTAGGATAGCCTATGTAAACCTAAAAGTGTCCAAAAGGATCTACAAGTATGTAGGTATAATAATGTGCAACTTTTGGGTGTCTACATTTACCCCTTTTTGTACTATACTATGTGGAACATAGTTTAATACAAAAATGTGAAGGGTTTGAGTAGAAGGAAAAGGGATAGAAGGAAAAGAATGGGATCCAATAAAAGGTATATATCTACTCGAAGCATGACCATACAAAATTGATTGGATATCCAAGAAGAGAAGGGAAAAGAATGGTATCCAATCAAAGGTATGTAACCGCTCAAAGCGTGACCATACAACATTGACTGGATAGCCAAGAAGAGAAGGGAAAAGAATGGGATCCAATAAAAGGTATGTAGCCACTCAAAGCATGACCATACAACATTGAATGGATAGCCAAGAAGGAGAAGAGAAAATAATGGGATCCAATCAAAGGTATGTAGCCGCTCGAAGCATGACCATACAACATTGACTAGATAGCCAAGGGAAAGAAGAGAGGAAGGAAAGAAGAAGAAAAAGAAAGAAATAAAAACAATGCTGATGAATGAAAATGAATGATTATGGATGCAATGATGTGATTTTATTGAGTTCGTATGAAATTTACGATGCCATACCAGTTGCTTTAGAATGGCAACTTTTGATTGCTTTGCTTTTACGAACAATCAGCGTAGTCCAAAAGTATGATTAGGACAAAAGCCTAACTAAATATTTGTTGTTGATTGATTGATGAGAACATGGTGATAAGTGTCAAACCATTTGAGTTAGTTAACATTTAAATTATTCAAACATGTCATTCATTGTGGTCCATGAATGCCAGAGTGAAGTATTCCAAATGTTGCACTGAATTAGTCACCAATGTCATTCATTGTGCTCCATGAATGCCAAGATGACCTTTCCATTATCATGCATAACTCTCTTGATATAACACATGTTTGATTGTGATTGAGATTATTTCGTATGATAATATTCAGCAAAAATTTTCATAGACAAATTACTAACCACACTTTTGGATTTTCGATGTTGTGATTGCATGCAAAGCTGACATTGGATATGAATACCCCCTCAAACAAGGAATAAACAATGAGGTGAATGGAATGCGATGAGTTGATGATGCAACGATTGATAAGATACCAATGCATGATGATTATGATAAAAAATAAATTAGAAGAGTGTTTTGGGAAGTTCCTAGGATTTTAGAAGAAATTTGCATGATTTCCTAGGGGTTTGGGGGCAACTTGGTTGATTTTGGAAGGTTTGAGCTGAGTTCGCCACTCTGGGGGTGCTTTTGACCTAAATTGCCACCCAAGGGGTAAATTAGGGTTTTGAACTGTTTGAAACATGTGTAGTGTTTTGGTAGTTTGGGGAACCAAATGCTGTCAAAATTGGACAAATATTATACTTTTGGAAAGCTCCTTCTAAGCTCGATGCAATGGTGAAAGTTTTAGGAAATGTGGAGATGATTTAATAGGTGAAAAGTTAGACCAAATATGACCCTATTTTTAGAAGTAATGAATGCACAATTTCAAGCCTTGTGAAGGGTGTGCATGGAAGCAAAATATTTGTGAGGACAAAGAGGTGAAAAATTATTGTGCTATGCTAGGAAATTCTAGGCTATGTATGTTAGGCTATGCTATGCTATGCTATTTTTGCTAAGGTTTTGGGACAAACCTATCTAATATTTTATTGAGGTTTTTAGGGAAACCTATATAAATTTTTGCTGAGGTTTTTTTGGGGAAACCTATCCAAAGTTTTACTGAGGTTTTTGGGGAACCTAATTTGCTAAGAGCTTTTAAAAAGAATGTTTCAAAATTTTTGCTAAGGATTTTTGAGAAAACTTAGTGTGCTAAGACTCTAAAAATTATATTTGTGATAAAATGTAAGGCAAAGGGTGCAACCTTTTGAACCTAGTAATTGATTTTATTTTTATGAATATGAGGCAAAGGATGCAACCTATTGAGCCTATCGATTTATTATGATGTAATGAGGTTGAGGTGTAGTCTCGGGTTGGGGAGAGGGATCCTCCTATGGATATTTTAGATGTGGAGAATACTGGGACTACTCTAGAGTTTGAGGCCTGGTGAGCATGGCAGAGGCATGATTTATCGGTGGGTGGCACCTAATGTTGGGGTACCTCCATCGATGGGGATGATTGGTAGGAGATATCGAGCCGAGGATGCGACTGGCGATGCTAAGAAGGTTCCTCTACAATGTTCACGGTGTTGCTTGGGTGGTGGAGCGAGCACCCAAGGCATGAGGGTGGAGCAGGTGCTTGTAGATGTTGATGTGGAGATGGGACAAGCTACTAGGGGAGAGGAGGAGGGAGGTGTTGGTGTTGTTGTGGGTGATGTGGATGACACCATTGATATTGATGTATTAGTGGATGCAGTACAATAGATTCCTATTGATATCCCAATGAGGGGAGATGTGGAGGATGAGGCACAGGCGCTATGGGATAGAGTCTATCAGTTAGAGGCTAAGGTGGAGCAACTGAGGGCTAGGATGTCTAGGTAGGGGACTAAGGTGGAGCAGTTGAGGGCCGGGATGACTAGGCAAGAGTAGACTATTGGGATACTGATTGGTCAACTATTTATGGAGTCTGTGAAGAAGATTTTGTATGACTGTTATGATAGTGCATAGTATCCCATTACCTAATTATGATCAAGTGGTGTCACAGTCTAGGAAACATTCACAAGTGTGGGCACATTCTCATCAGAGTCACATTATGTTGCCCCAGTAGCATAGGTTGGTGCTAGGATTGAGGTGTAGGATCTGCCTACTGTGGAGCAACCTACTGTAGATCCTATTTTCGAGTTTTTGGCAAAGTCGAGCAGGGCTGCAGAGATGCGAGCAAGCCGAGAGGGATGCGGGGAGGCTCGTGGTGGTAGTTAGTATTCATATACATGATTGTAACCTATGAGAATTTTGGATGGTAGATGATGGGCATGGTCCCAGATTGTAGCCTTAGGATATTTTGTATGGATGATATATATATATATACCTTGATTTTGGTTGTTATATATACATGTGTCATTTTGATGTTTTGAAATGTATTGTTTTTATGTTGGCATAGGTAGTACAACATAATCTGTAGGTATGTATGATAAATAAATGCATGTGTGAATGGTTTAGATCTATTATTGTTATTTCATATGAATGAATTATAGAGTAGTATGCATGATTGTGTTTCGAATGCAGTGTGATGTGATATTGAATGCATGTAGGATGAATGCTTTGATGTAATTTAATATTGGAATTCATGTAAGATGAATGCAATAATGTGATTTGCTATTTTAAATGCATGTAGGATGAATGCATAGCTATAATGTATACTAAGTGTATATGACATAGATGCATGGATGTATGTATGGACTTACTGAAATGCGCCAAGGAAGCACTTGTATCATGACATTTACATGTATGGATGGCATCCATACCATTTTTTCAGGGAAGTTGGATAATGTAAAGCATGTGTAATGGCTTTGACTAACATAGTTGTGACAATCAAATCTCAGACCCTTAGCTATACAAGTGTTGAGAAGCAACACACCCCCACTGAAAAATGAATTTCCATCCTTTGAAAATATTGAGCTTTCATTTTGCAGTAAGGACCCTCTTGAGTTTTCCAGGTTTTAAATTCCAATTTTTGCTTATTTCCTTTTTCAAGTTTTGCCTTTCGTATAGTATTCTTGCATCTGGCTTTGATTTATTTCAGAATTCATTTTTCACATGTTAGAATCATTCATGAATAAAGAAAATCTTTCACTGATATGAAAAAAAATGCAGAATACAGATAGAAAAATTCATTGGAAGCCAAAACTTTCCATTTTTGGAAAAGTCACGAAATCGCGACACTTTCCATTTTTGGAAATGTCGCGAAATCGTGACAGGTTTTAGAAAAATCGGCTAAGGCAAAAAAACGTAGCGAAATCGCGACACTTCCATTTTTGGAAATGTCGCGATATCGCGACACTTCCATTTTGGAGCGCATATCGCGAAAAGGGAATCGCGACACTTTCCATTTTTGGAAATGTCGCGAAATCGCGACGGGTCTGGAGAGAGAAAGCAAATGCGTACGGAACGTCGATTTCATGACATGTCGCGAAATCGTGACATGTCGCATTTCTGGCTGCAGGAGGCAAAAGGAAGCAAAGGGCAAAAAGTCGCGATTTCGTGACATGTCACGAAATCATGACGTGTCACGTTTCGTGGCTGCCAGAGCGAGAAAGTGGAAGGCAAGAAAGTGTAGCGAAATCGCGACGTCTTGGACGTCGCGAAATCGCGACAAGTTTGGCGCATGGGAGCAAGGCAGAAAGAGGCGCGATTTCGTGACATGTCGCGAAATCGCGACATGTCAAGGCTTGCAAAGCGGAAAGGTTGCCAGGGCAGAAATAGGTCACGATTTCGCGACATGTCACGTTTTCGCGGCCATGTTGGGCAGAAAGGTGCAAGGCACTGGACAGGTAGCGATATCGCGACATGTCACATTTTCGCGGCTTGTAAAGTGGAAAGGTTGCCAGGGCATAAATAGGTCGCGATTTCGAAACATGTCGCAAAATCGCGACATGTCACGTTTTTGCGGCCATGTTGGGCAGAAAGGTGCAAGGCGCTGGACAGGTAGCGATATCGCGACATGTCGCATTTTTGCGGCCATGACAGAAAAACAACACAGAATGGAAAACAGTTGGAAATGGACACGTGTCACGATTTTTTGCGACACGTGTCAAAACAAAGCAAGCCTACGTATAATGAACTTTAGGGTTTTGATTGAACTTTAGGGTTTTGATTCAACTTTAAAGTTTTGATTTAATATTATTAAAATACTAATCCTTGTTTGTCTTTTATGCAGGAAGCCATCTGGCACTTGCATGATAATGGGAGAAATGGCCAGGAAGACAAAGTTAAGTGCAAATTAATCGAAGACCGTCATATTGAAATGAGAGATGCCGAGAATTGTTGTTTCATCCAGATTTTATAGATCTGGCCGCAAAGAGACTTTACGGTGACTAAGCAGCTGCCCATTTAATGGAGTATGTCGGGAATTGGCCGAAAAATGAAAATATCTACACACGGTTACCAAAATTTGCCGATGGATGCATTTAATGAAAATTTATGGCAGAATTAATGGCGTGCAGACATTTTCAACTCAGGGATGGCTCTGCGGAGATGAAATGTCAGAGAAGTGGTGACTCATCCAAATTTCCCGAGGGAATTAATGAGGACATTTACACACAGTTGCGGGTGGATGCAAGTGGCATTCGAATTCTGTCTTCTCCATTTATGGCAAGTGACTGCACTGATTTGCAGAATGGTTAAGTTTTATCGAAACTTTATTTTAAAAGGCTTTATATTGTAAAACCCGGGTAGTAGGGTTTAAGGTGATAAGATTTAGGGTTTGAGAAGAAGATATTTTTGAAAAGATCAGGGTCTGTCCTGAGTCTATAAATACTTCTTCTAAATGTAATCGCGAGAGGCGGAGACTTAGAAAAAAAGGCTATTGAAGCAATTTCTTGCAAATCTTGTTAAATGCTTTATTTCTGGACTTGGAGTTGATGTGCTTTTGTTTTCTGTGATAGCATGGCCAGGAGCCTAATCTCTTTCAGATTGTGATAAGTTCATCTTCTTTTGTTATCCGTTTCTTTAAAGTTTATTAAATATATGTTGTAAATCTGTGTTATCAAGATTAAATATGTTGTTGGGCTTCATTTGTTCTATTGTATGCTAGGGAAAATCACAGATTTAAGGTTCAAGTCTGTTCTAATTGCTCTGTCCTCACTGTGTGAGCTATGCTGCTTAGTGAGAAGATACCAATTTTAACCGACTTCCCTTCTATTTATGATTTTCTTTCAGATCTGTTCCATATTTGTCTTATGCTCTTAGTAGAAGGTGATCTTAGAAAGTTTGGACACCTTCTTCTTTGATTTGTTCTATTGTGAAGTTGATAGTATAAATAAAATTGGTAGTTTTGGTTTTACAACTAAGTTTGATAGACTTCTCTTTCTGCCTTACCCTACCCTCTCTGTTTTACCGTGAAATGATCCATTTTTATTTTCTTTTAAATTTGTCTTTTATTTAAATCTGCTGACCCATAAGAGCTAGCTCAAAGAACTAATTTTAAATCCGATTGTCAACAAGTGACAACTTCTAAACATTACTGAACAAGTTCAAGAACCCGTTGTAAGGTAACAGACAGTCCATATTGAAAACTATTCCAGAAGTGAAAAAGAGTGAATAGACATTCGACCCAACTCTGTAACTCACACCTTGGATAACCAGCAAGATCCTAAAGTGAGTGGGATTTATCCCTTATAAGTGTTATCAGAGTTTCATGCTCATTCTTCACAGGGTGTGTATAAAAGTCGGACCAACATTTAAAAATGGCGCTAGAAGGAGGGTTGAACTTACGTTCTTAGTGCGCTTGAGTTGAGAAATCTGATTGTATGTGGTATTTGACAAATACTGTATTTTATCCAAAGTCTGGTAGCCAATTTTCCCTCCTCCTCAGCCTTTAAAATTTTGTTGTTTGAGTTTTTTTCTGAACAGCGGAACTTAACACCAACATTTAAAAATGGCGCTAGAAGGAGGGCCCACTGAACTCCGTTCAGTATTGTAAGTTGTCTGTACAATATTTAAAATTGCCAAAAAAGAAGACCTCAAGTTCGGTAGTCTGTTAAGGATTGTGAGATTATAAGTTGCTTGTGAAAAGCTGGATTCTACATACAGGGTAACAAGGTCCCACCCCAGAGCTGGAGAGCTCCTTGTGCCTAAATTAGAAACTCCAAGAAGAAGTAGCCTCAGAAGGGCCAAGTCTCTGTCTCAAACAGTTTTATCACCACTGGTAGTTACTCCAACTACAACTCAGAATATCACCGTCAATCAAGTAGTAATGGCAAACTGGTTGGGTTCCACTGCTTTAAATATTTCGGGTATAGCCCATGACCTGCCCAGAAATCTCGAGAGATATCTTCCCAGATATAAGCATGATGGGACTAGGACAGCAGAAGAACATCTAGTTGCATTCAAGAATGCTTTGAAATTGTTAAATGTACAGCATGAAGATGTTGCTTGCAGATTGTTCCCGTTCACTCTCTAGGAGGGAGCTTATGACTGGTTTCTAAATCTCACTAATGATTCTATTACCAGTTGGAATGACTTGGAAAAGGTTTTTGTGTCACAGTTTGGTGAGGTAATAGATCCCAGTATTTTATATCAGCAGTTTTCTGGTATCAAAAGAGAATTAAATGAATCTATCAGATCTTACAATGTCAGATTCCAGAAGGCTTATGGTAGACTTACTGGTTATTATGTGCCAAATGCAGACCTGGCATTAGAGATTTTTAGAAATTCTCTGGATCCAATGACCTTCTATCTTCTTGAAAAGAGATGCCACTGTTACTAATTTAACAGAGGCTTATAAAGAAGCTTTGATTCTGGAAAGACAGTTGGGACCCCAACCTTTAAATGCTCAACAAATTCCTTTGGTCACACAAGCTGCCCCTGTTTTCAATCCCATACCACATCAGATGATGTTGCCAGTATGTCAGACTCTACCATCAGCAAATCCATTGGCTGTAACACCTGCTGAGAATGTACAGAACCCAGGTAAAGAGGCTGATAATGCAAGAGTTGAAGAAGTCTCAAAAATAGTTTAGAAGTTGGCCAATGATTTTTTGAGTTTTAAAAGGCAGGTTTCTACTGGGGAGAACTCAAACAAGTATTCCTATCAATCGAACAGATTCAACTCGGCCCCCATACGAACCTAATAAAGATTACAAAGGTAAAGGTCATGATGTGAATATTTGTGATTTGGCTTTGCCTAACTGGTGCAGAATACATGCTACTTCTCAGCACGGGGAGTTGGATTGTTTGGAATTTTGTAATGCCTTTGAAGCTTTGTCTGGGGATTTGATTTCTCCTGAACATCAAAGAACTACGGATGGCCCAAGTTCATCCAGCCACAGTGCAGCTATGGTCTTGGATTCTTTCACTTTCCTGGATGAATCTGAGAATGTAGTTGAAATGCCTATGGATGAGGTGCATGCTTTTCAACAATACAGGAGGGACAACTACAACCTGAGAAACAGAAATCCGGAGCCCAACACTACATCTACCCCTCCGGACAACTCTCACAATGTTCCTCTAGATCCATCTCCAAGCAATAACCCATCTCCACCTAAGGGAGGAAATCCGAAAGGACCAGATGCATTTGTCCCTCCACTCAATAAGGGATATAACATAGTGGAGGACATGAAAAAGATCAAAGCCAACATCACTCTTCATGAGTTGGCCCAAATTTCAGAACAGAGGGATAACTTGATTAAAACATACTCTGGGCCTACTACAAAATCTTTGGACAAGGGAAAGAAGATGGCAAATGCCAATGTAGCCATGTATAAAGAGAAAACTGAGGTTCCACCTTTTCTACTGACTGTACGTATTTTTGGGAAAAACTTGCACAATTGTCTAGTAGATTCGGGTGCTTCAGCTAATGTTATGCCTTTGGCCATTTGTCAGCAATTGGGTTTGACCCCAATGAAGTCTGAAAGAAGAGTTGTCCAATTGGACAAATAAGAGGTTAAAGTAGTGGGAGAACTTCAGAATATTCATATCCAATTAGCATCTGAGCCCAGGGCTCAACATAGAATTGAAATTCAGGTTGTGGATATCCCCGTGGGGTACGGGATGCTTTTGAGCAGGGATTGGTCGAGATCTTTGAATGGATACTTGGCAACAGACTTTTCACACATGTGGTTGCCATGGAAAGGAGTGGCAAATCAATTAAGGGTTGAAAGAGAACCCAGATACAAGCATACAATCACTGAATACAATGCAGAGAATGAGACTGTAAATATTGTTGAGGTAGATATTGGAGTTTACAATTTAACAACGGGACAAAATGAGAAGTTTAGTAAAGCTCATCCTGTTCATAGTAATGAAGTCTGGACGCTTCATGTGGATGGGGCTAAATCTAAACAGGGTTCCAGCATAGGGGCGGTCCTTAAAGGGCTCGAAAATCGGACATATTTTATGTCTTATCGCCTACAGTTCCCTTGTACAAATAATTTAGCGAAGTATGAAGCTACGGTATTAGGTTTGAAATTTTCTTTGGACAGAAGTGTAAGAAATATTCAAGTTTTTATGGATTCAAAATTGGTGGCTAATCAAGTTAAGGGTAAATTCCAATGTAAAGCATCTTATTTAAAAGGATACAAACATCGGGCTTGGGATCTTGTAGAATATTTTGATGCTTTTAATCTGACACACATACCCAGAGAGCAGAATTCACGTGCGGATGTCTTGGCTTCTTCAACCGCAAGTTTAAAACCACTGGAAGAATTTAAATGGAACAAGTTTTCAATTGAGTTAGTCCCTTGTCCTTCAGTCCCAAATAATATAGATAATTTTTAGGTTTTCTCTGATGATCAACAGATTATAAACTTTTTGCAGAGTACTAACACATTTGAAAATGCTATAATCGATGATGGCCAAAGGGATACTCTGTTGGAGCGAGTTAGATGATGACAGGGGAATAATAAGGTTGAAAGATAATAGAATTCCAAAAGGGATGGTGGAGCTGGAGCGGCTCTTTGATGTTGACCAAATCAGGCAAAAAGTGAATTCTGAGGATTCTATGGGTGCAACAGACAGTGAGACTGAGAACCTGAACGTGGGGACTGAAGAAGATCCCAGGCACATCAAGTTGGCTAAAAACTGTGATCCAAAAATAAAAAGAAGTATGATTGATTTTCTTCACAGGTCCAAGGATGTTATGGTCTGGTCATACAAAGACTTAAAGGTATTTGATCCGAAAGTTTACACTCATATTATACCTTTAAAAGAATTTTGCAAACCTTTTCGGCAAAAACAGAGGCATGTCAACGCTCTGCTAGAGCCCCTCATCCAGAAAGAGGTAGAAAAACTATTGAGTGCCGCCATTATTTTTCCCATCAGGCATTCTACTTGGGTGGCCAATTTGGTGCCGATCAGAAAGAAAAATGGAGAGATCCGCTTGTGTGTGGATTTTAGAAATTTGAACAAGGCATCTGAGAAAGATAATTATCCTCTGCCTTCTATGGATGAGGTGTTACAGATTGTCAATGGTTCGGAGATGATGTCTTTCCTGGACGGTTTCTCAGGGTATAATCAGATATTGGTTGAGAAGGAAGACAGAATGAAAACTGCTTTCACAACTAAGTGGGGAACTTTTGCTTACAAGAGGATGCCATTTGGATTAATAAATGTCGGAGCTACGTTTCAACGAGCAATGGATCATGCCTTCAAGGGCCTTATGGGTAAATGTATTGTTGTTTACATGGATGATTTAACGAGTCTTCTCTAAATCTCGGTTTGACCATGTAAAACACTTGGAGTCTGTGTTCAACAAATGCAGGGAGTTCGACATTTCTTTGAATCCGAAGAAGTGCATTTTTGGTGTAACGAAAGGAAAGCTCCTTGGGCACTTGATCACAAAAGATGGCATTTCCATGGATCCGGACAGAGTTGAAGCCATATCCGGCATACCCTTTCCCAACTCTAAGAGAGAGTTGAGGTCCTTCTTTGGAAAAATTAATTTTGTCAGGAAGTTCATCTCCGGTTTTGCAGAGATAGTCAAGCCACTGAATGACATGCTAAAGCAAACTGCTCAGATTGTCTGGACCACAGAAGCTAAAACAACGTTCCAAGAAATCAAGACCGCCATCAAACAAGCACCAGTTTCGGTGAGCCCGATTTCGAGTGCAGATTTTTATCTGTACACCTTTTCTTCCGAACACACACTTGCTGCAGTTCTGACCCAACGGAGAGAAACCGGGGAACATCCAATTGCTTTCAAGAGTACCAATTTAAAGGGGGCTGAGCTGAAATATTCTCGTTTAGACAAACAAGCTTATGCCTTGGTGAGAGCAGTTAAGCAGTTCAGGCACTACATACTAAGAAGCAGAGTTCATGCTATAGTTTCGGACCCAGCTGTTAAATACCTACTAAGTCAAAACGAATTGGGTGAACTAAGAGGTAATTGGGTTACAAGGCTGCAAGAATATGACTTAGAAATTTGGCCTACAAAATTGATCAGAGGACTTGGTTTGTCCCGACACATTGCCGAAATACCTGTACGGGAAGAAGTTAATCAGTTAAATTCTGAATCTGATGACTGGTATGGAGATATTATTCATCTGCTGCAATTTGGAATTTGCCCGTCTCACTTGAATAGAACCCAAAGGAGAGCACTAAAACTGAAAGCTGCTCATTATCTCCTCAAAGGAGGTAATTTGTACAGAGAAAATTATGCTGGCATTTTCTTAAGATGCATTTCTCAGAGTGAAGTCAATGAAGTCATGTCCAGTTTTCATGAAAAGTTAGGGGCAGGACATTCCTCAGGATCTGCTATTGCGCATAAAATATTGAGAGCAGGCTATTACTGGCCTACGTTGTTTAAGGATGCGCATCAGCATGTGAGAACTTGCCATCGGTGCCAAACTTTTGCAGCCAAAGAGGCCAACCAGGCTCTACCATTGCGACTTGTTGTAATAAATAAACCTTTTATGCAATGGGGACTTGATTTTGTGGGAGTGATTAATCCAAATTCTTCAGTAGGGCATAAGTATGTTCTAACGACTACGATTACTGCACAAGATGGGTCGAAGCAGCAACCACCATAAGAAGTACAGCTCATGAAGTGATCGAATTTCTAGAGTCAAATGTCATAACCAGGTTTGGGGTTCCTCTGAATTTGGTGTGTGATAATGGACCAGCCTTCCAATCATTGGAGTTTGCAGAATGGGCATACCAGATGGGGATAGTTATCAGATTTTCATCCAACTATTATCCCCAAGGCAATGGACTAGCTGAGTCCACGAATAAGAATTTAATGAATGCCATTAAGAAATCTGCAGCAGACAAACCCAGGCAGTGGCATACATTATTGAAATATGCACTTTGGGCTGACCGGATAAAATATAAAGTGGCTCTTAAGACTTCCCCTTTTGCTTTGTTGTATGGTACCCAGCCAATTGTTCCCATCTCTCTGAAATTACCTACTTACCAATTTGTCTTAGACTATTTTGAGGATCAAGCGGATGCGAGAGGCTCGTGTTTTGGATCTAACTAATTTGCGGGATGAAAGACTCCAAGCCCTGGAACACTTCAGTCGGCACCAAGAAACCGTCAAGCGTTGGTTTGACAAAAGGGCCAAAGTGAAAGCTTTCAGACTTGCAGACCTGGTGCTTCTATGGGACAAGGCCCATGAAAAGAAGGGTAAGCATACAAAGTTGCAGCCACTATGGATAGGCCCGTACCAGATCGCTGAGATCCTGGGTAATAACGCATTTCGTTTACAAGACCTTGATGGTAATTTTTTGGACCTCCTTGTTAATGGTCAATACTTAAAGCATTATTTCTCAGTTGTTCCATCCAATATATCATTTGAATGAGTCACAAAGAAGTTGTAACATGTGTATACATTGTAAATAAGCTTTGAAGTGTTTTTCTATTTTAGTTTTATTTTAAATGTCTGTGCAGTGTTGTTTTATTTTATTTGATCTTAATTGTCTGTGCAGTTTTATTTTGTTTGTTGTTTAAGTTCGTATTTGTCTTTCCTTTGGTCTTGCAGTTTTAGTTTATTTTAAAGTTTATATTTTATTTTTTAAATGTTGTAGTTTTATTTTTTAGTTTAGTTGTGTTTTATTTTAATTGTAGTGTTGTTTATTTTAGTTTATTTTTCATGTCTGTGCAGTGTTATTTTATTTTAGTTTTCCTTTGATGTCTGTACAGTTTTATTTTGTTTTATTTGATTTTATTTTATTTTAAAGTCTGTACAGTTTTAGTTTGTTTTTTTTAAATCTGTACAGTTTATTTTATTTGATTTTTTAAAGTTCTGTGTTTTCCCTTTTTTGAGTCTATACATTTTATTTTATTTTATTTTGTTTATCCTTGAGGTATGTACAGTTTATTTTATTTTAAAATTTTGTTTTTAAGTTTTGCCTGAGCATCAATGAAAAAGTCAGCCTTCTAAAATTGTTTTATTCTGAGTTCTAAATCCAGTGTCCATTCTGTTCATTATTCTAATTGAGATAGTCTGCTTAAACTGAACAGTGGAACTATTTTGTTATTCAGAACAACAGTGGAAGGATGATTGGATTTTGTGTCTTGCTTGCCACAGTTATTTTAATTATAAAGAAACTGCTATGCTGTTTGGCTGGAGAAACTCCCAGGGAATCCAAGAAAAGTTGGTCATAAGAGGGGACTATGATTCGTGAAATTATTTGAGTATCCATAGAGGCTATCAGTACCCAGGCTGAAGCAGTTCTAGACTGATGAGATATTAAAAGAAAAATTGTTGTTCTTCTTTTAAAGGCTTTTCAGACTTCGGTATATTTCAAAGAAGAGAGAGAGAAGATGAAAGTTGAGCAAGACAGCATAGAATTGGCACTCTGTTATTTCCTATATATAAAAAAAAAAAAGAGAAAAAAAAAGTTATGTAATCAAAGAGGCAGCCAAGACTTCAAAAGATGTTTTTCTTCTACCAAGTTGTAGATTCTACCTTACAATTGTGAATTTGGGTCGTGTAAATCTAAAGGGTAACTCTGTCGGGGCTGTAAAAGGCTAAACTAGTAAACAGAGCTCTACTCGGTTTCCCCTTTTACAATCTAGAAAAGCTGATCAATCCAGAGTTCAACATTTGGAGGCCCAGTCATTCTTGAAGAAAGTTTTATACGCTTGTAATTGCACATCAGAAATCTTCCTTAAATGATTCAGCCTAGTATGTCCTTGGGAAATTTTGACAACTATCAGCTAGTAGTTAAATTGTTTTGAAGAATATCTGTGGCAAGGCATGATACATGGTCTATGTTGTTTTGAAACTAGAGTCCTGGGTTCTAAAATAATGCTACTATTTTACCCGCAGATATCGCCATTTGTTGAGAAGCAACACACCCCCACTGAAAAATGAATTTCCATCCTTTGAAAATATTGAGCTTTCATTTTGCAGTAAGGACCCTCTTGATGTTTTTCAGGTTTTAATTCCAAATTTTTGCTTGCCTCCTTCTTCTTCAAGTTTTGCAAAGTATCCAAGTATTCTTGCATCTGGCTTTGTTTTATTTCAGAATTCATTTTTCACATGTTAGAATCATTCATGGATAAAGAAAATCTTTCACTGATATGAAAAAAATGCAGAATACAGATAGAAAAATTCATTGGAAGCCAAAACTTTCCATTTTTGGAAAAGTCGCGAAATCGCGACACTTTCCATTTTTGGAAATGTCGCGAAATCGCGACAGGTTTTAGAAAAATCGGCTAAGGCAAGAAAACGTAGCGAAATCGTGACACTTCCATTTTTGGAAATGTCGCGATATCGCGACACTTTCCATTTTTGGAAATGTCACGAAATCGCGACGGGTCTGGAGAGAGAAAGCAAATGCGTACGGAACGTAGCGATTTCGCGACATGTCGCGAAATCGCGACATGTCGCATTTTCGCGGCAGCAGGAGGCAAAAGGAAGCAAAGGGCAAAACAGGTCGCGATTTCGTGACATGTCGCGAAATCGCGACGTGTCGCGATTTCGCGGCTGCCAGAGTAGAAAGTGGTTAAGGCAAGAAAGTGTAGTGAAATCGCGACGTCTTTGGGACGTCGCGAAATCATGACATGTTGGAGGGAGAAGGCATGAAAGAGGGCGATTGGAAATGTCACGAAATCGCGACATGTCGATGGGGAAAGGGAAAGGTGGCGAGAGCGAGAAATAGGTCGCGAAATCGTGACATGTCACGTTTTCACGGCCATGTTGGGCAGAAAGGTGCAAGGCGCTGGATAGGTAGCGATTTCGCGACATGTCACGAAATCGCGACATGTCGTGATTTTGACGGCTTGCAAAGCGAAAAGGTTGCCAGGACAGAAATATGTCACGATTTCGTGACATGTCGTGTTTTCGCGGCCATGTTGGGCAGAAAGGTGCAAGGCGCTGGACAGGTAGCGATTTTGTGACATGTCACGAAATCGCGACATGTCGCATTTTCGCGGCCATGACAGGAAAACAGCACAGAATGGAAAACAGCTGGAAATGGACACGTGTCGCGATTTTTTGCGACACGTGTCAAAACAAAGCAAGCCTACGTATAATGAACTTTAGGGTTTTGATTGAACTTTAGGGTTTTGATTCAACTTTAAAGTTTTGATTTAATATTATTAAAATACTAATCCTTGTTTTGTCTTTTATGCAGGAAGCCATCTGGCACTTGCATGATAACGAGAGAAATGGCCAGGAAGACAAAGTTAAGTGCAAATTAATCGAAGACCGCCATATTGAAATGAGAGATGCCGAGAATTGTTGTTTCATCCAGATTTTATAGATCTGGCCGCAAAGAGACTTTACGGTGACTAAGCAGCTGCCCATTTAATGGAGTATGTCGGGAATTGGCCGAAAAATGAAAATATCTACACACGGTTACCGAAATTTGCCGATGGATGCATTTAATGAAAATTTATGGCAGAATTAATGGCGTGCAGACATTTTCAACTCAGGGATGGCTCTGCGGAGATGAAATGTCAGAGAAGTGGTGACTCATCCAAATTACCCGAGGGAATTAATGAGCACATTTACACACAGTTGCGGGTGGATGCAAGTGGCATTCGAATTCTGCCTTCTCCATTTATGGCAAGTGACTGCACTGATTTGCAGAATGGTTAAGTTTTATCAAAACTCTATTTTTAAAGGCTTTATATTGTAAAACCCGGGTACTAGGGTTTAAGATGATAAGATTTAGGGTTTGAGAAGAAGATATTTCTGAAAAGATCAGGGCCTATCCTGAGTCTATAAATACTTCTTCTAAATGTAATCGCGGGAGGCGAAGACTTAGAAAAAAGGCTATTGAAGCAATTTCTTGCAAATCTTGTTAAATGCTTTATTTCTGGACTTGGAGTTGATGTGCTTTTGTTTTCTGTGATAGCATGGCCAGGAGCCTAATCTCTTTCAGATTGTGATAAGTTCATCTTCTTTTGTTATCCGTTTCTTTAAAGTTTATTAAATATATGTTGTAAATCCGTGTTATCAAGATTAAATATGTTGTTGGGCTTCATTTGTTCTATTGTATGCTAGGGAAAATCATAGATTTAAGGTTCAAGTCTGTTCTAATTGCTCTGTCCTCACTGTGTGAGCTATGCTATTGGTGAGAGATACCAATTTTAACCGACTTCCCTTCTGTTTATGATTTTCTTTCAGATCTGTTCCATCTCTGTCTTATGCTCTTAGTAGAAGGTGATCTTAGAAAGTTGGACACCTTCTTCTTTGATTTGTTCTATTGTGAAGCTGATAGTATAAATAAAATTGGTAGTTTTGGTTTTACAGCTAAGTTTGATAGACTTCTCTTTCTGCCCTACCCTACCCTCTCTGTTTTATCGTGAAATGATCCATTTTTATTTTCTTTTAAATTTGTCTTTTATTTAAATCTGTTGACCCATAAGAGCTAGATCAAAGAACTAATTTTAAATCTGATTGTCAACAAGTGACAACTTCTAAACATTATTGAACAAGTTCAAGAACCCGTTGTAAGGTAACAGACAGTCCATATTGAAAACTATTCCAGAAGCGAAAAAGAGTGAATAGACATTCGACCCAACTCTGTAACTCACACCTTGGATAACCAGCAAGATCCTAAAGTGAGTGGGATTTATCCCGTATAAGTGTTATCAGAGTTTCATGCTCATTCTTCGCAGGGTGTGTATAAAAGTCAGACCAACAACAAGTATTATGGCAAATTATAATTAATCGGGCTGGTTTAGAATCTATCATGGACCTATGTGTGTGCATGTATAAGGTTCATTTATCCATTTTGAGGAAGGTAGGATTAACCCGTTATAGACGCTATCGGACTAGCTAGCTCATGCATCCGCAACAATAATCTATACAAAATCAAGGTGCTAATGTGATAGATGTGTTGCCACTTGTAAGACTATTCCACTGGTAGGCAGACTCTTGGAGCCTGTTGCTAGCGATGGAAATCATCCCATGGTGTTATGTTGAACCTGAGGACCAAAGGCGATAAGCATAACGTGGGTGATATCAAGAGGTATTTCCTTTTATTTTATGCCCCTCTTCTAGTGTTGACCTAATGATTTTGGTACTCTTTTCTTATTATTATTTTTTTGATTGGTGGTGCTCTTTTTTGTATTTTCTCGTGGTGCTCTTTTTGTATGGGCGATGACCCAATCATTTAATTTTGATTATGCTTGATCCTATTGTTTATCCCCAAGTCGTATGTTGACCATGCAGGCTGTAGGATGAGCACGGGATACCGTTACTAGATGGCGATATCTACTCAAGATGTCCTCTTTCTTGGACTCAAAATTGTTTAATGTATGACCTGTTTGTGTATGGTCCGTGAGAGAAGTTGAACCAGCCTAAAGATCCATAAGAAGAATGTACAAGCCTTGGTAGCTATGGGTGACACTGGATTGACTGAACTAAAGAGTAGTCAAAGTCGAACATAACACCTATGTATATCCTAACCCTGAAAATGAGGAATGGACATCCAGGTGGTGATGCTAACAAGTGCGTTTGTTACTCCTGCTAAGGTGCATTTTGGGAAAGAATGTACAAACATGAATTAAAAGTCTAAATGTAAAGTAGATGAATATGTGCAATGGATGTAAACATAAACGATGCAAGTGGGGGAATGCAGTATCTACAAAAGGAAGTTTGTAACATGAAGATGAAGAATTTTGTGGTAAATTTATCTACATATGAGTAGTGTGTGTTATGATGAAAAAAAGCACGATGCTATGATCATGGTTGCCCCAACATGTGGGGTGTGTGTGTGTAGTGGGTGTACAAGCTATGAGCTACAAAAATGTGTGTAATAGTCATTGAACAAGGGAAGATGTAAGAGTAGAATGTACAGATGGAAGAAATGAGAAAAAATAGACTTTGGTAACCAAAAAGAAGAGGGGATTACCAAAGTCTAAAATATGATAGAAGAGGAGAGTGAATTAACATAGGTATGCGATTGCTCAAAGGGGGGCCATGTAGCTACGTGAGGAAATTAGAAGAAATATGGATGAGGAAGTGGAAGAAGGATATAAGAAGACCTACTGGTGGGCAAAACTATGCAATTCAAGACGTGTATGAGAAGGTGATGTGATGTTGTGGTTACCATGTAGCATGTTGTTTACCAAGTTTTTGAATCTTCTAAAATATTCAATATCATGGCTTGATCGACGGTGGTAGATGCAGTATTCACTTGCATGATAATTATGCAATTTAGGGCATGAGGTATCGATAGGCCAAGTATTTGGTAGAGTCAAGTGGCCTTGGTGCATTAGATGGTAAAACATTTTTAATAATGGGGCTAGTGGGAATATCATGGGGTAGATATAGGGCTATGTTGGAGGTGATGAAGGTCAGTATACATATGGGTGCGTAGGTCGAGGGTCTAATGTAGGTTGCGCACATGATTGAAGGGTGGATCTATGTAAAGGTGAAGGTCTAAGGGTTGTGGAAGACTGACACGAGTGAATATGGTAGCAACAGTAGCTCATTTGTAGCTATAGAGCTTCGACATGAGAGAAGAGATGTTGTATCTCATGGTGTGGAAGCAATGGTGTTGGTGATGGTGGTGATGGAGGTCAGGATGTGTGTGACATGGCTTGGTAGGCACGGGAGGATGGAGAAGGCCTTGAGGATGAAGGGGAGGAATGAAAAGGCTTGGGTGATTAGAAAGGTAAGCATCGTAGGGGAGATAGTGGTGTCTGGAGTATGGGCAGCATGGAGGATGGTAACAAATGATGGTGTACATGGGACAGAGGCCTACCTATGAAGGTGGCTTGAGCAACTTGTGCAGTGTGAGCTTGCAAAACTTGGGAGTAGGTGGACTCACCATTGGAAAATGAAATAGGTATGAATGTAGGATGAAGTGGATGAGGTGTATACTCCATATTAGGTGGGTGATAGGCTTTGATGGGATGATGGGGGTGATTTGTGGATGAATAGCGATGTCTGAGATCGTCAGATGAGTGAGATGGTGACCCCCATTCTTGGGGTTGGGCTGATTCCTCCTTTTCATCAAAAGAGGACATGGTGACCTAGCTGTCGCTAGAGTGGGGTGAATAGGATGAACCTTGCTGGTGAGGGGAATGGTGTTAAGGTGAGGTATGATGAACTAAATGGAATGAATGCAAGGAGCACCTAGTATGAAGGGTGACTGGTGGTTGGGCTAGATCGGCCGGTGTGATGGGTTTTTGCTATGGCTATGGATGGTCCTACATGGTGGTAGGTGAGGCTGATGTAGAGCTCTCCTACTAATGATGTGAGTCCTGCAAAAGGAAAAACAAATACCTCGAGCATAAAATGGTAGAAAGGTAAGACATATATGTATAGAGAAATAATAAAGCAAAAATTGTTAGCATATATGTTATATACATTACATTATTAGCAAAGCAAAAGAATAACGCTCGTAGGTGCTCTCTAGGTTGGTTTATTAACCACCAAGTTGGTTAGATAAACCAACTCATAACCACATTGTAACATTTATATTGATATCAATCAGAAAGAATAGGTGCTTCATCAATTTCTATATGGTATTAGAGCCACGAACGCAGATAAGACTACCAGCCAATGCGACTAGAGGACCCTAACAGATGTGAGACTGACGAATGCAGACATAAGATTGGAGGACACTAACGAATGCACATATCAAACACATGAGGCACGCAGACATAGGGAACACGTAGATAGAGGACACAAACAGAGGGAACACATAGACAGAGGACACAGATAGAGCAGACATGTGAGGCACATAGACAGAGGGAACACATAGACCGAGGATGCAGACAGAGCAGATCGAGGATGTGGTTCGACGGTTGTGGAGGCAAAAGGGCAGGGTGGTTGCCCAAAGGTAACTGAAAGCTATAGTAGCTTTCAGAAGTTTTAAAAAACTCCCATAGTGGCCACATAGGCCATGTGGGATTAAACTTTTTTTTTCTCCCTTCTTCGGCCCCAAAGCTGCTAATACATACCTGGTCCTTGCTTGTTCTCATCGAGCCCTCTGGCTCACGTGGTAAGCACGGTGATTGTTCGACGGTAGGTTGCGGGTTCAGGTCCCTTCATGGAAGATTTTTTGATGCCCTGTGTGTATTGTGATGATAGGTAAGTTTTTTTTTGATGCCCCACATAGATTGTGATGGCGAGTGGCATATTTAACGCTTTGTCGTGGCTTGTTGACGCTCGAAAAGCACAGTTGACACTTGAAAGGCATAGTTGATGCCCGAAAAGCACAGTTGATGCCCGAAAGTGGTCATTTGATGCTTGTGCAGTCCAATGATGCCTTGAAGGCTCCAATTTTTTTTTGGGGTTTTTCAGGTATTTTTTTCCTCACTCCTTGTCTATTTTACAATTCAAAGGGGGGGAGATCTCAGTTTTTCACATGATTCATTTGCAAAATTGTTAGATAAAGGGGGGAAATCAAACCATTTGGAAGAATAATTGCTAGATTTGTAATAGGTGCTAAATTTTGTGGGCATTTATGATTGTTCCTTTTGCATTTAAGTATTCTATTTTATTGCATTCACAATCATAAATTAAACAAAATATAAGACCCCAAATTTATACCCTATTTGTGCAATTTATTGCACAACAGCATTCGATATTTGAGATACCTCTGGTCCACACTTACAGGTAATGTTGTCGTGCTTTGGACTATTGTATTTGTCACCTAATATAGCTGCAACAACGACGTCTGAGCTTGTTCTCTATAAATCGTCGAGGAGAAATAAGGCAAACTAGTTTTTTTTCCCATTTCATACCCACATCGTGATTGTTGTTAGGCGTAAATCTTGACGAAAGTTTTTTCCAAAGTGTTTAGGGGAAGTTACGCCCCACGCATGCGGGATAAAAATTTCTATGGTAGGTGTCATTAACAACACAATGCCATTTCAATATCGCTTATGTTCAATATATTGTGCTTCTCATATGTACTTATAGTATCCCTCACATAAGGGCAAGTACATATTGAGTAGTATACTATTCATACATACCTATATTTTCCCTCACGTAAGGGCGGGTATATATTGAATGGTTACAATATAAAGATCTGGTAGGTATAAAGAAAGGGAGACCAATTGGTGATATAAGGAACCTTCATAATGGCCACAATTCATAAGTATCTCTTAGATTCACAATTTTTGAAAGGTCCTAACTTTGTTCCATGGAAAACAAAGATGAAAGCCATACTTCAGTTGGAAGATTTATGGGATGTAGTGACTGGCAGTACAAAACACCCTCAGACAACAGGAACAGATCAAGATGATTGGGATAAGAAAGACAAGAAGAGTCTCGTGTTTATCTTGCTTGCTACTACAGATGAGGTGCAACCTCATATTTGTGATGCAAAAACTAGTAAGATAGCTTGGGATGCCTTGATCACAGTATATGAAGGAAAGAATCAATCCACTATTCTACACCTCCAAAATCAACTACATAATATCAGTATGAATTCTAGGGAAACAGTTGATATATTCTTTGCAGAGTGGCTGACTTGAAATCCAAATTGAATGCCATGGGAAAACCAGTGGATGATGATATCTTGAACTTTGTCATCTTGAGAGCATTGCCAAATTCCTACAAGATGTTGATCACTTCTCTCAATGTTTTTGGTAGACAAGTATCATTTGTGGAGTTGGTAAACTTTCTTCAGACTGAGGAGGCAACTCAGGTCCAGAAATATGATGTGCCAAATAATGCTCTTTCCACACAACAAAGTGGTAAAAAGCAAGGTCAGTTTCAAAAAGGGGGTGCTTCTTCCAAAGGAAAAGGGAAGCAACATCAGCAAAAAGATACAAAATATTGCAAAATTTGTGATATGAATAACCATGACACCAACAGGTGTTGGTTCAAAAATAAGTGATAAAACGATAGAGATCCTCAGAAGAAGGGCAAGAACAAGCATAAATACAATAAGCATAAGCAATCTAAAGGCCATGTTGCTTATGCTGACTCCAACTCAGACTCAGATTCTCCTGGGTCTGATTCAGATTCTGACTCTGAAAGAGCACACAAGGTGCTCATGACCCATACTTTGTCTTCCTATATAGATGTTGTATGGTATATTGATTCAGGAGCTAGCAAAAACATGACTAGGGACAAATCATGGTTTGATACTTTTGTGGAGAAAGAGGGTAAGCCAGTCACAATTGTTGACAATCAAGTATATCAGGTAAAGGGAGAAGGGGATATTTTTGTGTCCCTTCCTGATGGTATTTGTCAAATTGAGAAGGTTCTCTATGTTCTAGGCTTAGCCAATAATCTGCTTTCAATCACACAAATGTTGGATAGAAACATGGATGTCCTATTTCAAGTTGTCAAAGGCAAGAAGAGATGTTTTATCACACACAGTGGTAAACATGTTGCAATCGGATCCTACAAACATGGCTTGTTCATTCTCGATGCACTTTCAACTCCACATGTTGCTTTGGCTACAACTACAAAGGAGGCCACCTCTCTCTGGCATCGACATTATGGGCACATCAGTTTTGGATATTTGCTTGAATTATACAAATATGGGATGGTGAAAGGTCTTCCACCACTTTCATCTATCTTACAAGTTTGCTCAGATTGCTTAGCAGGGAAGCAACACTGAGTAAATTTTGAAGCTAGCTCCTATCG
Source organism: Wollemia nobilis (assembly GCA_028583015.1). Classification (NCBI taxonomy): domain Eukaryota; kingdom Viridiplantae; phylum Streptophyta; class Pinopsida; order Araucariales; family Araucariaceae; genus Wollemia; species Wollemia nobilis. The sequence continues at coordinate 9,401,921 of JAQPPZ010000672.1, read as the reverse complement.
AGCTACAAACCCTTTAGATCTGGTACATACCGATTTGTGTGGTCCTATGCCAACCAACTATGGTGGGAAAAAGTATTTTCAACTATTCGTTGATGATTACTCACGGAAGATGTGGGTTTTCTTTCTTCAGTTGAAATCAGAAGCATTTCTCTACTTTCAACAATTCAAGAAACTTGTTGATAAGGAGTCGGGTTGTTTGATAAAAATCCTCTACTTAGATCGAGGGGGGAATACACCTCTAAAGAGTTTTCAGAGTTTCTTAAGAAACATGGGATCAAAAGACAATTGACTACAACCTATACACCTCAACAGAATGGAGTTGCAGAAAGAAGAAATCGTTCCATTATGGAAATGGTTTGATGTATGCTAAAGGGAGCACATATTGAGGATCAATATTGGGCAGAAGTAGTATACACAAAATTATACCTCCTAAATAGAGCACCCACTAGAGCTCTACAAGGTAAAATACCACAAGGAGCGTGGAGTGGTAAGAAACCTTCCATTTCTCATATAAGGGTGTTTGGATGTAAAGCATTCATGCACATTCCAAAATAGAAAAGGAGGAAGCTGGATGAGAAAACCCTGTAGTGTATCTTTCTTGGCTATGATGAGTACTAAAAAGGTTATTGATTGATTGATCCTAAGACCAAGAAGACACATGTAAGTAGAGATGTTGTATTTGATGAAGCCTTCACATCAAAAGACACATCCACATCTGTATACCTAGATGAAGAAGAACCTAAGAAGGAGGTTCAACTTCCACAACAACAACAGAAAGTTCCAAAATGGTATACTAGCACTTTGAGAGATGCTAAGTTGAAATCCCTTCCAGATCTATCTCTCGATAGGCCATGTACTCGTAGTATGACTCAACAGATGAGAGCAGAGGAATCTACTTCAGAGGTTGACGAACTTTAGTGGGTACAAAAAATGATAGAGAAGAAGATGAGGATGGAGAAAATATTTATATGTCTACATTGAATGCAAATGAACCCACAACGGTTCAATCTGCACTTGATAAACCACAGTGGAAAGAGGCCATGGATGTAGAACATAAGTCTCTCCTTAAAAATAATACTTGGAAGTTAGTCGATCTGCCAACAGGAAAGAAACCCATAGTCTGTAAATTGGTGTTCAAAGTGAAGTATAATGTAGATGGATCTATTGATAAGCATAAAGCCCAACTTTTTGTGAAGGGATATGCTCAGAAAGAAGGCATAGACTATGAAGAGACTTTTGCCCCCACTGCAAAAATGGCTACCATTCGAGTACTTTGTGCCATGGGAGCTCAGTTTGGGTGGAAGTTGCATCGAGATGGATGTTAAAAGTGCCTTCTTGAATGGTGACTTACAAGAAGAAGTATACATGACTCAACCAGAAGGGTTCGTGGTCGAGGGGAAAGAACAAAAAGTATGCAAGTTGATCAAATCCTTGTATGGACTAAAACAAGCTCCTCGAGCTTGGTATATCAAGATAGACAGTCACCTTGTGCAGCATGAATTCAAAAGAAGTCATTCAGATGCAAATATCTATATTAAGAAAAATGGTTCTGATATAGTGATCCATGTACTTTATGTAGACAATCTGATCATAACAGGAAGCTCAAAAATAATGATTGACTTAGTGAAAAATGATTTGAAGCAATCATTTGAAATGAAAGATCTAGGAATTCTGCACTATTGTCTTGGTTTAGAAGTTACTTAGCAAAAATTTCATATTAGAGTAACACAAAAGAAATATGCCAAGACTTTAGTAGAAAAATATCGTATGACTAACTGTAAGTCAAAAGCAACTCCAATGGAGCAAGGACTTAAGTTATCACGATATGATGAATCACCTCAGGTAGATGGTACTCTCTATCACCGAGTTGATTGGGAGTCTCCTATATCCGACAAATACCAGGCCAGATCTCAGTTTTGCTGTGGGATATCTTTCAAGGTTCATGCAAGAGCCTAACATGATTCACTAGAAAGCAACAAAAAGAGTTCTTCATTATGTTCGTGGTAGTACAAATTATGGTCTGAAATATAGAAAGAATAATAAGTTTTTCTTACTAGGATACACAGACTCAGATTATGCTGGATCTATTGATGATCGTAAATCCACTTCTAGATATGTTTTTCATCTAGGATCTGGACCTATCTCATGGCACAGTAAGAAGTAGCATGTGGTTGCTTTATATTCTACAAAAGTAGAATATCATGTAGCCAGTGAAGTAGTCTACGAGATAATGTGGTTAAGTCGCATTCTTACAAACATGGGCCTTCCAAAGAATCTTCCTCTTCATTTGTTTTGTGACAATCAAGGTGTTTTGAATCTTGTCAAAAATCCAAATTTTCATGAACGTACCAAACATGTTGATACCAGATGTCATTTTATTCGAGATGAAGTTCCCAAGCACCATATACAACTTCAATACATTCCTACTGATGCGCAAGTTGCCGATATCTTTACCAAAGCACTTGGGCGTATCAAATATGAAAAATTTCGAGATACTATTGGAATTTGCCAATAATGTAATAAGGGGGGATGTTAGCATATATGTTATATACATTACATTATTAGCAAAGCAAAAGAATAGCTCTCGTAGGCGCTCTCTAGGTTGGTTTATTAACCACCAAGTTGGTTAGATAAACCAACTCATAACCACATTGTAACCTTTATATTGATATCAATCAGAATAAATAAGTGCTTCGTCAATTTCTATAGAAATAATAGATTCACATGGTGATGTGATTAGTGATTTACTACTAATACTATGTGACACTCATGATGGTGAATGTGTTTGTGCATCATGCATTTAATGCACGAAGGTGCAATATGTTGATGGGTTCAAGATCGTTAAGGCCTTCAAGATCGACCAAAAAATATGCTTCTGAACCATATTTATGTGTAACCATGAATGGACCTAACCAGTTTGAAGTAAATTTATCGCATTGTTGGTGATGCTGACTCATGATTTGCTGGTTCTCTTTGAGAACCAAGTCACCAATATTAAAATCTCATTGATGTACCTTACTATTGTAGGCATGGTGAAGGTGATCTTGATATACCCATGTGTGCTTGATTGTGTGAATGCGATGCTCATCAAGAAGTGTTAATTGATATAAGCGAGCTTGCCGAGCGATGCCATTGTCAATGAAATATTTCATAGATATCCTTAAGGAGGGTATCTCAAACTCAAGGGTCATGATATCTTCTGCCCCGTATACAAGTGAGAAGGGTGTTGCTCCAGTAGGAGTACGAATGCTTGTACGATATGCCCATAAGGCTAGGGTATTTGGTTATGCCAGTCCTGGTGAGACTTTGCTATAGTTTTACGAAGAATAGAACAAATGGTTTTATTCGTGGCTTCTACCTGGCCATTTCCTTAAGGGTAATATGGGGTAGAAAAGCTATGGTGTATGTGAAATCTATCACACAGGTCTCGAACAGTCTTGTTTTTAAAGAATTTCTCATTATCAAAAATGATTTAGGAGGGAATTCCAAAGCGACATATGATATGGTTTGTGATAAATACTGCTATTTTGGCTCTTGTGGTTTGGACCAATGGGATGGCTTTGACCCACTTGGTAAAATATTCTATGGCAGTGATGATGAACTTGTGATTGCTTGAGGAAGTTGGTGTAATCTATCTAATTAGATCTAGGTCCCATTGGGATAAGTGCCACATGGAATGGATAGGTTGTAGTACTTAGGATGGTAAACATGGTAGGTAGACATATTGTTGGTATTTGATGCAATGTTTGACATACTTGCAATAGTCTTGCTCCATTTTGGGCCAGTAGTAACCCATGCAGAGGATGCGTTTAGTGATTGCCATGCCACTAAAATGACCACCACAAGTACTATCATGGGTTTCTTGTACAACCTGTTGCGATTATTACGGTTCTAGGCAACACAAGATCATGTCATTATACTACGATGATATAGGATGTCCCCCAAAAAGGTGTAGCAGATCGCTCTTTGTTTAAAGGTTCAGTGTTGGATGTAGGGCAAATCACATGGCAGGAATCCTAGTTTGATGTAGTCTTTGATCTGTGAGAACCATGGGTCATGATATTTGGTGTTTACCACATACATACCATCATCGTCTGTGGGAGGTGTGGGTGATATAGTAGATTGTGTAAGCGTATGAAAAGATACATATGTTGTGTCAGATGTTGGGTTTTGCAGGATGAGGGACCCTAAGGAGGCCATAGTGTCTACAAAATGGTTTGATGATCCCAGAGCGGCTTGGAGTTTGTACCACTCAAATTGGGATAGAAGTTGCATGATCTTCTTATACTGCTAGAGGACTGAGCAGTTGCATAGCCAAAGCTCATTCACTTGATTGAATATGAGGAGTGAATCGCCTATGATGTGGAGGCATTTGATGTGCATAGAGTGTGCTTGTTTTAGTACTAAGATTAGGACTTCATATTCTACGTTGTTTTTGGTACAAGGTAAATCGATTTTGAATGAAAAGGGAGCGGTTCTCCTTCTACTGTAAAGAAGAAAATGCCTACACCCCCAGCATGGAGACACCTCGAACCATCAAAGAACATGGTGAGATCAACCACAAATTTGGGGTCAACATATTCTTCCTCTTCGGTTATGTGGAAGATGGACTCATTGGGGAGTTGAATGAATAGGGGTTGATTGTCAGTTAAAGGAGCTTCAGCTAGTTGGTCGGCAATGAATTACCATTTAATGGATTTTTGGGAGATGAATTCTAGGTCAAATTCAGTTAGGAGCATGGTCCATTTGGCTGTGCACGAATTGTGATAACTCTTGTTCATCATGTACCAAAGGGGATTATCTTGGGCGATAACAAAAGTTGTGTGATTTAACATGTAGTGGTGTATATGAATTCTATGCATGTGCTAGGCTGTGAGTGTGCTATAACTGTGCTAGGCTAGGCTAGGCTATTTTTTCTAAGGTTTTAGGAAAAACCTATCCAGATTTTTGGAGAAACCTATGTTGCTAAGGGATTTTAAAAAGAATGTTCCAAAATTTTAGTTGAGGATTTTTGAAAAAACCTGACTTGCTAAAAGATCCTAAAAAGAATGTTACAAAATTTTAGCTGAGAATTTTGGAAAAACCTGAGTTGCTAAAATATCCTAAAAAGAATGTTCCAAAATTTTAGCTGAGAATTTTGGAAAAACCTGAGTTGCTAAAAGATCCTAAAAAGAATGTTCCAAAATTTTAACTGAGGATTTTAGAAAAACCTGAGTTGCTAAAAGATCCTAAAAAGAATGTTCCAAAATTTTAGCTGAGGATTTTGGAAAAACCTAGCATTTGGAAAAACAACTATGATGAAGGTAAGTTCTGGGTTTAACCTTTGATAAAAGGATGGCATCATTTTGAACCTAGCGATTGACTTGATTTGATGAGGGTAAAGTAAAGGGTGCAACCTTTTGAAACTTTTGACCCTTTTGTGTGACAAGGTTTGAAACTGGAATGGTACCATTATAGATAAGGTCCTCAACTAAATCAAAAAAGGTGTGACAAGAATGTACATCATGACCTGGCTGGCGATGATAAACACAAAATGCATGTTTGATGTGCCCACAAGGGTTGGGTCGATTTGTATTGATAGGTCAATTTTTTGGTAATGTAACATGGCCAGTCTCAAATAGCCTCTAGAATAAAGTAGGAAGAGGCTTAAGTGGAGTCCAATCGCGATGTCGACATGGAGGACGGGGACCATGGGATCATTGTGGTTTGTATGGAGGGGTTGCATTAGTATGATATAATTATTGTGTTGGAGGAGGCATATTAGTATAACCTGGCTCATTGTATAATGTATCATAGGTTGGAATTTTTTATCCATAGCTTGCGATGCGCATGTTTAACCTTTTAAATTCATCTCATAAGAGTTGAAGTTTGGGTGTCATAGAAGTGGGGGACTGAGCTATGGTAGGTTGTCCCTATGGATGTGGTGGATACTGGCATTGTTGTTCTTCACAATACTATGGAGTACTATTGTGCATGATCATGATAATGTGGGTACTGGGTGACATGTGCTATCGAGTCTATGAGCACACTAGGTTGTGGGGTAGGTTTTTGTTGTGGGTAGTAATACTGTGACTGTGAGGCATATGGTTGCAACACAGGTACTTGTTGGTTTGGAGCCTGCTATACTGGTTGAGCCATGGGTGGTGATGACCAAACTGGAGGAGTTGTAAAGAATCTAGGTGTAGCTAGTGGTAGTGTAGGTGTAGGTACTACTGGCGCTAGGGGTGGTCGAGATGAGGGATTAAAAGATGGGATCTGTCTCTGCCCTAGAGGGTAGGCAGTAGGGAAGGTAAACTATGTGGAATAATTTGGTTGAGTGGATGGACAAGCTACCAGTTTTGGTCCATAGGTAGGAGGGATATGGGTAGTGGGAGCTTGAAAAGGAATAGGTGGTGGTATCTTAAAGGTCATCATAGGAAACGGTGGCTCCAAGGGTTGGGTGTCATACACTCTGGATATTTGGGAGATAGAAAAGAAAGCTGCTAAAAAAATAGGATAAGCTGCTAAAGTAGGAGCTTGGGCTGAGGGGAAAGTATATGTGTATACTTCCACTTGGGTTTGTTCATCTTGTGTTTGAAGAGGCTGTTGGGAGGTACCCTCAGATATGGTGAAGAACGACTCTTGGGAAGAGGATGGTTGGTACTCTTGTGAGGAGTATGGGTGTGAGGTTTGAGGGAATGCTTACGATTATTTTTGGGTAGGGATTTGTTGTGCATTTTGGAAGGATGGTTTTTGGATTCCTACAGCAGAGGAGGATGGGTCAGACACCATTCCTATGATAGGGGTGAATGATGTGACCTCAGGACAGATATAGTTTAGAAGGGAGGAATCATTCTCAAATAGGGATTGAGATAGATTTTGGAAGAAGGGATGTGTGAAGGTGGGCAAAGTAGGCATGACATCCTCATCTATGGTGAAGGATGGAGGAGGTTGTCCTGGTTCCGTGTAGATCATATGGTCACAGAATGTGGTCGGTTGATTAGGTGATGATGGGACTAAAAGGAGTGGGTAATCATCTACGAGTGAAGTAGTGAGAATTTCACTCAAAGTATATGTCTCATCATGAGGTATCATGTATGTGAACGATATATCAGATTCTATGCGTGAATCATATGTGTCTATGATCTTCTCCTTCATGATAAAAGGAGTAAGATTGTGCTGACTAGAGGAAGGGGGTGGACATTCCTCCATAGAGAATGCTTGCTCATGCGCTCTACTATGGGTAACCACATGCATAGTGGCATGTCAAAAATGGGTTTTATGAGTAAAACCTATGTGATGTAGGCTCAACTATGTCTAATGTAAGTGTAAAGTAAGTGACATATTGTGTGTAGCAAAATAGTATATAGTGTAATGTGTTGAGACCGGTCTGTGATCATGCAAACAACGATAGATGGGAATCAATTCTAAATGCTGAGAAAGTAAAAGTGTTCTATTTGTTTCGTGTGTTGTAATGTTGATACTCCCTATGTATAATTATAGGTAATGGAGTGAATATTCTAGCAAGTTGAGAATGTCATCAATATCAAACCTCTTGCAATACCCAAATATGCAAAGGATAGAATGGTACCGTAATGTGCGAATGGTGACCTGTATGGAAGGTGCACTAAAATGATGTCCTAAAGGGGTGGAACTCACTGTGCTGAAGTGAGTTCACAATATCCTCTCATAAAAAGAGGTGGTAATGTCTACAACATGCTAGGCATGGTCAACAACCCCATGTGTTCACTTCACCCTTGATTGGGCTTAGTCAATAGTGACAATTACCGTATCCACAAATTATACGAGCCTTGTGGATGAAGGTGCTAATCCTATCCCACTCCGTAGGTAATCGCTAGTGATGAAATACAGGGCCTAGTCATAAAAGTGGGGTTTTTTTTGGTGATGAAATCTAGAAAACCACTCCTGTGGGGCTGCTAGGTGTTTAGGGGGTGAGGTGATGGAGAGTGCAACTCAATCCACACCAGTATCGAGTGATGGATTAGGGATGAAGTCCAATCTCACCACTTGTTTAAATACCATGTGAGTGTGTGTGGGTTTGTGTTTTGCTAATGATGTATGCAAGGTAAGAAACTAACTAGTTGCCTTTTCAAAAGAAAACTAACCCTAATGCCTTTTTGAAAGCAAATGATTAGATAACTTGTATTCTTTGTAAAGAAATGGTCTAGTCCTAAATGCCTTTATAAAACAAATTAATCTACTTTCCAAAGCATAGAAATAAGCAATCCAAATGTGTGAAGTAAAAGGGGATTATGAAACCCTAATTTAAACTATAGATTACAATATGCTTCAAAAATTAAATGACATGGAGTAGTGGATTAAGAAACTCTAATGTTAAACTTTTGACATGTGCATTTATTTTAGCGATAGATGCTATAAATGAAAGGGGAAATAAGGTAGGCTTTGTACTACATGAAAAATAAAATAAAATGTAGATTTATTTGTAAAATAAACTTAAAGAAGATGCTGGAAAGTTGCAGGTCTTGAAACTTTAGAGAAATTTAACAATCCTAAGAACTTGAAATGAAAGCAAATCTACACCTAGGAATTGTTATTCGACTAGTGCATGCTTTGGTATTTCAAAATATTGTAGAATAGAGGTGTAAAATGAGGCATACCTGCATTATGATGCTATGGGGGGTTTTCTTGGCCCCTGAAAGAGTCATCCCTGTGGATTTGGGGGTTTTTGAGGCTTTTATGCTCAAATTACCACTCGGGGGATGAATTGGGTTTTGAAGGCTCAAATCTAATATCTAATTGTTTAGAAGGCCTCTGGAGGTTGCAGGAAGACCTGAGAAACCAAGATTGTGAGGTTTTGGGGATCTTAGATGCAAATCGCCACCCGAGGGGTGAATTGGTACTAATTCACGGGGTAGGGGGTGAATTCAGTGTAGAGGCTCCAAATCTAAAATCTAATGGCCTAGGGTGGTTCCTAGGGCTTTGGAGATCTCTGTGAAAATAGGTACAGTACCTAAAAACAAAGAAAACAAAGAACACAGTTAGATTCAATTACAATGTTAACCTAGCATTGTCTGTTGTGGGGGTCCCATCGAGCGTGCCATAATGAAACGAGTAGAAAACGACATTTGATAATTTAACACAATACACAATGATGCATTAAACAAAGAAATTGTAATTTTTCATTGATATTAAAAGATACGTGTTACAATAGGGACATGATGACCTTTCTCCATTTATTTTCCTAACAATGTTACAATCAATTTGATGTCTTCTTAAATCGTCCCTCAGTGTATGTGGGCTTCTTTGTATGTGGGCCACCATCGGGTTGTTGTTGGTTTGATGCTGCTTTCCCTCTTCAAATTTGCTACATAACCTGTGATTAATATTCAAAAGGGTATTAGTACAATGGGGCGCTTGCCTTAGTCAGACCCCATGTTTATAAAGATGAAATGACTGTAAAATCATAAAAAAACATGAAATAAACTATGTAGAAAGTAATAATATGATGAAAGGGAGCTTACCACCCAAATATAGAGTGATTTGGGGCCTGTAGACCCAATTCGCCACTTGAGGGGCAAAATGAGGCTGGATTCATGGGGTAAGGGGCGATATGAGCTGTGATGCCTCTTCTACAAAATCCTTCTGGTGGGTCGAATCCTAGGTAGCTGGGGTGCCTCTATGTATCGTTGAAATTAGACTGTGTGCATCGATAAATGACTATTTAATATTGGCTTTCCATTTCAGCAAAGTAACTATGCTTTGTTGAATTTGTGAATCAAACTTAATTAGGGGTTTGGGACCCATTATTTATAGGCAAAATCAAGGTGCAGGGGGTGGGGTTTGATTGACTAAACCTAGGTTTGATTCTGACTAGGGTTAGATTAAGAAATGCAAGGTGGCAACATTACATTTCTTATGAGAAATATCTCATCTTCACACATGTGTGAGGATGGATTAGGGCTAATCCTGATTAGGAGGTGCTTAAGTCAATTTAGGACATGATTAAAGAAATATCCTAACAAACCCTAATTTCACACATGTGGAAGGATGTAATTAGTGTTAATCAAGATTAAAGGTTCTTTTAATCAAATTTTCTCTAAAAAGGTGACTTAAGTGAAGTCAACATTAAATTAGATTTTAGGTATTGACTTATTAATTTTTTTGGTCAACTAATACCCCGTGGGGGCCTCAATTGAGTGCAAATTGGTTGTTGAATGATATTCCAATGCATGGGATGTGATTTTGAAGGCTTATGAGGGTTTAGGACCTAAAATACGGTGAAGTAGTATATGGGAGTCTACACGATGCTATGACAATCTATGGCGATCTACGCATGACTACGCATGACTACGATCGTCTACGTATGACTACGCATGACTACAAAAATATATGCATGTCTAGGAGGATCTACAATAGTCTACGCTAGTCTAAGATAGCCTAGGGGTACCTAGGACAACCTATGTAAACCTACAAGTGTCCAAAAGGATCTACAAGTACGTAGGTATAGAAATGTGCAAATTTTGGGTGTCTACATAAGGATCCAAAAGATGCCATAGTGTCTACAAATATATTGGATGTGTGAGGGATTACCTCGATGTCTTACCATTCTAGTTGGGCTAGATAAGTGTCAAAAAGCTCTTTGTAAGCTTTCAATATTGGACACCTACATTGAAATATTCCCTTAACTTGGTTAACGATGAGAAGGGAGTCACCAAAGATATTTAGATTTTTAATATTCATAGTGATTGTTGTTTGGAGACCCAAGATTAGGGCCTCATATTTAGCATTGTTATTTGTGCAAGGGAAGTCTAGCTTAAATGACAAGGGTATTGGAGCACCTTGTGGCATGAAAAACACAATCCCTACACCACCCCCTTGCTCACACTTCAAACCATCAAAGAACAAAGTCATGTCAACTTTATTATCAATATTCTTCGGGTTCGAGTGCTTTTGATAATGCAAATATTACCTCATCAAGAAGTTCTATGATGAGAGGCCTATTATCCTAAAGAGGCACCTCTACTAGTTGATCAACTATGACTTGTCCCTTGATGGAATTTTAGCTTATGAATTCCAAATTAAATTATGTTAGTAGCATGATCCACTTTGTAGTACATGTATTATGATATGTATTGCTCATCATATACTGCAAAGGATTTTATTTTGATATCACATACGTTGTATGGCTCAGCATGTAGTGGCACAACTTCTTAGTCGTAAAGACCACTTCTAAGCATAACTTCTCTATGTATGTGTACCCTAGCTCATAACTCACCAAGGTGTGGCTGATATAGTATATCGCTTGTTCTTTGTCTTGCACGTTCTTTTGAGCCAACATGGTGTCCAAAGAAAAATTGGTAGCAGATATATAAAGTAGAAATGGTACATTTGGCCTTCATGGAGCTAGTATTGGTGGTATTGCTAGGTATTTCTTGATCTCATTAAAGGCTTGCTAACATTCTTTGTCCTAGTGGAATGGGACCTCCTTGTGTAGTAGTCGATTCATGGGTCGACATTTATCTTATAGTTGTGCGATGAAATGCTTTATGGATGCTACTTTGCCCTGTAGGCTTCTCAGATCTTTAATGTTAGTGGGTGGGGCCATTTCTAGGATAGCCTTTACCTTTGTTGGGTTGAATTCGATCCCTCATTTAGAAATGATGAATCCCAAGAGTTTTCCTAAAGTTACGTCAAAGACGCATTTCTTGGGATTCAACCTAATATTGTGCTCTATCAGGCGATCAAAGACCTTTCTCAGGACCTTGACATGCTCTTCACGTAGCAATGACTTGGCCAGTAAGTCATCAATATAATCTTCTAAGATCTTATGCATGTAGTCATGGAAAATATATGTCATGGCCCATTGATATGTGGCACCAGCATTTTTAAGGCCAAATGGTATTACTTTGTAACAAAATGTCCCCCATGGAGTGGTGAACATGATTTTGTGTTGGTCTTTGGGTTTAATCCGAATCTGATTGTAACCAAAAAAACCTTCCATGAGGAAGAGCATCTCATGACCTATAGTTGCATCTAAAAGAGCATCTATGTTGGGCAATGGAAATGAATCCTTCATTGTTGCCTTATTGAGATCTCTAAAATCCATGCAAATATGGATCCCTCCATCAGGTTTTCCTATAGGCACCATGTTTGATACCCATTCCAGATAGTCGATGGGGGTAATAAAGACTACATCCAATAGCTTCTGCAACTTGTTCTTTACCATCAAGGCGATGGTTGGATGCATCTTCCTAAGTTTTTGCTTGACCGATTTCTTTGTAGGATCTAGTGAAAGGTTATGGACAACCAATTTTGGATCTAAACCCAACATATCCTTGTAGGTCCAAGCAAAGAGATTAGGTCTCTCTTTCAATAGAGGTATGATGGTGGCCTATTCTTCTAGAGATAATATTTCTTCAAACTTAACTTTATTTGGATCAGAAGGATCATCGCTGATGTCCACTTTGAAAGTTTCCTCTATTGACATGTGTGACCCCTCCTCAAGCTAGTGAGGAGTGGGGATCAAGTGGATGTCATCCACTGGGTTTAAATGTTCAACTGAATCAAGGTCAAAACCAATGTGATAAACATCATGTGCATATCTTGGTGCAAAATAAAATGGTTGTAGCATTTCTTTATTTGGGAAAGAAATCTTTAGGCTCTAAGGGTGAATCAATGTGATCCCAATAAATAGCATCTAAGTTAAGACACAATGGTTTAGAAGGATCGACTGGGTTGTGGAGTGGAGTGGTCAAATCAATGGATATCATGTTGATGGATGGGATGGAATCTCTAGGACCACATGGGTGTAACTCTGCATTGTTGATTTACCTTCCATACCCAAGATGAGGCTCTAGGGGTATGGGGATCTCAGGATGCGGTCTATGAATAGATGGGAAGATGGGATCACTTGGATAAAGTAGCTCTCTAAATGTAGGAGGATAAAGGAAAACTATACGGTGGATTACATCTAAATTGGTTGATCTTCCCCTAAGGCGAGGGCTAGGATATACTCTATGATACATCTCATCTATGTCAAATGGTTCATTATGATGATGTAAGTACCGAGGTCCAAGGTAGGCCATTTTGGTATCATCTTCATGATCACTGTCATATATGAAGTATCCATTATCCATACCCATTGGCTCCATGAGGTGAAGTGAATATTGAGGCCCAAGGTAGGCCATCTCAATCTCATCCTCATAATCACTGTCATCTATGATGTATCCACTCTCCATATTAATTGGCTCTGTGAGGTGACATAAATATCGAGGCCCAAGGTAGGCCAATTTAGTCTCATCCTCATAATCACTATGATATGTGATGTACTCATTCTCCTCTCATTCATAACCATAGCTTGGTTCATATTCCCATAGGATGAAACCTGATGGGGTTACCTTGAGAGAGAAATTTGGATGATACACAGTAGGTGGTTCTATAGTGACCATGGTCATCAACCTATCATCCATGTAGCTTATGTTTGGGCGATAAGGATTCCATTCAATGTCTTCCTTGAACCCTAAGCTCAGCCTATCTAGAGATGCTACTAATGAATCATCATAGCTTTGGATATGATATCCTAGGCTAGACCTATCAGTAGGTAATTGATATTGTGGTTCAATTGGGTTTCATCGCCCTTGCTCATATAGACCTAAACCATAGCCATGCCAATGGTTGCATTCAAAGTATCTCAAAGCAAACTCAGGATTGGATAAGTAATGAACATTTGTGGTGAACGACTCATCCTCATCCTCTTCAATGTCTGAAGCATCATGGACACAATCCAACCCAACATAAATGAAATTGGTCTGGTTAGGGGGGATCCCCAATGGTACCACTATCCCTATGGGTAGGTTTGGGACTCTTGGTCATCCCATATCTTGTGCAAACTCAATAATTGGAGTGAAAGTAACATTCTGCACAAGATATTCACCTAGTCTTATATTTTCTAGGTGAACTATCACCTACGATGCAGATGACGTTGATGATGATGCAGGTGAGGCAGGTTGAGGCACCTCCTTGACTATGTCTTGGGAATCTTCCTCCTCCATGGGATTTGGAATTTCTACTATTGCTATGGTTGGGACTTCCTTAGGTCTTTCCTCCACCAAGGATGCTTTTAGTTTTTGAGAGTCTTTTGCCTTAGACGTTGTTGGTTTCTCAGAAGTACCAGTAGCTTTAGAAGCTGGAGGTGGTGCCAATGTGGATGGGTCACCTCTTACTGATTTGGATTTTCTTCTTGGTTGTGTGGTAGGGGATGATGGCCTAATGTACAAGTGCATGGATAAAAGGATAAAATCCCTTGGTAAGTCAACCTGATGAACATATTTGAATGGCTCTTCATCTGATGGTACCACATGTACCTATCCCTCATGCACATATTTAATATATTGATGCAAGATCGAGGGAACTCAATGCATGTCCCTTATCCAGGGATGCCCTAGGAGGATATTATACTGCATGGCCCCCTCCAATACATGACACATCATAGGGATGGTCTTATGCCCCACCTACACAGGTAGGACGATTGTACCCACTGTGGAGCACAGTGCATCATTGAAGGCTCTCAATGTGTAGGAGGTAGGGATGATGTTTGACCTAGGGATATTCAAGTGCCCTATAGCCTTGGTTGTTATTATGTTAATCGATGAGCTTGTGTTGATTAAAACCTGCTTGAAAGGTATGTCATTGATACATGCAATGATGTGCAAAGGTGGGTTTGCTATGGTAGTAGGGACTACCTTTATTTTGTGATCGTAAAAATAAATCATGGGCTCTTGACACTGTTGTACTTGCCCCACAAAGTTTGTAAATGCATCAAGGTTCTAGGGTTGTAGCTCAATTGATTTTAAGATTTCCATTAGGGTCTCCCTATGTTTGGGAGACTGTTGAATGAGCTCATATATCGATAACTTAGTCGACGTTGTTTGGAGACTCTGCATAAGTCTGTTTCGGATAGTTATCACAGCTCATGTTGGTAGACTTGGAAGATTATTTTGTAGTGGCCTCTATTGAGGTGAAACTAGGATACGAATAGGAGCTACTAGAGGCTTTGGTTGGTTGTATCACTAGTTTTTTGTAACCACGTTGACTATGTCGACCATTCCAATGAATCCCTGAGTGGGAGGTTCAACTTGGATTTGATTTACTTGAGTGCACTCTGATTTCTAGGGGCTTCATGGTTTAGCAACGAGTTTCTAAATATGCCCATATCTCTATTGTCATGTGCTAGTGGATTATCAACTTGTAGCTCACCCTTCTCGATCATATTTTGTACAACATTTTTGAAATCGATGCACACTTTGATATCATGCCCTTATTGTCTATGGTATGGGCAATAATGATCATCCCTATATCCCTTGGGCTTGGGATGGATTAGGGTCAATAAGTTGTACCTTAGGTAGTTTGAGTCTTTGTGCCTCGCTCAATTGATTGAATATTGATGCCATCAATTCTGATAAAGGTGTGAAGTAGTGAGGTGGTCGACATTGCCTGTTTTAGCCTTGGTTGTTATTTTTGTTGTAGTTGGCCGGGGGGTTGGAGCCTAGTAATTCTGTGGTTGCTGGATATTTCCTCCCTTTGGTGCATTTAGTACAACTTGATTGACTAGAGCAGGCTTGGCCTGTTGTTGTTGATTTTGGTTGTTGCGATTGTTGTTCCAATATTTCTTGTTGCGAAGCTTAAGATCTCCTTCTTCAACTTTGATATCCTCTATCATATTGGCTTGTACCAAGGCTTCCTCAAATTATCCATATTATTCTAGTTGCAAGAGCAGCGAGATGTGCTTAGCACAACTCTTAGTGAACATTCAGGTGAGCTCAATAATGGGAATATAATATGGTAGTTTTACCATTAGTTTTCTCCATATATTCTCATAGTCCATGATCGACTCATCATCATATTGCTTTAGATTTACCAATTTGGATGAGTTTATTTTCTTCTTGATGCCAAAAGAAAAATGTTCAAGGAATGCATCCACCAGCTACTCAAAATTGATGATGCTATGTTTGGGTAGTTGATTAAACCACTCAGTTGCTGCACCTGATAATATCATGATAAATGTTCTTAACATCAAGGCATCATTGTGTTGGAGCTAGAAGCACGCATTCATGAAATTGGTCACATGCTCTTGCATGTCTTCCTCTCCCTTGAATTTATCTAACCTAGGCATCTCGAAGTATCTAGGATAAGTAGGACTTGGTACCGAAGGGCACAAAGACTGATTGTGTATCTTGCTTAGGGTTGGCTTCTACCCAATCATGTCTTGTTTCTTGAGAGATTTGATTTTCTCAATGAGTATCTTGTATGCCTTCAAAGAGATGATCTCTTGTTCTTGAAGGTTTACTCGAGGTGGTCAAGGAGGTAACTCTACATTTATCCACTTTGGGCATCTATATTCATCTCCCACAACTATGGATGAGGGTTCAAGATATGTTTGTTCTTGATCCTCCATTTCCACTTGTTCTTGTTCATGCTCTACCTGTTCTAGCTCTAGGTGCTATTGGTGTTTTGAAGTATGTTGTGATGTGTGGTGAGTGCATTCATCTACTTGTTTAGTGCATCTCTCATATTGAGAAATGACACATCTGTTGGATTGGTAGTACTCACTACCCATGTGTAGATTAGCTCGAGCCAGCCTATTTGCTTATTCCTCATGCTCTATTTGCTCTAGGGTGAGTTTCTCCCTCAAGCATTACTCATTTAGGTGCTCATGCATTTTCCTTTATGCCTGTGCTTCCTCCTACTCGAGGATGTCTAGGCGCTCTTGTTCTGCATGCAATGCCTCCCTCTTATCTTGGAGTAATTTTTTTTGATATTGCGTGTCTTCATATAACCTATGTACATGGTCAGATTGATCCACCACTGAAGGTCTATGACTTTGTAACTCCGTATACGAGGAGTCCTTATGGAGAGGCCCTTTTGAGGAGCTCCTACTACACTTTTGCCCTTGTTCGTCAAGGCAACATGGTCAGTGTACAATGACCTATGTTCTGCATCCCCATGATCGGAAGTAGTGTGCATGCTATGAGGGAACTTTGAAGCTTCCCTCGACTCATTAGTGTGCCTCATTATTTACTGGCTATGTGAAATCTTAGAAATAGAGTGCGTAGTAGCATTGCTTCTCTGATTTGGTCTTAGGAAAACCTGATCCAACTCGTCAAGTTGTCTGGATTTCCATGGCTGATCTCATGGAGTTCCATTGGCACCAATGAGATTGAAGTCTATTTCTATCCTACCACCTTTAGAGTGGCTAGGAGCTATGGTGGGTTTGTGACTTGACATATCCCTTGTGTTTTTCCCCTCAGTGGGCTGATATTGCCTATGTCTATCATGTGAGGATTGGGGCCTTGAAGCTCCCTCAAGTCTATCATGAGAAGAACCTAGATATGGTTCTCTAGCTAGGGTTTCTCAAGGAGTACCCCCATGGGTTGAGTTATCCCCCCTAAGGCTCACTGAAATTTGTTCAATGATATTCTATGTGGGTGGCTCAACATCATTGTTATTGTGATTGTGGTTGGGTGGAGCGGTAGTTCCCACCTCGATGTTGGACCGAGGGTGGTTGCTCCGCATGAAGACCATGACAATGTGAAATTATCTTTTGTGTAAATTTTAAGACACACAAACAAAGTAGACAAAATATTTATCTCTTTTAAATGTTCTTGGTGTTCCTAAAACTGGTCTTGTGTGTTTTATATTTGTTGAAAACTTAAACTATTCTCATCGTGTTTTGAAATTTGTTGATGTAATACTTGAATAGTTTAATGGTTTTCACCTGTATGCTCATAGATCGACAATCGACAATGAAAGTCATGGTCACGTAAACTCACCAAAGTATGGAGATGAAGCCCACACCCATTCAAGGAGCACAGGTCCTACCAGATCCTCACCCAGTCTCACCTGGTCAGTGTCATACCCTTCGAAGAGAAGTACATGCAAATTTTCTAGGCTACGTCAGTTCTTGGATCTGGTATTGGCCAAATAGAATGGGTTCATGGGATTTGAGCCAATGGATGGAGATGAAACCCATCGTAATTGAACTCTATTAGTGGTTGGGTGATGAAGTCCAACTCACTAGTATTTAAAAGAGACATGGTGTGTGATCATTCCTTTTAAATTTGCATAAATAAATAGATGCATCATGAAGCACTCATGATATTTCCTATATGCCTAAAAAGAAATGTTTCATTTTAATAAAATGCACGTCTAAATAACTACATGATTTTCAGAGAATGCAATATTACTTATGAAGCAATGGCCTCTAGTTGGGTCCCAAGCATGCAATCTCTACAAAAAATCTAGACCGCTGGAGACTAGGGCGGATTGAAATCAAAAGTCTATTGTTCCTAGCAATGGCTAGTAGAAAACCTAAGAGAATTTAATCATTTTACCTTAATTTTCTCTATGTTTTCTAATTAAAATAAATTTCTCTACTGTATTCTGTAAATTAAGCACAGATAAAGAAGTAAAAATTATAGAGAATCACAACTAACCTGGAATCCAAGTCTGTTGCAAATTAGGTCATTTGTTGTTGTATTTTTTTTATTGGATGTTATCGCTCAGGATAGCCTTGACTTGTTGTCTTCAAAAGAGGCTTAGCTCTATTAGCTATTTTCAACCAGAGCGGTTGTGCCTGCATACAAAAACATAAAATAAATCATCAAAAAATCAATTTTTGGGTGTCCCCACCATGATCACCATCTGTATGATGCCAGAAAATAATGCACCTAAGCTACTCACATCATAATATCAAAGATAAATCAAGAGAACATGTACTGATAATGAACTAACAAAAATACAAAGGATCCTTTTATTAATTCATGATAAAATCCGATTACATATACATCCCTCTTAGGGATACCAAACTTTGATACAATGAATACAAGTAATATGCAGCCCCTAAATGGGGGTGGTGCACTTCAAATATCTCCTGGATCAACACGAATTGATTGAGGGCTTATTCTTGGTGCCTCCTTCTCTCTTATCCAGAGGAAAGGTCCTTGGATATGGTTTTTCCCTTCGTAGATCCTATCACCTGCACACAAAGAAACCACAAAACACATCAATAGCATATGCAACCTCTCGTGATGAGGTTTGTTTCAAATATTTTGCATGAAATGACATGAAAGCATGATAAAAGCATAAAGGTGCAAAGATAAGAAAAAATGCATAAATAACTAGGAAATCACCGTACAAATGCAATGGAAAGGATAGATCTACTCTAATATAAGCTAATAAAGTAGAAGTAATAGGAAATCTATGCTAAGAACTCAAGAAATGGTGACTCAAACCCTAGCCACTATCGCTTAGAGTAGTTGAGCCTGTAGGTCACTATCGAAGACAATGATCACTAACTGTGATTTTTTACCTCACAAACTAGGGGTTGTGACACTCAATTCTTCATTCGAATTGATGTTCAAGGGTCACCTTAGTGTCTAGAGATGGATTGGTAGTGAAAATAATGGGGATTCACATTAGATTGGTGTGAATTTGTGATGTATGCTTCTCAGTCCTTTGGAAGCTCCATGGTTGGTCGCAGGCTCGACAATCTACAAATGGGTAGCACTTTGACTCTCCTCAAGGGTTATCAACTCACTGCTCACTTGAACAGGGCTTCATTGCATAAAATATCTAATATTCAAGGGTACCTAGGAGGGTGCATATGTAGGCCTCTCAAATTCCAAGTATTGGCTTCTTGGAGAAGCCAAGATCCATATCTGCATGAAACTGGCTATTAGAGGGAAAGGTCCAGTTTTAAAATTGCATGGGAGTAGAAGTTAGGAGGAACTTTGGGAGATCCACATAAAAAATGCTTGAATCCAATGTAAGTTTAGTCACTATGTATGATTATGGCTCATATTCATGACCAATTTATGTCTCAGTGCTAGCCATTATCCATAGTAGTGGCTAGCTCGTAGCCACTTTGAGCTTTAGTGGCTTGGACTAGCAAATCGCTCTGGTCGATAGCGGTTGCGTCTGAATAGGCTAAAACTACCCCTAGTGAGTGGTTAGAACCACTGCTAGCTCTTGGAGAGGTCCAAGATTAGTCATATGGTCTGCGAAGGTGCCCATATGAGTAGTCTCCTAAAAATGACACATTTTAGGTGTCTATAACATGTAATAATATATACTTGATATTCCCTAATGAGTAATTAATTGGACCAAAAGAAAGACAAAAATTTAAATAAATCCATAAAGATTTTTGAATATGATTCAATGATGACATTTATTGTATCTCTTTGTTTAGATTTCATAAGCATATATCTGATAGCCATTATTTTATATCATTATTAATATAAACTTCTACACTACCAATGGACTATAATAAAACCTTTTTGTTCTTCTCTAGATATATTCCTTCCATCCATATATTGGATGGATTCCCTAGATAGACTCTATCATCATTAATATTGACATTTCTTTGAGGAGGTAATTTCCAAAGGAAATAATCATTTTCCATTTTATCAACCATATAATTAGGACATAATAATTTTTTGAGATGTTATGCATGCACATGAGGACTTGAGGTCACAAGGGACATTGCCAAGTGTCGAGGAGACTTGAACCCTTGACCTCTTAACAATGTGCATTCCCAGTCACCACTCCTCTAAGACCTTGTGGACATAAATATTTTCCTTTTAGAATGACATTTCTTCTATTTACATTTATTTTAATTTTAGACAATGGTGTTAATATTGTCTTTCACTTACTTGAAATCATATTTTGTTATTCTCTTATTTGTAAACATATATTTTTATGTGTCTAGAGTTAAAAAATTATCTTGATACATATTGAATTCTTATCCAAATCCTTCTTTCTTTTACTTTTTTTACTTCAACACTCATTGGTTTTAATCTAAAATATATATTACATTATGATTTTTAAGATAATATCCTATATTTTTAAAGTAAGTTACCACTAAATACTCATTTCCAAATATAAATTGATTCCTTAAAAATAATCACTACAATTAATTTTATTTCCATATTATTTAGGTACAATCCTTGCATTTTACTGGATAACCTACATTATTAGATAGCAAATTATCAATATTATCCTTTAAAATTAAGTAGAGAAGGTAGATTGGAGATCTACAAAATATATTAGGGAATTCCTAAAGTTACTAGCCAAAAGGATATCCATTGTATTTTTGGATGGCAATCATGAAGTTATGCATTCATAAGTTTAAACATATTAGATAAAATTAACCTATGTAGATGTAATTAAAACTAGAATATATATACAAGGTACAATATTTTAGTTCCTATTGAAAAATAATTTTTAAATTACAAAGATATTATCCACCTATTGGAGATAAATAAAATAATATAAATATCATAGTGTTTTTGGTTTCTAACATTATGTTTTTTAAATTGAAAAGTAGCAAATGATGCCAAACAATAGATATATCTAAAAAATTATTTATCTAATGACAAATAGCCTACCCAACTTTCATTGTTGTTATCAAAGATTAAAAAATTGTACTCTTAATTTTTTTTGAATAAGCTATGTGTGGCTTCTATTGGGGGCCACTCCCATTACAAAAACAAAACATTACATTGCTCTCATTACATTTCTATCAAATTAATTAAATCATATCCAACCTGCCTTTCTATCAAAAATATTCTTCATATGCCTTTCTTATCAAAGAGATTTGCCATCTTCCTCACTGCTAAGTTTTTGCAATCAACTCCTTTTTATCATTTCATATAGATGCCTTCCAAAATTGAAATTTTGTCAAGATAAAATTCAACACCATGAATGGCTAAAATATTTGCTGCCCATTTTTCATATCTATAAATATAAATATATTGTCTATAACAATCTGAGAGTTTCTTAATACCTTTTTTTAGGGTTCTTATTCATGCCCCTAATATTCCAAGATATTATTTTCATTGTTATTTTTTTTTTTATTTGTGGGTTTAGCCCCACTTCTTGTTAACACTTGCGATATTTGCTTTTGTTTTCCCATATCAATATCCCTATGGGTTTCTTTTTCTCTTTGTTTTTGCTTCTTGGGTCTTCCTCTCTTTTTTCATTTCCACCAATACTTTCATCTTCATCCATCTCTTCAATCTTCTCATGCTTGCTCAAAGTAAGACTTATCATCTATAGGTTTGTCTTGTTGTGTAGGATTTGTAGAGCAAGGAATAACCTCAAAAGCACATTCTTCTTTATATTGCCCTAGAAACCCTAAAGTGCAAGGATGCTCTTCCAAAGCAATTACCTTCTTATTCTACCCTAAAAACCCTAAATTGTTATAGACTTCCTCCATCCTCATTTCTTTATTATGCTGCTCTTGAAACCCTAAAGTGCAAGGGATAACCTCTATACCACTTTCACTTTTATTACCAGGAGAGGATTCTATACTACTTGAGGAAAATGAAGATGATTTACCTAGAAAGATCTTGACCTCTTTTGTGTCATCTTTGTGTTTGGATTTTCCTCCACATTTACCTTTGCACCTTTAATTCCTTCTGAACTTGAACTTACATATTGTACTTTCTCATCCCTTATATCCTTCTTTGTTTCTTCTAACTGTTGATCCAAGTGAGTTATGGTGGCCTTTTCCATAAGATGTTGTAGATAGGCTTTCTTTTCCCCTTCTTTAGGAGTGGAATATCCTTGATCTGATCTACCTTCTATTAATGTATGATTTCCTTGCTTCACCTTGAAGTTTTTCTTATGACCAAAATTTTTTATCTCTTTCTTCATAGTTTTCACTTTGCAAACTCTTGCCAAGTGGCCAGTCTCATAACAATTGCAACAATGAAATGCGATGTTTTCATAATCCACTTGTTGATCCCATTCTCTTGATTCAGATTTAATCTTAATGGATTGTGGCAAAGGTTTTGAAATATCCATAGCAACACATATTCTAGTATATATAGCATGCTTTCACTCCTTAATAGTTAGTCCTTCCTTGATGAATTCTCCTAGGGTATTTCCAATATTCTTCAAAACATCCTTATTGATAAGCTGATATGGAAGTCCAAAAAGCCTAACCCAAATTAGAAGCTTCTTAATAGTTTCTGTCTCAATAGAAAAATTTCATTCCATGGTCTTAAATAAAGGGTATCTCTCCCTCTAAACCATGGGCCACCACTCAATATTTTATCCCTAATTTCTAAATTAGAAAAGATGACAAGGAAAAAATCTTTAGGAAGAAAACTCATAGAGTAATTTGAATTCAATCCCCACTTCCACTTGATCCAATCTTGAATCTCCAAAAACCTTGGCCAGGATCTATGGAACTTACATATTAACCCCCTACTTTTCAAAACCATTATATCATGCTCAATCATCTCATCCTTGATGGTCACTTCTGGTGCAACATCTGCTACTTGGATCGAACTTTCCATATATTTGCTCTTCCACTTATCTTCAACTTGGGCATCCATACTTCCAGCTAGGGCATCCTCACTTCCCATTAGGGCTTTCAAATATGACTTTCCTTCCAAACTAACTAGTGGGGTTGGGGCTGGGGATTGCTCCTAGCTTGCACTCCCTCTTGGCTCACACTCCCTCTTAACTCGCACTCACTCCTAGCTCGCACTTCCTCCTAGCTTGCACTCCCTCTCACCTTTGCACTCCCTCCTGGCTCACACTCGCTCCTATCTCTTCTTTCTCCTAATGTTCCTTTGCTTTGGTAATTTTTTAGAAATAATATTCATCGCATTCATGGTAAGGGTTTGAAGCATTGATACACTTTGAATGAATTTGCTGCTCTTCCACCATATCTAAAGATCTCAATATTGGCTCACACTCCCTCTCGGATCACACTCGCTCCCAGCTCGCACTTCCTCCTAGCTCGCACTCCCTCCTGGCTCACACTCACTCTTGTCTCTTCTTTCTCCCGATATTCCTTTGCTTTGACAATTTTTTGGAAACAATATTCATCACATTCATGGTAAGGGTTTGAAGCATTGATACACTCCGAACGAATCCACTACTCTTTCACCATATCTGAAGATCTCAAGATTGGCTCACACTCAAAATTATACTCTTCATCCTATTATAGAATGAAGTGAATATTAAGGTGTTGTGAAGATGGTATTATATCTTAGTATCAAATATTAAGATTTTATAGAAATTATAGCTCTAAATTAGAAAACTTCCAAGTCAATTAGTTCAGCAATATGTTGAATTCAACAAAATTAAATTCAAGTTGAAAACTTTTGGATTTAGAAAAGATGTACAAGATAGAATTTTTTAATTTTTGCTTAAAATTTGGAATAAATTTTTGTTATATTAAATATACTCTTTAGGAAAGTAAATGAATTAGCTATATTTATTAAAAGTGAAAATGGATCTTTGTTTCCAAATAAACATATTGATTCTAAAAATACTTACTATTTTTCTATAAATTTTCCACCTATACAACTTATTCTAATGGATAATCAAATGGCTCAAATTGACTATATTTAATAAATCCATACTTGACATAAGAAATATGGTTACTCAGTTGAAAATTGCAAATGTGTATAAGTTAGTAAAGGATGCAAGACTCTTCTCACAAATAAACACACTAGTTCACAAGATGATATTTCATATTTTCATCTTACATTGATTATTTATTCATCAAGTTCAAATGAATAAAGCATGAAAAATTTCCTATAACACTCTATAAGATATAAAAAGTCTCAAAGTTGATTGAGGGATTTAGGCAAAGGCCAATGCTACATGGCATTGAATTTATTGGGGTCCACCTTGACAACTTCATGAAATATAGTATGACCTAAGTATTCCACTTCAAATGTCCCAAAAGGATATTTGGACCTATTGACAAATAATTTTATCTTCATTAAAAGGTGGATGACACTTTCAAATTGAACTAAATGGACTACCAAGAAATTTCTATAAACTACGATAACATCATAGAAAACCAACACATAATTTTTAAGAAGAGGATGAAAGACAAAATTAATTAGGGTTTGAAACATTGGAGGGACATTTAGTAAGTTAAAAAGGCATGAAAAAGAACGTATAATGAACCTCATGTGTATGGAAAGAAGTATTTAAAATATCCTCTTATCTAACCCTAATTTGATAAAACCCAAGATGTAATTCAATTTTGGTAAAATATTTAGCACCATGCAATTCATCCAATAAATAAGGCTTCCATTTCTCTATTGCATGTAACATATCCTTCTTGTAAGAGGAATGCCCTAGATTATTGTTAGAGAGTTGCTTACATTCAAAGGCCATAGGATGTTTATCCTAAATCAAAATAACCTCATCACCTATTCTAAAATAATCACACTCAATGACAAATGACTTACTAAATTCAAGAGTAGATAAAATAGAGGTGGTGCATATAGCCTCCTTTAAGGTATTAAATGTATTGATAGCTTCTTTAGACCAAATAAAGGCATCCTTCTTGGTGAGAGTTGTAAGAGGTGCTATAATTTTTCATAGTTCCAAAAAAATATCCTATAATACCCTATAAGACCTAAAAATCCTCATAGCTACTTGAAGAATTTAGGTAGAGGTCAATAGTGCATGACCTTGATCTTGTTAGGTTCCATATTGACTTCTTGATAAAAAACAATATGACTCAAGTATCCTACTTTGAATACCCTAAAAAAACATTTGGATCTCTTGAAAAATCACTATTACTTCTATAAAATGTGGAGGAATTTTTCAACATGAACTAAATGGGTAACATAGGACTCATTATAAACTAGGATATCATAAAAAGACCCAATACAAACCTTCAAAGACAAGGATGAAAGATCAACTCCACTAGGCTTTAGAAAGTGGAAGGGGTATTAGTAAGACCAAAAGACATGACCAAGAAATCATAATGACCTTCATGTGTATAAAAAATAATTTTTAGAATATTTTCTTATCTAATCCTAATTTAATAAAACCTATAATGCAAGTCAATATTGGTAAAATGGTTAGCACTATGCAATTCATCCAAAAAATCACAATAATTTGAATAGGAACTTTTATTTAATGATAATCTTATTGAGGTGGTAAAAGTAAAGAAATATATAATTATCGCTGTAATAAACAATGACCATTGGAGATGAATAAGGATTGATGGTAGGACATATAATAACCTATTCCAACATGTTTTGAACCAACTTCTTTATTTCTAATTTTTGGGGTTGGGGATAGCAACAAGGATGAACATTGGATGGATGACTTCTTGGTACAAGGTGGATTGTGTGAACATGAGTCTATTTAGGTGGAAAACCCATGGGTCCATAGTATACTAAAACATATTTATTAACAAGATATTTCATGTTAAAATAAAGACATGCAAACATTTCTCAATGACCTCTACTTCCATGCAATTTATTTGGTCAAGGAAGTCTCTACTACCCTTGTTCAACATATTTTACATCCTATGGGAGCTAACAACCCTAGAAGACGGAATTTTGATACCATAGAGACAACTGACCTTGCCAAATTCAATTCATTGTAGATATAATAAATATAGATAAAGAGTAACATCCCATAAAAAAGACAACCTTTGATCCCCAAAGATGACATCTACACAACATAGTTTTATTGCATAAAAATGGTTAAAATATAGGAACCCATGTGGATATGCACATTTATAATATGACAAATTTTTTGAGCCTTGTTTCTATTGGTAATAAACATTTAGAATTTATATTGGGTCATATTATTGATACACAATCCCATGGTTTTGGTTATCTTGCCATGAGTACTATTTGAAACTATCATATACAATCCCAATAATAGCTCACATAATATATTACACTTTATATTTTTACAATGGATCAATGATTATGGGTTATTTATAGTAGAAACCCTAATACCTAAATTACAATTACAATTATAATAACCAAGGTTGATATAAGGTTCAAGGTTAATTCAAGTTAACTAAACCTTTAATTAAGTTTTAGTTGAGGTTAATCATCCAAGTGGTTTAACCAATCCCACAAGGGGTGAATACTTATCCATACAAGTGGGTTATTCAATTTCATAAGGGGTGAATACAATAATATTATTTGTAGGTTTACATCAAAGGCTACCCTTAGGATTACATCATCATCTATTGGATTTGTTTAATAGGACCAAATTATCATATCCTTCAATGCCCCCATGACCTAAGCTTGGGGACAAGGAAAAAATAGATTAGAGATGATATCATATCTCCCCATAATGAATAATTGATTTGCCTAAAGAGTATTAGAACCACTAAGCCTCCTAGATTATCTGGAGAACTATAAAGTTGCTAAGTAATGAGACTTTACTATCATTTGGAAGATTGTTATTCTCACTATAAGGAACATACTCTCAAGTCTAAAATACTCTTGAAATCACTCTCATGGAACTTTGGGTATGATTTGGGTCAAGTTTAGCTATTAATTAGGGTAAATTAATCTTCATAATTAGTATTGCTATATTCTATTTCCAAAGGTACATGAATTGGATCAAGCCTTCCTAAAATATGAGTTCATGACTCCACTTTTTGTATCTAAGGTGTCAAGCTTCCCATGAGAAGATATTTAATATGCAATACAATGACCACAATGTATCATTCAATATAAAAAATAATATAGTTGAATCATATATAAATATACATTTAAAAAAATTTAGACCTTATGGCTAGAAAAGGATCCATCGAAACAAGGCATGCCTTGCATTGACCACCCAAAACCTACTCCTCTTGTAACTGAAAATGTGACATGTGGGACATAATGCTCCTACAAAATTATCAAATTATGCTGGGAAAACAAGATAAAACAACTATAACCATGCAAAAAACTTTAAAATCATGCAATTTGTAATTTTTTTTTCTCAAAATGCTTTCATATTGAAAAATATTTTGGTCCCCAAAATATTACCCTTCATGAACTAACAAGGCCATCAAAATTTGAAATGAAAAATGTAACTTTTGTTAAAACTACCTACAACCAATTTGAGGATGCCATGTATTATAATTCATCAAATATAAAAACTACCTTTTGTCCTCCACATTGATATTGATTGGAAAAAGGGAAAATCATGTTTCACCATGTATCCTTTCCATCTGTTCAAGCATGAAATATATGGAGACTAGACATGTGTCAAGTATCGTCAAATGTCATACACTTGTTGAAATCCTATTTAAATTGTAAAAATAGATAAAAACTACCTAGGCACCACATTGGAAAATACATACGCTATATTTAAGATGAATGTAAATTCAATGCTAAGTGGAGAGGCATAGATTTAAATCTAAGACCTCAAGATGGCACAAATATTTCACAAGTTTCCTTCAGGCAAATGTACCAACTAGTTGTTTGAGTATAAAAGAAAATCATATATATATATATATATATATATATAT
This sequence comes from Wollemia nobilis, assembly GCA_028583015.1. Taxonomy (NCBI): domain Eukaryota; kingdom Viridiplantae; phylum Streptophyta; class Pinopsida; order Araucariales; family Araucariaceae; genus Wollemia; species Wollemia nobilis. The sequence continues at coordinate 9,373,648 of JAQPPZ010000672.1, read as the reverse complement.
ATATGTATGTATGTATGTAACCATTAAATGATTGATATGGCTCCTCACTTCCATCAATAAATAAGGGATTATAACTATCATAAATCCCATTAAATCTCTTAGAATACTACACTATATTTTTTAAAGAAATAAATGCACCAAGGCTTTGGAATATCATAGGTATTGAGGCCTCCAATTTATCTACACTTGCCCAACTACTATAGACACTATTCAAATGTGGTACTATAGGCTAGTTGGGAGGGGTAAGAGTTGAGCAAAGTGGGAGGCACTTGCACCCCCATATCCAATGTAAGATGATTTATTTCATGTATGCCAAATCCAAATCCCTTCAAAAATATCCAACCATAATTCCTTTTGTGTAGGATATCTATGCACATCTTATGTTAGTCATAGGGCCTCAATTAGGTATTGTATCTCACCTATATATGTAGGAAATATCTTGAGTGTCTACATCCACAATCAAATGATGAGTGCATACATCTCTAATCACTAACATGACTTGTGTACACATACAAATTCCTATGAGCTAGATGCAATAAAACACTTGCTTTGGAAAGGGAATTTAAACAACTATGATTTAGGTGACATTGCCATCACAATTACACTATACACTATCAAGCTAATCACACCCATGGGATCACCTATTTTTAGAGTTAGCCCATTGATGATGACAATGAAAACTAATTCAGTCATATATTATTCAATACCAATATGCTATTGTTTGAGCAAATGATCTTTGATTCTCTATGAAATATACTACCCCTCAATCATCATACTTCAATAAACAATAAAGATACCATAGAAAAAGTAAATAAATTTCCATTCATATATCTACATGCCTTTTTGGGGAATTCCATTTAGTTCAAACTTGTGATCATAAGTCTATCACATTATCAACTAATCATTTTTCTATCCTTTTGATAAGCATAGGAACCATGGTTTCAATTCAACTCCTTCAACTCAACTGCCTTGTTCACTGCTTAGTATATGTACTTCATAAATATTTTGTTGGCCATAATACCTTCCCTAATAGAAAGTAGTTTCACAAACCTTCCATGTACTCCATGTTGACAACAATTAGATGATAGACTAAAAAATATGCTTATTATAGTCACACATAAGTATAACACATGATTATATCGCCATTTCCATACTCTATGGACACACCAAGACAATTCTCCCTAGCATTGCAACTACATAAGCTAATGGTGTAACCTCTACTTTCATATGCAATGATGTATGCTATTATCCCATATCACAACCCCACTAATCATATCCATAAAATTGAAACTATCATCATGGGCTTCATCCATTCCATAGAAAAATTTGAATCCTTAAACTTTACTTAGAAAATATCACAAGGCATATCTCACCAACCATACAACCTATGGTGCAATGCTCATGTAATGAAGAGAAAAAGATATTAAGATTCCAAATTAGGACATGGAAATGAGAATAGTGCATGCATCCATGCAAAATTCCAACTATTCACACATATGACATGCTTAGTAACATGCCATGCTTGGTATTTGAACAATTCAAAATATCATGAATATCATCTAGTTGGAGAGATTGGCCTAAGTCCCAAAAATTGAACGTATTCCAAAGTTTTTGTCCATGTTGGTTATGCTCAACAAGGTCTTTGGATGTACTAACTAGGTAGATATTGAGGTGGTACTCACCCTAGAGGTATCATCTAACCACATTGTCTATACCATATTGGTTATGATGTTGCATTTTATACCTTTGGCAAGCATAAGTTTATGAGCATCAATATTTTATTGTATGACCTCTATCATCTAGCACCATAAAAAAAAAAGAGCCATTATGCCATAATAATTCATTAAATTCCAACCTATCCTTGATAATTTATACGATGCTGACATAAAAATTCTCCTATTGTTGTTCCATTCAAAACTTAAACACCATTGCCTTTTGAACTTAGAAATCCTAAAAACTCAACATACCACCACATTTCAAACTTATAACTCCTTAGAACCAAATATATCTCCAAGTAAAAGGTTAGGGACTAGGGATCAAACCATATACCCTATAGAAACAAACTACGTTACACCTATCATGGTAGCACATGCATCAATAATAGGGGATAAATATTCTACTCATGAACAACATTTGTCATACCATTAAATAGTTTAGTCATAAATAAAAATGCAAATGTGAAGGTTTGAAATCAACACCTCCACTTAACAAAACTTGTTTCTTAGCTAATGCACTATCTGAATATGCAAGTCTCCTCCTCCCATCATGTCTATTTAATATATGTGCACAGTTCAAGATATGTAGATCAAAATTCCAAATATGTTAGTTTAACCCATGACCCCTAAATTGTTAAATATTCAGATACATCAGGCTAACCATCCTATGAATTCAATATTTCACCATTATAGATGGTCCCTCGATGACCATCCATTGGAATATGTCTATTACTTTAGATGACAATATGATGACTTTTGACTACAACTAAGTGATAGACATGGTAATTTCCCTATCAATAAAAGTATTGGTACATTTGAGGCGACAAATTCTCATGTGCATCCTTAAAGTAAAAGAGAGGTCAACATATTTTAAATTCTTACCTGTTGAGTACCACTCGTTGACCTTACCATTGTGCTACTACTACATAAATGCAAAACATTGGGATAATCAAATGAACTTGAAATTCCTCAAAATCAAAGCTCTCTTCAAGTAAAAGGTTGGTGACTAGGGATTAAACCACATACCTTATGGACATAAACTACCTTACATATAGTATGGTAGCATATGCATCAACAATGGGGGATGTCTAGTGATAAACAAAATTTATCATGCCATGAAATAATTTAGTCATAAAGAAAAATGCAAAGGTGAAGGTGTAGACACCAAAACCTAGCCACTTGTCCTCCATCTATGATTTCTCATAATTCCCACTATTTATTTACATATATTTATATATTTATTTTATATATATTTAAATATTAATATATTATATTATATATATTTAATAAATGTATATTTATATAAGTGAATTAATCCCAACCATTCGATTTCACTTAATCCTATCCATTAATTTACATCAATCCATGCCACACCCTAGATTTAATCTCCACCCTCCATCACATTTTAATCTTGACCGCACAATTCATGTCGTCAAAACCCTAATGTGCCCTAGGTGAGATTATAAGTAGGAGTCATTTTTATGGCTTAATCCCTAAGTAATTTCGTGAGGTGTTTGCTAGCCTGAGAAACCGTAGGATCCTTGAGAAGTTTTTTGAGTAATTCATCCCCTCACAATACTTGAGTCCTTGGCTTCCTGAGTTCCATTATTGTATCTGAGTACTCTCACCTTTCTTACTCACTTGCCATATCATCCACATCCATCGTCGTCCCTCTCATTCAACCAGATTTGATTTTGCATACTTTCCCCTCAACCATCGAATGCCCTTAGGTGCTTTCTATCACTACAAAGAACCTCTAGGCACTTCCTATCCACTGCCAAGCACCTCTGGGTGCCTTATGCCACTCTCGAGCACCCATGGGTGTTTCTTGCAGCCACCAAGTTCCTACGTGAAGAACACAAGATTATACTTAGAGGGGGGGGTGAACAGTATAAGATCGCTTTTTACTTTTTCCTTTATACTTCAAAACAGTAAAGCAATATACCCAAAGCAATATCAAAGCAATGCACAAAACCATCCACAAAGTGACACAACAATTTATGGTTCTCCACAAAACTTTTCTCTAAAAGTTATCTCAAAGTTCTTTGGGAAACCTTCCCAATTACAATGTTTATGAGCCTCGGCTCAAAGGAGAAACCTTCCCCCAATCTGAATTTATGAGCCTCTGCTCAAAGGAGATACCTTCCCCTACCTCTGCTCTGGCTGGTGATCCTCTAGAAGACCTCTGCCTCCGCTGCCCTTAGCAAATGGAACTCTATCCACAGAAGACACCTGTCTTCCCTGCTCTGGTCGGAGACCTCTGTCCTCAACTCTATCACCTCAAAGCTGGTCCTCGAATTTGCACTAAACACAGTCCTTCGGTCTAGCACAAATGTCCTCATCCTCTGTCTTTGATCAGCACCAAACACAGTCCTTCGGTCTGGCACAAATCTGTCCTCAGGTTCTTCTCATAGAACCAATGCACCTCTGTCCTCAAGTTCTCTGATAGAACTATCAACCTCAGCTTCACAAGTCCTCTGCTAAGACCTGTCCAAATCTGCTCACAAGTCCCCACAGGAACCTGTCCAAAACCTGCTCACAAGTCCTCAATGGAACCTGTCCAAAACCTGCTCACAAGTCCCCAATGGAACCTGTCCAAAACCTGCTCACAAGTTTATCAAGAACACTTGCTTGGCATGAACCCACAAAGAGAATGGTTAGAGACCCAATGTGATTCATCCACCTCATAGAAGCATAAAGAGAATTGTTAGAGACTCAATATGTTCTATACTTAACTCCCAATCTCAATCTCAACTCAATCTCAAATCTCAAAAGAATAAGATAGATGTAGTATGCTTTTCTCAAGAACATGAAATACAACCCAACAATTGCCAACCATGCAATATCTCATATAACAATGATACTCATGTTCTTTCCAACAACCAATATCTTTTCTCAACCAATTAGGGCTTCAACAACAATGCTTAAAGACAAGGTTTAACCAACATCATTCAACTCAACATTAACCTTGAAGCATTCAACCAATCATCACAAGAAAAGGAAACAAGTAGAAATCCTTTTCCCTCCAAAGATATTTGAACAAAACAGCCACCAACACAATATCACCAAATGCATAGAATAACTTGTTCAAATCAACTCAATGGAGTAAGCCCAATATCATGTATCAAGTAAAGCATTAACTTGATCAACACAACCACTATGGAAGCACTCATCCATCAATATCAAAACAGCCAACTAAGGGTTTCACCAACTCAAAGCAAGTAGCAAGACTCACAATCATAAACCCTAGTGCACAATGCTTCCACTACCTCAAACCAGAATTATGCATTCACCAAAACTCTCATCAATGATAACAATGCATAAGTAGTCTTCAACAAACCAAAAACTAGGACTTACACTCAACCAAAGGAAACCTTGTTGAAAACCTTTTCACTCCAATCTTATTTCAGGAATAACATACACCAATCATACTCATAAGAAGAATGTGCCCATACCTTATTGAAGTGAAGGAACCCCTTTGGAAATCTGCCACCATCACAACTTTCTTTTGCCAATCTTCACAAGGGTTAGTAGATTACAAAATAATCAACATTATTCCACCTTTCAATAATCATCACCAAACCCTTTAATTGCACAACTCCCTTATCTCTCCTAAAACCACTTGTACCATAAAATAAAATAAATCACAACATTGCATTACCTTATAACTCCCAAAACCACTTATCTATAAAATAAAATAAATCACAACATATACAAAAACACTCTTTATTCCATTACAAAAAATAGAACTTAAACCTTATGACTCCTACCTTACTAAATTAAATTTAAACAAAACACCCTTATACCTCCCAACTAGTACTTGTATATTTTAATCAACAATTTACAACCAATAAAATGTTACATACAAAAATATTTTATTTTAAATGTGATACCAACCTTGAGAATGATTTGGTACCTTCCACTTCAACTTAATCGCTGTCTTCTAAAAATCGCCATGTAGAGAAAAAATGATTCTACTTTTGATCTTCTCTTTCTTTGGAATGCATAACTTAATTTTTTTTTTTTTATCATTTTTAATGAATTCCATTGCCACCTTTTATATGCACTAAGATGCATTGATTAATACGTCGGCACTTTTAATTTAATTTTAATATATTAATTTAAATTTTAAATAAATAAAATTTAAACTAAATATTTAAAATTAAATATCTTCATCACCGGGGCACCTTTTTCAATGAAACGAAGAGCCAACTTGGGTTTTAAGAAAAACCCATTTCAAATCTGTTGTCCATGGTTTTAAATAAAACCTTTTATTTTGTCTGCCTTGGTTTTCACAAAAACCCTTCCGCTTCTTGACATCAATGACAACATCAACACTTGAGCAAAGGCAATGTACCCAATGTACCCAAAATTGCCAACAATCTCCCCCTTTGTCATTGATGGCAAAACTTTACTAAAAACACATCTTCAAGAGCCAAAACTGAAACCCACAACTGAGAATCTACCTTTGAAGTTTTGCTCCCCCTGACTTGAAGCTTTCCTCTTCACTTGAAGCTCTCCCCCTTACTCATATCTCTCCCCCTTTGTCATCAATGGCAAAGGGCCACCTTTGGGGCTCGAAACTAAGAATGAGCCTCTTAGCTTAGTCCCTCCCCCACCTCCTGTTGAGGTGATTAATTCTGGGGTGGGAGTAAAACTCCCATTAGGCACTGATCATCATCAGCGTCTATAACTTCCTTGCCGGGCCTTCTCTTGAACTCTCTGTCCATATTCCTGTTCCTGTCATTGTTCTGATCCTTGGACCTGATCATGCCACTGTTCCTGTTCCTGTATTCTGGAATTTCAGCTCTACACTGTCTAGCTATGTGACCTTCATTGTTGCACTTGTAACAAGTAACAATGTTATTTCTTTGAGGCATACCTGTTCTTTGAATCCACTTGTTCTGACTAAACCTGTTCCTATTGTTTGCCTTGCAATGAACCGCCTTGTGCCCAAACCGATTGCAAGAGTAGCAATACCCATAAAAGAAATCACCACTTCTGAAAACTGTTATTTACCTTCTTCACCTGAGCCATGCAATGTACAGCCATGTGACCAAACCTGTGACAAGCAAAACATCTGCCTTGAAACTTTCCTTTATTTGACTTCTCAGGTCCTGAAAACTTCTCCTTCTTCTCATTCCGAAATCTGTTTTCTGTTTCTATGCATCTATCATTCAAGGACTCATGATCTGAAATATTTTCCTCATTAGAACTCTCTTCCTTTTGGAATCTCTTACTAGACTCTCCAACTTGTTTCTTGTGAGGCTTAACAAAACCAAGACCTATTTTATCTGTTGGATTTCTTTGACTTTGGATGAGAGACTTAACCTTTTTGGAGCTTTCTTGAAACCTGTACAACTTATCCTTGTACTCTTTATTTTCCTCTTTCAAAGAAGCCATTTTCTGTTCTAATTCACTATACTCAAGCACCTTAGATTCTAACTCATTCTTGAGTTCTTGTGCATTAGCCATAGAGACATCAAGACTTTCTATAAGTTCATCTCTCTCCATACAACATTCATCTAACTTATCCTTGAGTCTAGCATTCTTCTTTCTTTCCTTTTTCAAAACACTAAGAGCATTTGTAAGTTCACATTCAAGATCCTCTATTTGATTGCACTTTGAATTATCAAGGCCTTTTTCAGATTTCTTATCACTAGAGGTGCTACCCTTTTCAAAAACCATACATGCATCTTCCTTATCATTTTCTGAAGCATCCTCATACATACTAACAACCAATTCATTATTTGTGCAATCATCCTCAAGGTGACCAAAATTTCCACATCTAAGACATTTCATGATAATGAATCTATGTTTCGGTTCTTCCTCTTTTTCTGATATGAACAACATCTCATTTTCATTATCACTTGAAGAACTTTCACTATCACTGCTAGAACACTTACTTGCTTTGTCTAGGTAGAAGCTCTTCTTGTGCTTGTGAGAATACCTCTTTCCTTTATTGTTGTGCTCATCTTTGTTCTTCCTTTGATGCCTATGCCTTTCAGAATCCTTGCTCTTACAATCTCGTTTATCTTCATCAATTTCATCCTTGGCAACAATGACGAGTTAGTAGCATAATGACCAAACTTTCCACAATTGAAACATCTCACATTTTTCATATTTTTGTGCTTTCTAAAGAACTTGCCTTTCTTGTCTGTAATATGCCTCTTCATCACCAGAAGACTCATCACTCTCTTGAAGTTGTTTACCTTTGGAATTCTTGGTAGTCTTGAAAGTTGCCTCCTTCTTGACATCAACCTTCACTTGAGTTCTTAACTCAAATGCTGCAAGTATACTATGGAGCTCATCTTTTTTTAACTTATCCAAATCTTTAGCTTCCTCAATAGCAGAAATATTTTCACTAAATCTATTAGGAAGAGATCTTAAAATCTTATCACAAACATCATTTTCAGCAAGCTCAAGACCTAAGTCTTTCATGGAGTTAACAACTTCATCCATACGAAGCATGTAGTCACTAATATTTTCATCATCATTCATTTTGAGTTGTTCAAACATACCTTTGAAGTGTCTCAACTTGGCCTTTCCGACATTTGTATCACCTGTATGAACCACCTTCAACTGATTCCACATTTCACTAGTTGTCTTGCAGTGAATCACTTTGGTGAGATCTGCTTTCTGTAAGCCTTTCAAGATTGCATTCATTGCTTTTGAATTGTTGTGATGTAGGAGCCTTTCTTCTTTAGTATTAGGACCATGTTCAGGAATAGTGTACTCATCTTCAATCACTTCCCAAACCTCATTCCCAAGTGCCATTAGATGAACCTTCATCCTTGCACTCCAAAGACCAAAATCTGACCCATCAAGAATAGGTCTTGCATTGCCACTTGAATGATCCATTGTGTTCTTTACTAGCTTTTCCTTCAAGTCTGTTAAACTTTTCGAAGGAACCTCGCTCTGATACCAATTGAAGAACACAAGCTTATACTGAGAGGGGGGGGTGAACAGTATAAGACCTCTTTTTACTTTTTCCTTTATACTTCAAAATAGTAAAGCAATATACCCAAAGCAATATCAAAGCAATGCACAAAACCATCCACAAAGTGACACAACAATTTATGGTTCATCCACAAAACTTTTCTCTAAAAGTTATCTCAAAGTTCTTTGGGAAACCTTCCCAATTACAATGTTTATGAGCCTCGGCTCAAAGGAGAAACCTTCCCCCAATCTGAATTTATGAGCCTCTGCTCAAAGGAGATACCTTCCCCTACCTCTGCTCTAGTTGGTGATCCTCTAGAAGACCTCTGCCTCCTTTGCCCTTAGCAAATGGAACTCTATCCACAGAAGACACCTGTCTTCCCCGCTCCGGCTGGAGACCTCTCTCCTCAACTCTATCACCTCAAAGCTGGTCCTCGAATTTGCACTAAACACAGTCCTTCGGTCTAGCACAAATGTCCTCATCCTCTGTCTTTGATCAAGCACCAAACACAGTCCTTCGGTCTGGCACAAATCTGTCCTCAGGTTCTTCTCATAGAACCAATGCACCTCTGTCCTCAAGTTCTCTCGATAGAACTATCAACCTCAGCTTCACAAGTCCTCTGCTAAGACCTGTCCAAATCTGCTCACAAGTCCCCATAAGAACCTGTCCAAAACTTTCACAAGTCCTCAATGGAACCTTGTCCAAAACCTGCCTCACAAGTCCCCAATGGAACCTGTCCAAAACCTGCTCACAAGTTTATCAAGAACACTTGCTTGGCATGAACCCACAAAGAGAATGGTTAGAGACCCAATGTGATTCATCCACCTCATAGAAGCATAAAGAGAATTGTTAGAGACTCAATATGTTCTATACTTAACTCCCAATCTCAATCTCAACTCAATCTCAAATCTCAAAAGAATAAGATAGATGTAGTATGCTTTTCTCAAGAACATGAAATACAACCCAACAATTGCCAACCATGCAATATCTCATATAACAATGATACTCATGTTCTTTCCAACAACCAATATCTTTTCTCAACCAATTAGGGCTTCAACAACAATGCTTAAAGACAAGGTTTAACCAACATCATTCAACTCAACATTAACCTTGAAGCATTCAACCAATCATCACAAGAAAAGGAAACAAGTAGAAATCCTTTTCCCTCCAAAGATATTTGAACAAAACAGCCACCAACACAATATCACCAAATGCATAGAATAACTTGTTCAAATCAACTCAATGGAGTAAGCCCAATATCATGTATCAAGTAAAGCATTAACTTGATCAACACAACCACTATGGAAGCACTCATCCATCAATATCAAAACAGCCAACTAAGGGTTTCACCAACTCAAAGCAAGTAGCAAGACTCACAATCATAAACCCTAGTGCACAATGCTTCCACTACCTCAAACCAGAATTATGCATTCACCAAAACTCTCATCAATGATAACAATGCATAAGTAGTCTTCAACAAACCAAAAACTAGGACTTACACTCAACCAAAGGAAACCTTGTTGAAAACCTTTTCACTCCAATCTTATTTCAGAAAAACATACACCAATCATACTCATAAGAAGAATGTGCCCATACCTTATTGAAGTGAAGGAACCCCTTTGGAAATCTGCCACCATCACAACTTTCTTTTGCCAATCTTCACAAGGGTTAGTAGATTACAAAATAATCAACATTATTCCACCTTTCAATAATCATCACCAAACCCTTTAATTGCACAACTCCCTTTATCTCTCCTAAAACCACTTGTACCATAAAATAAAATAAATCATAACATTGCATAACCTTATAACTATTTCTTTGGCAAAAGTCCCTTTTTTAAAATACACCACAACATATACAAAAACACTTTTATTCCATTAAAAAAATATAGGCAACTTAACCACCTTATGACTCCCTACCTTACTAAATTAAATTTTAAACAAAACACCCTTATACCTCCCGACTAGTACTTGTATATTTTAATCAACAATTTACAACCAATAAAATGTTACATACCTTAAAAATACTTTCGATGGGTTTGAACATGTGATACCAACCTTTGAGAATGATTTGGTACCTTCCACTTCCACCGGTTGGGCTACACGCCCTTATGGATACAAGAACGCACAACGTCCACCTTAATCCGTGCTTCTTCGAAAAATGCTCGAAACATGCTACACCCGAAAATCACGAATCTCACAGTTTTTCATCCGAATTCTCTTTCTTTGGAATACATAGTTTGATCTTAATTTTTTTTGACCAATCACCTTTTTTATTCACGTTTTCCAAAACATCACACCATCCCTTTGCTGGCGCAGGAGTTTAAATGCCGAAATCGAAAAACACCGAGAGTAAATATCGAACACCATTCAACACATTAATGAATTTCATTTGCCACCTTTTATATGCACTAAGATGCATTGATTTATACGTCGGCACTTTTAATTTAATTTAATATTTTAATTTAAATTTTAAATAAATAAAATTTAAACTAAATATTTAAAATTAAATATCTTCATCACCGGGGCACCTTTTTCAACGAAACGAAAGGCCAGCTTGGGTTTTAAGAAAAACCCACTTCAAATCTGTTGTCCATGGTTTTAAATAAAACCTTTTATTTTGTCTGCCTGGGTTTTCACAAAAACCCTTCCGCTTCTTGACATCAATGACAACATCAACACTTGAGCAAAGGCAATGTACCCAATGTACCCAAAATTGCCAACACTACGGGTGTTTTACATCAGAGTTTTGTGGCCGTACTAGCCCTTGGGTGATGCTAGGGCATCATCACACCGATCTACTACAACAAATTTCATCAGATCAAAGAATGACATATAAGCAAGGTAAATATTTCATTTTTTATTTTATTTTATGCACTTTTAGGTTTTTTTCATTTATTTACATTGCATAGCTAGGGTTTTTATACTACTTTATGAGGGCATCACACTGTGGAGCCCTCACTATTTGTACTAACCTACTTGCTATTTTATTGTGTGTAGATCTAGAAGTGTTACATCAACATTGGACAACTGCTTAAGCTGGAGTGGCCCAAAATTAGATAATCAAAAGCCCACTCACCTTTGTTGGGAGTAGAGATGTTTTGAGACACCACCAACGTTGCTTGCTAGGGTTTCGGAGAACCCTAGCCATTGTAAAATTTGTATCAAAGAATTCAAGGATTCTTATTGTAATAATGGAGTTTTGAGGCTCTCCTATTAATAAAAATAATTTATTATGCAATATTGTTCTTTGAGTTCTACTTATATATTGTTATTTGGTGTTGCATTTTTGTCTTTTCAGAAGGTTTGAACTTAACATCTCCACTTGCCAATATTTGTTCCTTATCCAATGCACTATTTGAGTAGGCAAGTCTCCTCCTCCCAAAACTTCCATTTAATACATGTGCACAGTTCAAGTTATGTAGATCAAAATTCTATTTGTGTTAGTTTAACCCATGGCCCCTAAATTGCCAAACCTTCACACACGTTAGGCCAACCACCCTATGAATTCAATATTTCAACATAATAGATAGTACCTCGATGGACATACATTAAAATTTACCTATTAATTTGGTTGACAATATGATGACTTTTAACTACAACTAATTTATAGACATGGCAATTGCCCTACCAATAAAATATTTAGTATATTTGAGGTACCAAATACCCATGTGCATCCTTAAAGCAAAAGGGAGAGGTCAACATGATTTTAAATCCTTGCTTGTCAATTACCATACATTGACCTTACCATTTTTCTACTACTGCATCAATGCAAAGCATTGTGATAAATTTCTAGTTAGACATAAGGACTACCTATGTCACCCATTGAATGTATTCCAACATACAAAACAAAAATGCATTACCATAGTTTGAAATACCAATCTATGCCTTCCTTACTTTGTAACTCACTATTATGCCATGGAGATGCATGGATAACAATGTTTACCCTCCAATTGATAAGTTAACTATACCAAAGGCTTTCCTACAATAATGATTCAACAACTCACATAAATAAAAAGTTAATATTGTGACCTGACATTGTAACTCCAACATGCTATTAAAAGCTCTTAAAATTACATTAAAACTCTTTAATGAAATCTATGTTGGACCAACTTGTCAAAAAATAACTATGCACCCAAGGCATTTTTTTTGGTAGATAAGATACTATAGCATTAATACTGGGTTTTACAGGTTGACCCAAAACCTTTTACAAAAATCAGCCCAAGGCTGTTGATGAACATATCCTTACTAAGGATCCTATATATGTAAAATCTACATGCCGCCAAAGCCATTACATTCGGTAAGGCACATAGCCTGTTATCAAAAATAAACTTCCCATAAAAATTTTTGGGTATACCCCAAGAAACACACCTGCATCATAATTACAAAAAAATAAACAGACACAAATCCCTTCCTTGAAATAGTGGAGAAACAAAAATCTACAGACACACATAGTAGAGTACTGAAAAAAACTCCCAAAAGCTCTTAATTCTTTGGTAATTGATTTCTTCCATATATGACATGCTTTGGGACCACATCCCGTCTTATCCAATCAGCCTTGGAGAAGTGAACCTGCTAGCTAGATTTATGGCGATGGCTATCTGGTGGTCCTTGTGGTTCTGGTTCGAAGTATTATATTGTCGTTTCTTTCCTGCCCTATGATTATCAACCAACCTCAAATTACTAAGACAACTAGGAGCCATGTTATCTGACATGTGGCTATCCCCATTAGTCTTTGTGGTATTTCCAAGCAACATCCACCAAGACTGACAACTCAAATAATTTTTATTGTGAGTCCATTTCAAAAAAGAGACGGGAATACTCATAGCCTTCAAACTTACAGTGCCTTCCCTGTTGGTAAATTCAACTATCATTCTTGAAATTATTGTTGAATAAGCTCCTCTACTTCGCTCGGGATGCCGTATTCCCATTTGAAAAGTCCATCACCATCAACACCCAAATTGGCCAGCTTATCAACAACTTTGTTAGCTTCCTGAAAGACATATTGGGATTTTCTGTCCTGTCTTTCCTGGAAAAGGATCCTAGCCTCTTCAACAATTGTTTTAATCCTCCAAGGAGGTGTTTTCCAATTATTGAGGATATTTATAACATGTATAGAGTCTCCTTCTATGATCAAATTGCCTTCTAAATATTGAGTCATTTGAAGGCCTCTCCACATAACTCTAGCTTCAGTTTCGTTGTTCGTCCTTGTTCCCAAATATTTAGAAAATGCAAGCATCAAATTCCCATTATGATCTTGCACAATACCACCAGCGCCTGCTCTACCAAGATTGTCCTTAGCTGCTCCATAAAAATTAGGCTTAAACCAACCCGTAGGAGGTGGGACCACTTAACATTGGCTTTGGGGTTGACTACCTGAGGCACAAACTCATCTAACAAGGTTAAGCTTAAATATTGAGCAATCGTGGTCTCCTGTAGATGAGGTTTATGACTATCAAAAGCGATAATATTCACATTCTCATTGGCAAAGGATATGATCTTAGCAATGATAGTTTGATGATCATGGATAGACTCATTAAAGACTCTATGGTTCCTTTCTAACCACACCTACCAAAGATAGTGATTGAGACAAATTTTCCACATGTATCTAAGTCTTTGGCTTGAAAAGGGGTAAGGCCACCGGATGAACAAATCAAGTACGATGGCTGGTTTAACCCAAGAAATATTGAAGGCCTAAAAAACCCCACTTAGGACAGTCAAGGAAAAAGGGCACTCAAGGAAAATGTGATAAATGGTCTCCCAATTAGCCCTGCATAGATAACAACGATTAGTGATACAAATACCTTTACACATCATATTATCAATGGTTAGAATTCTTCCTTGGATAACCAGCCATGAAAAGACTACAATTTTTGGAATTAAAATTTTTATCCAAACTAAGTCCTGTTGACAATATTGTCACATTCCACCAAGGGGCAAAAAAATTAAAACTTTGTATGATATTTGTTTTGTTGAAAGTTTTCTTTTGTTTATAAGTTATAGCAATTTTGGTTTTCCCTATCGCCCCCTGGTGGACAAAATGAAAAGAAAAGAGCTTCGGGCCCGAAGCGCTTCAAATCATCACTTCGGGTGAGAACTTTGCCGAGAAAGCGAAGGAAACGCTTCGCACCCGAAGCATTCCCAGTGGCTACTTCGGGTGAAGAGTTTTGCGAAGCGGCATCCAAGCAACTTCGTCGAAGAAGAAAAGATAGCCCGAATCAGCTAAGGCAAAGAAATTACTTCGGGCCCGAAGTATTTCTAAAATCCACTTCGGCCAGTTTTCACCCGAAGCAGTAGAGGTCGAGCAAGTGCTTCGGCCAAAACTCCCTCGAGCCGCCGTTTCAAAAGAAGATCGGCCCGAAGCATTTTTCTCGACCCATCAGCGAAGCAGTTTTGCCAGCGAAGCAACGAAGGATAGAGGGAGATCGGCTTCGGCACTCCACGCCCCGAAGTAGTTTTGCGAAGCAAAAATCAGCGAGGCGCTTCCCAGGAATGCTTCCCAAGTTGGGCATTTTCTCGAGGCGATCAGAGAGCCTCATAAATGCATATTTTCTTGCCCGATAAGCCCGCTGCTCATTTTTGGCAATTGGATGCGAAGTATCAGTCCGTGAAGAAGAACCCGACAAGCATGGCCGCCACTCGAGCACCGCACCTACAATCCAAGGACACCCAAGTGGCTCATTTAATGCGACTTTCTCCGGTTGACTCGGTCACCATTACCAGTTTTGGTAGCCGATTTGAGAGATCATCCGTAGCAGCAGCGAGGAGCCGATTTCTCAGGGCTCGAGGGTGTACTCCATCATTTTTGTAATAATGATTCAGAGGGCCGGGTCCTCTATAAAAACCTAGGCTTTGCAATGTAAAATGGGGGGAACTTTCTGCTAGAAAGCTGCTGTAACTTGATGTCCTGCGTCTAATACTAAAGATTTTTGTACTCCATTTCTCTCTTTTATGCTGCCTTCTGTGCTTAATTCTTTTGTCTATCTGCACTCGTATACTGAGACTCTGAATCCTGAATCCGGTGTGCGATTGGGGACTGTACCCTAAAATTCGCCCTGAAGGATACATAGGAGAGGAAAAACGTCGTATAAGCTTTCTTTTATGCTGCCTGGTGGGTCGTGGTTTCTGTTATTCCCTTGTCTTAATCGTTGTTACTCTGAACCCTGAATTCCAGCGAGAGAGAAAGGAGAACCCTGTGAACTCGTCCAGAGGATACATAGGAAAGCGAGTATCACGTTTCTTTCATCTATTCTTGGTGTTCTTTGCTGCTATTCGAGTTATTAGCGAGTGATCGTGCTTCCTGTTCTCTCCCACCTTAAATCATCATCTTCTAACCCTTACTCTTTTTATTTCTTTCTCTAACCCTTACCCCTTTTTATTTCTTTTCCTAACCCTTACTCTATTTATTTCTTTCCTGCACTCTTGTCTCAAACCCCAAAAGTAGATTAGTATAGGAGCCGGCCTTTCTCTAGAGATTGGCACGAGGGGCATCTCTTCCCCTCGGCCTTTCAATGTTGGTCGTAGGTCCAGGGCGCGCAAACCCACCGAAAGTCCTTTCCTGTGCGGATTTGATGACCAACAGTTTTTGGCACGCCCGGTGGGACACAAGGTCCCATATTTGAGAAAATTTCTAGCCCGTCTTCACCGGAGCCAGTAGTTCCAACAAGTTCCCGGTGAGATCCGGTCAGTCTCATCCCCTGAGTAGTAGTGAGAATCGATGCCCTCATTACTAAGAGACTCTTAGCATCTGGCGACTCTATTTTACCCGAGAATCTTCAAGTCGTAAAGACCAGTACTAAAGCCTGTGCCTTCATGCAAACAAGATGGAGAGTTAGGAATAGAGGAGAGGAAACCGAGTTCTTTGAGCTTGATATTGACGCCTTTGGGGAACGATCTAGGTTAGTTACCCCCGAATATCTCTTACGCGGGACGTCCTCGCAAGAGGCTGCTGTTGACGAGCAAGGCATAACTTTCGATAGCACAACAACTAGTTTTCCTCCGAATCCTCCCAACTCATCGAAGCATCCTAGTGCCTCCGTTCCCATTGGCCTTCCGACGAGCAACCCAAGAGGGACTTCGGGGACCTCTGTTCCACAGAACCCAGGCACAAATATGGCCCAACAACAACAACAACAACAGCAACAACCGCCGCCCAGATTATTTCCAGCATGGAATTCTTCTTCACCGTTGAATCTCATGGGCCAAGGGCAAGTTCCACCCGCTGCAATTAAAAAACTTCCAACGTTCGACGAAACTGGAAAGACTGCTCTAGAGCATATCCAGGACATCATTTCCCTGGTGGCAATCCATGATATCACAGAAGAGCGAGTGATGGTGAAGCTCCTGGTTCTCTCCCTTAGAGGAAAACTCCTCTATTGGTATAGATCTCTGCCATCCGACACTATTACGGGATGGGACCAGTTAGCCGGGCAGTTGATGCAAGGCTTCAACGAGTCCGCCGATCCAACTTCTCTTCTGCAGCAATTCACTTCAATCCAAAGACATCCACAAGAAGAGATTGCAGACTTCAATGTTAGGTTCGCTCGAACCTGGCAAAGAGTCCCAGTTGGACTTCGCCCAACCGACGAAGCCACGACGTACTACTTCCTTCGGGCTTTCAACCCTGATATCGGTCTTATGATAAGGTACTCAAATGTCAATACTTTTCCAGAGTTGTATGGGTTAGCCAAGAAAGCAAAAATGGACCTCATAGCCATGGGAAAACTCCCTCAAAGAATGCCAATGCCCATACTCCCCGAGTTCCTTCAAGCCCAGTATGCGAGCGCAGTCGCTCCACAGATTTTTGCAATCCCTGCATACCCGATCTCATCCTGGAACCCGAATCCCATTGTGTCATAGATCACCGCTCCATAGATACATTTCCCAACACTTTCAACTATGCCCCCCACCATCACTCCAACATTTCCAATGTTGCCAGCACCCCTCCAACATCCTGCCCTACCTCCGATACCGACTATGGCTTCTTTACCATCAGTTCCCAAGGTCGATGATATGCAGGCCAAGATACTGCAAGAAATGCAATCGTTAAATGCCACAGTATAGACCTTGTCCAACGATATGACCGTTGTCAAGAAGAAGCAAGTGCAACAAGAGTTTCTACCAAGAAGGTCTTATCCCACACCTGCGCTTACCAGAGATCAAGCGGTCCATCAAGGAAAAGCTTCGACAAGAAATGCTGCGATAGATGAAGCCCCAAGCACTTTCGATCATGTATATTGGTGCTCTACATGTAATGATCCTCACGAGGAGAATACATGCATGTTGCATCAACACTACGTGCAGACACTAGCTAGCAATGGTCAAGGCGGTCAAGTCAACGTCATCAGACAATTGGATCAAAACTTGTCAATCGGCAAGGAAGAGCCAGTCGCGGTCCTTACCAGGGGAGGTAAAAGGTCGATAGAGGTGGATGCTACTCAGATGGCTCCTTTGAAGGTACACGCCCAATTTGAGAAAGGACAATCCTCCTCTTCGGCCCCGAGCGAAGCTCCTCCGCCAGCTCCAGTCAAAGAAAAGGCCCAAAAGGCCACTGTCGAACCACCTCAGGTGGAGACCAAAGAACAGGCTAAGGAGAAGCTCAAGTTTCCCTCGCTCACCAAGCGACAAAGGGTCGAAGCGACAGAGCAATATCGCACCAAGTACGAACCAAGAAAGGAACCTGAGGTGCATAGCTCCCCAGCCTACAACATCGTAGAGGAGTTGAAGAGGATTCCAGCCAAAATCAGTTTGTATGATGCTCTGCAACTTCCTGGACAAGTGGACCTGCTACAAGAATCATTGAAGAGGATTAATACAAAGAAGGAAGAGCCGCTCGCCCTAGTGCAAACTCTATCCGCGTCCATCATGGGAAAAAATAGACCACCACCATTCTACTTATCCTTACAAATGGAAGGGTATATCGTGCATAACTGTATGATAGATTCTGGAGCCACGACGACAGTCATGCCGAAGGCAGTATGCGAGGAAATAGGCATGGAATACACACGAAGCAGTCACGGAGTCCTCCAGTTGGACGGTACCCCAGTGAAGACTGTAGGTGTCATCAAAGACATTCCTATTCGACTACATAAGACACCTCAAATCATAGTCATACAAGAGGTGGTAGTCGTGGACCTTGAGCCCTACTTCAGCATGTGCCTGTCGAGGGAATTCATGGCAAAGCTGGGCGGATACTTGTCCATGGACTACACTCATCCGGAGATCCCCTTCAAAGGGAAGAAGGTGAAGATCTATAATGAAAAGCCTTCTACGTTCCTGGTTCAGAAGATGTCCGAGGAAGAAAGCAGTGACCCTGTGCATACGATCGCGGAGGAGCTAGAGCAAGTGGATCTGGTCCAGGAATCCCTCGCACAGTTGTGTTGTGAAGATGAATTTTCATTGGCAGATTTCAATGCCATGATAGAGACCGAGGTGGGATGCTACACCATCGCCAAGTCCGAGAAACCAGCCAAAATGGAGGGGAAGGTTTCTGCTCAAGAAGGACTATGGAAATTGTTCTTCGATGGTGCCCGATGCAAAAATGGCGTCGGGGCAGGAATCCTTCTGATTTCGTCGTCCGATGAGCAAAAGGAATATTGCTACCGATTGACATGGAGCTGCACCAACAATGCAGCAGAATATGAAGCCTTGTGCTTAGGACTCAAGAAAGCTGACAAGTTAGGCATAAGGCATCTTCAAATCTTCGGAGATTCCGAACTAGTTTGCAACCAGGTCACCAACAGATGCTCTTCAAAGAAGCACTATCTTAAATCATACCGCAATAGGGTATGGGACCTGTTCGACCAGTTTGAATCCCTCAATCTATAGTCTATTCCACGAGAAAAGAATCGACATGCAGATGTCTTAGCATCCATCGCAGCCCGATATTCTCCAGTGGATGATATGGTGCATAAGCCGAAGGTTGTAAGGATGATCTATAGACCCTCTATCCCGGACAAAGATTTACACTGGCAAGTTTTTGACAACGATGAGCAGATTGTTAATTTCATGATCCAAGAAGCCGCTACAGTCGAAGACCGAAGCCCTGATGGGGAAGAATACGAAGGATTGGTCCAGTTGAAGAACAATCACGTTCCCAAGGGATTGATCATGCTTGAGAGCCTTTTCGATCAAAATGATCGATCGCTCTCCCATAGGATCCAGATCAGCACGCAGCAATATCAAGATTTAGAACTGGAACCTGGGAAAGTAATAAAGGTCGGGACCGATTGTACTTCGAAAGAAATAGAGCGAATCCGATGTCTGTGTAAGAAGTACCCAGATATCATGGCTTGGTCTTATCATGACCTCAAGGGATATGATCGGTAGCTGATCCAACATACGATCGAATTACAAGAAGGGGCCAAGCCTTTTCGATAGAAGCAAAGGCCGGTTAATCCAAAGATCGAGGTCCTGATGAAGGCCGAACTGCTAAAAATGCTCGAAGCAAAGATCATTTATCCCATCAAGCATTCTTCCTGGGTAGCGAACTTGGTCCCTGTCAGGAAAAAGAATGGAGACATCCGGTTATGTGTGGACTTCCGCAACCTGAATCATGCTTCCCTCAAGGACCACTATCCTCTCCCGTAGATCGATCAGATCTTGCATTCGATAGCTGGAGCTCAACGATTCTCCCTGCTTGATGGTTTCTCCGGATATAATCAAATCTGGGTCAGGGACGAAGACCAGCATAAGACCGCGTTCACAACCAAGTGGGGCACATTCGCCTACCAACGAATGCCTTTTGGCCTCTCGAACGCGGGAGCTACTTTCCAGAGGGCGATGGACCTAGCTTTTGGTGAGCTTCTGAACAAGGTTATCGTTATCTATTTGGATGACATGACCGTCTTCTCCCGAAGGAGAGAAAACCACCCAGAACATCTTCAACAAATCTTCGAAAAATGCCAAGAATTTGGCATCTCAATCAATCCAAAAAAGTCTATCTTCGCAGTCAGCGAAGGAAAGCTGCTGGGACACACAATTTTAGAAAAGGGTCTCACCATGGATCCCGACAGAGCCGAAGCTCTGATGAAGCTCCCAATACCAACGGATAAAAAGGGCCTTCAATATTTCTTCGGATAGATTAACTTCGTAAGGAAGTTTGTCCCAGACTTCGCCCAGGTCGTTAAGCCGATGTCTGAGCTTTTAAAAAAGGGCACAGAATTCGTCTGGATAGAAGAGAGGAGAAAAGCATTCAAAGAAATCAAGGCCCGAATTGTTCAGGCACCGGTCTTGATCAACCCCGACTACAGTCGAGATTTTATCCTGTATGCAATAGGAGAACCTGAAAGCTACGCCGCGGTCTTGACGCAAAAGGGGGAAGATGGAGAGGAACGTCCCATCGCGTTCCTCAGTCAGATAATCAATCCCCATGAAGAAAAGTACAATTTCATCGAGCGTCAAGTGCATGCAGTAATGAAATCTCTCAAGAAATTCAAACAGTTCATTTCTCAGAGTCGAACCACAGTCTTCGTTATTCACCCCGATGTGCGTAGTTTCATTATTCAGGGGGAACTGGGAAGCAAGAGAGCTAGTTGGGTAAGCAAAATCCAAGAGTTCGATATTGAGATCAAGCCCACCAAACTAGTTCACGGTCGCGCATTATGTCAAGAGCTGGCGAAGAGCGCAACGGCCGAAATAATGGACTGTCAGTCGGATGACTCGCCAATAGGAGAATGCCTCGCTAATCAAGAAGAGGCCGAGAAAGATTGGGTCGATGAAATAGTGGAATATTTCAACATCGACAGATGCCCCTCACATCTGAATGCTTCGCAGCGAAGACATTTCAGGATGCGGTCCGCCCGATACACTATGCGCCCAGAAGGCCTATTTTTTAGGAACATCGACGACGTCCTCCTCAGATGCATAAAAGATGATGATAAGAGGAGAATCCTGGGCGAATTTCATTCAGGACTATCTAGAGGACACTTTGCTGGAAGAGCGACAACGCTGAAGATAATCAAGGCGGGTTACTATTGGCCCACACTCTTTGCCGATGCCTTCTCCGTTTGCCGTAGATGCGAGCAATGCCAAAGATTCACCGGCCGAAGCAAAAATGCTCCGATGCCCCTCCGACCGATACAGGTGGAAACACCCTTTCAGCAATGGGGACTAGATTTCGTAGGGGCCATATCGCCAAACTCCTCCGCTGGGCACAAATTCATTCTGACTGTGACTGATTACTTCACCAGGTGGGCCGAGGTAGTCCCCACAAAACACGTCGATCAAGATACTGTCGTCACCTTCCTGGAAGGATTGATTACCCGCTTCGGTATCCCCGAAGCAATTATTACAGATAACGGTCCTGGTTTCACGGGCGCAAAGATCAACGAGTTCCTATACAAGTATGGGATATATCACAAAGTGTCTTCCAACTATTACCCCTAGGGCAATGGATTGGCAGAATCCACCAACAAAACCCTGTTGAGGATACTGAGAAAGCTGATCGATCAAAACAAAAGAACTTGGCACCTCCTTCTGGATCGGGCCTTGTGGGCCGATCGGGTTTCTATCAAAAGGTCAATCAAGACTTCGCCTTATGCTCTGGTCTACGGCAAAGAGGCCATCCTGCCCACTCACATCGAGATCCCCGCATTACAGTTGCTAGAAGAAGATGAAGCTAACCCGATGGAGAGACGCCTGGTTCAGCTACTACAACTAGAAGAGGAACGTGAAAAGGCCTACCAGAACTTCGCACGGCATGCTGAGGTCACCCAAGAATGGTTCAAAAGGAAATCATCCGATCGCACATTCAAAGCAGGAGACCTGGTATGGAGGTGGGATTCATGGAAGGCCAAGCCCGGGAATCATGACAAAATGGATGCGTTCTGGGACGGACCGTTTGAAATAGTAAAAGTGAATTCGGCCAATTCCTTCATCCTCAAAGATGCGAATGGCCAAGTACTACCAATCTCCGTCAATGGTCTCCACCTGAAGACCTTCGATCGCTGAGGTATGTATTACCCCAAAAAAAAAATAAAAAATAAAAAAAATCTTGCATATATTTTTGTATATAGGTTTTTAGTGCTTTGTCGGAATCGCCTTCGGGGGGTTTCGGTCCGAAGTAGCCGATGAAGGGAAGTTCACCGTGAAGCAGTTCATCCTCGTAGAACCAAACCACATGCAAATCAAGGACGTGGAAAATGCTTCGCTAAAGAAATGTGCCGAAGGCGTCGTCCAAAGTAATTCTTGGCGAGGCCCTCCTCGATGAAACGGGTTTCGGTCGACGACATTCGTGAACCAAAGCAACAACATGGCAAAGGGGAACTTCGGGCCCGAAATGAAGGAAATCAGCCCGAAGAAGAACTTCGCGATGAAGTATTTTCTATGCCAACTCCATATCGTCGAACCCCGCATACGAGGCAGACACATTTAGGATGTGCCTCGGGAAACATGTCGACAGCAGCCTCAAAAGGGGGCCGAAGTAGATGAACTCAATACGAAAGAAATGGCACTCATCCCAAGGCAGTTCGTTAACCAAAAAGCCATGCTAAAGTACCAGATGGCAGCGATTCACGTTCCCAATGCAAAATCCAATCGCCAAATTGCATGGCCCCGTGTACGACGCCGCCATATGGCCAATCAGATGCCACAACGATACTTTCGAGACAGGCCCATGAAGTAATTATGATAGTTGCCATAAATGCAGGAAGTTGCCCTCCAAAGCTATAAAATGCAGATGCCCATTAGGAACAAACCATTTGCAAGTGTGAGAGTCGAGTCTGCATTCTGTCTCTTCGAAAGAACTTCTGCATCTAAGATTCTGCTGTTAGCCATGATTATCCCGTCCCTTGTTTTGAGGTGCTGAACCCTTCTACATCATAAGCTATTCTGCTGTGATCATTCACAATGGGAAAGAAGAACCCCACTCAGAAGGGAAAAGAACCAGAGACGACGGTTCCAGAGAAGGCGAGAGCCATGGAAGAAAAGAAATAGAGACCTAGGAGGGTCAATCCTCCCCCACGCCCAGGAAAACAAGTAATGGAAGGAAGGGAGGAATCCGATGACGAGCCCAGCATAGAACCACCTGTCGATAAGTGGGTGAAAATCAGAGACCCAGAGCTCTCAAGAACCGTGGCCGAGCTTCGGGGTACCGTCGACTTCATGCGAAGTAGGCTCTCGATGGAGAACAAGAGGGCCACGACGTATTATTCCCACATCTACTGGTATCTAGTCCCTCCTACACATCACTGCCCCGAGCTCATATGCGCCATCGCTCAGAACTACCAACCACAAACCAGATAGGTGTTGGATGCCTCGGGTCAAAAGTTGTTTTCCATTCTGAAGGAGGATGTGCAGGCAGCGTTCGCACCACAACAAAGGCCACCAAAAGGCTATACCATTCGCAATGTCAGCCTGAGTGAACAAACGGAGAAGTTCACCTCTAATCCCTTCATCCTGAGCTTTTTGCGTGAAAACCTCAAGAGCGGACTTCCTTCCGACAAGCGACCCCAAATGCCCCTACCCTTGGAGGCCTTCAAGAACATGGATATATTCTCTATCATTGCATGGGTGGCAGGCTTGTCAAGCGATACTTTGGTATATCCATGGCAGGTGTCTCTAGCCGAATGCATTTCCAGAGGAGAGTTCTATGCCCCCGACGCTTCGCGACCGAACACCAACCCAGTTTTCTTCGATTGGGCAGAATGGGTGGCCCAAAATCTGCATATACGGTTAGCATCCATGAAGGATGCTAGCAAGGAGCCACACTTCCAGCCTTGTTCCTTCTTGGTTTGGCTCTTCTTCTTTCATGTACATAAAGCCCTTCACCATTGTGATGTTTCACCAGTCGACAAGGATGGGATCCCTTTGCCTGTATATCAGTGGACCCATCTCCTGCTGAGGTCGAAGTCTTATTACCCTTTCAATCAGCAGTTTTTGGGACCTGCGATGCATGTCCTGACAAAGTCTAGCCCCCGGGTGCCTCTCTGCCTTAGAGATAAAGTGGTACTGGAGAAAATGGGGGATGTGTTTCAATTGACACAAGGGCTTGTGATCCGCCTTTTTGGCTTCACGGGGAAGCCCTTCCTGCTGCCTTTTTTCCCTTCGGAGTACCAATTTGCCCTGGAAGTTGCTCGACAAAGCGACGCGACCGATGAAGCCTACGGCCACGGACGAAAGTGGGCACACACCTACGACTTCCCCTTCAATATGGGAGTGATCGAAGTCTTTGCCTTGAAGCAGAACATATACCTGGAGGAGAGGCTCACCGATTTTGGTCTGCTTCAAATACCACAGAGGTGGCTCTACGACCCATTGGGGGTGATGAGAGATCACTTGAAAAGCAAAAACTTCCATGTCTATCCTCGCCCCAAAATCCTGGAGCAGAGGAATAACCCCAATGGTACGGACCTGGAGTGGCACTTAGAGGAGATGAGGACGTTGCCTCCTTGGCATGACTTCTATCCTATGGAGGTCGAATTCGACCCAGACCAGTACCCATTCCCAACTCCCGACTCCACTTTCTGGAGAAAAGCAAAGGACGATTTAAAAGAGGAGTTGAAAGACTGGGACGAGGAGCGATTAAGAGAATGGTGGATTATGAGAGTCCATCATCGAAAGATGAATTCTTACGGGCTTCTAACAATGGACAGGGAATTCGCAATTGTATATCAGACCAATATTGGGTCTTGGGAACCCTTGTCCTTCGTCGACTTCGTTCCACCGGCCACCCCAAGTTCGGGCGAAAGCCCCGAAAGGACCGATAATGTCCCTAAGGAAAAAGCAGCCAGGGCCACGCCAAAAGCTTTACTACAGACGCCATCCGAAGATCTCGAGACAACAATAGAGGAATCGAAGCAACCCCTCGAGAGGAGGAAAAGAAAGGAGCAGGAACCTACACAGGCACCCCCGAACTTCCCAAAATGACCGCGTACAGGCACTCCGAGCGCCCCTACCGAAAGATCAGTATCGGGCTCGACCGAAGCAAACAACGGAGGAAATCCACCAAGTGCCGAAATGATCCCAAACGTAGATGTCATTAACGCGGAGGAACTCATGGAAGTCATGGAAGCCAAAAGTACCGAGGCCCAGGAGGAACAAGGGCCAATCACCCAGGAGATCACCATGGCCGCTCTGCCAGGAGGGCACGCAGGTACGTTTTCTTCACCTTATGCTCTGGTTGCTCGTAAGTCTATCCCGGCCCTGGCCGAAAGCTCTCACCTGTCCACCCTACCTCCACAAGGTCAGTCGCCTTCTCACGCCGTGTCCCTAACTACTCCCCCCGAGTCTTCCGGCCAGGACAAACCTATCGAAGTTACTTCGCCCAGCCACACCGCCAATCCTCCAGTCATCAACCAGGGTGAAGCTAATAGTCCAATGTCGAACCCCGAGGCTCATTCCTCCATTGTACACAACGTGCTCCCACTCGTCGAAGCCCCCGTCACCCCTATTGCCGAACCTTCGGGTGAGGCTATCCCCTTCAACTCTTTGTATTTGTTCAATCCCTCGACTGGAGATCTAGCCGCATTCGACTCCGAGCTGTCCTCAATACGGGAATCCCCCTTGGCCAAAAAGCTCCTCCAAGCCCGATAGAACATAGAAAGAATGTTAAAAGAGGCAAGAAAGAAGAAAGGGCGCTCGCTCGCTCAAGTTGAGAGGTGCGCCATCTTCGATTTGGAGGCGGGAAAATTGCATAAAGTAAAGAAGATACCCAAAGTCCAAAAGCCCCTGGATGAAATGACTCCAACGGACTATGAATATCAGGATAAAGAAAAGGACTTGGAACATCTGAACGTGGACAAGGAGTCCGCCTCTATGCACACTGGAATCGAGACCTTCAAGGCGCATGCCAACATTGCCAACAAGCGCAGGTTCGAAGCCGAGAGTGCTAACATCAAGCTGGAGGAGGAGCTAGCAAGGGCTCACTCCAAATTGGTAGAGGCCGAGGAGCAGTGCAAGCTGATGCAGAAAGAAGCACACGCCCTAAAGCTACGGATAGCACAACTGGAGTGCACAGTTGAGAATCAAGCACAAAGGCAGGCCAAAAATGATTTGAGGGCCAAGGAGCTTGAAAGTAAGATCTTGCAAGCTTAGATCTAGTTGCACGAGAAGGAAGGCCTAGGGCTACTTGATAGGAGCAAAATCAAGGAGATTCGCTCACATCTGCTCAAGAATTTTAGGTCTCGGGCTATCAGCGCCCTTTCAGTTTTAGCTTACACCATAGAAGCCCAGGTTGCCACCGTCGAAGGAGGGCCAATCGTCGAAGTGGTCATTCAGAATGTCAGAGCCCGACTCAAGCTGGCCCTCAAGGTCCAAAATGCAAGGTATCAAGATTTGAAGCTCACAGCGATGAGTCGGACAACAAGGGATTGGTCAACCGCCCAGGCCACAGTTCGTGCCTTTTTCTCCATAGCCAAGAAAGCGCAAAAGGCAAAAATCCTACTGGACGCATTCGAGAGTGAGAGGCGCACGTCAATGGGCTACTTCGAGGACCTTTCCTCCTTAGGCTTCCCGAGCTTCACGGATAATGATGGGAAGCCCTTAGCCAAGGAAGAAATCATGCCGAAGTGGCAGCAGTTTGAAGGCAACGTCTCGAAGATAGACGAGTGGGCCGAACCAATAACAGAGAAGCAGGTTGCTGATTACATATTGAAATACTGTAGAATCGCCGCCTCCCTAAACGATCTGTATACCAGGTCCCAGCATGCAGAAATCGGGCAGATCGATAGGTTCCACGCTTTGGTCAAATCCCTGGAAGATCAGGAGTTGTTCACAAAAAGCGTCTGGTCTCAGGTTCGCCGAACCTTAAGAGACATCCGCGCCCACCTGGCCCCATTGCCAATGGCTGAAGACATAGCAGAAGCAATGGCGATAGGAGGAGAAGAAGCAGTAGGGGAGAGAGAAGAGGAAGAGGAAGGACAAGCTGTGGAAGTGCCCCTAGAAAAGGAACAAAGAGAAAGGTCTGGAGGTAACTCTGGCCCAATGGATAAAAGCTGAGGGTTCTACCACCGAGACGAGCTCGTTGCCCCACGAGCCACCAAGAATGTTGACAATATTGTCACATTCCACCAAGGGGCAAAAAAATTAAAACTTTGTATGATATTTGTTTTGTTGAAAGTTTTCTTTTGTTTATAAGTTATAGCAATTTTGGTTTTCCCTATCGCCCCCTGGTGGAAAAAATGAAAAGAAAAGAGCTTCGGGCCCGAAGCACTTCAAATCATCACTTCGGGCGAGAACTTTGTCGAGAAAGCGAAGGAAACGCTTCGCACCCGAAGCATTCCCAGCGGCTACTTCGGGTGAAGAGTTTTGCGAAGCGGCATCCAAGCAACTTCGCCGAAGAAGAAAAGATAGCCCGAATCAGCTAAGGCAAAGAAATTACTTCGGGCCCGAAGTATTTCTAAAATCCACTTCGGCCAGTTTTCACCCGAAGCAGTAGAGGTCGAGAAAGTGCTTCGGCCAAAACTCCCTCGAGCCACCGTTTCAAAAGAAGATCGGCCCGAAGCATTTTTCCCGACCCATCAACGAAGCAGTTTTGCCAACGAAGCAACGAAGGATAGAGGGAGATCGGCTTCGGCACTCCACGCCCCCGAAGTAGTTTTGCGAAGCAAAAATCAGCGAGGCGCTTCCCAAGAACGCTTCCCAAGTTGGGCATTTTCTCGAGGCGATCAAAGAGCCTCATAAATGCATATTTTCTTGCCCGGTAAGCCCGTTGCTCATTTTTGGCAATTGGATGCGAAGTATCAGTCCGTGAAGAAGAACCCGACAAGCATGGCCGCCACTCGAGCACCGCACCTACAATCCAAGGACACCCAAGTGGCTCATTTAATGCGACTTTCTCCGGCTGACTCGGTCACCATTACCAGTTTTGGTAGCCGATTTGAGAGATCATCCGTAGCAGCAACGAGGAGCCGATTTCTCAGGGCTCGAGGGTGTACTCCACCATTTTTGTAATAATGATTCAGAGGGCCGGGTCCTCTATAAAAACCTAGGCTTTGCAATGTAAAAGGGGGGGAACTTTCTGCTAGAAAGCTGTTGTAACTTGATGTCCTGCGTCTAATACTAAAGATTTTTGTACTCCATTTCTCTCTTTTATGCTGCCTTCTTGCTTAATTCTTTTGTCTGTCTGCACTCGTATACTGAGACTCTGAATCCTGAATCCGATGTGCGATTGGGGACTGTACCCTAAAATTCGCCCTGAAGGATACATAGGAGAGGAAAAACATCGTATAAGCTTTCTTTTATGCTTGCCTGGTGGGTCGTGGTTTCTGTTATTCCCTTGTCTTAATCGCTGCTACTCCGAATCCCGAATTCCAAGCAGAGAGAAAGGAGAACCCCGTGAACTCGTCCAGAGGATACATAGGAAAGCGAGTATCACGTTTCTTTCATCTATTCTTGGTGTTCTTTGCTGCTATTCGAGTTATTAGCGAGTGATCGTGCTTCCTGTTCTCTCCCACCTTAAATCATCATCTTCTAACCCTTACTCTTTTTATTTCTTTCTCTAACCCTTACCCCTTTTTATTTCTTTTCCTAACCCTTACTCTGTCTATTTCTTTCCTGCACTCTTGTCTCAAACCCCAAAAGTAGATTAGTATAGGAGCCGGCCTTTCTCCGAAGATTGGCACGAGGGGCATCTCTTCCCCTCGGCCTTTCAATGTTGGTCACAGGTCCAGGGCACGCAAACCCACCGAAAGTCCTTTCCTATGCGGATTTGATGACCAACAAGTCCTTTTGGAGGACAAAATCCTCGTCATCAAGCATAAGCTTGTAAGCTGATTTAACAGTGAACTACCCATTTTTCATAGGAGCCCAGGTCACTTGATCTTCCTTGGGTCTCATGGGGATAAAATATTGCCCAAGAATGTTACAAATATCATTTGATTCCACTTGAAATTCCTGAATCCTTATTTTTTTCCACTTCATTCTGCCTCTGTCCTCAACCATATAATCAGAGACTTTTCTACCAATGAGTTCTTTTGTGATATCTCTGATTCGGGTTAAGTTAGAATATTGCATCAGTGGTTCATCC
Organism: Wollemia nobilis; assembly: GCA_028583015.1. NCBI lineage: Eukaryota > Viridiplantae > Streptophyta > Pinopsida > Araucariales > Araucariaceae > Wollemia > Wollemia nobilis. The sequence goes on along the minus strand of JAQPPZ010000672.1, from coordinate 9,344,029 downwards.
TTAGCCCACCTGTCATTACAATAATTTATCCTCTCACCATTGCCTAAAACCCATATTAAACCTTTTTTGATGATTTCATTACAATTGAAAATTGCTTTCCAAAAAGTAGAAACTCTGATTGGAACTGAGTCACTTAGAAATTCCATATTTTGAAGATACTTTCATTTGATGATAACTATCCATTCATTTTATTCACCAAAAATGAGGCACCATGCCTGCTTAGCTAGTAAAGCTAAATTCATATGAACAATTCTCCTTAGACCTAAGCCCCCATTTTCCCTGGGTCTGCACACTTTGGTCCATCCTACAAGGTGTATCCTTTTTTTCTCCTCCGATCCAATCCATAAAAATTCTTTTTGGAGTTTCTCAAATTTTTGGAAAACCTTCACAGGGGCTTTGAAAATGGAGAGGAAATATACTAGAATGCTCAGAAGAGAGGCATTAGTTAGGGTCATATTTCTTGCTTGAGATAGAAGATGACCTTTCCATACAACAAGTTTTTTTGAATTCTTTCAATAACCCTGTCCCACATTGACTCTCTTGGAGAACCAATGAAAAGAGGGAGACCAAGATACAAAGTGGGGAGGTTTGCTATATCACACCCTAAAATTTTTGCAATCCTTCCTTGCATTTGAATGGGGGTGTTCAAGAAATATAACTTGCTTTTACTGAAATTAACTTTCTGACCAACAACGCCCTCATAGAGTTGTAGGATGTATTTATTTCTTTTGGCCTCAACCATCGATGCCTTAGTCAATAGAAGGGTATCATCGATGAATTGTTGGTGAGAAATAGCCCTAGTGAGAGATGTTGCCTTGATTCCTAATATTAGCCTTGAACTACAAGCATTTTTGATGGTTCTGCTTAAATATTCTGCCACAATGATGAATAACATGGGGTTGATAGGGTCCCCCTGCCGAATTCCTCTATGACTTTGAAAGCAACCAACAGTTGTTCCGTTAACCAGAATCGAGAACCATGCTTTAGAAATGCATTCTTTGATCAAATTAACCCATTGGTGGTGAAAACCAAACTTAAGGAGGACAACAATCAGAAAGTCCCAATTTATCCTATAAAATGCTTTGTTCATATCAAGCTTTATGCACCCAAGGCATTGAATGCATATGCTCGTCTAAAAAATCAAAATAGCTAGCCAATAGGTCTTGAAATCACACTTGCCCATATGCTACAATGTGATTTACTATTGTGATGTTCTACAAATGCATCCTATCCTTGAAATTAAGGTGCCAAAAAGTTTCTTGTCTATCCTATAATTTTCCCACCACCAAGCAAAGGAATATTTGGAGGAGTATATTAATTTTTGAATTTTCAAATTTCAAATGTTTAGAGGGAAATGTTCATTTTCCAATGCAAAAATAGATATTATAATGGTGAAATAACTTAAAGTGTTGAACCATGAACGACCTAAAAATTTTCTAAGAAACCAAAAATATTAATGTTTCATCCATATCTACCATAATTTGCTCTATACAACCCCTTTTTGGAACATAACCTATCAAGCAATCCTCTCTTTTCAAACTGGTATAAAAGGTTGCTACACAATTTAAACAACCTGTCAAGTGGATCAGATATCTTTACCATGCACTAAAACCTAAGTAAGGATTATCCATTAATTGGGGGTGATTTATCAAATGTTTAGACTCTTCTTCTTAATCTTCAAAAATCATATAAAATACCTTCATCATCTATGTTGCATTAGTGCCTAAACAAAAAAATTAAAGTAGAGAAGGAAAATGACTTTTTTTATTTATAAAAATCTATAAAACATAATTAGGGTTTATCGAAAGCCTAAAAAAATTTAATCCACCAAATTTAGCAAAAATTCCTTTCTTAGGGCATCATTGGAATCATCCATTAAAAGTAATTAAACAACAAAATGAATTGAATGGTAAAAGAGGTAAACTATGGTAAACCTATCTTTGAATATATATCTTTGTCCAATCAATCATCATTGCACAAGAGATCCTCATTATCCAAGTTCACACTAGGATTTTTTAAGGAAAAACTAAAAATTAGTCATCGTAATTGACTAAAGCTATGCCATCCCCACTTTGACATCATGTTGGATTTCATAATACTTTCTAGTAATTACATGAAACATAACATTTACCACAAGCGTACACAAGAAAATAGAGAAGTGAAATAGAAAGATAAACAACAATAGATCACATAAGAACAATACACTATATACTGATACAACAAATCAATGGTTGGGGAGTATTTATAGTACATAGCTAATACCCAAATTATAATTATAATTACATCAACCAAGGTTTATATAAGACTCAAGGTTAAGTCAATTTTACTAAACATTTAATTAAGGTTTAGTTAAAGTTAACCCATCTAAATGGTTTAACCACTCCCACAAGGGGTGAATACATATCCATACAAGGAGTGAACTTTGCTAATAATATTAGATTATCATATATTCCAACACTCTAGAGCAATAGATAATTTCCATCACTAGGAGTATGCCTCAATATAAGAAAAAACAACCCCCTAAGGAAGAAAAAAAATGAAGAGAGAAAGAAATATCAAAAGAATCTATCCAAGCCAAGGGTAGTTTGTAAATTAGGTAAGACTATAAAAACATCATCCAAAATAGAAAATTTTTCTAAAGCATCCCACTGACTGTATTACGTAAGGTTCTAAAGAAAGGTCTACACCAATGATCTCTCCTCTTAAATCAATAATAACATCACAAATATCTACAGATAAAATAGACCCTTATCAGTCCAAGGAATATCTATTAAAATTAATCATTAATATGTTAGACCCCTTATGTCCTAACTATTTAATTATTGTAATTAGTCATGTTATTAGTAGTAATTAGTGTTGTGACCAGTTAGTGGGTCCCAAAGTCTATTTAGGGTTAGGGTTAGGATTTGTAAGATATTGTATGGTTCCTTATTATATTGGATTGTAATGAGAGAAGGGGAGGATAAATTACATTTTTATTTTAGGATTTCTGTAGGAGGTAGCCCCCTTAAAGTAGCTTGTGATATTATAATATTTCATGCAATTAAATAAATCCGTTCTTCATTTCCCATTTTGGTGCATATTTTCTATGTTAATTTTATTGTTGCAAGTAGATTCATTTCATGTAGTATTAGAGCACTTTATAGGGCTTCTTGTCATAACATCACACAACTAATTTGTGTAGTAGCACCAACCACAAATCTAAAAAATAACTCATTACATTGTTTAAACAATGTTTACAATAGGTTAATACCCTTTTGTAGGATTAGGGTTAAGTCCAAAATGCTCAACTTGTTTTTGATTAGGTAAATAAAGATGCATGTTTTTATTTAGGGCCCCCAAAACCTATTTACAAAAATATTTTAGATTTTATAAAAAAATTGAACCATATCCCCAACAAAACCGTAGCATTACTAATTTACCTCTTTTGCTTCTTGAAAAAAAAGTCTTATCTGCACCATTCATAGAATACCAATTGGTCTTGTTTGAATGTCCTTTCAGTCCTTCTTATACCACATCATTATTATATCTTATTTCATCATGTTATCTTAGAATCCACATCCAACACCCCCATTAAGCCATGTCCAACTCATCATCACCTTCCACCTCATCATGGGAAAGTAATTGTAGTACTTTTATCATTTATTTCTCCTTTATTATACCTGGGGGTTGACAAACATAATTATTCTCACTTACACATGCCTTCACTAGTTGATACACATTTTCTTTAGTTTTGCTTCAATTTTGGAAAATTATAAAATTCCTCTTCTTCCACACAACCCAAATTAGATGTGGAGGGATGAAGATCCATAATTCATTTAGTATCTTCCTACTTGAATTCCTTTCCCATTGGATTAGGAGGTCTTTCAAGGAGGCAGGAATTACCCATTGAATTCTCAAGTCATTCCACAATCTACTCCAAATTGTTCTCATAAAATTATAGTGTAGGAAAAGATGATCCATAGTTTCTTCTTCTTTGTAGCATAAGATACATCTATTTGGAAATTGGAAACCCCTTTTCTGCAAATTATCTAAGGTTAAAATCTTATTATGAGCAGCAATCCAAAGGAAGAAGGATATTTTTGGGATAAGCCCTTTTACCCATACCTTTTTCCATAATTGAGGGCATCCATCCATTGTGGCATCATTCAACAGTTTAAAGGTAAATTTTACTTTGTACTCACCTCCTTTATCTCCTTTCCATATTGGATTGTCTTCTTGTCCAAAATTATCAATTTTTTTATTTATTAGTTCCTATCTTACTACCTCCAATTGCTTATCTATTTCCTAGTTTGGAGCCTCCTGAACATGCCATTGCCTTCCTTCCTCAGTCATTATGAGGTAGTCACTTACTTTCTTTCCTTGAGTAGCCATTGCCCATTGTACCTCCTGCTTAATATTCTCATACCTGATTAGGGAAGTACTTGGGCCAAAATCTACCCAAAAATGTATTTTGAGTACCTCGAGAACCTCCAAGTAACTAGATATGAGTGTGTTACCAATTAAAAGGGTCAAAGACCTCATACCCTATTTCTATTTTTTTCCTTTTTGAGTGTATACAAAGAGCTATCATTGGATATAAATCTATGGATAGACTATCAACAAAACTATCTAGGTCAGGTAAGTTGTTGGTATCCAAAGAGTGATACTCACTTAGATAGCATATGTGTACAGTGAAATTTTTTTTTTAACCCTAGGAATCTATAGTCTAGGGCCTATTACTTAGTTCTTAATATCTTCAACTCAAAGTAATTACAAAAATTTTAGCACATCCAATTCATTAGGCTACTCTTATTCAACTATGAAGATTCAAGGTAAAAAGATTTTATACACGATAGGGTTTCAAGATTGTTCGTGGTGAATTTTTTCTAATTTGTGAAGATTCAAGGCTAAATAATATCATGTAAGTTAGATTTTTAAACCTACTTGGAAAATAAATTTTGCTATTCTTAGGACAACGCATCCCATCACCCCCTAAAAAAATTCATAAAAAAAATTTAAATTGCAAATTCTACCTAGTTCACTCATTTCTTACTTTAAAAAATATTGTCTTTCACTTGTTCATACTTTTTAGACTCCCTTTATGTGCCCAATATGACCCAAACTACCTTTTCTCAAGAAATCTCCTTGGAAAAGGTGAATGAAAACCTAAATAAAATCAAGGACAACCTCTTACCTCCAAGGAAACTTAATAAGTTAGACTGAATTAAGGATATTGAGTCTAGGATCCTTGTGCTTAGAACTAAATATGACTAATTATAGGATGCATTCTTATATTTACCATTACTGGGACAATCCTATTAAGGACATGGATAAGCTTCATGTTTAGGACAAGGACTAGATTCAAGTTCAAGGCAGGGAACAACTTTTGGTCCATAATAGGGACACACTTTAGGGCTTGGCATGCTTGAATTTTAGCCACCCACCAATGACCAACTAAGTTGGAACTTCCTTGTGTTGATGGAGATGAACCCACTAGTTGGATTTATAGGAATGAATAATATTTCTACTTAAATCATACCTCATATTGGTAAAATGTATATGTTGCTTCCTTTAATTTGGTGTATGAAGCCATTTAGTGGTATTAGTGGTTTGAGAAGGCCAATGACACACCTACTTGGGAGGAATTCTATAGGAATTTGATTATTTATTTTGGGACTAGTGTACATGAATATTTCATAGGTACATTAACTAAACTTCAACAAACTATGTCATTTTACAACTATCAAATTCAATTTGAAAATTTAACAAATAGGACAAAAGGCCTAGATGAAACCTTCTTTGTAGTTATTTTATTAGTGGATTAAATGAGGATAGGACATATGTAAAAATGTTCAACCATAAAGATATGATGTTTGCTATTGGCTTAGCTAAATTGGTTGAAGTTAAATTTTCTACTTAGCAATGTACCTACAAACCACCACCACTTAGAAATATACCACCTTTTAATACACCCAATTAGAACATGTGCATGACACCTATAAAGCACCTGAACACGATTGATATGAATGCTCATTGTAACCAAAGATCAAGTTATAATTACGATGAAAAGTACTATCCAAGGCATAAATATGTGGAACAAAAATTCTCTTGGATGTGGGGTTAACTCTTCCTTCTAATTTTTTATCTACTTAAAGAATGACAACTAGAGGACATAGAGGAGTAGGATATCCAAGAGGATCCAACACCATAAATTTCTATGCATGCATTAGCAAGGATTAATACACCTCAAAACATGAAGGTTTGAGTGTACTTCAAGAAGCATCCCCTCACTATTGTCATATACATTGGTAATACTCATAACTTCTTGGATCCTCTAATTGCCAAAAATATATATTATTGTGTATCCAAGCTCCATCTTTATAGTCATGATCCTCAGTGGTTGAACACTACCTTGTAAGGAAAATTTAGGAATGTTTAGCTCTAAATAGGGGACTAAAACTTGTAGTTGGATATGTTTTTTCTACCCTTGGGTGGCTATGATGTGGTTTTGGATGCCAATGGTTATGCACCTTAGGACCTATATTAGTGTACTTTTCCAAAATGTGGATGCAATTTATAGATAATCACCATTAATATATTATTCAACACCTTTAAGTAGAGTCATTGAGCATCATAAGCCCCCACTACATGGAGAAGATTTTAAAAAAGAGTTCTTAAATCATTATGGCTCAACTTTGTACCATGAAGAGTCTATCAAATCAAGCCAAACTGATGAATTGGCGAAACTGTTGGATCACCATGCCTTGATCTTCAATGAGACACATGATCTTACCCTTGATCATTCACATGACCATGCTTTTTAACTTTCCCAAGAAGTAAGCTCCCTAATATTTGGCCCTATCATCATCCTTATATGTAAAAAACATAGATTGAAAATATGGTGCAACAATTACTTCAAGTAGAGGTTATTCAACCAAGAATTAGTTCTTATTATTCACTAGTCCTCTCGGTCAGAAAGAAAGATGGTTCATGGAATTTGTGTATGGATTTCAAGGAGTTAGATCAGATCAGGTTCAAGGATAAGTTTCTAATCTACTGATTGATGAACTTGTTGATGAGTTGCATGGGGCCTATTTCTTTTCAAAGTTGGACTTACTATTAGGATATCACCAAATTCAGCTCTGAGAAGAAGATATCCCCAAGACTACTTTTCACACCCATGAATGTCACTATGGATTTCTTGTCATGCCATTTTATCTTATAAATAACCCATACACATTCTAAATTTTTTTTTTAAGCGAAAACCCCTTGCGGGGCCGCCTTGGTTTGAGAGACCACAAATAGGGGGTTCTACACCATCAAAGTCACCCGGGAGTTGCACCCGACCCTGCCTACACCAACATTATCAATTGGATTTTGGATACCCAATTCAACTTTTTGGTAGGGTGGAGATTTGAACCTGGGACCTCCCTTGGAGGATTTCCCTCTCCTCTCCAACTCACCTACAACACCTAGGTACACATTCTAAAGCTTGATGAATAAGATATTTTATCCATTCCTTATGAACTTTATTTCTATTTTCTTTGATGATATATTGGACTATAGCAAAACATGGGATGAAGACTTGGTTCACTTGGATATAACACTCTGAATCTAGTTGACAACCAATTATTTTCCAAGCATTCCAAGTGTTACTTTGGGTAACTAGAGATTAAGTATATTGGACATATAATATCATCCAAAGGAGTAAAGGTGAACTAGAAGAATATTGGAGTCATTCAGACTTGGCCAACTCCAAAAATTCTCAAGAATCTTCATGAAATTTTAGGGTTCATAGGGTATTATCATAAGTTTGTGAAGGGCTATAATATGATTGTAGCCCATTTAACCACCTTGCTAAAAATTAATGCATTCACATGGAACAAGGTAGCTACAATAACTTATGATTCTCTTAAGCAATCTATGTGTACAATATTATCTTATCCACATTCTATTTCTCTAAATACTTTACTATTGAGAGTGATGCCTATAGAATAAGCATAAAAGTAGTATTGATGCAACAAGGATGATAATATTCCTTTACCAAAAAAGCCCTTGTAGGCAAGAATCTGGCCAGATTAACTTATGAGAAAGAGATGCTTGCCATATTTCACATAGTGGCTAAATGGTATCTTTATCTTGTGTGTCAACAATTTTATATTAAGATTGATCATTATAGCCTTAAATACTTATTTAATAGTGTATTTCCTCTTTGGAACAAAAAAAGTGGGTCTGCAAACTATTATGAATATGAAATTATATATAATAAGGATAAGGATAATATAGTTTCTAATACTCTCTACCATAAATTTGAATCTCTGCCATCATTATATGCTTTATCCTTATCAAAACTCAATCGGGTGTAGGAGATTCAATATAAATAATATCAAGATACCTCAGTTTTTGTAACTCTTTTAAAAATCACTTCTAATCCAAGCAACAAACCTGATTACTCTTGGTATAGAAATTATTTACACTATAAAGGGCATATTAAGTTAATTTCTAATTTATCTATCCTTGGTCAACTCTTGCAGGAACCTCATGATTCTCCATATATTGGGTATTCTAAATTTATCAACACCTATAAAAGAGTTCCTCAATTTTTTTGAATATGGATGAAACAAGACATTAAATGCTTTGTTAAAGAATGTAACACTTGTCAACATTACAAGTGAGAAAAAATCAAGACCCCAAGGTTGTTGAAACCCCTACCAATTCCAATGAGGGTTTGGATTGATATATCCATGGTTTCTGGAGGAAAATCAGTCATTTATTATGGTGATGGACCCTATCTCCAAGTATACCCACCTTTTTCCACTTTCCCACCCATATAAAGCCTCCACTATCATCCAAACCTTCCTTAATCAAATCTTCTGCCTTCATGGAATGCCAGCTTCTATAGTATATGACTAAGATTAGACATTACCTAGCACATTTTGGAAGGAATTTTTTAAGCTCTAGGGAATACTACTTAACATGAGCTTGGCACATCATCCACAAAATAATGGTCAAATTTTTTTTTAACAAGTACCTAGAGACCTATTTGCGTTGCTTTACCTCCAAGCAACATACTCATTGGGACAAATGGTTGCTCTTGGAAAAATTGTGGTACAACACCACATATCATATCATAAAAAAGATGATACCTTATGAAGCAGTGTATAAGAAATCACCGCCCTCACATATTTATTATATTCTAGGTAGCTCTAAGGTACAAGTTGTGGATTCTTCTCTCTCCACTCATGATAGCATTATTAGATTTCTCAAGGATAACCTAATAGTGGCTCTGAATCAAATGAAGCAACAATATGATAAAAACCACTTTGAGCAGTCTTTTATTGAAGGTGATATAGTATCTTTACATTTTCATCCCTATAAAAAGACATCCTTGAAGATAAAAGGTTACCACAAATTAGCTCCCAAATTCCATGGGTCTTATCACATATTACAATGCATTAGATTAGTGGTTTATAAATTGGATCTTCCATCCAACTACAAGATCCACCCAATATTTCATGTTTCCTATTTGAAGAAGGTCCTTAGTGAAAATGTTCACTTTCAAATAACCTTGCTTGATCTTGATAGTGAAGGACCAATTCTTCTCAAGCCAGTGATAATCTTGGATTGTTGGTCCTACAAACTTTGCAATCACACTCTCATTGAAATGTTGGTACACTAGCAAGGTTTATAGTTGGAAGATGCAACAGAGGAGCCACTCCCCCAAATTTAACAAACTTTTCCATAATTTAATCTTTGAGGACAAATATTTTGAAGGGAGAGGGTATGTTAGGACCCTTATGTCCTAACTATTTAATTAATATAATTAGTCATGTTATTAGTAGTAGATAGTGTTGTTACTAGTTCATGGGAACCAAAGTTTATTTAGAGATAGGGTTTATAAGATATTGTATGGTTCTTTATTATATAGTAGATTGTAATGAGAGAAGGGGAAGATAAATTATATTTTTGTATTACAAATTATGAAGGAGGTAGACCCCTCGAAGTGTCTTGTGATAATGTATTCTTTCAAGCAATTAATAAAATGTGTGCTTCATTTTAGTGCATATTTTTTGTATAAATTTAATTATTCTAGGTAGATTCCTTTTATTATAAAACTAAACAATGAGATATAATATATGAATTATATACAATCCTTTGTTAAATTCCATATATTGAGTTACTCAAAAATTTTACTTATTAGAGACAAATGTTGAGAGACCTTTTAGATAATATGGACATGCCAAAACCTAGGGTTCTTGATATAATTTCTACTATTCTGAGACCATATAAAGTATAGTATATACAATCATCAAGAGAAAAATATTTTTATTGATGCATATACTTGTCCAAATTTAGTCATGATATTTCCTCTAAAACATATAATTTTTGTTGGCTACTTGGATAGGGATGATGATCAACCTTTGATTATTATTGTAGTTATAAATACACTAATTTATAGAGATTTTATTGATGAAGAAAGTGGTACATGTATTAAGCCCTTATCCTTAATAGAATACCTTTAGATTCAAAGAGAATAACTTTTGTCAACAAAAAAATAGTTTCGTTCTTACAGTGGCCATTCATAGTACTCTGTAGGATTTTTTTGGTTCTAAATTTCAATAGGTTCTAAAGAGGTTAGGGTGAAGTTCATGGTGTTTGATTCTAAAACTACCTATAGCATGACATTAAATAAGAAAAATGAGAGAAGTGGCCTCTTCAGCTTTCTAGATAGTAAAGTTTGTATATGGAAGTAATATATTCACTAGAGAGGGTGACTTAGATCCATGTGGTCCTTCTAGGGTTATGAATAACGATGAATTATTGTTAATAAAAGAATATTTAGAATTTTTAAATTTAGAATTGGCGAATATGGGGACTGGGTGTCCCATTAGCCCAATATTTTTGGGTGCAAAAAATTTTCTAGGTCAGCTCACCCCAATTTTTTAATAATTTGACTATTTTAAGTTTAAATTACCAACATTACCCCTGATAATAGTGGACCTTTTCACCTTGAAATTATAAAAAAAATATTTACATGGAAAAAATAGCCTATTATACCCTAGTTACCAATATATATAATTAATGTGCACAAGCTACTCTGCATGGTGCTTGCATGATTAGTTTTTGTCTTTGTTAGTTCTTTTTTGCGTCTTTCTTTTCTGATGGCCATAATATTAGGCTTCCATAGTTTAGTTTGGCTGTATTCTAATGGAAGAGTAGGTCTTGGCCATTTTTGTTGTCGGTTTAAACTTTTAGGGCTTGGCCTTTGTCCAGTTGGTCAGTGGACCCTATTTTGTAAAATGGTTTTGGGTCAACCAGTTAAAACCCGGTGTTAATTATAATATTCTCTTACTTACCAAAAAAAAAAAATATATATATAATTAATGTGATACATAGAAAGACCCCCAGTTACTAGAGAGTGAAAAAATAGTTTTTTTTCCCTTTCAAAGAATACAAGCTTAGGCTGTTTTTCATAGAATTTACAGTTACAAGCTAGAACAATGCATTCATTAGCATTGATTTAAATGAGATACTTCGAATATATTGAAATCATTTCAAATCTTAGTTGTTATTGTGAGTATAGGTAAGTTGGTCATTGTTAGAATCTTATGTGAAGGTGTAACGGTGTGGGTTTGTTGTTTAGGGATCTCATATTCTAACTAAACCTATGATTTAAAAATACTTTGGTTGTAAATAAATTTTATTTGAGTTTTAGTTTAAATTGATTGAACAGTTAAAAATACTTTAGTTGTAAATAAATTTTATTTGAGTTTTAGTTTAAATTGATTGAACAATCAGCCCAGGGAGAAACTAATCTCCTAATTTACTATTATGCTCCATAGCAACTTGTTTCGATGGGTTTCATTATTTATCAGTTTATAATTATTAAAATTTATATATATTTTAGAATATTATTACATTCTATTTCAAATTAAAATGATAGTAGGTTAAATATTTATTTAGTTTTTGTGGGATAGGATAGTGGTTAAGGTCTTGGATTCTCTTTCTAAAGACCTAAATACAAACTAAGGTAAAGTGTAAATAAACTTGTTAAAAAAATTAAAAAAATAATTTTAAAATTCCTATTATTTCCTTTAAAATTGTAGTGGTGCACTACTTTAAATTTGAGGTGTGGATACTTTAATAATTATGAATTTAAACATCATATTGAGTAGGCCTATTGAAATTCTAGAGCATTTTGCTTATACCTTAAAACATGTAGTATATAAAACATAAGCAGACAAGAAAGGTAGTTAATGATTCATTTTAGTTGAAAGTTGAAAGGAACACTACAATCTCATGAAAATTACTGAAGGAACGTATAGCGTAGTTTCAAGCTACATTACTTCTTTTTAGTCATTCTAATTTTTTAGTCATTCTAAATATTCTTTGATGTTTAGGATTTGTTGGATTTTATATGGAAGGAAGTTTCATTCTTGTTCTATTCAAATGGAACATTATAAATGCAAATATATTAATGCATTAATGAAAGACACTAACTTAATAATCCATGATAATATCAATAGTTGTATTTTCAATCTAGATCTTAATTACTAGGAAATAATCTAAATCTTAAAGCATTAAGAAAGGCACTCGCTTAATAATCTATGATAATATCAATAGTTGTATTTTTATTTTGGATCTTTGGAAAATAATCTAAATATTAATGCGATAATAAAAGGTGCTCACTTAATAATCTATGATAATAATAATAGTTGTATTTTCAAGATCTCAATTACCGAGAACTAATATAATGCTTTAATGAAAGGCACTCGCTTAATAATCTATGATAATATCAAAATTTGTATGTTCAAGATCTCAATTATTGAAAAATATTCTAAATATTAATGCGTTAATGAAAGAAACTCGCTTAATAATCTATGATAATATCAATGGTTGTATTTTCAATTTGGATCTCAATTACTTGGACTCACTTAATAATCTATGATAATATCAATAGTTGTATTTTTAATCTAGATCTCAATTATTTCGCTTAATAATCTATGATAATATCAATAGTTGTATTTCAATATGGATCTTAGCTATTGGGAAATAATTTAAATATTAATGCATTAATAAAAGACTCTAGCTTAGTAATCTATAACAATATCAATAGTTGTATTTTCAATCTGGATCTCAATTACTAGGAAATAATCTAAATATTAATGTGGTAATGAAAGACACTCGCTTAATAATCTATGATAATATCAATAGTTGTATTTTCAATCTAGATCTCAATTACTAGGAAATAATATAAATATTAATGTGTTAATGAAAGACACTCACTTAATAATCTATGCTAATATTAATAGTTGTATTTTTCAATATAGATCTCAATTACTAGGACTCACTTAATAATCTATGATAATATCTATAGTTGTATTTTCGATCTGGATCTCAGTTACTGGAAAAGAATATAAATATTATTGTGTTATGAAAGGAACTCACTTAATAATATATGATAATATCAATAGTTGTATTTTCAATCTGGATCTCAATTACTGAGAAATAATTTAAATTCTAATGCGTTAATGGAAGGCACTCGCTTAATAATCTATGATAATATCAATAGTTGTAATTTCAATTTGGATCTCAATTACTAGGAAATAATCTAATGCATCTCTTTATGCATCACCAATATTACTTATCATCAAGAAATATGGTACTTGACATCTATGCATTGATTTTAGGGCCTTGAATAAAATCACCATAAAGAATAGGTATCCACTTCCTAGAATAGATGATCTATTGGATCAACTACAAGGGGCTAAGTTCTTTTCAAAGATTGATCTTAAAAGTGGGTATCACCAAGTCTAAGTACATGTAGAAGACACATGGAAGATTACATTTAAGATTAAGTTGGCCTATTTGAATGGATTATTATACCCTTTGGTCTTACCAATTCACCAACTACATTCATGAGGCTAATGAATGAGGTGTTTAGGGATAACCTAGACAAATTTATGATCATTTATCTTGATGGAATTATTGTTTATTCACCTAATTGGAAGACCCATCTAACTCACCTCGAGTAGGTTCTCAAAATGCTTCAAGAGAACCAATTGTATGCCAATCTTCTAAAATATTCTTTTGCACAATCATCCATCTCTTATCTTAGCTTTACTATTAGTTATCAATGCATTCAAGTGGATCCTTCCAAGGTTGCAATCCTTCTCCCTTGGCTAAATCCTTCTACCATCACTGAGTTAAGGATTTTCTTGGATTTGTGAATTTCTATCATAAGTTCATCCATAGATTTTCCACTATTGTAGCTGCATTGTATCACTTAACTAAAGCCAAAGTTATGTTTCAATGGATAAAGGACCATTCTCGTTCAATTGATACATTGAAACACAAACTATGTGCATCCTCCACCCTAGGGTTATGCATAAGGGGTAGTACCAAAAAAGTAATTATAAAATCAAGGTGAATCTAGGTGAATGGTGTATAAACTTTAAGGTGAATTTTTCAAAATTTTACAAAAAATTTATCAAAATATGGTGAATTTTTGAAAATTTTGCACATAAATTATCAAAATTTTAAAATAATGAGTGGCAGAAGGTGAGTGGCAGCAAATGAGTGGCAAATGACGAATGGCAGAAGGCAAATGGTAGAAGGTGAGTGGAATATGGTGAGTGGTATAAGGTGACTCGCATATGGCGATTGGTAGATGGCGACTAGTAGAAGGTGAGTGGTAGATGGTGAGTGGAAAAAGGTGACTAGCATATGGCAACTGGAAGATGGCAGGTGTCAGATGGTGACTGGTATAAGGTGAGTGTCATATGACGACTAGCATATGGAAACTGATAGATGGCAACTAGAATATGGTGATTGGTAGATGGCAACTAGAAAAATGTGAGTGGCAGATGACAATTGGAATAAGGTGAGTGTCATATGGCAATTGGCATATGGCAACTAGTAGATGGTGACTAACATATGGTAAGTGTTAGATTATGACTGGAAGATGACGACTGGTGGATGGCAACTAGCGGATGGTAACTGGTGGATGATGAGTGTTAGATGGTGATTGGCAGATGGTGATAGGTAGATGGTGACTAACAGATGACAATTGGTGGATAACAAGTGTAAAATGGTGACTAGAAAATGGTGACCACCAAAGATCATCATTAAGATGTTGCCATGTGCCCTCTCCTCTACCATGTGTCATGCATCCATAGACTTTAGGCATGCAGACTTCTATAAATAGAAATGCAGGGTCATTTTTTACCTTTTCCACAGGTTTTCTAGAGCATTTTCAATATTTTCCAGCATTTTTAGAGCATTTTCCAACATTTTTAGAGTATTTTAGATGTTTTCAAGCATTTTCAAAGTATTTTTAGAAGTTTTCAGGTTTTCAGGTTTTTAGAGCATTTTTAGATGGTTTTAGAGCATTTTCTAGGGCGTTTCTAGAGCATTTTTAGACTATTTTTAGAGTATTTTTAGATCATTTTCAATGCAAAAATGGCTACCTCTTCCTCTCCTCTACCTTCGAAAGTGTCATTCAAGAACTACTTTTGCCCAAACATTAAGAACATTTTTGGCACTCTTGGTAGAGATTTCGAATGGGTTTACACCTCTAGAGTTGTAGGAGTAATGAAGATGCCATAGTTTAACATCAAAGTTTCATTGATGCAAAGGATAGTTAATTGCTACAACCATGATGAGTCCACTATTCAGATCAAAGTGGATAATAAGGATATTATTTTTCTGTGAAACCCTTAGATGTGCAGTGACTAACAGGGCTACCATTTATGGATGGTCACCTGGTGAACAACCAATACGCCTTGATCAAAGATGACAAGCACAAGCTAGCATCCAAATTTGGTGTCCATTCAGACAATTTGAAAGGTATATTTTTTAAATTTAGTTTTTATTTTTCTTCAATTTTTATGTATTGTAGTTTCCATTCTCTAATAATGTTCTCCCTATTGTAATTTCTATTTTCTAATAATGTTCTCCCTTTTTTTAGTTAATTCTTCTAAGTCAAAAAGGGGTTTAAACATTTCCAATGTTGGAGATAAATTTCTTCATGCTTGCATTGAATTTTTCCAAGAAAGACTCATTTTGTAGGGGTGACCTACAGAAATATTTTTTTGGGTATTGTCCTTATTAATTCGATGTATTGATGGTAGTAGATTTGATTGGTCCATGCACATTTCCAACCACCTTAAATAGGATCTTCTGAGTGCCTAGAAAATTCAATCTTCCTATGCAGTAACAACCAACAACTATGTTCTTTCTCTTTTTCATGAAGCATATTTCAATCTTCTAAATAGCCCTCCTCCAACTGCATTGCACCCAAGTTTGTTGGCTATCGGTATGATGGAGAATGAAATACAGGTAAAATTATTTTTTGGAATAATCTTTATTTTCTTTCTTTTCAATCAATCTTGTTATTTTCTAATTTTCTTTTGAAAGCAAAAAAAGCATCTCAATCTTCTAGTAAAAGGGATGCTGCCTTTAGGATTCAAGAAGCATCTTCTAATTCTGACATGTAGTCACAATCATCACTAGTAACTCCCTCTAAACGTAGGAGGTCTCCTGGTGTTCAACATACACGTACGACTCCTGTTACTTCTGGACATGCATCTATTGCAGTCGACGTTGAAGAAGTAACCTCCAACTCACAAGGTAACCTTATTATTCAAAAGTACTATTTTAAATGATGTATTTTAATGATTTAAAATTATATTTAGTTTGAGGAAATATTTTAAATATTTTTAGAGCAAGGGAAAATGGTTGCATCATCAATGACTATAGAGTCTGAGTCTGGTATGTTTGGTTAAAATTAATCTCTTTTAATGGCATTGTTTTTTACACTAGTTTTAATTTATATTTTCATGTGAAATTTTGTAGATGCACTGGTTAGATTTAAAATACTAATAATAGAGCCTCCACCTTACACACCACAAGTACAACAACAAGTACCACAAGCAAGTCCGTCCAACTCCACAATAGGTACCACTAGTGAGGAACCAATCTCGCATGCATGGGAAATAGTTCCTCACACCACCACCTCAGGGAACCAAAATTCAGACTGAGACACACACTGTGTCTCAGTCTAATGTTTTAGTGTTCCCAATTTTAACCCTTGAGAATTTCTCAAATGTAGAGAGCGCGTCTCAGATGCCCTCTGGGAATCTTGATGATGATTTTATGTATCAGGATATGAATCTTGAAAATTTCCCATTAAAGGCAAGTGATGTGTTTGAGGTCAGATGCTAGTGGAGTTTCCTCTTCCCCCCAGCAAGTCGACACCCATCATCATCTGAATGATGATGATAAAGTTAATTTTTTAGAAACTATTTTATTAGCCAATAGATGTAAGGCTATAGTTAATAATAGTCTACTTGTAGATATTGATAGATTAAAATATTGGGAATATCAGGCCAAGGTTTTGATAAAAGCAATAAATTCTCGATACAAGAATTTTTCAAATAGAAAGGAGTTGTTTTCAAAGGTGGAGAATGAGCCACAAAAGCTCGATGCTTTGTTAAGTAAAGCTGAATCTGGCACCGTGCAGGTCGAGTCTACATATAGTGATGAAGTTCTAGCCATTATGTTGGATCAATTAGAAAACCTCAATGTCGAGGCCTAGGCATATTTCAATGAATGGGCACTAGATAAGAAAAAAGTAGCAGTTGCAGAAACTGCAAGACTTACCATTGATGTAAGTTTTACATATAACTGAAAATCATTTTTTCTTAAATATATTTTATTTATAAATATTAACCTTTTTCTCTTCTATTTTGTAGTCTAATTATCAACACTTAAAGCAACAAGTCAGTGCCATGAAAACATTGATTAAGACTACAAAAATTAGTGTGACTAATGCTATTGAAGTGAAGAAAAGATTGCAATACACTGTTAGAGAAAACAATTGGCTGAAGAAGTTTATCAAAGATAAGGGCCTGGATGTGGAGGTTGTATTAAAATAAAATGAGAAAGAACTGAATGCACCATTTAGAGAAGATCCAATGAAGGAAGAAGGTTTATTGCTATCAGGCATAAACACTATAACTGAAATTCTGGTAAGGGTTGGTGCATTGGAAGCAAAGGATATTGAGGTAGATGCAGTTGAAACTTCAGGCACCGTGCAGAAAGAAAAGTAGAAGATTGTTGCTTTTTTATTTGAGGAGAAACCAAACATGTTGCATAGCTTTTTTGTAAATTGTAAAAGAATGGTATCTTTTTGAAATCAATAAAAGAGACAATTTCCAAAAAAATGTATTATCTTTTTGAAATTTTGTATTAAATATTGTGATGTTTTGATTAGTTGTGTGGATGCAATAAATAATTTTGAATTATGTGGATGCAATAAAATGTTCTTTTATGTTTTATGAAATAATTTGAAATGATTAAAATGCAACATAAATATTTACTTTGCCATAAATGGTTTATACAATACAAATCTACTAAATAATTTGAATATCATAGACTAATAATCCAATAACAAGGCTTAAATAACATGATATACAAAATATCCAATAACACGTCTATGATATAAAAAATAATCGTGTTCCATAATCAACATATCTATAATCAAATAATCCAATTTCATCCAAATATACATAATCAAATCAAAGGGCTATGATAGATAGAATATCCAATAGCACGTCTAATCTCATATTATATGATTAATGATATCAAAAAATACATGTCTCAAATTATAATCAAATCTCAATATTCTATTGAAAACTGATAGCATAATATGTGAAATCAAATCAAATGAAAGCATCCTTGCATCATAATGTTGGAAGCTGGAACAAACTCTTTTCAGATTGTACAAAATATTCTGCACTCATACCCAAAATTTTTGTCATCATAGTCTGATCAGTGTTACCATTATCCTCATCATCCTGAGTATTCATGACACCTCTTCTCTCTACCAAATATTTCCAATATGCCAAAGCTCTTTCATAAGGAAACTTCTCCACCTCATAGGTCGACACATATACTCTCAAACAATTTTCCAAATTTTTGTCCAACCTATTTCGAACTTTAGATTTTACATATGATAATGCACTGAATACCCTTTCATCTTCCACAGATCCTAAAATCATCATTTGACATAATTCATATAAATGAAAATATTCACTCATAGTATGTTGTAAGATACTACTGGGATGTAATATTTTCCACAAACGTGAAATAGAACCTGTTTCATGATGGTTAGTGAGTTGTGAAACTTGAGCAGACATTGTTGTTCCAAAATAGTTTGATTATTTTATCAAAATATCTTTGTTGAGAATGCCATTGATTTCAATACCATTGACTACCACACGTTTAGTGAAATGGCTAGCAAGAGTGCCCATGTATTTGAGAAACAAACCATTTACAATCTGGTATTCATTACAAGGTTCCCAAAACATCGGGTTAACCACAACCATAGCCTCAAGCAATTCATCTCTTTGAAAATGGTCTCTTATTTCTTTTGTCAATGATTCTGCTATTTGTTTCAGTTTAATTTTTGTATCATGTACAACTACATGAAATCTGTTGTATGTTATGGGTATTTGTTCAACTTCATTTGTAGCTATATCCATTCATTGACCAAAATAATATAAAGGTATTTCCTTTTCATGGACATTAATACATAGATGATCGTTTATATTGAACTTCAAAAATTTTTGAGGATCATTCACATTTGTTAATGCTCTCCAACTCTCAAACATGGGATCCATAAAACTTTGACCAGATGCGTACATCGTATCAATATGTATGCAAATTTGTTTTCTCACCCTGATGAAATCCACAATATAAATCGATCTTTCTTGTGCAATTTTGATCAATGTATTCATTTCTTCCAACATTGGAAGAATACCACACAATGTGAGAAGTGTTTCAAAGTCACTCATTCGAAATAGCAAATATTTAGCCTTATCAACTGCCCTACGATTTGCATACATAAACCCTGCCAAGGATTGATATTCTTTGAAAACTCTATATGTCGGTTGATACATCGAAATCCACCTAGTATCTACATCTTTTAAGAGTTTTTTACCTTCAGTAACTCCTAGTGCAAACTATTGAAACTCTAAAAATATTTTTGGACTACATAAAAAATAATCATGAATTTCACGGACAAGCTCTTCCACTCTCGCTACATTTGTAAATGTATCCACAATTTTGTATGCAAGATTCATTCTATGAGCCATGCAATGAATAGGGATCAAATATGGGGTAACAAATGTTTGTAGTCTAACACAAAGACCATTCTTGTGTCCTTGCATTGTAGCAACACCATCAGCTCCGACACATATTAACTTAGTGGCTATTTCCATTTCATTCATTCTTGCTATTTCCTTTAAACTAGTTACAACAACATTGTAAATATTTTCTGCATTGCAATTTTCCACCATCTTGCGTACTCCAAGTAAATGAGGTTGCCTTAAATGATTTTCCAATGTGTAAACATGCATGCAAATCCAAGATGTGTTGTCAACAACAGTCACCTCATCAATTGAAAGTGAAATGAATTTGGCTTTTTTACTTTCTCTTTGAGGTCATCTTGCTCAACCAATGAGAGATATTTTACCATTTCCCAACCACTTCGATCTGACCAATGGGCGCTGGGTAAGTTCTGCACATCAAGCTAGTTGAAATAGAGATTTATAATCAATGAAATCAGACATAGGTCTACCCTTTTTAAGAATAGTGAGTACAACAACAAACTGCAAACTTTTTGAAGCTAAAGTGAACTTATTCATTTTTTGAAATTGGGCTTGAATCATTGCACCTTTCTCAACCAAAGTTTGCTTTTGTTTCATTTCTTTATCATATTCTTGTGCATATCTCATATGTGCACACTCTGATGCATCCTTCCACCTATAATTTTTTTGTATTGGTCCATCACTTTCTTTTGTTTTTATATAAACCTTTCCACAATGTTTTTCTACTGTATCTTTCTTAACTTGCAATCTATGATCCTTTTCATGTTTCCAACTACAAATTACGCATCTCAATTATGTTATTTCCTCACTACTATTCTCTGGCAGCACTGGCTCAATAAATAGAAATTTTGATACCCAATCAGGCTGAAATGATCTGTTAATTGTCCACCTAGATAACCTTGCACGTTTATGTTTTTTAGAAGAAGATTCTTCAAAAGTAGGGACTGCATAAGAACTACTATTTTCTTTTCCATTTGGCGTGTTAGTTTCAGGAATCTCTTCATGTTGTTGTTCCATTTCATTAAGAAAATTTTCATCTGTGGACTTTTCATTATCGTGGATATGTGGAAGTGGAGGCATACCAGGGTCAACAGTGTTTTCTGTAGAGATAATACTAGGGTCAATACCAGGGTCATTATCATTATTGCATTTAAAAGCATACCTTCTATTAAAAAATACAGATAAACAATGGACAAAGCCATCAACCAAAAAGCACCCTTCTTAATGAATGAAGACATTATATATAAAATTAACAATGTACAAAAATTAACTGGTTAGTAAGTAAAGGCGTTCATACCTTCAATTTGTGCAGATGTTGATGGCTGACTAGATTTCAAAATATTATGAAAGTATTTGAGGATACTCCTTTTATCGAAAGACTGGCCTCCCTTCTTTCCACTGCTAGCAGGTGACATTTTACCTGTATAAATAGAAGAGTAACATGAACATCATTTTTAAAAATGAAAATAACTGGTAAAAAAGAGAACTATTGTTCAAGACAACAGAATATCTGACCCAAGCAGGCTTGAGATTGGTGCCCAAATAATAGGAAAACCTCCTTATTGAGTGCCCATGAACAAAATGTTTAAAAAAGGAAAATTAATGGTAAAAGAAACTTACCGGTAAATGGTTATCATTGTATGTCACTCACCTTCTACCACTCACCTTCTGCCAGTCACCTTCTACTAGTCACCTTATGCTAGTCATCTTATGCCAATCACCTTCTGCCAGTCACCTTCTGCCAATCACCTTATGCCAGTTGCCTTATGCTAGTCACCTTCTACCAGTCACCTTTGGTAAGTTGCCTTCTTCTAGTCACCTTCTACCAGTCACCTTATGCTGTCACCTTCTTCTAGTCACCTTATGCCAGTCACCTTCTTCTAGTCACCTTCTACCAGTCACCTTCTGCTAGTCACCTTATACTAGTTGCCTTATACTAGTCACCTTATGCTATTTTTCCAATCACTTCTCTCACCTTCTACCAATCACCTTCTACTAATTGCCTTCTACTAGTCACCTTCTACCAATCACCTTATGTCAGTTGCCTTTTTCCAATCACCTTCTACCAATCACCTTATGTCAATCACCTCGTCCATTTTCTACCACTTTTTGCTAGTCACCTTCTACTAGTCACCTTCTTCTAGTCACCTTCTGCCAGTCACCTTCTGCCAATCACCTTCTATTAGTCACCTTCTACTAATCATATTCTGTCAATCACCTTCTATTAGTCACATTGTGTCAGTCACCTGCTCTGTATCGCTCGCTATCAAAGAAAATTAATGTTTTAATTGTATGAGTGTCGCTGTCAGGGTTAGCTATATATAATGGGGTACAAGAGGTGAATTGGGTGGGATAAATTTTTTTAATAATTTTAAGGCAAAAATTAGGTGGGAAACCTTATGATACCAGGGTGAATTTACCCTAAAAAAATTGATCCCAAAATTTTTGGGCGATTGGGCCAACCTCTAGGGTCCCCAAATTCGCAAAATTAAAATTGTGAAAATCTAAATATTCACGCTAAATTGTGAAATTCTCTACTGTGCATAACCCTACCCCACCCTAGTCATTTTTGACCCTTCTCAACCTTTTGAGAGAGATATAGATACCTCATAGTTTGCCCTTGGATATATATTAAAGAAAAATGGCCATATAGTGGCATATCATTCTGAGACATTCTTAGCTTCCAAACAAAACTACTCTACCTGTGACAAATAGTTGTATGCCTTGGTGTAAGCCATCAAGTATTGGAGATATTATATTCTTGGAAGGGAGACTATTGTACATATTGATCACATATCCCTTAAGTTTCTTCAATCACAAAATAAGATTAAAGAAACTCACCATATAAAGCGGGCAACCTATTTGTAGTAGTTTCACTTAGTGATCAAGTAAAAAAAATGAACTAGTAGCATTATAGAAGATTGTTTGAATTGACCTCCAACAACTTTTGTATTGACAGTTGTGACTACCTCCCATATTTGTTTCCAGATTTGGCCTGCACAATATGCTCTTGATATGGATTTTGGAAAAGTTTAACAATACCTTTTACATCCTTCTTCCAACTTAAGTCCTTTTTAGGATTTTAATTTGAAGGATGGTTTGTTGGATAAACTTTGTGTACCTTAAGAGAATTAGTTTTCTCTTCTCAAAGAGGCCCATTCTACACTCTATGGTGGACATTTTGGGAAACACAATACATTTCATCACTTGCAATAGTTTATCTATTGGCCTCACATGCAACATGATGTTTTGCAATTTTAGAGATAGTGTGTTGTTTGTTACTGCTCTAAACCAAGAAATAGGAAGTTGAGTCTCATTATTCCGTTTTCCATTCCTTATTGTCCTTGGGAAAGTATTTCCAAGAACATACTGAGTGGTTTTACCATGATAGTTTGACAACCTGATTGTGTTTTTTTGGTTGTTGATCACTTAAATAAAATAGCTAATTTTATTCCATGTCAAAAGATCAATTCTACACCTGAAATAGTATGGTGTTACTTTTTTCTACCTACCAGCATTGTATTTGATGAGGATTCATATTTTGTGGGTCATTTTTAGAGATCATTATGGAAGATTTCAAGTGTTTCTCTTAACTTCTCCATGGCCTTCAATCCATAGTTATATGGGTAGATTGAAGTGGTTAATTGTACTCTTGTTCAGAGTTTGAGAATTTATCATCACACTTCTCCAACTAAGTGGGATTTGATCCTCACTCACATAGAGCATACCTACAATCAAGTAGTTCATACATCCATGAGGCACTCTCCTTTTGAGATTTATCTTGGTTTTTAGCCTTTGGAACCCTATGAGTTGCCTTTATATTTGCCTTCTCTAGACACTATTCACATTCAAAAGGAGCACAATAAGGCAACATCATTCATCTAGAATTTATAAAGTCTTCAATTAAAGGTAGTTCAGATATTGAAGAAGAATCAATAGCAACATAATTGAGCCATGGATAAAAATCATGTTCCTCATCCCTTTTAGGTTAGATATAAAATTTATCTCTACTTGGATAAATGATATTTTGCAAAAATGACACATAGTAAGATCAAACCACTCTACTACGGACCTTACACCATTCTTTAGTAGGTGTCCAGGAATACATTTTACCTTGATATTTTGGCTCATATTGGCATTCATGATATTGTTAACGTGGGTCTTCTGAAGTCATATCATGATTTCACTTTGGAGATTGATCCTATCATCAAACATCATATATATGTGATACTTGAATTTCAACTTTCACTTGATTCAGACCAAGTTTTCAATATGAAGACTCATAAAACTTGATAAGGTTCTTCCACTTCATACCTTGTTGCCCACCATAATTAGTTTTCACACCAAGCTCATTGGATATCACATCATCAGATGTCCTATAATTTTCCATCCATTTTAAAAGCATTGGAGTCCAATGCTTCTATGGTTAGGAGGGATTATGAGGACCACCCTTGATGTATTAGATAAGCATAGGATTTTATTAGGTTTATTTATATTTTGTTTCTTCCTATGTACTACGTGAAGCTTTTTCCAACTCATGTTTTTTAGCTTATAGTTATATTAGATTTGTATAGCTCTTATTCCAACGTGATATGCTTTTTTTGGATAGCTAGTTTTTTAGCTATCCTATCTAAATTGTTATGCTATGTTTAGCTAATTGTTATTTTGTAAGTGCTTATTTAAGAACCTTTATTAATAAAAAAATTATCTTCTTTGATCCACATCAGTCATCAAAGATGACATCATGACTAACATATAATTTCTTTATATCTAGATCAAATAATATAAAGGCTTTTGATTCATCACTATAGCCTAGTAGGATGCATCACTAAGATTTTTCATCCAATTTATGTCTCTTATCCTTCGGGATGTGTATATATGATACACAACAAAATACTCAAATATGAGATATTGATGGTTTTTTCCTTCTCCATGCTTCTTCTTTAGTGATATTTTCAAGTGATGCAGTGGGGGTATGATTGAGTAAATAGACTATTATATATACTACTACCCAAAAAGAGTGTCCAAGTTGAGAATACTTTAATATATCATAAAATTTTCATGATTATTCTATTTATAAGTTTTGTAATACCATTTTATTATGGTGAGTAGGTAATATTAGTCTACGATCTACCCAGTGGTGTGATATGCACTCTAGACTACAGTTAATATTAGATGGCTCAAAATTGCTTCTGAGCCAACCTCCATAGAAGGTTGGTTTATATTGTGTAAATAAAATAAACAAATTAAAGAATACTAAAGAATTAAATTAAGAGTTAGAGAGAGAAATAAAGTAGAGAAATATTGATTAAAATTTGCATGAAATTTGGCTAACACTATTGCATCTCATGCAAAACACACAATAGCTTATCTACATGTAGGTCATAAATAAAACAACTACCAAATAAAGCATTATATTATATAAATTGAGCATAAATCATTCATTCTACAACTCCAATAACCTACAATTATAATACAAATAGTAGCTAAGACCTAATAGAATAGACCACTAACATTATAGAAGTGAATAGATCTATGATGATTAAATGCAATGCATCCCTAACATTCCAATAGCCTATAGTGATAATCCAAATAGCAACTCAAGCCTAATAGAATAGACCACTAACAAAGATTTTACAAAAAATTCTAGAGACTAAAAAAGATACATACACATTAGAATTCTACAACACATCATTGGTAGAAATTAAACAACAATTGATTCATTAAACAAAAAAGCAAAATTTCAATGTTTACAATAGGTAAACACTCAAATTGTTGACCCTTATACTACGAAAAAGTATGCTACATATAGTTTACTATACTAGTCTAGCTCAATGATTATATAGATATCCTATCATAGGCCTAACAAGAATAGGCATAGTTTATCCCATTCCAATGCTGATGCTCAATTGGCATGCTTGGAATAACTGGTTGTCACTTTCTTACTCTGTTTTGGATGACTATCAATCTTCTAGCTCGACTGGCTTGATCTAGGTGGTAGGTTTAGCCAATCATAATCCTTGCATCCTTGTGAATTTAGCATGTTTGGATTTTTTCCACTATACATTTTTGTTATTCTAGCAATAAAAATCGTAGGAATTTTCATTCATGATCATTAGAGGAGCCACAACTATTGTAAGTTTCAAAAGAATAACCATCACTTTCCTGTAACCATGTTTTTTGGGTCATGCTAATTGTTTCATTTTAGACGACCAAGGATTTTTTGAGTGATATCAATATTTGACATACATGATCTCTATTTAACAAGATCTATCAAAGGGCCACTCTTTTTTTTTATCATTTGCTCATGATATTGGGCTCATTGCCAAGGCCTTGAAGATCTAGCTAGAAATTTTGGAAGGCTCTGCTAACATCAGCATTAAAAAATCCTAATTACTTTTAGCTTTTGATCACTCATGCTCCTAATCACTCAAGCTCTATTTAATATTTGTAGTTGAGGCTGATGTCACCTTTATAATTCTCTAGCCACTTTACACTAGATTGGTTCAAACTTTTGTGCACTACTATTGATGTCATCTTTTCAAATTCCTAGCCACTCTTGTTTTGAGTTCTAGAGTGGTTGGAATTTTCCTTAGATAAATTTTGAACATAGTAAGTTGAATTTGGACTTGTGGAAAATCAAACGAAACAATTTTTGAGTCTGATAAGACTTTTCCATATTTGAGCAACAAAATTTTTGCAAAATCGATAGTTTAGAAAAATCTTCTAGGACCTATATATGTGGACATTTTGGATTGGCCAAAATTATTGTTACCTCTAGGGGATGTTTTCTTGTAAAATTAATAATCCAAAGAGATTTATTAATTGGAAATGTAATTCAAAATAGGAGAGAAGAAGTATTGAATTGCAAGGAGATAGACTCTTGGAGTTTGAATAAATTATGGAACAAAGAGAAGATAACCTTAAAATTTTTTAATAGGACCACATTCTACAAGATTAGGATTTATAAGATTAGAAGTTTTAACCATACACTTACTATATTTTCTCCTCTAAATATGAGCCCTTTCCCTTGTCCTCTTTGTTATCCTCTTGATCAACTGGTGTGTCTTTTTTGAGCTACAATATTTGACTAACCACATCCCATACCTGCTATGGTGGAAACTTGAATCTTCTAACATTCTAATGGATACATTGAAGTTTATAGACCTTTTCATAAGAGGGTTTTGGATACCTATTTACCAAGTCTTGTATTTTAACACGTATAATGGATATCTTATTAAAAAAATCAAAAGCATTTTCTTCTCTAATAGGTTATAGCCACTCGTTGAATTCCTCCTCACTATTGCCTATGAGTTCAAATTATAGCTTTAGCTACTTCATGGTAAAAATATTTTCATTTTGATCCACAATATGGGGAAACCCAAGGCCAATAACTTATTGCAGTGGAGTAGTTATTGTTGAAAAAGTAAAATACTTGATATTATTCACTTGAAAAGTACCTTGCTTGAATAGCAAGTGCTTACAATATGATCCATTGGATCATAACTAACTGAGCTAATCTCAACCACACAAATTATCCTTGTAACATATTAGAATATAATTTATTATTCTAACACCCCCCTTAAGTGGTACTAGGATATACTAACACCATCCCTTAAGTGATACTAAGAGGTAGTGAAAAACAACAAAAGCAAAAACAAGTGGTATATTCATAAGTATGAGTCACAGTAACAAGGCCTGATAAGGTACTCATGTACAATATATGATGAAAATCCACAATGGAGAAAACCACCTATAAAAATAGAAATAAGAAGAAGAAGGAGGAAGATGTGCATGGAGGATGAAGGAAGATTCTCAAAACCCTTAAGGAAAAATTCCATCAAGAAGCCTACAAAGGATCCATAGGAAGTCTCAAAAAAGTAGATTAGCCTCTTCACCGAACTAATTGAAACCATACTCCCAGACTAGTGGTAGTGACATAGATCAAGGTTGTGAACCATAAAAAAAAGGTCATTTAAGAAAAATACCTTGGAACCAAAGTGTCTCACAAAAAGAAGAGTGTGGAAAGAACCACAAGGATTACAAGGGATGTCCAAATCAACTCCACAAGCATAAGTAGTGGTTTCCACCTATATGAACACAATGGGCTGATAAAGGTCCCAAACTTGAGGACAAACAACAAAAACAAGGGAATAAAAATGAAGCACCAAGGTAGTTGTCAAATGTGTCCTTATGGTGATTTCCTCATCCTACCGGAATGCATGGGTAACCAACCGTTGCAACCGCTAGGTGATATAGAGGAGATGACTAGATACTAGGATCACTTAGAACTACAATGGGAGTGTTGGGTTCAACCGAGAGTGCACTCCATGATACAATAAATTCGAGGTCAAAAACATAGGTTAAATTGCCTCAAAATTGAAATTGGATACCACCAATTTGATCATCTCGGAAAAACCTTTTCGATGACTATAAATACCCCTATATATGGGTTCAATGTGACCTTCATCTTGCAGGAAAACAATAGTCTTCTTCTTCAAGGGAATATTCCAAAAAAAATTGGAACAAAAATTTGGTTTATAAAAAAAACTTTTCCTTAGAATATTTCTGAATCATTTAAAAAAAAACACATGGAAATGTGTTTTCCCCCTTGACCCTTTTTAAGTGGAAATCTCTCCCAGGAAAATGGTATTCCACTTATTAAGTGGAAAAAAACATTAAAAAATATGATGCCATTTTATCCATACAAGTGAAAACACATCCTTTTTTTTTTTAAATAAACCCCAAGTGAAGAAAAAATAAAAAAACTTCCCCCTTAAAAAAAAAGGTTCTTTAAGTGAAGATTTTTCTTATCGAATGGGCCTTGCCCACCTGAAATGTTGGTGGGCACCACAATATATAAAAAGGAAACATGAAAAGTTTTCTGAACCCTCACTTTGGAAAGCTTTGAATCCTCTGCTTTGCTGTAGGCCACCACCATCAGCTCAACATGAGCCCATGATGGTGATATTCTACACAAATTACCCTCTTGATCCATCGTCGAAACCCCCAATGAATTTTGAATTGCAATATTTTCTTGAAGCTTGCATCCTCTCTCCAAAGGCTAGAAAATTTGCCTAAATGTTTGCATCGTGCCTGATACTTTTGAAATGCCAATGATTTGATATGGTGCTCCAGGGATATCTAGTTCACTACTATCTTAAGAATGACCATGTAGAAACTAAAAGCACTCCCTCGCTCTCTAACGAAAACATCTATGCCATTGATCTCCATTGCAACAGTCCTCCTCACAACACCCATTTGTCACTTTCACAATGTTCACATGTCTTCTCTAAACTTTGTGACATCCATGGTAGTTTCCCATATCTGCATGTACTTTCTTGCACACCAAGGACTATTTATCTGGTGCTCATCATAGTTATAGGATGCATCACCAAGTTGGTGCTTCCATTGATCTCTCCAAATCACATAGAAAAAATAATCAATCGTAGTCAGAATAGTGGTTTCCTGACTTGCAAAGGCCGCTATCACTAGATTAATTACAAATACCGCTATCAAAGGACACAACAAGTATGAAGTATTAAAAAAATAATGTGATGTTTCCTCTAGCTAAGAATTTTATGAGTCGAAAAACCAATCCCAAAACTGCACAGATCTCCTTAACTGCTTCTGACAAAAAATGGTCACTACAGACATTTAGATCTCATTGGGTTGCACCACTATTCATGATTTATCTTTGAGTCTAAAATTAAGTGGAGGTTTGTCACAGGAATGAACGAAGACTTCCGCCTTCATCTTTGTACCACAAAGATTTTTCTCTCCACATGTGTTCAAGGTTACGATTAAAAGCTCATCACAAATCCACTGCAAGCACATCTCAGGCATTGACAACTAGAAAAATATAACCAAACAACACCATGGTAGGCATATCCCACAACTACAACGATCCTACTCCACGTCATCCTTGCAATTTGGACCTTGTCGGTGCTCATCAAGGGAAAACAACTGATAATTTTTGAAGTGGTATATTCTATAATCATTGCTCGAAATTTGCATCATAAATGCAACAAGGGCATCATAGAGTGCATAAGGAGGATGTATTTGCTACTGTACATGTGCTTTGATATGCCAAAAATGAGAAGCCATGGATGATCTTGCTCTCATTCATAAAAAATTGAACCCTCAGTGCGCTTACTTCTGAAATATTCTCCAAAATTGGGCAATCATTTTTGACAAAAAACTCCATGTTGCATTTTGACGCACACACAACCCTTGTTGTCACTATCACCATGAAGGAGTGTGCTAGTTGATGAAAATTCCTCTCCACCACATTTGATAGCCAAAAAAAACTACACGATCTTCGTGATCTCCATGGGAAAGAATATGACACTATGACATGCAGGTAATGCATCTGATTCACTTCACTATTCCACCTGTAGCATTGGGTGATGATCTAAAAAAATTTCTCATAGTTTTCCATTGCCGTGTTTGCTCTTTGGAAAAAAAATTCATGTGTCCACCTCCACTGGATGCCACGTTGCTGGTGCCACCAGATCTAAAAACTGCAACATAAAAAACAAATTGAAGCCAAAAACTTCTCCAGTGTCAACTTCGCTTACATAGAACCATCCCTTCAATCTACAATCTCAACACTGTAGACTCTGTTTATGCAATATCAACTACACAAAAAACAAGATAAAAAATATGCGCTTGTCAGTTCACATTTCTCCAACTGAATTTCCTTTACAATTAGCTGCTACTATAACTACACAATATAAAAAAATGAATCGCAATCTGTAATTTAAAAAATCTCTCTGAAATATCGAGGATGATGTCAATGAGCTTGGATCGAGCAAAACATATGTCCTTAAAAGAGGAAGATAAATGACAACATTGTTCAAGTAGGAGTGGTGCCATAGCGATGCTCCCAGATGCTAGAGATTGAGAACAGTCACTGAAAAATGAACCAAAAAAGAAGCCATTGTTCCATAGAAGCCACCGATCACCACCGCTTGACGAAGAAATCCATTAGCTCCTATGCTATATCTTCAACTTTTCATGGTGTCACCATCTCAATACCATAGACTGGTCATATCTAGATTAGAGAATTATTTTAAGTAATTTTTTTGGTGGCCAACGTCCCCAACCACATGATCCTAAAAAACAATGAAAATAATGAAAGTATGAACCCTGATCAGTGCTCTTCCTAGTGGTATAACCAACAATTTTAACCCGAGAGCTTTATTTGAACTTCACGATCTTCAAATCGATCCACCTCCACCATCAAAAAAAAATTACAAGTGTAATTTTAAAAAACTAGTCACAACACTGGACTGAACATCATCTCAATCATGATAATAACATCCATAGGAAGCACAACTCCACCAGTATCGATGGAAAAAATTGTTATTGATGAACTACAGTTGCAGCAAATTTCTATACACCATCGTGGAAGAAAATATTGTCACTCAGGTGATGTTTTCGTAGTCTGAGTTCCACCATTTCCCATGCATTGTTTGCTGCCACCAACACCAATGTTTACCAGGAAAAAATCCATCAAGAGGCCCATCAAAAAATTTTCATCAATTTTCCAACCCTTTTAGCGATAGCAATACGTGCACATTTCGATGCATCAAAGGTATGCTCAAAGGGGTCACAACACACCATCCCTTCACACTCATTATGTGCAGTATCCATATAGATAGGCCAAAGAAGAGGTGTCCCATGAAGCTGTTGGAGTGTGCACCCATCCCGAAGGTGAAGGTAAAAGCAAAAAGAGGTAATAAAACAACCCTCACCGGATTTGTTGACGTGTAGGGAGGTATAGAAGGTGGACCACATGAAAAAACTCAGCAGTGGTTCTAGATACAAAGATAAAATAAAAAAGTGATGGTCCACCAGATTTCCACCATTGCAGATCTGCTCTCTATTGCACAATACAGATGAATAAATCTCTCCACCATAGCAGATCTGCACACTATGGCACAATACAAATTAACAAATATCTTCTAACAAATTCAAACTCAAAAAATTTCCCATAAAAAATGGCAGCAATGATTTTTTTTTCTTAAACTTCTAGTTTTTGATCCATCAAAGATGGAGAGCATACTCCCTTAGTTTTTTGAAAACAAAATGCCAAAGGGAAAAAAAATGAGGGGGGATTTCCATGAGGGAAATATCCCTATGAGAAAAATCTCCTCAGGCTCACAGGGTAGGGAAAGGTTGCTCTGATATCATGTTGAAAAAGTAAAATACTTGATATTATTCACTTGAAAAGTACCTTGCTTAAATAACAAGTGCTTACAATCTGATCCATTGGATCATAACTAACTGAGCTAATCTCAGCCACACAAATTATCCTAGTAAAAACTTAGGATATAATTTATTATTCTAATAGTTATTTTATCTTCTTTGGTACTTAGTGATTTGGATATCTATCATCCTTGATAAATCAATTGATACCATTCAACGAGTTCATTAACCAATTCCATTTCTTAAGCCTTTTTTAGGTTGTAAATTCCACCATATGTGGCTCGAAACCTTCCTTAAAAATATTAATAATATTTTGTGCCTACTACACCTTCATGTCCATTTTTCTTCAAAAATTCTTGAACCTAGCTTGGGCTTCCCTAATGATCTACAATCTAAAAGTCAAGAATTTTAGGATTGGCTACAACAACTTGGTGATTTCGAACATCTTATTCTAGCTATTCTTCTTGATTTGTATCAAGGCTTATTTGGAGAAGCAAGAAGCTTGTACCCTCTTATTTTATTCAACAAGCTCCTATTTTAGACTTCTTTATTCTTCCTCCAGGGCCTAAATTTTCTTATCTCTTTCCCACAGTTGTGCTTCAATGGGAGCATTATCAAGGCTTTGTTGTAACCTCTTAACCTGTATTTGTAGGGCCTTATTTTCAGCATACTCCTCCAAATATTTGGCCAAGCATTATATCAACCACTTCTCCCTATGATATTTTATTTCCATCT
The DNA here is from genome assembly GCA_028583015.1 of Wollemia nobilis. NCBI lineage: Eukaryota > Viridiplantae > Streptophyta > Pinopsida > Araucariales > Araucariaceae > Wollemia > Wollemia nobilis. The sequence continues at coordinate 9,310,925 of JAQPPZ010000672.1, read as the reverse complement.
AGATTGCTTTCACATACATTAGTTCAACTGATGAGTGAGAATGTTTTTGCTACATCATCTAATGGAATTTTAGCAATGTCTACCTCTTGCATCATCCTTACATAGTATTTTGTTGTTAATTCAAGGGTAGTCTTGTCAATAGTGTGGGTAATTATGGTCACTATATATTTTCCTTTTATTGGGTTCACATTACTTACTATTCTTGGTGGTGCTCTCTTTTTCTACTTCCTAGGTGTATTCTCACTCATCCATTTTTGCTCGTCAGCTTGAGCCTATTGGAACTAGATTAGGATGTTTGGATTTGGATGACTAGAAAGGGGTGTGGGAGCGAGGTAATATTAGAGGAGGGTAAATGAATAAAGGAATGGATTCTAGATTATAGTAGTAGAAACCTCAAAAGTTAGAGGTTTTGAGCTTCTGAAGACTTGCTCATCTTGTGAAAGTGTGGTAGAGGTGATGCTCTTTATGGGTGATTAGGGATGAAATCATTTCAATGGAGGTGGAGGTTTCTCAGGAGGAAAGGAAGGTAAAAGATGTGGAATAGAAGAATAAGAATTAAATTCATGAGAAGATGTACCTTTACCTTCTACTTTTATCTACTTAGATTCCAAAACTATGTCAGAGGTTGTTGTAGTTGGATGTTGAATCTTGGCTTTTTTTTACCCCTCAACTATATGGTGTACTGGAGAGCCTTTTATTTTTCCTTTATTTTTAGCTTTTGTCTATTATTTAAGGACCTCATGCACAAATACCTATTCTATGAGTGATGGGATTTCCCTAGCTTCTTATATGTTGTATCGGGTATAAGAATTGCTAGCTCCATGTCCAATGTGTTTATTCCTTTGTTCTAGTTGGATGGGTCTAGTAATACTAGATAAAGTTTTGCCCAAACCTCCTTATTTACAAGTAATATTTTGCATGACCTTTAATTCTATTGTATATCTTGATTGAAGCTCCCATGGTGAGGGAGATCTACTTTCTAACTGCATAATTGGAACTTCCTCCACTTGTTGTTATTCACTTGGACTTATTTCTCCTAGACTCTCATCCTCCTATTCATTAGTTTGTACTTCTTCCAAAGCTTTATGTTCTTCTACATTACCCTATTTAGAGGCTTGAGCACCTTTATCTTGAGAATAAACTTCCTCCTTAAAGTACTCTTTAGAGTTTTGCTTTTGGGGTTCATCATCCCCACCTTTCTATTTTCAATAATTGTTATCATAGAGAGCTAAATTTTTTGATCTAGGTTAATAGTATCAAAACCCTTCTTCTTGATACCATTTGTGTACTTAAAAATCCACCATTTGTGGATTTTCTCTTTTGACCACATTTGCCTACTTTGCATTATTTATTTTCTTTGCTTATTCAAGACTTGGTCCTTGTTCTTAGTTGGATCATATGGATTTACAACAACATAAAAATTGCTCCAAGGAGGTATTTTTTGTACTTTGCACACACACACACACACACACACACACACACACACACACACACACACACACACACACACACACACACACACACACACACACACACACACATCGGTATCCTCTACTTTTATATTGTTTTGAAATACCTTTATTTTTGGTCTTTGGACATGCTCAAAAGTAGTAGGCTTGTTGTTTATGTCTTTTAGTTTAGCATTGACTTTTGGATCATACCTCCATATACCCTAAATCACCTTCACCTTAAGGCCCTTACGTTTTGTGTTCAAGACTTCATGTTTCTTTTGGACCCTCAGAGTAATGGGCCTATAGTTTAGAGGTGGATCATGTGTGAAACCCTTGTTTATCCTTGATCCAAGACTTACATTAGCATAGTCCATTTCCCATATCCATTTTCCATTAAAATTCCATTCCAAAGACCCAATCTGTTACATAATATGGAAGCAAAAAGGGCTCCCTATCAAAGCCATATATCCTTATTAGTATATAATTTTTTATATAGTACCAATCTATGTTTTCTTGCCCACATGTTTGGAGGTGAACTATTACCCCTTTTGTTAGTTGGGAAATTTCTCCATAGATACATGCCAGAGTAGGGCTTAGAAAATATCTATTAAATACCATATAGGACATTAAATTTTTTAGAGGTGATGTCTCATTCGTCACTAAAAGAACCTTTCCTTTGGGGTTTGCAAGCTTATTTTCAAGTCTAGAAAAATATTTTCATTATGATACATAAAATTCAGGTCAATTATGAAGGATACATAAATATCTCATATTCATTCCTCTTAAATTATACCAGTTGGTCATGCATGGTTGAACTAAGGTACTAGGACCAATCAAAGTAAAATGGGAATTTGGGATAGGTTAGGGTGTATACCATAGCTATTTGGAAATATTATACATTTTCATTGCTCTTTAGACCAAATATGATTGCTAGCATGCCAAGCATATCTTGCAAGAATTTAAATTCTATAATTTTAATTGGGCCCTTAGGAAGTTTAGAGATGCACTAGTGCAATTGGTCATTGAGATAAGGAAATAGCTTCTTTTCATAAAAATCATTTTAATTATATTTATTGAGGGATCTAAGGTATTTTACAAGGTTATTACAAGTACCTAACACAAATATTGCTACTAAATTATCAGGTGTGATAGAAAATAGTACCTAGAATTTAAAATAATAGATCAGTCTATTTCTGGCATCATAGTTTCTATTGTCACTTTTACTTGCTTTAGGTAGGGATGCACATGCCTGGTCATGTGTAATGTCAATAATAAATACCATTTGGATATGAATGGATGCTCCCTTCAATGCCTAATATATTTCTATTATGATGATATCCTAAAAACTCTCATCTTAATAATGAGCTCTAGGTCATGCACATAAGCCATTTAGTCCTAGAATTTGATTTTTCAATCAACCATGGTTACTTAGCTCAATTTTAAGAAATATACTATGGGAATACTCTTAGACTTCATAAAATAAAATGACTTTCATGAAATTTCTCTTTTCTCTTGAATGCTCTATTTCTTGATTGCCCAATATGTAGCTAAAATCATAGGGATTTGCTTTTATAGATTAGGGCTAGTGGTTAACCTTATTAAGGATAAAAGGTGAGCATGTCTCATTATTATTACTCAATATTACTTTCCAAAGTTGTCAACATGTGTGTGTGCCTTTGACCATGTTCCAAATTTAACTATTGTTGCATTTCAGACCAATAGGTTATTTACAATAAAAATAATCGTGTTCCATGTACTACTTCTCAAAATAGTCACAATATGTACATTTATAATATAAATTAGTGCATTTTTTATATTATACAAAGCATTTCAAGCAGTGACCATTTATAGGTATTGGCAAATTTTAGCCATTTATTATAGTTACTTCAATGCATTACATTTGTGCCTTTAAATATTTTTCTAAGGCCTAGGCCCTATGGAATTGAAATTTTGGTGCTTTCATACCCTAGCCTTTTTTCATCCCACTTCATCATTAGGTTTCTACTCTAGAATTATTGCAATGTGACTATCATATCAGACCAGTGCTTAGAAGTGTAATCTTGTTGTTAGAGACTAACATAGGCTTTCTCTCTTATTCCTATAGAAACATTAATTCTACCATCCTCCCTTCTTGGAATTCTTTATTTTAAGTATCCAATGACTTTTGATCATATAATCCTGTAACACAAGAAGTCTCTATTCTAACCTCCATCATAGCATTAAAATATTCCAAAGAAAACTCAACTTCCATTTAAAATTTCTTGGTCACTTTTTTGAAGCAATCGAGATCATCTTTAACTAGGTGTAGACATGGAAAATTGACCCATTAAGATGAGTCATTTTCCTTAGATCCTTAGTTTTCCCCTTAGAAAAGTAGGGTCATCTTTGAGCCAAATTTTCCCCATCAAATCTTCTCCATTCATTTCAAAACCTATACCATTGGATCGGGCTCAGAAAGAGCTTTTTGATGGTATAATTTTTGTCTTATTCTGACTCCATTTGGTCCCCCAAAGTGCCAAAAAAATGCACATGGATCTAGCTATCATGAATTCGTGGTCATCCCATATGGGGCGCAAATTTGCAAATTTGGGTTTTTCTCTTAAAAATCCCTTTCTAGCATCGGCTCTTTGTGATGTCGGCCCTTAGCCGAAGTTTTGTTTTTTATTTTACTACCTTCCTCCAAACCTCTTATAAAAAGAGGATTGGATCCCCTCTTTCTAATCAATCATCCATCCATCCAATGAATCTTCTTGAGAATCCTAATCTTGACTTGCTCATTGTTCATGCTAATAAGTGCTCTTCTACTGTGGGATTTCTATTTCACTACCTTCTTCTTTGGTGTTAGTTGCTCTTGGTGGATAAGTTTTGGAGCCCTAAGGAGGAGTCTACTATCTTGGAGGTCTTCATCCTTTTGTCTACTTTTTTTGCTACCACCAGGTTGTTTTCGCTCATTTGCATTCATATACTATTAAATTATACATATTTTATTTGTTTATTCACATTGTTCTACTCCTTTTTATTTCTATTGCAAAATCATACCTCATAATTATAGGGAATGATTTTACCTATGATAGAATTGGGGTCAATAGAAGAATTGCAATTGCCCCATACATGTCATGATTTTGCCTATGATAGGCTTGGAATCACATAAATTTGTCGTACAGGGTGTGAATTTACCTATGATAGGCTTGGGGGTAGAAGTTTACCCCCAAACCCTAGATATATATTTCATGTTACATCTAGAGCATAATTATACAATTTGCACTTTGTTCATCATACTATTCTATTGCATTGTATTCTGTTTGTTCATCTTCCAAAAAGGTCAACTTTCACTTTTGCATTCTAAAGATCAGCTAAAAGGACCTAGGGGGCTTGACTATTGCGCCTCCAAGTACAGTCATACAATAGCCTAAGTAGGCCCTCCTAACGTTGATCATATTTTTTGAGGGTTTTGTGAAGTTATTTTACAGGATAGAAGTTGTGGGATATTGTTGGATGCAAGATAAATCTTGGAATAACCACTGAATTAGATAAGTGCCCTAATAGATCTTTAGGCTATTTGGTGTTTGATTTCTATTAATTTTTTATTCAAAAACCTAGATCACAAGTAAAGAAAAGCATTTGATCAAATTTCTAGGCATTTGAAATAATAAAAGCATATAGTGTGCATCTAGGGTTTTAACCTTGTTTGTGCATTTCCCTTGGACCCTTGCTCAAAGGCTTTGTTTTGCAATCCTAGGGTTAGTGATCATTCAAGCAAAGAATCATTCTAGGGATAGCTCTTGTCTTCCTACATATTGTATCTTGCATTGTTCTTTCCCTTTTTATAGTGTAGTTTTAGAAAGGCTAAACATAGGTGCATGCTTAATTGACACATTCAAACACATTCCACCCTGGACTTGGAGCGAGTCCTAAAACTATTCTTGGTGAACCCTTCCTCTTTTCCCATCGAGTGTAGAGTTATAACATACCCCTACGATCACCTCGAATCCCAATGGATCCAATCGAGAATCGTATGCAATAGGGAAGTTTCCCCCCTCCACATATTTGGTGAACCCGACTTGAACGCATGACTTAGTGGCCAAAATAGGAAGCCTTATCTTCCTTTGCTTTTATTTTAAAAACTTTAAACAAGACCACTAATTCTATTTTTTTAGAATTAGAAGAACATTAATAAACATCTTAAAAAATCTTCTTTTGTTAGTTTTTTTCCTCCTTTTTCTCTTCTATCCTTTTGCTTCTCTCCTAATGGCTCCCTACCTTAGGGGTGAGCGAAGGCATCTAGAGTCTGATGATATTCCTCAAGAAGATGATCAAATTGATAGAGAAAATCCTAATAATGAAGAAGAGGAGGAAAATGAGGAGATTGAGAATAAACTATTGATCCCACTTGAAGGGACCCAATGGAGCACTACATCTTTAAATCATTTGAACATGTTTGGGGTTTTACGAAACACTATAAGACAGACTTGCTTGAAGCTATGGAGTGGGAAGCTCAACTAGAAAGAGGTGAGATTCCTCCTCCTCCAACCATTTCTCCTAGGCATGTTCATAATAACCCTTGATTTAAATCTTTATATTATGGTAATATTATTCATAACCCAACATATGATACTACCATGACCACCAATGTTGGAAGGAGTTCTACAAGTTCCTCCAACCAAGTAGTGCATCTCAAATTATTTTCAATTTCCTCCTCATTCTACTAATCTCAATATTCTTGCTTCTGTTCCACCAACTTTTAGTTATCCTCTCCAGCAAGATACCACATATCATAACCAAGTACCCTTTCAACAACCTACCTATACCCCTCCCTTAGGGGATCTAGGGGCATTGCACAACAACAATCCCAAGGTGCAAAGTTTAACTAATATGGTGAAACAATTGGTTTTAAGAGTGGATATGATTCAACCCCTTAGTTTCACCTACAACTATAGAGAAATGTGCAATCAAGCCTTTAGACCCTATCGTAGCCGCTAGGCCCTATCCTAAGCATTTTTCCATACTGGTTTTACCTATATATAAGGGAATAGAAGATCCAATTGAGCATTTGAGAATGTTTAGAACAACTTGCCATGATATCATATATGATGACATGTTGTTTCTAAAGATGTTTCCTAAGAGTCTTTGTGGTATGGCATTAGAGTGGTATTATCGGTTGCCCAACCATTCTTTGAGGAATTTTGAAGAAACAACTAAATTATTTGTGCAACAGTTTGGTGCTTATGTTGAAAATAATGTGACCATGAAAGATGTTTACATGTTAAAACAAGGTAAAGAGGAAAGTTTTTCAAAATTTCTATCTCTCTAGAGGAGTCTAGTTGGACGCTTGAGATATACCTTACCTCCTCGAGACATGCTTGAGATATTTATTGGAAATTTGCAAGAGCAATTGTCTTATGCATTGGAAACTACAACTATCACATATTTTGATCAAGCAATTGACCTAGAAAGAAAGGTAGAGCAAGCTCTTATCAAAAGAGGACAACTTAAAGTGAAATAATATAGGACCACTAAAAATTAGTATAAGAACAAGCATGTGGTTGGTGATGGGGTAACATATAGTAGGCCTGTTAATAGTATTGTTAACAACCTACAAAATATGGTGCTTAGTCAACCCCCAAAACCTCCACAATGGAATTTCACAAGGCTCAACATACCTATGATAGTGGTCCTAAAGAAGCTTTTGGAAGCTAATATGATTGAGTTACCTCCCATAAGGCAACTTGATATCACAACTAATTGGTATAAGGTTGGTCAACACTATATCATAGAGTGAAGGGGCACTTGATGAATTCTTGTAAGAGGTTGAAACATGTGGTTCAAGACCTGATTGATGCAGATTCACCTTGTTATAGAAGGTTCTCATCCACCAAAAAATCAACCTCCTACTCAACAAATGCCCATAACTAATCAAGATATAGAAATCTTCCAAGATTCCCTACCTAAGCATGGGTAGCAGGCAACTAATCAAGTGTCATATCAAAATGTGCCACCTCCTTATGATAATATGGTTGGTATGATAGCAACAACTACAAGGCAACAAGCATAAAATCACTAGACCTAACGCTCTCAGTAGGAGATGAGTTCTTTAGCCAAGATTTCTCTCTTAGAACTTTTACAAACTTCTCCTATTCATGGGGAAGCCTTGTTGAAACTTCTAAGACAACAATATGTCCCTGCAAATATTTTCCCTAGTGCTATGGCTAATGTTGTAAGCTCTCTTGGGATACATCATATCACATTCTCGGATGATGATATTTCTTCCTCAAAATTACAGAGGGATTCTTCCCTCTACATCACTGCATTTATTGGGGAAAATTTTATCAAGAGGGTTTTGATTGATAATGGTTCTTCCCTCAATTTATGCACTTATCAAATTTTCCAAAAGTTTGGATTAAAAGAGGAAGATTTAACTAAATCCGATGACATCATCAAAACCTTCAACAATGAGTCCCAAGAAGCTTGCGACATTATTTCCCTCTCCCTTAAGGTTGGACCCAAGATCTTAGATACTTTGTTCTATGTGGTATCTTGCCTTGCATATTTTAATCTGCTCCTTGAACGGCCCTGGATCCATGCGATGTAGGTTGTACCTTCTACCTTTCACCAATGTTTAAAGTTTGAATTTAAGAATCAATTTGTCACCATTTTGGGCGATCCTCACCCATTTGAATATTGTTCACTAGTTGAACAAGCTCAATCTGATTTTCACCCATCAGATCCCTCGTCTCACACAACTGAGCAATTTGAAAATCTAAACATGAGAGAGGAATCATTAATTAATATTTCATCACAGGATCAAGTCAATCCTTTATCTTCAAGAGCCTCTTCTGAGGACATCTCATCAAGGTTTGGAGTGGAGTAATGAGGATGAGGGACTACCTTCTCCCTCTTTATTTTACAATGTGGTAACTTTTGTGCACCCTAAGTTGGTGCTCCCTTGGATGGTAAATAACTTAAAGAACCAATGCACATAATGCTTCTCAAAAGATATCATGCATGATCCATCATCTGCATTGCACATTGTATATAGTTTCATATCATATATTGTTTTCCTAATCATTATGCATGGTTGCATATCATATTTTGCATGATTTCCTAAAATTCTATTCCATTTGCATTTTTGCTTGTCATAAAATACACTTCTGCTTATTCATATTTGCATGATTGCTTGTTCATATAGATTTTTGGGGAATTCACGATAATGGCAAGTGATGACACCTAGTTAGGTCATAGCTCACATGTATTGCACTCTCACTAGGGCTTTTGATGCCTAACAAATCCCCAACCTAGGGTCCACCTTCGTGCATTTCCATCATTTCATCCACCCATCTCATCTCTTCCTTATTCCTTGACCTTGAAAATTTTCATTACTTATATCTCTCCAAGTCAAGGGATATGGTCCTCATTTTGCTCCATTGACTATGTCCATACACTATTGCACACACCACACCCCTATCGGGTAGTACTCACTTTTTTCATCACATTTTTGCACACAACACACCCCATAGTGGATAGCTTCATGGTCACAAGTGAGGGGTAGCCTCCATTCAACCATTTACGAGCATACATCCCAATGGGTACATCTCTTTTTCTCTGACTATCTTAGCGAGAACTACACCCATAGCAAGTTTAGATCCACCTTGTCCATCTTTGCAAACTTACAAAATATCATAGGATAGCTTCATGGCCACAAGAGAGGGGTAGCCTCCATCTTGATCATTTGTGAGCATACATTCTCATAGGGCTTTTCATTTTATTTTGGCCTTTTGGAGCTTTGTTTTCATTCTCCCCTGCCTTTTCTTTTGGTTTTCACTTTTTGCATTGCACTTAGTTAGATTCATACCATTCCATATCATTCATTTAGGATTCATTCATTGCATCCATTATGTTTGTGTTCACCATGCATACAAAAAAGAAGAAGCAAAGATAAAATGATAGAGCTTAAGAGCCTTCATTTATTTTCTTGTTCATCCTTTTATCTTCTTTGTTTGTTGTTCTCTCTTCTTCTGGGTCCATCCTTTTCAATTTTTTGTAGGAATTTTATATTCCTCTTAAAACTCAAGGGGGAACCCCTAGCCTTAGAGGCATTAATGGTAGTAATGCCTCATTTTACATGTAAATTTGTGGTGTTCAGGCTAACACCCCTTTTTGCACTACCCCTTCATCCAAACCCAACCACCCCCTTTTGTGTTTGTCATTTTTTGCCCATAGGTGTCTACATATTTATTTGACATATTTATTAGCCCATAAATGCATCAAAGAGGGGGTAAAATGTAGATATGGAAAATTGACCCATTAAGATGAGTCATTTTCCTTAGATCCTTAGTTTTCCTCTTAGAAAAGTAGGGTCATATTTGAGCCAACTTTCCCCCCATTAAATATTATCCATTCCTTTCAAAACCTATACCATTGGATCGGTCTCAGAAAGAGCTTTTCGAAGGTATAATTTTGTCCCATTTTGACTCCGTTTGGTCCCCCAAAGTGCCAAAAAAATGCACATGGGTCTAGCTATCATGAATTCACGATTGTCCAATATGGGGTGCAAATTTACCATCTTGGGTTTTTTTCTCTTAAAAATCCCAAGTTGTTGGTTGACATATATGGCATTAGCTCTTAGCCAAGTTTTTTTTTTCCCACCTAAATCCTCCAAACCTCTTATAAAAAGAGGATTGGATCCCCTATTTTTCATCAAGCTATCCATAATCCATCCATATGAATCTTCTTGAGAATCCTAATCTTGACTTGCTCATTGTTCATGCTAATAAGTGCTCTTCTATTGTGGGATTGCTATTTCATTGCCTTCTTCTTTGGTGTTAGTTGCTCTTGGTGGATAAGTGTTGGAGCCCTAAGGAGGAGTCTACTATCTTGGAGGTCTTCATCCTTTTGTCTACTTTTTTTGCTACCACCAGGTTGTTTTCGCTCATTTGCATTCATATATTGTTAAATTGTGCATCTTTTATTTGTTTATTCGCATTGTTCTGCTTATTTTTATTTTTGTTGTGAAATCATGCCCCATAATTACAGGGCATGGTTTCATCAATAGAAAAATTGTGGCTACCACGTACAGGGTGCGATTTTTCATGTGATAGGCTTGGGATCAATAGTGAAATCATGGCTACCCCATATAGGGTACGATTTTGCTTGTGATAGACTTGGGGTTAATAGTGAAATCACGACTACCTCGTACAGGGTACAATTTCACTTGTGATAGGCTTAGGGGAAGAATTTCACCCCCAAATCCTAGATCTATATTTCATGTTACATCTAGAGCATAATTGTATAATCTGCACTTTGTTCATCATATTGTTCTACTACATTGTATTCTGTTTGTTCATCTTCTAAAAAGTTCAACTTTCACTTTTGCATTCTAAAGGTTAACTAAAAGGACCTAAGGGTTTGACTATTGTACCTCAAAGTATAGTCATACAATGGCCTAAGTAGGCCTCCCAATGTTGATCATATTTATTGAGGGTTTTGTGAAGTTATTTTGTAGGATTGAAGTTGTGGGACATTGTTGGATGCAAGATAAAGCTTGGAACAACCATTGAATTAGATAAGTGTCCTAATAGATCTTTAGGCTATTTGGTGTTTTATTTCTATTCATTTTTTATTCAAAAACCTAGATCACAAGTAAAGAAAAGCATTTGATAAAATTTCTAGGCATTTGAAAGAATAAAAGCATATAGTGTGCATCTAGGGTTTTAACCTTGTTTGTGCATTTCCCTTAGACCCTTGCTCAAAGGCTTTGTTTTTAAATCCTAGGGTTAGTGATAATTCAAGAAAAGAATCATTCTAGGGATAGCTCTTATCTTCCTACATTTTGTATCTTGCATTGTTCTTTCCCTTTTATAGTGTAGTTTTAGAAAGACCAAACATAGGTGCATGCTTAATTGACACATTCAAACACATTCCACCCTAGACTTGGAGCAAGTCCTAAAACCATTCTTGGTGAACCCTTCCCCTTTGCCCATCAAGTGTAGAGTTATAACATACCCCCATGGTAACCTTGGGTTCCAATGGATCTAACATATAATTATATGCGGTAGGGCAATTTTCTCCCTCTACACTAGGTTAATCCTTTCTTCCTCAATCTTCTCAATGTGGAAGGGAGATGGATTTTACATGTAGATCCTAACCTTTTTTCCCCTATGGGGATGACCATGTGAGAATAATATAATAACAAGTACCCCCCAACATGGTAGTGAAATATCTAAAAATACATAAACCAAAGTACTCCAAAAGGTCAACCACCACCACCTATTGAATGATTGTAATCCTCGACACCTTATGGAGCACCATTGTATGTCCTCAACCACTTTTACTATCTAGATAGAGTGCAATATATCTACAATATATATCTTTAGTGAGTATAATCCATTTCCATTGCCTCACATTCTACCTTTGGCATGATAGTAGGAGCCACACCTAAGTCAACCATGTAGTTATGCACTATCCACCCTTCCATGTGAAAGGATATTTAAAAACATGGTGGTTGGTTCTTTCTCATTCTAGGGATTTATTGGTCCTAAGACAATTTTAAGTCCAAAAGGTTTATCCCTCTAGAATTGACACATTTTAATACATACTTGAGCAATTAATTCTATCTAAGGATTAGCAATGTATCATGATTGCCTAGTAAGGAGTTTTCTTCAAATCTCTAACAATGTTATATCTAGTTATTTTTTATAGCATTTTGTCCTTTGAGTTAGGTTCCTCAAAATTTATTTGGTACTACTTAGTGGCTTCCATCCTTTTTATTTTGGTCATAGAGGGATACATTAATTTGCTTAGAGCTTTCTCCTTAGGATCTTCTTGAGTGGTCTTTACTTTTATTGGCTTCTACCGTGATTGATCTTTTGCTTGCTCCTTATGATATTGAGTAGGGACTTGTTGGCATTTTTGCCACATTGATTCTCATTGATGAATGCATTGATGTATTGTTGGGGATCTGACCTTTGATTGATGCAGCTTGGGCGAAAAAAGGAGAAAAAATGAGCAAAAAATGACTAAGTCTGAAAATTGCAGCGACGTGCTGACATGTTGCAGAATCGCGGTCAACGCGATCCAACGCAGGCAGGGTTGGGCGACCCGTCGCGATATCGCGACGTGTTCCGGAATCGCGGGTCGGCCGACGTCAAAAGCATTAAGTCGCAAACTTGCAGCGATTCGCTGACATGTCAGCGAATCGCGACCCTGACAGCTTCAGAGGAACAAAGTCAAAATTTGCAGCGCGTCGCTGACATGTCAGCGAATCGCGACCGAAAATGGCGATTGATGCGGATAGAAGGAACATGTAGCGAAATCGCTACGTGTTCCGTTTTCACGGGGCAGAGCGCAGGGAGGAGCAAGAGGGAGCCGGACATGTAGCGATATCACGACATGTTCCGGAATCGCGGGTCTTCAGCAGCGAAGCGTACGGCGTAAAATCATGTCGCGATTTCGCGACCCGTCGCGATTTCGCGACCTGTCGCGTTTTTGCGACCTGCGTAGTTTTCCCGCCAAGTGCAGTATGAACGGCCGAGAGGGTTTTTTCGATTTCCGATGATTTAATGCTGACCCGAATTAAATAATTTGCGGATTTCCAATGCGGTTAAGGTCAAAGAGTGCCCAGGCTACCAAAATTAAAGGGTTTATTGGTTCAAAGTTGCCGTTCGTGGATTAATTCAACGGTTTTTCATGCACATATTCAAAGAATCGAATTTAATGAAGGGCCGCAAGCGTTTCATGGAATTTAATTTTTATTTCTTCGAGACTACGATTAAGGGGATCATGTTCCTCGTTTCCTTCGCATGATTGTAGATCTCAAGAAGGTCGGTTTAAAATATTTAATGCTTGCAAAGAGGACGGACCTCTATAAAAACCAATGTAATTCGCATTTCAAAGGGTTGGAAGTTTTGCTAAAAGCTGGAAGTGCATTTGCAAGAATAAATTATTGGCTTCGGATTTTTCAAGCGATTGTTTGGGTGATTGTCTTTTATGTTCGTTGCATTTCTAATCGAATTTATATTCCTTGAGTGCTGTTACATTCAAATTCTGCATATTGGATTTGAATCTTGCTTGTAAGGATATGATTCCTGGAGTGTAATCTTGGAGAGATTTTCTGCATACAATTGTGTGGGAGTTGAGTCATTATATTCTGTTGCTTGCTGTTGCCGCACTTTAAATTTTTTGTTGTTGTTCTTCCGATCCCATAACTCCGGCCTGTGGCCATATTTCATTTCTTTCTGCAACTTTTAATTTCTTTCCAGCAACCCTTATCTTCAAACAAAAATTTAGATTAGTAAAGGGAACCAACCCACTCTGGAGATTGGTCTAGGAGCCATTTCTTGCTTCCGACCTTTCAATGTTGGCCGGGTCTAGGGTGCAATTATAAAATCCTTTCCGTGGTAGATTTTGGACCAACAATTTTTGGCACGCCCGGTGGGACGGACTTCTTCTGTCTCACAAAAATCCACATTTGTTTTAACACCCGGAGGTCTCAAGATTTGATGAGCTGTCTTGGCCTCATAGCGGAGATTTGTAAGTTCATCTGGCGACTTTGCTGAGTTGAAGATCCAGATTTTTGATCGTGGACGCCTGCCTGTTATTTGGTGACTGTGCTGAACTCAGAAATACTTCATGATCACAAGATCACAGTCAAAGAAATTTGGCGATCTTGTTCAGATTTTTGAACTTGATAGTTCGAGAAGTGGTGAGCATTCTAGATTAGTTTCCTCGTCTCTTCCATCTTCTGCTGTACAAATACCCAGTATTGTTGCTAGTGTTGCACCCCTACAAGTTCCACCAATGGCACAATTTCCTCCACCCAGAAAATTCTTGGCATGGAACAGCACTGGAGCCTTGAATCTGCAGGCTCAGAATCCAGTACCACAGGCTGCACTGAAGGCTTTGCCCACTTACGATGGTACTGGCAAAACAGCCTATGAGCACATAAATGATGTGGCTTCTCTGGCTGCTATTCATGACATTACTGATGAAGATGTAATGATCAAATTGTTAGTGTGTTCATTGAGAGGTAAACTGTTGTTTTGGTACAGAACTCTGCCTCCCGGCACCATAACATCATGGGATCAATTGGGTGATTTGCTGGTGAAACATTTTCATGAACAGGTTGACCCTTTCTCATTGTTAAATCGGTTCTTGTCATACGAGAGACATCCACAAGAAGAGATACCTGATTTTAATGTCCGGTTTACCGAGAACTTGGCAAAGGATTCCCGATGGTATTCGGCCTGTCGATGAATTAGCTGCGATGTACTACCTCAGAGCGTTTCACTCAGATATCGGATGGGCGGTTCGGCGAGTCTAATGTGGTGACGTTTCCAGAAATCTTTGAACAAGCAATTAAAGCAGAAGCTGATCTGGTTGCTGTAGGAAGACTGCCTCCAAAGGTAACTATGCCTCTTATTCCAGATTTGCCTCAATATTTATATGGTTCACAACCACACCCCATGCCAGCTATGTATCCTACACCATCATGGAGTTCTAAAGCACCTCAGGTTGCAACTGTCCCAGCTCCTCAATTGCCTGCTTTAACTCCTTTACCGCTCCCTGCACCCAGCATTCAACCATCTCCCGTTTCCACTGCATTTCCAGCTTTGCCAGCACCACCAGCTCCTTTGCCCTTACCAGCACTTCCTGCACCTGCAAACCCTGATCCATATACAGCATTATTGCAAGAGGTTAAGTCTGCAAATTCTGCCATTAGAGCCATGGGAAACAAGATCACACTCATTGAGAGGAAGCAGGATGAGAGAGATTTCCAGCCAAGGAGATTTCAACCTCCTCAAGTTACTAGAGATCAAGTCTGCCTCCACAAGCAAAGCACACGAAAGGGGCTTAAGCTGTTCTAGCAAATGAAGATGCAGCCCATGTAGATGGAGTATATTGGTGCTCGACTTGTAATGATCCTCACGGAGAGGATACATGTATGGTCCACTTAAATTATGTGCAGACCTTGGCGGCCAGCACCTCAGGTGACCATGTTAATATGATCTCAGAAGCTGGTTATAATTTGATGACTGCAGTGGAAGATCAAGTTTCAGTTCTAACAAGGACTGGAAAGAAGCCTATGAATGTTGATCCTGTTGACTTAGAGCCGTTAAGAGTACCGGCTGAAGTGAAAAGGCCAGTGAAAGCTCCTGTGCTAGCTCCAAAGCCTTTGCCCAAAGATCCAACTTTTAACGAGTTCAAGAAAAGGCAGCAGTTGCACCGAGTTAGGTCGGAAGCGAGAGGAGCGAGGCACGTGAAAAATTGAAGTATCCATCAACGACCAAGAGGTTAAGAGTGGAAGCTACACAACAGTACAGGACCAGATTTGAGCAACCTGTTGAGACAAAAAATTCTGCTGCAGTTTCATACAACATTGTTGATGATCTTAAAAAGACCCCTGCTAAGGTGAGCCTTTATGATGCTTTGCAATTGCCAGGCCAGGTAGACTTATTACAGGAATCATTAAAATCTGTCAAGGATAATGAAAAAGGTCCTACCCAGACAGTATATGCACAAACTTTAACCACCTCTGCTACTGGAAAAAATAGGCCACCTCCATTTTATTTGTCATTGCACATAGAGGGTTGGATTGTCCATAATTGTATGATCGACTCTGGTGTTGCCACAACTGTAATGCCCAAGGGAGTCTGTGAAGCAATGGGAATGGAGTACACACGGAGTAGT
This sequence comes from Wollemia nobilis, assembly GCA_028583015.1. Lineage (NCBI taxonomy): Eukaryota > Viridiplantae > Streptophyta > Pinopsida > Araucariales > Araucariaceae > Wollemia > Wollemia nobilis. The sequence goes on along the minus strand of JAQPPZ010000672.1, from coordinate 9,294,792 downwards.
CCTGGAGTTCTACAATTGGATGGTACGCCTGTAAAAATAGTGGGTGTGATTAAGGATGTTCCAATTACTCTGCATACAATGCCCCAAGTTACTGTTATCCAAGAAATTGTTGTGGTTGATTTAGAGCCCTACTTTAGTATGTGTTTATCTAGGGAGTTTACCGCCAAGTTAGGGGGTTATTTGGCACTTGATTATTCCCATTTAGAAATTTCTGTCAAGGGTAGGCGTCTCGGGATTCAAAATGAAAAGCCTTCTTCTTTTCACATTGAAAAGTTGGAAGAAACAGAAAAGGAAGTGCAGTCTGTTTACATGCTTACTAACGAGTCTGAAGACTCTGTTTTTCTGAATGAAGTTTTAGATAGTATTCAGTTGGATGATCAGTTTTCTATGCTTAATTTTAATGCCATGCTTGGAAACTGAAATCGGCTGTTATGTCATCCAAAAGCCTGAGAGTGACATGAAGCAGGAATTGCCTAATCAAGCTGATCAGAATGTTGTCACAGATCATTTATGGCGGCTATATTTTGATGGGGTTAAATCTGAAGATGAGGCAGGAGCAACATTATGCAAGTCTTTTGGGCAAGTCGTTGAAGATAATGAGCAGATAGTCAACTTCTTGAATCATGAGGCGCCACTTGTCGAAGGGAGAACTACGGGAAGAAGCCGGCCCAATTTCAGGGACCGACTCAAGTATGACCAAATACAGGCGGGACATTGCGAATTTAAAGGATAACTCCTGAGATCGGGTTTGTGGTGGCGACATGCCAATCATGTCGTAAACTTATGTATATAATATAAAAAAAAAAAAAGAAAGTGAAGAAAAAGAAAAGAGTATGTATATATGTGTTGCCTTTTGTTGTCACCTTGGCTCTTGTTGCTTGTGGGCTGTAGGTGTTGGTTTCCCTTTTTGTCTCCTCCTTTCCCAGCAGTTGGTGGCTTTCTTCTTTTCCCTCCCCTTTTTCTTTCCTTTCCCTTCTTCATCTTCCTTCTTTTACTTCTTTTTCTTCTGCAGTCACAGAATAAGCCACAGCTGTTGTTTCTTCTCCCCTTTTCTATTTTTCCCGTTTCCTCTTATCCCTTTCTTCTCAGTTTGTCTTTGTTTTAAAAAAAGCATTTATTTTCCAGATTAGTTCATTTTCATTTCACGCTTCAAAACTTCCACTTCTGTTCCCTCCATTCGTTCATTCCATCTATTGCCGCTGGTAGTGTATCAACATGATGTTGTTATGTCCATCTCATCACTTGTTTACTTCCACATCACTCCATTGCAGTCACCGCTTGCGCAATCGCAGGAGCTCACTCCACCATCACATTCCATTTCTTCAGTTTATAACCGCTTCTATGCGAGTTCTTCCGATTCTAGTTTTCCGTGACGAGAAGAAGTTTGGCAGCGGTCCCCTGACATGTTTTGCAGCAGCTAGTTTACAGTTCCAATATGACTCTGTGCCCAATGGACTAAGGCCTGGATTCTTGCATACAGCGAGCTGTATACCCCGCGAGCCGCCAAGAATGTTGGCATTTTTGCCACATTGATTCTCATTGATGAATGCATTGATGTATTGTTGGGGATCTGACCTTTGATTGATGCAGCTTGGGCGAAAAAAGGAGAAAAAATGAGCAAAAAATGACTAAGTCTGAAAATTGCAGCGACGTGCTGACATGTTTCAGAATCGCGGTCAACGCAGTCAACGCAGGTAGGTTGGGCGACCCGTCGCGATATCGCGACGTGTTCCGAAATCGCGGGTCGGCCGACGTCAAAAGCATTAAGTCGCAAACTTGCAGCGATTCGCTGACATGTCAGCGAATCGCGACCTCGACGACTTCGGAGGAACAAAGTCAAAATTTGCGGCGCGTCGGCGACATGTCGGCGAATCGCGACCGAAAATGGCGATTGATGCGGATAGAAGGAACATGTAGCGAAATCGCTACATGTTCCGTTTTCGCGGGGCAGAGCGCGAGGAGGAGCAAGAGGGAGCCGGACATGTAGCGATATCGCGACATGTTCCGGAATCGCGGGTCTTCAGCAGCGAAGCGTACGACGTAAAATCATGTCGCGATTTCGTGACCCGTCGCGATTTCGTGACCTGTCGCGTTTTCGCGACCTGCGCAGTTTTCCCGCCAAGTGCAGTATGAACGGCCGAGAGGGTTTTTTCGATTTTCGATGATTTAATGCTGACCCGAATTAAATAATTTGCGGATTTCCAATGCGGTTAAGGTCAAAGAGTGCCCAGGCTACCAAAATTAAAGGGTTTATTAGTTCGAAGTTGCCGTTCGTGGATTAATTCAACGGTTTTTCATGCACATATTCAAAGAATCGAATTTAATGAAGGGCCGCAAGCGTTTCATGGAATTTAATTTTTATTTCTTCGAGACTGCGATTAAGGGGATCATGTTCCTCGTTTCCTTCGCATGATTGTAGATCTCAAGAAGGTCGGTTTAAAATATTTAATGTTGCAAAGAGGACGGACCTCTATAAAAACCAATGTAATTCGCATTTCAAAAGGTTGGAAGTTTTGCTAAAAACTGGAAGTGCATTTGCAAGAATAAATTATTGGCTTCGGATTTTTCAAGCAGTTGTTTGGGTGATTGTCTTTTCTGTTCGTTGCATTTCTAATCGAATTTATATTCCTTGAGTGCTGTTACATTCAAATTCTGCATATTGGATTTGAATCTTGCTTGTAAGGATATGATTCCTGGAGTGTAATCTTGGAGAGATTTTACTGCATACAGTTGTGTGGGAGTTGAGTCATTATATTCTGTTGCTTGCTGTTGCCGCACTTTAAGTTTTTTGCTGTTGTTCTTCCGATCCCATAACTCCGGCCTGTGGCCATATTTCATTTCTTTCTGCAACTTTTAATTTCTTTCCAGCAACCCTTATCTTCAAACAGAAATTTAGATTAGTAAAGGGAACCGACCCACTACGGAGATTGGTGTGGGAGCCATTTCTTGCTTCCAGCCTTTCAATGTTGGCCAGGTCTAGGGTGCAATTATAAAATCCTTTCCTGTGGCAGATTTTGGACCAACAGGACCTTAAAAGAGTCCAATTTCTATGGATACACCTGTAGAGGCTTTTTTTTGATATTGTAAAGACTTGAATGCACTCTTCTTTAGGCTCTTTGGCTAGTATGACCTAGTCCAGGTCCATCAATATGTTCATGATTCCTTTCTATGTATTTTCTGCTCTCTATGACTTCTATTTTTTTTTACTAATTAAGATTGGTGCTAATAGACCATGCATGTTTCTATAATATGGGGGTCATTATAGGCAAAGTGATAGTATCTTTCTTGAGAAGAGGATATGTATTATCCTTCTCTTACTCATTATATGTAGCATTTGTTCTTCTAGCCACTTTGTTGCTAGAGACCCCCTAGTTTTTTGTGACATAGAGGAACCTTCTAGGATGACAACCCTCATATATTTTCTCATTGTTCTACCTCTCTAACACAATGATTTAATAATTCATATTTTTAATGCTACCCTTAGCTCTAGTATTTTTGTGTTCTCTTTATATTCTATGATATGTAAGAGAGATAACGGAGTAGACGGCTAAGGCAAGGCTTTAAATGTTGAGATAGTATAAAGTTAAGGCATTGAGGTGTCCTAAGTTATTGTTTATTGTGTTGGCTATGGAAACTCTAGAAAATATGATATGGATTTAAAACTTGAGCTATGGAATTCATGAAGGAGGGTGCTTAAATAAGCACCAATATTCCCCAAATATCTTACAACTAAAACATGTGTACACACCCAATTTTGACACACCAACGAAGCAAAAAATATCAAACAAGTCATTTGATATCAAAAAATAGTCAATTGGCCAAAACCCAACAATTTGGGCATCATCTTCTACCTTTGAAAAATTTTCCACTTGGGGTGCAAATTTGCCACTGGCGAATTTGATCACCAATTGGAAAATTTGTAAAATTTCCAAAAGTCAAACCCTAACAATCAAACTAATTGTTGATCAAAAATACCAATTAGAGAGAAAAAATACCACTAGTGATTTTCCACCCTAATTAGTGAATTTGTAAAACTGTTAGAATCTCTTGGCACATGCTAGGGACATGTGGATTCCTTCATCCCACTACCTCCTCTAACCTCGCATGCTCCAGCAATGGACCATGTCTACAAATTTTGAAATTTCCCTAACCAATTCTCCCTCCCAATATCTCCTCCAAATCCTATTTAAATAGCCCTTGGGGCAAGCATTCTTAAGCTAATTACATTCTTCTAATATTCTTATAGCTCTCTCTTTTTCTCTAGAATTCTTCTTTGGCAAGCATTCCTTTGGAGGTAAGTCAAGCAAGGCAAAGAGGATTTTGGGACAAGGAGGTCTTCTTGGATTCAAGGAGAGAATACTACTAGGTGATAAAATTCTTAGAACCTTTCTTCTCTCCACCATTTTACTTCCATTCATTGCATTTTGATATCTTAATGTTGGCCTTGCTAACTTGAATACTCATTTGCTCATATTTTCTTCCATTTTCATGCTTCTAATCTCTTTGTGTAGGGTATATATTTGCTTGTAGGTTCTAATATTATCATTGCAGGTCTCATTTAAGTATCTTCATCCTTATTTAAAGCCTTTAACATCCTTTTGTAATTCAATTAAAGCTTGATTGATTTGTTACCCTTATTTTTCTCAGTACTATTTTCATTGTAGGGTTCTATTTCATGTATTTTCTTAATAATATCCTTACCATTTGTTATTATTTTCATTTGCATCCTGTAGCACCCTAAAATTGGCGCAGTAAAATTGTCATAATTACATTCACCTTAGTAAATAATTTAAATTCAAATTTTAACCTCCCAAACCGCCCGTTAACCGTCGGGTAATCCGTTTCCCCCTTTTCCATGCCATTTTTAGAGGTTGTTTTGACCGTTTGACGATATCGTCGCCGATCAGACGATATCGCCCCAGATCTGACGATTTCATCTGGGCTAGGACGTCCAGACGATCTTGTCGCAAAACTGATTTTGCACAATTAGCTTCTGTTCCAACGGGCCTCTAATCCGGGCAGAAGCGTGTCTGCGCCGTTAGAGACCCTCCCCGTTGGAGATCTCCCAAATAGGGATGATCTCCAACCTCCTAACTACTCCCCTAAGCCTATTTAATCCTTAGGACCTTCCCTTCCCAACCCCTGGCTGAAATTCTCTGTAACTTAACTTCATGCACGTTAAATCATCCTAAGTTTTCATTTGCAGTAGTCCTATATCAATTTTGTTGCAGGTACCATCTTGTTTTTCAGTCGGAGCAAGCATACATCGTCGTCGACGAACCTGTTCAGATCGGAGGCGATCCTGTCGAATCAGAGATGATTTCATACTGATGCGAGATGATCTCGACTGTAGTCCACATTGAGGCAATCAGTGCCATAAGTTTGCATTTCTTCACCTTTTCTCTGTTGTTTTATTCTGCAAATTAGCTAGTTTATTTGATATTTTATGTTATATTGCATTTTGGAGTTCACCCATCTAGATCAAAGGCATAATTAATCCATAATTGTGATTTAATCAGCATCATTCATACATGTTTTGGTCTTTAAGTTTCAGTTCAGTGTTGTCATTGTTATTTTGCACAGTTTCCCTCTACTAGAATAGTAGTATTCTCTGTATTTTGCATCTGTTCTTCTGTTTGCAGGTCTCTGACGAATTCGTCTGACGAATTCGTCAGATCTCAGATGATCTTGTCTGATCTCAGATGATTCTATCGAATTCCAGATGATCCTGACTGCTTCAAACATCAGAATCTCCATCAGACATCCGGATCAGGTATTCTTCTTATTCTTCCTTAATTTCTCTATTTTTTTGTCTTAAATTTGTTCTCTGTATTCATTAAATTCTGCATTTTCATATAGATTAATTTAGACTCATTTGGCCAAACCTAGGATATGAATGCTTAAGACTAAAAATGAACACATAAAAACACATTCCAAACCTAGGCGTGGAAACTGCCATTAAATGTTTCCTGGTGAACCCACCATCCGTCGAAAAATCATCAAAATACACCTCCCTTGAGAGGCGGGACCTTCGCAAAGTCCTCTCAGTCCGAGGTACCGTGACATCCTTTTCCCATCCTCCTTTCGGGCATGGATCCTATAGCCTGAAGGTAAGGATGCGAAAAATTTGGAGCGATACATTTTGGTGAACCCGACGTGAATGCATCATAACCTTTTGAAAACAAAAACAAAAAAAAATAGAACAACTAAAACATAGATGCATTTTAGAACATTTAAAGTTTAAAATCATGTTTAGATGGTAGCTCCTAAGAAAATATTAGCAGTTACTATAAATGTAGAAAACCAATTGGCAGCCATAGAAATCAACTCTATGCTTAATGTGCCTAGAAACAAGTAGAAATCAATTCTTGTGGAACGAACTTGATAGAAGACTTAGTCTCATCTCATCTAGGTCCACACAACTTAAGCAAATCAAGAGGCTAGTCCTAGATAGAATCCTGGATCCTCATCAACTATTTTTTTATCATGAACTTCGGAGAGCACTGCCATAGATGGTTAGCTTATAGGAGAGCTCTAGTATCTTCAGAATTGTTCACCTTCGAGGAATACCTCGAGAACGCAGCCATTGTACACCAGTTCCTAGGTTGTGTAGAAGACCAAGAGGTTGTTCTTACAGATAGGGAAAGATGGAATAGAGTTTCGCGAGCTGTGTTATATCGAGAGTATTGCCACGAGCTTTACTTCTATCAACCGACATCTGAGACGAGATAATATCACTATAGCTCTTTTCATCAAATTTTTAAAAGAAAACTTTCAATTTGAAGAAGAACACTTCATGACTCCTGAACAACTCGAGCCTATTAATGATATTTATAAATTGTTTATAGAAAACTAGATTATTACTTTCAGTCTTATTTCTTGCATTTATTGTGTTATTTGTTGTCTTTACAATATTATTTCAAAAACAAAGAAAAATTAAAAAAAAAAAAAAAACTAAAAAACATAGCAAAAACTTAAACATTTCATTTCAAATATTGTAGTAGGTATATAGTAAATATATACCTCTTAATTTTGTTGCATATATATATATATATATATATATATATATATATATATTTGCTGAAATCAAAATTTAGCACCATGCCTAAACTTAGGAATGGTAAAGAAACTTTAGGAGAAGAAGAAGATTGGGTACAAGATACAACTAGAGACCCAAATGTCCTTCCTGGAGATCCAATTCCGGAAGGACAAACTCTAGATCAATCAGAACATGACCTAGGTGAAGATAATGAACAAGAAGGAAGTGTTAAAGAGGATGGATCCTCATCCCCTAGAGTAGCTCCAGATGGAACTATTGCTTTTGACAACATAGATCATTTCAAGAAATTTCTTGATGATAACATTGATGCCATTAATGTGGCAGTTCGTATTGATAAAGGGCAAATTAGTGACACTCAAGCAGCCTTGGAACATATGTATGATGTGCGCATTAATCCCTTGTCTTTCATTGATCAAGAAAGTGATAAGGCTGGACCATCCAATACGGATATGGTCACTATGATTCAAAACATGTCAAAACAACAGGCTATCCAACCTCCTAAGGAACCTGTTATTCAACCTAAAATCATTCCCACACAAAAGAAACCTTCCTTCACTACTTTATTCCGCCAAACTATTGAGCAATATGCTTCAAGTAAACAAAAACCTAAAACGAAGCCAAACACCAATTTTCAACAATACTGGAATACAACATAATACAACTTCAAAATTCCTTCATAATACTTTTCCTACCAATAATTTACACAATAGTAACATGGCATCTAATCTTCATGTTCCTCCATCATATGCCCATAAAACCCATGTCAATGCCCTACCAAACCAATATGGGGGGCAAACTAGTAATCTGGAAGCCATGGTGAAACAGTTAGCTTCACGTATGGACCAGATAGATCCCTACCGTCCCTCGTATAATTATCGAGAGATATGTAGTCAACCTTTGGATCCCATAGTTGTAGCTCAACCATACCCTAAGCATTTTCCCATGCCTATCTTGCCTATATATAAAGGAACCGAAGATCCCATAGAGCATCTTCGCATGTTTAGGATAGCATGTCATGACATATCGCATGATGACTTGCTATTATTAAAAATGTTCCCAAAAAGTTTAGGTGGAATGGCATTAGAGTGGTACTATCAATTGCCCACTCATTCTTTGAGAAACTTTGAAGAAACAGTTGAATCATTTGTCCATCAATTTAGTGCCTACATCGAGAGGCATGTAACTATTAAAGATTTATACAATTTAAAACAAGACAAAGATGAATGTTTTGCCGATTTCTTAGCTAGATGGAGGCAATTGACAGGAAAACTGCACTTTGTGCTACCTTATAGGGAAATGTTGGACATTTTTATCAATAATTTACAAGAACAAATATCTTATGAGCTATCAACTGCTACCTTAACTACCTTCGATCAAGCTATAGATTTAGCTCGAAGAGTAGAAGATGCCCTCATTAGGAGAGGCCAACTTAGGAAGAAGGATGATGAGAAAACATCCAGAAATCAATATAAAAACAAACAAGTTGTCGGTGATGGAGTCATTGATAGCAGAAATGTTGCTAATATCAATGCAACGAAGACAACAAAAAAATTTATATTGAAACCTCTTGACAAGCCTCCTCGAGAATTCACTAGATTAAACCAACCCTTATCAACTATTTTACCTCAATTACTCGAAAGAGGTTTGATCCAATTACCAGCTATCCGGGAACTTGATCCAACTATACCCGGATACAGAGCTGACTTACACTGTGATTTCCATAGAGGACCTGGACATTCTACCAACGCTTGTAAAAGGTTGAAACATAAAATACAAGATTTGATTGACAATAATGAAATGGAAGTGCAAGCCTTCCAACCTAAACAAAACCCTCCTAATAATACTCAAAAGACCGTTCCCCAAAATCAAAATCAAAATGCCAATCAAACTTTAGACATATTTCAACACCCTTTACCAAGACATGGTAAAGAGGTAGCCAATCAAATCGAACATCATAATGTTCCCCCTCCTACCCGATATGTAGGAACCATTAGCGGACAATTACCTATTCGGGATCCTCAAATATTTGACACAACCTTATCCCTGGTTACGACCAGGCCCTTACATAATTTTCAAACTTCTGATTCTAGTGATATAGAATCAGATAGTGAAAGTGAACTAGACATTACTTCAAACCAATCGAATAGTTCTGAAAATGAATCAGATCCTATTCAACCCGTCACGGATGCTATGGTTCCAAAAGAACCATTCCCTAGACGAGTTGCTACTCGACCTTCTCCTAATATATTCCTCTCTAATGAATAAGCCATAAACGCTCAACCGAGACCGGTTCAACGTCTTCATTATAACATTGTAGGTACCATTGGAGTCGTCACCCAGCAACAAGCTCAAAATTCCCAACAAGAACCAAACCAGAATGATGGATCGGCTCCATTCATTTTGAAAAACCCCAATAAAGGGAATCATGCTCCTAATGTTCAACCTAAACCCCCTTACAATATTAATGAGCAATTGTCCAATACTACGGCCAGAATTTCCCTCTTGGATTTATTAAGATCCTCTCCCACCCATAGGGATGAGTTGATGCTTACATTAAGCCAAATGATGGTACCTCAAAACATTCAACTTTGAAGCTATGGCCAATACTATCATCACTCGAGAGATTGATTGTATTGACTTTCGGGATAAAGATATCCCACAACACGGTTTACATAAGGATAATCCCTTATACATTACTTGCTCTAATTGGAGATGTAGTTGTCAAACGAGTCTTGATTGATAATGGCTCATCTCTAAACATTTGCACTTTTGACTTCTACCAACGATTTGGCTTTAGAAGTGATGAAATGAAGAAAACTGATATGATTATCAAAGCTTTTAATGACGAAACACAAGAAACGTGTGGAGTTATTACCCTCCCATTGCAAGTTGGTCCTAGAACCCTAGAAACAACCATGTTTATTGTACATTGCCTAGCATCGTACAATATACTTTTGGGTCGCCCTTGGATCAATGCCATGCGAGCGGTCCCATCAACCTTACACCAATGTGTTAAATTTGAGTTTAAAAATCAGTTGGTCACTATCCATGGTGACCCTAGACCCTTTGATATGTGTGCTTTGGGAGAACCCGTTGGAGTGCAATTTTGCCCTGCTCTGTCATCCACACATCCTAGTTCTTATTTTTCATCTAAAACTGTGAAACACACACCCATAACTTCACCTATTTCCCCTCCATTAATTTCATCCTCCTATATAGATCAACAACCCTCTAAACAAATCACTCTAGAACCTCAAAAAGATCTTAAATCTACAACCAATCCTTCAAGTTCTATCCCTATAAATTCAAAACCTACAGAAACAACTATCATACCTTCCACATCTCAAGATATAGGTAATAAGCCTTCTACATCTTATGCCCTTTCTGATGAACTTTTACCAGATTTATCCACAACCTTAATATCAAAAAAAACAAATGCTTTCATGCAAGATTCAATTCTTTTGAATAATTTACCGCCATCTCCTCGTACTTTGGGCCTCCCACAACCTATGGGAAGTACTTACCAAGTCGGGAGTTGTGCCTTCATTTATAAAGGATATGACTGGGGAAGAATCCCTCGGAATATCAAAACTCATCATGAGGGATACGCTCGGTGTTATTTTACCAATGATTATATTAAAGCTAAACCCATGATGCTTAAAATGGGATATAAAGGGAAAGGCTTGGGACCTTTCCAAAATGGCATGAAAGAACCTTTCGAGGTAGAACCGTGGCCTGCCTGCTGTGGTGTGGGCCTATTTCCTAGTAAGGGTCAACCCTTTCCTTTTGAAGATGATGATCAACTCATATGTTATCAAGATTATTTGGATAGGCATGTTGATTTGCCTCTTAAAAATCAGTCGTTTTCATGCAACATGCTATCCATAGCTTACCCTGAAATGATTGCTGACCCCGATGAAGAGTTGGAAGGAGATATCTTCCATGATGTCTCTGTTGAAGAGATGTTACACAATGGATTTTATTTTGATGGTTCTATACCAACTATAGCCCAACTTGAGGCCACTAATCCTCAAGATGAATTATCTAAATTAACCTTACAAGAATTACAAGAATTGGGTGTTTCACCCACCCCACCTAATTTTGAAAGAGATCTACACATGGAGGTAGAAAACGTCATTAAAATTAATATTGGAACTGAGGATAATCCTCACATAATCAATATTGGATCAGAATTAAGTCAAGAAAAACAAGAACAATACATTGCATTCCTTAAAGAGTATGAAGATGTCTTCGCTTGGACATATGAAGATATGCCAGGTCTAGACCCTTATGTAGTCATGCATCATCTAGTGGTCCATCCGGATGCTAAACTTGTTAAACAAAAACTTAGAAAAATGCATCCCAAAGTGGCTCTGCTAGTCAAAGGGGAGTTAGAAAAACTCCTGAATGTTATCTTTATACAAGCTATTGATTATGCTGAATGGATCTCAAATGTAGTTCCAGTCACCAAGAAAGAAGCTACCAAAGTTAGGGTTTGCACAGATTTTAGAGATATTAACGTCGCATGCCCTAAAGATGACTTTCCTCTTCCAAACATGGATCAAATCATTGACTTTACTTTCGGGAGTGGGATGATGTCCTTAATGGATGGATTCTCCGGTTATAATCAGATCAGGATAGCTCCTGAAGATCAGGCTAAAACAGCCTTTATTACCCCCTGGGGTACCTTTTCCTTGGAAAGTGATGCCATTTGGCTTAAAGAATGCAGGTGCAACTTATCAACGAGCTATGACCTATATTTTTCATGATATGATGCATGATATCCTACATGATTATGTAGATGATATTATAGCTCGCTCTATTATTGAAGATAATCATTTAGATGATTTGAGAAAAGTTTTTAATCGATTACGAGAATATCTTATTCGATTAAATCCAGCAAAATGTATATTCGGAGTTAAGTCCGGTAAACTATTAGGGGTTTTAGTTTCTTTACGTGGTATTGAAATCGACCCTCTCAAGATTGCGGCCATCATTGATATGCCCGCACCTACTAATATATCTGAGTTACGAAGTTTACAAGGTAAACTTCAAGCTATCCGTCGCTTCATCGATAAGTTGGCGGACAAAAGCTGGTCCCTTTCTTAAACTCCTTAAGAAGGATGTCCCTTTTAATTGGGACACCGAATGTAGAGAAGCTTTTGAACTTCTCAAACAATACCTCCTTAATCCACCTGTGCTTTCACCACCTAAACCTGATCGCCCATTTCTCCTATATATTTCAGCTTTAGATTCTGCCTTAGGAGCTATGTTAGCTCAACTTGATGATGAAAAGAGAGAACGTGCTAATTATTATATTAGCCGAACCTTCATCAGTTATGAAACCCGCTATACGACATTAGAAAAACTATGTCTAGCCGTCGTGTTTGCTACGCAAAAATTACGACACTATATGCTTAGTCAAAAAATGTATGTCATTGCCAAATACGATCCCTTAAGGTATCTCATGAGTCGACCTTATTTATCGGGTCGCACAGCCAAGTGGGTTCTTGCTCTAAGCGAGTTTGATCTCACATTCATAGGACAAAAGTCTATTAAGGGTCAAATCATAGCAGATCAATTAGCTGCTTGCACCCTTAGAGTCTACCCATCCCCTCATCATTGAGTTTCCTGACGAATGCCTTCAATTAGAGGCGAGACCATATTGAACAATGGTCCTTATACTTTGATGGAGCCCGATGCATGAGTGGGGCGAGTGCGGGTATTATTTTAATATCCCCACAAAAACATCTTATTCCTCTGTCCTTCAAATTGACATTTGCTTGCACCAACAATATTGCTGAGTATGAAGCTCTAATCCTTGGATTACGAGCTGCCTTGGCGCTAAAAATTAAACATATTTTAGTTTTTGGTGATTCTCAAGCTGAGTTATAAACCAAATTAATGAAGTTTATCAGACCAGAGATGATAAACTATGCCCATATAAGGCCTATGTTTTACAATTAATGTCTCTATTTGATCAAGTTACCTTAGAAGCTATTCCTCGAACTAGCAACCGTGCAGTTGATGCTATGGCCGTAGCTGCATCTCTCCTGCCCTTGGAGTTAGATGACGAATATGCCACTATCATTATTCGTCGACTCCAGGAACCCGCTTCAAATAAGTCATGCTTAGAGCCTTTGGATGTGTTTCTAATCAATGAAACTACTCCTGAACCTTGGTATACGGACATATTTGATTTTCTCCAAAATGGGACTTTCCCTGCCAATTCTAATAGAAACCGAGCGTCGGTTATTACGTCGACGAGCAAGTCGATTTGTAATAATTGGCAATACTTTATATAGGAGATCTTTTGAAGGTATCCTATTAAGATGTTTAAACTTAGAAGAGTCTAAATCAGCCTTGAGTGAAGCCCACGATGGATCTTGTGGAGGACACTTTAGTGGTAGCGTCATTGCTAAAAAGCTCCTTCGGATAGGATACTTTTGGCCTACCATGGAAACGGATGCACATGAGTATGTGCGCCATTGCGACAAGTGCCAAAAACATGCTGACCTTGTCCATGCGCCTGCACAAGAGCTGCAGGCTATTTCATCTCCTTGGCCCTTTTCCAAATGGGGTTTAGATATTATTGGCAAAATCAATCCTGTGTCATCTGATGGACACAAGTTCATCATAACCGCCACTGAGTATTTCACGAAGTGGGTCGAAGCTATGCCTTTAGCTTCCTGCACTGGCACACAAGTCTCTAAATTTATTTTTAATCAAATCATTTGTAGGTTCGGAATTCCTGCAAATCTCATCTCTGACAATGGAACTTGTTTCAAAAATAAAGATGTTAAAAAATTATGCCAAAAATATAAGATTCAACATCGTTGGTCCACTCCCTATTATCCTCAGGGTAATGGTCAAGCAGAAGCATCTAACAAAACCTTAATCAAAATTCTCAAAATATTGGTCAATAAAACTGGCCGTGATCGGCACATTCAATTATATCCAGCCTTGTGGGCCTATCGAACTAGTGTTCGAACCCCCACTGGAACTTCACCATTTGTTTTGGTTTACGGTGCTGAAGCAGTTTTTCCATTTGAATTGGAAGTTCCTTCTTTGGCTCTGCTACTTCAAGATACCGAAGTAGGAGATGAATATCGTCTTTGCGAGACTCAATCAGTTGGAACTCCTAGATGAAAAATGCATCAATGCTTTGGAGCATCTCCGTGCCTACCAAAACAAGCTTAAAAGATCATATGCTAAAAAAGTTCGTCATCGATCCTTTGAGATCGGCGACCTTGTTTTAAAAGAAAATAAAAAAAAATACAAATGCAACTAAGGACCTTAAAGGTAAATTTGAGCCCAAGCTGGCTTGGACCATACATTATTACTTGCTAAATTTGAATCAGGAGCATACAAATTATCTACCTTAGATGGTAAAGAACTTAAAGAACCCATGAATATTTTGCATCTTAAACGTTACTATGCATAAATTTGGTCATTTCATCCTTGTATATATTTGTTTAAAATATTTCAAAATTACTATCTTGTATTTCTTTCAAATTTATAAAATCCAAAAACACCAAAAACATTCATAATCATCAAAAATCTTCAAAACTATTTGTTGCATTTATTTATGGCACTTGTTAAATTTTTTGTTCAAAAACAAAAATAAAACCAAAAAAACAAAATAAAGAATAAAAATATAAAAACAACAATATGCTTGACTCTTTCGAAACCAAAACAATATAAAGAAGAAAGAGAGAGTCAACATTCTCAAAACTTCTCAAAAGTGTTTATATATATTTTCTTACAATTATTGCAGTTATATGTTTCAAATTATTTTGGATAAATTAGCATTTATTTGGAATCCCTCACTTGCACACTCACAACAATAAATATCTTGATTTTATATGGCATGATTACTAATCTCTCTTATATCAAAGTTCACAAAATTCAATTAAATAAAGTTTGAGCATAGAGAATTGATCTTGTTATTTACTTAAACCAAGCACATCTTTTCACAATAAAATGATTATATTTGTAATTTCCATGTTTTGCTACATAGTAGAAGTGATTTCTTGAGCGAAAAGTTTCCCCTGCTATCCTATCATGCACATGGTCTAGAATCTTTGAGAATTGGCAAAAGGACAAGCTCACCCCTACCCAGAATAAAAATCCCTTGCTCTACAGCTAATCCGAGCAAGTATCCCTAGCAAAGAAAAAGAAAAGAAAAGTTCAAGAAAAAGAAAAAAAGAAAAATGTTCTTTTATATCATTACAGCAATATTTCAAGCACTATCTCAAAAAATCAAGCAAAAAAAAATACAAAAAGAAAAAGAAGCAAAGTTCAAAAGAAAGCAGAAAGCAAGAATGCAATAAAATCCCTTTCCCTACCCTTTGAAAAGAAAAGAAGGGTTGATGAGCTTGAATCCCTGGAATTCTCAATTATTCAAAAGCTGTGAGGTAAGCCCCATAACGGGTGGTTTGTGCCCAACTCTGCTTGGCCTTGGGTAACTCCTAGCGTGGTGATATGTCCGTCACATTAGCGACCTTCTTTTGTACGAGACCTATGTCTGCTTATGGATTAGCTAGCTCTTGATAATCCGACCTACATAGTAGTCTAGTATGGTTATATGCATCTACATCATGGTTAATGAACACTTATTTGGTTTCTTCAAATCACTTGTATCATATTATCTTGCTCAAAGCTGGTAAATGCACAAAGCAATTGCACACACATTTGTATTTGAGAGATTTTGTGTATCATTATGATAAATCAAGATCGGAAATGAATTCACATATGCACATGGGATTCCTTATAAATCTAACTTTTGTCTTCAAAATACTTTGAAATATTATTTTTGCAACTTGTTTGGAATAAATCAAGTACAGTTGCTTACCATAAAGACAACTATATAATAGAAAAATCAAAATTCCTTTCAAAAATATACAATCAAAACATATATATCTGGTTGACTTTCGCGACGATGGTATAGTTCCAAAACCAAAATTGGAATTTTATGCTTAGCGCAAGTCCTCATCTTCATATTTTCTGTTTATTAAAAAAAAAATCAACCATGCAATAAAACTATCTTTTCTTTGGATTTTCGCGATGATGGTATAAGTCTATACCTACATATTCTATGCCTAGCGCAAACCATTGTAACAATTTTTATTCCCCATTTATTTAAAAATCATGAAAACCATATGACTTAATTCATTATGTTACACAAATTATGCTTTTAAAAAGCAAACACATTTTCATTATTTCATGTCATTATGTCAACCTTCAATTTTGCAATGATGGTATAATTCCTAAAGAATTATCCAAAAATTTTATCACACTTAGGAATTTATGCCTAGCAAAAATCATTTTAACATTATTTCATGCATACTATTTTTATGAAAATCTGAAAACAAACCATCATCACCATCATTTTCACCATTGCACCAAAGTCTTAAGACAGTCTCTTAAGCACTCTTTTACTTTTAACAATATTTCTATCTTGGGATTAGCTTGACGACCGAGTGAGCAGCGACTCCATGAAATGGTCTATAATAGCGACAATGTCCTTTGAAATTATTGTTAGAAGTCTCTTTTTATTTTTTATTACATCACATTACAAACAATCAATTTGTTACATCAGATTATTTCATTTAAAATATTACCGCATGACATCAAAATTATAAATTTTCAAAACGACATAATTTCATGAATCCTCAATCCAATTATCAAATCAATCAAACAAACATAAAAGCATCATAAGCATACACATAACACAAGTCATATGATCAAAAACATATCATATATATATCCACAGTATATATACATCATCAAAATTGGATTGGTATGCCACAATCTGTACCTCGGCATACTCAATCCTCTATCAACAAAATAATAATAATACAATGTCAATCTGTACAAAGTTGTGCAGTCCTCTAGCCTCGAGAGCCCCTCGAGCTCTCCGCCTCATCTCCTCCCCTGCCCTGAGGTGGACGAGGTGGCCCCATCGTAGTCTGAGTAGTCCTAGTCCTCGATCGGGACGAGGTCCTCGACGACCCGATCCTGATCGGATCTACGATGTTGGCTGGCAGGGGTAGTCTATCCGCCTCTGGCACCAGCTGATAGTACAAAGTCTGGTAGAAAGTAAGTTGGGCAATAGCCCATGTCAGCTCCCCAGTGCTCGCCCCTCCACCTCGTGCCCTGAGGCATGCAATCTCGTCTCGCAGCTGTGCCACCTCAGCTCGGTGGCATGCAGCCTCATCCTGTAGAGTCTGCACCTGTGCCTGGAGACGATCTCTCTCCGCTCGGAGAGTAGCGGTCTCGCTACTCTCCCTCGTGTCAATGCCCTTGCCCTTATCGGGCGATGGTGGCCTCTCCCTCTATGGAGATGGGGGTCTCGCCTCCCTCCTCTCCCTCTGTCGTGGCCTCTCCTGTGCCTGTGGCCTCCTCGGCTCTCTCCCGTCGTGACCCTGGGCCGCCTCCATCGCCACCTGGTGTCGCCTCCCTATCCGATGCACAACTGCGTGTATCGGACCCTGTGCCCTCGTCATCCGAGGAGGGCGGATGCCTACGTACCAGGCATCGTAGCCATCGGCTACACCTACATCGTCCCCATCTACTGGTTGGATGGGGGCATCATCCGCGTCTTGACTCCAGAACTGCTGCATGTCTGGAGCCCCGCTAACTATGGTGTTATCTCAGACAGTCCAGGAAAACTCATAATCCCTCAGAGATGGGATCCCCTGCTGTAGACCGAACTGACGCAAAACTCGGTCATAGCGGTGGAGCTCCACCTCTCCCCTCTCCATCCATAGCCAGCAAACTCGCCTGACGCGAGCCAACTCCTGTCCATCCTCGGCCCACCTTGGATGCTCCCTCCATGGCCTCTAGGTGATCTGATCCAGGACTAAGTCATCCAGTAGCCTCCGGGACATCGGAAGGTCGATCCGCCACTGTGACCCTCTTCGGAGCCACCAGTAGAAGACTCGGGGCCTCTCCCCATCTACCCCTATCAGAGGAAGCCCTATCGGCCTCCGCACTGCAATGTGCTCCCAGCACCAAACCTCGTAGGAGCGATGTCATCACCAGACATCGGCCGCCCTTGTACACGACCCCATATAGGATCCTGTACAATCGGCATAGTACATAGCTGCCCCAAGAGAACCTGTACCCATGGTCCCGCATGTCGTAGATCACATCTGCCAGCATCCACGGCACCCTGCACCCGCTCTGGTGGCACAGCAAAAGTCCACCAACTACTCCAGCTAGCACCCATGTGAGTCTAGATGCCCCAGGCATCTGGCGCAGTGCCTCGATATTAACTCTGCCCTTCTCCAGGGTGAAGCTCGGGTCACCACACGGTCGTCCCATAGCGTGGCCCTGATTGGCCGTAGGAGTGATCAATCGTCCTTGTATGGGGATCCCCAGAACCCCCCCCCCCCCCCCCAAAGTGGGAGTCATCTCCCCTGTCGGTAGCCGAAAACATGAGGAACCCGGATACCATCTCTCTGCTAGGGCCGTCGGTAGCCCCATATCCGTAGACACCTATGGCATCTCTGCCACATGCTGCAAGCTGGCCTGTGCCAGCTGATCTCGCTCTGCCTGTGTGAGAGCGGCCAAGTCATCCCTCAAACCTCCATACTTCCATTCCCTGCTCTTTAGCAAACCTCTCTGCAACATAAACAACAAAACAACAAACAATCATTAATAAACAATTCAAGTAATTAATAATGCAAGTTAAAAGTTCAATTTTATGCAATTGATGATATCGCCCACTATTGGACGATATCGTCCCAAATTTGAGCAGAATCGTCTCCGATTTTGCAAGCCGAAATCGTCTCTAATTTGATGAAATCGTCCCCCTTTCGTCGATTTCGCCCTTGGACGAAATTGACGAAATTGAGACGATTTCGTCGAAATCGGGACGATTTCGTCCCGACGACGTCGACGGCCCAAAAACGGCCGCGATGCTCAAAATTCAATCTAAAATCTACCTAAAAAGCATGTAAAATCAAATTAAAGCATTCTAGTTAAGTCTAGACTCTTACCCGTAGACCGCGTCGGACCTCTGTCGATCTGTGCGTCGTCTCCACCATTTTTGCTTCAGAGCTCTAAAAACCAATAAAAATGAACAGTAAAAAATGAATTAGGGTTTTACCCTATTTTTCTTAATTTTATTCAAAAATAATTTTTTGCTTTTCCGCGTTTTTACCTCAAACGTTCGATTTGGGTAAAAACACGGAGGGGGCACCATAGTAAGCTGTCGTACGATTCGACCAAGAATCGTCGCCTAAAAATGGGAATAATTTTTTGCTTTCTCGTAGATCGAGAAGAACTCATCTTTAACGCATTTTCTTCAGAAAATTCGCTAAAGAGGGGGCAAAATGTAGCACCCTAAAATTGGCACAGTAAAATTGTCATAA
The DNA here is from genome assembly GCA_028583015.1 of Wollemia nobilis. Lineage (NCBI taxonomy): Eukaryota > Viridiplantae > Streptophyta > Pinopsida > Araucariales > Araucariaceae > Wollemia > Wollemia nobilis. The sequence goes on along the minus strand of JAQPPZ010000672.1, from coordinate 9,275,352 downwards.
TTACATTCACCTTAGTAAATAATTTAAATTCAAATTTTAACCTCCCAAACCGCCCGTTAACCGTCGGGTAATCCGTTTCCCCCTTTTTCGCACCATTTTTAGAGGTTGTTTTGACCGTTTGACGATATCGTCGCCGATCAGACGATATCGCCCCGGATCCGACGATTTCGATCCAGGCTAGGACGTCCGGACGATCTTGTCGCAAAACTGATTTTGCACAATTAGCTTCTGTTCCAACGGGCCTCTAATCCGGCAAGGAAGCGTGTCTGCATCGTTAGAGACCCTCCCCCATTGGAGATCTCCCAAATAGGGATGATCTCCAACCTCCTAACTACTCCCCTAAGCCTATTTAGTCCCTAGGACCTTCCCTTCCCAACCCCTGGCTGAAATTCTCTGTAACTTAACTTCATGCACGTTAAATCATCCTAAGTTTTCATTTGCAGTAGTCCTATATCAATTTTGTTGCGGGTACCATCTTGTTTTTCAGTCGGAGCAAGCATACATCATCGTCGACGAACCTGTTCAGATCGGAGGTGATCCTGTTGAATCAGAGACGATTTCGTACTGATGCGAGATGATCTCGATCGTAGTCCACATTGAGGCAATCAGTGCCATAAGTTTGCATTTCTTCACCTTTTCTCTGTTGTTTATTACTGCAAATTAGCTAGTTTATTTGATATTTTATGTTATATTGCATTTTGGAGTTCACCCATCTAGATCAAAGGCATAATTAATCCATAATTGTGATTTAATCGGCATCATTCATACATGTTTTGGTCTTTAAGTTTCGGTTCAGTGTTGTCACTGTTATTTTGCATAGTTTCCCTCTACTAGAATAGTAGTATTCTCTGTATTTTGCATCTGTTCTTCTATTTGCAGGTCTCTGACGAATTCGTCTGACGAATTCGTCAGATCTCAGATGATCTTGTCTGATCTCAGACGATCTTGTCTGATCTCAGACGATTCTGTCGAATTCCAGACGATCTCGACTGCTTCAAACATCAGAATCTCCATCAGACATCTGGATCAGGTATTCTTCTTATTCTTCCTTAATTTCTCTATTTTTTTGTCTTAAATTTGTTCTCTGTATTCATTAAAATCTGCATTTTCATATTAGATTAATTTAGACTCATTTGGCCAAACCTAGGATATGAATGCTTAAGACTAAAAACGAACACATAAAAACACATTCCAAACCTAGGCGTGGAAACTGCCATTAAATGTTTCCTGGTGAACCCACCATCCGTCGAAAAATCATCAAAATACACCTCCCTTGAGAGGCGGGACCTTCGCAAAGTCCTCTCAGTCCGAGGTACCGCGACATCCTTTTCCCATCCTCCTTTCGGGCACGGATCCTATAGCCTGAAGGTAAGGATGCGAAAAATTTGGAGCGATACACATCCTTATTCCTATCTATTACCAGTATACTAACTCTTTTATTTCATATACATGCACTTTTATTTACAATTTACAACCACTTGCAGACATTTAGTTTTATCATTTCTCTCTTTCAAGCACACATAACTTGATTTTGGTGAAGATCTTAATCATATAAGCATTCATTTTCAGTCCCAATATACTATGGTGTTGGATACAAGATTATCATTGTCTTTCTATCCTAGCAATAGCCCTTTCTCATCCATAATTTCATGCATTCATCTCTCTTACTGTTGTAGATTTCATTAATTTACAACAACACTTATTTTGATATCATTTTAGCATCATCTCATATTGCTTTTGTCAATTTGTTCTAATTAGAGGTTAGTTAAGTTATTTCATTAAATTCCTAATACTTTTTTGAGTATTTTGAGTCTCATTACACTCCCAAAATCTCCCAATTGTAATTAAATTGAAGGTTGTCCATCCATTTTGCATACCACTCACTCCAACCATCAATTTATAAAATTTTAGGACTTAAGTCCCAAATTTGTAAGTCATAGACCTTGCAAACCCTTAGTATAACCTCACCCTTGTAGAACTTCATAAAATTCCCCAAAATCACTCCAAAATAAACCCTAAAATCATCTCAACCATGTTTTAGGTCAAATTCAACACTCCCTATAGTAACTAACAATTTTGACTCTTTGGAATACATAAAGCAGATTCATCAATTGGAGTGCAAATTTGCCATTGGCGATTTTGCACATGTACTGGTGATTTTGCATAACCCCATTTCCCTCATAAGGAAGGTAATCATACTCAATTTTTTTTTTGTAAATAGGGGATTTGATCAACTATCAAGATAAAAATTCATCTTCCCAACACCAAGATAGATGTCCCAAAACAAAAACCTAATTTTTTTTCTGGTTTTTCTTGCAAGATCAAATTTACCAGCTTAGAGTCAAATTTGCTAGAAGTGATTTTGCATAGACAATGGAAAATTTGCACAGGCATCTTGAGGTAATCTTTCCACTTGGTACTTCCCTAAACTCTGTTTATTAGTATTTACTATATTATGTGCCCTGTTTGCTGCTATTTTTGCTTAAAATCACACTTCTTTTGGCAAATCAAGGAACCCTAGTTTAGTTTTTTTTTATAAGTAGCTATTGTATTTATAGCGGGTTTTAACTAGGATCCCAAAACTTGATTACATAAGAGTTGGAAATAACATGCCGAGAATAAGCCATTACAACAAAATTCTGGGCCCAAGGCACCAATACCCTGAAAATGAAAAACAAACAGAAATCCCACCCAGCGAGAACAGGTAAATTTGAACAATCCCACCCAGTGGGAAACCACCAATTTTGAAGGAAGGTAAGTTTGAATATCCCACCCAGCGGGGAGCAGCTGAAAACCGCCATCGTGTAAATCCCACCCAACAGGAAGCAGCAAAAAACCATTATAATATAAATCTCGCCTAGCGGGAAGCAGTCGAAAAACCACCAAAGAGTGAATCCCGCCCAACGGGAAGCAGCTGAAATCCATCCCAATGTAGATCCCGCCCAGTGGAAAGTAGTAAAAACCTCTACCAAGTGAATCCCGCCTCCCAAGAAAACCAGCAGGAAATGAGAAAAACCCGCCCAACGGGAAACCCAGCGGTTCTGGAGAATCCCGCCCAGCGGGAAACCATCATGCCCAAAAAAAAGGAGGAATCCCGCCCAGTAGGAAGCAGCTGAAAACCAGCAAAGAGGATATCCCACCCATCGGGAAGCAGCCAGAAAGCACCACCAAGAGAATCCCGCCCCAGGACAACCAGCAGGAAAAGACAACAGGTTAAGGGACCAGGGATACAGGGACTGGGGATCCCAGGTGGGAAGAGGTAACAACCACAAATATGGGATCCCTGGGAGCCTAGCTTGGGGGATCCAGGGTCTGCATGCATATATTAGATCCCCCCATGATTTGAAAAATGTAGCAAAACCTAGAGAACCCCAACAATAGGGGCCAAGAATCCCATCCTTACACAGGAGAAACTTCAGGGAACTGGGACTGAGGCTAGGAACAACCCAGGAAGAGAGCCAAAAAAATGCCCAGGGTGTCCACCAAGGAGCAGAACCAGCACGAAGAAGCCTCCAAGCGAGAAATTGAAGAGGGCCCTCCCCACAGGGATGGGACCAATAGCAGCCACAGGATCCCAGAGAGGATTCACTAGCAAAAGGGGGAAAGAGGCCCCCCCAGACCACCCCCAAAGTAGTAATGACCTCAAAGGAAACCCCAGGAAGCCGTCAAAAACCCAACCAATCACCCCCACCACCCAAAGAACCGCAGGGAACCAGATCCATGCCAAAAACCTGTAGAAAACCCCAGGGGGAAGCCTAAGGGAAAAAAAAAGGGAAGGGATCCCGAAAACAACAAGGAACCCTGGGAAGCACCAGGCCAAAAACTCAAACAAGGGAACCCTGACCGACTGGGAGAGGTGTAAAAAGAGGAGAAGGATCTCCCTCAAGGAGATCATCTACAACAAACAATCCCAAGGAGGGATGACCTGGGATGAGCCAGGGCCTGGGCAGGAACCAGGGGAGGGGGAGCAGGGAAGGGATCAGGACCCTCCCCTCTCTCAACCCTAGTTTAGTTTTGATTTATCTTACGAAACACATTTATATCAGTCAAAATAAAGGAATCCTAGATTATATTTAAGCATATTTTCACTTCCAAATACCTAGGCAAGAAATCAAAAAGCATATAGATTGTATTCTAGGCTAGCTTGTCTTCTTGCATCATTCTTTGTTTACCTTGAAAAAAAAAATATATCCTTAGCTTAGCTTATCATCAAAATGGAAAAAACATTTTTGTTAGATCTTGTTTTCTTACATTTGTGTGATATAAGCTTATTATGTATTTTTAAGTGATATCAACCTTAATTTTGAATACCTATTATGAACCTCTCTTCTCATATCAATAAATCATTCATCAATATGTAAAAATATTCAATACACATCCACAAATAAGTTGCACAATAAATTCCACACAAAAAAATAGAGATAGATTATACCCTTGAGGTAGGGTAACACTCTACAATGCTTCTGATTGAAAGGAAGCTACTCCATAATATCTCTAGCTCCATGAGCCACAACTTTTACAAGAATACTTCATACATATCTTTTACAATGGGGGTACTAAAATGCAGAAAAATACATACACCCATGCAATGAAATCAAATTAAATATAGAAATCATGTGATCATAATGATAAAACATTATATGAAATGGTGCTCTTTTATTAATATTGAATCTATTATTTCAAAATGGTTACAATGAGATCCCTTTGAGGGATTTGCTACCAATTTTATACAATGAGTTACAAATAAAAATAATCCGGGGTACTTCACAGTATCTTCCTTGCAATCACAAACTAACTTGGGGTAGGTTTTCAGGACTACCACAATGATTAATGTGCCAAGGTCTTGCACTCTTATTTTCTTGTAGAAAATTATGATATGCACACAAAAAACTTGAAGAATGTTAAAAGCATGTGCAGAGCCTTTTAAGATAAGGCCCATATTAATGATAAAATATGTGATAAATAAATGAAACGAATACAGATTCATGCTTGATCTAAGAAGCAATACAGGAAAGGTTGCTAAAATTTACTAAAATAAAATCAAACAAATGGATATGTGCTAGAGGCCATCTCTGTGCAGGATGACCATACCTATGGGTCATCTCTGATAGAGATGACTGCTATCTTGGAACTATGTTTTCAAGGCTAATGCAAGACGACTCCTGGGTTCTATCTAGGGAGTTTTATCGATGGATTGGTGCATTTGCAAGAAAAAATTACTGGATTTAGATTAGTTTCCGAAGCAAGAATGTTTTATTGTGCAAAGAATATGGGTGCAGTCTTCAACATTTGGAACAAACCAGCAACATGCTTTCTATGCAAGACGAATACAAAGGCTTGAAAGCTCATGGTTGAATTTTGGTAGCACTTCATTGCTTGAATATTTGATATATTTTTACTGAGGGATAAGCACTATTATATAGATTCCTTGAAAGAAATCTAATAATAGCACCACCCTATGCATGATTAAGTGAATAGGTAGTTTGCATTAAGAAAAGTGAATGCCTATATTCAAAATTTCCATGCAATTGATTGTGTCATGCAATTGCTCTAATATGGACTCATGCATGTGCTAAATTGTAGTGCAGGTTCATGCACATGATTAATTGGTATTTTTAGCTATCAGTTATATCTCGCTCTTTTTTTATTTTTCTTCTGTAATGATTGTATCGGTGTAATACAACCTTGAGTGGGGGTTATATCTTGGTGAGACGACATCTTAAGGCTTTCCCTTGGAGGGACGACCATGGTTGCAAAGGGAAATATTCTTGTTTGAGTGGTGAAAACCACTATTTTAGCCCTGAGGTTTCCCAAAGTGGTTCATATGGTCATTTAGGAGTCCATATAGGTAGTATCCTCAACATGATGTATTTTAGGTGTCTACAGATATCCCTTTTTTAGATGCATTGTGCGAAGGTATAATGTAGAGCAGAAATAGATGACCTAAATTCAAATTGAGGGTTAATAATGTTCATTGATCTAATAAATGTTATATGTCCCAATCATGGAAAAAGCGTGTGCTTTTGAATCATTACTTTCGATGCATTGAAGAACTTGAATTTGGTAATCTTTTCAGACGTGAGTAGACAAGACCTAGTCTATAGACAATGCTGTGAGTATACCAAATAAATAGACAGTAGGATTTTTAACCTATTTTTGTTTAATTTAAATTTTTTCTTGTAATCTACCCCAAGAAAGAAGGGCATGATTGTCTTTGGCAATGATTCTTGAACGAACGTGTTAGAAATAGAGTATATTATATCATTTGGATCATGTAAATGTACCTTTCTTGGTACATACTTAGGACATTAGATTAATTTAGGGGGAATTTATCTAGTTACTTCATGCAATGTAATAAATGAACAAGTGTCAAAGTGCAAGTTGTATATGTGCAAACTATCCCTTGCACAACTAGGTAGAGTGTTGGCCAAGGAACCTATTTTCTATATAAAGAGCCATATGTATAGATCAAGATACAATAGTAGGAAGTAGTTTAGACCAGTGTGGTATGATGTAGAAGTGTTATGTAATATGATAGAGTGTGATATGCTCAATGCCCATTCTTGAGAAATAGCTTTATTCATGGAGAGTTCATTTCCTCTAGAGCTATTTTGTAAATATCATCATTTCTAGTTATAGTATTTTCAGTCTTCTCATAGATTTACTTTATTTCATATTATTCTACATCTTGTGATTGCTATCTCCCATTACATGTTGCATAAAAAGCTAATAGAATGCAATTTACATGATTTAGTGTTTGATTATTGACTTGATTATGAATTATGTGATGTATGAATACCTCCTTAAGTGATGAGCCGATGAGGAAATAGAAAAATGATGAAAGAGATGAGTCGCTTGACCAAGATGACGTGATTTGGGTTTTCTAGGACAATGGAAAAAATAAAAGAGCGTAAGACCCCATTACAACTTTGATTTTGACCCATTTTTATTAGTTTTTTTTATGAGTGGCCTTATGGTAATTTACTCATCCTACCGAATTGCATGGATAACCAATTGCTGTAACTACCAGGTGACTAGAGTAAATCACTAGATACAAGGTTCACTTGAGTTTTTTGGATTGATGTGACCAAAGGGGTTAGGTACCTCTAGAGCCTTTTGGATTGAATTTGACAAAATAAATTTGGATACCTTTGAATCATGTTTATTGCTTATGTTATGTTATGCATGAATGCACTTATGGATGCAATGATGGATGATGGATGTATGCCTAGATATTGATTATGTATGCATAGATGTATGCCTAGTATGCAGGTATGTTTGTTATGTGGTAATGAAATGATGATGCAAAATTTGATTTTTATGTTTATATGCTAAAACATATGAATGAATCTAAGATTTAAAACAACCTAAGTGTAAGCACCATAGAATGTGTAAAATTAATTAATCAAAATGTTAACCTTTCCATGAAAGTTGTACATTTGCAATAAAACCCATATGTAATAAAATGGAAAAATTTGAATGATATATGAGAAACAGTGAGATGTCATGAGGGAACAACAAGGTTTTTCATGAGACTCAAACACCCTAGTGTACCAATCAAAAGTTGTATACTAACTTTAAATGACTCTAAAAGATAAAAGGATGATAGGAAGACCCAGATATTTAATATCCTTATGTTTTCATAATGAATTTGTTAATGGGACACATAATACAACCCCAATACCAGGTTGGCTCTTAGAGCCTATTGCTATAATGGAGATCATCTTATTATCGAAATTACCTTGATTTTGTGCTTGGTTGGACTCAACTACTCTGTAATGCAAGACCTCAAAAGCTAAGGAGTCCTTATGTGCCATGTATGAGTATAGTCCAATGCTAAGGGCTTCAAGCATTGAGGAGTCAGATTCTCAACCACTCGAATTGAGTACTCATGAGAATGAAATATTATCCTTACTACTTGAAGTCTCATTATGATTATTTTTTTATAAATAAAGTTAGATCTTTGAGGAATCATACTATATAACCATCTAGATGGAGATGTAATCATATCCTTACTACTCGTTGCATGATTGTGTTGCTTATGTGATGAGAATTAGAGCTTTAAGAAATCAGATTTTCAACCACTCGAACCAAGTATTGATGAGAATTGTACCATCATCCTTACTACTCTATCTATTGTTTTTGTAATATTGAAGTGGTGAAAACCATTGTTTGCATTGTTTGTTTTGTTGGATTGTGTGCATAATATGATAGCAAAGGAAATTTTTTTCCTAAGAGGCCATAAATACTTTATAGTTTCATCTTTATTTATGTTAAGTCATTTTTAATATGTTAAAATATGTTTGGGATTGTGAGATACACAAGGTACTATCAAATAAATACCGTACCTTCAAAAATTAAGATAACATTCTACAAAATTTGAAAAGAAAACTAGGAATGGCCCAATGACCAAAAAACCCTAGTGAACACCTTAAAACAACTTACTAGGTGAGGGGAAATAAACAAATAACTAGGATGGGGAATGTGGATGGAATGATGTCATAGATGTATGTGATTTTCTTATGAATTTTTGAAAACTCAGAGGTGTGCATAAAATAGTCAGTGGCCATCTAAACATCATTTATAATGTTCATCCAATATCTACCCTATCTTACAAGGACCCCTTAATAACCAAAATATCACAAGAAAAATGTAAATGATGACATGATAAAAGGTTTGATTAAGACTAATGATAGTCATACAAGTCTGGTGCTCTGTGAAATGCAAATAATAAAAATGAATGTATGGTGTATGCAATGACTGATTTGTCTAATGCAACTAATCAATAAAATACATTAATGTGTAATGCACAATGCAAGCAATGCAATATTTTTGTGATTTTTTTATTTATATTGTTTTTGTTGCTTTTGTTCTTTTATTGTTTTTTTTTTTTAATTTTGAATAATTTTGTTTTTTTTTTGTTTTTTGTTTTGTAGGGGGAAGGTGCGATACCTTAAGCACCCCCAAAGTGTGTGACGATTGACAAATGTGGGAAATGTGTGATACCTTAAGCACCCCCAAAGTGTGTGGTGATTGATGAATGTGGGGAAGGTGCGATGCCTTCAGAATCTTCAAATTGCTTCATCGATTATGATGTGGTTGACGAGGAAGGTGTAATACCATGAGCACCCCCACTATACACTGTGATTGATGTGATGTGATTGGCTTGATTGGAAGGAGTGATGAAAATCATCCCCCCTTGGTACGATAAGGAATTCTAGTCAATGCCAAGATTCTAATGAGATGAAGTGAGCAGGCCATTTAGGGAAAATGCCCCCATTTCAATAAGATCTTGAATCACCCTTTTAAATGCATAAAAATTGTTAATGTCATGGATATCTTTCCAATGATAAATGCAAAAGTGATCCTCCCTATAATTCTTAGGCTTAGGTCTGTTCAAGTCTAGTGAGCATATGTCAGATAAAGCAATTATGTGCCCCTCATAAAGCCTGTGAAACATGGTTGCATAGGGCTCTAAAAGTTGTGTGTAGTTGTAAGGTCTCATAGCTAGATGCCTATTGGGCTTATATGATTGCAGTTGACCTTGATATTGCAAGGGAGGTGGTGTGACCTGGGATGTAGTTTCCCATGGTGGATGGTGAATTCGTGGGGGTGGTTGATGATGAGATTGAATATGGCTCAACTGCAACTCAATGTTTGCAAATAAATTCATGATTTGTTGCAGAGCATTGTGTTGATGACTTATTTGAAACTCAATGTTAGATAGTGAAGCCAAGATGTGTTGAATATTATGTTGAGGTGGTTGGTAGCAATCGACAAGTGATTGAGGCCTTTGGAGAGGTGGTGGTATCATTGGGGGAATGGGATATGGGATCCTAAACTCTCATCCTCTATCATTATTCCAATAATTCTTACAAAACCTTTGTTTAACACTTACTCGATGTCGACTTGAACTATCTCAACCATGTAAGTTGCATGGGGTGGAACATCGAAGTCCCCATAGATAAAATTAGTTTAATTTGGGGGCACCCCCAAGGGTACAATTGTACCAATGGGTAGTAATGGCTGGTGAGGTCTTACCATGTCCTAAACAGACTCAATGAGTAGATTAAATGTGACATTTTGCATGAAAATACTCAGCGAGTCCAGGATTAGCCAAATTAATCATGACTTATAGTGGAGTGGATGAGGATGATGCGGTGTGTCTTGAGATCACTCATCCATAGTAACATATGATTCTTCTTCATTCATAGGAGTTGGAATATCTACTACAAAAATAATGGAAATGGATAATGGGATTTTATTGATTGGTGCCTTCGATATTTTCTTGCTCGAAGGATCCAATGATGAAGAAGGAATATCAAAATAAACCAATGGTGATGGTGGATATGGAGAAGGTGGTGATGGTTTAGTGGATGATTATGGTGATGGAGCTAGATTTTTGATAGGGTAATTTGGTTGGATGTCCATATGTGTAGATGGTAAGGTAGAATCTTGTGGATGGTGCACCACATTACAATACTTGAAGGGCTCAAGGTCTATAGGAACTACATGAACCTACCCTTCATGGATGTACTTAAGGTACTGGTGCAATATGGAAGGGATGTACTTCATATCTCTAATCCAAGATCTTTCAAGCAATATATTATACAACATTGCACCCTCTAATACATGATATAATGTAGTAATGTAATTTATCCCAACTTGAATAGGGAGGACTATTATACCGACAATAGAGCATAAAATATCACTAAATTCTCAAATGTTGAACATAGATGCTACAATATGCGATGATGAAAGACTAAGATGTAGTATAGAAATGGTAATGATATTTATGGAGGAACATGTATTGATCAAGAATCATTTATAAGGAATCTAATTCATACTAGCAATGATGTGCAGTGGAGGATCAGGACCATTAGTGTAAGTTGGCTTGATCTCATAATCATGAAATGTGATAACAAGCTCCTTGCAGTGTTGAATATGCCCCACAAAATTTGCAAAAGAGTTGTGATCCTAAGGCTACAATTCAATTGATTTTAGAATCTTCATTAGAGCTTCTCTATATGGTGGTGCCTATTGTATTAGCTCAAAAATGGAGAGTTTTATTAATGATATTCATAGAATTTGGGTAAGTCTACTTTTGATCATCACCACTGGGTGATGTGGAGGACCTTATATAGGATTTGATTGCAATAAAGGTTGTGACATGGAAGGAAAATTAGTTGGAGCTATAGGTGGTGTAGCTTGATTAGGATACCTCTAGTTCCTTATCATGATATTAATCATCCCAAAAAACTCTTGATTGGGTGGAGCTTTGTGGATTTAATTGACCTATATTGGTTGATCTACCTAAATATCATGTGTGGGTAGTGGATCCTTGAATATGCCCATTTGTTGATTATTGACAATGAGAGGATTGTCAATTTGAATTTCATTTTTCTCAAACATATCTTGTACTATGTTTTTAAATGAGTAACATGACTGAATTTCATGACCATTTTGTTGGTGATAAAGATAGTATAGGTCCTCTCGATACCTCTTAGGATTTGGTCGATTAAGATCCAAGGGGTGAATATCTGGTAGATTGATGAACTTTACTTCGAATAGTCGATTAAAAACTGATGCCAAATATTCAGGCAATGGCATATAATGGAAAGGTTGGTAGTGTGATTGATTTTGCAATTGATTTTGCTGAGGTTGGTTGTGATACTATGCAGGAGGGGATTGGGCCTAATAATTGGTTTATTGAGGTGGAGTTTGATTTGTAGGACCTAGAACACTCAAGACAATTTTATTAACTAAGGATGGCTTATATTGTGTATGTTTTACTTTGTAGTTCTTGTTCCACTTCTTATGAAGTTTTATATTTTCCTCTTGAACCTTGATCTCTTCTATAAACTTTGCTTTAGTTAGGGCTTCCTCAAATAGTGGATACTATTGGAGTTGTAATAACAATGAAATCTATTTGAACAACTCCTCATAAATAGATGAGTTAGCTTTGTTATAGTTAAGGTAAATGATAAATTTGAGATAAATGCTCACCACCTATTACCATAATCCAAGATTGGTTCATCATCAAACTGGTAAAAATTGTACAAATCAATCAAGATTGCTTTCTTTTTCATGCTAAATGAGAAGCGCTCCAGGAATGCATTCATAATTTGTTTAAAGCTATGGATGCTATGCCTTGGTAGATGGTTATGCCACTCTAGCGCTAGACCAGAGAGTGTTTAAAGAATGTTCTAAGTAGCAAGGAATCATCATCCTGGAGTTGAAAGCAAAGGTTCATAAAGCTTGTGACATGCTCTTGTGCATCATCATCTCCTTTGAACTTGTCTAGCTTGGGCATTTCAAAATGCTCAGGATATGGAGGAGATGGGATAGAAGGATGAAGCAATTGATTACAAAGTTGGTGCAATGTGGGTTTTTGATAACCCATTCCTAAAGCTTGCTTCTCCAATGATTTAATGTGCTCGGTAAGAAACTTGTAAGCTTTAGATGATATAATCTCATCTTCCTACCTTTTTCCTCAAAGAGGGGGGCAAGAAATATTTTTATTGGGATGTGGTGGTTGAATGTGATCATCAACCATATCCTCATAAGGTGGCCCAAGATACCCTTGCTCCTAGTAATCTAATTGCAAATCCTCATAGGTATCATACCCTTGTTGTTGTTTGTAGGGTGGACATTGTGTGGACCTGTGGGGATGGATAGGTGCATGAGGTGGATGGTTCTAATTTGGCCTAGGTGGAAGGTTTTGGTAGTGTGCAAGGTGCCTTTGATGGGTTTGCTACCTATGGGTACTAGGTGTAGGAACCATCTCATGCAAGGATTTATATAATCATTCTTGATATAGCTATTGCTGGTGCAACCTATACTGGTGTAGCCTCTACGGATTTAGTTGGTATTGCTGATCTAAGCATAGTTTATCCAATGTAAGTGGTCTAACTTTGATTTTTTATCAACATTTTCCCTAAGGGACTGATTTTTCTTATCAGTAGTGTGGGGTATATTCGCCTTCATATTAATACAAAGGTACTTGGATTACTCTATGGCCCTAGAAGGGTTGGCTACCCATTTCCCACAATCGAGGGAAGTTGTGTTGACCTGGTATTCAAGCTTGAATGTAATATTCGCATACTCAAGTGATGTAGAAGCATAATGTGTTTGTACAAAATACTCTTCTTAAGGGGTAGGAGAGTGATCTAGATATTCATATTTCTCATTAACTAGAAATGCATGAGCTGATATGGTTATCTGAGTAGGGCGGTGAGTTTCATACCTATATAAATGGGCATACAACCAACTCATCCATGGATGGTCAAGCAGAGTGGATAGATTATCGAGCCTTATCCATGAGGTATACTCTTGGTCATGGTCTAGCAATTGATTTGCAAGATGAACTGAGATGCAAATGCGTGGCACCATCCTACTAGATCCCTCAGTGGACAAATAATATTTCCAATAAAAAGAAAATATTGTTACTAGATTTAGAAATTCTTCATTAAGATCATATTGAGGACACATAAATGCTTCCTAAATATGGATATCCTAAATATTGGATTCCCTGTAAGTGACGTTGATGCCATGCCAAACACTAGGATACCATTTACGAATGGCCATATCCTTTGGACTGAATCAGAGATGTTCCATGTCTTCTTGTAAATTTTTAGCAGCACTAGCTCATGAGTGAGCTTGGTTACGCGTTATAACCAGGATGTAGATTAAACAAACACTAAGGAAACAAACAAGCAGATAATGTAATTATCTCATTTAAATTTTGATTGTGAGTCCTTATATCTATTTGAGTGTGTTTTGATGTTATACCTTATACCTATGAAAACTAAGAGTGAAAATATAAAAAACTACTAAAGGTAGTTCGAGCACACCCCCTTGTCGGGGAGTGTAACTCAAATGACAAAAAGTGGCTTCCCATGGATGTAGCTCAAGATAACCTTATGGGAAAAATAACCCTTTAAGGGGCTTCAATGTCTAATTTTATAGTATCGACAAAGCCTTGCTTTCACTTAACCCATGCATTTAAGGCATGAACAAGAATGACAACTACATCCACTAATTATTTTAAAGAGCCTTGTGGTAAAGGGGCTCACTAATCCTTCCTACTCCAGGCACACCCAAGAGTAGGGGACTTTCTGGTGATGAAATCTAGAAAATCACTCACTTTTGGTCACTAAGGTTTCTATGGTGTGAGATAACAAATGGAGATGAAGCCCACCATCGCTAGTCTCGATCAACGGTTGGTGATGAAATCCAACTCATTGATGTTTAAATAAACTATGGTGTGTGGGGTTCTTTTTATTATGCAAAAAGTAAAACCAAGAAGCACTCGATGATCTTTTTACTAATGCATAAATTGACATTTTACTTTCAAAAATCCTATAAATTTACAAAACTCTAAAATGCAGAACCCTACATGACATCAGCCTTTAGGCAGACAACAATAGGTAGACCAAACAATGATAGATATAGATCCATCTCGAATAAATACAACTATTGATAGAGGTATTTCATAGAGATGACTGTAGGTAGGGGTCATATGAACCAGGGATGGTCTCAAATGAGGGCCATATGGACCAGAGACTATCACAGATAGAGCCTCAACTTCTAATTTTCTGTAATTTACTCTTTGTAATTTTTTTTTGGAAATTTCTTTATAAAAATAGAGAAAATTAACAAGGGTACTCACTTTGATGGCCTATGTTTTATGAAGATCCCACTCTTTACTATTTTTTCTTTATGATCTGAGCCTCAAGACCATATTGGTCTGGTATGGTTTCCGAATAAGAGCCATCTCAAGGTCAGAATATTTTTGAACAGGGTCGTATCTATGTTAGATGGTTAAACCTGCAACCTATAATAAGAAAAATAAACAAAAACTAACAGTAGAATTAAAAACAAGGACTAGGTCCCATCATGATCGCCACTTAAATGTAGAAAACTCCATACACCCATGCAATTAAATAAAATCAAAGATAACAATCATGTGACCATAGTGATAAAATAATAAATGAAATGGTACCCTTTTATTAATATCAAATTTGTTCTTTCAAAATGGTTACAATGAGATCCCTCCGAGGGATTTACTACCAATTTGATACATTGAGTTACAAATAAAAATAAGTCAGGGTACTTCATAGGATATTCCTCGCACTCATAAACTGATTTGGGGTATGTTTTTAGTACTGTCACGATGATTAATGTGCCAAGGTCTTGTGCTCTTCTTTCCTTGTAGAAACCTATGATCTGCACACAAGAAAACTGAAGAATGTTAAAAGCATGTGCAGAGCCTTTCGATATAAGGCTTGTATTAATGATAATATATGTGATAAATAAATAAAATGAAAATAGATGCCTACATAAATGAAATTATAACTAATCTAAGAATCAATATAGAAAAGGTTGCTAAAATCTACTAAAAGAAAATCAAACAAACAAATCTATGCTAGAGGTCATCTCCATGCAGGACGATCGTGCCTGTGGGCCATCTCTGATAGAGATAGCTGCTATCTTGGAACTACATTTTATAGGCCAATGTGGGGTGACTCTTGGATTTGATCTAGGGAGATTTTTTTATAGATTGGTGTATTTTTGAGAATGGCTTATTGGGTTTGGATTAGCTACCAAAGCAGGAGTATTTGATTGCGTAAAGAATATAGAGAATATGGGTGCGATCTTCAACCTTTGGAACAAACTAGAAGGATGCTTTCTAGGTGAGAAGAATGTGAAGGCTTGAAATATTGTGGTTGAATTTTGGTAGTACTTTGTTGCTTAAATATTTGAAAACTCTATATATTTTTACTGAGGGGTGAGCGCTATTATATAGATTCCTTGAAAGAAATCTAATCATAACACCACTTTGTGCATGAAAACGCGAAGAGGTAGTTCATATTAAAAAAATTGAATGCCTATTGTAAAAATTTCTATGCAATTGATTGTGTCATGCGGTTTCTCTAATCTGGGCTCATGAATGCACTAAATTACGGTGCAAGTTCATGCATAGGATTAACTAGTATTTTTGGTTACCAATTATGTCCCACTTTTTTTTCTTTCGATGCGACCATATCAGGGTGATATGACCTTGACTAAGGGCCATCTCTTGGTGAGATGACCTCTAGAGACCATCCCTTGGAGAGACAACCATGGTTGCAAATGGAAATTTTCCTGTTTGAGTGGTGAAAACCACTGGTTTATCCTGGAGGCTACCCAAAGTGGGTCATATGGTCATATAGGATTCCATATAGGTAGTCTCCTCAACATGATGCATTTTAGATGTCTACAAGTACATCTCTCTTTATACAAGAGTGTGATGGTTCACCTTTCATGAGTTACAAAGTGCATAATAATATGATAATATTCCTTGTGGTTACATATGACAATATTCCCCAATACTTACATATATGATTCTATGGCATACCTATTTCTAATTTGACATGTGGTCTTACTTAATAATTAATTTATGGCTCATACCATTATACAATACAATATTAAATTATTAAGTACTTATCTTGGGTACCTAACATTCCATCCCCCTTACAAAATATTTTATCCTCAAAATATTAGAAGAGGATAAATAATATGATATTTTGAGCCATGCTAAGTACTAGTACCAATATCGATCATCCATCCATCATAATGAAACTATGATTGGTGGTGGTCTTCATTGATGCCAATGCCAAGTGTTGGAAGCATAAATGTCACTTGTTTTCATCCAGATCTATTACAATGTTATGAAACACTCTTTTCAAAATTTAAGGCTAAATGTTAAGGCTTGATAAAGAGTCTAATTAGTGATCCAAATATTTATGTGTTTGTTGAGTAACCCATAAAAGACTACTACACAAGCATAACATAAACATTGACACCTTTAAAACTTACATTGAGTAGAGCCTACTCGTATTCAAAGATACCCATATCTTTGAGGTCTCCTTTGAAAAGAGATCATCAAAAGTTGGGAAGTAAGGATGACCCTAGCGGGACAATTCCACCTCTCCATGCGATGTGAGGTCTTCAATTCTACATCTTGGTGAACCCGATGTGAACACTTCTTTTGCCTTAAATAAGATAAAAGTTTGTCAAACTTAAATAATATCACATAATTCTATTTGCATAGCTGACATCATATTAAAATAAAAATAACAGGAATAAAACCAAATTGTTAGTCCTGCTAGGGGAAGGATCACGACCCCTTGAGTAAACTGGCATACAAACTTTGAGGGACCAATCTCTCTTAGCAAGTATATTACGGTGGGCTAGAGAAATTCATAAAGAGGGATGTTTCCCTAGGTGACATAAGGATTCAAAAAATCTTCTCTTCTTTTCTATAAATACTTTAAAAAAAAAACTCTTAATAAATTTACTCTCCTCTTCTAAAAACCTATAAACCATGGCTCAACATCCTTATAATACCCAAAATAAGGGTTTAGCATCCTCATCTCATGAAGCACACACACATGAGCACAATGATCAAGAGGAAAATCCTTGGTCACACCATGCACAAGAAGAACATGTTGAAAATATCACTTTCAATTTTGTAGACCATATTAGGGGGTACATTAGAAGAAAAAAATATATTTTTAGATGTTCTTATGGAAGAACTTAGAACAAAATGAGAAATAATCACCTACAACTCATGATAGTATTGAACACTCTAATGGTCTATCTACCATTGTATATATCAATGAAAATCAAAACAAATTTACTAATATTTATGTGGCTATGGCACATAATACCGATTCCACAACTCCCCCAACCATATCTATAGGAATACCATTATGGATATCCCCTTTTCATCATCTTCTTCTAATACCACAATACCAATTCCAAACTCTAACTCCACGAAAATCTTTCTAACTCATGATTTAGGGGTTAGCCAAACCCCTCCCACCATGGCACCCAACCAAGCTATGTTATATTTTATGACTCTCCCTTTTATGTCTCAAACTCACACATAAACCCTTACACAACCATTTTTAACTCTACCTATTCCACCTAATCCTTTGCCTAATGACTTCCAAGGCATCGATGCTAAAATCAAAGACCTTGAATTAAGGGACTCCTGGTTTGAGGAACTTGAACATCAAATCACCTCTCTTCAAGGGTCGTCCAAATTAAAGTATTATTTTGAAGAATTCTATAATGAACCATTAGATTCTACAATAATAAACCACCATTTTCCAAAAAAAATTGAAATTCCTAAGTTCCAAATGTACAAAAAAAAAAATTTAGGTACGCAATATAGGTACTTAATATTTTAATATTGTATTGTCTAGTGGTATGAGCCATAATTTTAATTATTAAGGAAGACCACATGTCAAATTAGAAATAGGTATGTCATAGAATCATATATATATAACCATTGGGAAATATTTTCATATGTAACTGCAAAGAATATTATCATAATATTATGCACTTTTTAACTAATGGAAGGTTAACCACCACATGGGTGATCTTGTAACTCATAGAAGGTGAACCATCACACTCTTGTATAAACATATATGTACCCCCATTGTAAAAGATATGTATGAAGTATTCTTGTAGAAGTATTGGCTTGTGGAGCCGGAGATCTTATGGAGTGGCTTCATTCTAATAAGTAGCATTATACGATGTTTTCCTACCTCAAGGGTTGTAACACCCCCTCTATTTTGATTAAATAATTGCTTGTAGAATGAGATACTACTGAAGGTACTTGTGAGTGTAGGTCCAAGTATTCCTTTATCAGCAAGCAAAATTAGGAGAGATCAACACCCACCTCTGGAAAAGATAGTGGTTGAAGCATCAGGTAAGGTGGGATATGATATCATAATTTATGCACCGTGGCTTGTGGGTACATGGAAGCCAATGGAAGTAAATTATTATAGGTCATGCTGCTTGTAAAACTTGCATTAGGTTGTAATTTTTCAAATATTTTAGTTAGATATATTATGCCTGCTAGGTGAAATTAATTTATTTAGAAAATAAATTATCCATATTAAATAAATAAAATTACATGTTTATATGCACAATAAATAAATAAAATATTTAAGTATATATATTTATAAGTAATAATAACCATGATATAATAAATTAATAAAAAAATAATCATGTAATAAATTTTATCAAGTAAAATGCATATATTTTAGAAAAGAAATTTATATAGTAACATCTTATAAGATTGCTCCTTTGTCGATTAAGCAAAATGAATACCACTTGGCGGTCATTTGAGGCAACTCCTGCATGATTTCTTCTATGTGTCACCATAAAAATTATATTGGAGATCTATATAAGGAAACAAGAGCACAATTTCAATCAACAAGGGGATTATATGGAGAAAAACTTAGTCTTTTGTTTGTTTGGATTTGACTTCGTTCAGTTTTGGTTTTCATTCTTTTGTGGGAAAAATCAGTGTATAGTATCCTGCGTTGCTGCATGGTGGGAATAGACTTTAATTTTAGTCTTGTTATAGATTCTATTTGCATTAGATATCAGGTTATTTCTTAAACATTGTGCAAAATCCATATGACATTATATGTGATATGTTTATTTCTCTGTACTGTTGCTAAGGAAAGAATTTGAAATAATAACCATCAAGATTAAAAAATTCATAAAAGAATATTAAAAATATGAATCTGGTTTAATTATAAAATCAATTAAGAAGTGTCAGGCATTGTCATGTTTCCTTATAGATATCCATTGGTTTGAGAATGTCATTAAAGGCTATATTGTAGTGGAACAATTTACATCCAATATTGTACCTTTGTGTATAGTTTCCTCTGCATTGTTCATGATTATTAATGCATTTCATGATGGGACATGCTGATCCAAATCGTGTATTCTCATCTTTCTCTTGTCATGAAAGTTGATGGTGGACGACTCATTTTATAAACTGGAGACAGCTTGGAATATGGGTATTGTTATAATCAATAAGTATAGTTCTCTTAAAGAATGATTTGTACCAATCCTGGGCGGTCGTAGACTCGCTGGGCAGTAATAGAAAACTTGAGTTTTCCTCTTAATGAAGAAGTAGGAGAAAGAAAATCGTCTTAGTTTACCAAAGATTATTAAGTTAAATTTATGAGTTGAACTAGGTTGAGCAGGGTGAATGCTCTGTGTAATTTATGTTATAATAGTGTACTATATTCTTCCATTGAAGGAATTGAGCTCGTATTTTACTTTTGGACACAAAAATAATGTTTGGTTTCTTTGTTTCATTTATTTTTGACATAATGAGATTGGACATAAAAATAATGTTTGGTTTCTCTGTATCATTTAACTTGATCATATATTTTCAACATAGTGAGATTTACTTCACTATATAATATATATTTTTAATAATATTTTAATCAGTGTAACAAAAATTGTGAAATTGAACTCCCTTTCTAATAGCTAGACAACTACGGTAACCTTAAATTCTACCATACCCAGAAGATTAATTCGTATTAACTCTTCGACGTCCTTTTGCTTCCTTTTGCCACAGTATATGTTTAAATTAATCAACAAGAAATCTTATTCAAAAGCATATATTGACCCCAATTCTTACTACTTGATTCAAAGCATAACCAATAAACTATCATAGAAAAATGGAATCATACCGCCAGCCTCTTAGAGTGTAGCGTTTTTGTATGTTTAAGGAAAATAGTGTATAGAGTGTTTCGGTATTCCAAAGACATTTCCTCATAAATAATGCTTTATGGTGGTTATTTTCAATAAATAACTTCCAAGTGGTGCTTGTATAAAACCTTTCATTATTTATTTTTAGGGTTAGGTATTGGGGTTAGATTGTGATGATGTCATAACTTTTACCAACCCGAGCAGTGATGAGTATTTCATTGTTTCCTTAACCATCACATAGCGCCACCGCATTATCCTTGTATCCATAGTTTAAAGTTAAGGACCACCTTTTGAATGCTTTGATAATCACATTCCTTAAGTCGATATTTATATAAGAAAAATATAGAGTAAAATATTATTATAAAGTGTTCAAGTTTTGTACTTTAGTATGTCTTAAAATTAGTGAAAGAAGTTTTAATATATATAAATCTCTTTTACATTCAGTGGAGTATTAAATAAGTTTCTTCCTTTATTCTGTATTAATAATAATTTATTTACTTTTAAGTCTCAATGCTTTCATGAATAATTTGTAAATGTCTATATATTTTCTTTTACTTATGCTTATTAAATAGTATTATTTAATTGAATATTTATCACTTGTATTCATGAGGGTAACTTGTTACAAATGTCTTATTTTTGGTTGAGCTAGAACTCACATAGTATAGTTCATTATGATTTAAGTTATGGAGAGTTTATAATTATAAATACATATATAAAAATAAAACTAAAATAAAGTAATTTTTATAAACCTTTTTTTTGTTTAAAATGTTTCACAATAGTAGTATTATCTAGAAAATAATAATTTCTATTGAAAATGGATTTCTAAATTAATGTTAGTATGCTTCCTAAATTATGTTGAAAACAAACAATATATTTTTAGTCTCAAATATGTTTTATAGTTTTATTGAACCATGATAATCTGGTAGAAAGGCAATAACGATACCTAAAACCAAAATAGCTTGGTCATCAAGAAAAATAATGTAAAAACAATAAAACGATCGAGGAGGATGGAGTATGTCATCGAGGATGATGCCATCAACCAACTTTGATAGCTCATAGATGGTGGTTGTGAATACAAGGATAACTATTCTCTAGCAAGTACAGATGGAACAAATGTTCTTATGCCATGGAGAGTAACAAATAATGGTATGGGACGTCATTCTATATTATCATATAACATAGTACTATGAGGATTCTCATGAACACTAAAGGATTTTGGAATAGCTAAACAATCATCCAAGCCTAGGGAGTAGGTCTTAGTGGTTGGAAGGTCCAGCGATAGAAGGTATGGGATATATTATCATCAACTAGGATGTGAACTAGGAAATCAGGATATAAATCCATTGTAGTGGTGGGCCCTAGTAGCATCCATAACATGATGGACTAGTATCAGGCACTAGGTATAATAAATGCTAACTCTAGAACAAACTCAAATTGAAAATATAAATTGGGACTAAGTAAATGTTTCTGGGATCAATGTCCTTCGTGCTATGAGATGGGGAAAATAATGCATCCACCCTTCTAGGTGTTATGGATCTTAGAAGTATAAACCCTTTTCGAGAACCATAAACTTGAGGTAGGAGAAGGTGGTTCACATAAAAAATGGTAATCTTTTGCAGTATTTAGCCAATCTCGAGCCCTCATGATTTCGTATGTAGAATATAATGATCTCAAAGTGTGATAACTTATGGCTATGTACTAATATAAATTTGGGTGAGCATTTTTTAGTTTGTGACTTTGCTTTTGAAATAAAATAAAATTTTAAATTTGTGTTTTTTTACAACCAAGAGAGTTTAGACCTGGGTTGTTACATTTGGGACCAATGTCCTCTATCCTATGATATGGGGAAAATAATGTGTCCACCCTTCCAGGTGTTATGGGCCCTGGAAGGATAACCCCTTGTCGAGAACCCAGAACTTGAGGTAGGAGAAGGTGGATCTCATAAAAAATGGTAACCTTTTGTAGGATTTGGCCAATCTCGAGCATGCATGATTCTGTCTACAATGAAAAATGATCTCAGAGTGTGATAACTTATGCCTACGTACTAATATAAAGTTGGGTGAGAAATTTTTCAGTTTGTGACTTTGCTTTTGAAATAAAATAAAATTTTAAATTTGTATTTTTTTTGACAACCAAGAGAGTTAGACCTAGGTTATTATAGTTGGTATTAGCACCTAGATTGCAAAAAACCTAGGTTGTAAAAATATGAAATGATATTTTGACATAGCTCTTTTATCCTTAGGTGTAATGGTGGGGACCTCAAAAAGGGCAAGTGCTACTATGCAAAAGGGGATTGTAGAGGTTCCAAGAAAGGGACTAAGATGACTCATGAGGGAGTCAGATCATGTACAAACAATCGATGCACCTCAACGTGTTTTGAGAAAATAAAAGGAGCCAACTATAGGAAAGGTTGCACAAAATGATGATAACATGACTAAAATGATTTAGTTGATGCAAGAACAATTGAATCAACAAAAGGAGAAAATTGAAATTCAAAAGGCTCAGATGAGTGAGCACATGAAACAATAGAGAACACAATTGCCTCATCAATAAGAAATTATTACTTAAAATTAGAAATAAATAAAAACCTTGACTAAATGTAAAGAGTCATAAAGATTACAAAGTGATTTATCGAGGGATCATCAAAAAGAAAAGTTGGTGTGGGATTATAGAAAGAAATAAAAATGTTAGATATCTCAAAATTTTACGGGAAGGGGGATGGTGAAGTAGTTGTAAATTGGTTAAGCGAGGTTGAGAGATACTTTACCATACAACCCCTATGTGCTGAATCTAAAACTACCTAGGTTGTAGCACATTTAATTCCAGAGATTGTTAGACCACATATAATAAAACTAGTCAAAAGTAGGCTGCTAACATTTCTTGGGATGTGTTTGAGAAAGCATTCAGTGATAGATTCCTCACACCACAGTTTTACATTGAGAAATATGCATAATTCACCAATCTTCATCAAGAAAATATGTCAATGATAGAGTATTATCAATGAATTATTTAGTTTCTAAAGTATGATCCTGAATATAACAAACTTGAGGAATTTAAACCTCAAAAATTTATGCTAGGATTGCATCCTAGAATTGGATCTCCTGTTGGTCAGATCAAGCCAAATAATTTTACTGAAGCCTTTGATGTCGTATGATATGAAGAATTAAACCAAAATAATAAGAAGGCTTATTACTAGAGGTTTGGTAAATATTAATATAAGAAAAGAAGATACCCAAAACCTGCTAAAGGAAAGGACCAATACAAGAAATATAGAGAAGGTGATCGTTTCAAAGGGGACAATAGGAACAGAGGAAAATATCAGGGTAACAAAGGGCAACAAGACAGGAGAAACTTTCCAAAGAAAGTTGCATAGAAAAATGTGACACAAAAAAGGAAAGAATGTTACTAGTCAGAATAGAGATGGGTACAAATAGAAGAACAAATATCCAAATGTGTGCTTCATAAATGGAGCTAAATATCATTATACAAATCAATGCCCGAAGAGAGTAGACAAGAGAAAACTAGCTGAAGAAGCTCCACATAGAATTTATGTTTCCACAGGTAACCCCAACCTTTTAGGGTAAGCCACTCTATTTATTTTAAAAGGAAAATTAGGTGAGAAAGATGTTCGTATTTTGATAGATAATGATGCAAATGATAGTTTTACATCTTTCAATGTTGTGAGGGATGTATCGATAAGACCTGGGATTATGGAAAATGGGTGGCAAGTTGAATATGGATCAGGATAAACCTATATGGTCAACCAATATTTATTTGACTCCAAAATAGATATACCTCAAGAATAAATAAACTAGCACTTGTATGTAGCACCTTTACACGCTTTTGATATCATCCTAGGTGTAGATTGGCTAAAAGCTCACAAAAACCTGTTATTTTTGAAGAGAGATGGCTTGATTTTACGAATGAATCCAAACAAAGAATTTGATTCCATTGCAATCGAATAAATTTAGAACCTCACTTATTGTCTGCTATGCAAGCTAAAAAGAAAGGGTTGTATGCTTTATATGATCAAAATAAATAAGAAAGAAGAAACTGAGTCTAGATCTACTCTATATCAATAGTATCCAATTATGAATGAGTTTAGAAATGTTTTTCCTGAAGAATTAGTTGGATTGCCACCATAGAGAGAATTTGATTTTTCCATTGAGTTAATACCAAGAGCAACATCCATAGCTATAACTCCCTATCGTATAACTTCCATTGAATTTTAAGAGCTCAATATTCAACTTCAGGATCTATTAGAAAAAAGGAACATCAAGCCTAGTGTGTCACCATGGGGTGCACCAGTTCTCTTTGTCAATAAAAAATATGGATATTTGAGGCTATGTATTGATTATAGAATGCTCAACAAAATAACTATTAAAAATAAGTATTCCTTGCCAATAATAGATGATCTCTTTGATCAACTTAGGGGAGCTACTATCTTCTCAAAGATCGACCTTAGGTCAGGGTATCACCAATTGATAATCAAGGAGGAAGATACTTTCAAGACTACCTTTAGAACTTGTTATGGACATTATGAATTCATAGTGCTACCCTTTAGTTTGGAAAATGCTCCTGCTGCCCTCATGAGCTTGATGAAAAATGTATTTAAGGAACAATTATATCAGTTTGTACTAATATTTTTGGATGATATATTGATCTATTATTGAAATAGAGAAGAACATGATCGACACATGAAAATAGTCTTCGAAATTATTAGGAAAAAATAGTTGTATGTAAAGTTATCTAAATGTGAGTTTTACTCATCATAAGTACAATATTTGGGTCATATAGTTTCATCTGATGGGGTTGTAGTTGATCCTAAAATATAAAAGCCATAGTAGACTTGCTAGCACTCACCAACGTATCTAAGGTGAGAAGTTTCATGGGAATGGCTAGATATTATAGGCAATTTGTAAAGGGATTTTCAAAAATTGCCTTTCCCATAACCAATTTGCAAAGGAAGGAAAAAGTTTTCAAATGGACTGCTTAGTGTGAGGAGGCCTTCAGAGTACTTAAATAGAAATTGATGATTGTACCTATTATTTATATTCTAGATCCAGGTAAACCATTAAAAATTTATATAGATGCTTATCTAGAAGGGCTAGGAGGTGTCCTGATGCAAAATGAGGCCATGGTGGCATATGAATCTAGAAAATATAAGAAGCATGAGGTTAATTATGCCACTCATGACTTAGAGCTAGTTACCGTAGTTCATGCTCTCAAAATGTGGTGGCACTACCTATTGGGTAAACCTTTTGAATTAAAAATAGATCATTATAGTTTAAAATATATTTTTACTCAACCATTATTAAATGCTAGACAATGATGATGGATGGAATTTTTGGTTGAGTATGATTTTGGGATAGAGTATATCAAAGGGAAAGAGAACAAACTAGTTTATGCACTCAGTAGAAGGAGACATGTAGCCACATTAACACGATGTTAGTATGGATTGGTAGAGCAAATTAAAGAATGCAAAAATATGATGAATTCTATAATCAATGAAAAATTAAGGTCAAGCAAGGACTGAATATGAATATGAATTTCAAAATCAAAGAGGATTTGCTATATTTCAAAAATCGAGTAATAGTTCCAAACAATGATGAAATAAAAAGTACTATATTACAATAAGCACACTATGCTCCATACTCTGCTCATTTAGGATTAGTGAAAATACGAGAGAATTTGAAGAAGGATTTTTTTGATATTCCAACATAAAAATAGCAAGTGATTTCCATAGAAATTATAGTTGGTATTCCCAAAAATCGATTCCATTATGATACAATTTTTGTCATGGTATATAAATTAACTAAAGTGGCACATTTTATACCTGGTAATATTCGATATGATGCACCAACAATAGCCCAGAATTTTGCTATGGAAATATTAAGTGAAATGTACAAAAGATGACATTTGATCCAACAACTTGCTATAACATAAATTATTCAGAAATGCTGATTTTTATTCATGATAGAAATGCTTTAGGTTACAAATAGGGAGAATTACCATCCTTTTCTTTCACAAATGTACAATAAATCTGATGCTGTCTTTTGGGCTCCTCAATGTAGGTGGGCTTCATGCATAATGTGTGCCATCGGTAGTTGTATTTGTTGATGTTTCCTCTTTGCACCTGTTGTAGACCTGCAAAAGGGAGTTAGTATGTTTGGGGGCTTACCTTAGTTAGGCACCATGGTGAAGAAGATAAATCGACATAAAATATGTAATGAAAACTGAAATAAACTACATGAATGACTATAAAAACATGAAATAGAGTATACTTGAGTGATTTGGAGTGAAAAATCTTTTGTAGTTCCAACTTGCAAGCCAGGGGGTGAATTGGATGTCAGATTCACAAGCCAAGGGGTGAATTGAGTTGTAAGTACTTTTTGCTGGAGATCCTTGTCCAGATGAGCTCCTTAGGTGTTGCTATGTTATTTGTATGATTTAGATGTCTGAGATTGCACTTTTGGTCACATTAAAGTTTTTATAGGCTAACTAAATTAGGATAGAGAGATAATGAGAGATTTTGGTCTCCTATTTATAGAAAAAGGCAAGGTGTAGGGGGTGTGGTTAGGAGTACTAAACCCTAGGGTCAAGTCCTATTATGATTATGTTAGGTTTTGTGAGGTGTCATTCCTACATTTCCTAAAAAAATATCTCATCCTCACACATGTGTGAGGAGATATTAGGGTTTACTAGGGTTAGATGGTCCTTAGGTTAGATGAGGGTTGAGTTAGGGTTTCCTAAAAAATATTCTAACTAATTTTGTGCACACATATGTGGGAGGGAATAATTAGGACTAATAAGGGTTTAGGAACCTAATTTTCCTTTTTAATCCAAAAAGTGCACTTAAGTGAAGTGAATTTAAAATTAGAAATGCAATTAACTTAATTAAGACTTTTTGGGAACTAATAGTCCCGTGGGGTCCTAATTAGGTATAGGAAGGGTTTAAGTTGTCTTAAGTAACTGAGAGGTGGTATCTTGATGGATGAAATATGGTTGGGTAATGAATTGTGTAGTTTAGTAGGGTTTAATGCCTATAAACCAATGAAATGGTCTACATAAGTCTACAAAAGTCTACGATGGCCTACACTGATCTAGAGCAGTCTACGCTGGTCTAGACTGGTCTATGATGGTCTAGAGTAGTCTACAATGGTCTACAATGTTCTACACTGGTCTATAGTATTTTGGATGTGTCTAGGGTGGTCTATGTAAGCCTACAAGTGTCCTGATGGATCTACAAGTATGTAGAGGTAGACATGTGCGACTTTTGGGTGTCTACATTTTGCTCCTTTTGTACTATACTATGTCGAATATAATTGAATACAAAAATGTTATGGGAGACAGTAGAAGATGAAGAAGTGAAGAGAATGGGGTCTAATAAAAGATATGTAGCCACTTGAAGCATGACCATACAACATTGACCAATAGCCAAGGGAAGAAGGTAAAATAATGGGATCTAATCAAAGGTATGTAGCCGCTCAAAGCGTGACCATACAATATTGATTGATAGCCAAGGGAAGAAGGGAAAAGAATGGGATCTAATCAAAGGTATGTAGCTACTTGAATATTAACCATACAACATTGATCGATAGCCAAGAGAAGAAGGGAAAATAAAGGAATCTAATCAAAGGTATGTAGGCGCTCAAAGCGTGACCATACAACATTGACTAGGGATCTAGGGGGATAGGAGAAGAACAGGGGAAAGAAGAGAGAAAGAGAAATGTAAAATAATGATGAATGCAAATGGGTGATTGTGGATGCAAGGCTATTATTTTTATAATTCTGTATGATATTTATCAATGTCATACTGGTTACTTGTGGAGGCAACTTATGATTGCTTTGATTTTTTGACCAATGTAGGATGGTCCAAAGTACGAATAGAACAAATGCCTATTCAAATTTTTGTTGTTGATTGATTGATGAGTGTAAGGTGACATGTGTCAAATAATTTGAGTTAAGGGACATTGGTTTTAGTCATATGTACCATTTAGTATACAGTAAGGACTGCTTTACCTGAATGCCAAAAATGGCATGCCCTAATGTTGTGCTAGGATTTAGTTAAACATACCATTCAATATACGGTAAGGACCATTTTGTTGAATGCTAGATTGAGATACCCATGGAAACACATAGCTCTTGTGATCTAAAAACATATGGTTGGGATTGAAATTATTACATAAGATAATATTCAACAAAGTATTTTGTAGATAGATGTGATATCCATGATTTGGATGTTTGGTTGTTTGGTTGAATGCAAAGCTAACTTTTGTATATGAATACCCCCTCAAATGAGGAATCAACAATGAGGTGAATGAGAAGTGGTGATATGATGATGGATCGGTTGATATAAAAAAAATTATGATAAGAGTGATGAAAAATCAAATGGACATGAAGATGGGTAGATTTCCTAGGGTTTGGGATGAAATTTGGGTTATTTTGAGGCTTCTAGGCTCAATTCACAAGGCAAGGGGCAAATTGGATCTGGATTCGCAGGTTGGGGGGCAAATTGGTTTAATTCATAGATCAGGGGATAAATTGGACCTAATTTGTAGGGTAGGGATGAATTAGGGTTTTAGGTGTATTTAAACATTTTTTGAAGCGTGGGGGGGTCATTTTGATGATGACAAACTTGGAGAGTGAGGAGTGAGAAATGATTGGCGATGTCGAGCTCTTACTCTTCGTTGAGTTGGGTGATAGAATAACGAGGGGACATGTTGGTGCTGGTGAACGACGTGGAAACCCACCGATAAGTGATCATTTCTTGCTTTGTTTTTAAATTTTATTTTTGGAAAAACATGAAATAGGGGAGAGGTTTTCGTGTTATTTTAAAATTTTAGTAAATTTTAATTGAAATTGGAACACAAAGTGTTAAACAAGCCAAATGGACCCAAAAGTGTGATTGATTTTTAGGTTTGACCTATTTTTGCTGTAGTTTGACTAGGTAATGGGTAAGGTAGTAGCATAGTTTGACTTTACATTTTGGGAGCGATGGGGTACTGTTTTTGAAATGTGACTGAATTTCATCTGTAAAAGTGGAAAATGGGTATCCATCTATGTGACTATATTTTTATTTTGTATTCATTTGACATGTTATAGGAGTGTGAGCCATTGGGATGTAAATTAAGAAACTTTGACTATTAAATTTCCATTATAGGTGTATTATTTTTTAAAACCGTCGACACTTTCACGATAGAAGGGCAAAATGGGTATCCAAAAATGTGCTTTGTTTTGGTGTGTTATTGAATTTGGCATATATTTAAATTGCATTCCATGATGTAGATAAAAATAAATTTAAAATTGGTTGTTGGGAGCCTGATATACACTATTTTTCACTTCTGTTTGAACTTTTATCATAAAATGGTAAAATGGGTGTCCAAAAATATGACTGTGTTTTTTGATGTGTTGTGATTTGGCATGTGCACTGTTTTGATGAGATTGTATTGAATTTGACATCAAATTTTGAGCGTATTTATATACTGCTTTTGAAACTTGTTCACACTTTAATCGTAAAAGGTCAAAATAGGTGTTCAAAAATGTATTTTATTTTTGTATGTTTGGTGGATTGATGTGTTTTTGAATTTTGTACTAAAATGAGTATGTGGAAATTTTAAAATTTGACTGTTGGAAGACAAATATGTACTATTTTTTGCATCTGTTTGGAAATTTACCTTGAAATGGTAAAATAGGTATCCAAATATGCAACTGTGTTTTTGATTTGTTGTGATATGTGGATTGTGCATGTTGTAATATCTCAAAATGCATGATAAATTAAATGAATTAATTTATGTGTGAAATGTGTTTAAGAAAATTAAATTTTGTTTAATTGGAGGATTGTATATTGAACTCATGAATTTTGTTGTGCTTGTTTGTGTATGAACAGGTGAAGAATATCGGGCCTCAACATCAGGTTCATATGATGAAGGGTAAGTTGGATGAGTTGATTAAGAATAAGGAGTATTAGGAGTGGTTGGATGTAGTGTGGTTAGATGTGTATGGGAATGCAAGAACATTCATGCCAACAAGTATATATATTAGCTTTGTGTGAGATATGGGATGCAGATTGGAACACCTTCTATTTTCCTATGGATGAGATGATGATAACCTTGGAGGATGTGTATAAAATATATAAGTTACCTATTGAGGGTGTGCTAGTGAGGGAAGCACCAGATGATAGTCAAGCAGTTGTGATGGAGCGGTTCTTTGGAGACAAATGGAGAGAGGTAGATATAAAGAAGATGGATTATGAGCTTCTATGAAATAATAAGATGTTTTCTAAGCACTAGTGTGTAGCGATGGTTATGATTTCTATGTATGCTCTACCAGATACTTCCAGGGTATTATTTACCTGAAACATGTTGGATGTGGTGGGCGATATGGTGGAGTGAAATGTTGTATTTGCATGGGCGCTTACACTCTTGGCTCAGGTGTATAGGGAGTTGCATGATGTAGTGTGTGCTGGGAGGAAGGGGTTGATTTGGAATCCTTTATTATAGGTATGAGCATGGGAGCACATAGCCATTGAGTCATCGTCGTTATTGCCCTATAATGCACATGTTGATGGACAAACACACTTTCCCTATGCTTTGAGATAGATGATAGATGAGGAGAAGGGTATTAAGAGGCCACACAAGGGTGATCCATTGATTTTAAGGGTTAAGTTCAAATATTTTGTGCCTAATATGATTACATGGAGGTCTTGGAGGGGTGGTGTGGTATGGGAGCATAATGATGAGCAACTGGGTGTGATCCATTAGGGTAGGTGGTTAGTAGGATGATATACTCAACAATTTGAGTTCTTCAGTTCAGTCGAGTGATGTGATAGTTCAAATTATGATAGGACATTCTGGAGGTACCTATTCTATATTATCGATGACATGGTAACAATGAGGAGCAACATATAGTCTTACCATGGACTGGTGAGAGGGACCCAACTATGGTGATATCATATGTGGATGATGCAGGCATGACACCAAAGTATGATGCTTGGTGGGTGATGCAGAGCTGAGAGTCAGGTATTGGGGTAATTTATCAATGAGTACTGCCTGGTGGTGGGGTACCTACAATAGAGGGGAGGGCAGCTAGAGGTACTCAAGTCAGGTAACCGAATAGATCTAGTAGTGAGATAGAGGTACCTCTTTGATGATATAAGTGATGACTGGGTGGCACCTTGAGTGCATGTGTAGAGAGAGTGGAGGAGGTTCCTATGAGTAGTGGGGTGCAACCTATAGAGGAGGCAACAACTATGGAGGAGGTAGGTGGGAGTGTAGCTATGGGTGGTTTTGATGATACCATGGATATGGGTTTTCTTGGTGAGATGGAAGAGATTCCCATTAAGGAGTAGGAGATGCAGGATGTAGAGGAGGAGGTGTTATTACTACAAGATAGAGTACGTCATCTGGAGGGAGAGCTCTGTGAGAGTGAGAGAATTTATGTGGCAAAGGTAATATATTTGGATGAGAGGATTATAGTGTTGTAGGCTATTGGTGATACTGATCAGAAGGTCTTCAAGGCTAGGTATGCTAATATGGTGAAGGATATGGAGTAGTTGAGGGTAGAGATACATAGGAAGTGGTCTACAGTAGAGGCTTGAGATGCAAACATTGTATATCTACGAGTAAAGATAGTAAGGCAACAGTAGGCACGAGAGGAGGCTGAGGGAGCTTAGGTGATAGGGGAGGTGTTGGTTGATGTGGTCATTATGAGGGTGGAGATAGAGCAACTGCAAAGGGGTAGTGAGAGTGTAGGAGGACTGTTGGTTGAGGAGATAGCAAAGCGGGTAGTGTGTGAGTTTGCCTTGGTGATGAGTGGGATTCCACTCCCTGATTATGGTTAGACGGTATCACAGTATAGGTCACAATCATGAGTACGGACACACTCACAAAAAATTCATCAAAGTTCAACTTCGATGGCTTAGAGGGGCACGAGGGTTGAGGCGCATGATGTGGTAGAGGGCATAAATATTGTTGCTAATTTAGAGAGGGTTTTATATCTTGTAAGGGTTCTGGAATTAGGAGGAGGAGTAGAGTCCAATAGGGCTATAGTGGCATGTGATAGTGTAGGGGAGGGCTAACCGTGAGGGAAGTGGAGAGACTCCTAGTGGTAGTTAGGGTTGATTGTCATTGTAGCCTACAGGAAATTTTGGATGATGTATGGTGGGCATGGTCCTAGTTTGTAGCCTATGGGTATTTTTTATGGATTATATATATATATATATATATATATACCTTTTGGTTGTGGTTGTTATATATACATGTGTTATGATTATGATTTGAATGTATTTGAATTGTGTTTGCATAGATAGCATAGAATAATTTATGATTAAATGTACAATGTATGAATGTATATGTGGTAGGGTGTAGGCATATCATTATACTGTAGTATAGGTATACTGTAGAATGATATATAGTGTAGTTTGAATGCAATGCAATGTGATTTGATGTGAATGCGATAATGTATGCTAGAATTGTGGTATATGCATGTAACATAAATGTGATGATGCAATGTGTGAGGATGCATGTAGGATAAATACAATACTATAATGTTTGATAACTCTATGTAAAATAGATGTACTGATGCATATATGGGAGGAATAAAATGCGTAAAGGAAGCACTTGTGTCATCGCATAGATCAATGTGAATGTGATCCATTCCATAATCTCAGGTATGTAGGATGATATAAGGTGTATGTAATAACCTTGATAATCATAGTTGTAGTAATTAAATCTCAAACCAAAAACCATGCAAGCGTTGGCGTCAACTCATAACTTATCTGAATGGTTTAAAATCTATCATGGACCAGTGTGTGTAAATGAGTGATGTACATTTATACATTTTGAGGGAGGTAGGATTAACTCGTTGTAAATATGGATGAACTAGCTAGCTCTTCCATAAGCACATAGTGATTTATACAAAAGAAGGTCGCTAATGTGACAGATGTATCACCATTTGTAAGACCATTCCACTAATATGCAGGCTCTTATAGCCTATTTCTAGCGATGGAAATCATCCCATGATGTTATGTTGAACCTAAGGACCAAAGGTGATGAAGAATAACAATTGTGATATCTGGAGACTTTTCCTTTTATTTTTTACCTCTTGTTTATTGCTTGTATTTGTTTTGTGGTGCTCTTTTTCTTTCTTTTCTCTCTTTTTTTTTGGTATGGGCGTTGGCTTTTTTTTTAGCCTGTTTGTTTGATTTTTTTTTTGCTTATGATTATCCCTAGGTCATATGTTGACCATGCAAGTGATAGGATGATCATGGGAAACCATTCACTAGATGGTGATATCTATGCAAGGTGTTATCTTCCCTAGAATCAAAATTTGTTTAAGAATGTAACCTGTGTGAGTGATACATGATAGAAGTTGAACCAACCTGAGAGAACTATAAGAAGTGTAGAAAACCTATCAGTTAGAGGTGATATTTGATTGACTAAACTAGTGAATGGTCAAAACTAAAAAATACACATGTATACACCCTAATCCTAAAAATAGGGAATTGACATCCAAGTGGTGATGCTAACAAGTGCATGTGTTATTCTTGTCAGGATCATTTTTCAAGAGTGGATCAAGAATCTGACATAGGTCTAACCTAGGGATGAGGAATGGACCTGGCGAAGGTGAAGGTGTATGGGCTATGGTGGACTGGTGAGTAGAAGTGAGGCAGTTAAAATGACTTATATGTAGCTCGAGAGCATTGATTCGAGATAGGATGTGCTAGATATCAGGATGTGGAGATGATGGGATTGGAGAAGGCGATGAGCAGGACTCTAACGTATAAGGAGGAGTGTAATATGGGTTTGAAGAGGTATTTGCATGAGAGGAGGATGGGGTGAGTGGAATGACTTCATATATTATGGGTTTGGATAAAATGGTAAGCCAAAAAGTGGTGAAGGTGGCATATGAAGAATGGGTGGTGCAGGAGATGGTTGTGGGTAACGACGTGTACGGGATGGAGGTACATGCATGAAAGCAACTTGGGAAGCATGTAGGTGAAGGGATTGGGTGCATGGGGATATTCCAATTAGAAGTGGGGGAGGTAAGCATGAAGGATGTGCAGGATGATGTGTGTGTCCTCTATTGGTAGGGTGATAATATCCTAAAGTATGGCGAGGAGAAGATGACGGTGAGTAAGGGTTCCTTGTATCCTTAGGCGAAGGTGGAGGAGACCCTTGGGTGTGGATATGGAAGGTTTCCTCCTTTTTGTCAAAGGATGATAGGGATACCTGATTGTATCCTGAGTGAGGCAAGTAGGATGACCCTCTATGGCATGGTGAAGGGCATTAAGGTGGAGTGTGGTGATCCGAACAAGATGAGGGTGGAGACTGTATGGTATGTATAGTGGTAGATGGCATGGCTAGATCAGACGATGTGATTAGAACTGGGGGTAGTAGAGGATGATCCTGCATGGTGGTATCCTAAAATTCTGATAGTGCATGCGTATGATCACGTATCTCTGTTGATGATGTCATGGTGGATGATGTAAATCCTATGAATAGAAACAAATACCAACAACATATAAATGACATAAAAAGTAAATGTACATCTATACTGCATGTGTATGGTGATGTGTATAGTGAGTGATGTGTATGTATATGGCACTGTGTAGATATATGGTGGTGAATACCTACGTAAGCTACACATTGAATGTACAAATATGAATAATATTAATGGGTCCAGGTTTAGTGAGACCTTCAATATTAGCCAATAGATTGGTGCTTGAACATAATTAGTGCGTGATTATTAATGGGCCCAACCAATTTGGGATAAAATTGTCATGTTGTTGGTGAGTTTGACTTGTGATTTGTTGGTTCTCTTTGAGAATGAAGTCATCAACTTAAAATTCATGTTAATGCACCTTCCTATCATAAGCACAATGAAGGTGATATTGATAGACTCGTGTGTGCTCGATGGCATGAATGCAACATTCATCGAGGAGTGTGAGTTGATCAAAGTGAACTTG
Organism: Wollemia nobilis; assembly: GCA_028583015.1. Classification (NCBI taxonomy): domain Eukaryota; kingdom Viridiplantae; phylum Streptophyta; class Pinopsida; order Araucariales; family Araucariaceae; genus Wollemia; species Wollemia nobilis. Next base: position 9,239,813 of record JAQPPZ010000672.1, on the reverse strand, counting down.
ACAAGAAATATTATCATCAATGAATTCTTTCATAGATACTCGTAAGGATGGTATCTTGAGTTCTAGGGGTATGATGGCTTCAACACCATAAACCAGTGAGAAAGGGGTTGCCCTAGTAGGAGTATGGATGCTTGTACGGTAGGCCCACAAAGCTAAGGGTATTTGATTAAGCCAATCATGATGAGACTCTTCTACTATCTTATGAAGTATGGAGCATATTGTTTTATTGGTATCCTCTGCTTGATCGTTACCCTATGGGTAGTATGGGGTAGAGAAACTATGATGAATGTTGAATTTGGTGTAAAGAGCATGGATATTTTTGTTCTTGAATGATTTCCCATTTATCAGAGATGATTTGGGAGGGGATTCCAAAGTGACATATTATATGGTCTATAATGAATACCGCAATCTTGGATCCCGTGGTCTATATGAATGGGATGGATTTGATCCACTTTGTAAATTATTCTATGGTTGTGATGATAAATTTGTGATTACTGGATGAGGAAGGTGTGATTTGTTCAATAAGGTCAAGGCCCCATTGAGAGAAAGACCACATGGATTGAATAGGTTGAAGCACTTGAGATGGGAGATGTGTAAGATTTGCATGTTGTTGGCACTTGACACAACACTTCACATACTCACAACAATCATGTTCCATATTGGGCTAGTAGTAGCCCATGCGAAGGATGCACTTTGTGATTGCCATGCCACTGAAGTGGCCATCGCATGTACCATCATGGGTTTCTTGTACAACCCACTGAGATTCATGTGGTTCTAGGCAATGCAAGAGGATGCCATCATAACTATGATGATAGAGGATGTCCCCCAAAAATGTATAGTGAATCACTCTTTGTTTGAATGCTCGATGATGAGCATGTGGTAGGTCACATGGTAGGAATCCTAACTTGATATAATCCTTGATTTGTGCAAACCAAGGATCATGTGGTTTGGTATTGACTACATGAATACCACCATCATCTATGGGAGGTATAGGTGATATGGTAGATTGGGTGAGGGTGTGAATGGATACACACATGGTATATGATAGGGGGTTTTATGGGATTAATGATCCTAAGGAGGCCATTGTATCAATAAAATAGTTTGATGATCGTAGAGCGGCTTTGATGTCATACCACTCAAATTGGGAAAGAAGTTGTTGCACGACCTACTTGTATTGTTGAAGGACTAGACAATGACATCACTAGATTTCTTGCACTTGGTTTACTATTAAGAGGGAATCACCTATGATGTGGAGGCGCCTGATATGCATGGAGTGGGCCTATTTTAATCCTAGGATTAAGGCTTCATATTCTGCATTATTTTTTGTGCAAGGGAAGTCTAATTTAAAGGAAAAGGGGAGTGGTTCCCCTTTGGGTGTGAAGAAAACAATACCTACACCCCCAATGTGAGTGCATCGAGAGCCATCAAAGAATAGGGTAAGATCCACTGGTGATTCGGGCTTGACATATTCTTTGGCTTTGATAATATGGAAGATGGAATCATCCAAAATTTGAATAAGGAGAGGCTGATCATCTGGTAGTGGAGCCTCTACAAGTTGGTCCACGATGACCTATCCTTTTATGGATTTTTGTGAAATGAACTCTAGGTCAAATTTAGTTAGAAGCATAATCCATTTTGCTATGCGAGAGTTGTGGTAACTTTTGTTCATCATATATCGCAGGGGATTGTCTCGGGCAATGACAAAAGTAGTGTGGTTTAACATATAGTGATGAAGTTTTTGGGTGGTGAAAACTATAGCTAGGCATAGTTTTTCCATGTACCCATATCAAATTTCATAGCTAACTAGCATACGACTGATATAGTATATAGCTTGCTCTTTGTCGAGCGTGTTATTTTGAGCTAATAATGTGCCTAGCATAAAATCTATGGCTGAAATGTATAGTGTAAGCGGTAACTATGGGTGTGGGGGAGACATAACTGGTGGAGAAGTGAGGTAGGCTTTGATAGAATCAAAGGCTTGTTGATAGTTGTCATCCCATTTGAAAGCGACTCCTTTTTGTAGGAGATGATTGAATGGTTTGCACTTGTCTGATAGTTGTGCTATGAATCGATGAATGGAAGTGATTTTGCCCTGGAGGTTCCACAATTACTTTAGGTTGGTAGGCAGGGGCATCTCAATGATGGCTTTTACTTTATTTGGGTCTACCTTGATGCCACGTTGGGAGATAATGAACCCTAGTATTTTACTTGAAGTAACTCCAAAGACACACTTCTTTGGGTTAAGGTGCACATTATGTTCTAGTAAATGGTCGAAGATCTTTCGAAGATCATCTAAGTGTTGTGAACATTCCTTGGACTTTACGATGAGGTCATCAACATAATATTCCATGATTTTATGCATGTAATCATGAAATATGTAAGTCATTGCACGTTGGTAGGTTGCCCCAATATTTTTAAGGCCAAAGGGCATGACCTTGTAGCAAAATGTCCCCCAGGGGGTTGTGAATGAAGTTTTATGTTGATCATCGGGGTTGATTTTAATTTGGTTGTAGCTAGAGAATCCATCCATAAGGGAAATCATCTCATGGCCTACTATGGAGTCGACTAGTGAATCAATGTTAGGTAGAGGAAAGTTGTCTTTGGGACACGCTTTGTTTAAATCATGGAAGTCAGTGCAGACATGAACCTCGCTAGAAGGTTTAGGCACTGGAACCATGTTGGACACCCATTCAGGATAGTCTATAGGTACGATAAAGTCTACATCTAAGAGCTTTTGGAGCTCAGACTTTACTAGCAATGCTACTGTTGGATGCATGCATCGTAGCTTCTATTTGACAGGTTTAGCCTCTTTGTCTAATGTGAGATTGTGGACTATGAGGGTAGGATCGAGGCCTAGCATATCTTTGTAAGACCATGTGAAGACTCTGATATACTTTCTGAGGAAAGTGATGAACAAAATGCACTCTTCGGGTGAAAGGCTAGCGACTAGTTTAACAATGTGAGGGTTTTGGGGTCATCGTCGATGTCTACATCAATGGTTTCTTTGATTAGCATGTGAGAGCCATCACAAAGTTGTTTTGGGATCGAAATAAGGTGGAGGTCATCTATGGCCTCAGGAATTTCATATTCATCATCTATGTAGATGTTCGTGTGGTGAATACACGGAATGTGAGGTGGTGTAGAAGGTGAAGGAGTGTTAGTGGTACGTAGGACATGAGGTGAAAGTAGAAAATCTTGGGGTGATGGTATGGGTGAGATGTGTGTGAGATTGATAAATTTTAGATTTGGTATGTCATCATAAATTTGTTGATGTGCGTATCAAAGTGGGGAGAAGAGATCCACGTTGACCATATTAACCGATGTTGTGGGGGAGGTAGGCGGTGAAGAGTCTGATGATGAAGACTCAATAACCTATGGACGTCATAGGAGGCTCAATGGAGGGTGCAAGATAATAGGTGGAGAATATGGTCGAGTAGCGGATCGATGGAGTTGTTAATGTATAGGTAGAAATGTGGCCAAATGTGTTGGTGATGGTGGGAGAGATGCCATGTTCTATTCTAGATCATGAGCGTTTAGAGACAAGGTGGCAAATTGACTTGTTAATTCATCAACACAACATGATGATGTTGTGTCGAAAAAAGGAGTTTCTTGAAAGAAGTCATAGGGAACTATGATAGTTGAGTGAGGGGATGGGTTATCTTCTAGGATATCCATATCAATATACTCTTCCAAGGTGTGTGTTGGAAGTGGGGAAGGGTGTAGGGATAGGTCCTGGAGCTCATCCTCAAGCGTGTGAATGATGGTTGGGTGATAACCTAGGCTAGATTTATCAGTAGGTAATTGCACATGAGGGTTGATGGGTGTACGTAACCCTTGTTCGTAATGGCCTAACCCAAATCCATGCCAATGGAAACATCGAAGGTAGCGTAAGGTAAAATAGGGGTTAGCCATGTGATCGAGTGTACCACAAAAACTAGATTGTGGTGGTGGAGGGGCTACAAGTGGGAGTGAGGAATCAACTCCTGCATACACAAAGTTAGTTTGGTTGTCAGGAGGCCCTAATTGTATGATAGTTCCTATAGTCAAAACTGAGGCTGAAGGGTGGTCGAAGTCATGCGTGGACTGAACTATAGGTGGATGTACATGGCATCATGCACATTGTAGTCACCTGGGCCTGAATTTGTCATAAAAATGGAAATACGGGATGGTGTATGTTGTGGTGAACGAGGTGGCGAATCCAAATCGAAGGATGAGGATGCGATCTGAGAATCTCTTATGGTAGCAGTAGAAGGATGTAACAATTGATCGTCGAGGTGGGAAGCTCATTGCTCCCACTTGTGGCATTCAACTATCATGGCTGGGATAGGGTGATCCACATGTGGGAATTGGGAAGGAGGAGGAGTGGGATGTCGGTGTTGGGCTACAAGGAGATGTGAAGGACCTAGGTCATGGGAAAAAAGGAAGGGGAGGTGTTTGAGGTGTAGGAAGAAGAGGAGGTTCCATGGAGGAAGGTGGGTGAGGTGGAGTGGTAGGTCATGGTGTAGGTAACGAGGATGGTCTCGATGTTGTGGGTGGATTTTTGGAAGATGATGGTTGAGATGGTGGTGGTGGCCACAAGGAGGGTGGTGAAAATGGTATGGTAATTGGATTAGGTACTGCAGTGGCTGGTGCTAGTGGTGCGGACATTGAGGTGTGTGTCCTTGGTGATGATTGTGGTAATGAAGAGGATGTAGGGGATGATGTCGATGCTCCTACATATTGGTGAGAAGAAATAGGGAATAGTTGTGTGGAGGATGATGAAGGTACTAGTGGTAGGTCTACAATGTTGCAGAATTTAAAGGGGTCCCCATCGGTAGGAACATAATGGATAAGTCCATCATGGATGTATTTGATGCAATGGTGCAATGTAGAGGGGACACACTACATGTCCCTGATCCATGGATGACCAAGCAGGATGTTGTACTGCATTTCACCCTAAATTATGTGAAAGAGGATGGGATGGTGTGGATACCTACATTTATGGGTAGGACAATGGATCCTACTGTAGGTCGCATGGATCCATCGAATGCACGTAGATCGAGTGATGGGGTGGCAAAATGAGCTAGTGGGATATGCAGGTGATGTAGAGCTACTATGGAGATGATACTAATGGAGGAACCTATATCAATGAGGACATATTTGTATGTAATATCATTGATGGTCACTTGGATATGGAGAGGAGGATCTACTCCTCCTATAAGTTTTGTGATCTCGTGATCATGAAAGCTGATGGAGGGCTGAAGGCAGCGTGGAATATTTCCTACAAAGTTCATGAAGGCATTCGTGTCATGAGTCTCAAGATCAATAGAATGTAGGATGTCATTCAATACCTCACGATGGGGTTGAGACTATTGTAGAATATCATATATGGATAACCGAGTAGGAGCATTACGCAATTGGTGGGTAAGGCTACCACGGATTATGATGATATTTTGTGGTGGTGGAGGTGTGGTGTTGGAAGTCGTAGGAGATGGTGGGGATGTAAATGGTACCGATGGGGAAATAATAGGTGGGGTTTGATGTGAGGGATACCATTGATTTTGAGTGGTAAGGTTAATCATGCCCACTACACCGCATGAAGGGGGATCACATTGGACACTATTTACTTGCCTAGGTGGCCCTTGGGGATTAGGTGGAGGTCTTTGGGGGTTAGTTCCCCTGTGATCAGGTAAGGGGTTTTGGAAGATCCCTAGGTTTTGATTTTGTGGTGCGAGGGGGTTTGAGACCTGGATGGTACCCCTCTCGATAAGATCTTGGACATGACCATGGAAGGAGTGACAAGCATCGATACTATGGTTGCGTTGTCGGTGGTATTGATAGAAGGCTTGCTCATTATATCCTCGAGGCTTAGGTAGGTTTGGATCAAGTGGTCATATTTTAGGCAGGATGATGTGGCCTACATCGTATAACCTCTGGAAGAGGGTTGGTAACGGTTTAAAAAGTGGTGTAAGGTTACGTTGTGGAACCTATGGATGCATACCATGAGGTTGCTGAGGCCTAGGAGGGGGAGGCACATTGGTTTGAAATATTTTTTGTTATGGAGGAGAGAATTGTGGGACCGGTGAGGGTGCTAAGGTAGCAGCTACCACTTGGTTGGCTTGTGGTGATCGAGGATAAGGTTGGTTAGGTGTATTTCTATTGAAACAAAAATTGGAGTTGTAGGTTGGTTTTTGTCTCAACTTAATCTTGCTTGATTGGACCTTGATGTCCTCAATAACTTTGGCTTGGGCAATGGCTTCTTCAAAGGTACGACTTTGATGAAGTTGTAAATATGTGGAGATGTGTTTGTGGCAACTCTTGGAGAAGAGTGTCACTAACTCGGTAGTAGGAAGGCTATGGGTGAGGTCATGGATGATCGATCTCCACCATGAGATAAACTCGGTAATAGGTTCATCGTCTACCTATCGTAGGGCATAGACGTCTAAAAAGTTAGTTTTCTTTTTAATGTTTATGGAAAAGTGTTCCAGGAAGGAGTTGGCCAATTTTTCAAAGGTATATAGGCTATGGCATGGGAGCATGTTGTACCAATCTAAGGCTTGTCCCCCAAGTGAAAGGGAGAAGGTACGTAACATGAGGGGATTGCTACTATGAAGTTGGTAGCAAGCTGAGTGGTAGTTGCTCACATGTTCTCTAGGATCTTCCTTACCCTTGTATTTATCAAACTTTGGGATCTCAAAGTGATAGGGATAAGGTGGGATTGGCACTGATGGGTGGACTGGCTCATTGTAGAGTTCATCATAGGTTGGTTTCTATGGTCCATAGTTGGTTGTGTGAAGGTTGAGCATCTTCACTTCATCTTGTAGAAGTTGAAGTTTGGGTGCTAAGGGTGTAGGGGAAGGTGTGAAGGTGGGTGGAGCCTGTGAGTGTGGTAGATATTGGAGTTTTTGTTCTTCCTAGTACTAAGGAGGGAAGTATTGCAACTGGTCCTGGTGAGGTGGCTGTTGAGTGACGTATGATGTCATGACTGATGGAACATTGGGTTGTGGAATAGGCATTTGCTGAGGGTAATAGTATTATGGTTGTGGGGTGTGCGGTTGTGGCATAGGTATCTATTGGGACTGAGCCTATTGTAATGGTTGGGTCATGGGAGGTGATGACCAAGAAGGAGGAGGTATAAAGAATGTAGGCCCTATAGATAATGGTGGAGGTATTGAGACTGATGATGCGGGAGGTGGATGAGATGAAGTATCAAAGGATGGCACCTATCTCTGTCCTGATGGATGAGATATGGGAAAACTAAACTGGGTGGAGTATCCTAGGGGAATAGGGGTATAGGTTGTGGGTCTTGGTCCATAGGTGGGAAGAGGACCGGTAGTTGGAGCCTAAAAAGGAGGAGGAGGGGGTAATCTGAAGGTAGATGTAGCCAAAGGTGGAATGGTAGATTGGGTAGCATACCCTCCCATTACCTGTGATGTAGATGGGAAGGATGAAGAGAAAGGGGGGTAAGCTCTTGAAGTAGGAGCTTGGGAAGGTGGAGTGGTAAATGTGTTCACTCCAGATTGGGTGTTTATGGTTGGCTGATATTGTTGGTATTGCATTGGTTGCATTTGAGGAGGTGGTTGGGACAAATCCTCAAAGGCTAGAAAAAATGGTTGTTGGGAAGAAGATGGTTGTGACTCTTGGGAAGAGTGTAGGTGTGATGATGGAGGTGGTACTTGTTGTTGTTGCAAGGGAGGTTGTTGTGATGTAGTTTGGAATGATGGCATCTAGGTGCCTGGTGTGGATGAGGAGGGGTCTAAAATCATCCCTACGATAGGGGCAAATGATTCAACCTGAGGGTGAGTACAGTTTAGTAACGAGGAGTCATTCTCAAATAGGGATTGAGATAGGCTCTAAAAGAAGGGGTGTGCAAAGGTAGGAGACGTAGGTGGGGTCTCCTCTTCTATGGTGAAGAAAGGGGGAGGGTGTCCTAGAGTAGTGTAGATCACATGGTCACAGAATGTAGTAAGTGGATTAGAAAATTATGAGGGGTAGGTAAGTGGATGGTCTTATTTGAATGAAGTGGCAAGGGCTTCACTCGAAGTGGATGTCTCACCCTGGGACATCGTGTGTGTGTAACATGGATCAAATCCTGTGAGAATATCAGGTGTGCATGTGGATTTCCCCTTTATGAGTGAAGGAGGAGGGGTAGACTGACTAGAAGTGGTGCTAGAAGCCTCCTCTATATGGTGTGCTTGCTCGTGCACTCAACTACGGGTAACAATAGGCATGATGGTGTATATCATGCCGTGAAGTTTTAGAACCATACAAAAATTGAGATCTGTGGTTTTGGGTGTGATGTGCAAAGGGTTTTGGAAGCAACCCTGTGATGTGTGGACTCAAACTACAGTGACAAGCTATGTAGAGCTAAAAAACAAAGTGTTGCATGGTGTGATGTGCTGAAACCAGTTTGTGATCATGCAAACAATGCAAAATTGGAATCAGTTCTAAATGCAGAAAAGAAAGTGTTTTATTCATTTGAGTGTGTTTTTATGTTGATACTTCCTAGATAAAATCATGGGTAGTGGAGTGAATACTCTAGAAAATCAGGAGTGTCATCGGTATAGAACCTCCTGCAACACCCAAAGGTGCACATAATAGAACAATATCATGATGTGCGAATGGTGACCTATATGGAAGGTGTAGTAAAATGATAACCTATAGGGGGAGAACTCAAAGTGCTAAAATGAGCTCATTGTATCCTCTCACAAGAAGAGGTGGCACTATCTGAGACCTACTACTGGCATACCCATGCTTTCACTTCACCCTCAGGCGGGCTTAGTCAATAACGATAGTTACCGTGTTCACAAATTATGTAAGCCTTGTGAACAAAGGCATCTAATCCTATCCCACTTTGAAGGTTACTTCTGGTGATGAAATCCAGAAGCCCAATCTCAAAAGTGGGGGGTTTTTCGGTGATGAAGTCCATAAAACCACTCCTGTGGGGCTGCTAGGTGTCTAGGGGGGTTGAGATGGTGGAGGGTACAACTCCTACCACACCAGTCTCTAACGATGGATTGGGGATGAAGTCCAATCTCACCATTTGTTTTGAACCACGTGTGTGTGTGGGTTTGAGTTTTCTAACGATGATGTATAAAGCAAGAAATCTAACTAAATGCCTTTTTGAAATGAAATCTAGCCCTAGATGCACTTTTTGGAAGCAAAGCTAGTCCTATGTGCCTTTTTGGAAAGAAGCTAGGATCTATGCTTATGAAGTAAACAAGCAAACCAAACAAAGCATGTGATTGTCAAAGAAGTGAGAAGTCTAAGCTAAAGACAAGAAAGGAAAGTGAAATTTGCTTTTGTAAAAAGGAAATGATTCACTATCATAAGGAAATGCAAGAAGGAATTTGAAAATCTAATCTAGATACAAGAAAGAAATGGGAAAGTGATTTTTGGTACAAAAAGAGATTTGAAATTGCGTTGATAAGGAAATGCAAAAAGAGATTTGAAAGTCTAAACCCTAAATGCATGAAATGAAATTGGGAATTGCATTTGTACAAAAAGGAATGTGAAAAATGCTTTGAAAAATTGATGCGAAAAGAGATTAAAAATATTTAATCCTAGATGCATGAAAGGAATGGAAATTGATTGTGTTGGTGCAAAAAGAGATTTGAAATTTGCCTTAATGAAGTGTTCAAATGAAAAGTGTAAACCCTAATCCTAAATGCAATTTTGAAAAGGGAATTTGAAATGTACTTTCAAAAGAGATTGATAGAATAATACAAAAGGAAAAATAAAAGCCTATTTAAAATGTGATTTGAGAAAAGAAATGAGAGTGTTCTTGAAAAGTAAATGAACTGAACTTTTTGATTTAATGCAGGTTTTTGGACAGCAATTTGGAAGATCTAACTATTGCAAGAAAGAGGGGCTTTAAGAATTGCGATTTACAAAAAGAATGACTAGAAACGAAAACCTACTTTAATGCTTTAATCAAAGAGGCATGTAAATCTGATTTCTATACAGAAATATAAATATAGAGCAACTAACCTAAATGTTCTTGACATGATAAGTGCATTGAAATGAGAGATTCACCAAATGACATGATGCATTTGCTAGTGAACTTTTCATTGCAAGAAAATGATAGAATAAAGAGAAAAAAGGGGAATACCTGATTCCTTTTGCTCCAGATGGATTTTTCTATCTTTCTATTATTGACCTCTACAAGTTTGAGGGTTTTTGGAGTAGTTAGGTTCAATTCATAGTAGGGGGTGAATTGGATCTGGATTCCTAGGTTGGGGGTGAATCAGATCTATGAGCTTGAAATCCCTATTCTGAGGGCTTGAGGGGGTTGTCAGGGCTTCAAGGGTCTCTATAATGTCTAGATATGGTACCTGCAATAAGATAAAAATAGTAAATTGTGTTAGATTCATGATAAAACTAGTCTAGCACAATCCTTTGTGGGGGTCCCATCGGGCATGCCAGAATGAAACGTACAAAATATGGCATTTGATCCAACAACTTGCTATAACACACATTATTCAAAATTGCTAATTTTTATTCATGATAGAAATGCTTTAGGTTAAAAATAGAGAGAGTTCCAATCCTTTTATTTCACAAATATATAATAAATATGATGTTGTATTTTGGGCTCCTCAATGTAGGTGGGCTTCATGCATAATGTGTGCCATCGATAGTTGTATTTGTTGATGTTTCATCTTTGCACCTGTTTTAGACCTATAAAATGGAGTTAGTATGTTTGGGGGCTTGCCTTAGTCAGGCCCCATGTTGAAGAAGATAAATTGACACAAAATATGTAATGAAAACTGAAATAAAATGCATAGAACATCATAAAAACATGAAATGAAGCATACCTAAGTGATTTGGAGTGAAAAACCTTCTGTAGGGCCAACTCGCAAACTGGAGGGCGAATTGAGTTGTGAGTACTTTCTGCTAGAGATCCTTGTCTGGATGGGCTCCTCAGGTGTTGCTATGTTGTTTGTACGGTTCATATGTCTGAGATTGCACTTCTGGTCATATTTTTGCAGAGTTTCTGTAGGCTAACTAAAAGGGGAGAGAGAGATAATGAGGAATTAGGTCCACTATTTATAGAAAAACCTAAGGTGTAGGGGGTGTGGTTAGGAGTACTAAACCCTAAGGTCAAGTCCTATAGTGGTTAGGTTAGGGTTTATGAGGTGTCATTCCTACATTCCCTAAAGAAATATCTCATCCTCACACATGTGTGAGGAGAGATTAGGGTTTACTAGGGTTAGGTGGTCCCTAGGTTAGATGAGGGTTGAGTTAGGGTTTCCTAGGAAATATCCTAACTAATTTGGTGCACACACATGTGGGAGGGAATAATTAGGACTAATTAGGGTTTAGGAACCTAATTAACCTTTTTAATCCAAAAAGTGCACTTAAGTGAAGTGACTTTAAAATTAGAAATGCAATTAACTTAATTAAGACTTTTTGGGAACTAATAGTCTCGTGGGGTCCTAATTAGGTCTAGGAAGGGCTTAAGTTGCCTTAGGTAATTGATAAGTGGTCTCTTGATGGATGAAAGGTGGTTGGGTCATGAATTGTGTAGTTTAGTAGGGTTTCGTGCCTATAGACCGATGAAATGGTCTACATAAGTCTACGAAGGTCTACGATGGCCTACACTGATCTAGAGCGGTCTACGTTGGTCTAGAGTGGTCTAGAGTAGTCTAGAGTGGTCTACAATGGTCTACACTGGTCTACAATAGCCTAGAGGTGTCTAGGATGGTCTATGCAAGCCTACAAGTGTCCTGATGGATCTACAAGTATGTAGAGGTAGACATGTGCGACTTTTGGGTGTCTATAGTAAGATTGCATGAATTTCCTAAAATAATTCTCTAATAGAGATTCACGATTCACTTCTAAATTTTGGTAAGATTTGCACTGAGAATGGGGTACAAAGCTTACTATTAGCACTGCTTATCATCTTGAAATGAATGGATAGATCGAGAGGGTCAACCAGGTGCTGTAAGATATGTTACGTATGTACTGCATGGACCATCAGAGTAAGTAGGAGGATTACCTCTTCTTAGTGGAATTTGCTTATAATAATTGCTACCACACTACATTGGACATGGATCCTTTTGAAGCCTTATACGGTCGTAGGTGTAGAACACCACTAACATGAGATAACTTGGATGATCGAGAAATGATCAGTCCTGATGATGTAAAATGAATGGAGGTCCAACTAAAAGAAATCCGCCAATGACTTCAAGAAGTTGTAAATCGTCAGAAGAGCTGTGTGTTGTGGTTGTTCCACAACGTACCCCAAACTTGGGGATCCACCTTTTATTTTGAGTTTGGTTGGAAATTTTGGTTTGATTGATGGTTTATAGGTGTCCTCCAAAAATCTTATATGGGCTTCTTGATCAATATCCTTCGCATGTGAACCTTAACAATGGATTAATTTTCTCAAATCATTGCTTTGCAATGATAGTTGTGGTTTAGGTCACTTTAGTTTTTCAAGTCCTTACTTTCATGTGTAATGTTTAGTTTGCTTATTTGGGTGTGCCTTGTTTGGTTAATTACATTGTTTTAATTTAAACATTTGAAATTAATGAAATATAACCTAAATAAAAGAGAATAAAATAAAAATCATAATATAAAAGAATATATATTATATATAATAATAATATATATGACAAAAATAAAATAAGCAAATTAAAAATAAAAATAATATATATATATATATATATATATAAAGCTCTTAAGTATGTATAAACAAAAAGACATAAAATAATAGTCTTTGAATTTGATTTGATTATCATATTTGGCATAGGATTTAACTCCTTTGCTCTACATTTGCATATTATGAAATGCGGTACTCGATCAACATGAAGGATACATTGGTAGTCACTCTGACGAACCCAGCAATGACGGATTCGAGTGGCAAGCACATCGAAAGCCTGGTCGACTTGGCAGATGGAATGAACACCCGGATGTAGATGTGGCACTGATGTGAAGCTTCGACGATGTGGTTTATTATAGGGTATCTATTCAACTTGATGAAATTTAAGAAAGAATGTCGATGTGGCAGTTTCCTCAGTCCCCTCACCATCAGGATAGTTGATTATATGAATTCTCCCTCATACACGCAAAGTCAAAATCTTATTTCCCACACACCGGTGTGGTGACATTAGCAGAAATAGATGGATAGTACAGTGGCAGTCAATGTGGAAGACTACGCGCTGCGATAGCGTAGATGGATATCGGGCACGCTCAACAAAGATCCGGTAGTGTTGGGTGTCCACAATGACAAAGCAAGATGTGATGATGATTTGGATGAACGATGACTTAAATAATCAAAGATACAAGTAAGCAACTGATACCTGGTAATATGGACTGAATGGGTAAAGGAGATGACACGCAGGTCTACACAATATTTGGAGAAAGGGCTCATCCCATTACACGATGTGGATGATAAGTGCACAATGATAGTCATAAATAGTAGCATGCCTCAACATAGCAGAGTATAGTGGCCCTAACATGGGAATCTAAAACACGGTGGAGGATCACACGACGGTGACGTAGATGGCCACGTAGACATAGTATAAATGCATTGAGAGGATGTCGTGGAACCAAAATTATTATTGATTTGTCTATGTAGTCGGGAGATATCAAGCGATAGCCATCACCAAAGATAGTAATATCCACGTGAAATGTGCCAAGGTGGCCTATGGTTTCATGCAGAAGAGGTATGAAAGTGGAACAAAATTCCAATATAGCAATGGATAACTTGGATTTACGAGGTGGGCATGATGGCCGGATTAGGTTGGACTATAGCCATAATGGATAGTGCCAGGTAATAGCAATTAGCAACAATGTCATCGTAGACATGAACTAAGGATTGAGAGTAGTTAAGGTCAAGCAATATCATCAGTGGATATGATAGGATTCACGTTAGCGATAGGAAAACATATTCTAATTACGAAACAAAATGGGCAACACGAACCTTGATGGATGTAGGAAGTCGTATTCTACGGGTTTGTTTTCTTGGTACAAGAATCAATGCATGATTTTCTGCAAATGGAGCAATTCAATAGGGAAGCACGTTGATGGGCCAAATTCATCAATAGAAAACTGGAGGAGTACCACTGCATTAGCATTAATTTAATAATTAAGCATTTAGGGCTAGATATACATATGATTTCATGGCCAGATGAGGGTACATGAAAGGCATTCCCGACGTGGGTAAAATATTTTAAGTCATCCAATGTTTCGGAATACATCAAAGCACAGGCGATCATAATAGTTTGAGTTATGAAACCTGGACAGTACGAAAAGGACGTGGTTGCAGTTATTACACAGACATCACAAGGATTGTCGATGTAGTGTTTCCTGATGATATGAATGAGGTCGAAACGGTGATGTGGAAATCTAACTATAGTTGCGAAGGACGTGATAAAATAGAAATATCCAAGTTAGTTGGTCTTGAATATGCGAAGACCACCAATGATGATGATGAAGCATACAAGTTGCATAGAATATAGAAGCTGTAACAGTCATAGCCATTCATATGGTAGACAAGGGGCTGAATAGGGTCTATCACACAGAGGTATTGCACCTTAGTCTGCAGAGATTTAGAATTGAAGCTGCTCATACACCTGTAATATCAGCATGGACATGCAAATTTGGCCATTATATTTGTGAACTCTCTTCCATGACACATCTCGGATGGTCAGAGGCATCGTCAGAAAGAAATGAGGACTTGCATGTGTGGACAGTAGAACTTAATGTTAGAATCATCAAAGTGCATCGACAGGTCATTACAAAGTCATTCATTGAAAATGATGTTCGCATGTAATAAAAGAAACACTTCATGAAATAAAGCATTATGATAGAGAGTAGTGGTTACCAAACGAAACGAATAATGGGCCATTGGCAGGTTTTCAAAGAAATCTAAACATATGAAATGAGCAGTCAAACAAAAATAGAAAGAGAAACGAAATGAAGGGGGAGATGAAAAATTTCTGCAATTTTAAAAACCCATCAAATTCGTGCACTAGGGCTGGACCTTCTTGGACGGGACAGCAGATGCTGGAATTTTTTTTCTATACCATTGGACTATTTTTCACCACATGAGGTCAATTTGGGACATATTTTTCTACATTTGTATGTATGACATTGAAGACATATTTTTCTGCAATATAATGAAGATATTTCAAGTTTTAATGCATGTTTATGATTAACTTGGTCTTATTTTCTGCATATTGCACCATTTCCTTAAAATATTGCATCGCATTAACTCTTTGACGGCGTGAATTCGGGTAACATTAATGCTAGTTTTTATGCAAAATAATTATGCTTGCAGGATTTGTGGAAAAATTCTAGGTTGCAACATTTCTGTTATTTTATTTATTTATTTATTTTTTTCTAACTCTTTTTTTTGCAAATTTTTTTAAACTTCGATAATTAAAATAAAAATAAAATAATTAAAATGCCAAAAATAAATACATGGGTGTGAAGAATGAGCTTCAATATTCCATTCAAAACAATTTTGACCCCATTTCGAAGCCATTTTGAATTTATTAAAAATATTGAAAATTGTTGTTTTTATAAGGATTTTTATAATTTCAGAAATTTTCATTATTTTATGTTTTGAAGGTAAATCAATTTTTTCAGCTTTACAGTTTTATTCGCAAGCAATAAATGAACTTCCCTTTATGAAAATTACAATTTCATTAAAGGGAGTTGATTTATATGGCATTCCATAAGCCATCATTTTCAGAGCAATAGATTGCCTTCTCTTTATGAAAATTTTGATTTCACCAAAGAGAGGTAATTTATAGAATACATCAAAGGTTGTTTTTAAAGTTGTAAATTATTTCTTCTTTATGAAAATTAATTTCACCAAAGAGGGATAGTTTATTTATTATATCAAAGGTTATATTTATCTTCATGATAAAAGCGACATTGAATAAATTTATTCATCATTTCATATGCACATTCATAAATAGATTTTAATCTTCATTTTCATGCTCAAAGTAGGGTTTAATACAAGATAAAACTTGTTTAAAATCTACTTAACCAAAAGAAGATAAAATCTACCTTAAAACATTTCAAGATAAAAGGAATTAAGGCTTTTCATCATGGTCATATGAGGGCCAATCATATTTCTGTTTTCTTTTAAGTTTCATGAACAATCATTTGTATAACATGATAAAATAAACCAACATAGACCCCTTGTTAACAATTACTTGCAATCACTAAGGTATTCCTAGCACTTATTTACACATCTTCACAAAGATTATTAATACACATGTGCAATGCTTACATAGTGGAACCTTGGAGAAGTTTTTGTTTTTAACTTCTTTGTAAGAGAGGGTTTTGTGATCAAAATCCTAAGGGTGAGTGTGGTTTTGCAATTGGGAAAAAATAAAACTCAACACTATGTTGATTTAAAACAAACTCCTAGACAATTTGCTATTGGACACAAAGTTTTATTGAGATTTAAACTAGCTAAGAGCTCCATAAAATCCTTCAAACTTAGCCCTCGATTCGTAGGTCCATTTGAAATCATTAAAAAAATTAGTCTTGTTGCTTACAAATTAGCTTTGCCATCTAATTTGTCCAAAATACACAACATTGTCCATGTGTTCCTCCTCCGTAAATATATAGCTGATCCCTCACACATTTTGGATACTTCACATTTGCAGACATCAAACATGTAATTCATTGAGGTTCACCCCGTCAGGATCCTAGGATACCGAACTAAATAGCTAAGAAAAAAAATTATTGATCAATGTAGAGTCTAGTAGGAACTCTACTTAGAAAGAAACGCCACATGGGAAGATGTGGCAGTAATGAAAGAGCAATTTTAATTCTTGTTTGAGGACTAATATTTTCATGAACATTTGGATATTTTATATACATTTGTGTGTGTAGTTTGGAATTATAATGCATAATTTTTGTTTACTAATTATAATATATGGCTTGTTGATTATATATGTATATTCAACTAGTTTAAAAATCTACAAAAACATTTTGACTAACACAGGGATTATGTTGAATTCTGATGGGGAAGAATGTAACATCCCATTTGTTTTGATTAAATAATTTATTGTAGAATGAGATACTATTGAAGGTACTTGTGAGTGTAGGTGTGAGTATTCCTTTCTAAGCAAGCGAAATTGGGAGATATCAGCACCCACCTCTGGCAGAGACAGTTGTTGAAGCATTAGGTAAGGTGGGATATGATGTCATGCTTTACACACCGTGTCTTGTGGGTACATGGAAGTCCACAAAAGGAAATTCATATAGGTCATGTTGCTTGCAAAATTTGCATTAGGTTGTAATTTTGCATATATTTTAGTTAGATGCATTATGCTTGTTGGGTGAAATTAATTTATTTAGAAAAAAAATATCCATATTAAATAAATAAAATTATTTATATACATAATAAATAAAATAATATATATATATATATATATATATATATAATAAGTAATAATAACCATGATATAATAAATTAATAATAAAATAATCATTTAATAAATTTTATCAAGTAAAATGCATATATTTTAGAAAATAATTTTATATAGTAACATCTTATAAGATTGCTTCTTTGTCGATTAAGAAAAATGAATTCCACATGGCGGTCGTTTGAGGCAAATCCTGCATGATTTCTTCTATGTGTCACCATAAAAATTATATTGGACATCTATATAAGAAAATGAGAGCACAATTTCAATCAACAAGGGGATTATCTGGAGAAAACTTAGTCTTTTGTGTGTTCGGCTTTGACTTCGTTTAGTTCTGGTTTTCATTATTTTATGGGGAAAATCAACGTATAGTATCATGCATTGTTGCATGATTGGAATAGAATTTGTTTTTGGTCTTGTGGCAGATTTTGTCTACATCAAATTTAGGGTTGTTTCTTAAGCAATGTGTAAAATGCATATGACATTGTATGTGATATGTTTGTTTCTTTGTACTGTTGCTATGAAAAGATTTTGAAATAATAGCCATCAAGATTAAAAACATCATAAAATAATATTGAAAAAATAAATCCAATTTAAATAGAAAATAAATTAAGAAGCATCAGAAATTTTCATGTTTCCTTCTAGATATCCATTGGTTTGAGAATGTCATTAAAGGTTATTTTTTAGTGGAAAAATTGGCATCCAATATTGTGCCTTTGTGTTTTGTTTCCTCTACATTATTCTCATGATTAGTAATGCATTTCATGAAGGGCCACACTGATCCAAACCATGTATTCTCCTCTATCTCTCACCGTGAAAGTTGACGGTGAATGACTCATTTTATAAAGTGGAGGTGGCTTGGAAGATGGGTATTGTTAGAACCAGTAAGTATAGTTCTCTTAAATAATGATTTGTACCAAGCCTGGGCAGTCATAGACTCGCTGGGTAGTAATATAAATCTTGAGTTGTCCTCTTAATGAGGAAGTAGGAGAAAGAAAACCATCTTAGTTTACCATAGATGATTAAGTTAAATTTATGAGTTGAACTATGTTGAGCAAGGTGAATCTTCTGTGTAATTTTTGTTATAATATTGTACTATATTCTTCCATTGAAAGCATTGATCTCGTATTTTACTTTTGGACACAAAAATAATGTTTGGTTTCTCTGTTTCATTTGTTTTTGACATAATGATATTGGACATAAAAATAATGTTTAGTTTCTCTATATCAT
The DNA here is from genome assembly GCA_028583015.1 of Wollemia nobilis. NCBI lineage: Eukaryota > Viridiplantae > Streptophyta > Pinopsida > Araucariales > Araucariaceae > Wollemia > Wollemia nobilis. The sequence continues at coordinate 9,221,208 of JAQPPZ010000672.1, read as the reverse complement.
TTACCTTGATCATATTTTTGACATAGTAAGATTTACTTCACTATATAATATATTTTTTATAATATGTTAGTCAGTGTAACAAAAATTGTGAAATTGAAATCCCTTTTTAATATATAAACAACTACAGCGACCTTAAATTCTGCCATACCCAAAAGGTTAATTTTTATTAACTCTTCGATGTCCTTTTGCTTCCTTTTGCTACATTATATGTTTACATTAATCAACAAGAAATCTTCTTCGAAAGCATATATTGACCCCAATTCTTACTACTTGATTCAAAGCATAACCAGTAAACTATAATAGCAAAATGGAACCTTACTGCCAGCCTCTTAGAGTGCGGCATTTTTGTTTAATGTTTAATTAAAATAGTGTATAGAGTGTTTCAGTATTCCAAAGACATTGCCTCATAATTAATGCTTTATGGTGGTTATTTTAAATAAATAACTTCCAGGTGGTGCTTGTCTAAAACCTTTCATTATTTCTTTTTAGGGTTAGGTATTGAGATTAGATGGTGATGATGTCATTGCTTTTACCAACCCGAGCAATGATGAGTATTTTATTTTTTTCTTAACCATCGCATAACATCACCACATTATCCTTTTATCCATATTTGAAACCTAAGGATCGCCTTTTGAATGCTTTGATAATCGCATTCCTTAAGTCAGGTTTTATATAAGGAAAATTTAGAATAAAATATTATTATATAGTGTTCAAGTTTCGTACTTTAGTATGTCTTTAAATTAGTGAAATAAGTTTTAATATATAGAAATATCTTTTATATTCAGTGGAGTATTAAATAAATTTCTTCCTTTATTCTGTATTAAATAATAATTTATTTACTTTTAAGTCTAAATGCTTTCATGATGGCAAAGCCGAGATTCACACAGACAATCTCACAGTAAATTCACAGAAATTTTCATTAATTCATTCAATACCAAAATACAGTAGTAACTTTCCCACGGCACAACACTTCTTCCCCAATCCCGAACTTCACCACCCCAACCCTTACAAATTTCGAGTTTTTATCGAGGCCTCGATCCTCTCGGAAACTAATGTTCCCGCCTAACAGCCATTTCAAATTTTACCTTCTCCCGGTTCCATTTTCAAATTTTGGTCCTCTATCATAAATGTGCAACTGCCCGATCCGCCCAGGGGTGTGCATTAATGGCTTCCCACACCCTGCACTGGTTGCCTTGTTCTGATTGTACTCTGTACTGCCCTTTTCTTCTTAAAGCCATCCTCTGTAAATACTGTGTTGCCAGTCGCAATAAAGAGGAAAGCGTGGCCGACACTTCCCTTCAACAACCTTCGAGAACTTCATCTTTAGTCTCTTACACGCGGCCACACTATCTCGCCATGCCCCCTTCTTGTCACCATTTAGTTGTTCCACGTAGCTTTTACAATGGTTAAGATACACGTGGCCTCCATGCTCTCTTCCCACGTGTCAAAACTGGTCTTGCCTGGTTGCCTGTTGTTTCGTCTAGCCAAGTCTTTACTAAGCCGCGATATCGCGACATGTCGCGATATCGCGACCAACTGCGTCTTCAACATGCCAAAGTCCCTTGGGGTCGCGAAATCATGACATGTCATGATTTCGTGACCCCCTTCCCCCTTTAACTGCGCCTCCTCTTATCGAAGTCTTCGCTACGCCTTCTGTTTTGTGTTTGCTTTTGGGCCACCTTAAGACTCTGCCACGTGGCGGCTTCACACTGGCCGCGATATCGCGACAGGACTCCTTCCTCCGCTTTGCCTTCGAAGACCGTCGCGATATCGCGACGTTGCGATATCGCGACGTCTAAGGTTCCCCCTTCAATGCCAAATGATATCGTCGTGATATCCGCGTCGCGATATCGGCCTCCTCCTCCTCTCGCACGTTCGTTCGTGATATCGCGACAAAACCCGTCGAAGTTGTATTGCGGCGTTTGGGGTCGCGATTTCGTGACCCCTCCACCCCTTGCCTTACAAACCTTCCCAAACCGAAAGTCTTTCAACAAACTCTCTTCAATACCAAAATAAGTGGATCAAAGTGCTACGAACTTGGAAAGAAACTGAAAACATTTGGAAGATGCAAGATTGCCCTCTGTCCCCGGATGCTCCTGCATCAGACACCCGGGGTAGATTTGAAGTGATCCTCACTTCTATTTTGTTGGGGAAAGACCCAAGTGGTCAACCTCCGTCTTCGATACCCAAGTCGCATCTTCCACTGGCCTGCCCCTCCACTTGATCAAATACTCAGCATACTGTTTGTTTCTGGTGCTTCTGCCTTCACGGGTATCTAATATCTTCTCGGCCTCATCTGTGCTTGGTGTAGAGGTTGGAAATTGCCGTGGTTCTGGATCTTGCATCTCTGTACTTCCTCCCTCATGATATTCTACTAGATCTAAAATATTAAAAATAGGTGAAATATCAAGCCAACTCGGCAATTCCACTTCATACGCATTTCCCGACTCCCGCTTTCCCAGTATTTTGCAGGGTCCAAACTTTTTCATCTTCAATTTATTGTAAGTCTTGGCAGGAAATCTCTCTTTCCTGAGATGCACCATAACCTCATCTCCAATCTTGAACTCCTTGAACCGCCGCTTCTGGTCGGCCCTTGTCTTGTATTGACTGTTCATTTTTGTAATTTGTCTTCTTACCTCCTCATGCAGACTTTTCATATGCTCTGCAAATTCTTCTGCCTCGGCACTACATTTTTCTCTTCTGTCCAACTTTCTTATTTCAGACACATTCCTCGGGTTGTTTCCATATACTATCTGAAACGGAGATTTACTTGTGCTTTTGTTAACTGAATTGTTATATGCAAACTCTGCCTGTGGTAAGACCAAATCCCATCCCTTGGGTTGATCCACTATCAAACATCGTAGTAAATTGCCCAGGCTCCTATTGACCACCTCCGTTTGCCCATCTGTCTGTGGATGGTATGCTGAACTGAATTTCAGGTCTGTCTTCAATTTCTTCCACAGAGTTCTCCAGAAGTACCCAACGAACTTTGTATCTCTGTCTGAAACTATACTTCTTGGTAGACCGTGAAGTCGGACCACTTCCTTGAAGAACAACCCAGCAATGTGAACTGCATCACTTGTCTTTTGGCAGGGAATGAAATGTGCCATTTTGGAGAACCGATCAACCACCACAAATACTGAGTCATTTCCCCTCTGTGTTCTCGGCAATCCAAGAATAAAATCCATACTTATGTCCTCCCATGGTCTCTCAGGCACTGGTAATGGCTGGTACAGCCCTGTATTTTGTCTTACACCCTTTGCCATCTGGCATATTCTGCAACCTTGCACAAACTTCCGCACATCTTGCTGAAGTTGTGGCCAGTAGTAATTTTCCTCAACCAAGGCAATGGTCTTGTCCCGACCAAAATGCCCAGCCAACCCTCCGCTGTGCTTTTCTTTGATTAAATTCTCCCTCATGGAACTTCTGGGAATGCACAACTTACTACCTTTGAACAGATTAAGAAATCCAACCATTTTGTTCTATCCATAGTAATAGCTATCGAGCAAGCCTTCCAGTCTTCTGCAAAATCTGGATCTGTAGGGTACAGACCTTTCAGTTCTTCAAATCCCACTACTTCTACTGTCAATCTAGTCAGCAGAGCCCGCCTTCTGCTTAAGGCATCTACAACTCTGTTTGACTTCCCACTTCTGTGTTTCAACACAAAGGTATAACTTTGGAGGAACTCCACCCATTTCATGTGCCTTTGGTTCAGTTTTTTCCGATTGTTAATGTATTGCAAAGCCTGATGGTCAGTAAACAGTACAAACTCCTTTGGTAATAAATAATGTCTCCACTTCTTCAGGGCCTGAACTATAGCATAAAATTCTTGATCATAGACTGAATACTTTTTTCGAGCATCATTCAATTTCTCACTGAAATAAGCAACTGGCTTGCCTCCTTGACTCAGTACAGCCCCTATTGCACTGCCACTGGCATCACAGTCCACCTGAAATACCTTGTTGAAGTCTGGAAGTGCCAAAACAGGTCGTTCGGTAACTTTTCTCTTTAATGTATCAAAGCTCCTTTCAGCCCCTGATGTCCATTTGAACTCCTTTTTATCTCCCCTCATTGTCTCTGTGAGAGGTGCACAAATACTGCTGAAGTTCTTTATGAACTTCCTATAAAACCGGCCAGACCATGGAATGACCTCACTTCTATTGTGCTCCTTGGAGTAGGCCATTCAATGATGGCTCTCACCTTTTCGGGGTCCATCTTCAGGCCTTCTGCTGAGATTACAAACCCCAAGTATACCAATTCCTTCTTGACAAAATTACACTTTTTCAAATTTATTAATAACTGTTCTTCTTGCGACTTTTCAAAGACCCTCCTGATATGCATCAGGTGTTCCTCTAGGGTCCCGCTGAATATCAATATATCATCTAAATAAACAATAACAAACTTTCCCAGAAATTCTTTCGAGACTTCATTCATCAGCCGCATGAAGGTACTTGGTGCATTGGACAGTCCAAAGGGCATGACCAACCACTCAAACGAGCCTTCTCTTGTTTTGAAGGCTGTCTTCCATTCATCTCCCTCTCGGATACGGATTTGATGATAGCCACTTTTCAGGTCAATCTTTGTGAAGTACTCAACTCCACTTAAACAGTCCATGATATCATCCATTCTTGGTAACGGGAATCTGTACTTAATAGTAATTTTGTTGATGGCCCGTGAATCTATACACATCCTCCATTCCCCATCCTTCTTTGGCGCCAGCACTGTAGGGACTGCGCATGGGCTCAAGCTTTCCCGAATTAATCCCTTTTCTAATAATTCTTGGACCTGTCTATTTAATTCCTCAGTCTCTACGAGTGTCATCCTGTGTGCAGCTTTATTTGGCAGGCTTGATCCTGGTATTAAATCTATATGATGGCTAATTTTTCTCACAGGGGGTAAGCCCTCGGGCACATTGTCAGACACAATGTCTGGAAATTTCTCCAACAGATTTAGAATTTCTGCTGGGGTATCCTGGCATTCCTTCCCCCTAACTCTAGGGATTATTGCATAACATAAATGTTCACGCTTTAACCCGTTCAGAAACTCTCTCCCCTCAACTAAACAGACTCTAGAAATATGACATACCTTTTCATCTGCATCCTTCAAGGGCTTTAGTTTATGGCGTACACCATTCTTTGTCAATGAGTAGGTGTTGGCTCGGCCATCATGTACTGCACTTCGGTCAAACTGCCAGGGTCTCCCAAGCAACATGTGGCAAGCATCCATGGGCAAGATGTCACACAGGACCTCATCACAATAATTTCCAATGTTAAATTTAATGGAACACTGCTCATTGACCAAAGCTCTGTGGTCCTTTTGTAACCATGCGACCCGGTATGGGTGTGGGTGCTTCTTCCTTTCTAGTCGTAACTTGGTAACCATTTCCTCGAAACCAGGTTATCCGTGCTACCATTATCAATAATGATATTGCAAACCTTGCCCGCACATTTACATCTAGTGCGGAATAAGCTTTTCCTCTGGTCTGTGTCCTTCTCCTCGTTCAACAGGACTCTTCTTACAATCATTGTTTCTCCCCTCTCTGCTTCTTCGGAATGCTCGGATTCAGCATCCTCCTCCGCCACAGCAGCTCTGGCTGGACCCTCAGGCCTCTTGTTTGTTCTTTCTCGGTGTTGTGGACATTCAAATGCCCGGTGTCCTTCTTCACCACAGTGGAAACACGTTCCACGAAATACTCCTCTTCCAAATCCTCGTCCAGATCCACCCCGTCCTCTTGGGTAGCTGTTCTGATCTCGAGGCTGATAAACATCTTCTTCCTTTTGGTCCTGGTTACTACTGGCTTCACCAGTCTTCTTCGGATCCTTGTACTTTTCCCCACTGGTTCTCCCACCAGTCCTTCCACCTCGGCCTCTTCCTCTTTGCTTGCCTTCAAACCGCCTGTTCAGCTTTTCTTCTACCTTCAAGGCAAATTGGTAAGCATCCTCAATGGTGTTTAATCGAACCAGGCTCAGTTCTTCCTGGATACCAAGCCTCAACCCATTAATGTAATGGGCTACCTTCTCTTTGTTTGCCTCTAAATGCCCCGTTCTAATAGAAATTTTGTAAAACTCTTCAGTGTACTCTTGGACAGTTTTGTTTGTTTGTCTCAAGCTCTGCATTTTTCTTAGCAGATCCAACTCGTAATCTGCCGGGATGAACTATCTTTTAAGCTTCTCCACCATTCTATCCCATCTCGTTATTCTCTCCTTCCCTCTCCTGTTCCTCTCCAACTGGATTCCTCTCCACCAAATGCTGGCATGGCCCTTCAACTTCGTCTTAGCAAATCTGACTCGGTTAGGGTCTTCAACTTCCTCATACTCAAAATATTCCTCCAAATCATTTATCCAGTCAATCACTTCTTCTGGATTTAGGTTTCCCGAGTATGTAGAAACCTCCATTTTAGGCTGCTTTCCAATCTGAGAGATGGCCTTATACAACCGGGCCTGAGCTGGATCCACAGCTTCTGCTTCTTCCTCAGACTGTTCTTCCTCTTCAACTTCATCTTCACTTTCCTCTTCCCCTCCGGGTTCGCGCCTTCTGCATAACTCTGCTTGCAAGGCTTGAACTTGCCTTTGCAAGGCCCGGAAGTCTTCGACCGGCACCACACCTCCTCCTCCGCCTCGGTTCCTTCGTGGAGGCATTATATATATATATATATATATATATATATATATATATATTTTTTTTTTTATAAATCTTCCCACAGATCCTGGTGTAACTGCCTCTTTCTCCGGTGATCTGTTACACGCTCAGGAGCTCCTGCTCTGATACCACTTGATGGCAAAGCCGGGATTCACACAGACAATCTCACAGTAAATTCACAAAAATTTTCATTAATTCATTCAATACCAAAATACAGTAGTAACTTTCCCCCGGCACAACACTTCTTCCCCAATCCCGAACTTCACCACCCCAACCCTTACAAATTTTGAGTTTTTATCGAGGCCTCGATCCTCTCGGAAACTAATGTTCCCGCCTAACAGCCATTTCAAATTTTACCTTCTCCCGGTTCCATTTTCAAATTTTGGTCCTCTATCATAAATGTGCAATCGCCCGATCCGCCCAGGGGTGTGCATTAATGGCTTCCCACACCCTGCACTGGTTGCCTTGTTCTGATTGTACTCTGTACTACCCTTTTCTTCTTAAAGCCATCCTCTGTAAATACTGTGTTGCCAGTCGCAATAAAGAGGAAAGCGTGGCCGACACTTCCCTTCAACAACCTTCGAGAACTTCATCTTTAGTCTCTTACACGCGGCCACACTATCTCGCCATGCCCCCTTCTTGTCACCATTTAGTTGTTCCACGTAGCTTTTACAATGGTTAAGATACACGTGGCCTCCATGCTCTCTTCCCACGTGTCAAAACTGGTCTTGCCTGGTTGCCTGTTGTTTCGTCTAGCCAAGTCTTTACTAAGCCGCGATATCGCGACATGTCGCGATATCACGACCAACTGCGTCTTCAACATGCCAAAGTCCCTTGGGGTCGCGAAATCATGACATGTCACGATTTCGCGACCCCCTTCCCCCTTTAACTGCGCCTCCTCTTATCGAAGTCTTCGCTACGCCTTCTATTTTGTGTTTGCTTTTGGGCCACCTTAAGACTCTGCCACGTGGCGGCTTCACACTGGCCGCGATATCGCGACAGGACTCCTTCCTCCGCTTTGCCTTCGAAGACCGTCGCGATATCGCGACGTCGTGATATCGCGATGTTGCGATATCGTGACGTCTAAGGTTCCCCCTTCAATGCCAAATGATATCGTCGCGATATCGCGACGTCGCGATATTGCGACAAAACCCGTCGAAGTTGTATTGCGGCGTTTGGGGTCGCGATTTCGTGACCCCTCCACCCCTTGCCTTACAAACCTTCCCAAACCGAAAGTCTTTCAACAAACTCTCTTCAATACCAAAATAAGTGGATCAAAGTGCTACGAACTTGGAAAGAAACTGAAAACATTTGGAAGATGCAAGATTGCCCTCTATCCCCGGATGCTCCTGCATCATTTCATGAATGATTTGTGAATGTCTTTATATTTTTTTTTACTTATGCTTATTACATAGTTTTGTTTAATTAAATATTTATCACTTGTAGTCATGAGGGCAACTTGTTATAAAGGTCTTGTTTTTGGTTGAGCTAGAACTCATATAGTATAGTTCATTATGATTTAAATTATGGAGAGTTTATCATTATAAATACATATATAAAAATAAAACTAAATTGAAGTAATTTTTATAAACCTTTTTTTTTTTGTTTAAAATGTTCCACAATAATAGTGTTATCTAGAAAATAAGAATTTCTATTGAAAATGGATTTCTAAAATAATCTTAGTGTGCTTCCTAAATTATGTTGAAAACAAACAATACACTTTTAGTCTCAAATATGTTTTATAGTTTTATTGAACCATGATAATCTGGCAGAAAGGCAATAATGATATCGAAAACCAAAATATCTTGGTCATTAAGAAAAATTATGTAAAAACAATAAAACCATCAAGGAGGATAGAATATGTCATCAAGGAGGATGCCATCACCCAACTCTGACAGCTCATAGGTGGTTGTTGTTGTGAATATGGGGATAACCGTTCTCTGGAAAATACAGATGGAACAAAGGTTCTTATGCCATGGAGAGTAACAAATGATGGTATAGGACGTCATTCTAGGTTATCATACGATGTAGTACTATGAGGATTCTCACGAACACTGACTAGTTGTCGGATAGTCAAACAATAACCTGAGCCTAGGGAGTAGGTCTAAGTGGTTGGAAGATCAAGTGATAGATGGTATGGGATATCTTATCATCAACTAGGATGTGAACTGGAAAATCTAGACCCAAATCTAGTGTTGTGGTGGGCCCTAGTAGCATCCATAGCATGATGGTATGGTATCATGCACTAGGCATAATAAATGATAACTCTAGTATAGACTCAAATTAAAGATATAAACTGGGACTAAGTAAAGGTTAGTGGGACCAATTTCCTTCATGCTATGAGATGAGAAAAATAATGCATCCACCCTTCTAGTTGTTATGTGCCTTGGAAGGATAACCCCTTGTTGAGAACCCAAAAATTGAGGTAGGAGAAGGTGGGTCTCATAAAAAATGGTAACCTTTTGTGAGATTTGGTCAATCTCAAGCACTCATGATTCTTTCTGCAGTGAAAAATGATATTGAAGTGTGATAACTTATGGCTACGTACTAATATTAAGTTGGGTGAGCAATTTTTAGTTTGTGACTTTGCTTTTAAAATAATACAAAATTTTAAATTTATATTTTTTTACAACCATGAGAGTTTAGACCTAGGTTGTTATAGTTGGGACCAATGTCCTCCATGCTACAAGATGGGTAAAATAATGCATCCACCCTTCCAAGTGTTATGGGCCTTGGAAGTATAACCCCTTAATCGAGAACCTAGAACTCGAGGTAGGATAAGGTGGGTCTCATAAAAAAATGGTAACCTTTTGCGAGATTTGGCCAATATCAAGCACTCGTGATTTCATTTGCAGTGAACAATGATCTCAAAGTGTGATAACTTATGTCTACATACTAATATAAATTTGGGTGAGCATTTGGTATTTTGTGACTTTGATTTTGAAATAAAATAAAATTTTAAATTTATATTATTTTTACAACCAGGAGAGTTAGACCTAGATTGTTATAGTTGGTATCAGAGCCTAGGTTGTAAAAATGTGAAATGTTATTTTGATATAGCTCTTCTATCATCAAGTGTAATGGTGAGGACCTCAAAATGGGCAAGTTCTACTCTACAAGAGGGTATTTTAGAGGTTTTGAGAAAAGAACTAAGATCACTCATGAGGGAGTCGAATCATGTACAAACAACTGATGCATCTCAACGTGTTTTGAGAAAATAAAAGGAGCCAACAATAGGAAGGGCTACACAAAATAATGATAACATGACTAAAATGATTTAGCTAATGCAAGAATAGTTGAATCAATAGAAGGAGCAAATGGAAATTCAAAGGGCTCAGATGAGTGAGCACATGCAACATCAGAGAACACAATTGTCTCAAAAACAAGAAATTATTGCTCAAAAGTAGAATGTAATAGAAACATTGACTAAATATAAAGAGTCAGAAAGAATACAAAGTGAATTTCCTGAGGGATAATCAAGAAGAAAAGTTGATGCAAAATTATAGAAAGAAATTAAAAGTTAGATATCTCAAAATTTTATGAGAAGGGGGATGGTGAAGTAGCTGTAAATTAGTTAAGCGATACTAAGGGATACTTTACCATACAACCCCTATGTGCTAAATCTAAAACTACTTGGGCTATAGCACATTTAATAGGTCCTTCCAGAGATTGGTGGACCACATATAAGAAAACTAGTCAAAAGGAGGCTGCTGATATTCCTTGGGATGTGTTTGAGAAAGAATTCAGGGATAGATTCCTCACACCACAATTTTACATTGAGAAATATGCAGAATTCACCAATCTTCATCAAGAAAACATGTTAGTGATAGAGTATTATCAAATATTTGTTCAGCTTCTAAAGTATGCTCTTGAATATGAAAAATGTGAGGAATTTAAAGCTCAAAAATTTGTGCTAGGATTGCATCCCATAATTGGATCTCCTGTTGGTCAAATCAAGCCAAAGAATTTGATTGAAGCCTTTAATGTTGCACAATATGAATAATTAAGCCAAAAAAATAAGAAGGCTTATTATCAGAGGTTTGAGAAATATGAATCTAAGAAAGGAAGATACCCATAACCCACTAAAGGAAAGGACAAATACAAGAAATACAAATAAGGTAAATGTTTCAAAGGTGACAACAAAAATAGAGAAAAATATTAGGGTAACAAAGGGCAACAAGATAGGAGAAACTTTCCAGAGAAAGCTACACAGAAAATGTGACACAAGAAAAAGGAAAGAATGTTACTAGTCAGAATAAAGATGGGGACAAATGGAAGAACAAAGGTCCAAATATGTTCTTCATATATGGAGCTATAAATCATTATGTAAATCAATGCTCAGAGATATTAGATAAGAGAAAACCAGCTGAAGAAGCTCCTCATAGAATTTATGTTGCCATAGGTAACCCCAATATTTTAGGGTAAGCCACTCCATTTCTTTTAAAAGGAAAATTAGGCGAGAAAGATGTTCGTATTTTGATAGATAGTGGTGCAATTGATAGTTTTATATCTTCTAGTATTGTGAGGGACATACCAATAAGACCTGGGATTATGGCAAATGGGTAGCAATATGAATATGGATCAGGATAAACCTATATGGTCAACCAATATTTATTTGACTCCCAACTAGATATACCTCAAGAAAAAATAAACTGGAACCTGTATGTAGCATATTTATATGCTTTTGATATCATCCTAGGTGTAGATTGGCTAAAATCTCACAAAGCCCTATTAATTTTTAAATATAGAAGGTTTTATTTCATGATTTAATCCAAACAAAGAATTTGAGTCCATTGTAATCGAATAACTTTAGAACCTCACGTATTGTCTACTATGCAAGCTAAAAGGACTTTAAGAAAGGGTTGTAGGCTTTATATGATAAAAAAGAATAAGAAAGAAGAAACTGAGTCTAGCTCTACTCTATATCAACAATATCCAGTTTTGAATGAGTTTAGAGATGTTTTTTTTGAAGACTTGCTTGGATTGCCACCAAAGAGAGAATTTGATTTTTCCATTGAGTTAATACCAGGAGCAACACCCATAGCTAGAATTCCCTACCGTATGACTTCCATTGAATTTCAAAAGCTCAAGACTCAACTTCAAGATCTATTAAAAAAAGAGAACATCAAGCCTAGTGTATCACCATGGGTGCACCAATTTTGTTTATCAAGAAAAACAATGGATCTTTGAGGCTATGTATTGATTATAGAATGCTCAAAAAATGACTGTTAAAAACAAGTATTTCTTTCCAAGAATAGATGATCTCTTCAATCAACTTAAGAGAGCTACTATCTTCTCAAAGATCAACCTTAGGTCAGGGTATCACCAATTGAAAATTGAGGAGGAAGATACTTTCAATATTGCCTTTAGAACCCATTATGGGCATTACAAATTCATAGTGCTACCCATTGGTTTGGCAGAAAATACTCTTGTTGCCTTCATGAAATTGATGAACAATGTATTTCAAGAACATTTAGATCAATTTGTACTAATATTTTTGGATGGTATATTGATCTATTCTTGGAATAGAGAAGAACATGATCGATACATGATAATAGTCTTGGAAACTCTTAGGAAATATTAGTTGTATGGAAAGTTATCTAAATGTGAGTTTTACTCATCACAAGTACAATATTTGGGTCACATAGTTTCATCCGATGGGGTCATAGTTTTTCCTAAAAATATAGAAGCCATAGTAGACTGGCCAACACCCGCCAATGTATCGGAGGTGAGAAGTTTCATGGGGATGGTTGGATATTATAGGCGATTTGTAAAGCGATTTTCAAAAATTATCTTTCCCACAACCAATTTGCAAATGAAGGGAAAAGTTTTCAATTGGATTGTTCAGTGTGAGGAGGCCTTCAGAGTACTTAAAGAGAAATTGATGACTGCACCTATTCTTTAGATCCTAGATCAAGGTAAACCATTCATAATTTGTACGAATGCTTCTCTAGAAGGCTAGGAGGTGTCCTGTTGTAGAATGAGGTTGTGGTGGCATATGAATCTAGAAAACATAAGAAGCATGAGGTTAATTATGCCACTCATGACTTACAACTAGTTGTAGTAGTTTATGCTCTCAAAATGTCTTGGCACTACCTATTGGATAAACCTTTTGAATTACAAATAGATCATCAAAGTTTGAAATATAGTTTTACTCAACTATTATTAAATGTTAGACAATGACGGTGGATGAAATTTTTGGCTAAGTATGATTTTGGGATAGATTATATCAAAGGGAAAGAGAACAAACTGGATGATGCAATCAGTATAAGGAGACATGTAGCTACTTTAACATGATGCCAGTATGGACTGGCAGAGCAAATTAAAGAATTACAAAAATATGATAAATTTTGTAATCAATGTTGAATTAAGGTCGAGCAAGGACCGAATATGAATATGGATTTCAAAATCAAAGAGGATCTGCTATATTTTAGAAATCGAGTAATAGTTCTAAATAATGATGAAATAAAAAGTACTATATTACAAGAAGCACACTATATTCCGTACTCTGCTCATTCAGGAGTAGTGAAAATGCAAGAGAATTTGAAAAAAGATTACTTCTGGCCTGGAATGAAGAAGTATGTAACCCATTTTGTTGCTATATATCTTGAATGTTAGAGAGTAAAATGATAACATCAACATACTAGGGGATGACTTTATTCTTTTGATATTCCAACACAAAAATAGCAAGTGATTTCCATGGACTTTATAGTTGGTATTCTCAAAAATCGGTTCCAGCATGATGCAATTTTTGTTGTGGTAGATAAATTAACTAAAGTGACACATTTTATACCTTGTAATGTTCGATATGACACACCAACAATATCCTAGAAGTTTTCTTGGGAAATAGTAAGATTGCATGGATTTCTTGAAATAATTATCTTTGATAGAGATTCACGATTCACTTCTAAATTTTGGCAAGATTTGCACCAAGCATAGGGTACAAAGCTTACTATTAGCACTGCTTATCATCCTAAAATTAATGGATAGATCAAGATGATCAACCAGGTGTTGGAAGATATGTTATGTGTGTACTGCATGGACCATCATAGTAAGTGGGAGGATTATCTCTTCTTGGTGGAATTTTCTTATAATAATAGCTACCACAGTACATTGGGCATGGCCCATTTTGAAGCCTTATATTCATGTAGGTGTAGAACACCACTAACTTGGGATAACTTGGACAATCAAGAAATGATTAATTCTAATGTTGTAAAATTAATGGAGGTCCAACTAAAATAAATCTACCAATGACTTTGATAAGCTATAGATCGTCAGAAGAGTTATGCTAATTTAAAACAAACTCCTAGAGAATTTGCAATAGAACACAAAGTTTTCTTGAGAGTTAAACCAACTAAGAGCTCCATAAAATCCTCCAAAAATAGCCCTAGATTAGTAGGTCCATTTGAAATCATTAACAAAATTAGTCTCGTTGCTTACAAATTAGCTTTGCCACCTAATTTGTCCAAAATCCACAACACTTTCTATGTGTCCCTCCGTAAATGTGTAACATATCCCTCACACATTTTAGATACTTCACATTTGTAGACATCAGCTATGCAACTCATTGAGGTTCACCCCTTCAAGATCCTAAGATATCGAACTAAACAACTAAGGAAAATAGTTGTTGATCAATGTAGAGTCCAGTGGGACCTCTACTTAGAAAGAAATACCACATGGGAAGATATAGCAGTAACGAAAGAGCATTTTTTGTTCTTGTTTGAGGACTAATATTTTCATGAACATTTGGATATTTGATATAAATATATATGTATTTTAGAATTATAATGCATAATTTTTATTTACAAATCATAATATATGGCTTGTTGATTATATGTGTATATTCAACTAGTTTAAAAACCTATAAAAATATTTTGACTAACATAGGGACTGTGTTGAATTCTGGTGGGGAAGAATGTAACATCCCCTTTGTTTTGAATAAATAATTTCTTGTAGAATGAGATACTACTAAAGGTACTTGTGAGTACAGGTGTAGGTATTCCTTTCTTATTAGGAGATATCAGTACCCCACCTCTAGCGAAGACAATGGTTGAAGCATCAAGTAAGGTGGGATATGATGTCGTGCTTTATGCATCGTGGCCTGTGGGTACATGGAAGCCCTCGAAAGGAAATACATATAGGTCATGCTACTTGAAAAACTTGCATTGTAATTTTGCATATATTTTAGTTAGATGCATTATGCCTGCTGGGTGAAATTAATTGATTTAGAAAAATAAAATATCCATATTATATAAATAAAATATATAAGTATATATATATATTTATAAGTAATAATAACCATGATATAATAAATTAATAATAAAATAATCATGTGATAAATTTTATCAAGTAAAATGCATATATTTTAGAAAAGAATTGTATATAGTAACATCTTATAATACTGCTCCTTTGTCTATTAAGAAAAATGAATACCACTTGGTGGTCGTTTGAGGCAACTCCTACATGACTTCTTCTGTGTCACCATAAAAATTATATTGGAGATCTATATAAGGAAACAAGAGCACAATTTCAATTAGCAAGGGGATTATCTAGAGGAAAACGTAGTCTTTTGTGTGTTCAACTTTGACTTTGTCCAGTTATGGTTTTAATTATTTTGAGGGGAAAATCGATGTATAGTATCCTGAATTGCTGTACGGTGGGAATAGACTTTGATTTCAATATTATGATGGATTATGTCTGCATCAAATTTCAGGTTGTTTCTTAAACAATGTACAAAATGCATATGACATTGTATGTGATATGTTTGTTTTTCTGTATTGTTGCTATGGAAAGAGTTTGAAATAATATCCATCAAGATTAAAAACTTCATAAAATAATATTGAAAATATGAATCCTGTTTAAATAGAAAATAAATTACGAAAGGTCGGACATTGTCATGTTTCCTTATAGATATCCATTGGTTTGAGAATGTCATTAAAGGTTATTTTGTAGTGGAAAAATTTACATCCAATATTGTACCTTCGTGTATTGTTCTCATGAATCCATGATTAGTAATGCATTTCATAACGGGCCACGCTGATCCAAACCGTGTATTCTCCTATGTCACTCGCAGTGAAATTTGATGAAGGAAACTAGAGGTATCTTGGAAGACAGGTATTGTTAGCACCAGTAAGCATAGTTCTCTTAAAGAACGATTTGTAGCAAGCCTGGGTGGTCGTAGACTCGTTGGGCAGTAATAGAAAACTTGAGTTGTCCTCTTAATGAGGAAGTAGGAGAAATAAAACCATCTTAGTTTACCAGATATGATTAAGTTAGAACTATGTTGAGCAAGGTGAATGTTTTGTGTAATTTTTGTTATAATAGTATACTATATTCTTCCATTGAAGGCATTGAGATCGTATTTTACTTTTGGACACAAAAAAATGTTTGGTTTATCTATTTTATTTATTTTTGACATAATGAAATTGGATATAAAAATAATGTTTGGTTTCTATGTATCATTTACCTTGATCATATATTTTTGACATAGTGAGATTTACTTCACTGTATAATCTTTTTTTATAATATGTTAGTCAATGTAACAAAAATTGCAAAATTGAACTCCCTTTCTAATAGCTAAACAACTACGGTGACCTTAAATTCTGTCATACCTGAAAGGTTAATTTGAATTAACTCTTTGATGTCCTTTTGCCATAGTATGTGTTTAAATTAATCAACAAGAAATCTTCCTTGAAAGCATATATTGGCTCTAATTCTTACTACTTTATTCAAAGCATAACTAGTAAACTATCATAGCAAAATGGAACCATGCCACCAGCCTCTTAGAGTGCACCGTTTTGTTTAATATTTAAGGAAAATAGTGTATAGAGTGTTTCGGTATTCCAAAGACATTGCCTCATAAATAATGCTTTATGGTGGTTATTTTCAATAAATAACTTCCAGGTGGTGCTTGTATAAAACCTTTCATTATTTCTTTTTAGGGTTAGGTATTGGGATTAGATGGTGATGACGTCATAGCTTTTACCAACTTGAGCAGTGATGAATATTTCATTGTTTTATTAACCTTCGCATAGCGTCGCCGCGTTATCCTTGTATCCATATACAAAATTTAAGGACCACGTTTTGAATGCATTGATAATCACATTCCTTAAGTTGGGTTTTATATAAGGAAGATTTAGAATAAAATATTATTATATAGTGTTCAAGTTTCGTACTTTAGTATGTCTTAAAATTAGTGAAAGAAGTTTAAATATATAGAAATATCTTCTACATGTAGTAGAGTATTAAATAAATTTCTTCCTTTCTTCTGTATTAAATAAAAATCTATTTACTTTTAAGTCTAAATGCTTTCATGAATGATTTGTAAAAGTCTATATATTTTCTTTTACTTATGCTTATTAAATAGTTTTGTTTAATTGAATATTTATCACTTGTAGTCATGAGGGCAACTTGTTACAAAGGTCTTATTTTTGGTTGAGCTAGAACACATTTAGTATAGTTTATTATGATTTAAATTATGGAGAGTTTATCATTATAAATATATATATAAAAATAAAATTAAAATTAAGTAATTTTTATGAACCTTTTTTTTTATTTAAAATGTTCCATAATAATAGTGTTATCTAGAAAACAAGAATTTCTATTGAAAATGGATTTCTAAATTAATTTTAGTATGCTTCCTAAATTATGTTGAAAACAAACAATACATTTTTAGTTTCAAAGATGTTTTATAGTTTTATTGAACCATGATAATTTGGCAAAAAGGAAATAATGATACCTACAACCAAAATAGCTTGGTCATCAAGAAAAATTATGTAAAAATAGTAAAACCAACGAGGAGGATGGAATATGTCATCGAGGAGGATACCATCACCCAAATTTGATAGCTCGTAGGTGGCGGTTGTTGTTAATTCGAGGATAACCATTCTCTGGAAAATACATATGGAATAGAGATTCTTATGCCATGGAGAGTAATGAATGATGGTATGGGACATTATTCCAGGTTATCATACGACATAGTATTGTGAGGATTCTCACGAACACTGATCGAATGTGGAATAGCCAAACAATAACATGAGCCTAAGGAGTAGGTCTTAGTGGCTGGAAGGTCCAACGATAGACGATATGGGATGTCTTATCATTAACTGGGATATGAACTAAGAAATTTGAACCCAAAGCTAGTGTAGTTGTTGGCCCTGGTAGCATCCATAACATGATGGACTGGTATCATGCACTAGGTATAATAAACACTAACTCTAACACACACTCAAATTGAAGATATAAACTAGGACTAAGTAAAGGTTAGTGGGACCAATGTCCTCCATGCTACAAGATGGGGAAAATAATGCATCCAAACTTCTAGGGGTTATAGGCCCTGGAAGGATAACCCCTTGTCGAGAACTCAGAACTTGAGGTAGGAGAAGGTGGGTATCATAAAAAAATGGTAACCTTTTACGGTATTTGGCCAATCTCGAGCACTCGTGATTCCTTCTACAATGGACAATGATATCAAAGTGTGATAACTTATGCCTACGTACTAATATAAAGTTGGGTGAGCATTTTTCAGTTTGTGACTTTGCTTTTTAAATAAAACAAAATTTTAAATTTATGTTTTTTTATAGCTAGGATAGTTAGACCTAGGTTGTTACAAGGGTATAATCAATATTTGATTTGTTGTGTTGAATTTATTGTGCAACTTATTTATGGATGCATATTGAATATTTTTACATATTGGTGAATGATTTATTGAAATGATAAGATAGTTTTATAACATTTGATATCAAAACAACAATTCAGGTAAAGTGAGGTATTTTTTTATAGAGCTAGGGCACACTTTTTCATAAAAATATCACATCTTACGAAGGCCATTTTTTAATTTCAAGTCATTTTCAAAAAATTTTGCTCCAATGTGTATATATTTTTGTGTACTAAAAAAATAACTGCCCATTTGTTAAATTTTGATAGATATTGAGCAAGTTATGGTTGTTTGAAGTTGGGTTGTTTCTGTTGTTTATTGGCCGTGCAAATCTTTTCAAAAAAATCATACTAAATTTTTTAGTAGTCATTTTTAGAAGATTTTGGCACCAACATGTAGGTTATTTTCAGTACTATAAAAATTACTATTCACTTGTGAAATTTAGATATATATTATGAGAGTTACAACTATTTGAAGTTGAGTTGTTGAGGCTGTGTTTTGGTTGTGCGAATTGTTTTTCAAAAAGAAAAAAATTATATTAAATATTTAGAAATCATTTTTAGAAGATTTTGGCATCAACATGTAGGTTATTTTGAGTATTATAAAAATGAATTCTCACTTGTGAAATTATGATAAATATTGAGAAATTTGTAGTTTGAAGTTGGGTTGTTGAGGCTATTTTTTGGCTATGGAATTTTTTTCAAAAAGAAAAAAATCGTATTAAATTTTTTAGCAGTCATTTTTAGAATATTTTTTGCAACACCATATAAATTATTTTGAGTACTACAAAAATTATTGCTCATTTGTTAAATTCTGATAAGTATTCATAGAGTTATAGCTATTGCAAGTTAGGCTTTTGGGTTGCACATAAAAGGGAAAAATTCATAACTTTCAATCCGGGTAAAATAATTAGTTGTCATTTATTTTTTTTTTAATAACATTTGTAGATTTAATTGTTGAATAAGGTAATAGATGAGATTTTAGAAATTTTAATTTTTGAGAGTTTCCAATTATTGAAACCCTAGCTACCTTGAACAAAAAAGGAGTTGCCAATAGTCACCAGAGGGGATGAAAGTGATGTTAGGGGATGGTTGAAGAAGTTAAAATCTTAAAATACTTTTGAGTCACTATGGGAACTTTACCTTTCTTTTTCTTTGCAAGAGGAAGCTTAATCTTGACTTACAGAGTTTGCTAGGGACTGTAAAACTAGATATACATGGAAAGAATTTGAAGTTGCATTTTTTAGCAAATCAGCATCAAAAGAAAAATATAATAATGTGCAGACTATGGAAACTACACCTTATGTTCCAGGGTCAAACAATGGTAAAAAATATTTGTTTGAATGTAAAAATTCTATTTTGCAAGTTCATGGTTGCATTCAAAATCAAAAAATTATTGTTTCAATTAACCCTAGCAACAAATATAATTTTATAAATACGTCTTTTACTAAGAGGTTGTAAGTTCAAGCAAAGAAAATCAAAGACATATATTTTGAGGGTCACAATGTTTTAATTTTTGAATATTTGAAAATCACCATTGATAAATATGTTTTACATTCAGATTTTCATGCTATTGAGATGAATGATGCAAATATTGTTCTTGGTTATCCTTGGTTGTATTCTTTGGGTACCATAAATATTAATGTGCAAAATTAATTCATGAAGTTATAGTACAAGAAGAAGAAGATAATATTACAATACATTTCTTAGTGTAAGGCAAAATAGGTAGTTATTACAGGGGAACAAAGTGAAGAACAAAAAAAAACACCTAAAATAGAACCTAAGGAGGAGGCCATAATAAAAATCAAAGAAGAAACAAAATCAAAAGATGAACCAAAATAAGGGAGCAAGAGAGAAGAGCAAAAATAGGTAGAACAACAAGCTAAGGTTGGAGTATATCACCATCCACACCACCATGAGAGGTAACAATCATGGAGACAAGGCATAGAGCAACAAAGCAGCTATGAGGGACATTTAAGAAACTAGAGGACTCCAAAATTTTATAATAAATACAAGCAGGTTTAGATAAAAAAAGTAACATTAATGCTTCCAACACCTGGCATTGGCATCAACGAGACCACCACCAATTATAGTTTCACTAGGATGGATAAATGACCGAGATTGATACCAATACTTAGCGTGGATCATAAGGTCATATTATTAGTCTCTTCTAATGTTTGGAGGATAAAAATATTGTGAGGGATGGAATGTTAGGTACCCAAGATATGTACTTAATAATTTAATATTGTATTGTATAATGGTATGAGCCATAAATTAATTATTAAGGAAGGCCACATGTCAAATTAGAAATAGGTGTTATTGAATCGTACATGTAACTGTTGGGGAATATATATTTATTTATTTATTGGAGGAAGGAGTTTTGAAAGGGTCCCTAAACCTTTTACATCAAAATAGCATCAAGAGAGACTATCTCCCAAAGATAAAATGAGAAGGACTAACAATAAGACCAAAGTAGATTGTTCTTAAGATAAACACCAACAAAAATAGAAAATATGGGGTCTTCGAAATAGGGGATACCACCTAACAAACAAGGATATGATCAGAAACATCCATCATTTGTCAAAACCAAAACAAGAAAGAGGACAGGGGCCCATCATTTACCATTACCAAGATTAGGGGAATATGCATGATCCACATGTTCACCCTCAAAATAGTTTGTAAATTCATCTATGGTACAATGACATACTATAGTACAGAGGTATTTATTTTGGTAGATCTAGATATTCACTCATCAGATCATCAAGCTCCTAAACATAGCACTTCTTGGTGATGAATGGGATACACGTTCGTTGTTGAGTATGGTTAAACAGTTTGGAAGAGCCACTCTAAGGAGCTCCTTTTTGAGAGGAGGACCACACCAAGATGTCCTCATGCTTAGCTTTATGAAGCCTAGTGGGAATGTCCTCCAAATTCTTAGGCTCTTGCTCAAGGATAATGGGAGATTTTATTCCTATTCTAGGACTTGTTGCAAGTTGAGTGATGTTGGGCCTTCGATTTCATAGTGGGAGGAGTGAATTGGATTGGAGCCTCAAACTCCAACATCTTGTTAGTCTTAGGAGATATGGGATTTTGGGTAGCTTCTTCAATAGCTTTAGTGAGTATGCTTTCACAATGGCTAGACTCAAGAATTTGTTGGAGGATCTGGCGAACTTCTAATACAAGAGACAATTACCCTTTGGGACTCCCTTTTAAGAACATGTCTATAGATGATAAGCTGGAGGTCCTAATGGTTAGGGAAAGAGAAAGATCCTTTTTTAACATTGTGGATAGACCACTCAATTTATTTGAAGAGGTATTCAAATATATTAATAAATTTATTACCTCGAATATCGTTCAAAAATTCAATATGGAAGCTTCTTAGTATAGAATTCAGACCATCAATTATGAAATACTAAAGGATTAACACCATAACTCTATCCCACAGCTTGGATAGCGACTCTCTAATTATACCACCATTGTCTTTGCTAAGTTTTTCCCCTTCCCATTTATCCATAAAAAAGGATAATTTTTCGTCTAAGGAATGTTTTTCATGCTGCATAATCTAACCATCATTGGGAAGACCAGTGACTTCTACCAATAGATCAATACTAATTGTGAATCTAATCCCTCTAACCAAAATTTCTCCATCCTCCCACAATTTGGCTAGTTCTTGGGAAATCTCCATGTCATTACCTTTAAAATTTTGAAATAACAAGAGGAGCCCATGGTACTTGAAAATCTCCTCAATAATCGCATCCAGCTAAAGAACTTTAGGTTAAAACATGTAATTGTGTTCAGCCATAACCAAATAAGGGGATAGAGAAGCTAAAAAATATAAATAGAGGGAGCTATGTAGGGATTAATGATAGGAGAGGTGAAGATGGCGACCAAAACTAGCAGCACATATCTCTAAGAATATAACAATAGAAAGGTGCTTTTGTCTACAACAAGTAATTAAGAGGACCTAAGACCAAATCGATCTTAAAATACCAGAGGTTCTGATATTTAGAAGCTTTAATAAAATACCATTGTGCATGCCAATGTACCTAAAAATAAATAAATATCATAGCCATTGATCATCCTCATGCCATAAATTCCTCTTCAGTTCTAACACCTATGTTGGAAATAAGGAGGACTTGGCATGGTGGTATCTAGTAAGATATGTGATATTCATAGTGTGTATCCTCAGAATTTACAAATACAAGCATGCTCTAGTGATGTGGGAGGGCCATGAGAAATATTGAAGGAGGTGATTGAAATTACTTATGCATAATTAGGAATGAATACCAAAAAAGTGGTGATGAGTTTCAAGGGACCAAACAATAATGGTAAGGACAAGGTTAGCATAGAAAAAAGGTAAACCAATGACAGATATTGGTTCTCGAAGAAAGGTTTTGATGGTCACATGGTATGGTAGAGGTAGGAATAAGAAATAAATATGGGGGAGCAAGACACATGACATGGGGAATACTGACCCACAACCAAGGGTTGAGGGAAAACACGATGGACCAAAGACTTGATCAAGAGATGTGGAGTGAGATAGGAATGGTCCAATGTCTAAGAGAAAATAAAATGAACCAATGCATCAAATCTACAAATAGGATGCACATTAGAGGAGCAATGAGACTCAAACTGAGATTAAAATACCAATCCATATATTTAAGATACATAACAAAAAATGGAGTCAACAATGAGGGATTAAAGCATAGAATGACTCATGGTGGGGTATTCCCCAATCAAATATTGGAGAAAGTTGATATTCCAGATGAAGAAATTTTCTTGGGATAGGCTTAATTATCCATGACATCTACAATTTGATTGCCTTCATGATAAATATGTTGAATAACATAGTTTTTGAGCTTTTGTAAAGATATCCTGTTTTCTTCACTAAGGTTTTAGACACTCCAAGAGGGAGGTTGGGCTCTTTTGGGGAATATTATCATATGTAATTGCAAGGAATATTGTCATATTATTATGCACTTTGTAACTCGTGGAAGGTGAACCACCACATGGGTGATCTTGTAACTCATGGAAGGTGAACCATCACACTCTTGTATAAAGAGAGATGTACCCCCGTTGTAAAGAGTATGTATAAAGTATTCTTGTAGAAGTCTTGGCTTATGGATTTGAAGATCTTGTGGAGTGGATTCCTTCCAATAAGCATCATTTTACGGTGTTTTCCTACCTCAAGAATATAATCAATCTCTATTTTATTGTGTAGAATTTATTGTGCAACTTATTTGTGGATGCAAATTGAATATTTTTACATATTAGTGAATGATTTATTGAGATTAGAAGAGATGTTCATAACAAAAACAAGATTTCATCAAGCACCTAAGGTTATTTCAAATAGCATGTAGTGATATTAACCATGATGAAAAGCTACTCCTTAGGTTATTTCCCAAAAATTTTAGAGGTTTGGCCTTAGAATGGTATTTTCAAATACCTCACCATTCTACCAAGAGATTCAAAGAGCTTATGGAAGCTTTTTTTAATCAATTTTTAATCTACATAGAAGAAGATGTCACCATAGATGACCTATACCAACTCAAACAATCCAATATGGAGTATTCTCAAAATTTCTATCCAAATAGAGATATTTAGTAGGGATACTTCAATGTATTCCTCCTCCTAAAGAACTCTTACATATTTTCATAAGAACTCTTCATGAACAACTATTGTATCCCTTGGAAATGACAAACATAATCTCTTTTGAGGAAGCCATAAACATGGCTAAAAGAGTGGAATCCATCCTCGTAAGACAAGAAAAAATCAACTACAACAAGAAATAGGAAGAAAAACCTTTCCACAAACGACAATACAAAAACAAACATGTTGTAGGAGACGATGTAATAGATTTCTAAAATGTTTCTCAAAAACTAATAGTACAAAGGCAAGAAAAACCCAAAAGGCAATATACAAATACCATACAAAGTCAAGCTACAATATTAAGAATGCTTCTTAACTAAAAAATGTTGGAACTCCCACTCGTTAGACCATAGGATATGACCAAAGAATTACCTATTTGGTATAAACATGACAAATACTACAAATACCATCATATAGAAGGACACGACCAATAAATTCATTTCCTTAGTGAACCTTATTTATGATCTTAAATAAGAAGGAAATATAGTCTTCAACCAACAAGATTCCCCCAACAAGAATTTAGGTATTTTTCAAAATCTCTTACTGCCATGTGATCAAAAGTCTACCATATTTATAGGCACTCTACACTTATCAATACCATCCTATGTGGTAACTAGACAACAAGCAAAAAACCAATCCTCAGATCAACCACCCTTAGTGATTTCAAAAATACTAAGGTGAATGTCCCTAATAGATCACCTTTGGTCTTCAAATCTCCTCAAAACACCTTACACTCCTTCGATATTCACCAATAATTAGAATAAATTCCAAAAAAAATCTCCCTTTTAGATTTGCTAAAGATATCACCCGCTCATAGGGAAATATTGTTAAAACTTTTAAGTGAACAAGTCCCCCAAGACATATCACATAATGACATCACTGACATAGTTGGATTTGTTGGAGTAAATAGTGATATTCTAGCATATCATGAAACATATACACCCCTTGAAACAATATTAGGGGATTCACCCCTTTATATCATATCCCAAATAGGTTACAAACACATCAAGAAAGTCTTGGTAGATAATGGATCAGCCCTAAACATTTTCAACGTTAAATTTTGACTTAGGCATAAGAGATTTCTAAAAATAAAACCTTATTATTAGGGCATTCAACAATGAATAAATAGAGGTAATAGGTACCATCACCTTACCTTTAAAGTGGGGCCACATGTTCTCAAAACCCTCTTTTATGTTATATCATGGTATGTAACATATAACATGCTCCTTGGAAGACCTTGGATACATGACATGAAGGTAGTACCTTTCACCTTACATAAATGCTTGAAGTACGAGTATCAAATAAAAATTATCCATGTTCTAGGAGATCTCGAACCATTCACCTTATGTAACTCCATATAAATTCAAGAACTCAACATTTTCCCCTCAATACAACTGACATCATCATTCGATGAAGCCAAATCAAATAAAGGGAAAGAAATATTGGAAGAACCCCTTATAAATTTAGGGGATGATCCCCAATCTTCCACCAAATATCAAATCAACTTAATCTACCAAAATCTTGATCCATTTGCAGAATTAGTAAGCATGTTTTTATCCCCTTGCACAATAGGCTTACCTAGCAAAAAAGGGATAAAGGTCCAAATAGGAACTTGTGCCTTCATCTATGGGGGAACCACATTTGATTGAAATATCCAAGGATTTAACTTCATGCCTAGTAAAAATACATACGCCTCATGTTACATGGCACCCAAATTTTCCATAGCCAAGCAAATGTCAGCCAACATGGAGTACCAAGGTAAAGGTCTAGATTAGTATGAAAAAGGTGTCAAAGAACCTTTAGAATCCAAACCTTGGCTTGTGCAATGTGGGATAGGATTTATTTTTCAGCAAAATTGAACCCTCACCCTTGTTAGAGGAGGACAACAAAGATAGTTATCCCAAATATTTACATGGTTCCCAATGGGGTGATGAATATGAGGAAGAACTATGGTCACTCCTCAATAAAACACCCCATAAAACTATACGCTTTTACAAAATTAATATGTTAACACTCGTGCACCCATAATCAATAGCAAATCCAAATGAATATGATATTGAGAAATCCTCTGATCATAATCATGTTGAGGAATCCCTTAAATAAAATTTCAATCTCGTATCTACATAATTATTCAAATAAGAGAAAATAATATTAGGTCTATAAAAACTTGAGGATTTAGGGATTCTAATGATCCCTCCTCATTTTGAAGATGAATCATAAACCTTGAATGAAGAAACAATAGATGTTAACATCAGTATAAAACAAAACCCTCAACTTCTTAAATTAGGAAAGGTGTTGACCCAAGATGAACAAATAGAATATACAAACCTTCTAAAAGAATTTTATGATATTTTTTATTGGACATATGATGATACGCTAGTTTGACCCTACATTAGTAGTACTTAATTTAGTTGTACACCTAGATGCCAAACCTATAAAATAAAAACTAAGAAAGATACAACCTAAAGTCGTCCTTTTTGTAAAAGATAAAGTATAAAAAACTCCTAGATATTGGTTTCATCAAAGCTATAAAATATTTATATTGGATCTCTATCATTGTCTTTATAGCCAAGAAGAAAGGATACATTCCAATTTTCATAGATTTTATAGACATAAACAGTGTGTGTTCAAAATATAACTTTCCTTTGCCAAATATAGACATTATAGTAGAGTTCATCGTAGGAGCCAAAATGCTATTCCTAATGGATGGATTCTCAGGTTATAATCAAATAAGGATTTCTCCAAAAGACAAATACAAAATAAATTTCACAATTCCTTAGGGAACCTTATACTATCAAGTCATGCCATTTGGCCTCAAAAATGTAGGAGCCACTTATCAAAGAGCCATGACATACGTATTTCATGATCTCATGCATAACATTGTAGAAAACTACATAGATGATATTTTAGATCAATCCAAGAAAAGAGAAAATCATTTTCATAATTTTATATGTATTTTTGAAAGGCTATGAGAATACAAAGTTAGATTAAAACCTTAAACATGCATCTTTGGGGTGATATCAAGAAAACTATTAGGATTTATCGTCTCTTGACAACGAATTGAAGTTGACCTCTCCAAAATCATGGCAATAACAAATATGATGCCACCCATAAATTTTATTATGTATCCTCTAAGGCAAATTACAAGTCATTCAAATATTCATCTCATAATTAGGATACAAATGTCAATCCTTCTCTAGATTACTTAGGAAGAATGTAAAATTTAAGTGGGATAATAAATGTTAGAAAGCCTTTGAAGCCTTAAAGACTTATCTCTTGATACCACCCATCCTAATACCACCAAACCCTAACCAATCATTGATTTTATACTTAGCTACTACCAAGCATGCCCTTGGAGCCTTACTAGCTCAATACAATGACCAACATTGAGAAAGGATCATCTACTATATAAGTAGAACTTTGGTGAATTACAAAACTCGTTACACACCATTAGAGAAGCTATGTCTAGCATTTTTTTCTCCTCTCTTAAACTAAGAAACTATATGCTTAGCCAAAATACGTATGTCATATCAAGGATAGACTCCTTATGTTACCTCATGTCAAAATCTTACCTATTCAAAAGGACTACAAAATGGGTCATAGTGCTTAGCAAATTTGACCTTGAATTTGTAAATTAAAAAATTTCTAAAATGGAAAGTTATAGTTGATCAGCTTGTCGATGCACCTCTAGAATCAAAACATCCCATAAATATCTATTTCCTTGATGAGACAATTCTAACCATAAACATCAGAGTTTTTTAGTTGTATAATTCATTTTTTCAAAATAAAAATTCTTTTTCAGCATTTTTGTTCCTTCCTAACTCATTATTTTTATCTTTCTCTAAAAACCCCATTAAAAAACATTTTTTTGTGGTTATTATGCTCTTCACTTGCTGCATAATGTGATCTGGTGAACCAGAAATACTCCAGCACTAGTAGTATGCTCTTCACTTGTCGTGTAATACGATTTGGTGAATCATAAACTAGCACATGTTTTTTTAATAGAGTACTGCTACGCCATGTTTCTTTCTAAGCTAGGAAAATCAACCCCCAATCATCCAATTACCACAAATTCATCATCACAACCATATAATACTTCACAAAAAGGGTTAAGGCAATGGCCTTATCCCCCATAATAGGGATCCAAGTATCCATGTCTATCCTCAACCAAATTATTAGTTGTTATGAGATTACTTATACCCTAATCATAGATTATGGTACCCCATTTAAAAATAAGTAAGTTACCAAGCTATGTACCAAATATAAAATTTAGTAAAAATAGTAAACAACATATTACCCACAAGGAAATAGACAAGCAGAATCATCCAACAAGATGTTAATCAAAATTCTTAAGAAACTAGTCAACAAGAATGGTCGAGATTGGCATCTACAACTATACCCCACCTTATGGGTAGATCATACTAGTGCTCAAAATCCTATAGGGACAACACATTACACTCTAGTTTATGGAACAAAGGTAATATTCCCTTTTGAACTTGAAATATCCTCTCTGAGAGTTCTCGTACAAGACTCTTTGATAGGATATGAATACCACCTAGGTCATCTACAAAAATTAGAGCTTTTAAAATAAAAATGCATCAATACATTAGAACACCTAAGAACATATCATAATAGACTTTGATGTGTCTACCATAATTAAGTATGCTCAAGGTCCTTTGAAATCAAGGACTTAGTCCTCAAAGAAAACCAAAATAATACCAATGTCAAAGATGACCTAAAAGGGAAATTGGAACATAATTGGATAGTACCTTTAATCATCACTACAAAATTTGGCTCTGGAGCCTATCACCTAGCCACATTAAACATCAAAAAATATAAATAACCAATCAATATTATGCACCTCAAAAGATACTATGCATAAAATATTGCATTATCTACTTGCTCATATGGTTGAAGATATTACTATTTAGACAAACATTTCAACAAATACTTCACCCCTTTCATGGCTACTTCATTTGATTCGTCATAACATAGAGTCAGGAGGATTTTGTAATGATGTAAACATTTACCCTTTTGTTTTACAAAATTCACTTGAGTTTCATCCACATAGGAAAACCCCATGTTGAGTGATCCTCTCAGTCCAAAAAACTCTTTTGTTTTCTCTCTAGTTTATTCTAATATTCTTCTCTTATCTATCATATTTTTCTCTCTTCTTCTTGCTCTCTAATTTTAAGCAATGTATGATGCAATCATTCATATCCCGGATGATCTAATCTTTCCAATTTCTTATATTCCAACCTTGGGACACCCAACAATAGCAACAGTTAATCATATACATACTTCTTCTACCTCCTCTATTTTATCTATCACATCTTCATCTTTTCTTCTCCCTCTCTTGGTTTAAGCGATGTATGGCACAATCATCCATGGCCCTAATGACCTAGAATTTTTCCTTTATTTTATCCCACACATTTTACATCAACACTTTCAATAGTTTACACCAAAATTTCCAACACCTTATATCAACATTGTTTTCAACAAAAGCAAAACATATGCTCCAGCTTTCAAGATTATTTTATAGGCCCTTTTTGAGCATTTCTTCTTCTCCTCTAATGCATTGCAATATTACAATTCTTTGTAGGCATTCCATGCAACATAGGATAATTTTTTTACTCTAGAATGGCCTATCAAATATATCATGACATTGCTCATCAGCTTCACCAAATATAGCTTAGTTGATAACCACCTAGGATTAGAAGCCTTATTCAACCAATATCTCATGAACCCATAATTATTTGTGAGTCTCACTAGACACTAGTTGAATATGGTTTTCTTGCCTAATTGGTTTACTAGACAAGCTCACAAATCTTACCTAAATCAAAATATCATCAAAAGCCTGCTTACTTGGTAGATCACATGGGTTGAGAGGCCTAACTTATCCAAATTCTTATAGATTTACAATTATTTGTGGATATCACTAGAGAATGGATAATCATGATCCACTTTCTCATTATTTTAATCACCTAAAATCACAATCAAACATATATCAAATTTAAAAGCTATTTTTTAATAAACCATTTGAATCAAGAAACCCCATTGATCCAATATCCTGTAGACCTACAATTATTTGTAAGTTTCACTAGGCAGAGAATCAATGATGTCTTCCTTTTTGCTTGGTTTTTATTGCATGAACATGCAATCTTACACAAATTAAAACTTCACTATCTACTTTTCAAATAAATTACATGGACTAGGGAATCTTATAGATCTAATATCTTGTAATACTACAACTATTTATAATCTTTACTAGGCACTCGATCTATGATGTCTTCCTACCCATATATTTTATCACATTAGCATCCTATCAAACATCAATCAAAGTCTCATAAGTTGTTGTTTGAACAGACCATTCAAATCAAGAAGCTCTCTTGATCCAATGCCTAATAAGCTTACAATCATTTTTAAGCCTTACCAAACAATAGATCGATAGTGTCTTCATAGCTTCTTGGTTTGCTACAACATCATACAATCACCAAATCACACTCTCATCACCTCAGAATATCTATTAAGACAATAAGATACTCTCTATCCATTCATACTCTTATATCAGTTAATGAATAGAGGAATTATTCCATCATGACTAGCACCACAAACCATTGTATCCCATCATAAACATCTTCACAATATTTTCTTCAAAAAATACATTATATCAATAATTTCTCCATGCCCAAATGTAATCAAATTCCCTCACTTCAATACGTTGCATATATACAAGGAAATTGTATAAATGCTAGGTAAAAAAACCAGGGACAATGAATCCACTTGACCATACTCC
This sequence comes from Wollemia nobilis, assembly GCA_028583015.1. Classification (NCBI taxonomy): domain Eukaryota; kingdom Viridiplantae; phylum Streptophyta; class Pinopsida; order Araucariales; family Araucariaceae; genus Wollemia; species Wollemia nobilis. Next base: position 9,190,469 of record JAQPPZ010000672.1, on the reverse strand, counting down.
AAAAAAAATCAATCCTAAATCAGCATAATCTCAATTTTTCTTTAAAATGCAAAATATCAGTGTTGGCTCATAAGCCCTTAGGAAACATTGGGACTTGATGATCAACACTTTGCATATCCATAATCATTTATGATTGTGCCAAGTAATAGATCATTAAATTCTTGTGATTCCTAATGGTCTACAAGCATATAAATATATTAACCTCACATCAACAACACATCCTTCTATATTAAGGTTCATGCTATCATATGGACCTTCAAGAATAGGATATTTCTTTTTTTCCATGTTCTACGCATATATAATTACTTGTACATAGCCAATAAAAGGAGAAGGGATTCATTTTTCTTGGATTGTTCATATGACAACATAAACCTCAGCCTATGACATGTTTTCACAAATTCTTGAATTATTCAACACATCAAATGTGCTCTTGGGTACCATCTCTATTTCTCTCGTTTCTATAAATCCTTGCATATGCATTCAGTAAAGGATTTGAGACCCAAAAGTCCTATATTATGAATTCAAAAATTCAAGAAACTAACATTGAGAAAATTCTTCATCTTCACAACTAAAAGTAAGGCTTGATCTACCTTTTCAAATAATTTTGTTTATCATACCCACTTGAACCACATACTCATGATTATATTGTAGGTACAATAGTTTGGGACATATGACTTAAAAGCAATCTTTATAAACACCTTCAGGAATACAATATCATTCAAGTCTTATATTCTTCACACATCAGAGGTGGTAATGAGCATTAATTCTAATTCCTCACATACAGGTAAGTCTTTTGCATATGCATTAGGTAACAAAATTATATGCTCTTGTTACCCTCTCTCATATGTCAAGAAGATCTAAGACATCATTTTTCATAAAAGGGGCAACCTACCCCTAAATATTGATAATTTTAAAAAAACACGCATACAAAAATCAATCTACTTTTATCAGTATACATACTCATACATTTTAAAAAATACTACTCAAAAATATTTTTTGCATAAAATCCTTCAGGTACGCCTCTCAAATTGTTCATAAAATCCTTCAGGTATGCCTCTCAAAGAATTCATAAAATCCTTTGGATATGCCTCTCAAAGTGTTCATAAAATCCTTTGGATATGCCTCTCAAAGTGTACATAAAATCCTTTGGGTATGCCTCTCAAAGCGTGCATGAAATACTTTGGGTACACCTCTTTAAGCATGCATAAAATACTTTGGGTATAACTCTCAAAGTGTGCATAAAATTCTTTAGGTAAACCTTCCAAAGCGTGCATAAAATCCTTCAGGTATAACTCTCAAAGCATTCATAAAATCCTTTAGGTATACCTCTCAAATTATGCATAAAATGCTTCGGGTATGCCTCTAAAAGCATGCATAAAAGCCTTTAGTTATGCTTCTTAAAGCATGTATAAAATCCTTCGAGTATGCCTCTCAAAGTATGTAGTACTAACTACTAACAACAACATATATCTTGCATATATTATAGGTACCTCATCATGTATTAAGTGATTATATTTTATGTTGCATCATAGTCTACCATTTAAGCATGAAGAGATTCATATTCCATTTCACAGGAACATGCAAAGTATTACCTAGGCTCAAAGGATAATACTTGACATCAAAAGTCAAAATGAGCACTTATCCTTTATCAGGTCTAGAGACCACAGCTCATAACATGAATCTGAGTGTTTGTCCATCTACCAGACTCTCAGGTCACCACTTAGTAAAAAATATATATTATTTTTAGTGATTATTCATCATATGCCTCATGAGGACATTGCTAAGAAAACATCCAAATACCTATTGCCAATCATCAACATTTGTAAAATTAATAAAGTAAACAATCATAAATATCATATCATTATGTCATCAACACATGAAAGCAAAGATACATCGATTTTTTACAACCCTCACACAAAATTCAAACATAAAGTATAATGTTATTACTATATATGCGCATCAAATACATGTCACTAAAGAAGGCGTATCACAATGAGAAAATTAATACACTTAACCCATATAAAAAGAGGGTGTACTACATCCCAAAACTGGTATACTTACTCCATAATCCCTAGAATCTAGAACTTGTATCCCCTCCACTGGCTCCTGGTGGAGAATGTAGATGAAAGTTGATTGACCACTATGAGTACTCACTCCCCAATCATGTCCTTGATCGATTCTGCAAATGTAAGGGTGCCCACCACTTCGAAGGCACCTTAGTATGGTACAACTAGTGATAGTAGGTAGCTGATGTAGTAATAATAGTATGAAGCTACTTTATTCATCATAATGCAAGTATATATAGAATTACATAGGAATCTCACGTAGGTTAAGTGGTTGCAACAATATGCCAAACATGGCCAACCACTTAACTACTAGTTAACAAAATGCTAACTATGGATGTCCACTAACTGCTAGAAGACAAACAAGATCTCTAACAGTTAACAACCATCTAACAACATGCTAACAACATGCTAACAACCTATTTCTAACATGGGCATACTATGCCTCACGTGAATACAAAGTGCAAGAAATAGGAATAATAAATATAATAATAATTAACTTAGGCTTAAGTGGATAAGCCTAAGTTATCCTCAACACTCCTCCCAACCATATAAGCATTGGACCCCAATGCTCTCAACAAATGTGGAAAGTCATGGGCCATCTCATGGTGAGGAATCCAGCGAGCCATGTGTGGAAAGTGACCGTGACGAGCAACAAGGTAAGTAGTGGAAGAACCCTGTCCCGTGTGATGAGTCTTCATCTCGAAAACTCTATCTGAAATGAGCGGAAGCTGACGATCAGGTGCCACTGCTGCTGTAGGATTGAAAATAGGATCAGGTACCAAAAGAGGGTCCTAAAATGGTGTCTCTGGAAAGCGGCGCTCATCCAAAGGAACCCATACTCTGCCTCCAACCTGTGGTGAGTGAGGATTGTGATGCTTTCGCACCACTCCCTGCGGAGTCTCTTGCAATTCCTATGGTATCTTGCCTAGAAGGCTCTGCCGGTGCTCAGTAAGGGAAGTAACCTTAGCTTGCTCCTCCATGTGTGCAATGGTGGGAGTGGGCAAAGCCAAAGGTAACTTCTATGGAACAAGTGGTTCAATAGTTGTAGATGTACCCAAAATTATACCAATGGAATCAATGGTATCTTTCTCATGAGTGAGAATGGTGGGTTCCTTAACCACTTGCTCTTGTGATTGTTCATCATGTGGGAGTGAAACTTCTTCCTTTGCATGTTTCTTAGGTGGTGCTTTTTCTTCATTTTGTGTGGGACAAATGCTAGTAGGAGCCAAAATGAGTGCTTGACTTAATGGCTTCCTTACTTGCCTACAACTTAACATCAAATTGGAAGTAGGTGTAGTGCTTTGAATCAAGTAGTTTTTACCATGCAACTCCAATGTGTAGGTGTTCTTTTTAGCATGATAAATAGCATTCCTATCAAATTGATAGGGTTTACCTAGCAAGAGTCCACAACAATCCATATCTGTGACATCACACCTAACTTTGTCCACAAACTTGTCACCAAAAGCAAAATTCAAGGTGCAAGTATGGGTGATGTTGGATGTGGAGTCTACATCTTTCCACCCAAGTGCATAAGGTTGGTGATGTGGTTTGATTGGAAGTTTCAAATTCTCCACAATGGACTTCGCAATGAGGTTCTTTTGCGATCTGTTATCAATGATACAATCAACATAGAAATCATGCGTCAAGTGGGCTCTGATACCAATGATGTAGTAACAATAGTATGAAGCTACTTTATTCATCATAATGCAAGTATATATAGAATTACATAGGAATCTCACGTAGGTTAAGTGGTTGCAACAATATGCCAAACATGGCCAACCACTTAACTACTAGTTAACAAAATGCTAACTATGGATGTCCACTAATTGCTAGAAGACAAACAAGATCTCTAACAGTTAACAACCATCTAACAACATGCTAACAACATGCTAACAACCTATTTCTAACATGGGCATACTATGCCTCACGTGAATACAAAGTGCAAGAAATAGGAATAATAAATATAATAATAATTAACTTAGGCTTAAGTGGATAAGCCTAAGTTATCCTCAACAGTAACCCTACCGTATCAAGGAGAAAGCAACAACATAACATATAAACAAGAACGTATGATTCTTTGTTGGAAATTTTGAGTTAGTTGTGTTGTCATTGATGTCAAGAGTCAGTGTCAGGAATCAGTGTAGGACTTGGCAAAAGAAGGGTTAAAATATTTATATTTTAAGCCCAAGATATTTGGTTTAAGAGCTTCACATGATTGGTCAAAAGGATGGTTAAATACCCTGAAGAAAAGGCCTAAAGGAAATAATATTATAATATTCAAGGTGGTCAGATAAGGTCTAAAGGAGCAATAGGAAGGCCCAAGAAAAATAATATTATAATATTTTATTATAATATTAAAGGTCTAATGTTAAGACCTAAAGTTATTAAATTATTTATAAATTAATTATAATAATTTCATTATAAATTAATTTATAATTTAATTTAATTAACCCTAAGGTTAGGGTTATAAGGGCAAAAGTTTTTTATTAAAGCATCGATGTCATATGTATTTTCTCCCTCTATCGACGTCCAAAGGGAGATGGCACAATGGTATAAATACCATGTGCATTTGGTTGCCTAAGTTCCAACCTTTGATCGATTTATATTGTGAGTGCCTGCGAATTTCTGCGATCTACGTGCAAGAAAAAGGATAATATTTTTTTTATTTAGGTGGCCATCGAAGGGATAAGAGAATGGAGGCTTAAAGCCTCATTACCAACCTAGAGGTTGGGCTAGCAGTAAGTGGTAGTGCGTTGAAGCATTGACAGGTGGGAGGTCCCACGATCGAATCTCGACGGTAGGCCTGGGAGTGTTTTGTTGGCGGTCCTTTTGGTTTTGGCGCCTAGCATAGGCTACAAAGTGCACAAGGCACTTTTGCCTACCAACGTGAGCACCTAGCTCACGTGGTAGTTGGGCCGTGGCTAGGGCGTTGGTGGCAGCGCAGTGGGGGATCGAATCCCACCGAGGGCAATAGAGGTATTTAATTTTTTAATTAAATTTTGCTCCTAAGGTTTTTAATGTGGCATGAATTTTTGTGTTAAGAGGGAGATATAAGGTTTATAAAAATTAAAATATTATATTGTGATTTTGATGATTAGAATTTGGAAGGAGTAATAAGGTGGATAAAGAAAATTAATTGTTGAAGTGAGTTGTTTAATTTTTGCTAATCATTTTTGAAGTGTGGAGATTATAAGGTGTAATTGAGATTTAATGTTTTGTATGGTGAAATATTTTGAGGGAATATTTGAATGAAATTTTGAGAAGGTTTTTGCTACCTAACTTTTGAGATTGGCAAAGAGGTTGATTGTGATTGAGACAGGTTTTGAGGTCAAGCCTTCTTCAAAAAAAAAGGTATGGGCATATCATCCTTGTGAGTGAAATATTGTTGAATGTTGTGAAGTGCAAGTTGGAGTGAAAAGGTTTTGTTTGATAAGCATTGTTGGAAATGATTGAGTGAGTTTTCACATGCATGATTGGTGAATGTTTGTGAGAACATTTGAGTGAGAAGTTGAGAACTATCTTGAACTAGGGTTTGAGAAAGATCATGAGTATCATTGTTATGTGAGATTGTTTGATAAGCATTGTTGGAAATATTTGAGTAAGCTTTCATGTGTTTGATTAGGGTGTGAAAATACCATGAGTATCATTGTTATGTGAATTTGGAATCATCTTGAGTCAAGGTTTGAGTTCCATTGTGTGAGTTGTTGAAAGCATTGTGAAACACTTGTCTAGGGTTTGTAAGCAAGTTGTGTTTCATTGAGTGATTGGTTGAGTGGAGTTGATTGAGCATAATTGATTGAAAGCATTGGAGTGATAGTTCAAGTTCTGTGAAACAAATTGTTCTTTATTTTAATTGATTTGAAAAGAGATTGAAAGTGATTGAGTGTGAAACATATTGAGTCTCTTACCATTCTCTATATATTTCTGTGGTTAAACAAAATTTTGAGTGAAATTTGTTTGTGAGATTGAAGAGGTTTTTATGAGATATTAAGTTGATTTTTGTGAGTTTTTTTGAGTGTTAGAGTTAAGAAATTTTGGTGAGTTTTGTGGAGTTAAATGAGATTGATTGTGATAATTTGAGTAAGTTTAGTGAAGATTTTTGAGAGATTGAAAGTTCTAGGTGAGACTTTGTGAATTGAGGTAAGTCTTAGTGAAGACTTATTGAGAAATTTTGAGTTGGTTAGGAAGCTTGATTTGGAATGTTGTGGATTAAGTTTTGAGGTAAGTCTTGGTGAAGACTTATTGAGAAGATTGGACAAGTTCTAGTGAGAACTTGTTGAGAAAATTTGAGGTAAGTCTTGGTGAAGACTTGTGGATAGATTAGTGTAAGATTTTGTGGAAGCTTACAATGTAGATTTGAGGTAAGTCTTGGTGAAGACTTGAGAGTAGATTGAGAGCAAGTTCTAGAGAGGACTTGTGGATATATTTGAGGTAAGTCTTTGAGAAGACTTGAGAGTAGAGTTGATTGATTGATTTGTTCAAACCTTGAGTTAAGGTTTGGGGTAGATCTAGCAGAGTTGATTTGTGATTGGATCAAGCTTTGTGTTAAGGCTTGAGGATAGATTTGAGGATAGAGATTGAGATATTTGTGCTAGATCGAAGGACTATTTTTAGTGTATATTTGAGATATATATTGAGAATATTTGTGCTAGATTGAAGGACTATGTTTAGTGTAGATTTGAGATAGATATTGAGAATATTTGTGCTAGATCGAAGGACTGTGTTTAGTGTATATTTGAGATAGATATTGAGAAGATTTGTGCTAGACCGAAGGACTATGTTTAGTGTAGATTTGAGATAGAGCTGAGAGTAAGATTTGGAGGTGACAGAGTAGAGGACAGTAGTCTCTAGTGGATAGAGATCCATTAGCTAGGGTAGTGAGGACAGAGGTCTTCTGAGTGAGGATAGGAGTCTTCAGTGGAGAGAGATCCACAAGCCAGTGTAGTGGAGGCAGTAGTCTTCTAGAGGATCACCAACTAGAGCAGAGGAGAAGGAGTTCTCCTGTGGATAGAGTTCCATGAATCAACTTAGGGGATTGGTGTCTCCTATGGATAGGCATCCATGAACTTGATTAGGGGATTGGTGTCTCCTTTGGATAGAGGTCCATAAACATTGTAATAGGGAAGGATTCCCAAGAGATTTGTTGAGAAAATTTTAGTGAAATATTTTCTCCGTGGATGTAGCCCACATTGGGTGAACCACGTTAAATTGGTGTCTCTATTGTGTGTGATGATTTGTGCATTGCTTTGATTACTATTGTTGATATTGCCATTGATATATTGGATAATATTGTTTGAGAAAAGAAAAGTAAAAAGTGGTCTTATATTGTTCACCCCCTCTCAGTATAAGCTTGTGTTCTTCAATTGGTATCAGAGCGGGTTCCTTCGGAAGAGTTTAACAACTTGAAGAAAAAGCTCACAAGAACATAGATGGATTCTCAGAATGGATCTTCAAGGAATTCGACACCATTGTTCGATGGGAATAATTATGCACTTTGGAGTATGAGAATGAAGATTCACCTAATGGCACTTGGAAATGAAATATGGGAAGCAGTTGAGAATGGATACATACCACCAACTACTCCACCTACAGATAAATATGGTAAGCTCCTACATCTGAATAATTCAAAGGCAATGAATGGAATATTAAAGGGTTTGCATGAAATAGAGTTTATAAAGGTTATGCATTGCACATCAACAAAGGAAATTTGGGATAAGTTGAAAGGTATATATGAGGGAGACAAAAAGGTCAAAAGGGTAAAGTTGTAAAATTACAAGAGAACATTTGAAGACCTAAAGATGAAGGATGAGGAAAATATTGTTGCATATCTACTTCATGTGGATGAGGTTGTTAACTCCATGCAAGGACTTGGGCTTAAAGTTGAAGAAATAGATGTTTGTGATAAGATTTTAAGGTCACTCCCAAAAAGGTATAGTGAAAATATTTCAGCTATAGAAGAGTCAAAAGATATTGAACTTTTGACAAGGGATGAATTACATGGAATTCTCACAGCTTTTGAGATGAGAATAAAAGAGGAACCTATTCCCCAGAAAGAAGCAGCCTTCAAAGTTACTAAGAAGACAAAGGGTAAGAAGTCAGATTCAAGCAATGAGTTATCCAGTGATGAAGAAGCAAATTATGGTAGAAGGAACAAGGACTCAAGAAAGTATAAAGGTACAAAATCAGTTAGATGTTTTAATTGTGGTAAATATGGTCACTATGCAACTGATTGTCCAGAAGCTAGAAATAGTAGTGAAGATGAGAAACAGGATCATAAGAACAGGGAAATAGGAAAACACAGGTATCAAAAGAAAAATAGGGATGGACAAAGCAAGCAAGGAAAGAAGTTTTTCCAAAGGCATAAGAAGAGTTTTTATGCAGACAAGGTAGGTAAGAGTTCAAGTGATAGTGATGGAAGCTCCTCAAATAATGATGAAGATGAAATTCTATTTCTGGCAGAAGAAAAATATGATGTTAGAAAAAGGGCACCAATGATTCTCAAGTGTTTTAGATGTGGTAACTTTGGTCATCTTGAAGATAGTTGTACAAGGAATGGATTCAGTTTCAGTGAAGATGAATATGAAGATGCTCTTGAAGGTTCAAAAGAAGAAAGTCTACTTTTGGCAATAGAAGAAGAAGGACATGCTCCTATGGAAGATGAATCAGAAAGGAATGAAGATGATCCTAAAGGTAAAGGAATAGAGGTAGAATCAGAGGAAGGAGAAGTTGATCTTGAGGGTGAGCTTATTTCTGCCCTTGATGCATTAAGAAAGGTAAGAAAGCAGAACTCAAAACTCAAGCTTCAATTTCAAGAATGTGATGAAGAGAAAGGAAAGCTTATAGAAGATCTAACCAACTCAATAGCCAAGACAAGGAAATTTAAAGAGAGGTTAGAGGCTAAGGTTTTAGAATGTGAAAGGTTAGAGCATGAAGTAGCTTTACTAAGGAAGGAAGTAAAAGAGTCTAAAGATAAGCTACATAGGTTTGGGAGAAGCTCAAAGAAATTGAATAAGATTATCAAGGTACAAAGACCTTCATCAAACAAAATAGGACTTGGTTTTGAATAGGAACAAAGAGAACAAGGAGAGGAGTCAATCTCAAGTTCCAAAGAAGAAGAAGCTTCAGAAGAGGAGAGTGTAAGAGAAAGTGAGACTTCTGAGGATGAGTTGGACAATAGAAAGTTCAATAGGAGAAGGAACAATGCACAAATGAGGAACATATGGAACATGAAACAACACAGGGTAGAAGAGACTAAGAGACCAATGGGGTCAAGGCAAGGTTTCTTCAATGGATGATGCTTCTCATGTCACAGGTTTGGGCACAAGGCTACATAGTGTAGGACACATGAAAGATAGGAATATGGAAATTTTAGAAACAGACATCTCTTTCAAGGGTATTGCTACTCTTGTAATCAGTTTGGTCATAAGGCAATTAATTGCAGGGTTCATGATAGGAATAGATATGGCTTCACCAGGAGAAACTCCAAGATATTTGCACCTTCAAGGAACCACAACATTAAGTGTTATAAGTGCAATAATGTTGGGCATACAACAAAGTGGTGTAGAGAAGAAATTCCAGAGACAAGCAGGAACATGAATATTCAGAGGAATCAGAAGGATCAGTTGAGGAAGAAGGTGGACAAAGGTAAAGATCAGTGTATGCTAGGAGTAGAGATACTCCCACCCCAAAATTAACCACCTCAAGAGGAGGTGGGGGAGGGGCTAAGCTAAGAGTCTCATTCTTAGCCCCAAGCCCCAAAGGTGGCCCTTTGCCATTGATGTCAAAGGGGGAGAGATTTGAGTTAGGGGGAGAGCATTTAGTCAAGAGGAGCAGTATTGAAAAAGGAAAAGGAATGGTTTCAAAAAAGGGGTTGCCATCAATGACAAAGGGGGAGATTGTTGGAAATTTTGAGTTAGTTGTGTTGTCATTGATGTCAAGAGTCAGTGTCAGGAATCAGTGCAGGACTTGGCAAAAGAAGGGTTAAAATATTTATATTTTAAGCCCAAGAGATTTGGTTTAAGAGCTTCACATGATTGGTCAAAAGGATGGTTAAATACCCTGAAGAAAAGGCCTAAAGGAAATAATATTATAATATCTCTTATTATAATATTCAAGGTGGTCAGATAAGGTCTAAAGGAGAAATAGGAAGGCCCAAGAAAAATAATATTATAATATTTTATTATAATATTAAAGGTCTAATGTTAAGACCTAAAGTTATTAAATTAATTATAATAATTTCATTATAAATTAATTTATAATTTAATTTAATTAACCCTAAGGTTAGGGTTATAAGGGCAAAAGGTTTTTATTAAAGCATCGACATCATATATATTTTCCCCCTCTGCCAACGTCCAAAGGGAGATGGCACAATGGTATAAATACCATGTGCATTTGGTTGCCTAAGTTCTAACCTTCGATCGATTAATAATTGTGAGTGCCTACGAATTTTCATGATCTGCATGCAAGAAAAAGGATAATATTTTTTTATTTGGTGACCATCGAAGGGATAAGAGAGTGGAGGCTTAAAGCCTCATTACCAACCTGGTGGTTGGGCTAGTGGCAAGTGATAGTGCATTGAAGCATTGATAAGTGGGAGGTCCCATGATCGAATCTCGATGGTAGGCCTAGGAGTGTTTTGTGGTGGTCCTTTTGGTTTTGGCGCCTAGCATAGGCTACAAAGTGCACAAGGTACTTTTGCCTACCAACGTGAGTACCTAGCTCATGCGGTAGTTGGGCCATGGCTAGGGTACTGGTGGTAGTGCAACGAGGGATCGAATCCCACCGAGGGCAATAGAGGTATTTAATTTTTTAATTAAATTTTGCTCCTAAGGTTTTTAATGTGGCATGAATTTTTGTGTTAAGAGGGAGATATAAGGTTTATAAAAATTAAAATATTATATTGTGATTTTGATGATTAGAATTTGGAAGGAGTAATAAGGTGGATAAAGAAAATTAATTGTTGAAGTGAGTTGTTTAATTTTTGCTAATCATTTTTAAGAGTGTGGAGATTATAAGGTGTAATTGAGATTTAATGTTTTGTATGGTGAAATATTTTGAGGGAATATTTGAATGAAATTTTGAGAAGGTTTTTGCTACCTAACTTTTGAGATTGGCAAAGAGGTTGATTGTGATTGAGACAGGTTTTGAGGTCAAGCCTTCTTCAAAACAAAAGGTATGGGCATATCATCCTTGTGAGTGAAATATTGTTGAATGTTGTGAAGTGCAAGTTGGAGTGAAAAGGTTTTGTTTGATAAGCATTGTTGGAAATGATTGAGTGAGTTTTCACATGCATGATTGGTGAATGTTTGTGAGAACATTTGAGTGAGAAGTTGAGAACTATCTTGAACTAGGGTTTGAGAAAGATCATGAGTATCATTGTTATGTGAGATTGTTTGATAAGCATTGTTGGAAATATTTGAGTAAGCTTTCATGTGCTTGATTAGGGTTTGTGAAAAAGACCATGAGTATCATTGTTATGTGAATTTGGAATCATCTTGAGTCAAGGTTTGAGTTCCATTGTGTGAGTTGTTGAAAGCATTATGAAACACTTGTTTAGGGTTTATAAGCAAGTTGTGTTTCATTGAGTGATTGGTTGAGTGGAGTTGATTGAGCATAATTGATTGAAAGTATTGGAGTGATAGTTCAAGTTCTGTGAAACAAATTGTTCTTTATTCTTAATTGATTTGAAAAGAGATTGAAAGTGATTGAGTGAGTGTGAAACATATTGAGTCTCTTACCATTCTCTATATGTTTCTATGGTTAAACAAAATTTTGAGTGAAATTTGTTTGTGAGATTGAAGAGGATAAGTTGAGTTGTGTATGCAAGATTTGTAAGTGTGAATAAATTTTGTGAAAGCTGTGATTTTTAGTAAGTGTAGAGGGTTAAGGATAGATTTGTGTGAGTTTTGTGAAAGCTTAAAATTGTGATTGAAGATTGTAGATTTGAGGTAAGTTTAGTGAAGATTGTTGAGATTGGATAAGTTTGTGAAGTTGTGAGAATTTGAGGTAAGCCTTAGTGAAGACTTGTTGAGTAAGTTTAGTGAGAATTTGAGATATTTGAGGTAAGTCTTAGTGAAGACTTATTGAGAGATTGGACAAGTTCTAGTGAGAACTTGTTAAGTTTAAAGATTTGAGGTAAGTCTTAGTGAAGACTTATTGAGAGATTGGACAAGTTCTAGTGAGAACTTGTTGAGCAGATTTGAGGTAAGTCTTGGTGAAGACTTGTGGATAGATTAGTGTAAGATTTTGTGGAAGCTTACAATGTAGATTTGAGGTAAGTCTTGGTGAAGACTTGAGAGCAGTTTGAGCAAGTTCTAGAGAGGACTTGTGGATATATTTGAGGTAAGTCTTTGAGAAGACTTGAGAGTAGAGTTGATTGATTGATTTGTTCAAACCTTGAGTTAAGGTTTGGGGTAGATCTAGCAGAGTTGATTTGTGATTGGATCAAGCTTTGTGTTAAGGCTTGAGGATATATTTGAGATAGAGATTGAGCATATTTGTGCTAGGGTTTAGTACAATGAGAGAGTATTGAGCAGATTTGTGCTAGACCGAAGGACTATGTTTAGTGCAGATTTGAGATAGATATTGAGAAGATTTGTGCTAGATCGAAGGACTATGTTTAGTGCAGATTTGAGATAGATATTGAGAAGATTTGTGCTAGATCGAAGGATTGTGTTTAGTGCAGATTTGAGATAGATATTGAGAAGATTTGTGCTAGATCAAAGGACTGTGTTTAGTGCAGATTTGAGATAGAGCTGAGAGCAAGCTTTGGAGGTGATAGAGTAGAGGATAGTAGTCTCCAGTGGATAGAGATCCATTAGCTAGGGCAGTGAGGACAGAGGTCTTCTGAGTGAGGATAGGAGTCTTCAGTGGAGAGAGATCCACAAGCCAGTGTAGTGGAGGCAGTAGTCTTCTAGAGGATCACCAACCAGAGTAGAGGAGAAGGAGTTCTCCTGTGGATAGAGTTCCACAAATCAGCTTAGGGGATTGGTGTCTCCTGTGGATAGGCATCCATGAACTTGATTAGGGGATTGGTGTCTCCTTTGGATAGAGGTCCATAAACATTGTAATAGGGAAGGATTCCCAAGAGATTTGTTGAGAAAATTTTAGTGAAATATTTTCTCCGTGGATGTAGCCCACATTGGGTGAACCACGTTAAATTGGTGTCTCTATTGTGTGTGATGATTTGTGCATTGCTTTGATTATTGTTGTTGATATTGCCATTGATATATTGGATAATATTGTTTGAGAAAAGAAAAGTAAAAAGTGGTCTTATATTGTTCACCCCCCTCTCAGTATAAGCTTGTGTTCTTCATTCTATTATTGCAAATTTGTTTTTGCTCTTTTGCTTTACAATTTACCCACAAATGAGGCTTATAATAATGATATTTTATGTATACAATGGGAGAGAAATAAATGGTGGTATTCAAAACCTTCTCTTGTTACAAATAAAGGTTGTGATTTTGATGGTTGCTTGAGTGTTCTTGGACTTGTCCTTGCTTCCTTCAATCTTAAGATGCCTACACACAATCCACACAAATAGTTAGTAGCACCTGATAACACATTAAATAAATTAAACAAAGCAACAAATAAAAAATGCATATGCATACTTGGGCCTAGAATAATTTTGGCAGCATTTCAGTAGCTCCTTCATGTGTTGTTGCAAATGAGTGAAATGGAGGGGGATTTATAGGCTTTGTGAAGGGAGGGGGTGGATGACATGGAGGTGAGGTGGAGGTGACTTGGAACCAAGTGGAGGGTGGAAAATATAATTCAAATACTGGGTAGGGCACATGAAGGAATGTGTACTCTCCTCATTTAATAACCTTGGGTGGGGTGAATCCTCACCCACCCAAGTGCCATAAATTGGCCTAGGGGGTGATGAGATGTGCATGGGGGCATGTGTGCATTGGGTGATGTGGGCTCAATTTAAAATTACTAAAATGCAAAGGTGGAGGATGGAGTGTACAAGTGGCTTAATGAGGGAGGTTGACTTTGGAATTAAAGGGCAATTTTAAATTCATCCAATTTGGAGGGAAAGGGGTGAGGGGACCAAGCCAATTAAATGGAAGGGATTTAGGTGAGGATTTTGGAAGGGATTTGAATTCCTAGGGATTTGCTTGGGATTTTTAAATTAATGGTGCAATCTCCTAGGGATTTGACCAAGGGTCAAGGGGTATGGTTAGGGGTTTAATGAAGGGTTTGGGTGCATGTTGGAATTTGTGAGGATTTATTTAGGAATTTAAAATTCAATGTGCATTCCTCTTGGGATTTGGTCATGGATTATGATATGATTAGGACCTAATGGAAGTATTAATAGAGGGTTAGGCTAGGCAAATGGAGGTTGGGAGAAATTCAAGGTGGATTTGAATGATTATGAATGCTAACAATGGATTAGAAGAATTAAACAAAGTAGGGGGAAATTAGAGGATGATTAGGAAGAATTAATGAATTGGGGAAAATTAATGGAATTAATGAAAAACTATGGAAGACTAAGAACACTTGAAGAGAATTTGGAAGAATTTGGTGAATTTATCAAAATTAATGGTGGTTTTAGGTGGATTTAATGAATTGGCAATGGTTTTAGAATGAATCAATGAGAATTGGCTTGGGTAGTGACAAAATTGGCTAATTTGTGGTATCTACACTTACCTCTCTCTATATCTATGTAAATCTCCACAAGTTGTAGCCTCTTCCATAGACTAGCCAAATCAGTCCTCATCAAAGCTAAATTCATCCTTGAACACTATAGCTCCCACTCTAGTGGACCCATAATTAAAATCACCATACCTGCATCCATCCCCTATCCAACTCTAGAGAGAGCCTCATGTATCTCACTAGTCATTTCCTCAAAGATAGATCGAGGGCTAGCCATAACCTCTTTGTCTACCTCCCTCTTATCACCCATCCACTCCAACTCTGACCTCAATCTAGAAATAATTATCTAGTCCTTGGTTCGCTCCTTGCTAACCTAATCCAAGTCTACCTAGATAGTAGCAATGATCTCTACATATATAGTCCTCCCCTTTGTTAATCAAGTAATCTCCTCCCTAGGCCTGACTCTCATCATCCAACCATCAAATCCTATTGGTCCTTGTAAACTCTCTATAATCATCATCCCACACATATTGATCCCTCCACAACCACTAAATTATGTGCACCAACCGTAGCTCATCAATCATAAGCCACACCTACTCTAGTAAACCATGATAGGGGTGAACACACTTTTTACACCTATAAATGATAGGCATATTAGGTCTAATTTATCTCATACCTAGCATTGGCCATCATATCACTATATGCTCCCAAGCCTAGACCTAGAGAAGAGTGCAACAAACCAAACTCTTACCTTTTTGATATATCGCTTAGTATAAAGTATAGTAGAGTCATGCCAAGATTTCTAGCCCCCAAGCATAGACAGTCTAATGATCCCTTAGTTTTATGATAATGACTCCCCATCCCCAATCCATAAACCACCTACTCATATCATCCATCAATATCCTAGATACAATCAAATATAGAAGCATTGCCAACCGGTCTATATGTCCTCCTATAAAAGCATTGTTTATCCTCAATCCTAAAGTAATTCCATGGAAGTTACCATTCTTTGAGAATTCTCTCTTCCCAACTACATAAAATATCCCAATATAAATAGGCTCCCCTTAGATAGACACTCAAAGGATGCACCATACATCCTCCAATTTCATAGTCATCTCTCGTATCGACAATCTAAAATTATTTGTTGATGAGTACTATCTCTCTACCAATTTTATCAACAACGATCAATCAAACTCTAGCTTAGGCATGGACACTACATGGTACAACCCTATCACAGCTACCACCCCCATATCATGCTCATTAAGCTCATCAATAAAAATATCATCCATTCTCTTTGGATGATGCTCCCAATGCACCAAAACCTTCATTCCTTGCCAAAATTCATAATAAAAACATAATCAGCTAAACATCCATATCCAAAATTTGACTCAAGGCAAATTCACCACTAGAAAATTTTCCACTAAGAGAAAATTCGAAAACAAATGACAAAAAATCAAAAAAAATTATTTGGATCAAGGGCATACCTATCGGTCTTACTCTGATACTAGTACCAATCCTCGAAAAATATCTACATTATGGGGCAATCTCTTGTTATCCACCATATTTCTAGAACTTTCCTTTGCTTCTCTGTCCAACTTTCTCAAATTAGTAAGGTGAAAATGAAAGTAATTTTCACCCACTTCCCCATTTTTACCCCACCTATCCTACCCTTAATTGCTACAATCTTGTACAACTTCTCCAATTTCTTCAAGAATTCTCCCCTACTCTTCAATTTGGTGATAATTCTTGATGGGGAATCCATAGGGCAATTCATTTCATATGGGGTAACTTTTTCAGACATAAATAAGGCACACATCATCATAAAAATCTAGGCATACATATAGTAATAATACCAAAGCAACCAAAAAAATGCAATCACAATCATTTCTTCAAAACAATATTTACAACATGACAACAAAGTACCACAATGTCAAAATTGGAGTCCTACTACTTACTTTTCATGCAATTTCACAAACATTATGTCAAACCTATAGAAAAATATAGACACCTAATTTTGACACACCAACAAAGCAAAAAATATCAAATAAGTCATCCAACATCAGTAACATCAGTAGACAATCAATCGGCCCAAACCCAGCAATTTGGACATCATCTTCTACCTTTGACAGATTCACCACTTGGAGTGCAAATTCACCACTAGCAAATTTGATCACCAATTTGAAAATTTGCAAACTTTTCAAAAGTCAAACCCTAATAGCCAAATTTATCATTGATCAAAAATGCCAATTAGAGAGCAAAAATACCACTAGTGATTTTGCACTCCAATTGGTAAATTTGAAAATTTTCTAGAATATCTTGGCACAAGACAAGGGTATAAGGATTCCTTCATCCGACTACCTCTTCTAACCTTACATGCTCTAGCAATGGACTAGGTTTACAAATTTTTAAATTCCACTAATCAATTATCCCTCCCAATAGCTCCTTCGAATCCTATTTAAACAACCCTTGGCACAAGCATTCTCAATCTATTTACATTATGCTAACAGTATTCTAGCTCTCTCTTTTTCTCTAAAATTCTTCTTTGGCATCTCTAGCAAGCATTCCTTTGGAGGTAAGTCAAGAAAGGCAAAGAAGGCTTGGGGGAAAAAATGATTTAGAGTATATTACATCATCTGGGTCATGTAAATGTATCGCCTTTGATACATAGTTAGAGTTAGGGGGAAGTTAGCTAGTTACTTCAAGCAATGTAATAAATGCACAAGTGTCAATGTGCAAGGTGTCCCCTTGTACAACTAGGTTGAGTGTTGGCCAAGGAATCTATCTTCCTATATAAAGGGCCTCATATTGAAAGATCAAGTAGATCAAGAATATCAAGTTCTTTATAGTAGAGAGTAGTAGATAGTGGTAGAGCTCCTTTATGGAGCACAATGTAGTTATTTATATTATATTAATGGAGTGACCATCACCTCCATACTACATTGTATTTTCATCACTTTCTATTTATAGTATATTTTAGTCATATTGCAGAATTTCATTCTTTCATATTTTTTGCATCTTATTAGGACCTGTGATAGATCTCTCCCACTACATATATTCTCAAAATCTAACAGTGGTATCAGGTCCATGATGCATCTAGATAGGAATAGAGAGATTCACAAGTAAGGACTGAAATAAATCTCAGTTACAAAAATTTTAAGATTACATTTGGCTAGAGTCTTTCCATAGAGTTGCAAGAAAACTCGTGAAGACTAGGACTCAACATCATTCCACTAGTTTGATGAATCAACTAGTGAATACTATTGATCTCAAGAGATTTGGAATTCTTTTCATGCTAACTACTGCCTAAAGTTTCTTTGTTGCATAAAATTAACTCTCATAAGTTGAGACACTGCCTACAACATATAGATAAGGATTTCATCTTATTTGCCTAAAATTCTATGTGCTTTCCTTGTGCAGAGATTAGTTTTTTATTGCAATAAAATAGAAACTTTAGATCCGTGCAAGAGAGATTCAAGGAGAAGAGTCGTGGTGAATTTTTAAGAATGGATATCTCCATTACTAGATTGAAAACTTCACATTGCAGAAGAAAAGGCCATAGAAGCCTTGCACCTAAATAAAAGGCCATAGAAGCCTTGTACCAGAAGAAAAAGGCCACAAAAATATTGATCCATAATAAAGAGCCACAAAAGACTTAATTTTGAATAAAAATCTAGAGAAGAGTTCAGAAGAGTCGTAGAAGAAGAATACAGAGAATAATTCTAGAAGAATACTCTAGACAAGAGTCCAGGAAATAGGAGATTGGTGATATCCTTTACTAATTAAATACTTCTTTCTAAAGAAGCTAAAGAGATCCATAGAAGATCTCATTGGAAAACTTCTAATCATGGAAGAGATAAAGAGGGACTAGCAAAGTCCTATTCTTGATTAGAGAATCAACAAATTCTAGAGATCTAAGAAGAAGATCTCATTACCAACACTTCCACAAGCAGAATGTTGAAGGAAAGGTCTCATTTGAAATATCATAGAAGATGCAATATTGAAGACCTTGGAGAGGTCTCAAGGAGGAAAAGGAAGAAGGCTTGGAGAGCCTTATTGCAGAGCTCCTAGAAGCATCATCAAAATAGTTCCTAGAAGAACTCGTTGGAGAAATCCACTACTAATGAGAAGATCCTAATAGTGAAGGACTTGGGACAATTATTGCCATCCAAAAATAAGCCCAAGAGGATAATAAGCTGGCAAAGAGTACAAAATATCAAAGAAGAATCTAGTGAAGACCTCAATATATTCAGAATCTTAAGAAGAATATCCTATTTGATGTCAAGAAGAATATTGAAGGAGGACTCAGATAGAATAATCCTACCAAATCCAAGATATTTAGAGATTACCTCTCATAGAAATAAGGCATATTTCAGAAGCAAACAATTTTTGAATCTACTATAGAAAATATAAGACCACTAGAAGTATTAAACCACCAATCCCTAAGTTCAATATAGAAGGTTTGAGACCATAGTTTTGTGAAGCAAGAAGCTATTTTTGATAGCCAACAAGAAGCTATTAAATTCATTCATCTCAGGGCAGCAACTTGGTGAATCTAAACACCAAGATCTACATCATCTACAAAAGCTATCAAAATGAAATCAACTTGGGTGCAATTAGTTGAACTTCAAATTAGGTTTCATTATCAAATTCCATTAAGCACCATATTGGGATTAAAGTTGCAAAGAAAAAGGGCTTATATTATAGTCTTCAAGAAAGTACAAAAAGGAGAGTTCATTTTAAGATATATTTGCACATTAAAATAGGAGTTGGATATTTTTCAAAAGAAATAAAATTATCACCTATCTATTATCTATCTAGGAAGTAAAGAAGACTACATCCTACAATATTGATTGTAGTAAAAATTGCAGATATTCATTAAGGGTTCTTTACAAATTACTCTTAAAATTTGTAGAGATTATTAAGTGCATTAGAAACTATTTTTAGAATTTATTTACATGATCAATAAGGTGATATTATTTTTACCATTAAAGTGATTTAAGTTTGAGTTATTATTAATTCATTTTCACTATACTAGTTGATCTTTAACTAGTTACTCTTAAAAAAGGTTAGTTTATGTTTTTTGATTATTAAGATCAAAGGCACAAAAACCATCAGATTATCAAAGTGTCTATAGACACTCTTTGGTGCATAAAACCTGTAGCAATTCATGTCCCAAAAAAGCCACTAGAAATATATTAGATTCCTCCAAGGAATGGAGAAGAAAGCCACCATTAAAATCCATAAAAGAAGCTTCAAATCAAGACTTGGTGAATCTCAAATTCAAGGTGCACTAAAGGTTTTTTACAGGTGAAAACTAGTGCAAAAACTACTTCTTCAAAAAAAATTATCTATGTGGTTATTAGCTTGTATTTATTACCAGATTAGCCAAGCAAAATGAGATATTTTTCTAGAAAAGAAGATAATTTCAAATAAGCCCTTGCCTATAATAAATCCATCATTAAAACCAACAAGAAATCTTGCAAAAGGAGGTGCAAAATAAGGCATTCTATTTACACTTCTATTTATATTATCTTGCACCATATTATTCTATCCTATGTAGGAAAAAGGACAAGGTATAAGTGTCATAAAGACACATTCTTTACAAGCAAGTAACATCTCAAAGCGACTGTAGATAAGCATCATCTAAGCAAGGTAAAAGGATATTCAAAGAGCTCACATCATCCACAATTTGGACAACCATAATAATTAACCTGCAAATCATACATAGCATAGCACAATGAGAAGTTATTCACAATGGTAGAAATACAACTTAAAAGTAGGAGAAAATCAAAGCATAAAGAGCTAGACATACATCCACAAAGAGCATTTAAAATCACCATTGGAGTGTCACAAAACCTCCACCATAGCATTTCTCACAATCCTAGCTCAAAGTCATCAAAGTGTTGCTCATTATCCTAGCTGGAACCAACTCACATACCAAGCATCATCAAAGCATTGAGGAGAAAACATAGCAAAGAAAGAGTTGGAAATAATACGTTGAGGAAGCTTGTAAGAATACGTTAAGAAGGTAGGTTCATGCAAAAGAGAAAATGTGCCACTTGTCACCTTGGAATAAACCCTAACACCTTCCATATGAGCGCTCAAAATAACACTCAAATTGTACATGCTTGAAAGGAATAGTCCAAAGAAGTGTTATACAAAAGAGTGTTAATTGTGTTAGAGAAAGGGTGACACTTGTCACCAAGCTATATAAGCGCTCACATAAAGACTCTAACATCTATCTTCCTTCCTATAGCAAGTTCAACAAGTGCCAAATAGCATCTACCTTCTCCAAGTGTTGAAAGAAACTACCATGATACTTGTCATTTTCTAAAACATCTTCTTCCTATTTGAGGTGCCAAAGACCAAGGAAGGAAGCATATTCGTAGCAGCAGAGGTGTACAGTGTGTAAGAGAATAAAATAACATTCAAAGCTCTTGATCAAAGAATTTAAAGTGGAGCAAGAGTTGACATGCCCGTTATCCAAATATTGCAGTCAAAGGAGAGTATACCACCATATAAAGGATTCAAGACCAACATTAAAGAGTGTTGTCATTCATGTCTGAATTCTATGTTGAATACTTAAGGTTTGCATCATTTTTTTTTTGATTGGTTGAAAGGGTGTTGAAAGGTCCCCGAACCTTGTACAAGTATTTTTTACATGTTTTCCAAACCGACCGAAGAGGCCCAAGAGCTAAAGATCAAAGAAAAATCCAAACACCACAAGAAGAAAGGTGTCACGATATCACGAAATGTTGCAATTTTGTGGTCCACAACATGGAGAAAAATCAAGGAGGAAAAGGTGTCACGATATCGTGACATGTTGCACTGTCGCGGCCAAGGGTGGAAAGAATGTCGCGAAATTGTGACAAAATGCAGCATCGCGGCCAAAGAAGAGAAAGTGTCACGATATCGTGACATGTTGCAACATCGCTGCTAGAAAGGGGAAGGTGTCACGATATTGCAATGAGTTGCATTGTCGTGGCCAAAGAAGAAAAGGTTTGGAAAACTATAAAGGTAAGAAATTACTTTATTAATTGTACTTTCATTAAAGGAGTTATAAGGGTTATGATAAAATGTTGAAACTATAGGGAAATCAACCACATTTAAAAGCAAAAAATAAATGGAAACCATACACCAAAAATAGCTTAATAGTTGCAATTTAAAACTTAGGAGAAATAAGGATTGCTACTTGGAAATTAAATTTCTATTATTTGCAAATATTATTGTTTTCTAATATTCCAAATTAGGGAGTTATAAGGAATACTACACCAAGAATAGATTATTGGAATTTAAAAACATTAAAATGCTATAAAATTAAGTTCATCAAGTAATATCAAGGCTCGGAATTAATTGGTATACTTATCTCAAAATCACATTAAAAGGAAAAAATGAATCCAACCATTATAACTTCATCAAATTAACTAGTTCTTAGTTCAATAGGAGAAATAAGGAGTAATAGAAGTTGATTTTTGCTATTTACAAAACTTTACAAAATCAACCCAAAATTGAACTACTATTCCCAAAAGCACTTTATCACTCATATAGCATATTCAAAATCACTAGGGATTCATAAGGCATTCTACAAAACTTGATAATAATAGCATTTATCAAAATTTATCAAGTACTCAATTCATTTGGGAGTCATAAGAAAGTCCACAAAACCTAAGTTTTATAAAGGTTTTATCAAATTAATTCACATCTCTTAACTAGGGAGATATAGGGACTCTACAAAATCGAAGCCTTGGATAAGTTTATCAAATTGTATTATTTACTCAATTTACTTGAGAAATATATAGTATTCTACATATATTAAAGAAACAACAAAATACTACACTTCATCTACGAGGTATTCATAGGGCAGATTCCTATTAAGGTTCTATTGAATTGGTTCATCTATCCTAAACTAGGGAGTTATAAGGTATATTATCCTCTAATTCATAATACTAAAGAGTCTCAAGATATAGAAACTATAAAATCACAGCACTTAATTAGGGAGCTATAAGGATGTCTACCACTAAAAATACAACAAACACTAATAGGAATAATTCCTTCAGAATAGAAAAAGCAAGTGCCATAAAAATTGGGATCATCAATCTACTCATGAAATTTGAAGGAACATTAGATATAACGTCAAAATTAATTCATAGTGAACCCTTAGAACATAATTTTGATACTATGGAATGTTATCTTCAAGCCCGTCTCAATGAAGCAATCGATAATGAGAAAAGTGACATCTCACTTTATTTAGACTTTGTGAGCATATTGTACATGGCATTACTCACATACAAACATTACAAGGATGAAAAATTAGAACAAAAATGATTGATAGAATTACTCAAAAAGAAGATAGAGTTGAATGAATCATATTTAGAAAAGATTTTTCAATCCTCATGTAGCATTGGTACTTCAAGTTCTACTAATTTAAGATCTTATCATGATGCTTTGAGTGGTTGTTCAGAAGCTTTTATATAGAGTAAGGATATATAAGGAGGAACATATTTATAGGAATCAAGCAACCGTACTACCACCTATAAGAGTGCAGAGACCAAATTCAAAGACAAATCTAAAGAAGAAGAAGAAGAAGAAACAGAACCAAATAAAGGATGATTACAATGCAAAGTCAATTGATGAAAGAACTAGATCAAGTCGAAGACCAATCATAAGAAGAAGATCCATATTGAAGATTGAAATCTTCAAATACCCAAATAATGTAATACATGGGTGTGTTAGAATATATTACATCATTTGGGTCATGTAAATGTACCACCTTTGGTACATAGAGTCGGATATTACTTTAGGGAAAAGTTAGCTAGTTACTTCAAGCAATGTAATAAATGTACAAGTTTCAATGTGCAAGGTGTACTCTTGTACAACTAGGTTGAGTGTTGGACAAGGAATCTATCTTCCTATATAAAGGGCCTCATACTGAAATATCAAGTAGATCAAAAATATCAAGTTTTTTATAGTAAAGAGTAGTAGATAGCGATAGAGCTCTTTTATGGAGAACAATGTAGTTCTTTAGCTTATATTAATGGATTGACCATCACCTCCATATTGCATTGTATTTTTAACTTTCTATTTATAGTATATTTCAATCATATTGCAGAATTCCATTCTTTCATATTTTTTGCATCTTATAAGGACCTATGATAGATCTCTCCCACTACATATATCCTAAAAAGCTAATAGGAGGTCTTCTTGGATTCAAGGAGAGACTATTTCTAGGTGATAGTATTCCTAACACCTCTCTTATCTCCATCCTTTTGTTTCCATTGATTGCATTTTGCTCTCTTAATATTTTTTTTAACATGGTGGAATCGGTAGCCGCCACGAATCTAGGCAGGCTATCCAGATTTTATGGCTACCACAGTATTCTATGTTGTCTGCCCCGAAAGCTGCCACATAGATATTCATGCATTCCACCCCTATAACCGCCATGCCACAATCATTTTAAACCTTTTACATCATTGAAAGCACCAGGAAAGGGACAAACGTTTAGTTTGGTGAGGCCCGAGATTTGAACCTTGGACCTTTGCCCCCCTTATGGATTTTGGATGAACCAATTGGTCTACACATCGGACCTAGAATTTGTTTACCTTGAGCCTTCGCAGGAGTTGAACCATGGACCTCCTGCTAGCCGGATCTTAGCTTGAGGCCTCCAACCACCTCGACTACCGGCCTTGAGCTGGATCTTTGCTCTCTTAATGTTAGCCTTGCTAACTTGAATAATAATTTGCTCACGTTTTCTTCCATTTTCATGCTTCTAATCACCTTGTGCATGGTATATATTTGCTCTATTTTCTAGTATTATCATTATAGGTCTCATTTAATAATTTTCATATTTATTTCAAGCATTTACATCCTTTTGTAGGTCTATTTAAGCTTGATTAATTTTTTACCCTTATTTTGCTCATTAATCTTTTCATTACAGGGTCCTATTTCATGCATTTTATTCATAATATATTTATTATTTGTTGTTATTTTTATTTGTAGTCTTATTCCTCTCTATTACCAGTATACTAACTCTTTTCTTTAATATCCATTCACTTTTATTTCTAATTTACAGCCACTTGTAGGCATTTGACTTTATCATTTCTCTCTTTCAAGCACATATAACTGGATTTTGGTGAAGATCTTAATAAAATAAGCTTTCATTCTCATTCCCAATCTATTGTGATGTGGTTTTGGATACAATACTATCATTATATTTTTGTCCCATAAATAACCCTTTCTCATCTACTATTTTATGCATTCATCTCTCTTATTGTTGTAGATTCCATTAATTTATAACAACACTTATTTTCATAGCATTTTTGCATCATTTCATATTGCTTTTGTCAATTTGCTCTAATTAGAGGTTAGTTAAGTTATTTTATTGCATTCCTGACCCATTTGTAAAAAAATTGAGTCTCATTGCACTTCCAAAATATTCCAATTGTAATTATTTTGAATATTGTCCATCCATTTTGCATACCACTCACTCCAATCATCAATTTGTAAAATTTTAGGACTTAAATCCCAAAATTTGTAAGTCATAGACCTTGCAAACCCTTAGTACAACCTCACTCTTGTAGAACTTCATAAAATTACCCAAAATCACTCCAAAATCAACCCTATTTTATGCCAAATTCAAAACTCCCTATAGTAACTGGTAATTTTGACTCTATGGAATACATTGAGCAAATTCACCAATTGGAGTGCAAATTTGCCATTGGTGATTTTGCACATGTACTAGTGATTTTGCACAACCTCATTTACCTCCTAAGTAAGGCAAGTATACTCAATTTTTTATATAAATAGGGGGTTTGATCATTTTTCAAGATAAAAATTCATCTTTCCAATACTCATATAGATCCCCCAAAATAAAAACCCAAACTATTTTTATTTTTTCTTGCAGGATCAAATTTTTCAATTTAGGGTCAAATTCACCAGTGGTGATTTTACACAGATAGTGGTGAATTTTCACAAGTATTGGTCGATGTAATCTTGGAACTTGGAACTTCTCTAAACTTTGTTTCTCAGTATTTACTATATTATGTGCCCTGTTTGTTGTTGTTTTTGCTTAAAATCACACTTCATTTGGCAAATCAAGGAACCCTGATTTAGTTTTGATTTATCTTACAAAACACATTTATATCAATAAAAATAAATGAATCCTAGTTAAATTTAAGTTTCTTTTTACTTCCAAATACCTAGGCAAGAAATAAAAAATAATATAGATTGCATTCTAGTCTAGCTTATATTCTTACATCATTCCTTGTTTACCTTGAAAAGGAAAATATCTCCTTAGTTAGCTCATCATCAGAACAAAAATACATTTTGGTTAGCTCTTGTTTTCTTTCATTTGTGTGATATAAGATTAGCATACATTTTAAAGTGATCTCCCAACCTTAAGTTTGAATAACCTTTTAAGGATCGATAAGGATTCTGATTAGCAGTCCAAAAACTTTAAGTGTTTATTGAAAAATCCTATAAAATACTGCTACACAAACATAACATCAACATTGATGCCTTGAAAACCTACATTGAGTAGAGCCTACTCACGTTTGAATATACCCATATCTTTGGAATCTGCTTTTGAAACATACCATCAAAAGCGGGGAAGTATGGATGACCCCAGTAGGTTTATTCACGCTCACCATGCAGTGTAAGATTTTTTATTCTACAATAGGCATGGCCTATGAAGTATAATCACAAGAACCCTATGCAAGGTTGATCCATGTAATTTTTGAAACTTCACACTATCCTTACCAATTGGTGGTCTAATAAGCCAAAACTAGTTGTAACTAACTTAAACACCTTGGTCTACATGAGTTAAAAGGGGCTACACATGAATTATATGTCATTTCCAATGTTATCCAAGGGCTACACATTCATTATATAAAATATTATGAGTGTTCCTCATTATTCCTCCCCACCATGAAGCATTGGACCCTAATTATTTCAAAATAGAAGGAGAGTCATGGTTCATCTAGTGGTGAGATATCAATCAATCCTAGTATGGAAGCTGACCGTTATGGGTGACAAGGTATGAAGTGGAATAAAATTATCGATTTTGATGATTTTTCATTTCAAATACTATGTTTGTATTAAGAAAAATCTCTAAGGTAGGTATCACATATACAAGGTGACTAAGGACAAACTCAATCTCTAAAGTACAATCATGGCTTGAGAAAATCCACATTGACGATGTTAGGAATGCCAATATAAGGCAAAAGATCTAGGTAAAAGACATTCTTAGATGAGAAAAATGATGTCAATCAATGATTTGCTATAGATTCTACCAAGTCTTCTACAAAATAAGGACCTACCTATTTGAAGGGGCATAGTAGGAAGAGTAGGAGTAGCACCAAGAGAAGCATCAAAAGGAGAAAATAGTGATGGAGGAACTAAATTTGGATGTGCAACTAGTGTTGGTGCATCTTGTGGCCTGCTAAATATTAATGTAATCTTTTGTGGGTGAGTGGAGGGGATTAAAAGTGTGGTATTCTTAATACATTCAATAATAAATATCTTATTCTCATGATGCAATGTGTATATGTTTTGAAAAGCATCATACTAAGCCCTTTTGTCATATTGATAGGGCTTTCCAAGAATCATACCACAATAATCATACGTGACTCTATACATAAAATATGGGCCAAAGTCAAAGGACATCATGCAATTTTCTATGATGTATGAAGTGGAATAATTATCCTTCCATCCAAGTGAGTATGGATGAGGATGTGGTTCTATAGTAAGCTACAACCTATCAACTACAAATCTCACAATAAAATTTATTTAGGATCCATTGCCAATGATACAATCCATGGAATAATTATGGGTTAGATGGTCCCTCATGATGAACAAATTATCATGGATAACCTTAGAAAAGTGATAATAAGTGATGAGACATTAGGTTTATATTGTTTAGCTTTCCACTAAGCTCATCATATACTTTATCCTCTTTTGTAATCATAATGGGACCATCTTGTGGTTCCTCATTTTGAGATTGTACAATGAGATTTTTCTTCTTCCTAAAGCAATCTAATTCCACATGACCTCTTATTTTAAAATGATTACAAAATTTTTTACAATTGAAAGAAGTAGAGGAAGAAGATTCCTTTTTCTTCTATGGCTACTATCAATTTGGTGCCTTGGAAGTACCTACAAATTGAGAAATAACTTTCTCCTTTGAAAGAATCACTTTCTCGATTTTTTTATTTTACCAATTTTAAATAATACCTTCAATTAAAATGGTAACATAAAAAAAAAGGCACAATATATTAGTTAACTAAAGTGAATTATCCCTTTCAAAGGTTGAAATTTTTAATTTCACCTTATGCTCCTTATGCTTTGGTGGTCAACAAGCAAGTGGACTTGATTTAATTTTCAACCTCCAAGGGTGCCTCCTCCCTGTGAATGTCAAAAAAATTGAGTGGATCAAATTGGGATATCATCAAGGCCAAATTTAAGCAGGGCCTATTGTCCGAGTGTGGACCCTTTACAATAAATCACCATGTGGTGAGATGGCAAGTAAGCCACAAGTCACTTTTTGGGAATCATGCTAAATTAGTAAGGCATTAAGTTCTTAACAAATACAAATATATTCCAACATGGACATGTTCTCCAATTCCATGAAATGCAATATGGATCTCCAAAAATAGAATACTTTGACTACTCACACACACAACATACTTTGATACTGCCTAAAAAAATTCCTCATGATTCCTCTAATGTTTTAACTGATCGATCCTAGGAGGTTTAATGGGGAGGGTATCCCACTTAGCAACTTCATGGTAGAAATGTGGTATTAATTCATTCTATCCCTATGAAGAGGTATTATCTATTGTTTCTTACCTAAAAATAATCCACATTGGGTCCTCCAACAATCCTCTCTACTCTTGTGATGTTGGAAAAAATTATTTGTTAGTTCTTTTGGCTAGCTAGGATGAACCTCAAGGAGGTCACTACCTTTGTGAAAATTAATGAATGAAAATATTAGGGCATCATGGTGTCCAATAGTTTATTTTCAATTTCTCAGAGGGAAAAATGTTACATTTGGAGTACCTTTTGGATGGAAACAAGAAAAATGAAAATAGTCTAAGAATGAAAGCCATGCCAAAATCCAAAGGTTTCATTCCACTTTACCTTTTTCTATTTCCAAACCTATAGCACATCAATCTTATAATAATGACAACACATCCAAAAAGAATTTGGTAATTAGGAGTTATCTTCTTGATAAGCGAAGAGCTCAAGACTTTTATAATTTATTACTTATCACCAATTGGAACACAACTCAAAAACCCAAGAGTTTTCCAATCCTATTTTTATGAAACTCAATAAAACACTTAGCTATATTGTGTTTTTATTTCTCGATAGCCAAAATAGGATCACTATTTTCCACAATTTCTCTCCAAACATGTGTAATAAGCAATTGAATGACTTTTACACAATAGAGCTTAAATGTTGATACAAAAATGGTTAAGACTGATACAAGACCAACAACATCACCGATCCAAAGAAATGGTACTATCCAAAAATGACTTAGAGCTTAGTAACCATAGCATAAAGTTGGATTTTTTCTAAATCCTTCTTACTAGCCTCCTAATACTTTGATACCATTTATGTGAGTTTAAAATTGAAGCTATGGAATTCATGGAGGAGATTTCTTAAATAGGTACCAAGAATACCTAAATTGCTTACAACTAAAATAGGCAAGGCCCATGAAGTGTAATCATAAGGACCCTATGCAAGGTTGAACAATGTGATTTTTGGAACTTCACTTGATCCTTGTTGATTGGTGGCCTAATAAGCCAAAACCAACTGCAACCAACTTATCCACCCTAGTCTACATAATCCAAAAGGGGATACACATGAATTACAAGTTACTTTCAATGTGATCCAAGGGCTACACATCCATTACATAAAATATTATGAGTGTTCCTAATTAAAATAGGGCATGGTGATCTTAGGAGGTAATTTTCCAACTAACATTATACCTTTTCTACAAAAAATATGGCTTGGAAAACTTATGGGAACCTCATCTCTTTTTATAGATATATTTGTAAAGCTAGGTTTAGGACAAAGAATAAAATATAATAGATGTAAGCGTAAGGCTAAGAAGATCTGATATCTTGATGGATCCACTTCCATGTCTTCTTGAATATGATATTGAAACTAGTGATATTTTTTGTCTCTAAATAGAGGTGAACTAGGTAAGCAATAAAAAAGGATCTCCTACTTCAATGAGATCCAAGATGAGTGGTTTGGCTAGGTGGGCCCATGAGGTAATGCTAAGTTCATCAAGGTATCTATACCTGGTCAACACATTTCCTCTAAAGGATATGGCTAGCAGTCTCACCATGATATTTTCATATTGGATATGATAAATA
This sequence comes from Wollemia nobilis, assembly GCA_028583015.1. Taxonomy (NCBI): domain Eukaryota; kingdom Viridiplantae; phylum Streptophyta; class Pinopsida; order Araucariales; family Araucariaceae; genus Wollemia; species Wollemia nobilis. The sequence continues at coordinate 9,160,429 of JAQPPZ010000672.1, read as the reverse complement.
GTGACTAGAGTAAACAAGTTTTCTCAAAATCATCATAGGTTAGTAAAGCCTTAAGGGTTGACTAAGGGATTTCATGGAGATCTGCAAGATCAAGGGTTTTTTTCTATTCCACCCTAGCTAAATTCATCTGGATATATTTTTTAGGTAGGGTCTATCTAGAGACTCTATATGAAAATCTTGTAAAGGGAAAAAACTTTGAATAGATGAAGCTCATTTTGAAGAGCAAGATTTACCTGGTCATCTATAAGATCTATGAGTTGGTAGTTCAAAAAAATGAATAGGTTATTTAAGATTTTTTGCCTTTTATTTTGTTATCGTGTAGTTTTAGAGCTTGTGTATTTAGTGGAGTCACCAATCTTAGGTTCTTCAATAGTGGAGTTTCTAGGTAAATAGATATTTGTCTGCTTGTGAGGTTAAGACATTCACCAAAATCTTGATCCTCTAGTAATGTGAGGTAGATGTTGAATGATCTATCCCATCGGGCATGCCAAAACTCTTGGTTTGTATAGACACCTAAAAATATTGCATTTATCCTCATATAGTGCTAATTATTGATTAATTTAAAAAACCCATAAGATTTGTATAATTTGCCAAAAATCACTACTCATCATCGTATTCCTCTTTAGCCACTTAAACCCTTTCCTACACTTAGCCCCTAGTCACCATGAGACCACCCCTTTAGCCTACCCTAGGGCCACCTCATCCTAGTCTACCCTTTGACTAGCCTAGCTTCCACCTAAGCCTAGCCTACTCTAGCTTAACCATGGTAAACCTAACCATTGGTCAAACCTAAGCCCATGGTGTAACACCTTGAAAACCCAACTAGTTTAAGGGATGTCACTATTTACTATATATATATATATATATATATATATATTAACAACATCAAACACCAACATATGCTAACAACCAACAAGTTCATCTAACTTAAAACAAACAAAAGACAATATCTGCTAAAACATCTATTTAAATAAAACATAAAAATAAACTAACAAGAGATAAATTTAAAGTAATATAAAATAGATAATCAAATACCCATAACACAATATATATTATGGATAAAATTCTTTCAGGAAAACCCAGCCTCAAATGTTTTCTTTATTGCATAAGTTTGGTCTTTTACAAATACAAGGATCCCATAATCCCTTTCTCTCAAATATATGCCAATAAAATGCATAGGAACTCACAATTCCCATGACTTTATTGTGAATTGCTCTTTTGATCCACCCAAGAAATTCTACAATTGCTTCCCTAGGAATAATTATTTCCTCCTAGTCTATTAGAGGAGTAGTACATCCTTAAGGACCTATTGTATCCATACTTTAGTACCTGTTTATACATAAGAATCTTTCTATCTCCACCCATAAAATTAACTAAAGATCCATACCCTTAATTAATCCAATTTCCTTTTATTAAACTAACTAAAGTCCCATACCTTTAGTTAATATAATAATCCAATTTCATTTATCAAACTAACTAAAGTCTCATACCTTTAGTTAATCTAATAATCCAATTTCTATTTATCAAACTAACTAAAGTCCCGTACATTTAGTTAATCTAATAATCCAATTTCTATTTATCAAACTAACTAAAGTTTCAAACCTTTAGTTACTCTAATAATCGAATTTCCATTTGTCAAACTAACTAAAGTCTCAGACCTTTAGTTACTCTAATAATCTAATTTTTATTTATCAAACTAACTAAAGTCCCATACCTTTAGTTAATCTAATAATCCAATTTCCATTTATCAAACTAACTAAAGTCCCATACCTTTAGTTAATCTAATAATCCAATTTTCATTTATCAAACTAACCAAAGTCCTATGTCTTTAGTTAATCTAATAATCCAATTTTCATTTATTAAACTAACTAAAGTACCATACCTTTATTTAATCTAATAATCTATTTTCCATTTATCAAACTAACTAATACACTTAGCATAATCCATAACTTTCCTTTCTTTAAAAACTATACTAACATAGGTTCAAATCTCGGACCTCGCTGGACTGAACGCTTGTCCCTTTCTTGGTGCTTTCAATGGCATAAAAGGTTTAAAAGTATTATGGCATGGTGGTTATAGGGGAGGACTATGTGAAGATCTGTGTGGCGGCTTCTGGGGCGGACAACGCAGAATATTGTGGCAGCCATAAAAATCTGGACAGCCTGCCCGAATTTGTGGCGGCTATCGATTCCACCATGTAAATTCAAAAAAAAAAAACTATACTAACATACTTAGCATAATTTATAACTTTCCTTTCATTAAAAACTATACTAACATACTTTAGCATAATCAATAACTTTTCTTTTACTACAAACTATACTAATACACTTAGCATAATCCATAACTTTTCTTTCATTAAAAACTATACTAACATACTTTAGCATAATCTATAACTTTCCTTTCATTACAAACTATACTAACATACTTAGCATAATCAATAACTTTCCTTTCATTACAAACTATACTAACATACTTTAGCATAATAAATAACTTTCCATTCATTACAAACTATATTAATACAGTTAGCATAATCCATAACTTTCCTTTCATTACAAACTATACTAGCATACTTAGCATAATCAGTAACTTTCCTTTACTTGCAAACTATACTAACAAACTTTAGCATAATCAATAACTTTCCTTTCATAACAAACTATACTTATACACTTAGCATAATCTGTAAATTTCCTTTCAATACAAACGATACTAACATTCTTTAGCATAATCAATAACTTTCCTTTCATTACAAACTATACTAACATACTTTAGCATAATTAATAACTTTCCTTTCATACAAACTACACTAATACACTTTAGCATAATCCATAACTTTCTTTTTATTACAAACTATATCTTTGCAGTATAAAGCATGTTAACCTCCCTTATAACATAAACTACATCTTTGCAACATAAAGTATGTTAATCTCCTTTATAACATAAACTACATCTTTGCAATATAAATAATGTTAATCTCCTTTATAACATAAACTACATCTTTACAATATAAAGTATGTTAATCTCCTTTATAACATAAACTAAATTTTTGCAATATAAAGTATGTTAATCTCTTTTATAACATAAACTATATCTTTGCAATATAAATTATGTTATTCTCCTTTATAACATAATCTATAGATCTCAATTTAAACTATGTTTAGTTACTTTAAAACATAATTTATAACATTTCTATATTATATCATATCACATTAACATAATATATATTTTCCAATATGAACTACGTTCACACCTATTATAACATAATCTACAACTTGCAGTAGAAACTATGTCTCTATCCATTGAACATAATCTAAAATATTGCAATGTAAACTATGTTATATATCTCATAACATAATCTACAAACTTGCCATATAAATTATGCTTCTATCAATTGAACATAATATATCATTTAACATAAACTATGTTAACATAATCTAAAGCTTTTCCATATAAACTATGCTTCTATCAATTGAACATAATCTATAATTTAACATAAACTATGTTATTTTTTCTTTAACATAATCTAAGCTTTTCCATATAAAACCATTATATAAAATATAAATAAATTTATAAATGTTAAATCCTTTTAACATATAAAATCATTATATAAAATATAAAGAAATCTATACATGTTAAATCCTTTTAACATATAAAATCATTATATAAAATATAAAGAAATCTATACATGTTAAATCCTTTTAACATATAAAAACATTATATAAAATATAAATAAATCTATACATGTTTAATCCTTTTAACATATAAAACCATTATATAAAATATAATGAAATCTATACATGTTAAATCCTTTTAACATATAAAACCATAATATAAAATATAAAAACAAATCTATATATGTTAAATCCTTTTTAACATATAAAACTATTATAAGAATATAAAAAAATCTATACATGTTAAATCCTTTTAACATATAAAACCATTATTAAAATATAAAGAAATCTATACATGTTAAATATTTTTAACATATAAAACCATTATAAATCCATAGAATAAGCACCCCATACCCTTGGCTCTTATATGTTGTAACATTATATATTCTTATACCCTTGGTTAAAAAGGGTGTTTCACAAGGCTAAGCAATCGACGAAGTCAAACCACACACTGCACCATGAGGTGATTATAGGAAAGGATGATACTGATTACTAAACACCATAAGATTCACACGATATCCCTAAAATGGTCAAAAAACCCATTTAAGTCTACAAGCTGAGCTACACGTCCAACATTAGATGCCCAAAGATCACAATTGCTCAAGCAATATCCACTTGGTGGTCCACGCACTGCCAAATAGCGAGCAATGACCACTATGTGGTATTCACTACTCTAAGGGGATTCTTCTTACTTAAGCATCTACACGCTTTCCACATATCGTATGTGGGATAAATAATTGAAACCCATAAAAAGAGTTTACTTCCACTTGAAACCCTTTCAAGCCCGATGATCAACCACAAACATGGATGAACCAAAAAATACCACATATGAAATCCTAAAGGTATCTAGTGTTAAATGGTGGAAGTTGAGTGGTTCAATTTTGGGATAGCCAAGCGCACTAAGTGCTTGGATACCTTGCTTAGTGAGCACTGGTTTTTTAAAACTATTTGAGCATAACTACACATCCCATGTGGGACTTAGCTTGCTTCCATCCATTCGCTAGTGTTGCCTAAAATGTGACAACAACAAAACTTCATAGGCAAAATTATGTTTAACAGGGCCTAACAAGGTATTGAATCCCCTCAACAGTTGTAGGTCTCTTCAGCTAGTCTCCCAAAATAGTCAAGCTAGGACAAGCTCAACCAGGTACCCAAGGTTAAAAAATATGGGTTTCCACCTTGATATAACCCTAGCCTTATCAGGTCTAAGCATGCAATACCATTCATCCTAATGAAGTGGTGAGGGGAGTTTAGAAGAAATTATTGCAATAGAAATAACTTAACAATAGTTATTTCTATAAGCAATCTATTGCTAGATAAACTGAATGTCAAAATAGAACAAGAGATTTTGGTAGAAAGCATCAATGCACCAATAACACTAGGGGTTTATTAAACTAATCAAAGCTTCCAGAAAGAGGGGAAAATAGTTTACAACCAATCCTAATATTTTAGGGATAAGCATTCAATGACAATCGTCACTCTCCAATCGACGATGTCAAATACAAAATTAGGGCACCCTAAGGCTCCCATAAATATCAAAGTTGATAGTTTAATAATTATTGCATGAGGAGAACAAATGATTAAGATATGAAGGGGGAGAGCTCTGGCAATTTTTTCCTCTGAACTAGGGTTTCTGGAACTTCAAAAAATCTAGGGCATCAGCTGGATTGCAGAAGTGCTTTCAGGGTACGGTGGATCTGAAGGCTAGATTGGTGCCCCAGGAGGGTCCAATGGGGACTTCTCCGGCTCCTTTTCCAGGGAGTAGCAGCTCATACGCAGATTTGTTTAAAGAAAAATCTCCTCTAAAGAACGACGAAGCTCAAAAAATGGCATATAAAATGCTCTTCACGGCTGCTGGGAATAGGTCGACAGCACATCGTGTGAATGGATGTTTGTCGCAGGCCGAAACCAGGCCAAAAATTGTCATCGAGCCAAGTATGGTTGAAGAATCAGTCATTTACAGAGCTAATCACGATTTAATCTGCAAGTTCATGGGTATACGTCCTTCCCTGAATTTTTTGCACTCTTGGATCCACCAAAACTGGGAGCCTCACGGTGAGTATTCATTGTGGTTTATTAGCAATGGATATTTTATTGTTAGCTTTTCATCTTTGGCCGATAGAAATAGGGCTTTCGAGTCAGAGAAGAAAAATCATGGCCCGACAGGGCTATTTGTTCAACCATGGAGAGTGGGATTCGATCCCCGAGTTGAACCTACTGCTGTCCCAGTATGGATCCGACTATATGCTCTTCCAATGGAATTCTGGAGTGAGCAGGTGTTGGCAAGGATTGGCAATTCTATTGGAAGACATCTGGGTGTTGCCAGAGACACAATTGAAGGGAGCATGGCGGTGTATGCAAGAATATGTGTGGAGATGGATCTCAGCCAGCCTTTGCTGGTAGAGATGGAAATTGAATTGGCAGGACTCTCCTGGATTCAACAATTGGACTATGAGGCCCTACCCTTTAGATGTAGGGTTTGTCACAAACATGGACATTTGGCCCGTTTCTGCCCTAATAATATGAATGCTAAAATGGAGGCCCCTTTAGGAATGCCAAACCTGCCTAAAGAGGATAAGGCAACACTTAATAAAGATTCTAATAGCACCGTTCAGGGCCAGGAAGCTCAGAGAGAGGGTTTTGAACAGCCCAGAAGAAAAATACGGACAAAGAAAAAAGAGGGAAAGGAGCAATCCCATCTCAGACCTGCCAATAGGTATGAGATATTTAAGTCACTGGTTGACGAAGAGGAACAATTTATGGAGGGCATGGAGGGTAATAAGGAAAATTCTAATATTCCCGTGCAACTCCCCCTCTCATCTCCTCCCGTCATACAACAGGTAGTTGAACTCTGTGAGGTATCACAGCCAGTGTGTTCAGGGGCTTTAGTAGTGCATAACCAGGAGCAGACAGTATCTCAGGATGTCAGCATGGGAATAGCAGAGAAGAACAGGGAAAGGCCAACTTTGGGGATAACCCAGGTAGAAAAAAGATCAAAAAATAGCAATTCTCAAGGAGTAGGTAGAAGATCCAATAAGGAGTTGCTAGCAGTCCAAGGAGACAAACTGATCACGGGAGGATCGGTGAGGCCAATAGACTCTTATTGCTCCCAGGGTAACCAATGATTATACAATCATGGAATGTGAGGGGTTTAAATAGCAGAACCCATCAATCTGTTGTTCGAAGACTTTTAGAGAATCGTAATACTGATTTTTTGCTTTTACAGGAGACTAAGATGTCATTAGATCTTATGTCCAAAATAGTCAACAAAATTTGGAGGGGTGCTGGTCATATGGATGTGGCTGCCCAAGGTGCCTCAGGGGGATTGTTACTCTGTGGAACTCTCTTGAATGGTCTGCAATAGAACATCTTGCCTGGAGGGGTGTTCTCACTTCTCTTTTTAGGAACAATGTCACTGCGAAACACGTTCTAATCACAAACTTTTATGGGTCTCAAAACCTAGATGGTCAGAGGCGATAGTGGAAGGCTGTGCATAACATGCGAACCTCAAGGGAAGATCTAGACTGGATTATAGCGGGGGACTTTAACGCTAAATTATCTTCTAGAGATCAGGAAGGGGGAACACCATTTTTGGACCCAGGGGACCGTTTCATGATTGCCCAAGTCCAGGCTTTGCACTTAGTGGACATTAAATGTCCTGGCATTAACTACACTTGGACTAATAAAATGTGGGAGCCACATAGCAGGAAGGTTAAGCTAGATCATTTTCTGGTTTCAGAGGAGGCGTTTGTAAAATGGAATATAAATTTTTAGATTTTAGAAGGCCCAGTTTCAGATCACTGTCCCATTCTGTTGGAAGGCGGGACTAGGATGGGGCAGCATCACAAACCTTTCAGATTTGAGAATTTTTGGCTTCATAAAGAAGAACTTCGGGAGAAAATTCCACAGTGGTGGGAAGAAGGCCGCCCAACTTATGGGAGAGCAATGTTCGGAATCCACAAACAACTACAATATGTCAAAACTCAGTTGAAGTATTGGAGGCGTGCTAATAAAACAGACTTCCAGGCCCAAAGAGCTCCATTGGTGGCCAGATGGGATGAGGTCCAAAAATAGTTCAGAGAAGGAGTAATTACAGACCTGCTCAAAGCTGAGGATGATGCCCTACGTACAACGGTTGAGGACATTGACAACCAGGAGGAGACCTATTGGAAGCAGAGAGCAAGAACCACCTGGTTATTAGAAGGGGACAGAAATACAAAATTCTTTCATCGGATTGCTTGTGCTCGAAGACAGATGAACAAGATGGAGGCCCTTCAAGATGAGAACGGTCATTCCTTTGATACACTTCCAGGTATGCATTCCCATGCTATGGATTATTTTTCTAAGCTTTTTAAGGAAAGTGTGGTACAAGATGTAGAGGCCCAAAATGAAGTTATTTCTATCATACCTGCTGTTATTTCTGAGGATGAAAATCAGGCCCTCCTCAAACCCATTGATAGAGATGAATTGAAAACTGTGGTCTTTGGAATGAGCACTGGTAAAACTCCAGGTCCAGACGGCTTCCCAATTGAGTTTTTTCAGGCTTTCTGGGACTACTTAGAGGAAGATGTAATGGTTGTTGTAGAAGAGTCCAGAGAAAATAAGAGAATGCTTAAAGCTATAAACCACACTTTCATTACCTTAATTCCAAAAGGGGAGGAGGGGGTTCATATTTCAGATTATAGGCCTATTGCCTTATGTAATGTGTTGTACAAAATAATCACAAAGGTAATGGCTGAGCGCCTAAAACCTCTTCTTCACAACATTGTCTCCTCTGAGCAAGGGGGTTTTGTTGAGGGACGACAGATTCTGGATGGGGTGGTTGTGGCCCAGGAAGCAATCCATTCAATGCACACTTCTGGTAATAAAGGGATGTTCATAAAACTGGACATGTCAAAGGCTTATGACAGGGTTGAATGGAGTTTCCTGGCTAAAATGATGGCAGCCTTTGGTTTCTCTCAGGACTGGATAGAGTGGGTCATGAGCTGTGTCTCTTCCCCGACTTACTCTGTGCTAATCAAGGGCCTTCCTTCGCAACCATTTGGAGCTACTCGGGGACTGCGCCAGGGGGATCCATGTTCTCCTTATCTTTTTCTCATTTTGGCTGAAGGTCTTGGCAGACTTTTCTTGAGGAGAAGACAACAAGGTAGATTATTGGGTATCAGGGTGGGTGACGAAGTTTTAATGCACCTGCAGTTTGTGGATGACACTGGTTTGGTGGGAGTGGCCAGCTTCAGGGAAGCAAGAATGATTAGGGATACTCTTAATGTCTATCTCAGGGCTACTCAACAGGTCATTAATGACAAGAAATCCAAAGTGGTTTTTTTTAATCTGGAGCAAAGGCTTCAGAACAGAATTTTAGAAATCCTGGGATTCACAAGGACTTCTCTCCCAGTGGTTTACTTGGGGGTCCCCTTGCACTTTAAGAAGCTAAAATTAGACACATGGAGGAATCTTCTGGAGTGTATCAAGGACAAAATTAATCACTGGTCTCACAAGTGGTTAAGTTATGGTGGCAGATTAACGTTCTTACAGTCAGTCATTCAAGCCATGCCAATTTACAATTTCTCTATCCTGGCTGCCCCGATTACAATATGGAAAGAGTTGGACAGGATGGCTAGAAATTTTTTATGGGAAGGAGCAAAGGGAGAGAGAAAGTGGGCCTTAGTGGGCCGGGACAAAGTTACCCAGCCCAAGGTTAAAGGAGGTCTGGGTTTGAGAAAATCTAAGCTGAATAATAAAGCTTTGGCTGGAAAGCTGTACTGGAGATGGATCTCCCAACCCACCTCCCTTTTCAGTAGAATCCTAACTAGCAAATACCTAGGACAGGCCAACCCAAATGATGTACCTCGCATCCCCTTGGATGGTACTGGGTCCCTAGTTTGGCAGGCTCTCAAGTTAGGGTCTCAGGTTGTTAAAGACCGCTTATTTTGGAAAGTGGGAAGAGGGGAGAAGGCTCGTTTCTGGACAGATTCTTGGGATCAGTTCCCACCCATCATTGCTGAATTTCTAGAATTACAGCCAATAAAAGCAGCCATTGAAGCCAAGGGATGGATCCGTATTGAAAGTTATTTCACAACTACTCAGTGGGGAGTGTAAGTTTAAGCAGTTCAAGAAGTTGGATGAGTGGCCCATTTCAATCCCTCCGGATTTGACTCCCATCATGACTAAAATTCTGACAGAAATATTTCTTACAGGGGGAGACGTGGAGGATGAATTAGCTTGGGGCTTTGGGAGTCTTGGCGTCTATACAGTAAAGGATGGATATGACAACATTCTCCCAGAGCCCCCCCCTCATACTTTTTAGGTTGAGGACTGGAGGAAAATCTGGCACTCTAAAGGCTGGCCGAAAGTTAACTTTTTTGCCTGGCAGTGCATGCACAATGGAATCCTCACTTTTGATAATCTCAGATCAAAAGGTATCATCGGCCCTTCTCAATGTGTACTATGCTACAAGAGCGAGGAAACTACTGACCATTTGTTGTTTGGTTGCCCTTTCACCCGACAGATTTGGCTGCGTTGGTTTGCATACTTTAAAATTCAAGTAAGTGGTGACCTGAACCGGATGAATATCTGGGCAAAATGGCAGAAAGGTAGATTCAAATCTAAAGCTCTTCGTATTGGCTGGGAGCTCGGTTTAAGCTTTATCTGGTGGCAAGTATGGCTGGAAAGAAATGCCAAAATTTTTAGAGAAACTTTTATCGCTCTAGACGGGGTTTGAGGACCATTTGGAGCAAGGTTACCGAAACTGTGGCTGTTCATGCTGAGGAGGAAGCTCAAATTGACATTGGAGCTATGGAAGATCACGTTGAACTACAAGAGGGACAGGACAGAAATTGTTGGAAACCTCCCCCTGAAGGTTGGATTAAAATCAATACTGATGGAGCTGCAAAAGGCAATCCGGGTAGAGCCGGAATTGGAGTGGTGTGCCGAAACCATGCTGGGACTGTGCTCTATTGGGAATTGCAAGGCCTGGGAAGAACCACTAACAATGAAGCCGAAGCCATTGCCATCAAGTCTGCTTCTGTTTGGGCAGTGAAACTTGGCCACCGCAGGATTATTCTTGAATCAGACTCGCAAATAATGGTTGGAGCTCTAGACTGCATGAGGAACTTTGATCTGAAAGCTTGGAGGTTGAGGATTCTTGTCACTCAAATTAAGGAATTATGGAAGGAATTAGATGATGTGATTCCAGTTTATGTGAGTAGAGATTTAAACAAAGCGGCCGACTTCCTGGCTAAGATGGGTGCTGAGAAGGAGGTAGGGGTTCAGTTGCACAATGACATGGCTATTGAGGATGAGGTGATTAGGCAGGGTCTTGAAAGGTCCTTGAGCCAATGATCAAAGAAAAAGCAAAGGGAGGAAAGTTGTCGCGATATCGCGACATGTTGCACCGTCGTGGTCACTGGAGGAAAGTTGTCGCGATATCGCGACATGTTGCATCGTCGCGATCACTGGAGGAAAGTTGTCACGATATCGTGACATGTTGCGTCATCGCGGTCAAGGGCAAAAAGTTGTCACGATATCGCGACATGTTGCTTCATCGCGGCCAAGGGAGGAAAGTTGTCACGATATCGTGACATGTTGCTTCGTCGCGGCCAAGTGTGGAAAGTTGTCGCGATATCGCGACATGTTGCTTCGTCGCGGCTAGGGGTGGAAAGTTGTCACGATATCGCGACATGTTGCTTCATCACGGCCAAGGGTGGAAAGTCATCACGATATCGTGACATGTTGCTTCGTCACGGCCAAGGGTGGAAAGTCGTCGCGATATCGCGACATGTTGCTTCGTCGCGGCCAAGGGTGGAAAGTTGTCGCGATATCGCGACATGTTGCTTCGTCACGGCCAAGGGAGGAAAGGTGTCACGATTTTGCGACATGTTGCATTTTCACGGCTAAGGGAGAAAAGGTGTCGCGATATCGCGACATGTTGCATTTTCATGACCAAGGGAGAAAAGGTGTCGCGATATCGTGACATGTTGCATTTTCATGACCAAGGGAGAAAAGGTGTCGCGATATCGCGACATGTTGCATTTTCGCGGCCAAAGGAGAAAAGGTGTCGCGATATCGCGACATGTTGCATTTTCACGGCCAAAGGAGAAAAGGTGTCGCGATATCGCGACATGTTGCTTTTTCATGGCCAAAGGAGAAAAGGTGTCACGATATCGCGACATGTTGCATTTTTGCGGCCAAAGGAGAAATGGTGTCACGATTTCATGACATGTTGCTTAGTCATGGACAAAGGAGGAAAAAGTGTCGTGATATCGCGACATGTTGCAACATCACGGCCGAAAGAGAAAAAGTGTCACGATATCGTGACATGTTGCTTCATCGCGGCCAAGAGAGAAAAAGTGTCACGATATCGCGACATGTTGCTCCGTCGCGGCCGAAAGAGATAAAGTGTCGCGATATCGTGACATGTTGCTTCATCGCGGCCAAGAGAGAAAAAGTGTCGCGATATCGTGACATGTTGCATTTTCGTGCCCAAAGGAGAAAAGTGTCGCGATATCGCGACATGTTGAATTTTCACGGCCAAAGGAGAAAAATGTCGCGATATCGCGACATGTTGCTTTTTCACGGCCAAAGGGGAAAGGTGTCGCGATATCGTGACATGTTGCATTTTCGCGGCCTAAGGAGAAGAATAGTGTCACGATTTCGTGACAAGTTGCATCAACTATCCATGCCGACCCCCCTGCTAGCTAGATAATGGTTCAGGAGATTTGGCTCCATTGCAAATCTTCTTCTACTATTGTAAGCTTGTGTTCTCTCTGACTTCGACTGGGAAGAGTCTCTTCCCATATTGTAATTGTTCTTTGTTTTAATACAAGTTTTTTCAAATTTTTCAAAAAAAAAATAATTATTGCATGAGAAATTAGAGCAGGGTTATAAACAATATAAATCCAACCTTAAAATTCTTGTGTGGTTTCCATATTTACCCCTTCACCAAGCTTCTAGGTTCCTTATTTCCAAGTCAGGCCATCCTCTCCCTCTTGGGTCCTTTTTTTTTGTTGCTTAAGTTCATGGAGGTTTTTATCATCCCAAAACATCCTCCCCCAATTAATACATGTTTATCCTGTAGATAAGGTGTCCCCCTCAAGTCAATGCACGCTTATCCGTTGAAGGCTTGTTTCTCCATTATGTCAGAAAGCTCTTTTCCCACCACTTTTCCCAAGGTGGCCATCTACCCACAATAAAGGCCCCATGGTAGTAAGAGTTAGATATTTTCAAAATATCTCCAATACTATATTATATTTCTATAATACTTCTCACATTCATTTCTAAAATAATAATCCTTTATTTAAAAATGAACTTTCAAAATAATAATATTTATTCTTTTATAAATATCCTTTTATAATAACTTTTTATTACAAAAGACCTATTATTATAAATAACCCCTTTTATTTATAATAATAACATTTTATTATTATAATATCTCGTTATTTATAATAACTTATTATTATAAAATACCTATTATTTATAATAAACTTTTATTATTATAATATCTCGTTATTTATAATAACTTATTATTATAAATAACCTATTATTTATAATAACCTTTTATTATTATATTATCTTGTTATTAATTATTATTTTACCTAATTTATAATATCCTCTTGTTAGAACGTTATATTTCAGTCCTAAGAAGACCTCATATAGTCATTTATTTAGCAAAACTAAGTGTTAAAGCATCGTTGATCAATATATAGTTTTCTACGTCAAAAAGCCTACTAGGGAGGGTCATGACATCCTACTCCCTAGGGCTAAACATAATCCCGGGTCTTTCCTACAAAGAACATTATTGCTACTCTTATTTAGATGATCAAGGCGAATGTCTAACTTCCATTATATTGAGTTTAAACGAGGTTTTCGTCATCCCTTGCAAATATCAATGTTACATTTGCTCTATAGGAGATGCAATCATACTCATTGAGCAAAAAAATAAGTAACATCCTTCTTCAAATCTATTTAGAAGGAGGCTTTGTTCCTAATTTCCCACATCTTTGTACTTACAAAGCAAGAGGAAGAGGAAAATATTACAATTGTTGCATAACACATTGTCCCAAATCACCAACTTTAGGTAGAAACACACCATCTTTAAAGCACAAGAGTCTATTATCCAAGGCAGAATCTTAATCTCTTCAATATTTCATTTATTTTTGGCTTGAAACTTACCGCAACTCTCACCTAGGTATCGAATTTTCTTGAATTGTTCTACAATCCAAGGGATTTCAAGTTTAAAATGTTATATGCCTTATTTAAGGCTTGATGCTACATAGGATTTCTTGTTTTCCATACTCGGGATTTGCTCTCTATATGGATCTCTATATTTTTTTAGAGATTACAAATATCAAAATCTGGTTTACTCTTTAACAAATTAAAGTGGGGATCCCATAATCCTCTTTAGAGTAGATTTTCTACCTACTCTTTTCAGATAAAAGAGCTCAAAATCTGAGAAAAGAAACCTACGTCTATTATCTTTCTTATAGTAGTTTTCCCTATCCCTTCTCAATAAGTATGATTAACTTAACTAAGAATAGTTACTTCACCTATTATGAGCTAACTCAAAGTATCTATCTCACCTTTATCGATGAGATAGCTAAAGTTATCCATACCATATTTTCTATGAGTTGACTCTATCAATCTATTTCGTCTAATTGATTAAATAACTAAAGTCAATTATGTCCTTTTACTATGAGATTAATTTATCCATCTATCTTACCTAAGATATCTAAAGTCATCTATCTCCTTTGCTACGAGCTGACTTAATTCATCTATCTCTCCTAGGATAGCTAAAGTTATCTATCTCCTTTGTTATGAGCTAACTTAATCCATCTATCTCTCCTGAGATAGCTAAATTCATCTATCTCCTTTGCTATGAGTTGACTTAATCCATCTATCTCTCCTAAGATAGCTAAAGTCATCTATCTCATTTTATCTTCTTTCATTTTTCCAATGGCTAGTGTTATGCCTGATTTACGCAAGGTAGTATTCCAGAATAAAGTTACCTTTACTAGGACCAATTCTTAAGCAATTCTTAGCTTATCCAATGAAGCTTTTAGTTCATCATACCTATATATCATCTAGGAAATATCATAGTCCTACGACTATGTGCTCAGATTCCAAAGCCTTTAGTGATTCAAGATCTTCCCTGCTTCAGCTTTACTAAGCAAGGACCTATTTAGGAATATACCTTTAGAACATACCAAGAAAGCCTATAGTCCATTATCTCCTAGAGTTACTTTCACGCAAGTGTCTCATCCTATGCCTTACTACTTTGATACCATATGTAACACTCCAAAAATCCAACTAGTTTTTCTTTTAATTTAGCAAGAAATCCCTTGCAGGCCCGTCTTGGTCTGAGAAACCATGACCAAGGGGTTCTACACCATCAAAATCACCCGAGAGTTGTGCTCGACCCTGACCACACCAACATAATCAACTAGATTTTGGGTACCTAATGTGCATTTGGTAGGGTGCATATTCGAACCAAGGACCTCCCTTGAAGGATTGCCCTACCCTCTCCAACTCACCTACAACATGTGGATAAAATCCAACTAGTTTAAGGGATGCCACTATTGATTGTTATATATATATATATATTTATTTATTTATTTAAATTAACACATCAAACACCAACATATGCTAACAACAACAAAAAATCATCTAGCTTAAAACAAACAAAAGACAATATCTACTAAAACATCTATTTAAATCAAACATAAAAACTAACTAACAAGAGATACATTAAAAGTAATATAAAAGAGAGAATCAATACCCATAACACTATATATATCCTGAGGAATTCCTTTCAGGAAAACCCAACCTCAAATGTTTCCTTTATTGCATAAGTTTGGTCTTTACAAATACAAGGATCCCATAATCTCTTTCTCCCAAACATATGCCAATACAATGTGTAGGGACTTACAGTTCCTATGAATTTATTATGAATTGCTATTTTAATCCACCTAGGAAATTCTAAAACTACTTCCTTAGGAATAACACCCTCCTCCTAGTCTATTAGAGGAGTAGTACATCCTTAAGAGCCTATTATATCCATACTTTAGTACCTATTTATACATAAGAATATTTCCATCTCCATCCATAAAATTAACTAAAGACCCATACCTTTAGTTAATCTAATAATCCAATTTCCATTTACTAAACTAACTAAAGTCCCATACCTTTAGTTAATCTAATAATCCAATTTCCATTTATCAAACTAACTAGAGCCCCATACATTTAGTTAATTTAATAATCCAATTTCCATTTATCAAACTAACTAGAGTCTCATACCTTTAGTTAATCTAATAATCTAATTTCCACTTATCAAACTAACTAGAGTTCCATACCTTTAGTTAATCTAATAATCCAATTTCCATTTATCAAACTAACTAAAGTTCCATACCTTTAGTTAATCTAATAATCCAATTTTCACTTATCAAACTAACTAAAGTCCCATACCTTTAGTTAATCTAATAATCCAATTTCCACTTATCAAACTAACTAAATTCCCATACCTTTAGGTAATCTAATAATCCAAATTTTATTTATCAAACTAACTAAAGTCGCATACCTTCAGTTAATCTAATAATCTAATTTTTATTTATCAAACTAACTAAAGTCTCATACCTTTAGTTAATATAATAATTCAATTCCATTTATCAAACTAACTAAAGTCCCATACCTTTAGTTAATCTAATAATCCAATTTCCATTTATTAAACTAACTAATACACTTAGCATAATTTATTACTTTCCTTTCATTACAGACTATACTAACATACTTAGCATAATCAATAACGTTCTTTTCATTTCAAATTATTCTAACATACTTTAGCATTATCAATAACTTTCCTTTTATTACAAACAATACTAACATACTTTAGCATAATCAATAACTTTCCTTTCATTATAAACTATACTAATACAATTAGCATAATCCATAACTTTCCTTTCATTACAAACTATACTAAGATACTTTAGCATAATTAATAACTTTCCTTTCATTACAAACTATACTAACATACTTTAGCATAATCATTAACTTTCCATTCATTACAAACTATACTAACATACTTTAACATAATCAATAACTTTCCTTTAATTACAAACTATACTAACATAGAATAATCAATAACTTTCCTTTCATTACAAACGATACTAACATACTTTAGCATAATCAATAACTTTCCTTTCATTACAAACTATACTAACACACTTGGCATAATCCATAACTTTCCTTTCAGTACAAATTATACTAACATGCTTTAACATAATCAATAATTTTTCTTTCATTACAAACTATACTAATATACTTTAGCATAATCAATAACTTTCCTTTCATTACAAACTATACTAATACACTTTAACATAATCAATAACTTTCGTTTTATTACAAACTACATCTTTGCAATATAAAATATGTTAATCTCCTATATAACATAAACTATATCTTTGCAATATAAAGTATGTTAATCTCCATTATAACATAAGCTATATCTTTGCAACATAAAGTATGTTAATCTCCTTTATAATATAAATTATATCTTTGCAATATAAAGTATATTAATCTCCTTTATAACATAATCTATAGATCTCAATCTAGACAATGTTTAGTTACTTTAAAACATAATTTATAACATTTCGATATTATGTCATATCCCATCAGCATAATCTACATATTTCCAATATGAACTATGTTAACACCCATTATAGCATAATCTACAACTTGCAGTAGAAACTATGTCTCTATCCATTGAACATAATCTAAAATCTTGCAATGTAAACTATGTTATCTATCTTATAACATAATATATAAACTTACCATATAAACTATGCTTCTATCAATTGAACATAATATATAATTTAACATAAAGTATGTTAACATAATCTAAAGCCTTTCCATATAAGCTATGCTCCTATCAACTGAACATAATCTATAATTTAACATAAACTATGTTAATTTTTCTTTAACATAATCTAAAGCTTTTCCATATAAAACCATTATATTAAATATAAAGAAATCTATACATGTTAAATCCTTTTAACACTTACCCAGGTGTTGTAGGTTAGTTGGAGAGGAGAGGGCAATCCTCCAAGGGAGGTCCCAGGTTCAAATATTCACCCTACCAAAAAGTTGAATTGGGTACCCAAAATCCAATTGATAATGTTATCGTGGGCAGGACCAGGTATGACTCCTGGGTGACTTTTATGGTGTAGAACCCCCTGGTCGTGGTCTCTCAAACCAAGGCGTTCTTGGAAAGGGTTTTTCGCTAAAAAAAAAAAATCCTTTTAACATATAAAACCATTATATAAAATATAAATAAACCTATACATTTTAAATATTTTTAACATATATAACCATTATATAAAATATAAAGAAACCTATACATGTTAAATCCTTTTAACATATAAAACCATTAAATAAAATATATAGAAACCTATACATGTTAAATCATTTTAACCTATAGAATCATTATATAAAATATATAGAAACCTATACATGTTAAATCCTTTTAACGTATAAAACCATTATATAAAATAGAAAGAAATTTAACATATAAAACCATTATATAAAATTTAAAGAAATCTATACATGTTAAATCCTTTTAACATATAAAACCATTATATAAAATATAAAAATATCTATACATGTTAAATTATTTTAACATAAACCATTATAGAATCACAAAATAAGCACTCCATACCCTTGGCTCTTATAAGTTGTAACATTATATATTACCATACCCTTGGTTTAAAAGGGTGTTTCACAAGGCTAAGCGGCCGATAGAGTCAAACCACACACCCCACCATGAGGCGATTACATGAAAGGGCAACAAAGGTTACTAAACACCATAGGATTCACATGATGACCTTAGAATGGTTAGAAAACCCACTTAAATCTACAAGTTGAGCCGCGCATCCAACATCAGATGATAAAAGATCACAACTGCTTGAGCAATGGCCACCTTGCATCCCACACACTGCCAAATGGTGAGCGATGACCATCATGCGGTGGTCACTACTCTAAGAGGCTTATTCTTAATTAAGTGCTTGTGTGCTTTCCATATACTATGTGTGATATAAATAATAGAAACCCATAAAAAGAGTTTACGTCCACTCAAAACCCTATAGAAGAAGGAAACCACCATATTCAAAGTGAAATTCATGACAAAGAGGTGTAAGTACAACATGTTTTATTACAAATGATATAATCATTTTAGTACAAATAAGATACTCTTTGCCTTTTTACAATACAATGAAGCCTTAAACGCTTTTAAACTATAAAATGGTATAAGTTTCCTCTTCACAACAGATTTATAGTGCAGGTATGTAATCTCTCTCTCCCAAGGCTGATCCAATGTTGTTCAATACCTTCATGCAAAACTCAAAAAAAAGAATTAGTGATAAAAAAAACCCACCTTGGTTGGGCTTTTACTCAACAATATAAAATTATGATAAAACAAAGAAGTTGTTAAAATACAAGCAAATGATAACTATACCTGTTATATACAAACAATGGGTAAGTGTGAAATTTGTCTAAGGCATGAGTGTGGGATAATTTTAACAGCATTTAGTTAACACAACTTGGGCTCCTCTGATTTGGGCAAGGGAAGGTATATTTATAGGCAATTTTTCCTTGGGTGAGTAGGATGCCATGTGGACTCCACATGGACTCCACATAGGCAAGGGTAGTTGAGGGAAAAATCTAGAGAGGGTGAGGTGGAGGGTTGTATTTAAGTACCTTGGGAAGGGAAGGAGTCTATAAGAATGAATATTATTTTTAAATTTGGTTCCTAGATGCATGGGGGCTTGTGGAGGAATTTAAAATTCCTAAAAATGGTGAGGTATCCCATGGGGAGGGTGGCACATTAAAAGGCATTGGGTAGGGTGTCCTAGGGGGATGGGAAATCATTTTAAAATTAATTTCCAAAGGCTAAGGGGGCAAGGATTAATAATTTTAAATTACAAAGTGTAATAAAGTGACATGTCCTTGGACCAAGTGGCTTAAATGCATCTTTGACTTAATATGATTTTTAAATTTAAAATTACTTTTTATGCCATGAGGGGGGTACCATGTGAGGTGACATATTGAATTAGGGGTAATTTTTTAGTTCTCAAAAAAGGGGGCTTCTAGATTTCTTATTTATTATGTTATAATATTATGTTAATGTGCACTATGCCTTCCTACTTTAGTTCTGCCACTTGTCTTAGTTTCAGTTGAGTTGAGTTATGTGTCATCTGCATGACACTTGGAGTGCAGATTATGACACTTGTCAAATCTCACTCATAGGCTTCATGCCTATATATTGTACCATATTTGTTCAATACAATCTGTGCCTTATTATTCAGTCCCAACTTGTGGTATCAGAGTGGTGAGATCCACCTATGAAACCATTAGGTTTTTGAGTATGGAGTCAGGGAGTATGCTCTCCACTCAATGAGTGGATCAGAAACTAGAAGCTCCTCTTTTCTGGTAGATGCAAGTTATGAAAAAATCTGAGAGAGTTTGTATTGTTGAAATTTTTTGTCAGACGGTGTGAGTTGCATCATTTGATGTGTTCTTCATATTTGTTTTTGTTCCAGATCTGATCTGAATAGCTACCCACAAGAAAAAGATATAATTTTTTTAGATCTAAATAGCAACCATTTAAGTATGGTTTGTTTCTGTTCTGAATGTTCATCGTGTTCAAGAGAATCCAAAGTTTTGTCTATGCGGTGGCTCAACGAGTGATAGTCAACTGTGCTCAACTAGCCAAGCAGCTAGTTTATGAACAACTGTGGACCCATGTGCAAAGTGACATGCCCCATGAAAATGTCACACCCAAACATGCTCCTGCTCCATTACACCGATGAAAGAGGAAATTAATTCAACTGACATTAATAGACAAACTAGCAAAATTCCTTCACGGGCATCCAATTTTTCAAGGTGGATACCTAGTTGGAGGGCCTGTGTTTTGTTCATAGTAAAAATCCCTATGCTGAGCCTATAATCGAGTTTGTTACGATGCGTGCGTGGTGGTTGATGAAGTAGTAGGAATGGATAGTTAAAACCACAGAGTGGATATTTCAAGAGATGAGTAGTTGTATAAACGAAGCTAGAAGACATTTATAGTGCACCAAATAGCGACAAGGTAGATAGGCCCGGTGTATGCCCTGACACAACAAGGTGGTGCATGCTTTAGGAAGGTGGTCGTTCATTCAATCGAGTGAGAGCCACTGTTATAGAGAAGCAAAATGAAACAGTGCCCAAACCTTTGATATTTTTTGGTTTATGTTTAAAAAAAAATGTCGATAGGAGTAACACAAGTTGAAGGAACCAACTAGTGACTACTGTAGACCAAACCTTCGTTCTTCTCAACATCATTAAAATTTTAGTTTTTTTAAGTACCTGTATTTGTTTTTCAACTTACAGGTGCAGTGTCCAACTCAAGGTGCGTTGTTTGTTTGTTGTCAGCCTATAGATACAACGTCTATGAGTCGTTAAAAATTAGAACGACACTCGATAGTTTCACCATGAAAGATCAGATTTTTCAAGAAATGCAGGTGTGCCTCACCATGTTATCCATTAAAACCAAACCGGTTGTCATTTTCTACTTCTAGAAATGTGTGGACGTGATTGATTTACTTGATTTGCTGAAAGTGTTGGAATCATAAAGGAGTTGAGGTCATTCCACTACGACAATCTCACCTGATCGTGGAGTCTGAGTTATCATCGTGGAGTCTGAGTTATCCTATACTTTAATTTTGACATATTATTTATTTCCCATGTTTACTGCATGTGTTAATTAAAGTTTCAAGGAATAATTTTTTGTCATTGATATTTTAATATCTCATTGATTTGGGATGGCCAATATTGGAACTTCATTTAAAATGGCATAAGTAGTAGTCATGTAGTGGCCACCGCAAACAGTGCTCACGTGGCAAGGCTCTCACGCAAATTTTTTTTGGCACCATTTCAAATATTCCCTCCAATTGACCCATTTCCCACCGAAAATTTGAAATTCAAACTTTTCAAATTTGTAAAGAGCATTTTACCCTGTTTTCTTGCTTCCAAAAGGTATCTTGTATTTTTCGTAAATCAAAGCATCAATTTGTATCCGACTATAGGCTTATATATAGTCGTTGGAAAGAGTTTTTCGAGGGGGATCTATTGGTGAAATTATTTTTCAGTTTTGAGATCATTTACTCAGCTAAATTTTGACTCAAAGTTGAGATTGTAAATCAAAGTGCATTTTCGGTTGCATCCAACACTCTTGAACAAAAATTTGGCAAACTTGTGAGGGGCTCAATTCTAAGTCTTTGGGGGGACATTAGGCCAAGTTATTCATTGAATTTGGCAAGATTGGGGGCAATTTTATCTTTGAAGGCATTGATCTTGTATCATTTTTTGAGGCACATTTGGGGCTATCTTTTAGCCAAAGTTTCCAATACAAATCATCAACTCAAGGGGTGATTTAGGGCCCCTTGTCCCTTGTTGGTGGAGTCATTTTGTGGCACTCTCTTGGCCACTTGGTGTTTGTTGCTTGCATCTCCTTATTTGGGCTTGTTCTACATTTTATGCTTGCTATTACCCTTGCATATCTTTGGGTTTTATAATTGTAATCAAGTGTAGTTCCATTGCATACACACTTGAAACTATGCCATATACAAGCAAGCAAACATATACAAGCATCTTCTCATAAAGCACTTAAAACTTTGGCACATCTATTGTAACAAATTCTCAAAAAGAAGCAAGCATCACATTTTAATAACCACCTATGTTCCACGTATCATTCTCCTCATATACTTATAGTCTCCCTCACGTAAGGGCGGGTATTTGAGAAGTTTGGTATAAAGGTCTGGTATGTTATTCCCTTTTAAAAAATCCTATGTTCCACGTATCATTCTCCTCATATACTTATAGTCTCCCTCATGTAAGGGTGGGTATTTGAGAAGTTTGGTATAAAGGTCTAGTATTTAATTCCCTTTCAACAATGCCTATGTTCCACGTATCGTTCTACTCATATACTTATAGTCTCCCTCACGTAAGGGCGGGTATATTGAGAAGTTTTGGTATAAAGGTCTGGCAGGTTATCATAAATTCCCATTCTTACTCTCTTTGGGAGGAAAAGGGCACTTGTGTTCAAGTTATCCCTCCCACTGTTGGAATCACTTGAAGATTCAGAGTGGAAAAACTAGGTGAACCCTCCTCTGGATTTTAAGTGGTGTACCCTAGATTTTTTTGAGGGCTCTAATTTGGCATTTGTGGTTCTTATTTCATCCTTTGTTGAGCTCCCTCTTCTTTCAATCCTTTTCTAAATCATGGCTACTACAAATCTATTAAGTGGTCTCACTAAGAAGCTGGAAGGAGCTCAAACTTTTGCAAATTGGAAGTATGAAATGGAATCTATTTTAATGATGAATGACATGTGGGATTTTGTGAGAGATAGGAAGGCTGATGAAGACCCACTCACTGCACCTCAAGACCCTAAAGAAAAAGCACAATTTGAAAAGAATTCCAATATAGCTTTAAGTCTAATCAAGCTAGCTACAGGAATTCAATGCAGAGAAACTGTAAGGGCTGCAAAAACACCTAAACAAGCATGGGATGCTCTCATAAGATTGTTTGATAGGCCAAGTCAAGATAATATTTTGTATCTCAAATAAAAATTGCACAATCTATGTATGAAAGGCTCACTTACCGATTATCTTATGGAAGTGAAGTCTATTAAGAATGATTTCTTAGCTGCTGGTAAAACTCTTGATGATAATGAGTTGATTCCTATAATGTTGCATGGCCTTCCTTCAAAATTTCACTCCTATGCTACAATGTTAGATCTAAGTGGTAAAACAATGAATTCCACACTTGAGGACATTGAGATTCTACTTAAGAAACATGAGCAAGCCCTAATCAAAGATGAAGAAATTGAAGCCACATCAGTAGCTTTTGCCACCAAGGCATCTTTACAGCCTAAACAAAACAAGGGTCAAAATCAGCATAATCAGAATCAGAGGGGTAGACAACATCAGAGATACCCATAGTACCAACAACAACAAATGTAGTACGAGTAACAACATCAGAAAGACCAAAGAGCCAAATCAGAATAAGAGAATAGAGAGTACCACAGAGCCAAATCAATAGTACCAACAATAGCCAAGATGGCAAACAAGACCTCAAGGGGGTCAAAACAACAATCAAGGGTGTGAATATTATGGAAAATGGAATCATAATGTTGCTAATTGCTATCAGAGGCAAAGAGATCAAGGGGGTCCACAAAATAATAATCTCAACACATTATATGCAGCAAACCAAGTTCATGTTGAAGATAAAGAATGTTGGTATATTGATTCTGGAGCAGCAAAGCACATGATAGGAAGGCAAGATTGGTTGACCAAGGTTCAACCTACTTCAAATCAATTCATTACTTTTGGTGATGAAAGTGCTCTTCCCATTGAAGGTGTTGGGGAGGCACCACTTACTTTGCATGATGGGAATAATGTTCCTGCAATAGATGTTTTGTATGTGCCTAGTCTTAAAAGGAGCCTTCTTTCTATTGGGCAGCTTACAGATAAGGGCTATACTGTCTATTTTGAAAAAGACAAATGCTACATTCAGGAACCCAATGGCAATGTCAAGGCCATGGGAGTCAAAAAGGATGGTGTTTACTACCTCCTTACAAAATCTGTAACACAAACATCTTTGCATACAACTACTACTTTTTCTTTGGAGTACATGTGGCATGAAAGATTGGGGCATTTAAATTTTAATAATCTTCAAATGATGGCAAGGAAAGGATTAGTTAAAGGACTTCCACATCTTAAGGAGTCAAAATATTTTTGTGAGCCATGTGTAATAGCCAAACACCATAGACAACCTTTTGAATTAGGAAAGGCTTGGAGAGCCAATAGACCTTTGCAATTGGTTCATTCAGACATTTGTGGGCCAATGTCTATTCAATATTATACTGGGGCTAAATACTACATCACTTTCATTGATGATTACAGCATAAAGGTATGGATCTACCTAATTCAATATAAGTGGCAAGCCCTTGATAAGTTCAAAGAATTCATGGCACTTGTTGAAAGAGAAAGTGGCTATCAAATCTCCACCTTAAGATCAGATAATGGTGGAGAATATGTCTCCAATGAATTCTTCAATTTTTGTAAGTACCATGGGATAAGGAGGCAATTCACAACCCCTTATACCCCGCAACAAAATGGAGTAGCTGAGAGGATGAATCAAACAATCACAAATAGGGCAAAATCAATGTTACATGTTGCTACATTGCCTAACTCATTTTGGGGAGAAGTTGTTCTTATTGTTGCATACTTGACTAATAGGTCCTACACAAAGGCCTTACATGAAAGAACACCTGAAGAAGCATGGAGTGGAAGGACGCCCTATGTGGGCCATTTGAGAGTCTTTGGATGTGATGCCTATGCTCATATTCCTCATAAGAAAAGGAAGAAGTTTGATGATAAGAGCCAAAAATGCATCTTTGTTGGCTATAGTGATAGTGCCAATGCATATAAGTTATATGAGCCTATTTCCAAGAAAATCATTCTATCTAGGGATGTTACCTTTCATGAGTATCCCCCATATAATCCTCCTAAGGCCCCCACTTTAGAAATAACTAATGAAATAGTTGCTCCCTTCATGCATACAATATCATCTAGTCCTTCCCCTTCACTCATAAATCAAGAAATTGCTCCACATGAAGAACTTCCCATAAATGATCCATGTCCTCCATCTCCTCCTACTCCTCCATCTAATGATCAAGCCACATCATCCAATCCTTTACCTAAGTGGGTTCAAGCCACAATAGATGAAGCCCAAAGTCATTTGCCCACTTATACAGGTAAAAGGCCTTCAGCCCTAAGACACCAAGTGAATTATGCCCTCATGGCCAAAGTCCTTAGCCAACCAGAACCTTCTAATGTCAAAGAAGCACTTGGTGATCCTAAATGGGTTCTTGCCATGGATCAAGAATTGGATTCCATTGAAAGGAATCACACTTGGGAGTTAGTTGATTTACCCCAAGGCAAATATACCATTGGCACAAAATGGGTGTACAAGGCAAAGTATAAAGCATATGGCTCATTAGATCGCTACAAGGCACACCTAGTAGCTCAAGGCTATAAGCAACAAGAGGGAATTGATTATGAGGAGACCTTTGCTCCTGTGGCAAAAATGACTACAATCAGGATAGTTATTGCTATGGCAGCTCAAAAGCATTGGCCCATATATCAAATGGATGTCAAAAGTGCATTTCTCAATGGTCACTTGAAGGAGGAAGTGTATGTGAAACAACCACCAGGGTACACAGTTGAAGGCCAAGAAAACAAAGTCCTTAGATTGAAGAAAGCTCTATATGGGTTGAAGCAAGCACCCCGAGCTTGGTATGCAAAGATTGACTCCTATTTCCTCAACCTTGGTTTCACTAGATCTGCAGCAGAATCTACTCTCTATGTGAAACATTGGAGGAATCACATCATTTTGGTTACATTGTATGTGGATGATCTTCTCATTACAGGTGATGACACAGAAGGAATAAGGTTGCTCAAGGAGGACTTATGCAAGAATTTTGAGATGACATATTTAGGCCTCCTCCACTATTGCTTAGGCATAGAGGTATGGCAACAACCTGGTAATATTTTTATCTCATAGGCTAAATACATTCAGTCTATTTTGGAGAGGTTTCGCATGGAGGAGTGTAAGCCCTCCCTCACTCCCATGGAAACCAGGTTGAAATTGGTTAATAATGATGATGAAGAAAGGGTTGATGGCACCCTTTATAGGTAGCTAGTTGGAAGTTTGATCTACTTAACTTCAACTAGACCAGATATTACCTATTCAGTTGGCCTTATTTCTAGATTCATGCAGGATCCTAAGAAGAGCCATTGGATAGCAGCTAAGAGGATTGTGAGATTCCTCAAGGCCACACCTCATCATGGCCTCATGTATACATCATGTGATGATTTTTCATTGATTGGCTACACAGATTCATATTGGGCTAGTTGTCCTAAAACTAGAAGATCCACATCAGGTTATTGCTTTCAATTGGGCCAAGGCTCTATTTCATGGAGCACAAAGAAGCAGAACACAATATCATTATCTTCAGCAGAGGCTGAATATAGAGCAGCAGTTGAGGCAACTAAGGAGGCAATTTGGTTGAGGCAATTACTTCAGGACATTGGGCTATTCATACATGGTCCAACTTACATATATTGTGACAATCAAAGTACCATCAAGATGACCAAGAATCCAGTTTTCCATGCCAGAACAAAGCACATTGAGATCCATCATCACTTCATCATAGAAATGGTCCAAGAAGACATTATACACATGGAGTATGTACCAACTCAATATCAAGTGGCTGACATCTTCACCAAGTCACTTGGGCAAGACAAGTTTTCTCAGTTTAGCAAATTGCTCTATCTATGTAATAGAAGTCAACATTAAGGGGGAATGTTATCTAATGTTGACTTATTTTTTTCTATAGTTAGGATAGTGCACATTAAGGGGGAATGTTAGAATATTATGTTAATGTGCACTATGCCTTCCTACTTTAGTTATGCCACTTGTCCTATTTTCAGTTTGAGTTGGAGTGGTGTCTTCTGCAAGACACTTGGAGTGGAGCTTATGACACTTGTCATATCTCCCTCATAGGCTTCATGCCTATATATTGTACCATTTTTGTAAATACAATTGTGCCTTATTATTCAGTCCCAACATATTATGGTGCCTAGAACATGGCATAACTATGTTTAAGGGGCATTAATTAGTATTTTAATTAAGATTAATTAGGATTTTTATTATTTTATTTGCTTTGTTGTTTTCTATGCAAGGGGGAATAATAAATAATGTTATGATGGGGATGTTAATTATACTTAATTAACAAAATTTGGGGTTAATAGCATATTTATTAAATACTAGTGACATGTGGGGGTGTAGGAGTTTTATTTAATATTTTATTATTTTGGGGGTGTAGGGGGTAGATTCAAAGTTTATTTAATTATTATTTGTTACTTTTATAGTTGTAGGAAATATATCAAAAATTGGATTAATTATTTACATTAATATTTAAGGTGTTTCTAAGGTTTCATTAAGCAATATTAGATTAATTTAGATTAATTTTAATTTTCAAAGTCTTGCTTAGGTATTTTTATTTGATTTATTTATTTATTTTTATTTTTATTTTTTGAATTTACATGGTGGAATCGATAGCCGCCACGAATCCGGGCAAGATGTCCAGCTTTTTATGGCATTTTTATTTGATTTATTAAATTAGCAAAATTGTTAATTTTATATGTCTACAAATGCCCCTTTTTGTAATGTGTTGTTTATAAAAACAACATAGTGCAAAAATGTTTGTCAAAATTTTGGTGTTTGTTTCCCGAGTGAGATGATTATCCCCATGAGAGTATATTTGGCAACCCCCTCAAGTGGTGAGTGCGCAGGTGAGGCCACAAGGCCAAGGACGAGCCACTTGACAAAAGGAAATAATGAAAGGGGAAGAAAATGAGGGGTGAGTGAGGGGGTATAAAAAAATGAGAGGTAGGTAGAGGTCATGTATGGTGCAGAAAAAGGTAAAATAAGTGAAGAGGTGTTTTGAGCCCAACTGGGGAGTGTAAAAGGGTGTCCAAGGGGGCAACATGAAAAGGTAATGCCCAAGGAGGCAAGTATAAAAGAGGTGCCTAAGGAGGTAGTGTGAAATAGGGTGCCCAAGGAGGCAATGTAAAAAAAGGCAACACCCGAGAAGTCAAGTAAATATGTAAAACAATGTCATAGGGAGATAAAACCGAGTCTAAAAAGATGTGATGGTGCATCTGGTGAGGTTATAGAGGGTAAGGATGAGCCACTTGAAAAAATTGGATAATGAAAAGAATAGGTAAGGGTAAGGAAGTGGGAGGAATTGCATGGGAGACTGTCTCCTTAGAGATGATTAGGAAAGGTTGTCTAGCCAAGGGCAGTCAAGGGTTGAGATGAGGGTAGGAGGATGGGGGAAGGTGGGGGGGGGAGTGGCTAGCTCCAATGGTAATATATGGGAAGAAGATAAAATGGGGGATATGATAAGGTGTGTGGGGTAAGTGAGGGGTAAAAAGAGGGGGAAATGAGGGTAAGGTAGGGGGAAGGTAAGGAAGATAGGGGGTTATAATGAGGGAAAAAGGTTTTAGCTCCAGACTCTTTAAAGAGAAGAATGAGGGTAGGAGAAGATAAGAGGATATAGTGGGAGGAAAATGTAGTAGGAGGATATGGTAGGAGAAAGGGGATATAATGCAACCATGGAAAAAGAGCAGACCTAGACAAGAGGAGAGCACAATTGCACTGTATAAAAAATAATGAGAAAAATATAAATATAAATATAAATATAAAAGTGTGGGGCCTAAGGAGGGCAGGTAAAAGTGTAAAGCCCAAAGGGAGCGAGTGTAAAAGTATATTCTTAAGGAGGCAAGTGTAAAAGGGATGCCTAAGGAGGCATTGTGAAAAAGGGTGCCTAAGGAGGCATGTGTAAAAAAGGTGCCCAAGGAGTTAATGTAAAAACAGGTGCCTAAGGAGACCCAAGGAGTTAATGTAAAAATGGGTGCCTAAGGAGACAAAAGGAGAAGAACAATGCAATGTGAAAATACAACCAGGTCTGAAAAGTATCATGATGCATTACATGTGGGAGAAATATTTGTAACCGAAGGAGGTTAGTAGTGAGGCTAGATCAGTGGATCAAGGAGTGAGATCCGCATATAGGGGGAGTAGGATGGCTTTTGATGCCAAGTAGGAAGGTTACACGTAAGATGTATATAGGAGAGTGAGGATCAGGAATGCTATCTATCAATGTACGGGTACCCCAATTTTACAGAGGGGATAGGGTTGGAGTCCATTGGTGGGGACAAGCATGATCAAGAGAGACAAAGAGCCCAAACGAGCACAAGAAAAAATGAGTATAGGATGGATAACAATGATGATAAAAGGGTAATATAGAACAAGAAAAATGGATCGATAATGGATAGAGGAAAATGCTTACCTCATTAATCAAAAATATTTTCTTAAATACACAAGGGTATGTAATGTCCATAGGAAAGAGGGAGAAGAAGAAAAAGGTAATATCCATGAAATATTTCACGAGACTCAAACACCCTAGTGCTCCTCTCAAGTGGTGAGGTTACCATACAAAGACCATTAAGATTTAGAGGTCCTTTGAGACATCAAAATATCCTAGAACCATTGTGTGTGTAGTGAGTTCATTAACTAGATTTTGAATAGGTTTAGACTTAACCAATCATAGCCCTAATGAGAAATAGTAAGCTCATCATGAAGGCATACTCCACTACCAGTCAGGCATCTATAGCCCCTGTGGAGTTAGCACATGGTCCATCGACGTTGCTCCACTGCCAACCAGGCATCTATAGCCCTGGTGGAGTCATCTAATACACCCAAGGATTCAAGCTATATTATTATTATTATTTTATTTTTTCATTTTCATCATTCATTTTTTTAAAGCGTGAATCCTTAGGTTTTGGACCGTTGAAGGATGCACAATACGCTAATATAGGCATTAGGACTAATCATGATATCATCCTTGCCTAATCAAAATAATATTAATATATGTGCAATGTGCAAGTCCAAGGATACCTCAATAGGTCACAAAGGGAGGCTCCAAATCATCATGGCTTTGAATGGGATATATGTGCACTTGAGGAGGATACTAGGTATGGTTGAGTGACGAAAAGGTCCTTAGGATACGAAGAAAGAGATAAAAAGAAGAAAATAGATGCAAGAAGAAGGGGATTGTGAAAGACATGTATTTACCCTTGCATATGAAAGGAAAGGTGAATGGTTAATGAGGTAAGCACCTTCCTTTAAGAACAAAAGATGGTGGTGTGGATAAAAGTGATGGAAAACATAGTCACAATAATGGTAAGAGAAGTATCAAATAAAAAGGGCAATGTGAAAGGTAACAATAGGAATATGTAGGAATATGTAATACAAAAATGTGTGAAAAAGGAGGGGGTGAAATGTGCAAATAGGCATATATTTATCGATAGTAAATAGAAATAAAATGTATGTACAAGGATTGTAGTGGACATATATATTAGACACAAAAGGCCTGTAAGCGTGTATGAGGGCGTGAAGGTGAAGAAGTAGAGACAAAGGAAGGTAGGATGCTCCCCAGACCAAGGGAAATATAGGAAAAAGGCGTATTAGAGGGTGTAATCCTCGAACCAAAATTTGTGGGAAATGGTGAACTAGTCCTTGAGCTAGTGGAGGAGGAAGGGGTAGGAAGGGTGAAATTGAGGAGCAATGAGATAAATGGTGTGATCAAGGATGGAAGTATAGGGTCGAAGTGGCATTTGAATGAGGGGTTGAGGAGTACAAGGTGGACGAGGCCGATTGGAAGACAGTGTAGTGGAGATTATATTACAAGCAAGGTGATAAGGATAAGGACGAGAATATGATAGACATGGGGGAAAGAGATAGGATGAATGATTGAGTTGTGAGCATTGGATCATATTAGGGGTATGGGATAACAAAAAGGATATTGGAATAAAATATGGCAAAGAGGATGTTGGAAGAAAAGGTGGTAGAGAAGGTGTTGGGAGAAGAGGTGGAAGAGAAGGTGTTGGAAGAAGAGGTGGCAAAGAAGGGGTTGGAAGAAGAGAAGGAAGAGAAGGGGTTGGAAGAAGAGGTGGGAGAGAAGGTGTTGGAAGAAGGGGTGGAAAAGAGGGTGTTGGAAGGAGTGGAGGAAGAGATGAGAAGGATTGGTGTGAGGATTTGCACATGGTGTTTTTATGACTATGTGTGGATTACTGAGTTGGATGGGTTTTATGGGTTGGTCTAGAAGGTAAGTGCCCCAAAAAACAATCCATCTCATGAGAAGAAGAAGAATGGAGAGGTGTAGAAGGATTTTGTGGTGAATTAGGAGTCTCCTTGAAACACGTTGGAGGAATTTTAGGTGGGTAAGGCATTTGGTTGTCATATGAGATGTTAGGGGAAAGGGTATGGATGAGGGTAACTTGAGAAGAGTCAATTATCGAAGGTTTGGGGGATTGAGAATCAAAAGTGCTGGAAATTTGTTCAGTGTTTGCTTCATCCTCCTCCTCAAGGTCTAAAGTGAGGAATGCAAAATCAACAAAAATATCAGGTCCTCCAAAAACAAAATTGGTATGGGTAGGTATAGGACTCAAGGGAACAATAGCATCAATAGCATGGGCTAATTCAGGTTGTAGAGATGGTGACAAAGAGTTGATAGGATTAAAGGGGTGTGTTAACATGGAATTGTTTGTAATGGGAAGTATTGGCGAAGGTAAGGTAGTAGAGGGGTCTATCTCCTCATTCTCTTTATGAATGGAAAGGGCTTTGGTAGTGGATGTGAGGGAAAGCACGAGTAGAAGGATGTGGTGGGGATAAAATGATATAATGAAACCATGGGAAAAGAGTAGAACCAAATAGGAAGGGACCACATGTGCATTGTATAAAAAAAGGAAAAAAGGTAAACAAAATGTGTGTAGCCTAAGGAGGCTTGTGAAAAGTGTATAGCCCAAGGGGGCAAGTGTAAAAGGGGCGCCTAAGGAGGCAATGCGAAAAAGAAAATACCTAAGGGGGCAATGTGAAAAGGGATGCCTAAGGAGGCAAATGTTAAAATAAGCTCTAGGAGGTGATGAAAGTGCAAAACAGTGCAATGTGGGGTGGGAGCCAAGTCTACAAAGTATCATGGTGCATTGAGTTAAAGCACGAGAGGAAGGGTGGTTGGATAGAGTGTTGGGTGAGGGTAATGGAGCAGGAGACCAGCTCGATCTACCTAGACCTGCTCGGATATTGGGTAATTATCCTGGAAGGTCAATGAGGGTATGGGTACCTTGCTCATAAAGTCCTAAGCCAAAACCCTACCAATAGTATTTCTGAAAATAACGCATGACAAAAGATGGCTTGGAGAGGTAATTAATATCAACACAAAAATAACCTTGGAAGGCAATGGAGGCAGACGATAATGTAGGTGTATCGAGTCCCCCATAAACAAAATTGATGTGGTTAGGGGGTAATCCTAAGGGTACCATAGTGCCTATGGCAAAAGGCTTGTCTCGGGGTTTATCAAAATATTTGGTAGACTTTACATTCGGTAGGTTTTTAATATGTACATTATGTACAATCACGTGTAGGATTGTGGTGGAAGATGAGAAAGAAAGTATGAAGGTGGTAGAGGTATCTTCGGATGAGGAAATAGGGTTAGATGAGGTAAATTGAGGAATAGTTTTAGGGGAAGTATCATGTGATGAAGATGAAGAGTCAATTGAAGTGTGGGGTAAGTCATGGGGATCCTCTTCTTCTTGAGAAGTAGGAGTGGTAGAACCTAGGGTAAGATTAGTGAGGGGATTAGGATGATGGTTTATGACTTCGAGTAATAGAAGGGGTGTAGGGGTAGGTGTACAATTTTGATATAAAGAAGTGGAGGTATGGTGATTAGAAATTGGTCATGCAAGGTATCAGTCTCAATGGGGTAATGTGAGGATGCGCAGGTGGGCTACGTGAAGAGTTTAGGGGAATCACCTTTGGAGAAGTTGAAGGAACTTTGGGTGCATGTGCGATGTGGGTGTCTACTAAGGTGCTAGAGGAAAGGAGATGAGAGGGGGCGACTTGAAAAAAGTCATCTGGTAAAGATTGAGAGGGTGGAGGATCAATAAATGTGTCATTAGTTTCATCCTCAAAATCAATAAGATCGGGCAGAGGAGTGTTGAGGGTGTTGATTGAGTGAGATGGGGAGGATGAGCATGGTGGTGTATATTGTGAGGGTGACAAAATGGAAGGGAGGTTGGATGGAGTAGGTGGAGAAGGTGATGCAATAACAGGTTGAGAAGGAATAGGTGGAGTAGATGTCATCAAAGGTGAAGGTAAAATGGAAGGAGGTGAAATAGCTTGTGCAATGGTGTATGCAACAAGGGATGGAGGCCCTCGTGTGGCATAAACGGTGAGTGAGGCAGGAGTAATGTGGTCATGATGGGTCAAGCCCACAAAATATTGGTGAGGTGGAGTTTGAGGATTTACAAGATTTTGGTGAGCGGGGGTTGAAATATCTTTGACAAGAATGACCCCTTGGTCAATCAAAACATGTACAAGATTTTGAAATGATTGACAATGATTGATATCATGACTACGTTGGTGATGGTAGACACAAAAGTGGTCGGTATTAGGCCCTAAAGATGTGGAGGGATGTGTATCATGCGGGTTTATGTGAGGTAAGGAGAGTACTCGTGCCTCGAAAAGTTTCCAAAAGATGGATGATAAAGGCTCTACAAGGGGTGTGAAGTGACGTTGGGGTTGAGGAAGAATATGTGTGGTAGGGAAAATATATTGATTTTGACACTGAGTGGAAGGAGGTGTAGCTTGATATGTTGGAGGTTGGGGTAAATATAGAGGTTGTTATGAAGGGGGTGAGGTTGCTGAGGTTGGTGCGGGAAATATGAATGGGGCAATGAAGATGGTTGATGTTGGGAACATGGGTAAGATTGGTGTGAAGTGGTGAGAGGTGCTTGGGAGGCTTGTGGTAGAATGTGATGCGTGTGATATGATGTGGTAGGGGTGTGGGTAGGAGTGTAAGATGGTTGGAAAGTGGATTGTGGATAATATGGAGGGGATGGTTGTGATGGATTAGGGGTATGTTGATATGGATGAGTTGGTGGGGGTTGGTCTAAAGGGGAGGTGTGATGAAATGGAGGTGATGATTGATTATAAGTGGGAGATGATTGAGTGTAAGTAGGTGGTGGTTGTGATGGATATGGTTGGGTGGGTGGTTGAATTTGATTGGATGAGTGTGGGAAGTGAGTGATGAGATGGTGGAGTTGATGGTTGGGGATATTGAGGTGGGGGTTGATGATGGATAGGATATTGGTGGTATTGCGGGGTTGGTGGTGATTGATAAGTGGGAGGTAGTTGATAGGGTTGGTGGTATGCCAAGGTTGGTTGTTGGTATTGGGTGCAATGAGCCATAGGTGTATGGAATGTTGGCAAAATGGTGAGGTTTGGCAAAATTTTACAAAACAAAATCTCTATCTAAAGTCGATAAATGCACAAACAAAGCAAACAAACAATCAATTTTTTATTTACATAATGAAAACTTAAAATAACTAATTGATTTTAGTGTGAAAATGCCAAATACAAAATAAAAAGTACAAACAATAAGAAATGTAAAATGTGCTTATGCCACAATTTAATCTAAGGTTTATTTTTTCCTTGTTATTTATTTATTATTTTTATTTTTTAATTTTTTAATTTAATTTAATTTAAATATTATTATATATTTAAATGATTATTTATTTATTATTATTATTATATTGTTTTTATGTGGGTTTTTAAGTGGCGCAGGACAGCTTTGAAGAGCTTCTTTAGGGGGAATTTTTTTATTTATTTATTTTTATTTTATTATTATTATTATTATTATTATTAAAGGCATGAAACTCGATGTGCTATTTTAAAGACTTCAATCAGGTTTTGGCTTCATGTAAATTGGAATCTGGATTTCTGCGTTGTAGTGCTTCCTTATGCAGAAACTGCATTTATGTGTAATAGGAAATGGAGAAATTCCAAAGAGTTATATCAGTTAGTTGATTTGAAAAGCCCAGAAAAATCAAATTCTGATTTAGAATGCTCAGATGTAAAGCAGGACATAATAAGTCACAGAACATCAAGGAAAGCAACTATGAAAACTCAGGGTAAAGATTAACAAGAACGATTTTTCCACTAACAGCCCCGTTCAGGGAAAGCTTCACAGCTTCAAAATTGAGAGCTATTGACCGAGATCCTTCCCCTAAGCATCAGTTTTTGCAGTGATAATTTGCTTCAGAGCAAGATTAGTTTATACTTCTTATTCTTGGCACACATCTTCAGCTAGAAAGGACTTTATAGGAAAGCACTATTTACTGTAATTTATTCAATATTCAATTTGTTCAGTTCACCATGCTCGAAACTTTCAACTACGTGTTTCATAAGCATCTTAGAAAATCATTTTGTTTTTGTTATATAACAAAATAAAATGAAAGAAAAGGGGGGTAAAGAAAAAAAAATTGTTTTAAATTTAAAAAGTTAAGAGCACTTACCTGAATTTTCAGCAGTCAAAGGGGGGGTTTGTTAATGGAAAATACAACTGCAGCCATAAAAAAAAAAGACAAAACGTTAATTTTGTTGGAAAGATTAACAAGCTAATCAAGTGGGATAAGGAATCGGGTGTGCTATTTTGTAGAAGGAAACCACCATATTCAAAGTGAAAGCAAGAAAAAGAGGTTTAAGTACAAATTTTTTTTATTAAAAATGATATAATTTTTTTTTAGTATAAATAAGATACTTTTTGCCTTTTTACAATACAATGAAGTTTTAAACGCTTTTTAAAAATAAAATAGTGTGAATTTCCTCTTCACAATAAATTTATAGTGTGGATGTGTATTCTCTTCCAAGACTGTTCCAATGTTGTTCAATACCTCTATGCAAAACTCAAAAAAAAAAAGTTAGTGATAAAATAAGTTCACCTTGGTTAGGCTTTTACTCAACAATATAAAATTATGATAAAATAAAGAAGTTGTTGCTGTTAAAATACAAGTAAAATGACAACTATATTCGTTATATACAAACAATGGACAAGTGTGAAATTTGGCTAAGGCATGAGTGTGGGATAATTTTGGCAGCATTTAGTAACACAACTTGGGCTCCTCTGATTTGGGCAAGGGAAGGTATATTTATAGGTAATTTTACCTTGGGTGAGTAGGATGCCATGTGGACTCCACATGGACTCCACATAGGCAAGGGTAGTTGAGGAAAAAATCTAGAGAGGGTGAGGTGGAGGGTTGCATTTAAGTGCCTTGGGGAAGGGAAGGGGTCTAGAAGAATGGATAAATTTTTTAATTTGGTTCCTAGATGCATGGGGGTTTGTGGAGGAATTTAAAATTCCTAAAAATGGTGAGGTGTCCCATGGGGAGGGTGGCACATTAAAAGGCATTGGGTAGGGTGTCCTAGGGGATGGAAAATCATTTTAAAATTAATTTCCAAAGGCTAAGGGGGCAAGGATTAATAATTTTAAATTACAAAGTGTAATAAAGTGACATGTCCTTGGGCCAAGTGGCTTAAATGCATCTTTGACTTGACATGATTTTTAAATTTAAAATTACTTTTTATGCCACGAGGGGGTACCATATGAGGTGACATATTAAATTAGGGGTAATTTTTTAATTCTCAAGAAAGGGGGCTTCTAGATTTCTCATTTATTATGGTGCCTAGAACATGGCATAACTATGTTTAAGGGGCATTAATTAGTATTTTAATTAAGATTAATTAGGATTTTTATTATTTTATTTGCTTTGTTGTTTTCTATGCAAGGGGGAATAATAAATAATGTTATGATGGGGATGTTAATTATACTTAATTAACAAAATTTGGGGTTAATAGCATATTTATTAAATACTAGTGACATGTGGGGGTGTAGGAGTTTTATTTAATATTTTATTATTTTTGGGGTGTAGGGGGTAGATTCAAAGTTTATTTTAATTATTATTTGTTACTTTTATAGTTGTAGGAAATATATCAAAAATTGGATTAATTATTTACATTAATATTTAAGGTGTTTCTAAGGTTTCATTAAGCAATATTAGATTAATTTTAATTTTCAAAGTCTTGCTTAGGTATTTTTATTTGATTTATTAAATTAGCAAAATTGTTAATTTTATATGTCTACAAACCCTTTCAAGCCCGACGACCAACCACAAACATGGATGAACAAACACATGCCACAGCCTAAAGGCATCTAGGGTTCAATTATGGAAATTGAGTGGTTTAATCTTGGGATAGCCAAGCGCACTAAGCTCTTAGCTACCTTACTTAGCGAGTGCTGGTTATTTATAACCATTTGAGCATCACTACACATCCCATGTAGGACTTAGCTTGCTTCCACCCGCCCACCAACATTATCTAATACACGATGATAGCAAAAATTCATAGGCAAAATTATGTTTGATAGGGTCGAATAAGGCATCAAATCCACTCAATAGTTGTAGCTCTCTACAACTAGTCTCCCAAAACAGTCGAGTTGGGACAAGCTCAACCATGTACCCAAGGTTAAAAACTCCAGGTTTCCACCCTTATATAACCCTAACCATATCATGTTCGAGTAGGGAATACCATTTATCCTGATGAAGAGGTGAACAAAGTTTAGAAGAAATTATTACGACAACAACTTAGCCATAGTTATTTCTAGAAGCAATTTGTTGCTAGATAAACCGATTATCAAACTAGAACAAGATATTTTGGTAGAAAGCATTAGTGCACCAGTAGCACTAGGGATTTGTCAAACTAATCGAAGCTTCCAGATATAGGGGTAAATAGTTTACAACTAGAATTAAAATTATTTTATATTATGATTAGCTAAATGGTAGAGACGTTTTTCGTAGGACTGCCCAAACTGCCAAACTTTTTTTGGCCATATCTCACTCATCCGAACTTGGATTGAGCTGAAATTTTGAGGGTAGATGCCTGAAAAACCCTAGAACGTCTCCACCAATTTTCATATCATTTGGAGCAACACAGATCCTAGCGCATCCCTATGTGTGAACGATATATTTGGCAAGCGACTATGCGAGGGTTTCATCTGGGTTGAGTGCAAGCAGCTCTAGAGGTTGGTTTTTAGGGCCTTCGGGCCCTAGCGGCCAATATTTTTGTGGTTTATGCTCAATATTTTAGCAAGAAATGTTGCAGGGGATACAATATGGGTTAGAAATTTGTCTTTCAACAGATCATACTATGAACTTGAGTGACAACGGCTTCCAATTTGCTGCACAAAAGAAAAGTGAAAACCATACCTTTCCACGACGTCTAGGGCAAGGATTAAAGAGACCACAAAATAAGTTTCAAGCAGTTGATCAAAAAATGGCTCATATCTCAAGTGAATCTAGTGCTAAGGTGCACCCACAAAATAATTCTACTATGAAAACCCCTGTCAAGGGTAAGAATTTTGAAGACTCAGTCCCAAAAATGAATTTTAGGGATGCCCTTCGTGGTGGACAACCTCAACCCAATGCTAATATCAATATTAGGGCTTCTCATAAACCTCTAAGAATGCCTAAGATTGATCCCAGGAAAACGGAGTCAGGATGTCTTAAAGCAGCTGATGGAACTCCTATTGTTAAGCTTGATATGGGTAACATTCAGACTGGCATTGAAGATTTGGAAAAAAGAGGACTAATTTGTCGTTTCATGGGTTTTCGTTCGAGTCTATCTACTTTCAAAGTCTGGGCTGCAAAGAGCTGGAAAACTAAAGGTGAGTTACAAATCTCTATTTATCCAAATGGTTATTTTCTTGTTTTATTTGCTAATAATGAAGATAGAGAGAAAACTTTTCAAGGGGGTCCTTGGTTTTTTGGAAGGGCAGGGCTTTTCATGAAGCCCTGGCATACTAAATTTAAAGTCGAAGAAGAGATGCCTTCTATAGCTCCCGTGTGGGTTAGACTCTTTGGCCTCCCTATTGAATTTTGGAATCCTACTGTTTTTTCTTCAATTGAAAACTCTTTAGGAACTTTTATGATGATTGTCGATTGTACTCAAAATTTTGAACATATTATTTATGCTCAAATTTGTGTTTTAATGGATTTTGACAAACCCCTACCTAAAAAGATCACATTACAATTTGGGGAAGACACTTGGGAGCAAGTAGTGGACTATGAGAACATTCCTTTTCATTGTAGAATTTGCCATGAATATGGTCATTTGGCCAGTGCTTGCCCAAATAAAATTCCTGATCAAAAGAAAGAAGATATAAACTCAAGCAGGTTTCCAAATACCTAAGAAGAAGAACACTTCGAAAAAACCAGTAATGAAGGATCAATCAAAGTCATTTGCTAATATGTTTGAAATCCTTTCCACAAATGATGTCCCAAGTGAGGAAGAGGAAATAATGGAAACTAAAATCTTAGAAACACAATTTAAATATGAAGGAAAGAACTCGAGAGACAAACCAACAAATCAAAGGTTTTCAACAGAAAAAAAAAGGAGAAAATTTACACAAGAAAAACAATATTTCAAATGTCAAAACTTCAAATAATGCAGGTCCCAATATAGACTCCATTGAACCAT
Organism: Wollemia nobilis; assembly: GCA_028583015.1. Lineage (NCBI taxonomy): Eukaryota > Viridiplantae > Streptophyta > Pinopsida > Araucariales > Araucariaceae > Wollemia > Wollemia nobilis. Next base: position 9,120,683 of record JAQPPZ010000672.1, on the reverse strand, counting down.
CTAGTAAAATTTTGGTTGTGTATGAGCATTCTTCAAGGTTAGAAGCCATCTCAGATTCAATTGGAATAAGTCAAGAAACAAGGAAAAAAAATTGAAGATGGATTCTAATCAAAAAGTAGGTCGCAAGACCAATCAATATCATATGGTAAAAGAAGGTGAAAAGCTTGTAGAGGAAGGTAAGATTAATGCCCTTCCCAACATTTTTAGCCCTGGTATTAATGAAGATCATCACTTGGAATATTAGAGGACTCAAAGGGAGTCTTTCAAAACAAAATGAAATTAGAAGAATGATTCAGATAAATCATCCACATCTTGTTTTCCTTCAAGAAACAAAGATGTCAATGGAGGATATGGACTTAATTGCCGATGAAATTTGGCCAACTGGAAAAGTGGTTTCCCGCAGTTCCCAAGGGACTTCGGGTGGCATTGCTTGTCTTTGGGACCCAAAAGAGGTAGTTATTCACCATATGGTTGGCAGTTGGGGTTTGTTGGCTATAGCTATTCAAAGTAGACATTCCAACCAGATTATGCTCTACATTATTGTTTATGCCCCGACTTCTTTGGAGGAAAAAAGAAGACAAGTGGAAGGATATTACTCATATTATCTCTCATTTTCCTAAAGCTTGGATCTTGATCGGAGGAGATTTCAATACCATCCTCTCTCTAGATGAGAAAAATGGGGGAAATAGAAATTTGGACAAAAGTACTGACCTCATGAGCGAATATATTGCAAACCTCCATCTTGTGGATATCCAACCAGATAATGGCCTTATGACTTGGTCTAACAGAAGGCAAGGCTTAGCTTGTATAATGGAGAGATTGGATAGGTTTTTGCTCTCTAAAAATTTCTTAATCCATGGTCACATTCCTAAAGTGAAGACTCTTAATAATGTTGGTTCGGATCATTGGCCAGTCATGGTGGAAATGTGGAAAACCAATGTGAGTTTCTCTCCTTTTCGTTTTCAATTAATGTGGCTTAGAGACATTTCCTTCAGACCTCGTGTGCAACAATGGTGGAAGGAAGGTAAACCTAGGCATGGGACTAAGATGTTCTGTTTTGCCAAAATATTGCAATACATTAAATCCAAAATCAAGACTTGGAACTGGAAAGAGTTTGGGGATGTTCATAAAAAAAAATATGAAGTTATTGCTCATCTTGAAAATTTGAATAAGAAAATCCATTTAGATGGCCTCACGAGAGAAGAGAAGTGCAGATGAAATTAAACTCACAACTCAGTTAGAGGAATGGGAAAAAATAGAAGAAATCTTATGGAAGCAAAAATCTAGAATTCAATGGCTCAAAGAAGGAGATCGAAACACAAATTTCTTCCACAAATCTCTTCTAGCTCGAAGATCTCACAACTTTATTTCTTCCTTAAAATCAGATTCTGGAGATGTTGTTTATACTTGGGATGGCATGAACTCTATTGTTGTTGATTACTTTTCCAATATTTTTGCTGCTACTCCTCTTGACTCAGCTTCACAACAAAATGTTCTTCAAGCAATCCCTTCTCTTATCACTTTTGAGGAGAACTCTATTTTGACTACTCCTGTTACTATCAATGAGCTTCAACAAGTAGTTTTTAAAATGCAAAAAGGGAAAACCCCAGGTCCTGATGGTTTTCCTATTGAGTTCTACCAAGAGTTCTGGGATATCCTTCATGTTGATTTATTAGAGGTGGTGGAAGAAGCCAGGAAATCCAAAGAAATTTTGAAGGTTATCAATAAAACTTATATTACTCTTGTTCCAAAAGCTCAAGAGGTTGATCATATCTCAGCTTTTAGACCTATTGCTTTATGTAATGTTCTTCTCAAAATTATTACTAAAATCATGGCAAAAAGGTTGAAGCCTCTTTTGCATAAGATTATTTCCCAGAGCAAGGGGGATATGTGGAAGGACGTCAAATAGTAGATGAGATAGTTCTTGCTCAGGAAGCCATCCATTCCATGGATATGCAAAATTCTCCTTCTATGTTCATCTGGTTAGACTTATCCAAAGCTTATGACAGAGTGGATTGGCACTTCCTTATCAAAGTTTTGAGGCAATTTGGTTTCTCTAAGGATTGGATGGATTGGATTATGGGATGTATCTCTTCGGTTTCCTACTTAGTTCTTATCAATGGCAGGCCTTCTCAGTCTTTCTCGGCTTCCAGAGGTATTAGGCAAGGTGACCCGCTATCCCCTTATTTATTCATCATTCTTTCTGAATGCTTGGGTAGGACTATAACCAAAAAGAGGGAAAACAAAACCCTTGAGGGAGTTACCATTGCTCATGGAGCTAGACCTATCTCTCATCTTCAATTTGTGGATGACTCTACCCTTTTAGGTAAAGCTACAGGTAAGGAAGCTTCTAATATTAAGCAAATCATTAGCTGTTTTTCTAAGGCTATTGGGCAGTTGATCAATGAAGACAAATCTAAAGTTATTTTCTTTCACTGCTCTCCTAGACAGGAATCCATGGTCTTGGATAAATTAAGATATAAGAAGACCTCTCTTCCAATCACTTATTTAGGTATTCCCATAAATATTCAAAGGCAGAAAAATAAATATTGGAATTGGTTGTTGGACAAAGTCAAGAAGAAAATTGGAAAGTGGACCAACAAGTGGCTTTCTTCTGGGGTAGAATCACCTTGGTAAAATCAGTCCTTCAAGCTATTCCTATTTATGTTTCTTCCGTTTTGAATATCCCAAAGGTTGTTCTTCGAGAATTGGATCAAATCAGTCATCGTTTCCTTTGGAGTGGTACTAAGGAGAAAAGAAAATGGGCCTTGGTGAAATGGGATACTTTATGTCTTCCTAAGAGTGAAGGGGGTTAGGATTTTGGTCTTCAATTAATAACAACAAAGCTTTAGCTGCTAAATTATATTGGAGGATGTTGCATAACCCCAATGCTCTTTGGGCCAATAATCTTCATGCTAAATATGCTGAGAACAAAAGTCCCGAAGACCTTGTTCGCTATCAACTTCCTACCAAAGGTTCTCCCATTTTAGCAGCTTCTTAAGACTGGTGAGGATTTGATAAAGAAAAAATTATTTTGGATCATTCATAATGGTCAACATGCAAATTTTTGGATAGATTCTTGGGATGGTCACAAGCCTTTGATAACTCGGTTTCTCGATTGGAGGCCTTGGATGGAGGAGCTTCACCGAGCTAATTGGATAAAGGTGGCTAATTATCGTCGGTACCATACTGGTAATTCAAAGGTTGGTAGATATTGGATCCCTATTGAGGACTGGCCTATTCAAATCCCAGAAAGGCAAAGACAAGATATCCAAGGCATCCTTCATATGAGATCCCTCTCTTGGTCCCATGAAAAAGATTGTTTTGGATGGAACAACACTACTAAGGGTGAGTATTCAATTGCTCAAGGTTATTTGACCTTATGCCATAATAATCCCAACCATTCTTCCGACATATTTTCTCAATTGTGGGCTCAAAAGCTCTGGCCTAAGGTGAGGTTCTTTAATTGGCTTTTATTGCATCGTAGGGTGCTTACTGGTGAGCAACTTATGAAGCATGGTTTTCATGGCCCTTTTAGATGTGAAATGTGTGAAGAGAATGTAGAAAATATCAACCATATTTTTATTGAGTGTACTTTAGCCTCTAAGCTATGGAGGAGAATGGCAACTTTACTTGGCTTACAGTGGTCCAATTTTTTCACTTTTGAACAGATTTGGAGGGATTGGCCTAATCAAGAGGGTGTTGATCATTTTATTAGGCAGTTAGTTTGGATGGGTTCTACCATTCTTCTTTGGAATATTTGGAATGAAAGGAACAACCAAATTTTTAATCAAGATAGGAAGGATATTCACTATATTTGGCAAAAGACCATAGCCAACTTAGTTGAATCAGTCCATCAACTCCTTAATCACCCCCAAAACTCCCACCAAAGATGGGATCAAGTGATGCAAAGATTGAATATTAAACCTTCTAAGGGCAACCAACTTAAAGGGAATGTGAGTATTAGTAAGATGGATAGGACTAGAAATTGGCAACCTCCTCCTAAGGATTTTGGAAAAGTCAATACCGATGGAGCCTCTAGAGGGAACCCTGGAAAAGCCAAGTGTGGGAGGAATTGGTAGACTTTCAGATGGCTCCCTGGTTTTTACTTTTGCTGAGAATTTGGGTATTCTTTCCAATAACCTTGCTTGAGGGGTATGGTATCCTTAGAGGCCTTCAGGAGGCTACTAAGGTTGGATGGGAAAAGGTGTTAGTTGAGTCCGACTCTCAACTTATGATTAATCTCTTGAAGACTCCTAAGAATCATAAGGTGGATTGGAGAATAAAAAGAATTATTGAGAAGATTCAGTTAATCCGGATGGGATTTTTGAAAGTTGATTACAATCATGTGGTCAGAGATCAAAACAAGAGTGTTGATGCTTTAGCTAATTGGGCTTTGGACAAAGGTGATCTTACTTGTTATGGCCACCCTCCTATATGGTGGGCTTCTCAAATTAGGGAAGCTCTTCTTTCTATCATTTCTTTGGATGGCTCCAGCTCAAGGTACCTAGTTTCTTCTTGTTTTTTTTTTTTCTCTTTGGTTCATTCAGTTTTTTTAGTTCCCTAGCTCATTCTATTCTTTATTTTGTTTCCTCTGTTGATTCTTGCATTAATAGTCTTCTGGTCTAGATAGGTCATTGTTTTGTTCATTTTTTTTTCTTTTGTCTTCTTTGTTTTTTTGTTTAGTTTTTTTAAGGTGGGTGGGTTCTTTTGTTTTGTTTTGTTTTTGTGTTCTTTGTGTTGTTTTTTGTTGTTCTTGTGTTTTTTTTGTTTTTTTTTTTTTTATGTTTTTTGTTATTGTTCTTGTGTTTTTTTCGTTCTTGTTCTTGGGTTTCTCTTTGTTTGTGTTATTTCATTTTTTTATGTGTGAGTGTTTTCTATGTTTTTTGTTTTTGTTTATTGTTTGTTGTTGGTTGTTTTTATTTTTATTTTATTTATTTTATTTTTTAGGTTTTGGTTGTGTTTATTTTTCATGTTTTTTTGGGTTATGTCTTTGTAGTGTTATGTTGTTTTTGTCTTGTTTGTGTTTTGTTATGTGGTTCTTGTGTTTTTCTATGTGGTTTGTGTTGTGGTTTCTTTTATCTTATTGTGCGTGTTTGGTTGTGCTTTTGGTTTTGACACACTCAAGGAGCATGTTTTTTATTTTATTTTATTATTTTTGTTGTTATTTACTTTTTTTAATTTGGTTTTGTGTGTTTGTTTGCTCCTTGAGTATGTCAAAGGTGGTAGGCCAGGTCCGAGTCCTGGGCGTTTTTGGCGGAATGGATACCCCTGCCTCCTTGGGTCTTACCCGAAAGTGGCATCCCTTTTGGGATGTTTTCCACAAATTAAAAAATAAAAATAAATAGTTTACAACTAAGCCTAACATTTTAGGGATAAGCATTAGGTGAAAATCGTCACTCTCTAATCGACGATATCGGATACAAAATTAGGGCATCCTAAGGCTCCCATAGATATCAAAGTTGATAACTTAATAACTATTGCATGAGAAATTATATTAGGGTTATAAACAATATAAATCTAACCTTAAAATTCTCGAGTAGTTTTCATCTTCGCCCTTAGCCAAGCTTCTAGGTTCTTTCTTTCCAAGTCAGGTCATTCTCTCTCTCCCGGATCCTTTTTTTGCTGCTTAAATTCATGGAGGTTTCTATCATCCCAAAACATCTTCCCCAAATTAATGTAAACTTACCATTTAGATAAGTCATCCCCCTCAAATCAATGCATGCTTATCCGATGAAGGCTTGTTTCTCCATTATGTTAGAAATCTCTTTTCCCACCACTTTTCCCAAAGTGGGCAGCTACCTGCAATAAAGGCCCCATGGTGGTAAGAATTAAATATTTTCAAAATATCTCCAATACTATATTATATTTCTATAATATCTTCTCACGTTCATTTCTAAAATAATAATCCTTTATTTAAAAATGAACTTTCAAAATAATAATGTTTATTTTTTTATTATATCCTTTTATAATAACTTTTTATTACAAAAGACATATTATTATAAATAACCCCTTTTATTTATAATAATAACCTTTTATTATTATAATTTCCTATTATTAATTATTCTTTTACCTAATTTATAAGATCCTCTTGCTAGAACATTATATCTCAATCCTAAGAAGACCTCATATAGTCATTTATTTAACAAAACTAAGTGTTAAAGCATCGTTGATCAACATATAATTTTCTACGTCAAAAAGCCTACTAGGGAGGGCCATGACATCCTACCCCCTTAGGGCTAAACACTATCTTGGGTGTTTCCTACAAAGAACATTATTGCTACTCTCAGTTAGATGATCAAGGCTAATGTCTAACTTCCATTCTATTAAGCTTAAATAAGATTTTTGTCACCCCTTGCAAATATCAACATTACATTTTCTCTATAAGAGATGCAATCCTACTCATTGAGCAACATAAGTAGTAATATCCTTCTTAAAATCTATTTAGAAGGAGGCTTTATTCCTAATCTCCCACATCTTTGTACCTACAAAGCAAGAGGAAGAGGAAAACATTGCAATTTTTGCATAACACATTGCCTCAAATCACCAATTTTGGATAGAAGCACACCATATTTAAAGTACAAGAGTCCATTATCCAATCCACAATCTTACTCTTCAAGAATTTAGTTAAACTTACCGTAACTCTCACCTACATATCGAATTTCCTTGAATTGTTCTATTAAATCCAAGGGATTTCAACTTTAAATTTCTATATGCCTTCTTTAAGGCTTAAATATAGGTAGGATTCCTTGTTTTCCATAATCAGGATTTGCTCTCTAGATAGATCTATATACTTTCTTAGAGATTACAAATCTCAAAGTTTGGTTTACTCTTTAACAAATTAAAGTGAGGGTCCCATAATCCTCTTTAGAGTAGATTTTCTACCTACTATTTTTAGATTAAAGAACTCAAAATTTGAAAAATAACCCTACATCTATTCTCTTTCTTATGGTAGTTTCCTCCATCACTTCTCATTAAGTATGATTAACTTAACTAAGAATAGGTACTTCACCTATGATGAGCTAACTCAAAGTATCTATCTCACCTTTATTGATGAGATAGCTAAAGTTATCCATCTCATATTTGCTATGAGTTGACTCTATCAATATACCTTATCTAATTGATGAAATAGCTAAATTCAATTATCTCATTTTACTATGAGCTAACTTTATCCATCTATCTCACCTGAGATAGCTAAAGTCATCTATCTCCTTTGCTACAAGCTAAATTAATCTATCTATCTCTCTCGAGATAGCTCAAGTCATATATTTCCTTTGTTATGAGCTGACTTAATCTATCTATATCTCCTAAGATAGATAAGGTCATCTATCTCATTTGCTATGAGCTGACTTAATCCATATTTCTCCTGAGATAGCTAAAGTTATCTATCTCATTTTCTCTCCTTTCATTTTACAAATGGCTAAGGTTATGCTTACTTTATGCAAAATAGTATTCCAGAGTAAAGTTAGCTTTCCTAGGATCAATCCTTAAGCAATTATTAGCTTATCAAATGAAGCTTTTTGTCCATCATACCTAGATATCATCTAGGGAAGCTCATAGTCCTACGACTATGTTCTTAGATTCCAAAGCCTCTAGTGATTCAAGGTCTTCTCGACTTTAGCTTAACTAATCAAGGGTCTATTTAGGAAGATACCTAAACCTTAGCACATTCCAAGGAAACCTCTAGTCCATTATCTCCTAGAGTTCCTTTCATGCAAGCATCTCATCCTATGCCTTACTACTCTGATACCATATGTAACACCCCAAAACCCAACTAGTTGAAGGGATGTCACTATTGATTGTTATATATATATATATATATATATATTTAAATTAACAACATCAAACACCAACATATGCTAACAACCAAAAAAATTATCTAACTTAAAATAAACAGAATATAATATCTACTAAAACATCTATTCAAATTAAACATAAAAATTAGCTAACAAGAGATACATTAAAAGTAATATAAAAGAGAGAATCAATACCCATAACACAATATATATCCTGGAAAAAACCCTTTTGAGAAAACCTAACCTCAAATGTTTCCTTTATTGCATAAGTTTGGTCTTTTACAAATACAAGGATCCCATAATCCCTTTCTCCCAAACATATGCCAATGCGATGCGTAGGGACTTACAGTTCCCATGATTTTATCATGAATTGCTCATTTGATCCACCCAAGAGATTCTACAATTTCTTCCCTAGGAATAACTCCTTCCTCTTAGTCTATTAGAGGAGTAGTATATCTTTAAGGGCCTATCGTATTCATACTTTAGTACCCGTTTATACTTAAGAATATTTTCATCTCCATCCATCATTAACTAAAGACCCATACCCTTAATTAATCCAATTTTTATTTATCAAACTAACTAAAGTCCCATACCTTTATTTAATCTAATAATCCAATTTTCATTTTTCAAACTCACTAAAGTCCCATACCTTTAGCTAATATAATAATCCAATTTCCATTTATTAAACTAACTAAAGTCCCATACCTTTAGTTAATATAATAATCCAATTTTCATTTATCAAACTAACTAAAATATCATACCTTTAGTTAATATAATAATGCAATTTTAATTTATCAAACTAACTAAAGTCTCATACCTTTAGTTAATCTAATAATGTAATTTCTATTTATCAAACTAACTAAAGTCCCATACCTTTAGTTAATATAATAATCCAATTTTCATTTATCAAACTAACTAAAGTCCACACCTTTAGTTAATCTAATAATCCAATTTCCATTTATCAAACTAACTAAATTCCCATACCTTTAGTTAATCTAATAACAAATTTTTATTTATCAAACTAACTAAAGTCCCATACCTTTAGTTAATCTAATAATACAATTTCAATTTATTAAACTAACTAATACACTTAGCATAATAAATATATTTCCTTTCATTACAAACTATACTAACATACTTAGCATAACCAATAACTTTCCTTTCATTACAAACTATAGTAACATACTTAGCATAATCAATAACTTTTATTTCATTGCAAACTATACTAACATACTTTAGCATAATCAATAACTTTCCTTTCATTACAAACTATACTAACATACTTTAGCATAATCAATAACTTTCCTTTCATTACAAACTATAATAAAATACTTTAGCATAATCAATAACTTTCCTTTCATTACAAAATATACTAACATAATTTAGCATAATCAATAACTTTTTTTTCATTACAAACTATACTAACATACTTTAGCATAATCAATAACTTTCCTTTCAATACAAACTATACTAACATAGCATAATCAATAACTTTCCTTTTATTACAAACTATACTAACATAATTTAGTATAATCAATATATTTCCTTTCGTTATAAACTATACTAATGTGTTTGGCATTATCCATAACTTTCTTTTCATTACAAACTATATTAACATACTTTAGCATAACCAATAACTTTTCTTTCATTACAAACTATACTAACATGATTTAGCATAAATAATAACTTTCATTTCATCACAAACTCTACTAATACACTTTAACATAATCCTTAACTTTCCTTTTATTACAAACTATATATTTGCAGTATAAAGCAAGTTAACCTCCTTTATAACATAAACTACATCTTTGCAATATAAAGTATGTTAATCTCCTTTATAACATAAACTATATCTTTACAACATAAAGTATGTTAATATCCTTTATAACATAAACTAAATCTTAGAAACATAAAGTATGTTAATATCCTTTATAACATAATATATAGATCTCAATTTGAACTATGTTTAGTTACTTTAAAACATAATCTATGACATTTCGATATTATGTCATATCCCATTAACATAATCTACATTTTTCCAATACGAACTATGTTAACACCCATTATAACATAATCTACAACTTGCAGTAGACACTATGTCTCTATCCTCAACATAATATAAATCTTGCAATGTAGACTATGTTATCTATCTCATAACATAATCTACAAACATGCTATATAAACTATGCTTCTATTAATTGAACATAATCTATCATTTAACATAAACTATGTTAACATAATCTAAAGTTTTTCCTTGTAAATTATGCTTCTATCAATTTTACGTAATCTATAATTTAACATAAACTCTGTTAATCTTTCTTTAACATAATCTAAAGATTTTCCATATAAAACCATTATATAAAATATAAATAAATCTATGCACGATAAATCCTTTTAACATATAAAACCATTATATAAAATATAAAGAAACCTATAAATGTTAAATCTTTTTAACATATAAAACCATTATATAAAATATAAAGAAACATATGCATGTTAAATCCTTTTAACATATAAAACCATTATATAAAATATAAAAACCTATACATGTTAAATCCTTTTAACATATAAAATCGTTATATAAAATATAAAAAAACCTATACATGTTAAATCCTTTTAACATATAAAACCATTATATAAAATATAAAAAAAAAACCTATATATGTTAAATCCTTTTAACATATAAAATATAAAGAAACCTATACATGTTAAATCCTTTTAACATATAAAACCATTATAAAAATATAAATAAATATATACATGTTAAATCCTTTTACCACATAAAACCATTATAAAATCATAGAATAACCACTCCATACCCTTGGCTCTTATATGCGTAACATTATATATTACCATACCCTTGATTAAAAAGTGTGTTTCACGATGCTAAGCAGTTGACGGAGTCAAACCACACACCCCACCATGAGGTGATTATAGGAATGGATGACAATGATTACTAAACACCATAGGCTTCACATGACAACCCTGAAAGGGTCATAAAACCCACTTATGTCTACGAGCTAAGCCATGCATCCAACATTTGACACCCAAAGATCACAACTACTTGAGCAATGGTAACCTCATGGCCCATGCACTGCCAACTGGAGAGCGATGACCATCGTGTGGTGGTCACTCCTCTAAGGGGATTCTTCTTACTTAAGTGCATGTGTGCTTCTCACATACTATGTGTGGGATAAATAATTGAAATTCATAAAATATTTTACTTTAATTTGAAATCCTTTCGAGCTTGACGACCAACCACAAACATGGACAAACCTGCAAATGTCATATATCACAGCCTAAAAGTGTCTAGGGTTCAATGGTGGAAGTTGAGTGGTTCAGTCTTGGGATAGCCAAGTGCACTAAAAACCAAGTGGAAACAAGCACTGGTTATTTAAAACCATTCGAGCATCACTACACATCCTATGTGGGACTTAGCTTGCTTCCACCCGCCCATAAATATTGTCTAAAATGCAATGATAGCAAAAATTCATAGGCAAAATTATGTCTGACAGGATCAAACAAGGCATCAAATTCCATCAACAGTTGTAGGTCTCTATAGCTAGTCTTCCAAAACAGTCGAGTCAGGACAAGCTCAATAAGGTACCCAAGGTTAAAACTCTCAATTTCCATCTTGATATAACCCTGGCCTTATCAGGTCCAAGCAAACAATACCATTCATCCTAATGAAGTGGTGAAGGGATTTTAGAAAAAATTATTACAACTTAGTCATAGTTATTTTTAGAAGCAATATGTTGCTAGATAAATCAACTGTTGAACTAGAACAAGAGATTTTGGTAGAAAGAATCAGTGCACCAGTGATACCAAGGGTTTATTAAACTAACTGAAGCTTCCAGATAGAGGGCTATATATTTTACAACCAAGCCTAACATTTTAGGGAAGCATTCAGTGATAATTGTCACTCTCCAATCAGCGGTGTCAGATACAAAATTTGGGCACCCCAAGGCTCTCATACATATCAAAGTTGATAGCATAATAATTACTGCATGATAAATTAGAGTAGGGTTATAAACAAGATAAATACAACCTTAAAACTCTTGGGTGGTTTCCATCTTCGCCTCTTTTTTGAGCTTCCAGGTTTTTTCTTTCCAAGTCGGGTCATCCTCTCCCTCCTAGGTCCTTTTTTTATTTCTTAAATTCACATAGATCCTTATCATCCCAAAACGTCCTCCCCTAGTTAATGCACCCTTACCCTTTAGATAAGTTGTCCCTCTCAAATCAATGCACGCTTATCCGTTGAAGGCTCATTTCTCCATTATGTCAAAAAGCTCTTTTCCCACCACTTTTCCCAAGGCAGTCAACTACCCACAATAAAGGCCCCATGGTGGTAAGAGTCAGATATTTTAAAAATATCTTCAATACTATATTATATTTCTATAATATCTTCTCGGGTTCATTTCTAAAATAATAATCCTTTATTTAAAAATGAACTTTCAAAATAATAATATTTATTCTTTTATAAATATCCTTTTATAATTATTTTTATTACAAAAGACCTATTATTATAAATAACCCCTTTTATTTATAATAATAGCCTTTTATTATTATAATATCTTGTTATTTATAATAACTTATTATTATAAATAACCTATTATTATAAATAACCTTTTATTATTATATCTCATTATTTATAATAATTTATTATTATAAATAACATATTATTTATAATTACCTTTTATTATCATAATATCTTGTTATTAATTATTCTTTTACCTAATATATAAGATCCTCTTGCTAGAACATTACATATCAGTCCTAAGAAGACCTCATACAATTGTTTATTTAACAAAACTAAGTGTTAAAGCATTATTGATCAATATACAATTTTCTTCATCAAAAAGCCTACCAGTGAGGATCATGTCACATGGTCAACCCTACCCTAGTCTACCCTTTGACTAGCCTATCCTCCATCTCACCTTGGGTTAACCCATATCCCTAGACTAACTTAACTATTTCTCCTAATCTACCCTTTGACTAGACTAGCCTCCACCTCACCTTGGATTAACCCATAATCTTAGACTAATTGAACTCTTACTCCTTGTCTACCCTTTGACTAGCCTTACCTCCACCTCACATTGTATTAACCCATAACCCTAGATTAACTTAAGAGTTATCCTCATCCCCATGTGCATTCAATACCATAAATGAATTCAAGATATTGAAGGAATTGATGAGTCATCTTCCACCATGCCATAATGGGTGAAGACTTTCATCCCCTATGAATTTATGAGGTATGGTGCACCCATGCCCATTTATTGCATGTGGATGGATGAGGACTTTCCTCCATCCAAATCCATTTATGAGGCATGGCACACCATGCCACCTCATTAGACACCTCACCAGATACCTCATAGGACACATCAGTTCCCTCAAACCTTGGTGAAGTCTATAATTAGAAGGCCATTTTTAATATTTAGGATAATCACACACTTGCATACCCAAACTCTGTAGAAATCACTCTAGACACCATCACACTAAAGCCCTCACTTACCATCAACCACCATGGATGCTAGCATGTGCCTCTTGACACCCCTTTTTGCATGATAAATTGCTCTTAGCTACAGGTTCAAAAGGCTACCTGACTCAAATAGGAGCTCCAACAACACTAGAAGGACCCTCTCACTGAAGTGACTCTCTGTTTGGATAACATAGAGTTGATTGTATAGACAAGTATAATCATATTGGACCATACCTAGGGGTATGATCCCTTTTAGAGACCTATTTCAGCCTACAACATACAACAAGTCAGTAAATTAGGTAAAAATACTATTTTGAACCCTTTTGTAATCATTTACAATAGTTTTGTAAGATAACAATCTAGCTTTTTTTACATTTATCTTTCATCACAAAGGGTCTGATTGAGACAGACTCCCAAACACATTTACTACTTTTTATTGTGTTGTGCAGGTTTGGAGGACTTATACAACTAGTAGTGGCCCACATGTAGTAATCCCACTCCCCTGAGGTGCTCACATAAGATCCTTGGTTTCATTTATATATTTATTGAAAGAGGGCTTCCACCTTGGAAGACCAATATTGTAGCCCATGGGGCATGTTGTATAAAAGGATAGATTTTGTAACCCCCTTTCATTATTAATGCAAATGGAATGATTTCTATAAGCACATAATGGCAATCAAACCCACTTTTTAATATATTTTTTTAACATTTTAGCATCCAACTAACATTGCCATCATTTTTTATGTTATAGGTGCTAAAAAACTAGCACAAACCCCTCAAAAACCTTGATACACCAACTCAAGTCCAAGCAAGCCAGGACCTGTTGACCACGGATCCGCCACCTAGGAAGGACTTGGTGTGTCAATGTGCCATAGACCTGCAGACCAACATTGAAAGGACGGAAGGAAGGGATGCCCCCCGAGCCGATATCCAGAGAAGGCCGACTCCTTTCCTAACCTACTTGGGGGTTTTTAGATAAGGGTGCAGGAAAGAGATTAAAAAATAGGTAAAGGGAACTGGAAAGAGATTGAAAAAGATAAGGGAACATGAAAGAGATGTAAATATCATGCGTCTCGGTTGGGGGGAGAACAAGAAAAACGATCGCAAATTTGCATCTGAACCAACAACAATTAAAATAAAGCATGTAACAAAAATTGTAGTTGTTATTCTATCCTATGTATCCTTCTATTTAGTATTCTAGATCCAAATAATCACCAATGCCCAAATCTAGAATTCATAATTCAGACAGACAGAAATATAAATGGACATGAAGCAGAAATACTTAGTAGAAGGCATCATAAAATACAGAGACAAGAAGCAGACCCAAGGATGCTTTGAATTAATTATAAGGTGGTCCATCACAGCAGAGTCCTCTAGCAATATGTCCCCCCTCCACACTTGTACAATGAAATGAGGTTGTTATTTATAGTGCAATTTTCCCCCCGATTACATTTTGGGCACAGAATCCTAGACCTGACAAAAGCTACAAAAGCTGACAAAAGCGGTTGATGTTGACCTCTACGGGTAAAGAATGTACTTGTAGCAAGGTCCTCCTAAAAATGTGGTAGCTCCGTGGAAATCCGGTAGGTGGGAAGTTGAGCCAGTTTAAATGGGGGTAAATGCGATACAATCTGTCAGTTCACGCTCATCTATCTGGTACCCTGGTGGCACACCTTCTGTCACATCTTGACTCTGATCCCAAGACCGAACACCTATCAGCATCTGATGGAGGGGGGAAGAATCGAGATTAGAAGCTCAGCCTTTATAATTTTATCCTGCCCAACACTTAGAATATTTTGGCTTCTTCTTCCTATCTTTCTACCCTATTGCACATAAATTGATGAGCGTAGTCAGGAGGATGAGCGCAGTTGGGAGGATGAGCATAGTCGGGCGAGGCCCGACACTTGGAAAATTTTAGCAGCATTTTCCTGTCTTTTCACCCTATTACGCACAAATTGATGAGCGCAGTCAAGAGGATGAGCGCAGTCGGGTGGAGTAGGACAGTCGGGTGGGACCCGACACTTAGAATATTTTTGGTTGCTTCTTCCTGTCTTTCTGCCCTGTTGCGCACAAATGGATGAGCGCAGTCGGTCAGGTCCCGACACTTAGAATATTTTGGCTACTTCTTCCTGTCTTTCTGCCCTATTACACACAAATTTATGAGCACAGTCGAGCGGATGAGCGCAATCGGGAGGATGAGCGCAGTCGAGCAGGGCCCGACACTTAGAATATTTATGGCTACTTCTTCCTATCTTTCTGCCCTATTATGCACAAATTGATGAGCGCAGGAGGGAGGATGAGCATAGTCGGGAAGGGCCTAAAACTTAGAATATTTTTTGTTGCTTCTTCCTATCTTTCTGCCCTATTGCGCACAAATGGATGAGCGCAGTCGAGAGGATGAGCACAATCGGGAGGATGAGCGCAGTCAGGAGGGGCCCGACACTTAGAATATTTTAGCAGCATTTTCCTGTCTTTCTGCCCTATTGCGCACAAATTGATGAGCGCAGTCGGGCGGATGAGCGCAGTCAAGTGGATGAGCGCAGTCGGGCGGGCCCAACACTTAGTCAATTTTTTGGCCCGAAATTGAGCTTCCTGGTCCTGCTTCCCGGGGCCATAACTTTTGATCCGTTGACCCAATCACCTATTATAATATATCGTTGGAAAGCTAGCAAAAATATCTACAATAATAAAATATCCAAATCTCATTTCATCCATTTTATCACCCCCATTTATGGCCCATTAAAACCTAACACCTCCTCATGCTCCTTGTCGCCTTAAAGCTCCATACTTAGGCCAAAGTTTATCAAAAAATAATGTGGCAAAAATGCCAATATTCCTGGCGGCTCGTAGGGCATTGAGCTCGCCTAAATGTGAGGACATAGGACTTTATCCATTGGGCAACAGAGTCACCCTCGCCATCCTCTTGATACTCACTGTCGGTAGAAACCTCTTTCTCAAAACCTTGGCACCCATGGCCCTCTTGGAACACTAAAAAAAACATTGCACAAACTAAACTAAGAAAACAACTAAAAATTTGCATACTAGTCGGCTTATTTATATTATTTACATAAAATTTTGTGGCATGATTGGCATTCCGCAAACACAAATCTAGCTTTGGTTGCCTATCCAGTGAATCTGCAGTGTTCGAACCAGATCTGATTGTACTTTAGTTGATCTTTGAAGTTTGACTGGTCTCCCAAAGTTTTTCAGGTCACGAATATGGTGCAACGTGGCAGGTTGTCATTCATATAGGTACCCATACAATTGATGAACAATTGGGCAAGGAGATTTGTCACACGAGAGCCCTCTTCGAGTACCGATTACGATGATGGTTGGAGCCAATACCACCACTCTAGAGAGTCCACCACCTGTGGGCTCTCGAGCATGAGTTCCTCCAACTCCTTGATGCGATAGCAGGAGCTTTTCGACGATAGGCCTTTTGTCGGGGTCTCCTCAAGATTAGCCTTCTGGTAAGGCATGCTTATTGGGCTTTGGTTGAATGCTTGTGTGCTATGCCCTGGGACACAAAAAGGGTGCAAAAATGTGCCCTCTTTGTGTTCAAAATTTACCACTGGATTTTGTTCCTCCACTTGGCCCATCTCTTGATAGAAACTGCAAGCAACCAAATTATTCATCGCTTGGGTGGTGTTTGCATATTCCCACTGTTGGCCTTGGACGAGATCTGACTCTTGAGCTCCACACAGCTGCATTCTAGGTCTTTGCATAGTATGAGGGATTTTCCACGATGATTTTTCTAGATGAAGGTAAGCTAGGGATTCACCAACTTGGGTTTCCATATTTCAGCTCAGTCAGAGTCGCTAGGTGATTTTGCCAGATGAATGCAGGCCAGAGATTCACCAAACTTGGGCTTCCTTAAAATATGGAGACTATAGGTAAACATTCATTTCTTTGCTTGTGAGGTCAAGACTGCTCACCAAACCTTGATTCCTCCGAGGTGTCTTCTATTAGCTTAAAAAAAAGGTGCCTGCGATCAAGAAATCTGGATCTTTAGCTCAGTCAGAGTCGCCAGGTGATTTTTCCAGATGAAGGTAAGCCAGAGATTCACCAAACTTGGGCTTCCTTAAAATATGGATACTGTTCATCCCACCGGGCGTGCTAGAAATTGTTAACCATGGATCCGCCACTTGGGAAGGACTTGGTGTGTCAATGCACCCTAGACCCGCAAACCAACATTGAAAGGATGGGAGGAAGGGATGCCCCCCGTGCCGATCTTCGGAGAAGGTCGACTCCTTTCCTAACCTACTTGGGGGGGATTTAGATAAGGGTGCAGGAAAGAGATTAAAAAAGGGGTAAATGGAACTAGAAAGAGATTGAAAAATATAAGGGAACATGAAAGAGATGTAAATATCATGCATCTCGGGTGGGGGGAGAGCAAGCAGCACGATCACAAATTTGCATCTGAACCAACAACAATTAAAATAAAGCATGTAACAAAAATTGCAGTTGTTATTTTATCCTATGTATCCTTCTGTTTAGTATTCCAGATCCAAATAATCACCAATGCCCAAATCCATAATTCAGAATTCAAACAGACAGAAATATAAATGGACATGAAGCAAAAATACTTAGTAGAAGGCATCATAAAAGACAAAGACAAGAAGCAGAGCCAAGTATGCTTTGAATTAATTAGAAGGTGGTCCGTCACAGTAGAGTCCTCTAGCAATATGTCCCCCCTCCACACTTGTACAATGAAATGAGGCTGCTATTTATAGCACAATTTCCCCCCCTCCCCCCCCCCCCCGATTACATTTTGTGCATAGAATCCCAGACCTGACAAAAGCTGACAAAAGTGACTGATGTTGACCTCTGTGGGTAAATAATGTACTTGTAGCAAGGTCCTCTTGAAAAGGTGGCAGCTCCATAGAAATTTGATAGGTGGGAATTTGAGCTAGTTTGCATGGGGGCAGATGTGGTACAATCTGTCAGTTCACGCTCATCTGTCCGGTACCCTGGTGGCACACCTTCTGTCACATCTTGACTCTGATCCCAAGACCGAACACCTGTCAGCATCTGATGGAGGGGGGAAGAACCGAGCTTAGAAGCTCAGCCTTTGTATTTTTATCCCGCCCAACACTTAGAATATTTTTGTTGCTTCTTCTTGTCTTTTTGCCCTATTACGAATAAATTGATGAGCGTAGTCGGGCGGATGAGCACAATTGGGAGGATGAGCACAGTCGGACGGGGCCTGACACTAAGAATATTTTAGCAGAATTTTCCTGTCTTTCCACCCTGTTGTGCACAAATTGATGAGCGCAGTCGGGTGGGGCCCGACACTTAGAATATTTTTGGCTGCTTCTTCCTGTATTTCTGCCCTATTGCGCATAAATAAATGAGCGTAGTCATGAGGATGAGCGCAGTTGGGTGGGGCCCGACACTTAGAATATTTTGGCTGCTTCTTCCTATCTTTTTGCCCTATTGCGCACAAATTGATGAGCGTAGTCGGGCGAGGCCCGACACTTAGAATATTTTTGGCTGCTTCTTCCTGTCTTTCTGCCCTATTGCACACAAATTGATGAGTGCAGTCGGGAGGATGAGCGCAGTCGGGCGAGGCCCGACACTTAGAATATTTTTGGCTTCTTCTTCATGTCTTTTTGTCCTATTGCGCATAAATAGATGAGCGCAGTCGGGCAGAGCAGCGCAGTCGGGCGGGGCCCGAAACTTCGAATATTTTAACAACATTTTCCTGCATTTTTGCCCTATTGCGCACAAATTGATGAGCACAGTCGATCAGATGAGCGCAGTCGGGCAGATGAGCATAGTCGGGTGGGCCCAACACTTAGTCAATTTTTTGGCCCAAAATTGAGCTTCCTTGTCCTGCTTCTTGGGGCCATAACTTTTGATCCGCTGACCCGATCGCCTATTATAATATATCCTCGGAAAACTAGCAAAAATATCTTGAATGATAAAATATCCAAATCTCATTTCATCTATTTTTTCACCCCTGTTTATGGCCGGTGAAAACATAACACCTCCGCATGCTCCTTGCCGCCTTAAAGCTCCATACTTAGGCCAAAGTTTATCAAAAAATAATGTGGCAAAAATACCAACAGGACCATATGGAGGGGTACAATCAAACCAATCACATGGACAAGTACGATTGAATAAATCACTCCAAAAATTGAACCCACTAGGTAGGTATTAGTTTCTACACAACCACCACTATAATCCAGTTGTTGCAGGTAAGTTGTAGACATATTTTCTCCATTGAGATTGCTATCTCACTTACCATATTGCCTCCTAAGGGCAAAAACCACCTCACAAAATGGTATCCCAAGGTGTAATCATTCACCTTTCATCCTTTTGCTCTTGCACAAAATCAGTTACTTTTCATCTTGTGATAGTCATTTAGTAGCTTAAGTTCATTTTCCCTCCATACACATTTTTTGGTGAAAATCTAACTTTCTATTTTTTGGCATTGTAAAAAATTTCACAGAAACCAACTTCTATACCAGAAAAACCACTAGCAATAGCAAAAAATTCAAAAAAACCACCCCTGCTCTTGATCGTACAAATAGATACTATCAAACTTGAACATAGGAACCTATCCAGTTGAATTTGAACATAGTCTAGAGCCAATCACACCTTCCAAATAGGATTCTAGAAAGCTTGGGCCATAGGTAAGCACATCAAAACCCTATATTTCCAATTACATCACACTTTCTCTTTCAAAATCAAAATTCCATTATCAAATTCAATTTAAAAAGCACCAAATCAACTAGTCATTTCTCAAAATTTCTTGTTTACTTCACAAAAAGCTCCAAATTGCTTGGGGCACTTTACAAAAGACTTTCAATTTAATTTTGTGTTTTTCAAAATGCACCAAATCGCTTTCGTCATCCATGAAAAGGCTTTCAAATTATCTTTCATAAGCATTAGTTTGTAGAATTTGAATTTACCTTTCTCATAGCATAGGATAAAAGCATTTGCATGAGGTTTGAAGGAAACCTCAAATTTCTTTGTCTTTGTGAGCTAAGATAAATTTTGATTTATCTTGTGCATAAGGCTCTCTAAATACAACTAGTTATAACCATAAAAGGCATATCTTGACCAATCTAAATAAGTCTATGATAAATTAAATTTTAGCATACAAATTCCTTACATCAAGCAATATATTATCTTCCTTTGTTTGGCGTAACTCTTTACTTCCAATACATGCTTTTCCTTGCTTGTTTAGAATAGACTCTAATTTTAAAACACCCTTTCATATTTTTCTTAGCATAGATTTATTTTCAAAAACCAACTTTGTTTCAATCAAATCAATTTTTTTTCTTTTCATTACTTTCATAGCATAGTTTCTTTTTGTATTCAATTTCTAAAAGCAAACCAATACCACACACTCACACATTCTACTAGAACATTGATGACATTTGATTTCATCACCAATCATTAATCAAGATAGACAATGTTGGCATTCATCTCCAACCAACCGTCAACTCAATCACTAGCCACCATAGTAGTCGATCAAGTAGTTTTTTTGAATTCATCACCAAAAATCTTTCTACCCTTGGGATTTTCCCAAAGTAGGTTAGGATAGACACCCCTACTCATAGGTTTATACATAATTAGGGAGTCTGTAGTTGTCGTTATTGACTAAGCCTGATCGAGGGTGAAGTGAAAGTTGATTGGCCTATGCAAGTTTTAGATAGTGTTATCTCTTGCATAAGAGTTTTATATTCTCTCCCTTTTTTGTTACCTCAAACCATCCCCATCATAGGAAGTCATTTACCTATTTGTACACTATATTTTCTTATGTACCTTTAGGTATATTGGAAATTGTGCATTAACACACCATAAATTACATCTATCTCCCCTTTTTATTTGTCTTAGGGATTATCAAAATCAAAAAATACAAAAACATATGAAAATCACACAACTAGTAACTATCTAATCTAATTCAAACACATCAAAACACAAGCATGTTAAAAACACCACATACAAACTTGTTTGTTGTTCACTAAACCACTTGTTTGATTAGGTATGTTTGCTTAAAATTGTCACAAAAACAAAAAATAGACCTAACAACAGTCCCCAAACTCTCATTTTCTATTATTCCTATCATTTTATCTCTGTAAACTATTTTTGACAAAACCATATGGATAGGTATGATCAAATCCAACAGAACATATAGGTACGGTAAAATTAAAAACTTCACAAATAGGTACAGTTCCACCCAATATTTTCTAGATAGTTGTAATTCTTGTTTCAAACTAGTTACAATCTCATTTCATAGTCATTTGCCTATCCTTTACTATTCTAGACTATACCTTACCCAAATCCAAGCTTGCAAGCAAGAGAACCTAACTATGGACACTTTTAGAGTAACCTCTCCTTCTTCAACCAACTCATCAAGGTGCTTAGAGGAAACCACCTCCACCCATTATTAGAGTCAATATGCCTCTTCTCACTACCTCTCCCTATGTGTCATTCTATAACATGGATTTTTTATCTTATAACCAGGTCATAACATATCACGCCAAATATTTTGCTCCATATTTAAGCCCTCGTGAAGATACTACTTCCTCCTCCTCACATCAATCTTAACCCTATTACCCACCTCCTCTTCAAATACCACCTCCTCCACCTCTTATTTCATCACACCATTTTCTATCCCAAATAGCCTAATGTGTTGGCATTTCAAAGCCCTCTTGTCTCTTTTTTCCACCTCCCTCTTCTTACCCATATTTATACCCCTACCCATATCAACCTACCTCTTTCCCTTCTATCATCTATGTCAATCTTGTCCTGACAACCTCAACTTCTCCTTCAATTGACATGCAACACATCTTAGAGTGTCTTAACAGTCTCAATCTACGGTTGAGCAACTGTAGGTGTCATACACCCATTTGTAATCTAGCCATGAGAAGTCCTATAATAACTATATCCCAATAGATTCTTCACCCTCAATGATGGGGGTATCCATAATCTAGGCAAACAATGATCCCAACACCACCTATCCAACCTCGTATAAAACCTCAACATCCTCACCATCCACTTCATACCATGAATCCCCTCTCAAAACCACTGGTCAATCTATTCTAGAAGTTGCAAATATAGGGCACATCGTTTTACCTAAAATTCAACCTAATGATCCTAATTGACCAAAACCAAAATGGTACAATGAGCATCAATATTTTATCTATCATCCTCATCAAGGGCATGGCATTAACTAGTATCACTTCTTCAAGTAATTGGTCCACAATCTGAATGATTAAGAGAAAATGCAACTTGATAATCCCATCTCATCTTCCAACCCAAACCTGGGTATATCCAACAATCCATTACCCCAACCTAGAATGCCACAACCACAAGTTGACACCTTGACATCTCCATCTACACCCCAAAAATTTCATCATGTCAATGGCCACATTTCATATCAAGGTGTTGTTGGTCGCATCAACCTTGCTACTCTCTAGAATAATCTCCCCCAACAACACTCCTAATTCTTATAATGATTTCAGATCTATATATTTGTGAAATTAACTTTACAAAATTATAGCCAAAATCATTGCTTCAAGGTTAAAATTGGTTTTCTTAGACTCCATTTCTAGTGAGAAATTTGAGTTTTTTAATGGGATGTAGATCCATAATGTAGTGGGAGTGGCTTAAGAAGGATTGCACATGATAAATACAAGCAGACTTCTTGTTGTCGTTGTAAAATTGGACCTTTCTAAAGCATATGATAGAGTAAGATAGCTATATTTGAGGATCATGCTTCTTCACATAGGGTTTAATCTACAAGATGTAAATTGGATTATGGGATGTGTGACCACTTTGTCCTTTGTTGTACTATAAATGGCTCTGCATAAAGCTACATTTTCGTAAAGCGTGGTCTTAGATAAGATTATCCTTTATCTCCTATTTTGTCTCTTCTAGTGGCAGAAGGCTTGAGTAGGGCTATTAGGGAAGCTAGAAGAACGAGGATTATTAAAGGGATTAGATTGGGTACATCATTCTCTTTAACTCATATTTTATTTGTGGATGATGCTCTTTTGTTCTATGATGGTTCTCTCAAGGATGTTAACAAGTTTAATGACATATTAAGAAGATATTGTATTTCTACATAAGAAAATATAAAGAAGTCCATCATGCTTTGTTATGGTCTTGTGGATGAAGATGAAAGTCATTTTCAAAGGATTCTTTCCTTTCTAGGATTGCTTTTCAAGTAGGGATAAAATATCTAGGGTTCTATTTGAAGCCAAATGACTATGACATTAGGGACTGGGATTGGTTGGTGGATAAGATAGACAAAAGGATATATTTATGGTGCAATAGGTTGCTATCAATTAGAGGCATATTAACTCTTGTTAAATCGGTTTTGGAGGTTATTTTTATCTACTAGCATGGGATGGCTTTCATACCAACTGGGGTGCTAGAAAAATTTAGAAAAAAGGTATTTTAAATTCCTATGGATTGGGAAAAGAGACATAGTCTTAGTCAAATGGAAACTTATAGCAAAACCAAAGGAAGAGGGAGGCTGAGGTTTAAAGAACATACATAATTTTGGTAAAGTGTTGGCTGCTAGGAGTTTATGGAGATTGATTACACAAGAAAATATTTGGTGTAAAGTCATTAAGATCAAATATATTAAACCTCTTTCTATGGAGGAGTGGATAAGGAAACTTGACAAGCCTATCAACAAGGTGTCCATATTTTGGAAAGTTATTGTCTAGGCCTTTCCACTTATAGGTAAATGGCTAGATTGGAAAGTTGGTAATGATGCTAAAGTGAGAATTGGTGCTAATCCTTGGTTGGATGCGACAATGAGTTTAGACTTACTGAGGATCTTGTACTATCTATACAAAATGTTAGTTTTTTTACTCTCTCAGAGGTGGCAAACCATGATGCTACTACTTTGTGGTAGCAAGGTTGGAAGACTACACAAAAACTTGCTCTTGAAGATAAGAATGGTGAGTTATGACAAGCTTATGTGAGGGTACTCATCACCAGTCATGCTAGGATCAGATTGGAAGAGGTTGATGAGTTGGTTTGGACTAAAAATACTAAGAGGGTTGAGTGTACGACTAATATGGGATATAAAGATATGTTTGCAAAGGACAGACATGAGGATCATATTTGGTGGTGGAATCATATTTGGAAGGTAAGGACACCTTTAAAAATCAATTTTTTTATGGCTAGCTCTTAATAATCATGTTTTAACTTGGGATGTGTTAATGAAGAGGGGGTTTCAAGGTCCTAGGAGGTGTACTCTATGTCATGAGGAGTTTGAACTATCAACCATTTATTGGTTGGTTTTGTTTTTACTAAGACTGTGTGGAAGGAGATAGAGGGGATAACTGGAAGTATATGTATTTGGCAAGGAGACACTTTAGTAGAGTTGTTGAAGAAGTCGTTAAACAAGGACGATCTGAAGTCCTTTAGAGCCCTTCCCTTTGTGGTGGCATGGGGAGCGTGGTTAGCAAGAAATTCAGATAATTTTCAAGATTCATCCATGTCAACCTTTCAAGTTCCTACACAAATTCATACTTTGCTTTTTGGCCATATGAAATCGACTATGCCTAAATGCCCAAGATTGATCAAAGATGTCAATGTAAAAAAAATAGTTCCTTGGGGTTTTTTGATGGTGCTTGTCAATGTATCCCTCCTTTGTGTGGGGCAAGAGGAATCCTTTTATTCAGGATTCTCATTTCATAAAGTTCAAGGCATGCATGGGTGGAGGTACAAATAATAGTGTTGAATTAATTGTTTTGAAGTTGCTCTTGAAAAATGCACTAGACCACAATGTACAACACCTCCACGTTTTGGGAGACTTCTTGATGGTCATCAATTGGATGAAGGAATTGTTTAGAATGGGGAATTTACCCTTGCAGCCTATATTTGAACAGGTGAATCTCTTAGCGGGTGTTTTCAACCCTATATCCTACAAATATATTTATAGAGAACATAATTCTCTTGCAGATTATTTTTTAAAGGAATGTTTCCTATTGGCATTAGGGAGATGGAAGCTGATGGAAATTAAGGAATGTGTAAATTTCTGTGAGCGATTTCAATATTCAATAATTAAAAATAATAATAATAAATTTTAATTTAAAAAAAATGGTGGTTGTGTTTTTTTCCTGAGATTTACCCTTTGATAGTGTTTTTGGTCCATAAAATGGGCTCTATTATCGATGGTTGTTTTTATTCTAAGATTTGCCCTTTGACATTGTTGGTCCTTTAATCGGGCACTAATTTTTTCCTTTCTTTTCAACTATTTTTTTGGTAGTGTTGGAAAAATTTATGTTGGGATAGTTAGTACTTGCTTCTTTGATTGTCTTAGTATGCCTTGAGCTACTATGCTATATAATCTTCTTTTTCTATTGAAAGAGAAATTATAATTTTTTCGAGGAAAAAAATAATATCTTACATAGTTTAGAAACATTACAACACAATAAAGTACAAGAAGACCAATTACTAAAAATATATAATATATGAGAAAAAATAAAAAATAAAATATATAGTTATATATTGAACAAAAATGTTTCTAAAATTTTTTACTAACTAAATTTAAAATCTCCTATAAAATTCTCTTCGAATTAAAAGTTTTGTTTCATTCAAGTTGACCAACAAATCATTTAAGGTCCTTCACCACTTTGAGAAGTTTTATTTACTAAAATTTTATTATTATTATTGTTACTTCCTAAAATACGACTCAATTTGTTAAGAAATCTTTTTCCTCTCTTAGATTTAATTATATTTAATCTCTTTAAAATATCATAAATATTTTTAGTGGATGAAACTTTAAAAAAGAAATATTTCAATAAAATTTCCCTTTTCTAGATCATTAGAACCCACTACCCATAGAGTTTTTCTCTCTAAGACTTCAAAAATAATAAAATGATTTGATAGTTGCTTATTGGATTAGATAGACATTAAAATATTTTTACCTTTAAGGTAGTCACTTCTTAAGAGAAAGAAAGATTGTACTTATAATTAAGTATGGTTAATTAATTTTAAAAAATTAGATAAAAATGTCTTCTAATTTTTATACTCTTTTATTTATTTATTTTTATGTGAAACACATTTTATTATGATAAATTAATACATAAATTTTATAATAAGATTATATAGTTTGTTTAAATGAGATGGTAACACAATATGTATAAATGCCAAAATGGTATATATAGATCTTGGTTAGCGTGAGAAATCCTTATCTCACGGAGGCATCCCCATCCCTATGGTAACACAATCATAATACTTGTATGTATTATTGCCAAAATGATTCTATATATATTTATATATTTATCTTGGTTAACGTGAGAAACCTTTATGACGAACACTTCCTCCCAAAATGATTCAATATTATTATTATAATATTTTGTGATTTATTTTTTTAATCAAGGTGAATTACAACAGATGGCACAACTTGGGGTCACACTCCCGAAGGGCACAACAAGGCCTCCACTTGATTTGAACTTGGATAGCCTAGATAACAATCCAACGACATACCACTAAGGTGTTCTTGTGGGGTTATTTTATGATTTGTTGAAATTTGATAATTAATATAGTTATAAAACCAAATAGTAGATTTGGTCCCATATCCTAAGGAGGGAATAAGTTGAGATTATGAGATGTACGAGATTATGCATAGCGGTTATTTATCGCCAAATTGGTTAAAATTAGGATTTTCAAAATTTAGAATTGGCTAATAATTGGGACCCTTGACCAAGATCCATTAGCCAAAAATTTTGGGTGCAAATTTTTTTTGGGTCGAGTCGCCTTAATTTTATAATAATTTGACTATTTAAGTTTAAATTTCCAACATTACCCCTAATAATAGTGAACTTTCTACATGCGTTTGGATACTATTCGCCTAAATTTTGAAAATGATTCGCCAAATTTCTATTAATACATTTTGGGTTCAACGCCTTGTACATAATCCTAAGATGAACTTCTAATTAAAAAGTCAACTTGAGGATATATTATAGATATACATTTTTATTTTGAAAAAATATCATTCAAACTTCCTAAATAATAGTGTTAATGTTGTTATAATGCCCTTTTAAAATAAAGTGTTAATGCTCTTAAAATATTTATTTATATTGTTGATTTGTTGAAAATGATATATATATATATATATATATATATATATATATATATATATATATATATATATATATATATATATATATTTATTTATTTATTTATTTATTTATATTTTGATTATACAGGAGAATCGGCAACCTTTTCATCATTTTATGCTTGTGGGTACAGTTGGAAAGCTACCACTATACCCCGTCCCACCTCGGGTAAACTTTTACTCCAAGTGAGGGGGACCTTGAAGGGGTCCGGGATTGGAACTAGTTGAAAATGATATATTATTATATTAAGTGATTTTTTTTTTATCTGCGAGGGTTAGGTGGATTGGTAAGTTCTTGGGCACTTACCAAGAGGAGACCTAGGTTCAAACCTCGCGGGCATGCCCAACTTAGCATAGGAAGTAGTCTGATCTGAATCCTCTGAGTGTGCGTCAGATCGACGATGACAGTAATCATTTTATCCCCATGGACACAATTGGAAAGCTACCACTATACCCTACCCCACCTCGGGTAAAATTTTACTCCAAGTGAGGGGGACCTTGAAGGGGCCCGAGATTGGAACTAGCTGAAAATGATATATTATTATATTAAGTGATTTTTTTTTATCCGCGAGGGTTAGGTGGATTGATAAGTTTTTGGGTACTTACCAAGAGGAGACCTAGGTTCAAACCTCACGGGCATGCCCAACTTAACATAGGAAGTAGTTTGATCTAAATCCTCTGAATGTGTGCCAGATCGACGACGTCGGTACGAACCTTGTGTAACCGATGGTCCCCACCCTGTATTTTAACAATTACTAAAAATAATAGTTGCAACCAACTCTCCTATGTACTAAAGAAAGAAAAATTAAGTGGTTTTTTAATGTTGTTTTTTTTCAAGTTGAAAAATGAAGACACATCTACCACCTTCCCATGAATTAAACTCGAGTCTCCACTTAAAGAATCCAATACCTTTCACCATTTATTTTTTTAATAATTTTTTTTATTTGGTTAGTGTGAGAAACCCCTTAGACCAGGGACTAAACAAACTTTCCCCAACCATGACTCCTCCTAAAACCAAAAGCTATGCTTATCAATAAAGAATTTAACACACCCACCCGTTACACTCACCCACACAACTTTAATAATATTATTATAATAAAAAAAAAACTAATGTTATTATACTAACGGGAAAGTGATACCCCTATATTATTAGAATTAGCCCCTAACCGCCACCCTATATCATTAGAATTAGGCCCCTAGTCTTTGAAGCACCACCCTCTATCATTAGAAGTATTTCCTAATATTTGCTTCAAGGTGGGTGGAGAGGTCACAAACTTTCATTTGATTCAAAATCATTGTGTTTTAGGTATTTTTTTTTGTTTTTAGTAGAATTTTTTTTATAATTCTTAGTTTTTTTTTAAGTAAAGTCAACTGATTTTAAAGGTGGGTGGACAGGTTCATGAGTAAGCTAATTGATTCAAAGTCATTATGTTTTAGGTATATTTTGTTTTTTTTGTTGAGTAGGAAAACCTTCATAATTCTTAGTTTGTTGGTAAAGCCAATCAAAATAAATGAAATCTTGACCATTTAAAAGGAAATCGTATTGAAACAGTTCAGGCAAGCACTCAACCATTATCAACAGATCTATTTCTTTATGGTTATATTATATAGGGCAAGAACTTGACCGCTATCAACTAACCTATCTCTTTCTAGTTATATTAGCACTCAACCACTATTAACTGACCTGTCTCTTTCTAGTTATATTATATTACAATAAAAGTAAATTTTTATAAAAAATCTTGATCCTCAATATTTGAACTAAATCCTTCAAATAAAATCTTAAAAATTTACTACTACAATATCATTACTTTTACTATTAACATCCTTAATCATCAAGCCTTCTAGAAACCGGATGGGCCAGATCGACACGGAGCATAATTCGTATGATCTAGAAACGGGATGGGCCAGATCGACACGGAGCATAATTCGTATGATCTTGACCGTCTGGGAAAAAGCCTCTCCAACTTTTTAGAAGCCTAAAGCAACAATTTTTCAGCTAGCTTTATTGTTAGTGGTGGAAAAAAAATAAAGAATGGTTAGTTAACCTGACGTATGGTCCACTAGCTCCACAAGGTCAAGGAATCCGGCGGGGCTGACGTCATCTCTGACTTCCTTTTTGCTTAGTTATCTATCTAAGCAGAGAAATGAACCGCTGGTGGGGCCCACCTCTTCTCGGATGACGTGCCTTCGATAATAATAGGCGAAGTATATCCACATTTCACGTAGCTATTTTTAAACGATAACGGTTCGTTGAACTTTCCTTCCATACAGATTGGCTTCCACCCTCTCGCCCAACGATTGATTTCACATATTCGTTTCCGGGATCCTGATTGGTGAGGGACTCCATTCGAAAGCTTTTCTGCGTTTGGGTCTTTATAGGACTCTCTGTCTGGATTTAATGAAAGTCATAAATCTACAAAAGGATTGATCCGCCTACTGTGGACACTTAACCCGTAATCTGGTTAGTTTTATTGTTAATTCGTCGTTGTTGTTATTATTATTATTATTATTTTTTTGGTGTCTGGATTGGTCTGTTTAGCTGTTTTTATGGCTTCTGCGAGGATTTGGGAATCCATTTTTTTCATTTTTATCCAAAAGAGCAGTGGAGATAAGAGGGATCACATGGATTGTTGGTGGGTTTTCATTATTTTCAGGATTTCTGATTCAATTTCTCTGGTATGCAGTTAAGGTACCCCTTTCTGCATTGGTTGTTGGCTGGCAATGGATATCAAATACCAAGAGGTACTACTGCAACAATTTCCATTGTTGAGATCCCTTAGAAGAATATTGATCTTGGCTTAACATATCCTCAACTATTGATCCTCTTCTTGTTGCAGAAATACATTCAGAATGCTTGGGGAGTGCAATTGTTTACTTGCAGATGGTTGCCTTTGTCAGCTCCTAAGGCTCTGGTTTTCTTATGCCATGGTAAGCAGAATATTATGCTGTTATGCTGTTTTTGTTTAGTATAGTCTAAGTTTTATGTTCCGAAGTGAACTGATATTTTGAGATCTATGGTAACTTTGTTAGGGTATGGAATGGAGTGCAGTGTATTCATGAGAGGTAAGAAGATTTCTTTGTAATCAGCATTGTTTTTATAGAGCAGGGGAACTATGTCTTTTTCCAAAATTTGATTTAAATATTGTATTTCATACCAGAATGTGGAATCAGGCTTGCCCGGGCTGGATACGGTGTGTTTGGAATAGACTATGAAGGCCACGGAAAATCCCAAGGGGAGAGGTGTTACATCAAAAAAATCAGCAGAATCGTCAACGACTGCAACAGTTTCTTCAGGAGCGTTTGTGGTAATGAACCGAACTACCCGCCCTATATCTTATTTCACTATACATAAGTAATATTAATTTCATACCGATGCTGACTGAGTGCAATTTTATTTTAGTGCAGACTGTGAGGAATACAAAAATAAGCCCAAATTTCTGTATGGGGAATCCATGGGCGGTGCGGTTGTGCTCCTGCTTCACAGGAAGGAACCCTCTTTTTGGAATGGAGCCGTCCTCGTAGCTCCAATGTGCAAGGTAAGATAGAACAGTCACTTCTTTTTCAAACATTGAATTCCTCTCTTCAATATATTCAATCCCAAGATAAATGATTGCAGATATCGGATAAGATGAAGCCTCATCCTGTGGTGGTGGACATTCTAGTAAAGCTAGCAGTTTTTGTACCCACATGGAAAATTGTTCCCACAAAGGACGTCATAGACTCGGCCTTCAAGGATCCCATAAAAAGAGAGGAGGTACCCAATCCCTTAACATGAATGCCTTAACTAGTCTGTTAATCTGTTCCCCTGCTTTCGACATGCGTGCGGTTGTCGTGGCAAGCACGCATATTGAAAAGAAGTAAAATAATATTTAATTGTTGTTGCAGATACGTTCTAATCACCTTATATATCAAGACAAGCCCAGGCTGAAAACTGCCTTGGAACTGCTGAGAACCAGCATAGACTTAGAGGATCGGCTAAACGAGGTAAATTATTTTTTAAGACTTTTTAACTTAATTGAAACGAAAGGGTTAGAAGTAAAGAGGTTGAAAAGTTCTGGGGAATTTTTTTTTTGATTTGCAGGTAACGCTACCATTCCTGGTGCTGCATGGGGAGGACGACAGCGTGACGGATCCGTGTGTGAGCGAGGCTCTTTATAATTCAGCCTCCAGTTTTGACAAGACTATTAGGCTTTATCCGGGCATGTGGCATGGCCTCACCTCTGGAGAGCCTGATGAGAATGTTGAGCTGGTGTTTAGTGACATAATTTCCTGGCTCGATCACAGGGTTTTCCAGCATAGCAGTGAGATTGGATTGGGTGCACAAGGGAAAGAACGAGAGGAGTCAGGTGATAGCATTAACCAATCTGAGTTTGTGGACAAAAGGTTTAATCGAGGGCCCCTCCAACCAGATCGATGGAAGCGAAAAAGGTTACGGGTTAAGAAGAATCTAAACAGATTTTTGTATTCATCCTTGTGATTTTTTTTTTTTTTTTTTTTTTTTTTGCTTTTAATTTGGGAAAGGTGAAAAGTGCCCGAAATTTGGAGCGTTCTTCAGAACGAATCATTTCGTTTGACTGTATAAATGTGGAGAGACAGTATAAATATATATATATTTGAAGATAAGCTC
This sequence comes from Wollemia nobilis, assembly GCA_028583015.1. Lineage (NCBI taxonomy): Eukaryota > Viridiplantae > Streptophyta > Pinopsida > Araucariales > Araucariaceae > Wollemia > Wollemia nobilis. The sequence continues at coordinate 9,088,683 of JAQPPZ010000672.1, read as the reverse complement.
TCTGAGATTCCGTGTACTTAAAAGGCTGTTTATATATTTTTTAAATGCTTGAAATCAAATATTTGCCGCAAGATATTGAGTTATTCCGCGTCGGTTACCTTGAAACGTCGAATAACTTTAATTTAATTGACACGATATACTAACAATAATAAAATATTGTTTTTTATTTAAACGTTGTTAAGTTGAAATTGCTTGCTTAGACTTAAGTGGTGACGAGAAGGCGAGCTTGGTCCCGTTGAACAGGAGGTCTACGGTTCGAACGAACCTGGCGATACAAAGGGGATATATAGTTGGATTAAAACCCAAAGAAAACCTCCCTCGTGGAGTTGTTGGAACAGATTGGGGGATTTCTGGTCAAAACCCCCACTTCTTAATATTACCATTTTATCTGCCTTTGTAGTGCAAGTGGTGAGGAGAAGGCGAGCTTGGCCCTGTTGAACAGGAGGTCCACGGTTCGAACCTCGACGATACAAAGGAGGATATACGGTTGGATTAAAACCCAAAGAAAAACTCCCTGGTGGAGTTGTTGTAACAGGTTGGGGGATTCCTAGTCAAAAACACCCACTTCATAATATTAGATAAATTTTATCTACATTAGGTACTTTACTGGCAAGTTCTCTCAATCCTCGGAAGGAGGTCCGGGGTTCAAGCTTGGCGGCCTACGTCGGATACAAAAAACCCCTCGGTTAGCCTGGGGAACGGTTTTCCTTAATATAAAGGTTTTGAATCCGCCTTTGTAGTGCAAGTGGTGAGGAGAAGGCGAGCTTGGCCTTGTTGAACAGGAGGTCCACGGTTTGAACCTCGACGATACAAAGGGGGATATACGGTTGGATTAAAACCCAAAGAAAAACTCTCTGGTGGAGTTGTTGTAACAGGTTGGGGGATTTCTGGTCAAAACCCCCACTTCTTAATATTAGATAAATTTTGCATCTAGGGGACAGCGCACTGGTTTGGGCTTTGGCTCTTCTTTGGGAGGTCCAAGGTTCAAACCGTAGCGTGGGTGAGTGTGTGAGGGGGGTGAGTGTGTGTTTCCCTGGTGGAGTTGTTGTCACATGTTGGGGGATTCATGGTCAAAACCCCCGTATCTTACCAAAAAAAACATTAAACAACAAATATTTAATAATAATAAATGGGTGTGATCAAATGGCATTGGTTTAGTTTGTTAGATTTTTTAACATTAAAGAAGATGCAGGTAATTATTTAAATGTTAAGTTATTGTAAAACCATGATATGATCATGATGTATGAGTGGACCTATTTCAATTTTGAAAAAAATAAATGGATTACAAAGTATATTGATAAATTAGAAGAATGATAAAATGTGGAAGGGATAATGTTCATTTGCAAAGATAAGTGGCAAGGTTTCTTTTGTATACAAATGATTGTTTCTGATTAAAATGCTAGCATAGGATTTTTTTTTTTTAAGCGAACAATCCGAGGCCGCCTTGGTTTGAGAGACGGGTTCTACACCGTTAAAGTTACCCGGGAGTCGCACCCGACCCTGCTCGCACCAACATTATCAATTGGATTTTGGATACCCAATTCAGCTTTTTGGTAGGATGGAGATTTGAACCTGAGACCTCTCTTGGAGGATTTCCCTCTCCTCTCCAACTCACCTACAACACCTGGGTGTTAGCATAGGATTTGAGAGAGCATTTAAAAATCTTAAAAATAGGAATGTAGGTTAATACCGACAAAACCAAGATTCTACAAATGAAAAAGAAAAAAGAATCACACAGATTTTATTTTGAAGGGGTATTCCAAAAAGAAGTAACGAGGTACAAATATCTTTGGATGGACTTCAATAATAAACCCAATTAAAAAACATGTAAAATGAAGAGAATATTAGGAATATGGAGAGCACTTTTACATAACAAATTAAAAGCAAAGAATTTGAGTTATGAGACTAGAAGACTATACATGTTTATTTGTTTTATTTGGGCTATTAGTGATATCAATTATGTTATATGGACCATGAAGTGTGGTTTAGTAACACATCAAACTGAAATGAAGAAAATAAAGAGGATTTAGAAATATCTAATTACAAATCAATTTAAAATAAGAATCAATTTTATATCATACTTTGCTAACAAAAAAACATATAACTTTCCTATAAAAGTATTCGTTATAGTTCATCTTTTAAGATATATAAAAAATACAATAATAATCTTTTAAGATATATAAAAAATCCAATAATATATTCACATAAATAACCTTTTTTTTTTTTGAAAAATTTGAAAAAACTTGTATTAAAACATTGATCAGTTACAATTGGGATAAGATACATCCCAGCCGAAAACAATGAAAGCACATGATTACAAGAGAAGAGGAAGATTTGCACTGGATCCAAATCTCTTGAACCAATACCAAGCTAGTTGAGAGAGTCGATAGGTCAGTTACAACAACTTATCGCGAAAACACGCAGCAAACACCAACTTCACCTCTGTCCGCGAAAAAGCTACAAGTCGCGAAATCGTGACACAAGACACCTCTGACCGCAAAAAAGTCAACCTGGCGCGAAATCGCGACAAAAATCCAGCAGCAGCCACAACGACGCAACACGTCGCGAAATCGTGACAACTTTCCTCCAGCGGCCGCGACGGCGTAACATGTCGCGAAATCGCGACAACTTTCCTCCCTTGGCCGCGACGACGCAACATGTCGCGAAATCACGACAATTTTCCTCCCTTGGCCGCGCCGGTGCAACATGTCGCAAAATCGTGACAACTTTCCCTCGGCGGCAGCGACAGCGCAACATGTCGCGAAATCGCGACAACTTTCCATCCTTGGCCGCGACGGCGCAACATGTCACGAAATCGCGACAACTTCTCCTCGGCGGCAGCGACGGCGCAACATGTCGCGATATCGCGACAGTTTTCCTCCAATGGCCGCGATGGCGCAACAGGTCGCGAAATCGCGACAAAAATCATACTTAGCTTTTTCATTGATCATTTGTCTTAAGGATCTTTCAACGACAACTTCCCCTCGGCAGCAGTGACGGCGCAACATGTCACGATATCGTGACAACTTTCCCACATCGGTCGCAACAGCGCAACATGTCGCGATATCGCGACAACTTTCCCTCGGCGGCAGCGACGGTGCAACATGTCGCGATATCGCGACCACTTTCCTCCCTTGGCAGCGATGGCGCAACATGTCGCGATATCGCGACAGTTTTCCTCCAATGGCAGCGATGGCGCAACACGTCTCGAAATCGCGAAAAAAATTATACTTAGCTTTTTCATTGATCATTTGTCTTAAGGATCTTTCAACGACAACTTCCCCTCGACGGCAGCGACGGCACAACATGTCGCAATATCGCGACAACTTTCCCACATCGGTCGCAACAGCGCAACATGTCGCGATATCGCGACAACTTTCCCTCGACGACAGCAACGGTGCAACATGTCGCGATATCGCGACCACTTTCCTCCCTTGGCAGCGACGGCGCAACATGTCACGATATTGCGACAGTTTTCCTCCAATGGGCGCGATGGCGCAACAGGTCGCGAAATCACGACAAAAATTATACTTAGCTTTTTCATTGATCATTTGTCTTAAGGAACTTTCAACGACAACTTCCCCTCGACGGCAGCAACGGTGCAACATGTCGCAAAATCGTGAAAACTTTCTCACATCGGCCGCAACAGCACAACATGTCGCGATGTCGCGACAACTTTCCCTCGACGGCATCGACAGAGCAACATGTCGCGATATCGTGACCACTTTCCTCCCTTGGTCGCGACGGCGCAACATGTCGCGATATCATGACAGTTTGCCTCCAATGGTCGCGATGGCGCAACAGGTCACGAAATCGAGACAAAAATCATACTTAGCTTTTTCATTGATCATTTGTCTTAAGGATCTTTCAAAGACAACTTCCCCTCGGTGGCAGCGACGACGTAACATGTCGCGATATCGCGACAACTTTCTCACATCGATCGCAACATCGTAACATGTCGCGATATCGCGACAACTTTCCTTCGACGGCAATGACGGTGCAACATGTCGCGATATCGCGACAACATTTCTCCAGCAGCCGCGACGACACAACATGTCGCGATATCGCGACAGCTTTCCGCCAATGGCCGCGATGGCGCAACAGGTCACGAAATCGCGACAAAAACCATACTTAGCTTTTTCATTGATCATTGTCTCAAGGATCTTTCAAGGCCTTGCCTAATCACCTCATCTGCAATAGGCATGTCACTGTGCAGCTGCACCCCTACCTCTTTCGTAGCACCCATCTTAGCCAGGAAATCGGCCGCTTTGTTGAAATCTCTGCTCACATATACGGGAATCACATCATCTAATTCCCTCCATAATTTCTTGATTTGAGAGACCGAATCCTCAACCTCCAAGCGTTCAATGAAAAGTTCCTCATGCGGTCTAGAGCTCCAACCAGAATTTGAGAATCGGATTCAAGAATTATCCTCCTGTGACCCTGAGTAACTGCCCAAATAGAGGTAGATTTGATAGCAATGGCTTCTGCTTCATTATTTGTGGCTCTACCCAAACCCTGCAATTCCCAATAAAGCACTGATCCCTCATGATTCCGACAGACCACCCCAATACCGGCTCTACCCGGATTGCCCTTTGCAGCTCCATCAGTATTGATTTTAATCCAGCCTTCTGGGGGTGATTTCCAATTGGTTCTGTTTTGTCCCTCTCTCTGGTCAACTCCCTCTACCATTGGCCCCAGAACAACCCGATTTTCCTCTTTAGCGTAGACGAAAACAGTTTCGGTGACTTTACTCCAGATGACCTGCCAAACTCCATCAAGCGAAGAAAAGGTTTCTCGAAAAAATCTAGCGTTTCTCTCCAACCACACTTGCCACCAAATGAAGTTTGAACCAAGCTCCCACCCAATTTGAAGAGCTTTGGATGTAAATCTACCCCGCTTCCATCTTTCCCAAATATTGCTCTGATTCATGTCACCATGAACCTGGATTTTATAATGAGAGAACCAGTGCTATTATTTAATAAAAAATTCAATCAAAAAAATATAAATGAAACAATAGAAAGAATAGAACATTTTATTTTAAAATAAGAGTATATGCTAGGGTAAATATCCTTAGTGAACAAAATTTTTTTAATCTCAAAATGTTGATGTTTTTTAAACAGCAGTAGGTGTCATAACATCCAACCCACAGCTAATGGGGGTAGAGCTCTAAATACGGACATTATGAATATGGATGCGAAGAAAATTTCGTCAAGGAACTAAAGTAATAAAAAAATCCTCGAATATTCTAGAATATGATTCGCAGTTATTTTTCGCATCGATTTGCTAAGACGTAGTTTGGCCCTACCAACGGTTGGGATTTGTGCAAAGGAGAATAATTAGTCCAACAAGTTTCACAATAACTGGAATAGAATGGAAAGTTTGTAAGTAGTTTATGGGACAAGATTTTAAAAACATATAATTTTAATTATAATATTTTATTTTATTATTGTTTTTGTTTTTTTAATATTTTATATATATTTTTTAAAAGAAGGATAAAAATTTATTAGATCAAAAAAATATTATAGCAGAGAACAAATAACCACCAAAAACCTTAATTAAACATATTTTCAACAAGTAAATTATGAAGATACTGAGAACAGTCGAAAGGGAGGTGATCCCAACCCTTAACAAACCAATTCCCCTGAAACTGAGAAGCCTATTTGGCCAAACAATCTGCAACCCTATTCCATTCCCTAAGAATGTGAGTAAAAGAGATAAACTCCAAATTACAACAGATTTGAAGAATCTACCGAACAACCAAAATCAACCTCCAATGAACATTATCAAGATGGTGAGTCTTTAACAAATTTATAATAATCTGTGAATCAGACTCACAGATTATCCTCTGCCAACCCATAGCCAACCCTTGTTCCAAAGCACAACAGATAGCAAGAGCCTCTATATAATTATTAGAGTGTATCTCCTTATAGCATGAAAAAATGAAACATGCATTCCCAGCACTATCTCTTCCAACTCCTCCAATACCAGCATGCCCAGGATTAACCTGAGAAGACCCATCCGTATTGATCTTAAACACCCCTGGAGGAGGAGGATGACATCTACCATCTCTCTGCATTTTTTGTCTAACATCTCTTTTTCTAGACGAAATAGAAGGATGAGGATAATTCTCCACAAAACCCAAACTCTGCATCATCAAAATCTTCGACTGCACCAAAGGAAGACTAATCTGGCATTTAGAAGAGATTGTTTCTTGGATTATACCAATGATTCGCTGCTAAAGCTGAGTAACAATAAGCTTATTATCATGAAAAATTCTTCGATTTCTTTCCAACCAAATCTACCACAGAATGCAAGAAGGGCCAATAGTCCAAGCAACCTGGAGAAAGAAAGCCTTAGCAGGAGGGCTACCTAAACTCCTTCAGAACTCCTAAAGAGAAGAAGTATGGACACAAGGCTGCTTCCACACCCCCCACCAAAGATGCAAAATATCTCGTGCAAAAGAACATTGAAAAAGAAGATGACCTGAAGACTCTTCACTGTTTGCACATAAAAAACTGAAAGGTCCCTGAAAACCTCTCTTTTGCAAATTATCCCAGGTAAGGCATCTATTGTGAGTAGCTAACCACAGATAAAAATTACATTTAGGCCAAGAGAACTTTGACCACACCTGCTTCCACCAGGGCACCTCATCATCCCCAAAATGTTGCCAATCCAACTCCCTGTATCCCGAAGCCACCGAATAGACCCCTCTAGGATCCAAGCCCCAAGCCAAAACATCATCTTTCTATAAAGAAGATCAGGCCCTACAAGCCAAAGTACGAGCCAACTCCTCTCTTTCTTTAAAAGTACCCTAAATTATTCTCATTTGAGCTATGATAGTGTTTCTTTGAAAACCTTTTCGTAATGTTTGTATATAATGTTAAAGATATTATTTTTAATACATTTAAAAAATGTAAGTTGAAAATAATGTGTCTAAACTACTACTAAATGTTACATAAAGTAGAGTAAAAAATAAATTTTGAATTTTAAGTATTATATATAAATAATAATTATATTGTTAAAAATAATTTTAGTTTAAAGATAAAAAAAAGTTAATAAGGATTTTTTAAAATAGAGTTTTCTTTGAAGGGAAGGATTTTTAAAATTTTCTTTCTTTAGATTTTGTCAATTCTATCGATGATGGCTTTGCATCAAATGTCATATCTTCCCTGTTAAGATACTCTAACACACTGTGTAGCTGTTGGAGGAATCAAGAACATTGAAAACTAGTCATATTAAGTCACTTCTATGGAGAGACGTCTTCTTCTACAAATCCCTTTCTTGGGTTGTGGGAGCACCTTGTGCTAGTCAGGGGGAATGGCTAGTGCAAGGTGCTCCTGCAATCCTTGACAAGGAAAGAATATGGGGATAGTCTTGCCAAAAAATGGTATCACTCATATTAACCTTGGTGGGCGAGTGTCAAACCCAACAATTTCAACAGCTTTGGGGTGTTGACATTGCTTGAATAGAAGCAGGATGACCAAGTCTCCGCAAAGCAACCAATATTTAAGTCTACTTAAAAATATTTACTTACACAGGTACCTGACATAACCAACCACTCTATGCGTTAGATCTCTCTAAAGTTACAATTTTACAATTTAGAGTTTTTTTGCTCTAGTTTATATTTAGTTTTTCTAGTTTTGCAATGTAAGCTACAAATCTTTTGATGATCTGTTTGTCATATTTTTTAGGCCTTGGTTTAGTTTATTGCATAGGCTTTCGGGTGTGCTTCCATACGACCCACTTTTTTTTTAATTTGTACTTTTATTGCTTTTTTAATTAAGACTAAGTCACTTTCAACAAAATAAAGTTTTTTTTAATATCTTAAATTTGTTAAGGGTTTTAAGAAGTAAACTCTTGTTATGTGAAATTCTAATTATGAAGAATATATGTTAAATGTTTGATTATAAAATTTAAATGTAAATAGGCCTCAACTCAATAATTGAATTAAAATAAAAGATTTAATTTTTTAATAAACTATATAAAAGATTTATATTAACTAGTAATAAAATATTTATCACACTACCCAAATAACTTTTAATATGCTTGAGTGGGTGAGTTGGTTGATCATAGTAGGGAACTTAACAAAGGGTGTTGGTTGTGGTCGAACCGGATATGATTCTTGTTGGAATATGTAATGCAACATTGTGTAAATTATTCTTAGACTAAAATATAAAGTCTAAAGAATAATATTTGAATTAGAATATAATTCTATATTATGTTAAATATTCTCACCCAATTAATAAATAAATTAAGGGTGCTACGAATACTTAATTTCTTGGGAAAAAGTTATTTTCCTGTTCTAGCAAATATTAAAAAGTAACTAATCACTTTTTAATATTTGATAGATGTCACTTATCACATATCTCAAAAGATTAGATTGTGATAAAATTATAAAGTAACTAAAGCACTTTCTAATATTTGATAGATTGTGATAAGATTTAGGGTTGTAGTAGAAAAGCTTCTCTTTAAATATGGGTGTTTTCTACTACATATTATTACATATTATCATATCTTATCGTATCTTGTCATATTGACTTGTGTTGTAGGTTAAGTTGATGCATATTGTTGCATAACATTGAAGCATTCTTGTACTGTTGAATCATTCAGTAATATAGTGAGCTTCATATTGGATGTTTCCTTTCTTCATTTGAAGTAGGGTTTTACCACTCAATATTTGTGTTGTGGGTTTACCTTTTTTATGTGTGATTGATCTTGTGGAGCATTCTTCGATCTTGGGGAGACTTTGTTTGTCTCACATTTGGTATTAGAGCAGTTGGGATCTCCATCAAGTGTCTTCAATCCTTTGAGGTGAAAAACCTATTAAGGTATATTTTTTTTGCATGCATTTGATATTTGGGTATTTTATGTAAACTTATTTTGCAAATCTACCATTAGGGTTTATATATTTATTATGTTTTTAGATCTAGTTGTTAGATCTTTTGCAAACAATATTTTCATTTTAAATCTATAATTTTTTTTTTGGCATTAAGTTTTTTGCTGGAAAGGTTTTTGGAGCCAAACGGACCCCATGGTTGCGTCCGGAAGACCCAAAAACCCCTATTTCCATATATAGTCATTTTTATTTATTTATTTAAAAAAAACAGTCGGCTATATATATATATATATATATATATATATAAACAACGATTTTTTTTTTTTTAAGTAGTTTTGCTTTTAAAAAAAAAAAAAAAAAATTGTTTTGCTTTATAAAAAAAAACAGTTTTGTTTTATAAAAAAAAAAAAAAACAATTTTGTTTTTTTGAAAAAGTTTTGCTTTATAAAAATATTTAAACTTTTTCATACCATTTTTTTTATTAATAAAATAAATTTTATTAATTTAACTGCATTTTTTTTTATTAAAAATTATTATTATTCTCCTTAAAATGCAATATTTTTTTGTCTCACATTAACAATGGTTGTTTGTGAGTTTGCTTGTTTTGCAAGGTTATCCAAGTATGTTTTGGAGTATACAAGGCAATTTTGGATCAACTTATATTAATTTCTTCTAATATCTCTTCCCTTATTTTTATTAATTTTTTCTAATCTCTCTCCAGTATTTGCTTGAAGCATACTGTAAATTAATGTAACTTGTATTTCTCATTATGAAAGTAAAAGAGAATGAAAGTGAGAGTGAGAGAGAGAGAGAGAGAGAGAATGTATTTGTGTTTTGCTTTGTGTCTCCACTATCTCTTGTTCATATTTCTTACATTTTACATCTCAACTAATCTAACTACTAACTTGCTACTAAACAATCTACTAACCAACTAACTTGTAATTTACTAATTTTCATATTAATCAAGAAGGTTAAAAATGAATCAACTTCCTAACCACAACTTTAGTATTTGATTAAAATTTACTTAATCTTGCAACACAGTTTATATTTGATAAACACCTATTGAATCCAAAAGAATCCGCTCTATCGATAGCTAGTCCTTTTCGGGTCCTTGTATTCGTACCCTTTTGAGTAGCTTGGTTGACCTTGGTGAGATGAATTGGTAATTCATTAGGCTATAGCAAAACCTAAAATGAACACTAACTTACTAACTTATTGACTATCTAACATTTAACAAATATTTTATGGTTCAATTCAAGTTAGTTTATTTTGTTGCAAGATGATTGTTATGGTTAGTTACCTTCTTATTGCAAGTTGATCTTGGTTTATTCAATTGCAATATGGTTATAGTTGTTTATTGCAAGATGGTTATAGTAGTTCATGATTATCTTTCATGATGATCAATCAGCTATTGCCTTGGCTAAAAATCTTGTAATTCATCAAAGGACAAAGCATGTTGAAATCCAAGCCCATTTTATCAAAGAGAAGGTATTGGATGGGACTATTCAGTTGAAGTATTGCCAATCATCTTCTAATTATGCTGATTTGTTCACCAAACCTCTTCCCAAAGAGCAATTTTGTAAACTGAGGGACTCGCTTGTTTTTGTGAAGTTGTCCTCAAGGGGGAATGAAGTGTACTTACACTTGTGTGATGACAACTTCATCCTTATGAGGTGTTTTATGCTATATATATGAGTTGATATTTGGTGGTATAATTGCTTTTTGCATCTCTTTTGAACATGGTACTTTCTTTTTTGCCTTGTGCAACTTTTGTACATGTTACTTTGTAGATGGCATTGTGCAATTATGGTATATGATGCAATTGCTTTATGCGACTCTTTTACATGGTACTTTCTTGTTGCCTTGTGCAACTTTGTACATGTTTTTTTATGTAGTTGGCATTATGCAATTGGTTTATCATGGTACTTTCTTGTTAGCATTTATGCTACTTTTGTACATGATATTTTATGGTTGGCTTTATGCAATCGGTGTACACACTGTATTATTTTCATATACCTTATGCAACTCTTGTACATGGTACTTTTTTGTTAGCCTTGTGCTACTTTTGTACATGGTACTTTAGAGTTTGCATTATCATGGTACTCATTGTTTGCTTTATGCAACTTTGTACATGATATTTTTTGATCAACTATATAGCACGTGACTATAAGTATGGCTTGACATCTTTTTATGATGACTTATAGTTCACTATTTGTTAGATTAGTTTTGTTATTATCTTTGGATATTCATATATGTTGTGGTGAATATATTTATGATGATGTATCTAATTGATCTTATGTTGAGCTGCTTGGAGCTTGTAGGTACTTCCGTTTGAGGTTTTGCAGGCTTACTGAAGACACCCTTGTGATGTGTTATTATTGTCATTTGCAACCACTTGTGGTTGATGAATGGCTTTGTAAGTTGCTTGTATTTGAAGCTACTCCGTTGGGGGCTTGCAGTCTCATTTTGGCCCATTTTGTATTGGTGCCTTATTGTAGACCATTCTTGGTCATAAAAGCTCATTGTAACTATATTACTCATTTGATTCTCATCCCCGTTTGTATCTTTAGGGGGATAATGTTTCTTTATCTCATAATTATTTTTCCCAATATTGCATTAAGGGGGAATGTTGGAATATGTAATGCAACATTGTGTAAATAATTCTTAGACTAAAATATAAAGTCTAAAGAATAATATTTGAATTATAATATAATTCTATCTTATGTAAAATATTCTCACCCAATTAATAAATAAATTAAGGGTGCTAGGAATATTTAATTTCTTGGGAAAAAGTTATTTTTTTTTAGCAAATATTAGAAGTAACTAATCACTTTATAATATTTGATAGATGCCACTTATCACATATCTCAAAAGATTAGATTGTGATAAAATTAGAAAGTAACTAAAGCACTTTCTAATTTTTGATAGATTGTGATAAGATTGGATTGTGATAAGATTTAGGGTTTTAGTAGAAAAGCTCCTATTTAAATAGGGGTGTTTTCTACTACATATTATTACATATTATCATATCTTATCGTATCTTGTCATATTGACTTGTGTTGTAGTTTATGTTAATGCATATTGTTGCATAACATTAAAACATTTTTGTACTGTTGAATCATTGAGTAATATAGTGAGCTTCATAGTGGATGTTTCTCTTCTTCATTTGAAGTAGGGTTTTACCACTCAATATTTGTGTTGTGGGTTTACCTCTTTTATGTATGATTGACCTTGTGGAGCATTCTTTGATCTTGGGGAGACTTTGCTTGTCTCACAATTCTCACTTCCTCCTACGAATACACGAAAAAAACATTCTTCGTTGGGGTTTCTTTGGTGTCCACCTTAAACCAAAGTTTGGTCTTAATGGTGATAGCCCAACAATTTGGGTTTTGGCTCTTCTTTGGGATGTCCAAGGTTCAAATCATGATATTTGGTTGTGTGTTAATTTCCTATTGATAAGTGTAGCTCTAGAGACTGCTCAACCCTATGCATTGATTATAGGGGTTTATCACATTATCCATTTAAGTTGTGTCCCCAAGGAGATAGTGCAATGGTTTTGATTTTGGCTCTTCTTCAAGAGGTCCAATGGATGGGGACAACAGTTTGGGGTTTGGCTCTTCTTCGAAAGGTCCAAGGTTCAAACCATGATGTTTGGTTGTGTGTTAATTCCCTATTGATAAGTGTAGCTCTGAAGACTGCTCAACCCTATGCGTCGGTTGTAGGGGTTTATCATAGTATCCATTTAAGTTTTGTCCCTAGGGGACATTGCAATGGTTTTGGCTTTGGCCTTTCTTCAGGAGGTCCAAGGGATGGGGACAAGTGTGCGAGGGATGGGTGTTTGATGGCTGCATGTTTTGTCCCTATTGATAAGTTCAGCTCTCACCCTTATGAGAGGTCATGGTAGGGATGGGTATGCTCCCGCCCTGAACATCGATCATAAGGGTTTCTTGCACTAACCTGTTGAAAATATGTTGAATATTTTCCATGTTATTCTAATGAGGTTAACACTAAAAACTACTGGGTGTTGTGTACAATATACTCATTGGGGTTCGGGGTCAGGTTGGGCCCTAAATAGGGGTTTGGGGGTGGTAGCCCTCTAAAAAGTAGGGGTCCGGGGGCGACAGTCCCCGACCAAATTTTTAGGGTATTAAGTTATTTTTAGACCCATATGGGCTTTTAGGGTTATTATATTTTAACCCTTGCTTTTTCATCCATGATATTGTAAAATTCGTGCATGTGTCTTTGTTATATATATCACACTTGCACTAGGGTTTGATATGAGATAGGAGGAGAATATTATTGTATTGGAGACGATCAAGTTAATGCAATAATAAGATATTACTATGCTGGTTTTCCCGATTGAGGGTTTTTAGGATAAATATTATGTAATGTGTGAATCTACTATCTTCTTCTTTTGATTTTGCAATTACTACTTTTTTAGTTTTAGTTTATTGGGGCTCTTTATTTCTCTTCATTTGGTATCAGATCTAGGTTTTAGCTTTGTTCAAAGAGTAAGGGTTTCAACCCTGTGATAAATTAATTTTTGAGTGGGAGTCGTATGCGAAAGGATCCAAGCAAGGGAGAAATATGGGAAGCACACAGATAGAGATTGAGAAATTTAATGGACAAAATTTTCAGCTATGGAAACTCAATATGGAGGATTTGTTGGTTGATAGAGATCAGTGGATTATGATCTCGGGAACAAAACCAACATCGATGACAAATGAGGATTGGCTAGAAATCGATAGGAAGGCAAGGAGCTCTGTCATATTGTGCTTATCTGACTCGATATTGTTGAATGTATCTACAGAGACCACAACAAATCTATTATGGAAGAAGTTGAGAATATTGTATCAGATAAAGTCATTAGTAAAAAAAACTTTCTTCGAAAGAAGTTGATTAGAGGATATTTGATACATATTTTTGTAACTGAATTGTTTCATTTTTATGATTATATGATGATTATAATGTGTTTTATGTGAATTATTATTGTATATTCTATAATTTATCAGTAAATATGTTGAATGTAGTAATATAACAAATGTGTTTGATTTATGCAAAATTTGTTCAAGTCTTGAACAAAAATAAGGAAAGTGTTGATGAACAACGCAAGGAGCACAAAGCTTTGGAAGTACGCCTCGGATGAGAAGAAGATGAACGTAAGGACTAGGAATAAAAGGAAACCTAGAGCACGGTAACGACAATAGCTGACCTCTGTTACAAAAGCATATTACAGAATCATGTTACAAAAGTATGTTACCGAAGCATGTTATGGAAGGTAACTACTAAAGTAAGTTACCAAAGGATTTTCACCAGCAGTTATCGAAAGATGAATAAATTATTATAAAAATCCATGCATGTGCTTTTGTTATATATATTGCACTTGCATAAGGGTTTGAGAAAACAAAAAAAAATACAAAAGGAGAATATTATTGTATTGGAGACGGTGAAGTTAATGCAATAATAATATTGTGCTGGTTTTTCTTGGTTGAGAGTTTCCAAGATAAATATTGTGTAATGTGTGAATCTGTTATCTTCTTATTTTGATTCTATTATTATTGCTTTTCAGTTTTAAGTTTATTGGGGCTATTAATTTCTCTTCATTTGGTATCAGAGCTAGGTTTTAGCTTTGTTCGAGGAGTAAGGGTTTCAACCCTGTGATAAATTAATTCTTGAGTGGGAGTCGTACGTGACAAGATCCAAGAAAAAGGAGAAATATGGGAAGCACATGAATAGAGATTGAAAAATTTAATGAAAAGAATTTTGAGTTGCGAAAACTCAATATGGAGGATCTGTTGGTTAATAGAGATCAGTGAATTGCTATCTCGAAATCAAAACCAAAAGCGACGATAGATGAGGATTGGCTAAAAATTGATAGGAAGGCAAGGAGCTCTATCAGATTATGCTTATTTGATTCGGTATTGTTGAATGTATCTACAGAGACCACAAAAAATTTATTATGGGATAAGCTGGGAAATTTGTATCAGATAAAGTCATTGGTAAATAAACTCTTTCTTCGAAAGAAGTTGTATTCGCTTCAAATGAATGATGGTGACTCTATGGCTAAACATCTGAATGCCTTTAATACTGTGGTAAGTCAATTTATATTTGTATAAGTAAAAATGTATGAGGAGAAAAATGTATTACTTTACTTTGTTCATTACCTGATTCATGGGATAACCTTGTTATGGCTATCACTAATACTACATCAACATTGAAAGTAGAGGATATAGTAGGAACTTTGCTATCTGAGGAGATGAGACGAAAATATTTTGAGAATTATCATCAAAAGGAAGCCTTGATGGTGAGAGGTCGTTCTTAAGAAAGAAGCAAAAAGAAATTAGGAGAAGAAAATCAAAATCAAGGGGTAAATCTGTTTCCCTGAAAAAAAAAATGTTGGAATTGTGGTAAAGCAGGGCATTATAAAAAAGACTGCAGATCTAAAAATGCTGATAATAATAAATCATCTGATGAAGGAACTTCTACAGAAACAAAGACCACAAATGTAGATTCAGGGAACTTATTCTTGGCTGCAGCATGCTCTCAAGTAAATGCCTTGACTCATGGTTGATTGACTTAGGTGCTTCTTTTCATATGACTACTCATTGGGAGGGGTTCAGTGAATATGAAAAGATAGATGGAGGTAAAGTATTTTTGGAAGACAATTCGACATATAAAATAATAGGTCAAGGAAGAGTCAAGTTGAGGCTAAAACATGGTAGAATCAAAACCCTCCTTGGTGTGTTGCATATTCTGGGTTTGAAAGGAATCTGATATATGTGAGTAAGATGAATGATGCAGGTGTGAATGTGGTATTTAATAAGGATAACTGCAAGATGGTTCATGCATCATTGGTGTTGGCAAGGGGAGTTCGCACAGGAACTTTATTCAGACTTGAGGCTAGCACTGTAAGTATTAATTGCAATAACACTTCAGTTGTACAAGAAAATAATACGGCTGAAATGGCTTTGAGTATTCCTACAACAAAGACAATGTTGTGGCATCAACGCATGGGGCATATTGGTGAGAAAGGACTTCGAACATTGAAAATGAAAGGTATGGCTAAAGGAATTTCTGATTGCCCATTAAATTTTAATTTTTGTGAGCACTGTGTTTTCGGGAAACAAACTAGATTCAAGTTTCCAAGTAGTGCTACAAGGTCTGAAGGAATTCTACATCTAGTTCACAGTGATGTGTTTGGACCTGCAAAAGTACCATCATTAGGTAAATCTATCTATTTTGTTACATTTATAAATGACTTCTCAAGAAATACATGGGTATATTTTCTACGGAACAAATCTAAGTTTTTTAATAAATTTAAAGAGTTTAAGGCTCTTGTAGAAAATCAAATAGAGAAAAAGATAAAGGTTTTGAGAAGTGATAATGGTGGTGAGTATTGCTCTAATGAATTTGAGCAATTTCGCAAGGACTGTGGAATAGAAAGGCAGAGAACAACTTCGTATACTCCATAACTGAATGGGGTTGCAGAACAGATGAACAAGACATTGATGGATAAGGCTAGAAGCATTTTGAGTGGTGCAGGGTTAGAAAAGAAGCTCTAGGTAAAAATTGTGTTAATAGCTTGTTATCTCATCAATAGATCTCCTACCTTAGCTTTGGTGGACAAGACTCCACAGGAAGTATGGATTGGTAAGAAACCCTCTCTCAGACATCTAAGGTTTTTTGGTTGTGATGCTTATATGTATGTCCCAAAAGAGAAAAGGACTAAGCTAGACTATAAATCTAAAAAATACATATTTGTGGGTTATAGTACTAGTGTTAAATGATATAAGTTGTAGAGCACAAAAACACAGAAGTTTGTTTACAGTCGTAATGTGATTTTTAGAGAAACAAAAGGGGTTTTAAAATAGGAAATGCAACCAAGTAAAGAACCAAAAATAGTGCAGGTAAAATTTGAACAGGAAGAAAAATTAGTTGGTTAAAATTTATATGCTGAACAGTGTCCTAAAATAAATGAGAAAAGTGAATAAATGCTTCATGTTCCTTATGCTAGTGATGTGGGCAGTTTGATGTATGCAATGGTCTATACTAGACCTAATATTGCACATGCAGTGGGAGTAGTGAGCAGATATATGTCAAATCCAGGAAAGGAACATTGGACTGTTGTGAAGAGGATCTTTAGATACTTACGTGGAACTACAAATTATGTTATCTGTTATGGAGGAAATTTTGAAGGTAATAATACTATAAATCTACAAGGGTTTGTGGATGTTGACTGGGCTGGAGATCTTGATAAGAGAAGATCCATAGGTGCTTATGTGTTCAGGTTGTTTGGAGGGGCAATAAGTTGGATGATTAAAAAGCAACCAGTTGTTGATTTATCCACTACAGAAGTAGAGTACATTGCAGCAACTCATGCCGGTAAATAAGTAGTGTGGCTATAAAGATTATGTTTAACAGTTGGCATTAAATAGAAGGTTGTGAGAATTAACAATGACAGTCAAAGTGCAATATTTTTGGCCAATAATCCTGGTTTTCATGATCGATCAAAACATATTGATATCAAGTACCATTTTGTGAGGGATATGGTTGAAGAGAACCGGGTGATATTGGAGAAAGTTGACACAGAGAAGAATACTGTTGATTCATTAACAAAGGTTGTACCTGCTCATAAATTTTCTTGGTGTAGAATATCTAGGGCATGGTTGCCCTTGACAGTTGACAATGACAATTTTTGGCCCCTATGGAAAGTTTTCAACAAGTGGGAGAACGTTGGAAATATGTTGAATGTTTTCATTGTTATTCAGGTGGGGCTAACACTAAAAGGTACTGGACACTCTGTACCTACACTCATCGGGGTTCGGACTATTTTTAGACAAGTTATTTATAGACATGCTATTTATAGATAAGCTATTTTTAGACAAGATATTTATAGACATGTACTGGACACTCCAAATGTTTTTAGGGTTTAAGCTATTTTTAGACAGACTATTTTTAGCTATGCTATTTTTAGACCCATATGGGATTTTAGGGTTACTATATTTGAACCCTTGCATTATTCACCCATGATATTGTAAAAATCCATGCATGCGCTTTTGTTATATATATCACACTTCCATGAGGATTTAATAGAGATAAAAGGAGAATATTATTGCATTAGAAACGGTCATGTTAATGCAATAATAAAATAATACCATGATATTGTAAAAATATATGCATGTGCTTTGTTATATATATCGCACTTGCATGAGGATTTAATAGAGATAAAAGGAGAATATTATTGCATTGGAGACGGTCAAGTTAATGCAATAATAAAATAATACCATGATATTGTAAAAATCCATGTATGTATTTTTGTTATATATATTGCACTTGCATAAGGGTTTGAGAAGACAAAAAAAAGACAGAAGAGGAATATTATTGTATTGGAGACGTTGAAGTTAATGCAATAATAATACTATGCTGGTTTTTCTTGGTTGAGGGTTTCCAGGATAAATATTGTGTAATGTGTGAATTTGTTATCTTCTTTTGATTTTGTTATTACTACTTTTCAGTGTTAATTTTATTGGGGTTGTTAATTTCTCTTCATAAAGTTCGTCAACTTATGTAGTACGTGACATCAATGCCAGCACGACATATTCACACGGTAGCAAACATTTCCAGTCAGCAAAGTATTTCATTTATCACATATTATCCGCGAGAATATTTCGGTTGATAAAGTCGTTATTGCTTTATTTAATAAATTTTGTAATAAAACTATTATGAGAATTCTTAGATATGGATGCAAGATCGTTAGACCTTTCTTGGAATATATGACATATTATTCTAATGTACATCTTGTGAATTATTCAAAATAGTATTGTGTTGTTAGATTTGTTTGTAGGATGCCACTTGGACCATTCAAAATCTTTACCAAGTTCAAGTAGGAATAGGTATTATGTTAAGTTTAGATTATTTTAGTTGATGCATAGTTGTCATATTGGGAAGTCCACAAATTCCACATGGCAAAATACATGGAGAAATATTGTTTGGAATTGTATTAGTCACAATATAAATTACAAAGGGGTGACCTTTGAAAAGGTCTAGAATGCCAAAAAATATTGTGAATGTAAAAAGTTCTAGAATGCCAAAAAATATTGCGAATGTAATGTTCTAAGTCTACAATTATGAAGAAATGTGACAGCATATACGACTGAATCTCCAGTAATAAAAGTAGCATTTTGTTCTTCGTAAATGGTAACTGTGTCAATTATGCATATTGCTTAATTTATGTTATGTAATTGTACTTGTATTTTCCCTATATTTACAGAATGAAAATAATATTATTATTAGTTATAAAATATAGTTATTGAGATAAAGTAAACTAGGGGAGAAAGACTTACTTTACCCTCTAGGAGGCAGGGGCCACTCCTATAATCAGTCCTTGAGCTCTCACCCCTACAATAGGTTAGAAATAGTTAGCCTTAGAATAAATCAAACTGCATTTTAAATTAACAAATAAAATAGACTACACGAGGATCCTCACAAATAAATTAGCTCATCAATAAAGTAATTCATCGTTGTATTAATTACTTATCATATTTTGCATTATTCATTTATGCACAGTTTAAATTTTTTTTATTACTTTTCTATAATACATGAAACCAGAAAGAGACTTGAGCTAAGCTTAGTATTAATCCCCACGGTACAATCAATATAGGATTCCTACTCTTTATATCTAACCTTGATTTCCCTCGGATTGATAAAAACTAAATGTAAGCTCTACAACCGATCATTTTGGTGTCGTTGCCAAGGAGAGTAGCATTGTAGTGGTTAATCAGAAAAGTTGTATGTGAAAAGGAATATGTATGAGACCTTGGTGTGCAGATGAGTCAGAGTGGCCCATGATGGTTACAACAAGCTCCTTCGTTCGACGTTGCCAGGTTCTTTTCCCTTATAGGAATCATTTTATTGCTTTCATAGATTAAAATTTATTTTCTGCAAATTTCAAATTCTATAAATTTCCTGCTTTGGGTAATTACTATTGTTTAGTTGACTTAGGACCTATGAGAAAGAACAGGAAGTAGGTGTACACTGAAAGAGAAACCCTATTTTTTTAGAGTAGGAAGTAGTTACGTTGAGTGACACAACTGTAATGAAATCCCTCCTAATAATGAAAGAAACAGTAATAGTTTACATTTTATTTCAGCAAATTTCATTTCCTGCAATCTCTTTGCTTTGGGTGATTATTATTGATGATTTGGCTTAAGACTTGTGAGAAAAATAGGAAGTAGGTAAATGCTGAAAAAAACCTAAACTTTGCTTAGGACCCTGTTAGAAACAAGAAGTAGGTAAGGTTGAGTGACACAACCTTTGTGAAACCCTCCTAAACAGTCAAAGAAACAGTAATAGTTTACCTTTTATTTTAGCAATTTTATTTTCAGTAAAATTTATTTTTTAAAGCATTTTTAATTTCCCCCTATTGTGCTAAAATTAGCTATACAAATCCATTGACTGGGTCACACCTAATTTTAGTAACATTAGGATTGTTCAAAAAAATTGATTTATTTCTTTTCTGTTATGTTAAGAATAGTTATAGATTCTGAAATTTGTATCTAGACTTGGCAAGGATATATATGGTTAATGCTCTTATAATATTTATATGGTTGATTTGTTGAAAATGATATATATATATATATATATATATATATATATATATATATTTTTTTTAAATTCGACAACCTTTCCATCATTTTATCCCTGTGGGCACAGTTGGAAAGCTACCACTATATCCAGCCTTACCTCGGGTAAACTTCTACTCCAAGTGAGGAGAACCTTGAAGAGGCTCGAGATTAAAAGTAGTTGAAAATGATATATTATTATATTAAATGGTTTTTTAATATTTTTTTTTCAAGTTGAAAAATGAAGACACATCCCACCACCCTCCCCATGAATTAAACATGCATCTCCACTTAAAAAATTCAATACTTTTTCACATTTTTTAAAATAATATTATTATAATAACAAAAACCTTTCACCATTTATTTTTTTAATAATATTATTATAATAACATGTTTATTTTTTAAAAAATGTTATTATAATAACACCTCTATATTATTAAAATTAACCCCTAATCTTTGAACCTTCACCCTATATCATTAGAATTGGCCCCCATTCTTTGAAGCACCACCCTCTATCATTAAAAGTATCCCTAATCTTTGCTTCCAAGGTGAGTGGAGAGGTCACAAACTTCTATTTGATTTAAAAGTTATGGAAATTTTTATAATTTAATTTTTTTAAAGTTAATTTATTTTAAATGTGGGTGGAGTGGTCATATATTTTCATTTAATTTAAAGTGTTTTAAGTATTTTTTAATAGAGAAACTTTCATAATTCTCAGTCTATTAGGTAAAGTCAATCGAAATCAACGAGATCCTGATCATTTAAAGAATTGTATAGGGCATCGTACTATACCGAACAAGATCATGACCATTTAAAGAATCATATAAAGAGTCGTACAGAAACAGTCCACAAGCAAGCACCCAACCACTATCAATTGATCTATCTTTTTCTCGTTATATTATATAAGGCAAGCACTCCCACTATCAATTGACCTATCTCTTTCTGATTATATTATATTACAATAAAAAAGTGGATTTTTATAAAAGATCTTGATTCCTAATATTTTAACTAAATGAAAACCTAAAAATTTACTGTTACAATATTTTTATTGAAGATCTTGATTCCTAATTTTTTAACTAAATCCCTTAAATAAAAATCTAAAAATTTACCAATACATTATCTTAAACTTATTACCACACTTTTAAGATTTTTTAAGAAACGGGATGGGCCACATCAACACCAGGTAAATTATTATTGAAGACTTTTTAACTTAAACGAAACGAAAGGGTTGGAAGTAAAGAGGTTGAAAAGGTCTGGGGATTTTTTTTTTTGTTTTTTTGAATTGCAGGTAACGCTACCATTCCTGGTGCTGCATGGGGAGGACGACATCGTGACGGATCCGTGTGTGAGCGAGGCGCTTTATAATTCAGCCTCCAGTTTTGACAAGACTATTAGGCTTTATCCGGGCATGTGGCATGCCCTCACCTCTGGAGAGCCTGACGAGAATGTTGAGCTGGTGTTTAGTGACATAATCTCCTGGCTCGATCACAGGGTTTTCCAGCGTAGCAGTGAGATTGGATTGGGTGCACAGGGGAAAGAACGAGAGGAGTCAGGTGATAGCATTAACCAATCTGAGTTTGTGGACAAAAAGTTTGATCGAGGGCCCCTCCAACCCGATCGATGCAAGCGAAAAAGCATTCGGGATACAAAGAATCTAAACAAATTTCTGTATTCATCCTTGTGATTTTCTTATTATATAAAAAATTATATTGGTAGAACAAGAATCAAATTATAATCATAGGTTTGTCATTTTTGATAAGCTTTAAAACCTATACAAATCCGTAGAAATTTCTGATTAATATCTTCAAAAATAACAAAACCATTTCCAGAACAAGAAAATTTGAACCTGTTCTCATTTCTACTTTACATTGATCCTAACAAACCTAGTAGACTTGAGAATCTTGCGAATATTACCAGTGCTATCTCAAAAAGGGTCAAAGAGTGTTGGAAGAGGTAGCAAAAAAAACCCAACAAATAATTGTCCATCCTCCATTGATCCACAAGACTTAGTGGACTATGGACCTATCCTCATCTTTAGCTAAAGTTTTTGCTGGTCAATTTAAGAATCATTAAGTTCACCTCCAGCCATTCAAAAGTGTTTGTTAGGATCAATGTAAAGTAGAAATGATTCTTAAATTGGCCAGCAAAAACTTGAGAATCTTGCGAATATTACCCGTGCTATCTCAAAAAGGGTCAAAGAGTGTTGGAAGAGGTAGCAAGAAAAACCCAACAAATAATTGTTCATCCTCCATTGATCCACAAGACTCAGTGGACTCTGGACCTATCCTCATCTTTAGCTAAAGTTTTTGCTGGTCAATTTAATAATCATTTAGTTCACCTCCAACCATTCAAAAAGTGTCATTATCCTGATTAGAATTCAGCATTTATTCAACTGGACTTTCACTGCCATGTTTAGCCAAAAAGTCAACCACTGCATTATTTTGTCTCTTAACTTAAACTAAGATAACATCCTCAAACTTTTGCTAAATAGGCTTAATTTTGCCCACAATGTTTCTTATCCTCCAACCTTTGGTCTGAAATTTCTAATAGCATTTAAAAACCCCACCATAATTTATGAATCAAACTCATCTATGATCTTTCTAATCTCATTCTCCTAAGCATTGAGAGAACCTTACCATCTAATTTTTAATTTTTAATGAAGGATCTTTCCTTAAAATCTCTTCAGAGAAAACCAATGCGTGCAACACTTGGGTTATCCTTAATGAGAAGACCTTCTAACTTTTAATTTCAAAAAATTTATTAACAATTTTATACCAAACCAACTCCATTAAACTAAAATTCTTTCCAAATAAACCTGAAATTTGGAACAAATAAACTCTCCGAGATTCCGTGTACTTTAAAAGGCTGTTTATATATTTTTTAAATGCTTGAAATCATAATTTTTGCCCGTATTGAATGCAGTTGTCGCATGGATTGAGTTATTCCACGCACACAATTAATGGGTTACCTTGAAACGCTGGATAACTTTTATTTAATTGTCACCATATAATAACAATAGTAATATTATTGTTTATTTAAACGTTGTTAAGTTGCAATTGCTTCCCTAGACGCATGTTTTTTCTCGTTAATCTAATCAACTAGAAACATTAAATAATAATAATTAAGTGTGATCAAATAGTATTGGTTAGTCTGTTAGATTTTTTAACATTAAAGAAGATGTAGGTAATTTTCTAAATGTTAAGTTATTGTGATATGATTATGATGTGTAAGTGGATTTATTTTAATTCAAAAAGATTGATTGTAAAGTTGTATATAATTTATTTTTCTAAGTATAATAAAATTAAAACAATAAAAAAACATTAAGAAGAAAATTTTTTCATGATCATTATCGCTTATCTTATTTGGTTTATATATTGATAAATTAGAAGAATAACAAAATGTGAATGAAAGAGATAATGTTCATTTACAAAGCAAAGTGGTGAGGTTTATTTTGTATATAAATAATTGTTTTGTATTACAAAGATTTGAGAGAGCATTTAAAAACCTAAGAAGTAGGAATATAGGTTAATACCAACAAAACCAAGATTCGATTCGAAAAAAAAAAAAAAATTACAATTTTTATTTTGAAGGGTATTTTAAAAGAGTGATGAGGTACAAATATCTTTGGATAGACTTCAATAATAAACTAAATAAAGGGAATATTAGGAAGATGGAGAGCACTTTTGCGGCAAAGAATTTAAGTTATGGGATTAGAATATTATAAATGTTTTATTCGGACTATTAGTAGTATTAATGATATTATATAGACTTAAAGAGTGGGCTAGTAGCACATCAAACTCAAATAGAAAAAATAAAAAGAATTTAAAAACATCTAGTTACAAATCAATTTAAAATAAAAGTCAATTTTATATCTTACTCTTCTAACAAAAAGATATAGCTTCCCAGTAGAGGTGGTTGTTATGGTTCAGCTTCTAAGATATCTTAAAAATTAAATAGTGAATACAAATAAATGGTCTAAAGGTGTAATAGAAAAAGTTTCAAACGGAGGAGAGGATATCTACTTTTCATTGAACAATTATTTTTTTTGTTTGTTTTGGATAGTGTGATAAATCGTCGTAACCCATACATAGGGTTGAGCAGTCCCTTTCTAACCATAACCCTTCCTAAGGCTGAAAGCTACGCTTATTAATAAAGGATTAATACAAAACCAAACCATATATACTATGGTTTGAAACTAAACTTAAAAGAAAAAAATCAAACCCCAAACTATTTTGAATATGATGTATTTAAAGAGTAATAGGTACATCCAGCCTACATCTAATGGGGCTCGAGCTCTAAGTACGGACATTGTGAATATTGCTGTGAACAAAATTTCGTTAAGGAACAGTTATTTTCCGCATCAATTCGCTGAGGAGGAGTTTGGCACTAACAACGGTTTAGGATTTGTGCAAAAGGAAAATAATTAGAAGAAGGTATTAAAGTGAAATTAATTTTTTTTTTTAAATTAATATATAATTTTTAATTATAAAATTTAATTTAATTATTATTATTAATTTTATTAAAATATTTTATATTTATTATTTTAATAAATTTTTTAATTACTTTAAATATGTAAAAAGATAAATATCTTTTTACATTGTAAGTTTTTTTTATTTTAAGTTGGTGTGAATTATTTTCAATTGGACATTCATAGTGTTTCTTTGAAAGCCTCTTGAAAGTGTTTGTATATAAAGTTGTAGATATTATCTTTAATACATTTAAGAAATTATAAGTTGGAAAATAATCTGCCTTTAACTATTACTAAATATTATATAAAATACAATAAAAAAATAAATTTAAAATATTAAGTATTATATAAAAATAATAATTATTTAAAATAATTATAGTTTAAAGAAAAAAAAGTTAATAAGAATATTTTTTAATATCTTAAACTTGTTTAGGGTTTTAGAAAGTAAATTTTGATGAGAAATTTTAATTATAAAGAATATGTTTTAAATTTTTTATTACAAAATTTAAATATACATAGGCATCAACTCAAATATAAAAGATTTGATTTTTTTAATAAGTTATATAAAATATTTATATTAATTTGTAATCAAATAAATATATATATAGATTGTGTTCATAAAGCTTTATTTTTCTTTCCACTACCACCTACTTATAATCATATGGAACTTCAACAAAGGTTAGGGCACTTCTTACAAAGATCAAAATAGTTATTAAAAAACTATGGAGATATTTAAAAAATAAAAATAAAAAGTAGGATTTTGAAAGGGTTGCTCTTTCCCTTTTACATCACATTACATTGAGTTATATAGTTTATTTGGTGAGGCCGAGATTTCATCCTTGGTGTAGGTTACATCATCCATATGTTGAACCAAGGCTTCATTGACAAAAGATTGAGATATTTGAATTGAAAACTTACAAATTATTTTTTATCCTCTAAAATTGGGTGCAAGGATTATATCAACATAATATTATTTTAAATGCTTATAAATTGTTAATGGAGGTAGTAACATAAAAATTTCAACATAATTATAAATAAAGAAATAAGATGGTAGATAATTTAGCCAATCATAGTATTGATCTTTATCTTGAAAAAAATTAAATTTTAGAAGACAATTGGTCTTAAAATATTTATTTCTTAGTGAAAATGATTGCAAGGATTCAATGAACCAAATTAAAGAATTTAAAAGAATTGATGTATATTTGTTAGAAAGACAGGCTAGGTATGGTTTAATTGACTTATAACATTTGTTTTGATGGAAGTGCCCCACATAGAAGCCATACATGACTTATAATTTTTTTTTAAACAATGCTTAAAGATTTTATTTAAAATTTGACATATCAATGAAATGTAAATTTTGATTTTAAAATCAAATTATGAGTTTAAAATTATAATTTTTTTTTTAATTATAAACAAAATTTAAAAATATTATCAATTATTTTATTTTTTTAATAATTTATGTGTGGCTTCTAGTGGGGACCACTCCCATTTAAAAAAACATGATATTATCAATAAATATATTGTCAATAACACTCTATCATTTCCCTAATACCTCTTTTTTTAGGGTTTTTATTCATGCCTCTAATATTTTAAGATATCATTTTTATCATCACTTTTGATTCGTGGTTTTAGTCCCACTTGTTAACACTTGTGATATTTTCTCTTTGTTTTTGCTTCTTGAGTCTTCCTCTCTTTTTTCATTCCCACCAACACTTTCATCTTCATCAATCTCTTCAAATTTTTCACATTGCTCATAGTGAGACTTATCATCTATAGGTTTGTCTTGCTTTGAAGGATTTGAAGTGCAAGGAATAACCTCAAAAGTATTTTCTTTTTTATGTTGCCCTAAAAAGCCTACACTGTAAGGATGCACCTTCATAGAAATTACCTTCTTATGCTATCCTAAAAATCCTAAATTGCTATGGATTTCCTCCATCCTTATTTCTTGATTATGCTACCCTTTAAACCCTAAAGTATAAGGGATAACATCTACACTATATTCATTTCTATTGCCAAGAGAGGATTATATACTATTTGACAAAAATGAAGATAATTTACCCAGAATAAACTTGATCTCTTATGTCCTTCTTACTTTAAAATTTTCCTTCATATCTTCCTTTGCACCTTTAATTCCTTCTAAATTAGAATTTGTACATTATACTTTTTCTTGTATCCTTCTTTGTTTCTTCTTTCCTTATTTCTTTGTTTGGAGTGGAATATCCTTGATCAAATCTAGCTTTTATAAAAGAAATATTTTCTTGCTTCATATTAATGTTTGTGTAACGAAACCCTATCGTTACCCCTCTTATCCACCTTTTTTTTTTTTTTTTTGTGTTAGCTCATCTTCATATGGCAAAGACCTAATCCATAACCTAAGATAAATATATTCTATTTAGATTGTTTTTTTAAGGCATATAGCTTCAAGAGCTATAGAGACTTGATCATAATCTCTTTAAGTAGAAGTGATCAGCTTCTACAAAACCCTCAAACCTCACTTGGTATGAGTATGTTGGCCAAGCATACTGGTTTCATCCTCTCAAAAGACAAAATCACAAAACGGTCCACCGAGACTAGGTGAATGCCTTAAATATGGTGAATCACACCTATGGTAAACCATCTTAGATAGAATAACCGCACCTATGGTTATCCACAAATATTAACTCTGATCCAATCCATATAGAAGAAAGTTCTAAGACTGCTATATCACCATTGTGATAAGAATCCACGGAACATCTATCTTTAATCCTCCTTACAGATTATTACACCCTTGATTAGCCAATCCCTCTAATGAATTCCTTTTAAATGGACAATACTAGTCCCATGTGAATTTAATATTTTAGTGTAGAGTGTAGGATCTATCTTGGTTTATGAAACAAGGTCTTAGTGTCCTCTTGAGAGTTTTATTCCACAACATGTTTTCAACTAAACCATTTTGAGAGCATTAAATTCATGAAGCAAGATTCATTACATTTTATCCTTAGTTTTAAAGAATTATATAAGACTCTTGCTTAACACATTTAAGTAAACATCTATTCTTCACTTGAATTTATTGTTTGAACAATACTACTAACTATATCATTCATCATCATCCATTCTATTCAAAAGTAAATGAGACTATTGCATTACCATATTAAGAAATAATCATACATTATTACTCATTGCATTCCAAATATAAATGGTACAATTGAATTGTATTAATTTGACAACATGATATTGATTGAGCACATTTTTCTAGCATCCATACATTTTTCTAGCATCCATACATTTTTCTAGCACATTAAAGTGTATGAAATTAAACATTACATCTAACATATACCATTTTTACTTCAATTGCAAATGCCACATCCACAAATTATTGACACAATGATTTATCCTGGGAAACCCTTACGGGAAAAACCCAGCCTCCAAAATATTTTCTTCCTCATTTTTATAAATTTAAATGGTAAATTTTACAATAATAGCAGGGCATCTATCGACCCTTCTCTTCAGATATAGGTCGAAGTATACAACAATTCTTTTTTGACCAATTGATGTAATTAAGGGATCACCCAATCCCTTCTCTATGACATCAATATAAAATTCACAATACCATTAAGGAATCTCTAGTTCCTAAGACATTTAACATCCTACATTGTTCATGAAAAATCATTGGATTATATTTTGGAGATATCATATCTTGAGGGAATCCTATAAATTCCCTTAAGAATAAATTCCCAAAGTCTATGAATTAAAATCCCATACCTTTAATTAACGATAACCATTTTTTTCCTAAATTAATGATGAAAGATTGTTTTATAATAAAACAACTCATGGTAAACTCTTGCTTCCCACTTTTAAGTTTAACCTTAAAATAGAAATATTCATTTCCAAACTCAACTAATATACTCATTCCGTACAATAATTGTCTTTATTGAAGTGCCTACAAAGATTCTTCTAAAGGCTGGAAATTTATAAAGAAAACACATTCCATAGCTATACCTACTCATGTCGCCTAGTTAGTACCCATGCATGATAAAAATTTTAAAAACATTATACTTATTATCACTTTCCCTATTATCATCATAATACTTCCTATGTTAATTAATCATGAGTTTGTTCTAATATAATAAATTATTACCCCATTCTTATTGTCACTTCTCTAATCTTCAACACCTCCTTAATTATATAAATATGTTTGTTCATATAACTATCATTTTGTTCGATATACGTATACAAAAGCACTATCTGCAGGCTCTATTCATTCACTCACCCTTTTTGTTTTGATTATAATTCAAGGAAAGCTTAACCATTCTATTTGCCAAAATGGTGTCAATGCAATTATAATTGTTATGAATTGTTTGATCCATCGGTAAGGAGTATGTCAACAATTACGCAATTGAGCTTTGCTTTTAAGTCAGTACCTGGTTTGTATTCTATTTGCCATGTAGCAAGGTGTGGTCTAATTCTCCCGACATCTTTACCTACATATCAGGGTGAGAGGCGCAGGTGACCCTATTCCTAATTATCTCTATTACCAAGCATAGGCACGACGACCAAGAATGGCAGAGATTTTTCCTTAATTTAAATGTGAATTTTGACACCCATAGAAAGGCGATGTTGCAAAAAGTTCTCTAAAGTTCTAAGAGGAATGACCTTCATCTAAATCCCACAAATTCCTTATTGTAGAGTGGTATGTCCTAACTTAGCATATAATTGCTCTAAATTAGGGTTGGTCCCTCTTCACCCATATTGGTTAGACTGATAGAGTCGATACAGAGGCCCATACCCCAATGTCGAGGTAAAAAGACTAATTTTTTTCTCGACTTCTCACAATAGGGGGGTTTACCCCTATTTTATAAAATATTTGGGGAATTCAAAGTTTTGAACCATACTTGGTTTTGGGAAAAGCATTATTATAGGTTGAATACTACAAAATCAATGATTAACATCATTTACGATTTAATTTATAGCCCTTATTACCAGGGTATGACCATCGAATGATAGATATGCCCTTCGAATATTTCCACAAATCCACTATGCAAAATCGCCCTACAACGTAGAGTTTAAGCTTGCTAATCTATCATGCTCAAGATGACTCATTGAGATCCTAGACTCTTCTCACGAAGACTCTGAATCATCATTCTTAACCTATTACTACTGCGTGGGAGCACATTGCTTTCCCTGGGGTTTCTATAACATTGGCTTATACAACGCAGTACGTCTGCAACAAAGGTAACACTTAGGTCCCTAATCACTCGTAGGGAATCATTATTCCCTATCAATCTTATGTCTCAAGCAAACCTAAGGTCAAGACATTCCTCCAATAACCCAATCGATGGTTTCGTGGAGGAGACACACTGTCTAGACATCTATGTTAGGGACACTTCTACAAGGGAGGCAAAAACAAGCTATTTGGTTTAATTACTTGCCAATAGTGATTAATTTTGATTTTGACACTAAAGCCTACTCAAGGCCCGCCTGAGGCTTATTAAGTCTTTGTTGCTTAACATAAGATCCTCTTATTCGAATGATACAAGTTCGTCCTCGCGTGGAGTTGAGATTTTTTTGAAGTTCCCTTCATAGGTAAAGAATATTGATTTGTTGGTGCTCAAGGTATTCAAAATACCTAATCAGCCAATCGTAAGTGAGGGTTCTATCTTACCCCACTAGACTTAATTGTGGTGGTTCATTAGATGCCTTATGGTGCACCTAGTAGGGTTTCTACAGGCCGAGACTTGTTAATATACATATTTTTGAAAGTCTTAAGGCAATGAACTTAATATCCTAATCGATCCTTTTTAAATTGCTTGGATCTTAGTCACAACTTAAAAATGATCTATTGTCTTTGTTAAAAGCAAGCGATTTCAGAAAATATTCTCATGCTTCTATCAAAATGAAACTAGTCTTAAATATTGAAGCTACCATTTAAAACATAAAGCAATAGCTGATCCAAAGAGCAAGGAATTCCCTAACCTCATTTTCTTGGTAGATTTGGAGTTCTTTTATTCTCTCTTCCTTGCTTGACTCTTTTTTGCCTTCTTCTTTGTCTCTCATGACTATTTATCCCTAATATTAGGAGGTCTCTCAAGCATACCTCCCTCTTCAATTTAGGAAATCCTTCAAACCTTCTAGTTTCTGATCCACCCAAGGGGTGGAGAGCATACTCCCTAGGCCATCAGGATTATCCTAGATCCTCTTTTTTTTCCACTCTTCACAAAATGTCCTCTATTTATAGGAAAATTCTCCCCTCATGGGTCAAATAGTGGCCACATTATAATAATATTAAAAATATGCCTAGGACCATTATGACTTCATCATGTCCTTCAAGGGTTCTCTAGGGATGAGGTGAGTGACAAAACTCATACTATTGAGGCATAGGATAGTTACAAGGTTAGAACTATTCTTGATAAGCCATGGGATTCCTTTCATAACTCCCACCAATGTAGGGTAGCCACATGAGTACTTCCCAAAATATGGGATGACCCATAAGTTATTTAAAAATTCCTTAGTCCTTTTTAGGTCCCATCCACCTTGGGTCCACTACATCTACTCATAATTTATTATATGGTTTTAATTTTGTAAAAGATAATTTCTCAAATTTATCTTTTACCAAACCTCATAAATAACCCATAAATTAATTTAATATTTCTTATCCCTTATAAAATTATTTTATTAGAATTTTTGTAGGATTCTTTAGGGTCATGCCTCTTCTATCCGGCTTTAATTGATCGTGGATCCTCCATGATCAAATAATATTCTTTAAATAGGGTAGGAGGGTAACAGGTCATGACAGTTTGTCTCATGACAAAAAATTTTGGTCTCTTTCATCATTTTTACTTTGCAATATCTTGCCCGTTGTCCAATCTCACAACAATTACAACATCAAACTACAATGTTTTCATAATCCACTTGTTGATTTTATTCTCTTGATTCAACTTTAATCATAATGGGTTGTGGCAAAAGATTTAAAATATCCATATCAACACATACTTAAGTATAGATAGCATGCTTTCGCTCCTTAGTAGTTGGTCCCTTCTTGATGAATTTCCCTAGGGTATCTCCAAATTCTTTAAAACTTTGTTATTGATAAGTTGATATGGAAGTCCAAAAAGCCTAACCCACATTGGAAACTTTTAATAGCTTTTGTCTTGTCAAAAAAATTCACTCCATAGTATTAGCTGTAGAAAATTGTAACGAGACGATTCCTCTAGTATAAAAAAAATATATCTCTCCCTTAAACCATGGTCTACCACCTATTATTTTATCCTTTATTTTTAAAGTGAAAAATATGACGAGGGAAAAACCTTTAGAAAAAAAAGTCATAACATATTTTGAATTCCATCCCCACTCAATCCAATTTTAAATCTCCAAAAACCTTGGTCAATATCCATGGAGCTTATGTCTTAAACTTTTACTTTTAAGAATGACCATATCATACTTGATCATCTCATCCTTAATAATAACTTATGAGGTAACATTTGTTCCATAGATCAAACTTATCATATATTCATTTTTCCTCTAATCTCCAACCTGGGTATTCATACTTCTAGGTAGGACATCCTAACTTTTTTCAAATATAACTTTTCTTCCATGTTGCCTAGTGGAACTCACTCCTAACTCACACTTACTGCCTACTTATAATCCAATTTTCATTAAAAATTTAAAATTATAATAAAAAAATTTATAACATAAAATTAATGGTCATGAGACCCAAACTCTTTTCATTATCATAAGTTTAACACTAACTCAAATATTTTTAAACATTTTTAAAATTTTATTTATTATAAATTTTGACCTCTAACTCCAAGTATCTTTAAAACTCTATAAAATATTTACCTATAAAATTAAAACCTTAGGCCAAGAACCTTGCACATCAAGAAAATTGGAAAGTTGGTCTGTTTTTTAGGGTGAGATTAAATTTATTCTAGATTGTTCATCTAAGATGACGCACTGGCTAGGACTTTGGTTTTTATTTAGGGAAGTCCAAGGTTCAAACCAAGATGTAATTAAAAGGGGATAAACTAAATGCCAACTCTATGCCTGAAAGAATGGGATTGGTTGTTCCAACTCTATACCCGAAAACTTCATTTTATTAAAGTTTATAAAAACAATATCCAAATTTATATAAACAACATCCACCAATAATGTTATTGGTTTCTTATATACTAAAAAAAATTGTTAATAACTGTTTCCTAGAGTGTTTTCCACTAAACGTGCCCTTTATAATTGTTTCATATGGTCTATGTTTTTAAACATTAAAAATACTTTTTTTTCACTTTTTAAAATATAATTATTAAATGCGTTGAAAACCTCGTGACTTTTCACTTTTGTTGAATGCCATTCATATAAATTAACTGCGTAATGAATACATGGTAAAAATATAATTATTAAATGCGTTGAAAACCTCGTGACTTTTCACTTTTGTTGAATGCCATTCATATAATTAGACTCCGTAATGAATACATGTCAACATGTTGTATCGGGGCTTTTTGATTGGTCAATGGAGTTGGTATGAATGCTCTTCAGTACAAGGGAAATTCAAATACCTTGTCTTCTTTCAAGTGGGTCTAATTTTTTTTAAGGGTTTAATAGTGATGAGTTTGGACTAGGGAAGATTTTTGGAAATTTAAAATTTTAATTTTAAAGGTAAATTTGTATATTATATTTTTATAATTATTTTTTTAAAAGATTTTGTTTTTTAGATTTGGCTAGTGTGAATTTTTTTTTTTTCATTTTATCGTGATTTTTTATATAGTAGAGAACTGAACTTTTTAATAGGGACCAAATGTATAGGTATACACAACCACCCCCTCTTATACTCTTCTCACAATACGGTTTGAATCTTTGACCTTTTCGAAGAAGAGCCAAAGTCTGAACTGAACCGTTGCAATGTTCCCCTCAGGACCTATTTTTTTTAGAAAGATAATTTTATATGGCTTAAGATTTTATAAAAGTTAAACATTAAAAATTATTTTATTTTTATTTTTAAAAAGTTTATAAGTTAAATAAAAATATTTTATATCAAATGGTATTAGTTCAATCGGTTAGATTCTTCAACATTTAAGGAGGGGAGACCAAGGTTCAAATCTTGTCAAGCAATACATGGATAATGTCCAAGCTTTGTTGTAATACCACTATGTAATGATGATGTAATATGAGTGGGACGCATTTCAATCCTATATAACTAATTTAAAAAATATATATTTTATGAATAATATTTTTATTTCATAAATATTAATTTAATGTATATATTGAATCCAATAGAATTCGAAGAATGATTGGGGAATTGGGAATGAATCTCTACTAAGGTTTGCATACAGTGTCGTTGCCATTACATGCAAAAGTCTTAATAAGGTGGAATGGATGTGGATTGCAAGGCTTAGGCTTAGGTTGACTTTCCTTGTATCCAAATCTACAAAAAATTACAGGTAATTTTTATTTTTTTGTATCTTGTCATATAAACATCATAGATTAAAATTGCTTTCTACCTGTCCATGGCTACTGGTGAGGGCCCTTTGGGAGCCCTCCCTTTGTCCCCTTCTCCCAATCCATCCTTTGCAAACACAGTGAGGGAGATTCAAGAAGCTAAGATGAGGATATTTCAATATTACTCATTAGTAATGAATATTATATAGTTTCTCTTCTTGAGCAAATAGGGACAAAGCTTTTGAATCAGAGAAGAAAAATTATGGAGTAGCAAGTCTTTTTGTGCAACCCTGGAAGATAGAATTTGATCCATGTATAGAACCCACTGTAGTGGTTGTTTCGGTTCAATTATATGTTTTAACAATGGAATATTGGTGTAAACCATTTTTTGAGAGATTGGGTAATTTCTTGGGATGTTATTCAGGAGTAACCATAGCTGCAATGATGAGAGATTTAACCATTTATGCTCAGATATTTGTTGAGATGAATCTTAATCACCTGTTATCAACTGAAATAAAAATAGATATGGGGGATTTAACCTAGGTCCAACAAATAAACTATGAAGCGATCTCCTTCTGGTGTAGGATTTATCATAAGCATGGACATCTTATCCAATTGTGCCCTGATACTATCCAAAATAAGCTCATCCTATCAAAGGCTAATGGTAATGATGATAATATGCTTGAGAAGTAGTAGAAGCTCAGCCTATAACCTCGAGCCTAAATACACCATAAGAGGGTTTTGAAGCACCTAAGAGAAAGAAAAAGTAAAAGAAGGTGGCACAATCAAACCAAACAAAAGAGAGAAACCTAAAGAAGTATGAAATTCTTAATACCCTAATGGACATGGAGAATGAGATAATTGTAATGGAAAACCACAAAAGGAAAACTTGTCCTTTGAAAATGTAGTAGTCCAATAAAGGATAACTCAAGTATTGTTGGAGACAAATATCCAACCCATTCCAAACCATATTGGCATAACAACTTCAGAGAACCTCAACCTTGCCATGGTCTTGGTTGATAGGGATGTCTCAATGAAAGATAGAGATAAAGACAAATGAAATCCTACTCTTAGAATTTAGTAAGTAGAGAAACGATTAAAAAAATCTCAAGCCAAGAGTGTGGAGTGAAAATCAAACAAAAAACAATTGATAATGGAGGGTGACCAGCTAGTAAACCAAGGAAGAGTAAATCAAATTGATACTTACTAGGTCCTAGATTTCCAATGATTGTACAATCATGTAATATTAGAGGCTTAAACAATAGGTCTCATCAAATCATTATTCACAGTTTAATTGAAAGTCATAATTTAGATTTTATTGTCCTTCAAGAGATAAAATCTTTAATTTAAGTGATGGATAAAATAGCTAAGAAAATATAGATATAAGAAGAGCATATGTTTGTAGTGTCCCAAGGTACTTCAGGGGGTATAGTAACTTCATGGAATCCTCTAAATTGGACAACAATTAATCATGTTGTGGGAAGGGGGTTCTCACTTCTCTCTTCAAGATTAAGAGTTTATAAATTTTGTTGATTTTAAATTTCTACGGTTCAATTTTTTTGGGGAGCAGTGCCTCCAATGGTATATTTTATAAGCAACTAGGATAGGAAAGGAAGAGGTGAATTGGATAGTGGTTGGAAATTTCAATGCTAAGCTTTCAGCTAGGGATCATAAAGGGGGTATCCTATCTTTAGATAAAAGGGGTTAGATTTATAATATGTAAAGTAAATCAACTCAATTTTATTGATGTCCATTGTACGAGGCTTTCTCATACTTGGACAAACAAACAAGCGGGGTTGGAAAATAGGAAGGTAAAGCTAGATAGATTCTTGGTATTCGAAGAGGCTTTTATGCGATGGTCACTTAGGTTGAAAATTCTCAAGTGTATAGAATCATACCACTTTCCAATTCTCTTAGAATGGGATATGAGCCATAAATCTTTTGCTAGACCATTTTAGTTTGAGAATTTATGGCTAGAAAAGGAGAAGATTAGGGATAAAATCCTAGTTTGGTGGAATGAGGGGCACCTTGCCCATGGGAGAACATTGTTTGGAGTCTTTGGATAACTCTAGCATGTCAAAGCTCAATTCAAAATCTTGGAAAGAAACAATAAATTATACTTTTAGCTTTAGATAGTTCCATTGGTTGTAAGGATGGAGGAGCTAGCCACACTCTTTGAGACTGAAATAAACATAGAAGACTTGAAATAGGAATATGAGTTGGTCAAATAAGAGTTAGAGAGTATAGACAAATAGGAGAACTATTGGAAACAAAGAGCTAAAACTTCTTAGTTTTTGGAGGGGGACCGAAATACTAAGTTCTTCCACAACTTGATCTCAATAAGAAGACACTCCAACACTTTGCCCAACCTAAAAGGAATTCATGGTAATGTGATGAATAGTATCCTAGGTATTGTTGGATATTTTGAGTCCTCTAAGTGAGAGTTGTTATTGATGTCACCCGATAGAGTTATCACTCATCTCAAGGAATTCGGCCAGAAATGAAGTCACCCAAGTCATCCAAGAAAAAGCTTCATCAGCGCAAAAGTGAAAGGAAAAATGCTCCATCATATTTTAATATTATTGGAAGCATGGTTTAAATGATTGGTTTATAAAAACCCAAGATGGGTTATTACAAGAGTTAAAAAGGAGGTTTAATAATTATTTATAAATCATTTAAATTCACAAGGAATTTAAATTTTATAAATAATACCAAGGTTGGGCATTAAGACAAGGTTCTAAGGTTTTATTAAACCTAAGGTTGGCTCTTTAAGACAAAGTTCTAAGGTTGATTTTAATTTATAATATTTAAATTTAAAATTAAATTTAAATATATTATAAATTAAATCACGCCGACGTTGAATTCATTTGAAGTGTCAATGTGATGCTAAGGATGGAAAAAGGCATTATATAAATGCCAAACAAATCCATTTACCAAGTATCCCCTTTGCTATTGTTTTCTAAGTGCATGCGAAAGAGATTTATGTTTTGAAAGCCTTACGATTTTCGTGAAGGTTAAAGCTGTGAATATTTGGAAGCCCTAAGCGCAACGGCCAGTGTGACCTAGTGGTATGTTGGCTCGCTGCTAAGGAGGAGGTTATGAGTTCGATTCGTGTGAGGTCTATTTTTTGGATTGCAAGGAAGAAGCGCTCTATGCGCTTGTTGTTTTTTGGAGGTTCGTTGTTTGAAGATATTGCATGGTGGACATGCCCTTTTAGACATGTCACGACGCATGGCCCAATGATGACTTGGTCGTGGCTAAGGCATTGGGAAGAAAACAGTTGGGGGATTGAATCCCGCCAAGGGCAAGGCAAGTAAATTTAATTTTTGTTTAATATTTAATTTTCTGCCAAGGTTGCCTAAGGACAAATAAGGTTATGGTATGCCCTAGGAAAGATAAAGATTTCTGCTGATTTTATTTGTGGAAGTATATATTATTATATATCATTGGTAAGATATTTTCAAGAGCTACTTGTTTAGATTCCTTTGAGGGAGAAATAAGGTGTGTGCAAGAAGATATTTCTGGTTTTTTCAAGGAGTTCCAAAAGTAAGTTTGATTCATTCTTTTGAGGGATTATTTCTTGCATAAGAGGGTTTGGTGCATTTTTATTGAGTAGGAGTAATAAGGTGTTATTGAGATATTATTTTGATTATTGTGTTATTACTTATGACCTCTAACCCTTCTTGAGATTGGGAAAAAAAGTTTGTTGAGTTGTGAAGATTTAGTGGACAACTCATAAGGCATCAAAAAGGTATGGGTAATATTCTTCATTAACTTATGTGGGTGATTGATTTCTGAAAATATCTTTAGAGAGAAAAGGATTGATTGTGGTTAACCTTTTTGAGAGTTGTTGGTTTAATGCTTCAAGGTTTTCCTAATTAATAGTTGTGATTAAACCTTGTTTAAAAGCATTGTTGTTGAAGCCCATTGGTTGTGCAAAGAACTTGAAGTTGAGTATCATAGTTATGTGATATTTGTTGTTGAGCATTGTTGGAAATATTTTGAGTTGGTTGATACATGCTTGGACTAGGGTTGGTGAGAAATGATTGATCCTTGAGGTGATTGGTTAAGTAGAGTTGATTAAGCCTAGTCAAGTGATTGTGTGAAGTGGTTGTTCAAGTTCCATGAAACAAACTATTCTATATTTTGATTTGAGTTGAGATTAAGATTTAAGAATAGAACATATTGAGTCTCTAACAATTCTCTTTATGCTTCTATGATATTGATTTGAGTTGAGATTGATATTTGAGTATAGAACATATTGAGTCTCTAACAATTCTCTTTATGCTTCTATGAGATTGATTTGAGTTGAGATTGAGATTTGAGAATAGAACATATCGAGTCTCTAAAAATTCTCTTTATGCTTATATGAGATTGAGTTGATTTGACATTGGGATTTGAGTATAGAACATATTGAGTCTCCAACAATTCTCTTTATGCTTCTATGAGATTGAGTTGAGATATTGATTGAGCATTGAGTATAGAACATATTGAGTCTCTAACAATTCTCTTTATGATTCTATGTGATTGAACAAGTTCTGTGTGGACTTGTTAAGCAGATTTGAGGTAAGTCTTTGAGAAGGCTTGTGGACTGATTTTGTGTAAGCTTTTATGGAAGCTTGCAATGTAGATTTGAGCAAGTCCTAGAGAGGACTTATTGAACATATTTGGACAAGTTCTGTGTGAGCTTATTGACCGTACTTTGACAGGTTTTGTGTGGACCTATTGAGCAGATTTGGATAGGTTCTGTGTGGACCTGTTGAGCAGATTTGGATAGGTTCTGTGTGGACCTGTTGAGCAGATTTGAGTAGGTTTTGAGTGGACCTATTGAGCATATTTGAGTAGGTCCTGAGTGAACCTATTGAGCATATTTGAGCAAGTTCTAAGTGGACTTGTTGAGCATATTTGAGTAGGTTCTGAATGAATTTATTGAGAATATTTGAGAAGTTTTTAAGTGAGCCTATTAACAGAGCTTTGGAGGTGACAGAGTATAGAGGACAGAGTCTCAGTAGATAGAGATCCAGCAGCCAATACAATTGAAGACATATCTTCTGAGTGAGGAGTCTTCAAGTGGAGAGAGATCCACCAATTAGTGCAACAGAGAGACAGAGTCTTCTAGAATATCACTAGCCAAAGCAGAAGGGGAAAGAGTTCTCCTATGGAAGAGATCCACGAACTTGAGATTAGGGGATCATCATCTCCTTTGGATAGAGGTCCATAGATATTGTAATTGGGAAGGATTTCCAAAGAGATTCTTTGAGAAATTTTTAAAAGAAATATTTTCTCTGTGGAGGTAGCCCACATTGGGTGAAACACGTTAAAATGATGTCTCTCATGTGTGTCATGTTTTGTGTGATGTTTACTGTTTTATTAATGTTGATGCTACTATTTGGGAAAAAGTTTTATGTTATACTGTTCACCCCCCCTCTCAGTATAAGCACATGTTCTTCTGGTATGTAGTAAGCTATAAATTTCTACTTTGAAAAATATTCTCTACTTTTGCCCATCCTAATCTTGCAATACAACAAGAGATAATTAATTGTATCCCACATATTATAATAGTTGAACAAAACAAGGCCCTCTTCAGAACTGTGAATCTCGAGGAGGTGAGACACATAGTTTTCAATATGAGAACTAAAAAGTCTCTAGGCCCTGATGGATTCCCGATTGAATTTTTCCAGGTTTTTTGAGATGACATAGGGGAGGATGTAACTAAGGTAATGGAAGAATCTTGTGCAAATAAAAACATATTACAAGTAATGAACCACACTTTCCTTCCTTTGATTCCTAAAGTGGGAGAAGCCCAACCTTGGAGACTTTCGCTCGATTGTAATTTGCAATGTAGTCTACAAGATCATTACCATATTGATGGTTGGAAGTCTCAAGAAGGTATTGGATAGTATTATCTCCTTGGAGCAAGGAGGATTTGTGAAGGGTCGACAAATTTTGGATGGAGTAATCTTGGCATAAGAAGCAATTCACACATTGCATAAAAAAGGTCAAAGAGGTATTTTTATCAAATTAGACATGTCTAAGGCCTACGATAGAGTCCATTGGCAGTTTTGGATTTAATGCTAAAGAACTTTGGTTTCTCTCAAGGCTGGAGAGAATAGATCATGAGTTGTATCTCTTCTACCTCCTTGGTCCTCATTAATGGTATTCCCTCAACTCCATTTCAGGCCTCAAGGGGAATTCAATAAGAAGATCCTATATCTTCATACCTATTTATTATTCTTGCTGAAGGTTTGGGCAGAATTCTTCAAAGGAACAAGCAATAAGGGGTTATCTTAGAATTGCAAGTGGGATCAATGAATCTGACCCATTTATAATTTATGGATGACATAGGGTTGTTTGGGATAGCAAATGTTAGAGAGGCAAGAGCGCTCAAATTTGCTCTAAATACCTATATGGAAGCCATAGGCCAGGAAGTGAATGCAAACAATTCAAATGTAGTGTTCTTTAATACCAATAATAAAAGGTATTAAAATGATTTGATAGGTGACTTATTGGGTTAGATAGACATTAAATATTTTTACCTTTGCGTTGCTCCATCAATAATTATTTGGATAAGATCTACTTACATAGATATTTTTTTTTATTTGGTTAGTGTGAGAAACCCCTACGACCAATAAATAGGGTCGGGCAGGCTCCCCCCAATCATGATTCCTCCTAAAGCCGAGATCTATGCTTATCAATAGGGAATTTAACACACAATCACCACACACCCACCCCCTCATGCACTCGCCCATGCCATGGTTTGAAACTTCGACCTCCCAAAGAAGAGCCAAAGCCTGAACCATTGCGTTGTCCCCTTGGGACAAAACCTTCATTAAGGAAAATCATTCCCCGTATCCCATAGGGGCCAAGACTTTT
The DNA here is from genome assembly GCA_028583015.1 of Wollemia nobilis. NCBI lineage: Eukaryota > Viridiplantae > Streptophyta > Pinopsida > Araucariales > Araucariaceae > Wollemia > Wollemia nobilis. Next base: position 9,047,477 of record JAQPPZ010000672.1, on the reverse strand, counting down.
CATTTAACGAGGCTTGTCCCATCTAGGTACACTCCTTAGGCTGGTCGAAGGGGGTTTTTGTGTATCTGACATAGGCCGCCAAGCTTGAACCCCGAACCTCCTTCTTAGGATTAAGGGAACTTGCCAGTAAGGTACTTGGTGCAGATTAAAACCTTATGTTAAGGAAGATCGTTCCCTGTATCCCCTGGGGGCTAGGACTTTCTGTTCCATGAAGTTTGTCCCATCCGAGTATACCCCTCAGGCTAACCAGGATTTTTTTTGTAACCGACGTAGGCCACTAGGCTTGAACCTTGAACCTCCTTCCGAGGATTGAGAGAACTTACCAATAAGGTTCTTGGTGTAGATAAAACCTTATTTTAAGGAAAACCATTCTCTGTATCCCCTAGGGGCTAGGACATTCCGTTCCATAGGACCTGTCCCATCCGGGTATACCCCTTAGGCTAGTCGAGGGATTTTTTTGTATCAGGTGCAAGCCGCTAGGCTTGAACTCCGGACCTCCCTTTCGAGGATTGAGAAGACTTGCCTAAGTATGGTTAATTATTTTTTTAAAACTAGATGAGAATGTCCTTCTCCAATTTTTATACACTCTTTCGTCTATTTTCTTTTTTTATTTGTGGAACATATCTTATTATGGTGATCTAATAAATAAATGTTATAACATGATTTTGTTGATATAGGACGGTAACACAATCATAATATCTATATTTATAATTGCCAAAATGATTTAATATTATTATAATAATATTTTGTGATTTGTTTTTTAAAGTGGGCAAATTACAACGGGTGGTACAACTTGGGACCACACTCCCCAAGGGCCTCCTCCTTGTGATTTGAACTTGGGCAGCCTACTCCCCGTGATTTGAACTTGAGTAGCCTAGATAATAGTCCAACGATCTATATTTCGATTACATAGGATAGTTTGTTACAACCACACTATTTTTAGTAATTGACAAGCACAAGGTTCAAACCACGGGGGCTTCTTCCACCAAACATGTTTCGCTTCGTTATTGTTGACTCGACATGAAGGGGACCACCGATCACTCAGGAATCGTATTGTCGGTGTAGATGACAGTCTAACGATATATCACTAAGGTGTCATAATGAGATCATTTTGTAATTTGTTGAAATGATCATGATATAGTTATAAAACCAAATAATAGTGTTAATGTTGTTATAATATCATTATGTGGTTTCTTAATGTTTTTAAAATTGAAAATGTTGTTATAATAGCATTATGTGGTAGCCTCTGATGGCTAGGTGGATTGGTAAGTGCTTGTCTAGCCAGACATTTACCAAGAAGATACCTAGGTTCAAACCTCGGGGGCAACCTGTTTGTAAATATAGTAGTATGATCTGAAACATCTGAGTGCGTGCCAAACTGACGATGACGGTATGAATCCTGAGCGGTCAATGGTCTCCTTCATGTCAGGTCAATAATAACGAGGTGGAGTAGGTTTTGTGGGAGCAACCCATATGGTTCGTGGTTTGAACCTTACACTTGTCAGTTACTAAAAATGGTGTGGTTGTGACCAACTCTCCTATGTAACAAAAAAACATTGTGGTATATTAAAATAAAGAAGAATCGATTAAAACTAGTTGAAAATGATATATTATTATATTATGTGAACAAGAATCAAATTATAATTATAGGTCTGTCATTTTTGACAAGCCTTAAAATCCGTAGAAATCCATAGAAATTTCGGATTAATATTTCCAAAAATAACAAAACCATTTACAGAATAAGAAAATTTAAACCTGTTCTCATTTCTACTTTACACTGATCCTAAGAAACCTAGTAGACTTGAGAATCCTGCGAACATTGCCCATGATATCTCAAAAAGGGCCAAAGAGTGTTGGAAGAGGTAGCAAAAAAAACCCAACAAATAATTGTTCATCCTCCATTGATCAACAAGACTCAGTGGTCTCTGGACCTATCCTCATCTTTAGCTAAAGTCTTTGCTGGTCAATTTAAAAACCATTTAGTTCACCTCCAGTCATTCAAAAGTGTCCTTATCCTGATTAGAATTCAACATGTATTCAACCGGACTTTCACTACCATGTTTAACCAAAAAGTCAACCACTGCATTATTTTTTCTATTAACTTAAATCGGGATAACATCCTGAAACTTTTGCCAAATAAGCTTACTTTTGCCCACAATGTTTCTTATCCTCCAATCTTTGGTCTGAAATTTCTATTAGCATTTAGAAGCCCCATCATAATTTGTGAATGAGACTCAACTATGATCTTTCTAACCCCATTCTCCTAAGCATTAAGAAAATCTTTTCTGATAGCCAGGCCTTCAGCTTCATTGTTAATAGCCCTTCTAAGACCCTCTAGCTTTTTAATGGAGGATCTTTCCTTAAAATCTCTTATGAAAAAACCAATGCGTACAACACTTAGGTTATCTTTAGCTACACCATCAAAATTAATCTTTACCGTAAGTAGGGGAGGGGACTGCCATAGCTTCACTTATTCACCTGAATTTTCTCATCCCTAAAGTAAACTCTGATAATTTCAAAATTCTTATTAACAATTTTATACCAAACCAACTTCATTGAACTGAAATCCTCTCCAAATAAATCCGAAATTTAGAACATTACTATCGTTTGACTTTATATTTGAAAATAAGTTCTCCGAGATTCCGTGTACTTTAAAAGGCTGTTTATATATTTTTAAAATGCTTGAAATCAAATATTTTGCCCGTATTGAATGCAGTTGTCGCAGGGATTGAGTTATTCCACGCACACAATTAATGGGTTACCTTGAAACGCTCGATAACTTTTATTTAATTGTCACCATATAATAACAATAGTAATATTATTGTTTATTTAAACGTAGTTAAGTTGCAATTGCTTGCCTAGACCCATGTTTTTTTTCGTTAATCTAATAAACTAGAAACATTAAATTATAATAATTAGGTGTGATCAAATACTTGGTTATTTTCTTAGATTTTTTAACATTTAAGAAGATGTAGGTAATTTTTTAAATGTTAAGTTATTGTGATATGATTATGATGTATGAGTGGACTTATTTCAATTCAAAAAAATTGATTGTAAAGTTATATATAATTTATTTTTCTAAGTATAATAAAATTAAAACAATAAAAAAACTTTAAGAAGAATTTTTTTTTCATGATCATTATCACCTATCTTATTTGGTTTATATATTGATAAATTAGAAGAATAACAAAATGTGAATGAAAGAGATAATGTTCATTTACAAAATAAGTGGTGAGGTTTCTTTTGTATATAAATGATTGTTTTGTATTACAAAGATTTGAGAGAGCATTTAAAAACCTTAGAAGTAGGAATATAGGTTAATACCAACAAAACCAAAATTCGGAGCTTCCACAATCAAACGACAAAAATAATTACAATTTTTATTTTGAAAGAGTATTTTAAAAGAGTGAGGAGGTACAAATATCTTTGGATAGACTTCAATAATAAACTAAATAAAGGGAATATTAGGAAGATGGAGAGCACTTTTGCATAACAAGGCAAAGAATTTAAGTTATGGGATTAGAATATTATAAATGTTTTATTCAGTATTAATGATATTATATGGACGTAAAGCGTGGGCTAATAGTAAAGAGAATTTAAAAACATCTAGTTACACATCAATTTAAAATAAAAGTCAATTTTATATCGTACTTTACTAACAAAAATATATAGCTTCCCTGTAGAGGTGGTGGTTGTTATGGTTCAGCTTCTAAGATATCTTAAAAATCAAATAGTGAATACAAATAAATGGTTTAAAGGTGTAATAGAAAAAGTTTCAAGAGGAGGAGAGGATATCTACCTTCATTAAACAATTTTGAACAATTATTATTTTTTGTTTGTTTTGGGTAGTGTGACAAATCGTCGCAACCCATGCATAGGGTTGAGCAGTCCCTTTCCAACCAACCTTTCGTAAGGCTGAAAGCTACGCTTATCAATAAAGAAGAGAACAAACTATATATACTGTGATTTAAAACTGAAATTTTCAAAAAAAAATTAAACCCAAAACTAATTTGAATATATATTTTTTTAATTTAAAAATGTGGATGTATTTTAAAGAGTAATAGGTTTATCAGCCTACATTGAATGGGGCTCGAGCTCTAAGTACGGACGTTGTGAATATCGCTGTGAACAAAATTACGTGAAGGAACCAAAGTAATAAAAAATTCCGCATAGAAGATTCGCAGTTATTTTCGCATCAATTCGCTGACGAGGAGTTTGGCTTAGAAGGGAAGGTGTTAAAGTGGAATTAAATTTTAATAAAATATTTAATATATAATTTTTAATTATAAAATTTAATTTTATTATTATTATTAACTGTTTTATATTTTAAATTTGTTAAGAGTTTTAGAAAGTAAATTTTGATGAGAAATTTTAATTATAAAGAATATGTTTTAAATTTTTTATTACAAAATTTAAATATACATAGGCATCAACTCAAATATAAAAAATTTGATTTTTTTAATAAGTTATATAAAATATTTATATTAATTTGTAATCAAATAAATATATATATAGATTGTGTTCATAAAGCTTTATTTTTCTTTCCACTACCACCTACTTATAATCATATGGAACTTCGACAAAGGTTAGGGCACTTCTTACAGAGATCAAAATAGTTATTAAAAAAATTATGGAGATATTTAAAAAATAAAAATAAAAAGTAGGATTTTGAAAGGGTTGCTCTTTCCCTTTTACATCACATTACATTGAGTTATATAGGTTATTTGGTGAGGCCGATATTTCAACCTTGGTGTAGGTTATATCATCCATATGTTGAACCAAGGCTTCATTGACAAAAGATTGAGATATTTGAATTGAAAACTTACAAATTATTTTTTATCCTCTAAAATTGGGTACAAGGATTATATCAACATAATATTATTTTAAATGCTTATAAATTGTTAATGGAGGTAGTAACATACAAATTTCAACATAATTATAAATAAAGAAATAAAATGGTAGATAATTTAGCCAATCATAGTGTTCTCTATCTTGAAAATTTTTAAATTTTAGAAGACCATTGGTCTCAAAATATTTATTTCTTAGTGAAAATGATTGCAAGGATTCAATGAACCAAATTTAAGAGTTTAAAAGAATTGATGTATATATATTTGTTAGAAAGACAAACTAAGTATAGTTTAATTGACTTATAACATTTTTTTTATGGGAGTGCCCCACATAGAAGCCATACATGACTTATAATTTTTTTTTAAACAATGCTTAAAGATTTTATTTAAAATTTGACATATCAATGAAATGTAAATTTTGATTTTAAAATCAAATTATGAAATTATAATTATAATTTTTTTTTTTTAATTATAAACAAATTTTAAAAATATTATCAATTATTTTATTTTTTTAATAAGTTATGTGTGGCTTCTAGTGGGGGCCACTCCCATTCAAATAAAATAAAAACATGATATTGTCAATAAATATATTGTCAATAACACTCTATCATTTCCCTAATACCTTTTTTTTTAGGGGTCTTATTCATGCCCTTAATATTTTAAGATATCATTTTTATCATCACTTTTGATTCGTGGTTTTAGCCCCACTTGTTAACACTTGTGATATTTTTCCCTTTGTTTTTGCTTCTTGGGTCTTCCTCTATTTTTTCATTCCCACAACACTTGCATCTTCATCAATATCTTCAAATTTTTCACATTGCTCATACTGAGACTTATCATCTATAGGTTTGTCTTGCTTTGAAGGATTTGCAATGCAAGGAAAAACCTCAAAAGTATTTTCTTTTTTATGTTGCCCTAAAAAGCCTACACTGTAAGGATGCTCCTTCATAGAAATTACCTTTTTATGCTATCCTAAAAATCCTAAATTGCTATGGATTTCCTCCATCCTTATTTCTTGATTATGCTACCCTATAAACCCTAAAGTATAAGGGATAACCTCTACACTATTTTCATTTCTATTGCCAAGAGAGGATTCTATACTACTTGACAAAAATGAAGACAATTTACCTAGAATAAACTTGATCTCTTATGTCCTTCTTACCTTAAAATTTTCCTTCATATCTTCCTTTGCACCTTTAATTCCTTCTAAATTAGAATTTGTACATTATATTTTTTCTTGTATTCTTCTTTGTTTCTTCTTTCCTTATTTCTTTGTTTGGAGTGGAATATCCTTGATCAAATCTAGCTTTTATTAAAGAAATATTTTTTTGCTTCATATTAATGTTTGTGTAACGAACCCCTATCGTTACCCCTCTTATCCACCTAATTTTTATTTTTTTTGTTAGCTCATCTTCATATGGCAAACACCTAATCCATAACCTAAGATAAATATATTCTATTTAGATTGTTTTTTTAAGGCATATAGCTTCAAGAGCTATAGAGACTTGATCATAATCTCTTTAAGTAGAAGTGATTAGCTTCTATAAAACCCTCATACCTTGCTTGGTATGAGTATGTTGGCCAAGCATACTGGTTTCATCCTCTCAAAGGAGGAAATCACCAAATGGTCCACCGATACCAGGTGAATGCCTTAAATATGGTGAACCACACCTATGGTAAACCATCTTAGATAAAATAACTGCACCTATGGTTATCCACAAATATTAGCTCTGATCCAATCCATCTAGAAGGGAGTTCTAATTCTGCTATATCACAATTGTGATAAGAATCCACGGAACATCTATCTTTAATCCTCCTTACACATTATTAAACCCTTGATTAGGAAATCCCTCTAATGAATTCCTTTTAAATGGACAATACTAGTCCCATGTGAATTTAATATTTTAGTGTAGAGTGGAGGATCTATCTTGGTTTATGAAATAAGGTCTTAGTGTCCTCTTGAGAGTTTTATTCCACAACATGTTTTCAACTAAACCATTTTGAGAGCACTAAATTCATGAAGCAAGATTCTTTACATTTTATCCTTAGTTTTAAAGAATTATATAAGACTCTTGCTTAACACATTTAAGTAAACATCTATTTTTCACTTGAATTTATTGTTTGAACAATACTACTAACTATATAATTCATCATCATCCATTCTATTCACAAGTAAACATGACTATTGCATTACCATATTAAGAAATAATCATACATTATTACTCATTGTATTCCAAATATAAATGATACAATTGAATTGTATTAATTTGACAACATGATATTGAGTTAGTACATTTTTTAGCATCCATACATATTTTACCTACTGAAACTTATACATTAAAGTGCATGAAATTAAACATTACATCTAACATATACCATTTTTATTTCAATTGCAAATGCCACATCCACAAATTATTGACACAATGATTTATCTTGGGAAACCCTTACAAGAAAAACCAAACCTCCAAAATATTTTCTTCCTCATTTTCATAAATTTAAATGGTAAACTTTACAATAATAGTAGGGCATCTACCGACCCTTCTTTTCAGATATAGGTTGAAGTATACAATAATTCCTTTTTGACCAATTGATGTAATTAAAGGATCACCCAATCTCTTCTTTATGACATCAATATAAAATTCAAATTATCATAAAGGAATCTCTAGTTCCTAAGACATTTAACATCCTACATTATTCATGAAAAATCATTGCATTATATTTTGGAGATATTGTATCTCGAGGGAATCCTATAAATTCCCTTAAGAATAAATTCCCAAAGTCTATGAATTAAAGTCCCATACCTTAAATTAACAATAACCATTTTTTTCCTAAATTAATGATCAAAGATTGTTTTGTAATAAAACAACTCATGGTAAACTATTGCTTCCCACTTTTAAGTTTAACCTTAAAATAGAAATATTTGTTTCCAAACTTAACTAATATACTCATTCCTTATAATAATTGTCTTTATTGAAGTGCCTACAAATATTCTCCTAAAGGCTGGAAATTTACAAAGAAGGCGCATTCCATAGCTATACCTACTCATGTCGCCTAGTGATTACCCATGCATGATAAAACTTTTAAAAACATTATACTTATTATCACTTTTCCTATTATCACCATAATACTTCCTATGTTAATTAATCATGAGTTTGTTCTAATATAATAAATTATTACCCCATTCTTATTGTCACTTCTCTAATCTTCAATACCTCCTTAATTATATAAATATGTTTGTTCATATAACTATCATTCTGTTCGATATACGTATACAAAAGCACTATCTGCAGGCTCTATTGATTCACTCACCCTTTTATTTTGATTATAATTCAAGGAAATCTTAACCATTCTATTTGCCAAAATGGTGTCTTAGCAATTCTAATTGTTATGAATTACTTGATCCATCGGTCAAGAGTATGTCAACAATTACGCGATTGAGCTTTGCTTTTATGTCAATACCTGGTTTGTATTCTATTTGCCATGTAGCAAGGTGTGGTCTAATTCTCCCGACATCTTTACCTACATATCGAGGTGAGAGGCACAGGTGACCCTATCCCTAATTATATCTATTACCAAGTGTAGGCACGACGACTAAGAATGGCAAAAAAAATTTCTTAATCTGAATGTGAATTTTGACACCCATAGAAAGGCGATGCTGCGAAAACTTCTCGAAAGTTGTAAGAGGACATACCTTCATCTAAATCCCACGAATTCCTTATTGTAGAGTGGTATGTCCTAACTTAGCAAATAATTGCTCTAGATTAGGGTTGGTCCCTCTTCACCCATATTGGTTAGACTGAGAGAGTCGAGACAGAGGCCCATACCCCAATGTCGACGCGAAAAGACTAAATGTTTTCTTGACTTATCACAATAGGGGGGTTTACCCCGATTCTATAAAACAACTAGGAAATTCAAAGTTTTGAACCATACTTGGTTTTCGGTAAAACATTATTATAGGTTGAATACTACAAAATCAACGATTGACATCGTTTACTATTTAATTTATAGCCGTTATTACCAGGGTATGACCATCGAATGATAGATATGCCCTTCGGATGTTTCCACAAATCCACTACGTGAATTTGCCCTTCAAAGGAGATTTTAAGCTTGCTAATATATCACAATCAAGATGACTCATTGAGATCCTAGAATCTTCTCGCAAAGACTCTGAATCATCATTCTTAACCTATTACTACTGTGTGGGAGCACATTGCATGCCTTGGGGTTTCTATAACATTGTATTGTACAGCATAGTCTGTCTGCAACAGAGGTTACACTTAGGTCCCTAATCACTCGCAGGGAATCATTATTCCCTATCAATCCTATATCTCAAGAAAACCTAAGGTCAAGACATTCCTCCAATAACCCAATCGATGGTTTCATAGAGGAGACACACTGTCTGGACATCTGTGCCAGGGAAACTTCTACAAGGGAGGCAAAAACAAGCTATTTGGTCTAATTACTTGCCAATAGTGATTAATTTTGATTTTGACACTAAAGCCTACTCGAGGCCCGCCTGAGGCTTATTAAGTCTTTGTTGCTTAACATAAGATCCTACGACCCGAATGATACAAGTTTGTCCTCAAGTGGAGTTGAGATTTTTTGAAGTTCCCTTCATAGGTAAAGAATATCGGTTTGTTGGTGCTCAAGGTATCCAAAATACCTAATCAGCCAATCGTAAGTGAGGGTTTTGTCTTACCCCACTAGACATAATTGTGGTGGTTCATTAGATGTCTTATGGTGCACCTGGTAGGGTTTCTACAGGCCGAGACTTGTTAATATAAATATTTTTGAAAGGCTTAAGGCAATGACCTTAATATCCTAATCGATCCTTTTTAAATTGCTTGGATCTGAGTCACAACTTAAACACGATCTGTTGTCTTTTTTTTTTTTTTTATTTACATGGTGGAATCAGAAGCTACCACGTCTCCGATCAAATCGTCGGTGTCCAGAAGAATCTGATCAAACTGCCAGCGTCCAGTTTCCTAGCAAACCACTCCTATAACCACCACGCCACAATCATTTGAACCTTTTACGCTGTTGAAAGCACCAGGACAGGGACAGGCGTTCAGTCCGACGGAGCCCGAGGTTTGAACCTTGGACCTCCGCCCCCCTAAGGGTTTGGAGAACCAATTGATCCACACCTCGGACCCAATCTATTGTCTTTGTTAAAAGCAAGCGATTTGAAAAAATATTCTCATGCTTCTATCAAAATGAAACTAGTCTTAAAGATTGAAGATACCATTTAAAACATAAAGCAATAGCTGATCCAAAGAGTAGGGAATTCCCTAACCTCATTTTCTTGGTAGATTTAGAGTCCTTTTATTCTCTCTTCCTTGCTTAACTCTTTCTTGCCTTCTTCTTTGTCTCCCATGACTATTTATTCCTACAATTAGGAGGTCTCTCAAGCATACCTCCCTCTTAAATTTAGGAAATCCTTCAAACCTTCTAGTTTCTGATCCACCCAAGGGGTGGAGAGCATACTCCCTAGGCCATCAGGATTATCCTAAATCCTCCTTTTTTTCCACTCTTCACAAAATATCCTTTATTTATAGGGAAATTCTCCCCTCATGGGCCAAATAGTGGCCACATTATAATAATATTAAAAAGATTCCTAGGACCATTATGACTTCATCAGGTCCTTGAAGGGTTCTCTAGGGATGAGGTGAGTGACAAAACAAATACTATTGAGGCATAGGATAGTTACAAGGTTAGAACTATTCTTGATAAGCCATGGGATTCCTTTCATAACTCTCACCAATGTAGGGTAGCCACATGAGTACTTCCTAAAAGATAAAATGACCCTTAAGTTATTTAAAAATTCCTTATTCCCTTTTAGGTCCCACTCACATTGGGTCCACTACATCTACTCATAATTTATTATATGGTTTTAATTTTGTAAAATATAATTTCTCAAATTTATGTTTTACCAAACCTCATAAATAACCCATAAATTAATTTAATATTTCTTATCCCTTATAAAATTATTTTATTAGAATTTTTGTAGGATTCTTTAGGGTCGTGCCTCTTCTATCAGGCTCTAATTGATCCCCCACGATCAATTAATATTCTTTAAATAGGCTAGGAGGGTAACGGGTCATGACAGTTTGTCTCATGACCAATTTTTTTGGTCTCTTTCTTCATTTTTACTTTGCAATGTCTTGCCCGTTGTCCAATCTCATAACAATTACAACATCAAACTACAATGTTTTCATAATTTACTTGTGGATTCTATTCTCTTGATTCAACTTTAATCATAATGGGTTGTGGCAAAGGATTTAAAATATCCATATCAACACATATTTAAGTATAGATAGCATGCTTTCGCTCCTTAGTAGTTGGTCCCTTCTTGATGAATTTCCCTAGGGTATCTCCAAATTCTTTAAATCTTTATTATTGATAAGTTGATATGGAAGTCCAAAAAGCCTAACTCACATTAACTTTTTAATAGCTTTTGTCTTGTCAAAAAAATTCGCTTCATAGTATAAGTTGTAGAAAATTGTAACGAGACGATTCCTCTCGTATAATAAAAAAATATATCTCTCCCTTAAACCATGGTCTACCACTTATTATTTTATCGTTGATTTTTAAAGTGAAAAATATGACGAGGAAAAAACCTTTAGAAAAAAAAGTCATAGCATATTTTGAATTCAATCCCCACTCAATCCAATTTTAAATCTCCAAAAACCTTGGTCAATATCCATGGAGCTTATGTCTTAAACTTTTACTTTTAAGAACGACCATATCATAGATCATCTCATCCTTAATAATAACTTATGAGGTAACATTTGTTCCATAGATAAAACTTGTCATATATTCGTTTTTCCTCTTATCTCCAACTTGGGTATCCATACTTCTAGGTAGGACATCCTAACTTCTTTCAAATATAACTTTTCTTCCATATTGCCTAGTGGAACTCACTCCTAACTCACACTTACTGCCTACTTATAATCCAATTTTAATTAAAATTTTAAAATTATAATAAAAAAATTTATAACATAATATTAATGATCATGAGACCCAAACTCTATTCATTATCATAAGTTTAACACTAACTCAAATATTTTTAAACATTTTTAAAATTTTATTTATTATAAATTTTGACCTCTAACTCTAAGTATCTTTTAGGTCCGAGGTGTAGACCAATTGGTTCATCCAAACTGGGGGTGGAGGTCGAAGGTTCAAATCTCGGGCCTCGTCGGACTAAACGTTTGTCCCTTTCCCGGTGCTTTCAGCGGCGTAAAATGTTTAAAATGATTGTAGCATGGCGGTTATGGGGGCGGACTGTGCGAAGATCTGTGTGGCGATTTTTGGGGCGGACAACGCAAAATACTGTGGTGGCCATAAAAGTCGGACAGCTTGCCCGGATTCGTGGCGGCTACCGATTCCACCATGTAAAAAAAAAAAAACTTTAAAGTATCTAAAACTTTAGGCCAAGAACTTTGCACATCAAAAAAATTGGAAAGGTGGTCTATTTTTTAGGGTGAGTTTAAATTTATTCTAGATTGTTCATCTAAGATGACGCACTGGCTAGGGCACTGGCTAGGACTTTGTTTTTTATTTAGGGAAGTCCAAGGTTTAAACCAAGACGTAATTAAAGGGAGAAAAACTAAATGCCAACTCTATGCCCGAAAGATTAGGATTGGCTGCTCCAACTCTATACCCGAAAGATCGGGATTCAATTAACATCATTTTATTAAAATTTATAAAAACAATATCCAATAATGTTATTGATTTCTTATATACTAAAAACGTGCCCTTCATAACTGCTTCATATGGTCTATGTTTTTAAACATTAAAAATACTTTTTTTTCCGCTTTTTAAAATATAATTATTAAATAACCTCGTGACTTTTCACTTTTGTTGAATGCCATTCATATAAATTAAACTGCGTAATAAACACATGGTAAAAATATAATTATTAAACGCGTTGAAAACCTCGTGACTTTTCACTTTTGTTGAATGCCATTCAGATAAATTAGACTCCGTAATAAATACATGTCACCATGTTGTATCGGGGCTTTTTGATTGGCCAATGGAGTTGGTATGAATGCTTTTCAGTACAAGGGAAATTCAAATACCTTGTCTCCCTTCGAGTGGGTCTAATTTTTTTTAAGGGTTTAATAGTGAAGAGTTTGGAGTAGCGGAGATTTTTGGATATTTAGAACTTTACAAATTTGTGTATTATATTATTATTATTATTATTTTTAAAGATTTTGTTTTTTTAAATTTGGTTAGTGTTAAAAAATTATTCTCATTTTATCATGATTTATTTTATAAGGGGAAAAATTGAACTTTTTAATAGGGACCAAACTTACAGGTATATACACCCACCATCTTTTATACTCTCTCACACTGCGGTTTGAATCTTCGATCTTTCAAAACCCACCCCCTTTTATACTCTCTCACACTGCGGTTTGAATCCCCTTTTATACTCTCTCACACTGCGGTTTGAATCTTCGATCTTTCAAAACTCACCCCCTTTTTGAATCTTCGATCTTTCAAAGAAGAACCAAAGTGTGAACCGTTGCATTGTTTCCCTCAGGACCTTTTTTTTAAAGAAAGATAATTTTATATGACTTAAGATTTTATAAAAGTTAAAGATTAAAAAATATTTTATTTTTATTTTTAAACAGTTTATAAGTCAAATAAAAACAATTTATTTCAAATGGTATTAGTTCAACCGGTTAGATTCCTCGACATTTAAGGAGGGGAGACCAAGGTTCAAATCTTGCCAAGCAATACATTGATAATGTCCCAGCTTTGTTGTAATACCACTATGTAGTGATGATGTAATGCGAGTGGGACCCATTTCAATCCTATATAATTAATTTTAAAAATATATATTTTATGAATAATATTTTTATTTCATAAATATTAATTTAATGTATATATTGAATCCAATAGAACTCGAAGAATGATTGGGGAATTGGGAATGAAGCTCTACTAAGGTTTGCATACAGCGTCGCTGACATTACATGCAAAAGTCTTAATAAGGTAGAATGGATGTGGATTGCAGGGCTTAGGCTTAGGTTGACTTTCCTTGTATCCAAATCTATTCAAAAAATTACAGGTAATTTTTATTTTTTTGTATCTTCTCATATTTTTTTTTTAAGTGAAAAACACCTTGCGGAGCCGCCTTAGTCTGAGAGACCACGGACAGGGGGTTCTACACCGTCAAAGTCACACGGGGGTCGCACCCGACCCTGCCCGCACCAACATTATCAATTGGATTTTAGATACCCAATTCAACTTTTTGGTAGGGTGGAGATTTGAACCTGGGACCTCCCTTGGAGGATTGCCCTCTCCTTTCCAACTCACCTACAACACCTGGGTATGTATCTTGTCATATAAACATCATAGATTAAAATTGCTTTCTACCTGTCCATGGCTACTGGTGAGGGCCCTTTGGGAGCCCTCCCTTTGTCCCCTTCTCCCAATCCATCCTTTGCAAACACAGTGAGGGAGATTCAAGAAGCTAAGGATGAATCTTTGAGCAATGATACCTTAAAATTCATCTTCTCTACTACTACAGCCAAGAAGCCAATGGATAAAGGCTTCCAATCTAGAGTTAATAATTGTCTTCCCTAGGTTTCCCACTATCCCAAACTTATTATTTAACAAAGTTTTGTGGTTGAAAATATTTTGTACAAGAGTAACCATGATCTAATATGTAGGTTTATTGGCATGAGATCATCTCTAGGTTTATGACCTGATGGATTTAAAATATTTGGGAGCCTTTGAAGGATATTTCAATATTACTCATTATTAATGAATATTATATAGTTTCTCTTCTTGAGCAAATAGGGACAAAGCTTTTGAATCAAAGAAGAGAAATTATGGAGAAGCAAGTCTTTTTGTGCAGCCCTGGAAGATAGGATTTGATCCATGTATAGAACCCACTGTAGTGGTTGTTTCAATTCAATTATATGTTTTACCAATGGAATATTGGTGTAAACCATTTTTTGAGAGATTGGGTAATTTCTTGGGATGTTATTCAAGAGTAACCATAGATGCAATGATGACAGATTTAACCATTTATGCTCAGATATTTGTTGATATGGATCTTAATCACCTGTTGTCAACTGAAATAAAAATAGATATGGGGGATTTAACCTAGGTCCAACAAATAAACTATGAAGCGATCCCCTTCTGGTGTAGGATTTGTCATAAGCATGGACATCTTGTCCAATTGTGCCCTGAGACTATCCAAAAGAAGCCCATCCCATCAAAGGCTAATGGTAATGACGATAAGATGCTTGAGAAGTAGTAGAAGCTCAGCCTATAACCTCGAGACTAAATACACCAGAAGAGGGTTTTGAAGCACTTAAGAGAAATAAGAAACAAAAGAAGGTGGCATAATCAAACAAAAAAAAAGAGATTAACCTAAAAAGGTATGAAATTCTTAATACCCTAATGGACATGGAGAATGAGATAATTGTAATGGAAAACCACAAAAGGAAAACTTGTCCTTTGAAAATGTAGTAGTCCAATAAAGGATAACTCAAGTATTTTTGAAGACCAATATCCAACCCATCCCAAACCATATTGGCATAACAACTTCAGAGAACCTCAACCTTGCCATGGTCTTGGTTGATAGGGATGTCTCAATGAATGATAGACATAAATACAAATGAAATCCTACTCTTAGAATTTAGTAAGTAGAGAAACGATTAAAAACTCTCAAGCCAAGAGCGTGGAGTGAAAATCAAACCAAAAACAATTGATAATGGAGGGTGACCATATAATAAACCAGGGAAGAGTAAAGTAGATTAATACTTACTAGGTCCTAGATTTCCAATGATTGTACAATCATGGAATATTAGAGGCTTAAACAATAGGTCTCATCAAATCATTATTCACAGTTTAACTGAAAGTCATAATTTAGATTTTATTGTCCTTCAAGACATAAAATCTTCAATTTAAGTGATGGATAATATAGCTAAGAAAATATAGATATAAGAAGAGCATATGTTTGTAGCGGCCCAAGGTACTTCAGGGGGTATAGTAACTTCATAGAATCCTCTAAATTGGACAACAATTAATCATATTGTGGGAAGGGGGTTCTCACTTCTCTCTTCAATAGTAAGAGTTTAGAACTTTTGTTGATTTTGAATTTCTACAATTCAATTTTTTTTGGGAGCAATGCCTCCAATAGTCAATTTTATAAGCAACTAGGATAGGAAAGGAAGAGGTGAATTGGATAGTGGTTGGCAATTTCAATGCTAAGCTTTCAGTTAGGGATCAAAAAGGGGGTATCCTATCTTTAGATCAAGGGGTTAGATTTATAATATCTAAAGTAAATCAACTCAATTTGATTGATGTCCAATGTACGAGGCTTTCTCATACTTGGACAAACAAACAAGCGGGGTTGGAAAATAGGAAGGTAAAGCTAGATAGATTCTTGGTATTCGAAGAGGCTTTTATGCGATGGTCACTTAGGTTGGAAATTCTCAATTGTATAGAATCAGAACACTTTCCAATTCTCTTAGAATGGGATATGAGCCATAAATATTTTGCTAGACCATTTTAGTTTGAGAATTTATGGCTAGAAAAGGAGAAGATTAGGGATAAAATCCTAGTTTGGTGGAAGGAGGGGCACCTTGCCCATGGGAGAACATTGTTTGGAGTCTTTGGATAACTCTAGCATGTTAAAGCTCAACTCAAAATCTTGGAAAGAAACAATAAATTATACTTTTAGCTTTAGAGAGTTCCATTGGTTGTAAGGATGGAGGAGCTAGCCACACTCTTCGAGACTGAAATAAACATAGAAGACTTGAAATAGGAATATGATCTGGTCAAAAAAGAGTTAGAGAGTATAGACAAATAGGAGATCTATTGGAAAAAAAGAGCTAAAACTTCTTAGTTGTTGGAGGGGGACCGAAATACTAAGTTCTTCCACAACTTGATCTCAATAAGAAGACACTCCAACACTTTGCCCAACCTAAAAGGCATTCATGGTAATGTGATGAATACTATCCTAGGTATTATTGGATATTTTGAGTCCTCTAAGTCAGAGTTGTTATTGATGTCACCTGATAGAGTTATCACTCATCTCAAGAAATTCGGCCAGAAATAAAGTCACCCAAGTCATCCAAGAAAAAACTTCATCAGTGCAAAAGTGAAAGGAAAAAGGCTCCATAATATTTTAATATTATTGGGATCATGGGTTAAATGATTGGTTTATAAAAACCCAATATGGGTTATTACAAAAGTTAAAAAGGAGGTTTAATAATTATTTATAAATCATTTAAATTCACAAGGAATTTAAAATTTATAAATAATACCAAGGTTGGGCATTAAGACAAGGTTCTAAGGTTTTATTAAATCTAAGGTTGGCTCTTTAAGACAAAGTTCTAAGGTTGATTTTAATTTATAATATTTAAATTTAAATTTAAATTTATTATAAATTAAATCACGCCAACGTCAAAATTCATTCGAAGCACCGACGTGATGCTAAGAAAGACAAAAGGCATTATATAAATGCCAAACAAATTCATTTACCAAGTATCCCCTTTGCTATTGTTTTCGAAGTGCATGTAAAAGAGATTTTTGTTTCAAAAAACTTACTATTTTCGTGAAGGTTAAAGCTGTGAAGATTTAGAAGCCCCAAGCGCAAAGGCCAGCGTGACCTAGTGGTATGTTGGCTCGGTGCTAAGGAGGAGGTTATGAGTTCGATTCGTGTGAGGTCTATTTTTGGATTGCAAGGAAGAAGCGCTCTACGTGCTTGTTGTTTTTCGAAGGTTCGTTGTTCGAAGATATTGCATGGTGGATGTACCCTTTTAGACAAGTCATGGCGCATGGCCCAACGATGGCTTGGCTACGGCTAAGGTGTTGGGAAGAAAACAGTCGAGGGATCAAATCCCGTCGAGGGCAAGGCAAGTAAATTTAATTTTTGTTTAATATTTTATTTTTTGCCAAGGTTTCCTAAGGAGAAATAAGGTTATGGTATGCCCTAGGAAAGATAAAGATTTCCACTGATTTTCTTTGTGGAAGTATATCATATTATTTATCATTGGAAAGCTATTTTTGAGAGCTACTTGTTTAGATTGCTTTGAGGGATAAATAAGGAGTGTGCAAGAAGATATTTATGGTTTTTTCAAGGAGTTCCAAAAGTAAGTTTGATTCTTTCTTTTGAGGGATTATTTTCTTGCATAAAAGGGTTTGGTGCATTTCTATTGAGTAGGAGTAATAAGGTGTTATTGAGATATTATTTTGATTATTGTGTTATTACCCATGACCTCTAACCCTTGTTGAGATTGGAAAAATAAATACTGTTGAGTGTGGCAGATTTAGTGGACAACTCATAAGGCATCAAAAAGGTATGGGCAATATTCTTCATTGACTTATGTGGGTGATTGATTTTTGAAAATATCTTTGGAGAGAAAAGGATTGATTGTGGTTAACCTTTTTGAGAGTTGTTGGTTTAATGCTTCAAGGTTTTTTGAATTGAGAGTTGTGATTAAACCTTGTTTATAAGCATTGTTGTTGAAGCCCATTGGTTGTGTAAAGAACTTGAAGTTGAGTATCATTGTTATGTGAGATTTGTTTTTGAGCATTGTTGAAAACATTTTGAGTTGGTTGATACATGCTTGGACTAGGTTTGGTGAGAAAGAATTGATCCTTGAGGTGATTGGTTGAGTAGAGTTGATTAAGCCTAGTCAAGTGATTGTGTGAAGTGGTTGTTTAAGTTCCATCAAACAAACTATTCTATATTCTGATTTGAGTTGAGATTAAGATTTGAAAATGGAACATATTGAGTCTCTAACAATTCTCTTTATGCTTCTATGAGATGGATTTGAGTTGATATTGGGATTTGAGTATAGAACATATTGAGTCTCTAACAATTCTCTTTATGCTTCTATGATATTGATTTGAGTTGAGATTGAGTTTTGAGAATAGAACATATTGAGTCTCTAACAATTCTCTTTATGCTTCTATGAGATTGATTTGAGTTGAGATTAGGATTTGAGTATAGAACATATTGAGTCTCTAACAATTCTCTTTATTCTTCTATGAGATTGAGTTGAGATACTAATTGAGCATTGAGTATAAAATATATTGAGTCTCTAACAATTCTCTTTATGATTCTATGTGATTGAACAAGTTCTGTGTAGACTTGTTAAGTAGATTTGAGGTAAGTCTTTGAGAAGGCTTATGGACGGATTTTGTGTAATCTTTTGTGGAAGCTTGCAATGCAAATTTGAGCAAGTCCTAGAGAGAACTTATTGAGCATATTTGGACAAGTTTTGTGTGAGCTTGTTGAGCGAATTTGGACAGGTTTTGTGTGGACCTGTTGAGCAGATTTGAGTAGGTTCTGAGTGGACCTATTGAGAATATTTGAGCAGGTTCTGAGTGAACCTATTGAGCAGATTTGAGCAGGTTCTAAGTGGACCTGTTGAGAAGATTTGAGTAGGTTCTAACTGAAACTATTGAGAATATTTGAGAAGTTTTTGAGTGAGCCTATTGACAGAGCTTTGGAGGTGACAGAGTATAGAGGACAGAGTCTCAGTAGATAGAGATCCAGCAATAGGACAATTGAAGACAGATCTTCTGAGTGAGGAGTCTTCAAGTGGAGAGAGATCCACTAGTCAGTGTAGTAGAGAGACAGAGTCTTCTATAATATCACTAACCAGAGCAGAAGGGGAAAGAGTTCTCCTGTAGAAGAGATCCATGAACTTGAGATTAGGGGATCAACATCTCCTTTGGACAAAGGTCCATAAATATTGTAATTAGGAAGGATTCCCAAAGGGATTATTTGAGAAATATTTAGAAGAAATATTTTCTCTGTGGAGCTAGCCCACATTGGGTGAATCACATTAAAATGATGTATTTCATGTGTGTGATGCTTTGTGTGATGTTTACTATTTTATTAATGTTGATGCTACTATTTGGAAAAAAGTTTTATGTTATACTGTTCACCCCCCTCTCAGTATAAGCACATGTTCTTCTGGTATGTAGTAAGCTATAAATTTCTACTTTGAAAATATTTTCTCTACTTTTTCCCATCATAATATTGCAATGCAAAAAGAGATAATTAATTGTATCCCACATATTATAATAGTTGAACAAAACTAGGCCCTCTTCAGAAATGTGGATATCGAGGATGTGAGACACATAGTTTTCAACATGAGAACTAGAAAGTCCCTAGGCCCTGATGGATTCCCGATTGAATTTTTCCAGGTTTTTTGATATGACATAGGGGAGGATGTAACTAAGGTAATGGAAGAATCTTGTGCAAATAAAAGCATATTACAAGCAATGAACCACACTTTCCTTACTTTGATTCCTAAAGTGGGAGAAGCTTCCAACCTTGGAGACTTTTGCTCGATTGTACTTTGCAATGTAGTCTACAAGATCATTACCATATTGATGGTTGGAAGGCTCAAGAAGGTATTGGATCGTATTATCTCCTTGGAGCAAGGAGGATTTGTGAAGGGTCAACAAATTTTGGATGGAGTAATCTTGGCATAAGAAGCAATTCACACATTGCATAAAAAAGGTCAAAGAGGTATTTTTATCAAATTAGACATGTCTAAGGCCTACGATAGAGTCCATTGGCAATTTTGGATTGAATGCTAAAGAAATTTGGTTTCTCTCAAGGCTGGAGAGAATGGATCATGAGTTGTATCTCTTCTACCTCCTCGGTCCTCATCAATGGTATTCCCTCAACTCCCTTTCAGGCCTCAAGGGGAATTCCATAAGAAGATCCTATATCTCCATACCTATTTATTATTCTTGTTGAAGGTTTGGACATAATTCTTAAAAGGAACAAGAAACAAGGGGTTATCTCAAAATTGCAAGTGGGATCGATGAATCTGGCCCATTTATAATTGTGGATGACATAGGGTTGTTTGGGATAGCAAATGTTAGAGAGGCAAGAGCTCTCAAATTTGCTTTAAATACCTATATGGAAGCCATAGGTCAGGAAGTAAATGCAAATAATTCTAAGGTAGTGTTCTTTAATACCGATAACAAAAGGTAATAAAATGATTTGATAGGTGACTTATTGGGTTAGATAGACATTAAATATTTTTACCTTTGCATTGCTCCATCAATAATTGTTTGGATAAGATCTACTTACATAGATATTTTTTTTATTTGGTTAGTGTGAGAAACCCCTACAACCAATAAACAGGGTTTGCAAGCTCCCCCCAATCATGATCCCTCCTAAAGCCGAGAGCTATGCTTATCAATAGGAAATTTAACACACAACCACCACACACCCACCCCCTCATGCACTCGCCCACGCCATGGTTTGAACCTTTGACCTCCCAAAGAAGAGCCAAAGCCTGAACCATTGCATTGTCCCCTTGGGACAAAACCTTAATTAAGGAAAATCGTTCCCCGTATCCCATAGAGGCCAAGAATTTTCATTTAACGAGGCTTTTCCTATCCAGGTACACCCCTTAGGCTAGTCGAAGGGGGTTTTTGTGTATCCGACGTAGACCGCCAAGCTTGAACCTCGAACCTCCTTCCTAGGATTAAGGGAACTTGCCAGTAAGGTACTTGGTGTAGATTAAAACCTTATGTTAAGGAAAATCGTTCCCTGTATCCCCTGGGGGCTAGGACTTTCTGTTTCATGAGGTTTGTCCCATCCGAGTATACCCCTCAGGCTAACCGGGTTTTTTTTTGTATCTGACGTAGACCATTAGGCTTGAACCCTGAACCTCCTTTTGAGGATTGAGAGAACTTACCAGTAAGGTTCTTGGTGTAGTTAAAACCTTATGTTAAGGAAAATCATTCTCTATATCTCCTAGGGGCTAGGACATTCCATTCCACAAGACCTGTCCCATCCGGGTATACCCCTTAGGCTAGTCGAGGGATTCTTTTGTATCCGGTGCAAGCCTCCAGGCTTGAACCCCGGACCTCCCTTCCGAGGATTGAGAAGACTTGCCTAAGTATGGTTAATTATTTTTTTAAAACTAGATGAGAATGTCCTTCTCCAATTTTTATACACTCTTTCATCTATTTTCTTTTTTTATTTGTGGAGCATATCTTATTATGGTGAACTAATAAATAAATGTTATAACAGGATTTTGTTGATATAGGATGGTAACACGATCATAATATCTATATTTATAATTGCCAAAATTATTTAATATTATTATAATAATATTTTGTGATTTATTTTTTAAAGTGGGCGAATTACAACGGGTGGTACAACTTGGGACCACACTCCCCAACAGCATCCTCCCCGTGATTTGAACTTGGGTAGCCTACTCCCCGTGATTTGAACTTGAGTAGCCTAGATAACAATCCAACGATCTATATTTTGATTACATAGGATAGTTTGTTTCAACCACACTATTTTTAGTAATTGACAAACGCAAGGTTCAAACCACAGGGGCTTCTTCCACCAAATCTATTTCTCTTCGTTATTGTTGACCTGACATGAAGGGGACCACTGATCACTCAAGAATCGTACTGTTGGCATAGATGACAATCTAATGATATATCACTAAGGTGTCCTAATGAGATCATTTTGTAATTTGTTGAAATGATCATGATATAGTTATAAAACCAAATAATAGTGTTAATGTTGTTATAATGTCATTATGTGGTTTGTTAATGTTTTTAAAATTGAAAATGTTGTTATAATAACATTACATGGTAGCCTCTGAGGGCTAGGTGGATTGGTAGGTGCTTGTCTAGCCAGACATTTACCAAGAAGAAACTTAGGTTCAAACCTGAGGGGCAACCTATTTGTAAATATAGTAGTCTGATCTGAAACCTCTTAGTGCTTGCCAAACTGACGATGACGGTATGAATCCTGAGCGGTGGATGGTCTTATTTATGTCAGATCAACAATAACGAGGTGGAATAGGTTTTGTGGGAGCAGCCCACATGGTTCGTGGTTTGAACCTTACACTTGTCAGTTACTAAAAATAGTGTGTTTGTGACCAACTCTCATATGTAACAAAAAAATATTATGTGGTATATTAAAATAAAGAAGAATCGATTAAAACTAGTTGAAAATGATATATTATTATATTATGTGAACAAGAATCAAATTATAATTATAGGTCTGTCATTTTTGACAAGCCTTAAAATCCGTAGAAATTTTGGATTAATATCTCCAAAAATAACAAAACCATTTACAAAATAAGAAAATTTAAACCTGTTCTCATTTGAACCTGTTCTCATTTCTACTTTACACTGAACCTAAGAAACCTAGTAGACTTGAGAATCCTGTGAACATTGCCCATGATATCTCAAAAAGGGTCAAAGAGTGTTGGAAGAGGTAGCAAAAAAAACCTGGCATTGGATTCAACCTGGTGAAATGTTTAAGTTTTAAGGCATACCTTTTGCCTTTCACAGCACACATGTTCAATTATGGAATTATGTTATTCACAAAGTGGAGAAAAAATTGACCTATTGGATCACTAAGCAACTTTCTCTAGCAGGAAAATTTTAGATCTTCTCTAAGATTCTAGCTACCACTCATGTTTATTATTCTTCTTGTTGGTTTCCTTCAAAAGCTTGCTATTTGAAATTGGATAGATTGTTGAGGGATTTTTTATGGATAACTGCATCTCATAAGAAGGGATTTCACAGAGTTTCTAAGGATTTTTTTTGTCTTCCCAAACTTTTTGGTAGCCTAGGCCTTTTAGATTGTAACCGTCAGGGAATTGCCTTGTGTGCAAAATGGATTGTGCGAGCTATTTACGATAATGAACCCTAGAAAATTCTTCTTCGCAATTGCATTTTGACTGGTCTCCCCTTGGGGAAAAGTGTTTGGCGAGGATTGAATTTGTCTACTCTTATCACAACCCCTGTTCCTATTAAAATCAAAGGTTCCTTTGTTGTTAAAAGTATTTTGAAGGCCTGGGAATATCTCAAACCCTAGCTCATTTGGAAAGGAGATGGAAAAAAAATGGTGCTTCTATTTCCTCTATTAGTGTTTGGTTGTCCCCTTTTATCAAACTTCAGTACTTGCCCTTGGCCCAAGTCCAGTGGATTCATGCTCAATGATTTTACAGAAAATGAATTAACTCTATCACTGATTTTTTCTCTTTCTACACCAAAGACTAGATTCCTTGGGATGATTTTAAAAGTTTTTATCAGCTCAAGCAGGAAGATCAAGGTACTTATGAGGTTGTGGTTTTTAATACTCCTTTTTCTCTATGACCCAAAATTTTCAAGCACTTTCAAAAGGCCTGGTGGGTTGATTGGAGTTGGCCTAAGAATAAATCCATTACTCCGTATAAAGCCCATCTAGTTATTCTTGGTTATCTCCTCATATTCCTATGGCTACTATTTTAAATGCTCATTGGGATCTGATTTCTCTTCCTTCTACATGGAGAACTGGGTTCAAAATGGTTTGGGCGAAATATATTGAACCTAAGCAATCTTTTTTTGCATGGAGTTTACTGATGCAAGGCCTACCAATGGGACACCGACTTATATATATTGGCATTGATCACCCTACCTGTTATTTCTATGGAGAGTTGGAGGATTGTCTACATGTATTTTGGTCTAGACCCAAGGCTCGTTTAGCCTTGTCATATATTGAACAAATTTTGGATGGAGTAATCTTGGCATAAGAATAAATTCACACATTGCATAAAAAAGGTCAAAGAGGTATTTTTATCAAATTAGACATGTCTAAGGCCTACAATAGAGTCCATTGGTAGTTTTGGATTGAATGCTAAAGAGCTTTGGTTTCTCTCAAGGCTAGAGAGAATGGATCATGAGTTGTATCTCTTCTACCTCCTTGGTCCTCATCAATGGTATTCCCTCAACTCCCTTTTAGGCCTCAAGGGTAATTCGATAAGAAGATCCTATATCTCCGTACCTATTTATTATTCTTGTTGAAGGTTTGGGCATAATTATTCAAAGGAACAAGCAACAAGGGGTTATCTTAGAATTACAAGTGGGATCGATGAATCTGACCCATTTATAATTTGTGGATGGCATAGGGTTGTTTGGGATAGCAAATGTTAGAGAGGCAAGAGCTCTCAAATTTGCTTTAAATACCTATATGGAAGCCATAGGCCAGGAAGTGAATGCAAACAATTCTAAGATAGTGTTCTTCAATACCGATAATAAAAGGTAATAAAATGATTTGATAGGTGACTTATTGGGTTAGATAGACATTAAATATTTTTACCTTTGCATTGCTCCATCAATAATTGTTTGGATAAGATATACTTACATAGATATTTTTTTTTTTTGGTTAGCGTGAGAAACCCCTACGACCAATAAACAGGGTTGGCAGGCTCCCCCCAATCATGATCCCTCCTAAAGCCAAGAGTTATGCTTATCAATAGGGAATTTAACACACAACCACCAAACACCCACCCCCTCATGCACTCACCCCTGCCATGGTTTGAACCTTCGACCTCCCAAAGAAGAGCCAAAGCCTGAACCATTGCATTGTCCCCTTGGGACAAAACCTTAATTAAGAAGAATCGTTCCCCGTATCCCATAGGGGCCAAGACTTTTCATTTAACGAGGCATGTCCCATATAGGTACACCCCTTAAGCTGGTCGAAGGGGGAGTTTGTGTATCCGACGTAGGTCGCCAAGCTTGAACCCCGAACCTCCGTCCTAGGATTGAGAGAACTTGCCAGTATGGTACTTGGTGCAGATTAAAACCTTATGTTAAGAAAAATCATTCCTTGTATCCCTTGGGGACCAAGACTTTATGTTCCATGAGGTCTGTCCCATTCGAGTATACCCCTCAGGCTAGCCGAGGTTTTTTTTGTATCCGACGTAGGCCATCAAGCTTGAACCCTAAACCTCCTTCCGAGGATTGAGAGAACTTACAAGTAAGGTTCCTGGTGCAGATAAAACCTTATGTTAAGTAAAACTGTTCTTTGTATCCCCTAGGGTCTAGGACATTTCGTTCCACAAAACCTGTCCCATCCGGGTATACCCTTAGGCTAGTCGAGGGGTTTTTTTGTATCTAGTACAAGTCGTCAGGCTTGAACCCCGAACCTCCCTTCCGAGGATTGAGAAGACTTACCTAAGTATGGTTAATTAATTTTTTAAAACTAGATGAGAATGTTCTTCTCCAATTTTTATACACTCTTTCATCTATTTTCTTTTTTTATTTGTGGAACATATCTTATTATGGTGAACTAATAAATAAATGTTATAACATGATTTTGTTGATATAGGATGGTAACACAATCATAATATCTATATTTATAATTATTTAATATTATTATAATAATATTTTGTGATTTATTTTTTAAATTGGACGAATTACAATGGGTGGTACAACTTGGGACCACACTCCCCAAGGGCCTCCTCCTCGTGATTTGAACTTGGGTAGCCTACTCCCCGTGATTTGAACTTGAGTAGTCTAGATAACAGTCCAATGATCTATATTTCGATTACATAGGATAGTTTGTTACAACCACACTATTTTTAGTAATTGACAAGCGCAAGGTTCAAACCATAGGGGCTTCTTCCACCAAACATATTTCGCTTCTTTATTGTTGACCTGGCATGAAGGGGACCATTGATCACTCAAGAATCGTACTGTCGGCATAGATGATAGTCTAACGATATATCACTAAGGTGTCCTAATGAGATGATTTTGTAATTTGTTGAAATGATCATGATATAATTATAAAACCAAATAATAGTGTTAATGTTGTTATACTGCCATTATGTGGTTTGTTAATGTTTTTAAAATTGAAAATGTTGTTATAATAATATTATGTGGTAGCCTTTGAGGGCTAGGTGGATTGGTAAGTGCTTGTCTAGCTAGACACTTACCAAGAATATAGTCAGGTTCAAACCTGAGGGGCAACCTATTTGTAAATATAGTAATCTGATCTGAAACCTCTAAGTGCTTGCCAAACTGAAGATTACGGTATGAATCTTGAGCTTTCGATGGTCTTCTTCATGTCAAGTCAATAATAACGATGTGGAATAGGTTTTGTGGGAGTAGCCCATATGGTTCGTGGTTTGAACCTTACACTTGTCAGTTACTAAAAATAGTATGGTTGTGACCAACTCTCATATGTAACAAAAAAACATTATGTGGTATATTAAAATAAAGAAGAATCGATTAAAACTAGTTGAAAATGATATATTATTATATTACGTGTTTTTCAATTTTTTTTTGTTAAGTTGAAAAACAAGAACAATTTAGGCCACCTTGCTTTAGGCAATCTGGGAAACCCTTGCCTCCTTGGCTTTCTCAATACCCATGGCATTGGATTCAACCTAGTGAAATGTTCAAGTTTTTAGGCATACCTTTTGCCTTTCATAGCACACCTGCTCAGTTATGGAATTATGTCATTCACAAAGTGGAGAAGAAATTGACCTATTGGATCACTAAATAGCTTTCTCTAGCAGGGAAATATCAGATCTGCTCTAAGATTCTAGCTACCACTCATGTTTATTATTCTTCCTGTTGGCTTCCTTCAAAAGCTTTCTATTTGAAATTGGAAAGATTGTTGAGGGATTTTTTATGGATAAATGCATCTCATAAGAAGGGGTTTCACAGAGTTGCTTAGGATTTTTTTTGTCTTCCCAAAATTTTTGGTGGCCCAGGTCTTTTAGATTGTAACCGTCAAGGAATTGCCTTGTGTAAAAAATGGATTGTGCGATATCTTGACGACAATGAACCCTAGAAAATTCTTCTTCGCAATTGCATTTTGACTAGTCTCCCCTTGGGGAAAATGTTTTGGCGAGGATTGAATTTGTCTACTCTTATCACAACCCCTGTTCCTATTAAAATCAAAGGTTCCTTTGTTGTTAAAAGTATCTGGAAGGCCTGGGAATCTCTCAAACCCTGGCTCATTTGGAAAGGAGATGGAAAAAATGGTGCTTCTATTTCCTCTATTAGTGTTTGGTGGTCTCCTATTATCAAACTTCAGTCCTTGCCCTTGGCCCAAGTCTAGTGGATTCATGCTCAACGGTTTTACAGAAAAGGAATAAAATTTATGACTGATTTTTTCTCTTTCTACATCAGAGACTGGATTCCTTGGGATGATTTTAAAAGTTTTTATCAACTCAAGCAGGAAGATCAAGGTACTTATGAGGTTGTGGTTTTTAATACTCCTTTTTCTCTATGGCCCAAAATTTTCAAGCACTTTCAGAAGGCCTGGTGGGTTGATTGGAGTTGGCCTCAGAATAAATCCATTACTCAGTATAAAGCCCATCTAGGTTATTCTTGGTTATCTCTGCATATTCCTATGGCTACTGTTTTAAGAATCTGATTTCTCCTCCTTCTACATGGAGAACTAGGTTCAAAATGGTTTGGGCGAAATATATTGAACCTAATTAATCCTTTTTTGCATGGAGTTTACTGATGTAAGGCCTACCAATGGGACACCGAATTATATATATTGTCATTGATCACCCTACCTATTATTTTGGTGGAGAGCTGGAGGATTGTCTACATGTATTTTGGTCTTGCCCTAAGGCTCGTTCAACCTAGACCTAGATTGAGTCTTTTTTTCGTCCCTTCATACAATCTCCTTTTTCATGGCAACAAATCCTTCTTGGAGATCCACTTGAATTTTCAGAACCTTTGTTGGAATTCTGGAACATATTTAGAATTAGCATTCTTTATCATATTTGGAAATCCAGGAACATGATTGCTTTTTCTCATGATACTAGTTCAAGGATTTTTTTCCTGGCTGACCAGTATGTAGTGTTTTATGATTCTTGGCTACAGATTTCTGTGCAGGTGGAGAAGGTTAATGTGGAGATTCAACATCTACATAGCCTTATTGACCACTGGGGTAATGCACCTTGCATTGTTAGTCACCTTCCTGAGGATCCATCATCCCATGGTCGGTCAGGATCTCGATCTCGTTCTCGCTGGAATCCTTCCTGTCACAACGGAGGGTCCCCTCCACGGAGAGGGATACATTGGTCTCAACCTCCAGTTTTCAAACGTGGAGGGTCCGATGCAGGTTCTTCTAGACAACATAGTGGTTGGGATGTTCATCCTTCTGCTCCTTCCCCTCCCCTTGTGGCAGGATGGGGAAATGAACTTCCTGAAGCTCCCACTCCTGGTACAGGTTGGGGGATACTATTCACAATGATACTGTAACAGGTTGGTCGGTTCCAGCAGATACTACAGACCCTATGGTTATTGCTCGCACAAATGGATGGGATATTGGGCCTTTGGTTGGTGGTAATGATACGGGGCCCAATGATGTTGTTTGGCCCATTCCCGCACTTTCCAACGCAGATTGACATTACATGGGCATAGATGAGGCAGATGCGCCTCCCCATACTTCTACTAAAGCCTCTCTCTTTGTGGTTATGCTTAGTTAAAGCCAAGTTCTGATGTTTTGTTAGTCGTGGGCTCGTTGTATCTGGTTTTTCTTAAGCTTTGGTTTTTTGGTGTCTCCTAATCATGGTGGTTAGTTTGAAACCATACTGGGGTGTGATCTTTTGATGTAAAAATGCCTAATTATTTTTTAATAGATTTTTTTTTACTCTTTTTCATTAAAAAAAAACTTGAGTTTCTACTTAAAAACACAATACCTTTCACCATTTATTTTTTTTAATAATATTAAAAAAATAAGATACCCTATATTATTAGATCATCTTTAAACCGCCACCCTATATCATTAGCCCCTAGTCTTTGAAGCGCCACCCTATATCATTAGAAGTAGCCCCTAATCTTTGCTTCAAGTGGGTGGAGAGGTTACAAACTTTCCTTTTAAAGTTATTGTTGTTTTAGGTATTTTTGTTTTTAGTTGAGGAAAAAAGTTTTTGTAATTTTTAGTTTGTTAGTAAAATTAATAAAAGAAAATAATTTTTTTTATAAGAAATCATAACTTACAAGCAAAAACTTGACTACTTTCTAATTATATTAGAAATAAATATAAGTTTTTAAGATTTTTACAAGAAATCTACATTCCTAAATGAAAATCTAGGAATTTTTATAAGTTTTTAAGTTTTACAAGAAATCTACATTCCTAAATGAAAATCTAGGAATTTAGAACGGATGTTACCATATTTTTAAGATTTTTTTCAATATCCTTAATTGGCAAGCCTTCTAGAAACTAGATGAGCCACATCAACACGGAGCATAATTCGTACGATCTTGAGCGGCTGGGAAAAAGCCTCTCCAACTTTCTAGAAGCCTAAGGCAACAATTTTTCACCGAGCTTTATTGTTAGTGGTGGGAAAAAAAATTAAGAATGGTTGGTTAGTGTATAAAGTTAAACCTGACGTAGGGTTCACTAGCTCCACAAGGTCAAGGAAATCCGGCAGGGCTGACGTCATCTCTGACTTCCTTTTTGTGGAGTTAAGCAGAGAAATGAACCGCCGGTGGTGCCCACCTTATAGTCAATCACGTCATCTATCCCACTTTCTTCTCGGATGACGTGCCTTCGATAATAATAGGAGAAGAATATCCACATTACATTTAGCTATTTTTAAACGATAACGGTTCGAGGAACTTTCCTTTTTCCTTCCATACAGATTGGCTTCCACCCTCTCGCCCAACGATTGATTTCACATATTCGTTTCCGGGACTCCATTGGAAAGCTTTTCTGCGTTTGGGTCTTTAGAGGACTCTCTGTCTGGATTTAATGAAAGTCATAAATTTACAAAAGGATTGATCCGCCTACTGTGGACACTTAACCTGTAATCTGGTTAGTTTTATTGTTAATTTGTCGTCGTTGTTATTATTATTATTATTATTTTGGTGTCTGGATTGGTCTGTTTAGCTGTTTTTATGGCTTCTGCGAGGATTTGGAATCCATTTTTTTCATTTTTATCCAAAAGAGCAGTGGGGATAAGAGGGATCATTATTTTCAGGATTTCTGATTCAATTTCTATGGTATGCAGTTAAACTACCCTTTTCTGCATTGGTTGTTGGCTGGCAATGGATATTAAATACCAAGAGGTACTACTGCAACAATTTCCATTGTTGAGATCTCTCAGAAGAATATTGATCTTGGCTTAACAAATATTCAACCTTTGATCCTCTTCTTGTTGCAGAAATACATTCAGAATGCTTGGGGAGTGCAATTGTTTACTTGCAGATGGTTGCCTTTGTCAGCTCCGAAGGCTCTGGTTTTCTTATGCCATGGTAAGCAGAATATTATGGTGCTGCTGTGCTGTTTTTTTTGTGATTGAAGTGAACTGATATTTTGAGATCTGTGGTAACTTTGTTAGGGTATGGAATGGAGTGCAGTGTATTCATGAGAGGTAAGAAGATTTCTTTGTAATCAGCATTGTTTTTGTAGAGCAGGGGAACTATGTATTTT
Organism: Wollemia nobilis; assembly: GCA_028583015.1. Classification (NCBI taxonomy): domain Eukaryota; kingdom Viridiplantae; phylum Streptophyta; class Pinopsida; order Araucariales; family Araucariaceae; genus Wollemia; species Wollemia nobilis. Next base: position 9,016,430 of record JAQPPZ010000672.1, on the reverse strand, counting down.
TCTAAAATTTGATTTAAAATTTGTATTTCATACCAGAATGTGGAATCAGGCTTGCCAGGGCTGGATACGGTGTGTTTGGAATAGACTATGAAGGCCACGGAAAATCCCAAGGGGAGAGGTGTTACATCAAAAAATTCAGCAGAATCGTCAACGACTGCAACAATTTCTTCAGGAGCGTTTGTGGTGATGCACCCAAGCACCCGCCCTATATCTTTAAGCAATATTAATTTCATACTGATGCTGACTGAGTGCGATTTTATTTTAGTGCAGACTGTGAGGAATACAAAAATAAGCCCAAATTTCTGTATGGGGAATCCATGGGTGGTGCGGTTGTGCTCCTGCTTCACAGGAAGGAACCCACTTTTTGGAACGGAGCCGTCCTCGTAGCTCCAATGTGCAAGGTAAGATATAACAGTCACTTCTTTTTCAAACATTGAATCCCTCTCTTCAATATATTCAATCCCAAGATAAATGATTGCAGATATCGGATAAGATGAAGCCTCATCATCTGGTGGTGGACATTCTAGTAAAGCTAGCAGTTTTTGTACCCACATGGAAAATTGTTCCCACACAGGACGTCATAGACTCGGCCTTCAAGGATCCCATAAAAAGAGAGGAGGTACCCAATCACTCACCATGAACATAAATGCATAAGTCTGTTAATCTGTTCCCATGCTTTCGCCATGCTTAGCGTGGCAAGCACGCATATTGAAAAGAAATAAAATAATATTTAATTGTTGTTGCAGATACGTTCTAATCACCTTATATATCAAGACAAGCCCAGGCTGAAAACTGCCTTGGAACTGCTGAGAACCAGCATAGACTTAGAGGATAGGCCACACGAGGTAAATTATTATTGAAGACTTTTTAACTTAAACGAAACGAAAGGGTTGGAAGTAAAGAGGTTGAAAAGGTCTGGGGATTTTTTTTTTGTTTTTTTGAATTGCAGGTAACGCTACCATTCCTGGTGCTGCATGGGGAGGACGACATCGTGACGGATCCGTGTGTGAGCGAGGCGCTTTATAATTCAGCCTCCAGTTTTGACAAGACTATTAGGCTTTATCCGGGCATGTGGCATGCCCTCACCTCTGGAGAGCCTGACGAGAATGTTGAGCTGGTGTTTAGTGACATAATCTCCTGGCTCGATCACAGGGTTTTCCAGCATAGCAGTGAAATTTAAAACTGTTCTCATTTTTACTTTACACTGATCTTAAGAAACTTAGTAGACTTGAGAATCCTGCAAACATTGTCTATGATATCTCAAAAAGGGTCAAAGAGTGTTGGAAGAGATAGCAAAAAAAACCCAACAAATAATTGTTCATCCTCCATTGATCCACAAGACTCAATGGACTCTGGACCTATCCTCATCTTTAGCTAAAGTCTTTGCTAATCAATTTAAAAACCATTTAGTTCACCTCCATTCATTCAGAAGTGTCCTTATCCTGATTAGAATTCAACATGTATTCAACGAGACTTTCACTACCATGTTTAACCAAAAAGTCAGCCAGTGCATTATTTTGTCTGTTAACTTAAATCGGGATAACACCCTGAAACTTTTGCCAAATAGACTTACTTTTGCCCACAATGTTTCTTATCCTCCAACCTTTGGTCTGAAATTTCTATTAGCATTTAGAAGCCCCATCATAATTTGTGAATCAGACTCAACTATGATCTTTCTAACCCCATTCTCCTAAGCATTGAGAGAACCTTGTCTGTTAGCCAAACCTTCAGCTTCATTGTTAGTAGCCCTTCTAAGACCCTCTAGATTTTAATGGAAGATCTTTCCTTAAAATCTTTTATGAGAAAACCCATGCGTTCAACATTTAGGTTATCATTAGCTACACCATTAGAATTAATCTTTACCATAAGTAGGGGAGGGGACTGCCATAGCTTTCCTCATTCACCTGAATTTTCTTATCCCTGAAGTGAACTCTGATAACTTCAAAAATCTTATTAAGAATTTTATACCAAATCAACTCCATTGAACTAAAATCCACTTCAAAAAAAATTGGAACATTACTATCGTTTGACTATATATATAAATTTGAAAATAAGCTCTACAAGATTCCGTGTACTTTAAAAGGCTGTTTATATATTTTTTAAATGCTTGAAATCATATATTTTTCCCATATTGAATGCAGTTGTCGCAGGATTGAGTTATTCCACGCATACAATTAATAGGTTACCTTGAAACGCTGGATAACTTTTATTTAATTGTCACCATATAATAACAATAGTAATATTATTATTTATTTAAACGTTGTTAAGTTGCAATTGCTTGCCTAGACGCATGTTTTTTCTCGTTAATCTAATCAACTACAAACATTAAATAATAATTATGTGTGTGATCAAATAGTATTGGTTAATCTCTTAGATTTTTTAACATTAAAGAAGATGTAGTAATTTTCTAAATGTTAAGTTATTGTGATATGATTATGATGTATGACTGAACTTATTTCAATTCAAAAAAATTGATTACAAATTTGTATATAATTTATTTTTTTTTAGTATAATAAAATTAAAATAATAAAAGAATTTTAAGGAAAAAAAAATTTCATAATCATTATCACCTATCTTATTTAGTTTATATATTGATATATTAAAAAAATAACAAAATGTAAATGAAAGAGATAATGTTCATTTACAAAATAAGTGGTGAGTTTCTTTTGTATATAAATGATTGTTTTGTATTACAAAGATTTGAGAGAGCATTTAAAAACCTTAGAAGTAGGAATATAGGTTAATACCAACAAAACCAAAATTGGAAGCTTCCACAATCAAACGAAAAAAATAATTACAATTTTTATTTTGAAGGGTATTCTAAAAGAGTGAGGAGGTACAAATATCTTTGGATGGACTTCAATAATAAACTAAATAAATAAAGGGAATATTAGGAAGACAGAGAGCACTTTTGCATAACAAAATAAAGGCAAAGGCAAAGAATTTAAGTTATGGGATTAGAATATTATAAATGTTTTATCCGGACTATTAGTAGTATTAATGATATTATATGGACGTAAGTGGGCTAGTAGCACATCAAACTCAAATAGAAAAAATAAAGAGAATTTAAAAACATCTAGTTACAAATCAATTTAAAATAAAAGTCAATTTTATATCGTACTCTTCTAACAAAAAGATATAGTTTCCTTGTAGAGGTGGTTGTTATGGTTCAGCTTCTAAGATATCTTAAAAATTAAATAGTGAATATAAATAAATGGTCTAAAGATTCAATGAACCAAATTAAAGAATTTAAAAGAATTGATGTATATATATTTGTTAGGAAGACAGGCTAGGTATGGTTTAATTGACTTGTAACATTTGTTTTGATGGGAGTGCCCCACATAGAAGCCATACATGACTTATAATTTTTTTTTAAACAATGCTTAAAGATTTTATTTAAAATTTGACATATAAATGAAATGTAAATTTTGATTTTAAAATCAAATTATGAGATTAAAATTATAATTTTTTTTAAATTATAAACAAAATTTAAAAATATTATCAATTCTTTTATTTTTTTAATAAGTTATGTGTGGCTTCTAGTGGGGGCCACTCCCATTAAAAAAAAAAAAAAAACATAATATTGTCAATAAATATATTGTCAATAACACTCTATCATTTCCTTAATACCTCTTTTTTTAGGGGTTTTATTCATGCCCTTAATATTTTAATATATCATTTTTATCATCACTTTAGATTCGTGGTTTTAGCCCCACTTGTTAACACTTGTGATCTTTTTCCCTTTGTTTTTGCTTCTTGAGTCTTCCTCTCTTTTTGCATTCCCACCAACACTTGCATCTTCATCAATATCTTCAAAATTTTCACATTGCTCATACTGAGACTTATCATCTATAGGTTTGTCTTGCTTTGAAGGATTCCTGGCGATGTTGCAAAAACTTCTCGAAAGTTGTAAGAGGAATGACCTTCATCTAAATCCCACGAATTCCTTATTGTAGAGTGGTATGTCCTAACTTAGCATATAATTGCTCTAGATTCAATCCCCACTCATAACATATTTTGAATTCAATCCCCACTCAATCCAATTATAAATCTCCAAAAACCTTGGTCAATATCCATGGAGTTTATGTTTTAAACTTTTACTTTTAAGAATGACCCTATCATACTCGATCATCTCATCCTTAATAATAACTTATGAGGTAACATTTGTTCCATAGATCAAACTTGTCATATATTAATTTTTCATCTTATCTCCAACGTGGGTATCCATACTTCTAGGTAGGACATCCTAACTTCTTTCAAATATAACTTTTCTTCCATGTTGCCTAGTGGAACTCACTCCTAACTCACACTTACTGCCTACTTATAATCCAATTTTCATTAAAAATTTAAAATTATAATAAAAAAATTTATAACATAAATTAATGATCATGAGACCCAAACTCTTTTCATTATCATAAGTTTAACACTAACTCAAATATTTTTAAACATTTTTAAAATTTTATTTATTATAAATTTTGACCTCTAACTCCAAGTATCTTTAAAACTCTATAAAATATTTACCTATAAAATTAAAACCTTAGGCCAAGAACTTTGCACATCAAGAAAATTGGAAAGTTGGTCTGTTTTTTAGGGTGGGATTAAATTTATTCTAGATTGTTCATCTAAGATGACGCACTGGCTAGGACTTTGGTTTTTATTTAGGGAAGTCCAAGGTTTAAACCAAAACGTAATTAAAAGGGAACCAAAACGTAATTAAAAGGAAACCAAAACGTAATTAAAAGGGAATAAACTAAATGCCAACTCTATGCCCGAAAGAATGAGATTGACTGTTCTAACTCTATACCCGGAAGATCGGGATTCCATTAACTTCATTTTATTAAAGTTTATAAAAACAATATCCAAATTTATATAAACAACATCCAACAATAATGTTATTGGTTTCTTATATACTTTAAAAAAATTGTTATAACTGTTTCCTAAGTCTTTTCCACAAAACGTGCCATTTATAATTGTTTCATATGGTCTATGTTTTTAAACATTAAAATTACTTTTTTCCACTTTTTAAAATATAATTATTAAATGCGTTGAAAACCTCGTGACTTTTCACTTTTGTTGAATGCCATTCATATAAATTAAACTGCTTAATAAATACATGGTAAAAATATAATTATTAAATGCGTTGAAAACCTCGTGACTTTTCACTTTTGTTGAATGCCATTCGTATAAATTAGACTCCGTAATAAATACACGTCACCATGTTGTAAAGGGGCTTTTTGATTGGCCAATGGAGTTGGTATGAAGTACAAGGGAAATTCAAATACCTTGTCTTCTTTCAAGTGGGTCTAATTTTTTTTAAGGGTTTAATAGTGAAGAGTTTGGAGTCGCGAAGATTTTTGGAAATTTAAAATTTTAATTATAAAAAGTAAATTTGTATATTATATTTTTATAATTAATTTTTTTTAAGGTTTTGTTTTTTTTAGAGTTGGTTAGTGTAAAAAAATTATTTTCATTTTATCATGATTTTTTATAAGGGAAAGAACTGAACTTTTTAATAGAGACCAAACGTACAGGTATACACACCCACCCCATCTTATACTCTCTAGTAGCACATCAAACTCAAATAGAAAAAATAAAGAGAATTTAAAAACATCTAGTTACAAATCAATTTAAAATAAAAGTCAATTTTATATCGTACTCTTCTAACAAAAAGATATAGTTTCCTTGTAGAGGTGGTTGTTATGGTTCAGCTTCTAAGATATCTTAAAAATTAAATAGTGAATATAAATAAATGGTCTAAAGATTCAATGAACCAAATTAAAGAATTTAAAAGAATTGATGTATATATATTTGTTAGGAAGACAGGCTAGGTATGGTTTAATTGACTTGTAACATTTGTTTTGATGGGAGTGCCCCACATAGAAGCCATACATGACTTATAATTTTTTTTTAAACAATGCTTAAAGATTTTATTTAAAATTTGACATATAAATGAAATGTAAATTTTGATTTTAAAATCAAATTATGAGATTAAAATTATAATTTTTTTTAAATTATAAACAAAATTTAAAAATATTATCAATTCTTTTATTTTTTTAATAAGTTATGTGTGGCTTCTAGTGGGGGCCACTCCCATTAAAAAAAAAAAAAAAACATAATATTGTCAATAAATATATTGTCAATAACACTCTATCATTTCCTTAATACCTCTTTTTTTAGGGGTTTTATTCATGCCCTTAATATTTTAATATATCATTTTTATCATCACTTTAGATTCGTGGTTTTAGCCCCACTTGTTAACACTTGTGATCTTTTTCCCTTTGTTTTTGCTTCTTGAGTCTTCCTCTCTTTTTGCATTCCCACCAACACTTGCATCTTCATCAATATCTTCAAAATTTTCACATTGCTCATACTGAGACTTATCATCTATAGGTTTGTCTTGCTTTGAAGGATTCCTGGCGATGTTGCAAAAACTTCTCGAAAGTTGTAAGAGGAATGACCTTCATCTAAATCCCACGAATTCCTTATTGTAGAGTGGTATGTCCTAACTTAGCATATAATTGCTCTAGATTCAATCCCCACTCATAACATATTTTGAATTCAATCCCCACTCAATCCAATTATAAATCTCCAAAAACCTTGGTCAATATCCATGGAGTTTATGTTTTAAACTTTTACTTTTAAGAATGACCCTATCATACTCGATCATCTCATCCTTAATAATAACTTATGAGGTAACATTTGTTCCATAGATCAAACTTGTCATATATTAATTTTTCATCTTATCTCCAACGTGGGTATCCATACTTCTAGGTAGGACATCCTAACTTCTTTCAAATATAACTTTTCTTCCATGTTGCCTAGTGGAACTCACTCCTAACTCACACTTACTGCCTACTTATAATCCAATTTTCATTAAAAATTTAAAATTATAATAAAAAAATTTATAACATAAATTAATGATCATGAGACCCAAACTCTTTTCATTATCATAAGTTTAACACTAACTCAAATATTTTTAAACATTTTTAAAATTTTATTTATTATAAATTTTGACCTCTAACTCCAAGTATCTTTAAAACTCTATAAAATATTTACCTATAAAATTAAAACCTTAGGCCAAGAACTTTGCACATCAAGAAAATTGGAAAGTTGGTCTGTTTTTTAGGGTGGGATTAAATTTATTCTAGATTGTTCATCTAAGATGACGCACTGGCTAGGACTTTGGTTTTTATTTAGGGAAGTCCAAGGTTTAAACCAAAACGTAATTAAAAGGGAACCAAAACGTAATTAAAAGGAAACCAAAACGTAATTAAAAGGGAATAAACTAAATGCCAACTCTATGCCCGAAAGAATGAGATTGACTGTTCTAACTCTATACCCGAAAGATCGGGATTCCATTAACTTCATTTTATTAAAGTTTATAAAAACAATATCCAAATTTATATAAACAACATCCAACAATAATGTTATTGGTTTCTTATATACTTTAAAAAAATTGTTATAACTGTTTCCTAAGTCTTTTCCACAAAACGTGCCATTTATAATTGTTTCATATGGTCTATGTTTTTAAACATTAAAATTACTTTTTTCCACTTTTTAAAATATAATTATTAAATGCGTTGAAAACCTCGTGACTTTTCACTTTTGTTGAATGCCATTCATATAAATTAAACTGCTTAATAAATACATGGTAAAAATATAATTATTAAATGCGTTGAAAACCTCGTGACTTTTCACTTTTGTTGAATGCCATTCGTATAAATTAGACTCCGTAATAAATACACGTCACCATGTTGTAAAGGGGCTTTTTGATTGGCCAATGGAGTTGGTATGAAGTACAAGGGAAATTCAAATACCTTGTCTTCTTTCAAGTGGGTCTAATTTTTTTTAAGGGTTTAATAGTGAAGAGTTTGGAGTCGCGAAGATTTTTGGAAATTTAAAATTTTAATTATAAAAAGTAAATTTGTATATTATATTTTTATAATTAATTTTTTTTAAGGTTTTGTTTTTTTTAGAGTTGGTTAGTGTAAAAAAATTATTTTCATTTTATCATGATTTTTTATAAGGGAAAGAACTGAACTTTTTAATAGAGACCAAACGTACAGGTATACACACCCACCCCATCTTATACTCTCTCACAATGTCGTTTGAATCTTTGACCTTTTGAAGAAGAGCCAAAGTTGAACAGTTGCAATGTTCCCCTCAGGACCTATTTTTTATAGAAAGATAATTTTATATTGACTTAAGATTTTATAAAAGTTAAACATTAAAAATTATTTTATTTTTATTTTTAAATAGTTTATAAGTTAAATAAAAACATTTTATATCAAATGGTATTAGTTTAACCGGTTAGATTCTTCAACATTTAAGGAGGGGAGACCAAGGTTCATATCTTGCCAAGCAATACATGGATAATGTCCAAGTTTTGTTGTAATACCGCTATGTAATGATGATGTAATACGAGTGGGATGCATTTCAATCCTATATAACTAATTTAAAATATATATATTATGAATAATATTTTTATTTCATAAATATTAATTTAATGTATATATTGAATCCAATAGAACTCGAAGAATGATTGGGGAATTGGGAATGAATCTCTACTAAGGTTTGCATACAGTGTCGTTGCCATTACATGCAAAAGTCTTAATAAGGTGGAATAGATGTGGATTGCAGGGCTTAGGCTTAGGTTGACTTTCCTTGTATCCAAATCTATTCAAAAAAATACAGGTAATTTTTATTTTTTGTATCTTGTCATATAAACATCATAGATTAAAATTGCTTTCTACCTGTCCATGGCTATTGGTGAGGGCCCTTTGGGAGCCCTCCCTCTGTCCCCTTCTCCCAATCCATCCTTTGCAAACACAGTGAGGGAGATTCAAGAAGCTAAGGATGAATCTTTGAGTAGTGATACCTTAAAATCCATCTTCTCTACTACTATAACCAAGAAGCCAATCGATAAAGGCTTCCAATCTAGAGTTAATAACTATCTTCCCTAGGTTTCCCCCTATCCCATGCAGGTTTATTGGCACGAGATTATCTCTAAGGTTTATAACCTGATGGATTTAAAATATTTGGGAGCCTTTGGAGGATATTTCAATATTACTCATTAGTAATGAATATTATATAGTTTCTCTTCTTGAGCAGATAGGGACAAAGCTTTTGAATCAGAGAAGAGAAATTATGGAGTAGCAAGTGTTTTTGTGCGGCCCTGGAAGATAGTATTTGATCCATGTATAGAACCCATTGTAGTGGTTGTTTCGGTTCAATTATATGTTTTACCAATGGAATATTGGTGTAAACCATTTTTTGAGAGATCGGGTAATTTCTTGGGATGTTATTCAGGAGTAACCATAGATGCAATGATGAGAGATTTAACCATTTATGCTTAGATATTTGTTGAGATGGATCTTAATCACCTGTTGTCAACTGAAATAAAAATAGATATGGGGGATTTAACCTAGGTCCAACAAATAAACTATGAAGCGATCCCCTTTTGGTGTAGGATTTGTCATAAGCATGGACATCTTGTCCAATTGTGCCCTGAGACTATCCAAAAGAAGCCCATCCCATCAAAGGCTAATGGTAATGACGATAAGATGCTTGAGAAGTAGTAGAAGCTCAGCCTATAAAGTCGAGCCTAAATACACCAGAAGAGGGTTTTGAAGCACCTAAGAGAAAGAAAAAGCAAAAGAAAGTGGCATAATCAAACCAAACAAAAGAGAGAAACCTAAAGAGGTATGAAATTCTTAATACCCTAATGGACATGGAGAATGAGATAATTGTAATGGAAAACCACAAAAGGAAAACTTGTCCTTTGAAAATGTAGTAGTCCAATAAAGGATAACTCAAGTATTGTTGGAGACAAATATCCAACCCATCTCAAACCATATTGGCATAACAACTTCAGAGAACCTCAACCTTGCCATGGTCTTGGTTGATAGGGATGTCTCAATGAAAGATAGAGATAAAGACAAATGAAATCCTACTCTTAGAATTTAGTAAGTAGAGAAACGATTAAAAAACTCTCAAGCCAAGAGTGTGGAGTGAAAATCAAACAAAAAACAATTGATAATGGAGGGTGACCAGCTAGTAAACCAGGGAAGAGTAAAGCATATTGATACTTACTAGGTCCTAGATTTCCAATGATTGTACAATCATGGAATATTAGAGGATTAAACAATAGGTCTCATCAAATCATTATTCACAGTTTAACTGAAAGTCATAATTTAGATTTTATTGTCCTTCAAGAGATAAAATCTTTAATTTAAGTGATGGATAAAATAGCTAAGAAAATATAGATATAAGAAGAGCATATGTTTGTGGTGTCCCAAGGTACTTCAGGGGGTATAGTAACTTCATGGAATCCTCTAAATTGGACAACAATTAATCATATTGTGGGAAGGGGGTTCTCACTTCTCTCTTCAAGATTAAGAGTTTAAAACTTTTGTTGATTTGAAATTTCTACCATTCAATTTTTTTGGGGAGCAATGCTTCCAATGGTCAATTTTATAAGCAACTAGGATAGGAAAGGAAGAGGTGAATTGGATAGTGGTTGGAAATTTCAATGTTAAGCTTTCAGCTAGGGATCAGAAAGGGGTATCCTATCTTTAGATAAAAGGGGTTAGATTTATAATATCTAAAGTAAATCAACTCAATTTGATTGATGTCCAGTGTACGAGGCTTTCTCATACTTGGACAAACAAACAAGCGGGGTTGGAAAATAGGAAGGTAAAGCTAGATAGATTCTTGGTATTCGAAGAGGCTTTTATGCGATGGTCACTTAGGTTGGAAATTCTCAATTGTATAGAATCATACCACTTTCCAATTCTCTTAGAATGGGATATGAGTCATAAATATTTTGCTAGAACATTTTAGTTTGAGAATTTATGGATAGGAAAGGAGAAGATTAGGGATAAAATCCTAGTTTGGTGGAAGGAGGGGCACCTTGCCCATGGGAGAACATTGTTTGGAGTCTTTGGATAACTCTAGCATGTCAAAGCTCAACTCAAAATCTTGGAAAGAAACAATAAATTATACTTTTAGCTTTAGAGAGTTCCATTGGTTGTAAGGATGGAGGAGCTAGCCACACTCTTCGAGACTGAAATAAACATAGAAGACGTGAAATAGGAATATGAGTTAGTCAAAAAAGAGTTAGAGAGTATAGACAAATAGGAGATCTATTGGAAACAAATAGCTAAAACTTCTTAGTTGTTGGAAGGGAACCGAAATACTAAGTTCTTCCACAAATCGGTCTCAATAAGGAAAATCGTTCCCCGTATCCCCTCGGGTCCAGGACTTTCTGTTCCATGAGGTTTGTCCCATCCGAGTATACCCCTCAGGCTAGCCAATGTTTTTTTTGCATCCAACGTAGGCCATCAGGCTTGAACCCTGAACCTCCTTTCTAGGATTTAGAGAACTTACCAGTAAGGTTCCTAGTGCAGATAAAACCTTATGTTAAGGAAAATCGTTCTCCGTATCCCCTAGGGGCTAGGACATTTCGTTCCACAAGAACTGTCCCATCTGGATATACCCCTTAGGCTAGTTAAGGGGTTTTTTTGTATTCGGTGCAAGCCACCAGGCTTGAACCTCGGACCTCCCTTTTAAGGATTGAGGAGACTTGCCTAAGTATGGTTAATTAATTTTTTAAAACTAGATGAGAATGTCCTCCAATTTTTATACACTCTTTCCTCTATTTATTTTATTTTATTTGTGGAACATATCTTATTATGGTGAACTAATAAATAAATGTTATAACAGGATTTTGTTGATATAGGATGGTAACACAATCATAATATCTATATTTATAATTGCGAAAATGATTTAATATTATTACAATAATATTTTGTGATTTGTTTTTTAAGGTGGGCGAATTACAACGGGTGGTACAACTTGGGACCACACTCCCCAAGGGCCTCCTCCCCGTGATTTGAACTTGAGTAGCCTAGATAACAGTCCAACGATCTATATTTCGATTACATAGGATAGTTTGTTACAACCACACTATTTTTAGTAATTGACAAGCGCAAGGTTCAAACCATAGGGGCTGCTTCCACCAAACCTATTTCGCTTCGTTATTGTTGACTCGACATGAAGGGGACCACCGATCACTCAGGAATCGTATTGTTTGTGTAGATGAAAGTCTAACGATATATCACTAATGTGTCATAATGAGATCATTTTGTAATTTGTTGAAATGATCATGATATAGTTATAAAACCTAATAATAGTGTTAATGTTGTTATAATGTTATTATGTGGTTTGTTAATGTTTTTAAAATTGAAAATGTTGTTATAATAACATTATGTGGTAGCCTCTGAGGGCTAGGTGGATTGGTAAGTGTTTGTCTAGCCAGACACTTACCAAGAAGATACCCAGGTTCAAACCTCGAGGGCAACCTATTTGTAAATATAGTAGTCTGATCTAAAATCTCTCAGTGCGTGCCAAACTAATGATGACGATATGAATCCTGAGCGATCAATGGTCTCCTTCATGTCAGGTCAACAATAACAAGGTGGAATAGGTTTTGTGGGAGCAACCCATATGGTTCGTGGTTTGAACCTTACACTCGTCAGTTACTAAAAATAGTGTGGTTGTGACCAACTCTCCTATGTAACAAAAAACATTATGTGGTATATTAAAATAAAGAGGAATCGATTAAAACTAGTTGAAAATGATATATTATTATATTATGTGAACAAGAAACAAATTATAATTATAGGTCTGTCATTTTTGACAAGCCTTAAAATCCGTAGAAATCTGTAGAAATTTCATATTAATATCTCCAAAAATAACAAAACCATTTAAAAAATAAGAAAATTTAAACCTGTCTCATTTGAACCTGTTCTCATTTCTACTTTACATTGATCCTAAGAAACCTAGTAGACTTGAGAATCCTGCGAACATTGCCTATGATATCTCAAAAAGGGTCAAAGAGTGTTGGAAGAGGTAGCAAAAAAACCCAACAAATAATTGTTCATCCTCCATTGATCCACAAGACTCAGTGGACTCTGGACCTATCCTCATCTTTAGCTAAAGTCTATGCTAGTCAATTTAAGAACCATTTAGTTCACCTCCAGTCATTCAAAAGTGTCCTTATCCTGATTAGAATTCAACATGTATTCAACCGGACTTTCACTACCATGTTTAACCAAAAAGTCAACCACTACATTATTTTATCTGTTAACTTAAATCGGGATAACATCCTGAAACTTTTGCCAAATAGGCTTATATTTGCCCACAATGTTTCTTATCCTCCAACCTTTGGTCTGAAATTTCTATTAGCATTTAGAAGCCCCATCATAATTTGTGAATCAGACTCAACTATGATCTTTCTAACCCCATTCTCCTAAGCATTGAGAGAACCTTTTCTGATAGCCATACCTTCAACTTCATTGTTAGTAGCCCTTCTAAGACCCTTTAGCTTTTAATGGAGAAAATCTCTTATGAGAAAACCAATGCGTCACACTTAGGTTATCCTTAGCTACACCATCATAATTAATATTTATACGTAAGTAGGGGAAGGGACTGCCATAGCTTCCCTCATTCACCTGAATTTTCTCATCCCTAAAGTAAACTCTGATAATTTCAAAAATCTTATTAACCATTTTATACCAAACCCACTTCATTGAACTGAAATCCTCTCCAAATAAATCCAAAATTTGGAACATTACTATCGTTTGACTTTTTATATATATATATATATATATATATATTTGAAAATAAGCTCTCCGAAATTCGTGTACTTTAATTATATTTATTTATTTGAAAATAAGCTCTCCGAAATTCGTGTACTTTAAAAGGCTGTTTAGATAATTTTTAAATGCTTGAAATCAAATATTTTGCCCATATTGAATGCAGTTGTCGCAGGGATTGAGTTATTCCACGCACACAATTAACGGGTTACCTTGAAACGCTGGATAACTTTTATTTAATTGTCACCATATAATAACAATAGTAATATTATTGTTTATTTAAACGTTGTTAAGTTGCAATTGCTTGCCTAGACGCATGTTTTTTATCGTTAATCTAATCAACTAGAAACATTAAATTATAATCAACAAGAAACATTAAATTATAATAATTAGGTGTGATCAAGTATTGGTTAGTCTCTTAGATTTTTTAACATTAAAGAAGATGTAGGTAATCATTTAAATGTTAAGTTATTGTTAAGTTATTGTGATATGATTATGATTTATAAGTGGACTTATTTCAATTCAAAAAAAATTGATTGTAAAGTTGTATATAATTTATTTTTCTAAGTATAATAAAATTAAAACAATAAAAGAACTTTAAGAAGAATTTTTTTTCATGATCATTATCACCTATTTTGTTTGGTTTATATATTGATAAATTAGAAGAATAACAAAATGTGAATGAAAGAGATAATGTTCATTTACAAAATAAGTGGTGAGGTTTCTTTTATATATAAATGATTGTTTTGTATCACAAAGATTTGAGAGAGCATTTAAAAACCTGAGAAGTAGGAATATAGGTTAATACCAACAAAACCAAAATTCGGAGCTTCCACAATCAAATGAAAAAAATAATTACAATTTTCATTTTGAAAGGGTATTCTAAAAGAGTGAGGAGTTACAAATATCAATGGATGGACTTCAATAATAAACTAAATAAAGGGAATATTAGGAAGATGGAGAGCACTTTTGCATAACAAAATAAAGGCAAAGAATTTAGGTTATGGGATTAGAATATTATAAATGTTTTATTCGGACTATTAGTAGTATTAATGATATTATATGGACGTAAAGCGTGGGCTAGCACATCAAACTCAAATAGAAAAAATAAAGAGAATTTAAAAACATTTAGTCGCAAATCAATTTTATATCGTACTCTTCTAACAAAAATATATAGCTTCCCTGTAGAGGTGGTTGTTATGGTTTAGCTTCTAAGATATCTTAAAAATCAAAGAGTGAATACAAATAAATGGTTTAAAAGTATAATAGAAAAAGTTTCAAACGGAGGAGAGGATATCTATCTTCATTGAACAATTATTTTTTTGTTTGAACAATTATTTTTTTGTTTGTTTTGGGTAGTGTGATAAATCGTGGCAACCCATGCATAGGGTTGAGCAATCCCTTTCCAACCATAACCCTTTGTAAGACTGAAAGCTATGTTTATTTATCAATAAAGGAGAGAACCAAACTATATATACTGTGATTTGAAACTAAACTTTTCAAAAAAAAAATTAAACCCCAAATTATTTTGAATATAATTTTTTTTAATTTAAAAATGTTGATGTATTTTAAAGAGTAATAGGTATATCAGCCTACATTTAATGGGGCTCGAGCTCTAAGTACGGACATTAGGAATATTGCTGTGAACAAAATTTCGTGAAGGAACCCAAGTAATAAAAAATTCCGCATAGAAGATTCGCAGTTGTTTTCCGCATCAATTCGCTGACGAGGTGTTTGGCTTATTTTAAATAATTAGAAGAGAAGGTATTAAAGTGGAATTAAATTTTAATAAAATATTTAATATATAATTTTTAATTATAAAAGTTAATTTAATTATTATTATTAATTTTTTAATATCTTAAACTTGTTAAGGGTTTTAGAAAGTAAATTTTGATGAGAAATTTTAATTATAAAGATTATGTTTTAAATTTTTAATTACAAAATTAAAATATACATAGGCATCAACACAAATATAAAAGATTTGATTTTTTTAATAAATTATATAAAAGATTTATATTAATTTGTAATCAAATAAAAATAGATATAGATTGTGTTCATAAAGCTTTATTTTTCTTTCCACTGCCACCTACTTATAATCATATGGAACTTCAACAAAGGTTAGGGCACTTCTTATATAGATTAAAATAGTTATTAAAAAAACTATGGAGATATTTAAAAAATAAAAATAAAAAGTAGGATTTTGAAAGGGTTGCTCTTTCCCTTTTACATCACATTACATTGAGTTATATAGTTTATTTGGTGAGGCCGATATTTCAACCTTGGTGTAGGTTACATCATCCATATGTTGAACTAAGGCCTCACTGACAAAAGATTGAGATATTTGAATTGAGAACTTACAAATTATTTTTTATCCTCTAAAATTGGGTACAAGGATTATATCAACATAATATTATTTTAAATGCTTATAAATTGTTAATGGAGGTAGTAACATAAAAATTTCAACATAATTATAAATAAAAAAATAAGATGGTAGATAATTTAGCCAATCATAGTGTTGATCTCTATCTTGAAAAATTTTAAATTTTAGAAGAGAATTGATCTTAAAAGATTTATTTCTTAGTGAAAATGATTAAGGATTCAATGAACCAAATTTAAGAGTTTAAAAGAACTGATGTATATATATTTGTTAGAAAGACAAGCTAAGTATGGTTTAATTGACTTATAACATTTTTTTTATGGGAGTGCCCCACATAGAAGCCATACATGACTTATAATTTTTTTTTAAACAATACTTAAAGATTTTATTTAAAATTTGACATATCAATGAAAAGTAAATTTTGATTTTAAAATCAAATTATGAAATTAAAATTATAATTTTTTTTTTAATTATAAATAAAATTTAAAAATATTATCAATTCTTTTATTTTTTTAATAAGTTATGTGTGGCTTCTTGTGGGGGCCACTCCCATTAAAAAAAAAAAAACATGATATTGTCAATAAATATATTGTCAATAACACTCTATCATTTCCCTAATACCTTTTTTTTTAGGGGTCTTATTCATGCCCTTAATATTTTAAGATATAATTTTTATCATCACTTTTGATTCGTGGTTTTAGCCCCACTTGTTAACACTTGTGATATTTTTCCCTTTGTTTTTGCTTCTTGGGTCTTCCTCTCTTTTTTCATTCCCACCAGCACTTGCATCTTCATCAATCTCTTCAAAATTTTCACATTGCTCAGTGCAAGGAAAAACCTCAAAAGTATTTTCTTTTTTATGTTGCCCTAAAAATCCTACACTGTAAGGATGCTCCTTCATAGAAATTACCTTCTTATGCTATCCTAAAAATTCTAAATTGCTATGGATTTCCTCCATCATTATTTCTTGATTATGCTACCCTTTAAACCCTAAAGTACAAGGGAAATCCTTCAAACCTTCTAGTTTCTGATCCACCCAAGGGGTGGAGGGCATACTCCTTAGGCCATCAGGATTATCCGAGATCCTCTTTTTTTTTCACTCTTCACAAAATATCCTCTATTTATAGGGAAATTCTCCCCTCATGGGCCAAATAGTGGCCACATTATAATAATATTAAAAAGATACCTAGGACCATTATGACTTCATTAGGTCCTTGAAGGGTTCTCTAGGGATGAGGTGAGTGACAAAACTCATACTGTTGAGGCATAGGGTAGTTACAAGGTTAGAACTATTTTTGATAAGCATGAGATTCTTTGCATAACTCCCACCAATATAGGGTAGCCACATGAGTACTTCCTAAAAGATAAAATGACCCTTAAGTTATTTAAAAATTCCTTAGTCCTTTTTAGGTCCCATTCACGTTGGGTCCACTACATCTACTCATAATTTATTATATGGTTTTAATTTTGTAAAAGATAATTTCTCAAATTTATCTTTTACCAAACCTCATAAATAACCCATAAATTAATTTAATATTTCTTATCCCTTATAAAATTATTTTATTAGAATTTTTGTAGGATTCTTTAGGGTCATGCCTCTTCTATCAGGCTTTAATTGATCCCCCACGATCAATTAATATTCTTTAAATAGGTTAGGAGGGTAACGGATCATGACAGTTTATCTCATGACCAATTTTTTTGGTCTCTTTCATCATTTTTACTTTGCAATGTCTTGCCCGTTGTCCAATCTCATAACAATTACAACATCAAACTACAATGTTTTCATAATCCACTTGTTGATTCTATTCTCTTGATTCAACTTTAATCATAATGAGTTGTGGCAAAGGATTTAAAATATCCATATCAACACATATTTAAGTATAGATAACATGCTTTCCCTCTTTAGTAGTTGGTCCCTTCTTAATGAATTTCCTTAGGGTTTCTCCAAGTTCTTTAAAACTTTGTTATTGATAAGTTGATAGGGAAGTCCAACAAGCCTAACTCACATTGGAAACTTTTTAATAGCTTTTGTCTTGTCAAAAAAATTCGCTCCATAGTATAAGCTATAGAAAATTGTAACAAGACGATTCCTCTAGTATAATGAAAAAATATATCTCTCCCTTAAACCATGGTCTACCACTTATTATTTTATCGTTGATTTTTAAAGTGAAAAATATTTTGAATTCAATCCCCACTCAATCCAATTTTAAATCTCCAAAAACCTTGGTCAATATCCATGGAGCTTATGTCTTAAACTTTTACTTTTAAGAATGACTATATCATACTCGTTCATCTCATCCTTAATAATAATTTATTAGGTAACATTTGTTTCATAGATCAAACTTGTCATATATTCGTTTTTCCTCTTATCTCCAACTTGGGTATCCATACTTCTACATAGGACATCCTAACTTCTTTCAAATATAACTTTTCTTCCATGTTGCCTAGTGGAACTCACTCCTAACTCACACTTATTGCCTACTTATAATCCAATTTTCATTAAAAATTCAAAATTATAATAAAAAAATTTATAACATAAATTAATGATCATGAGACCCAAACTCTTTTCATTATCATAAGTTTAACACTAACTCAAATATTTTTAAATATTTTTAAAATTTTATTTATTATAAATTTTGACCTCTAACTCTAAGTATCTTTTAGGTCCGAGGTGTAAACCAATTGGTTCATCCAAACCCCATAAGGGGGGCGGAGGTCCAAGGTTCAAATCTCGGGCCTCGTCGGACCGAACGTTTGTTCCTTTCTTGGTGCTTTCAACGGTGTAAAAGGTTTAAAATGATTGTAGCATGGCGGTTATAGGGGTGGACTGCACGAAGATCTGTGTGACGGCTTTTGGAACGAACTGCACGAAGATCTATGTAGTGGATTTTGGGGTGAACAACGCAAAATACTATAGCGGTCATAAAAACTGGACATCCTGCCCGGATTCGTGGCGGTTACCGATTCCAACATGTAAAAAATAAATAAAATTGTATAAAATATTTACCTATAAAATTAAAACCTTAGGCCAAGAACTTTGCACATCGAGAAAATTGGATGGGATTAAATTTATTCTAGATTGTTCATCTAAGATGACACACTGGCTAGGACTTTGGTTTTTATTTAGGAAAGTCCAATGTTCAAACCAAGATGTAATTAAAAGGGGATAAAAGATTGAGATTGGTTGCTCCAACTCTATACTCGGAATATCGGGATTCCATTGACTTCATTTTATTAAAATTTATAAAAACAATATCCAAATTTTATATAAACAACATCCAGCAATAATGTTATTGGTTTCTTATATACTAAAAAAAAATTGTTATAACTGTTTCCTAAAGTCTTTTCCACTAAACGTGCCCTTTATAATTGTTGCATATGGTCTATGTTTTTAAACATTAAAAATACTTTTTTTTTTCACATTTTTAAAATATAATTATTAAATGCGTTGAAAACCTCGTGACTTTTCACTTTTGTTGAATGCCATTCATATAAATTAAACTGCGAAATAAATACATGGTAAAAATATAATTATTAAATGCGTTGAAAACCTCGTGACTTTTCACTTTTGTTGAATGCCATTATAAATTGGACTCCGTAATAAATACATGTCACCATGTTGTAAAGGGGCTTTTGATTGGCCAATGGAGTTGGTATGAATGCTCTTCAGTACAAGGGAAATTCAAATACCTTGTCTTCTTTCCAGTGGGTCTAATTTTTTTTTAAGGGTTTAATAGTGAAGAGTTTGAAGTAGCGAAGATTTTTGAAAATTTAAAATTTTAATTATAAAGGTAAATTTGTATATTATATTTTTATAATTATTTTTTTAAAGATTTTGTTTTTTTAGATTTGATTAGTGTGAAAAATTTATTCTCATTTTATTATGATTTTTTATAAGGGAAATAACTGAACTTTTTAATAGGGATCAAACGTACAGGTATATACACCCACCCCTTTTTATACTCTCTCACACTGCGGTTTGAATCTTCAACCTTTTGAAGAAGAGCCAAAGTCTGAACCGTTGCATTGTTCCCCTCAGGGCCTTTTTTTTTTTAGAAAGATAATTTTATATGACTTAAGATTTTATAAAAATTAAACATTAAAAAATATTTTATTTTTATTTTTAAACAGTTTATAAGTTAAATAAAAACAATTTATATCAAATGGTATTAGTTCAACCGGTTAGATTCCTCAATATTTAAGGAGGGGAGACCAAGGTTCAAATCTTGCCAAGCAATACATGGATAATGTCCAAGCTTTGTTGTAATACCACTATGTAATGATGATGTAATACGAGTGGGATGCATTTCAATCATATATAACTAATTTAAAAAATATATATTTAATGAATAATATATTTATTTCATAAATATTAATTTAATGTATATATTGAATCCAATAGAACTCGAAGAATGATTGGGGAATTGGGAATGAATCTCTACTAAGGTTTGCATACAGTGTCGTTGCCATTACATGCAAAAGTCTTAATAAGGTGGAATGGATGTGGATTGTAGGGCTTAGGCTTAGGTTGACTTTCCTTGTATCCAAATCTATTCAAAAAATTACAGGTAATTTTTTATTTTTTTGTATCTTGTCATATAAAAATCATAGATTAAAATTGCTTTCTACCTGTCCATGGCTATTGGTGAGGGCCCTTTGGGAGCCCTCCCTTTGTCCCCTTCTCCCAATCCATCCTTTGCAAACACAGTGAGGGAGATTCAAGAAGCTAAGGATGAATCTTTGAGCAATGATACCTTAAAATCCATCTTCTCTACTACTATAGCCAAGAAGCCAATCGATGAACAAAGTTTGGTGGTTGAAAATATTTTGTACAAGAGTAACCATGATCTAATATGTAGGTTTATTGGCATGAGATCATCTCTAGGGTTTATGACCTGATGGATTTAAAAGATTTGGGAGCCTTTGGAGGATATTTCAATATTACTCATTAGTAATGAATATTATATAGTTTCTCTTCTTGAGCAGATAGGGACAAAGATTTTGAATCAGAGAAGAGAAATTATGGAGTAGCAAGTCTTTTTGTGCGGCCCTGGAAGATAGGATTTGATCCATGTATAGAACCCACTATAGTGGTTGTTTCGGTTCAATTATATGTTTTACCAATGGAATATTGGTGTAAACCATTTTTTGAGAGATTGGGTAATTTCTTGGGATGTTATTCAGGAGTAACCATAAATGCAATGATGAGAGATTTAACCATTTATGCTCAGATATTTGTTGAGATGGAACTTAATCACCTGTTGTCAACTGAAATAAAAATAGATATGGGGGATTTAACCTAGGTCCAACAAATAAACTATGAAGCGATCCCCTTCTGGTGTAGGATTTATCATAAACATGGACATCTTGTCCAATTGTGCCCTGAGACTATCCAAAAGAATCCCATCCCATCAAAGGCTAATGGTAATGACGATAAGATGCTTGAGAAGTAGTAGAAGCTCAGCCTATAACCTCAAGCCTAAATACACTAGAAGAGGGTTTTGAAGCACCTAAGAGAAAGAAAAAGCAAAAGAAGGTGGCACAATCAAACCAAACAAAAGAGAGAAACCTAAATAGGTATGAAATTCTTAATACCCTAATGGACATGGAGAATGAGATAATTGTAATGGAAAACCACAAAAGGATAAGTTGTCCTTTGAAAATGTAGTAGTCCAATAAAGGATAACTCAAGTATTGTTGGAGACAAATATCCAACCCATCCCAAACCATATTGGCATATCAACTTCAGAGAACCTCAACCTTGCAATGGTCTTGGTTGATAGGGATGTCTCAATGAAAGATAGAGATAAAGACAAATGAAATCCTACTCTTAGAATTTAGTAAGTAGAGAAACGATTAAAAAACTCTCAAGCCAAGAGTGTGGAGTGAAAATCAAACAAAAAACAATTGATAATAGAGGGTGACCAGCTAGTAAACCAGGGAAGAGTAAAGCAAATTGATACTTACTAGGTTCTAGATTTCCAATGATTGTACAATCATGGAATATTAGAGGCTTAAACAATAGGTCTCATCAAATCATTATTCACAGTTTAATTGAAAGTCATAATTTAGATTTTATTGTCCTTCAAGAGATAAAATCTTTAATTTAAGTGATGGATAAAATAGCTAAGAAAATATAGATATAAGAAGAGCATATGTGTGTAGTTTCCCAAGGTACTTCAGGGGGTATAGTAACTTCATGGAATCCTCTAAATTGGACAACAATTAATCATATTGTGGGAAGGGGGTTCTCACTTCTCTCTTCAAGATTAAGAGTTTAGAACTTTTGTTGATTTTAAATTTCTACGGTTCAATTTTTTTGGGAGCAATGCCTCCAATGGTCAATTTTATAAGCAACTAGGATAGGAAAGGAAGAGGTGAATTGGATAGTGGTTGGAAATTTCAATGCTAAGCTTTCAACTAGGGATCAGAAAGGGGGTATCCTATCTTTAGATAAAAGGGGTTAGATTTGTAATATGTAAAGTAAATCAACTCAATTTGATTGATTTCCAGTGTACGAGGCTTTCTCATACTTGGACAAATAAACAAGCGGGGTTGGAAAATAGGAAGGTAAACCTAGATAGATTTTTGTTATTCGAAGAGGCTTTTATGCGATGGTCACTCAGGTTGGAAATTATCAATTGTATAGAATCATACCACTTTCTAATTCTCTTAGAATGGGATATGAGCCATAAATCTTTTGCTAGACCATTTTAGTTTGAGAATTTATGGCTAGAAAATGAGAAGATTAGGGATAAAATCCTAGTTTGGTGGAAGGAGGGGCACCTTGCCCATGGGAGAACATTGTTTGGAGTCTTTGGATAACTCTAGCATGTTAAAGCTCAACTCAAAATCTTGGAAAGAAACAATAAATTATACTTTTAGCTTTAGAGAGTTCCATTGGTTGTAAGGATGGAGGAGCTAGCCACACTCTTCGAGACTGAAATAAACATAGAAGACGTGAAATAGGAATATGAGCTGGTCAAAAAAGAGTTAGAGAGTATAGACAAATAGGAGATCTATTGGAAACAAAGAGCTAAAAATTCATAGCTATTGGAAGGGGACCGAAATACTAATTTCTTCCACAAATCGGTCTTAATAAGAAGACACTCTAACACATTGCCCAACCTAAAAGGCATTCATGGTGATGTGATGAATACTATCCTAGGTATTGTTGGACATTTTGAGTCCTCTAAGTAAGAGTTGTCATTGATGTCACCTGATAGAGTTATCACTCATCTCAAGGAATTCGGCAAGAAATAAAGTCGCCCAAGTCATCCAGGAAAAAGCTTCATCACCGCAAAAGTGAAAGGAAAAAGGCTCCATAATATTTTAATATTATTGGGAGCACGGGTTAAATGATTGGTTTATAAAAACCCAAGATGGGTTATTACAAAAGTTAAAAAGGAGGTTTAATAATTATTTATAAATATTTTAAATTCACAAGGAATTTAAATTTTATAAATAATACCAAGGTTGGGCATTAAGACAAGGTTCTACGGTTTTATTAAACCTAAGGTTGGCTCTTTAAGACAAAGTTCTAAGGTTGATTTTAATTTATAATATTTAAATTTAAAATTAAATTTAAATTTATTATAAATTAAATCACGCCGACATCGAATTCATTCGAAACATCAACGTGATGCTAAGGATGGCAAAAGGCATTATATAAATGCTAAACAAATTCATTTACCAAGTATCCCCTTTGCTATTGTTTTCGAAGTGCATGCGAAAGAGATTTCTGTTTTGAAAGCCTTACGATTTTCGTGAAGGTTAAAGCTATGAAGATTCGAAAGCCCTAAGCGCAAAGACCAGTGTGACCTAGTGGTATGTTGGCTCAGTGCTAAGGAGGAGGTTATGAGTTCGATTCACGTGAGGTCTATTGTTTGGATTGCAAGGAAGAAGCGCTCTACGCGCTTGTTGTTTTTCGGAGGTTCGTTGTTCGAAGATATTGCATGGTGGACGTGCCCTTTTAGACACGTCATGACACATGGCCCAACAACGACTTGGTTGTGGCTAAGGCGTTGGGAAGAAAACAGTTGGGGGATCTAATCCCGCCAAGGGCAAGGCAAGTAAATTTAATTTTTGTTTAATATTTTATTTCTGTTGGGGGATCTATGCCCTAGGAAATATAAATATTTCTGCTGATTTTCTTTGTGGAAGTATATATTATTATATATCATTGGTAAGCTATTTTCAAGAGCTACTTGTTTAGATTGCTTTGAGGGAGAAATAAGGTGTGTGCAAGAAGATATTTATGGTTTTGTCAAGGAGTTCCAAAAGTAAGTTTGATTCATTCTTTTGAGGGATTATTTCTTGCATAAGAGGGTTTGGTGCATTTTTATTGAGTAGGACTAATAAGGTGTGAAAACACAAGATTTCAAAAGTTTGAAAGGAAAACTAATGCAATATATCCGAAACAAAACTAACACTTAAATGCTACAAATTGTGATGCATGAAATGAGGAAAAGAAACGACTCGAAACGAAATGAAAGAAATATAGGAAGCATAGCCCTTTTTGTATTTATTCTCTCTCAATATCGGTTACAGAGACGTCTCCCGCCTTTTCAGGGGCTAGGAGCGTTAACATAGTTTCGGTTACAAGGGAGATGGGTGATCCTTCTTTCGCGTGCCCACATGTAAAATGGGCGGGCCAAAGTGTTGTCGTCGCTTGTGTTGATGAGTCCTAGATCCTTGCTGCTCCTTCTGCGTTCAAAGAAACAACATAATCGTTAGTAGCACCTGTTGCAAAGATTAGGTGTTTGATTCCCCAAAAACCAATGTAAGATGCATGCAAAAGATTAACTGAATCGATAAGCAAAATGACTCCAAATAACCTACAAATTTGACAAAAATCAGAGAACATCACCAGAAGGCCATTGCCGTTGGAATAGTCGAGAAACTCATCGGGAATCACTATTTATCTCAGGTCAGGACGAGTAGACCTGCATCAAATTAGGATTCGTCCTGGGTTGGGACAAATTAGACCTGCATCAAATGGGATTCGTCTTGGGCAGGGACGAATTCAACTGTAAGCAATGGGATTCGTCCCGGGCAGGGACGAATTAGACTGTGTTAGATTGGGATTCGTCCCGGGCAGGGACAAATTTACCTGCACAAAAACAGTTAAAAATGATGCACGAAATGTCTCGTCTCCGAAACTCCTGGTGGCCTGCAAAGTTAGGTTTTGGATAAAATGGGGTATTTTGAGGAAACCCAGAAGGTCAGATTGCCCCGATTCGGCTTCAATCAACGGGGATATGACAAAATCACCTACACGTTAGGGAGGGCAAAACATAATATAAACATGGTGAAAGATGCTAAAAACCATCTAAAACTTGACATGTCACTTATTCAAAAATCATGAAATCATTATGCAAAAGTAATAGTAACAAAATATCGAGTGTTGTCGACGAATGGATGGATCCTTAGATCCGGATTCATACTTCCAATAACCACCCAATGACCTCTCTTGCAAAAGAGATTAAGGATGTGGAAGAGGTGAATAGAGGGATAGAGGTGTGGTGATAAATTGGCAGCGCTTCGCTACTCCAAATGCTCCTAACCTGTCCTCCTTTTTGAGTGAGAAGGCTCCCCAATTTATAGGCCTCTGGGGTGCAGTTTGTATGGGCATGTAAAGCTGTCAGTTGGGGGCCATGCCTGCTCGTGATGGAGGAGATTCTCCATGTCTGGCCTGCATTTTTGATAGTTTTTTGTCTGCCCACTTACGCGCATGCGAGGCAGGGAGCAGTGATTAACCGACTCCCACTGCCGCTTGTTGCACTTTTTATTTTTTCTCGTTGAACTTGGAATTTGTCCTACCTAGGGACGGATTGGAATTCGTCCTACCCAAGGACGGATTGGAATTCATCCCTGGTCGGAATGAATTCAAGTTTGCATTTCGTCTCGGGGTGAGACGGATTTGAAGCAAAGTGTCTAGAGGTGCCAAATTACTTTTTGACCTTCCAAAACTGTTGTGTGAGTGGCTAGGACCACTGTTTGACCTCTGAGGGCTGCCCTGGAGGCTATGTGTGTTAATGCGATAAGTGTTTGTCATCACATAATCAGATTAGTGTTGTTTTGGTGTCTACAAATGCACCTTTTTGGAAAGTGCTACGGGTGACGCAATGCTGAGCAAAAATAGATAACCAAAGCACTAATGATTAGGGTTTCTTAGTAACCTAACCAACTTGTGATGCCCCAAGCATGGAAAGGGCATGCATTATTGAATCCTTGTCTCTGAAAAACTAAGGAATTTGATTTCAAGTGTTAACCTATTTTGGTGAGGTGTGACTTGAGCTTAGACATTGATCGATCATGAATAGGCAAAGGGCGCAACCTTTTGTCCACGGGGGAACCTTGAATTCATGATTCACGAATGCCAAGAATTTGATCAATTTGTGATTATCGCTTGTTTGCTGCCCCAAACAGGAATGTGATTTGTCTTTGTCAATGATTATTTGAATGCGTGTCATTTCCATGATTGGGTGTGTATTTGTTGATTGGTGACTGAGTGTGACTACCCCCTCAAGCGATGAATCGATGAGGGAATGACTGCCATGAGAAAAGCGACGAGTTGCTTGACCCAAGATGACTTAGGTGAGGGTGCCTTCAGATGTTTTCCGTTGAATGCTTAAGCAGTTTCCCAAAATTTGAACCTGTTTTTGGTGGGTTGGAACCCTTTTGGCAACGTTGCTTGGGGATGAAATTGGCAAAAATTCGTCCTCCCGTGGAGCGGTCCGGCTATGATAGCCTTCTTGGGGAGTAGGATAGTGACAATTTGTGACCCCGATGTTAGTTTTGCATGCCAAGAATGTCAAGTGCAAAAGCACTCTCTTTCGGTAGCTTTATTGCATGTTTTTGGAGTATTTCTTGCTATTTTTGGTGTTTTTTGATTTTTTTGTTTTGAATTCGTCCTAGGGTGGGACGAATTCCTGTTTAGAATTCGTCCCAGGGTGGGACGAGCGCTAACTGGAGCGCTCGTCCCAGGCAAGAACGAATTCAGGCCAAAAAGGTCTATTTAAAGGCAAAAAGTAGGGTTTGGGCTCATTTGCATTCGATTTTTCTGGCGTTCGGAGCTCTGAGGAGGAGGAGAGAGATTCTACGACGCAAAGCGCTGCCGGATTGTCGAGCCACCATGAGTGCACATTTTGGGTCATCGAGCGGAGGAGCCGAGGCTAGACCAGTAAGTGCACTCGCTACTCTTATTTTATTTTTATTGTGTGTTGAAAATTGTACTTTGATTTTTAGTGTGTTTTTCTTTGTGTTAAAGAAACGAAACCCTAATTTAAGGAAATAAAAGGTGAATGAATGGATTGGAAAACCATGTTGAACACTACACTGAAACCTGGCAGTAAACCTTAGGGTAAACCAACTTAAATGTAAATGAAAACCGAGATTTAAAACTTAGATTAAAGCTGAGATTAAACCTAGATTAAAACCTAGATGAAACCTAAATTAAACCTAGGTGAAACCTAGATTTATTTTTGTTTTTCGTTGAGTTAAATGACACCCTAATTGAGAATGAACTTTTAGTTGTTTTTAACTGGTTAACTTAGGTTAAAACCGTAGGTAGACCATGTCATCATTTTGTTTTTGTTTTTGGAGTTAAATGAAACCCTAGATTAGAATGGATGAATTTTTTTTGTGTTTTAACTGGTTAACTTAGGTTAAAAACCGTAGGTAGACCATGTCAAAATTTTGTTGTGTTTTTGGAGTTAAATAAAACCCTAGATTAGAATGGATGATTTTTTTTGTGTTTTAACTGGTTAACTTAGGTTAAAAACCGTATGTGGACCATATCAGCATTTTGTTTTTTTTTTCGAGTTAAATGGAACCCTAGATTAGAATGGGTGAATTTTTTTTGTGTTTTGACCGGTTAACTTAGGTAAAAAACCGTAGGTAGACCATGTCAAAATTTTGTTGTGTTTTTGAAGTTTAAATAAAACCCTAGCTTAGAATGGATGATTTTTTTTTGTGTTTTGACATGTTAACTTAGGTTAAAACCGTATGTGGACCATGTCAGCATTTTGTTTTTGTTTTTTGAGTTAAATGAAACCCTAGATTAGAATGGGTGATTTTTTTTTTTGTGTTTTGATCGGTTAACTTAGGTTAAAAACCGTAGGTAGACCATGTCAAAATTTTGTTTTTGTTTTTCGAGTTAAATGAAACCCTAGATTAGAATGGATGATTTTTTTTTTTTTTGTGTTTTGACCTGTTAACTTAGGTTAAAAACTGTATGTGGACCATGTCAGCATTTTGTTTTCGAGTTAAATGAAACCCTAGATTAGAATGGGTGAATTTTTTTTTGTGTTTTGACCGGTTAACTTAGGTTAAAAACCGTAGGTAGACCATGTCAAAATTTTGTTTTTGTTTTTCAAGTTAAATGAAACCCTAGATTAGAATGGATGAATTTTTTTTGTGTTTTGACCAGTTAACTTAGGTTAAAAACCGTAGGTAGACCATGTCAAAATTTTGTTTTTGTTTTTCGAGTTAAATGAAACCCTAGATTAGAATGGGTGAATTTTTTTTTGTGTTTTGACCGGTTAACTTAGGTTAAAAACCGTAGGTAGACCATGTCAAAATTTTGTTTTTGTTTTTCGAGTTAAATGAAACCCTAGATTAGAATGGATGAATTTTTTGTTTTTGTGTTTTAACTGGTTAACTTAGGTTAAAAACCGTAGGTAGACCATGTCAACATTTTGTTTTTGTTTTTCGAGTTAAATGAAACCCTAGATTAGAATGGATGAATTTTTTTTTGTGTTTTAACTGGTTAACTTAGGTTAAAAACCATAGGTAGACCATGTCAAAATTTTGTTTTTGTTTTTTAAGTGAAACCCTAGATTAGAATGGGTGAATTTTTTTGTGTTTTGACCAGTTAACTTAGGTTAAAAACCGTAGGTAGATCATGTCAGCATTTTTTTTTTTTCTTAGCTTTGTTTTTGTCAGTTAACACTAGAATTAACAACTCTAGAGAACCATTTTTTTGTTTTTGTTTTTGAAGTGCAGCTTTGTTTTTGTCAGTTAACACTAGAATTAAAAACTCTAGAGAACTGTTTTTTTTGTTTTTGTTTTTGAAGTACATTTTTGTTTTTGAAGTACAACTTTGTTTTTTTCAGTTAACACTAGAATTAAAAACTCTAGAGAACTGTTTTTTTTGTTTTTGTTTTTAAAGTACAACTTTGTTTTTATTAGTTAACACTAGAATTAAAAATTCTAGAGAACTGTTTTTTTTTGTTTTTGTCAGTTTTTAACTAAGATTCAAAACCCTAAAAAAAAACTGTTTTTATTATGTTGTTTGTTTTTGTCAGTTAGAACTAGGCTGGAAAACCGTAGTTAAACTGGTTTTATTTTGTTGATTGTTTTTGTCAGTTAGAACTATGCTGGAAAACCGTAGTTAAACTATTGTTATTTTGTTTGTTTGTGTGTTGTTTATTTCCTGTCAATTTGCACGTTATAGTATAGAAATTATGGGTATTGACAAGTGTTTTGAACTGCTTTTGCTTAGTTGTACATTGTTGTGCGTGTTTATTAATGTTGTACATTACTGTTTTTCGTGCTGGTTTTCAATGTTTTGATGTTTTTGTATTTTGTTTGATGTGCAGGTTGTGAAGAGTCGGTATCGAGTGCCGACTGTATTTTTTGATGCCCGGGCGGCGTTGACAGAAGAGGACTGGGCATGGCTTGATGCCCTAGGGCTCAAGCATGTGACTCGATTGGAGCCAATTGTTGGAGATCGAGCCTATTTGACAGCTTTGATCAGTCTGTGGGATGTGCGGACTAACACATTCCATCTCCCGACAGGGGAGATGACAATTACTTTGGAGGATGTTTATCAGATTCTTGGGATTTTGATAGACGGGTTACCTATCAAGATGACACCATGGGGTCAGCAGATAGCTATATTGACCCGTTGTTTTGGACACAGAGAGGGGATGAGTGTGGAGAACCCGGTGGAGAAGGCGGAGGAGGACTGTCAGATTGGGGGGATTCTGGTGTGGTGGTGGTATGGGAAGGGAGTGTTGGGAGCGAGGCACGCATTGCTTATGAGCCTTGTTTCCAACATGCTGTTGCCAGACTCTTCGGGCGCGAGGTTTCCATGGAACCTATTAGAGGTGGTGTATCGGCTAGTGGACTGCCCAGTTGAGGAGCCGTTGATTATGAGGTGGGGCCAAACACTGTTGGATCAGTTATATGAGGAGTTATATGAGGTCCGTTGTCGGAGGCGAAAGGGGATCAGCTACAGTTTTTTGTTACAGAGCTGGGCCTGGCAGCATATAGCGATGGATCGACCGCTAGGACTATCGTGGACGACGTGAGCTGATATGGTAGACCGAGATATTGGATATGTGACGGGGGACCAAGAAATCACCCTCAACTAATTTCCAAATTTTCCATGCATTAATCTAAAAATCTTTACAATAACAGCCCGCAGGCTTTACAAACAGCTAGCGCTCAGCTTCGCTTTCCCCTACTACACTCCCCGTGCAATCTCTAATCCCCCCCTCTCTCTTACAATCACTAATTTTTTATCGAGGTCTCGACCCTCTAGGCCATTAATGACCCACCTGCGAGAATACATTAAAAAAAATCTCCAAAATCGACTTTCTCGACCGAGTTTTTAATTTTCTTTCCATAAATGGGCAACTGTCCCGATCCTCTATGAAAGCATGCATTAAAGAGACCCTTGGCCTGCAACCACCATTTTGTTAGACTGTTCTTCTGAACTGTTGCCTCTTTTTTCGTGCGGGTGGCCGTCCACGTGTTCATTTCTTATTTGTTTTCTTCTGGTCACGATATCATGACAGGTCGCGATATCACGACATGTCGTGATATCAAGACCTTTTCCCCTTTGGGCCTTGTCTTCAACTTTATGTTACGATTTTGCGACGTCGCGATATCGCGACCTCCCCGCTTCCCTGCCTTGACTTTGATTTTTATGTCGCTATTTCGAGACGTCGCGATATCGCGACCTCCCCGCTTCCCTGCTTTGACTTTGATTTTATGTCACGATTTCGCGACGTCACGATATCGCGACCTTCCCGCTTCTCTGCCTTGTCTTTGATTTTATGTCAAGATTTCACGACGTCGCGATATCGCGACCTCCCCGCTTCTCTGCCTTGTCTTCGAAATTATGTCACGATTTTACGACGTCGCGATTTTGCGACCTCCCCGCTTCTCTGCCTTGAATTTTGATTTTATGTCACGATTTCGTGACGTCGCGATATCACGCCCTCCCCGCTTCCCTGGCTTGTCTTCGATTTTATGTCACGATTTCGCGATGTCGCGATATCGCGACCTCTCCGCTTCCCTGCTTTGACTTTGATTTTATGTTGTGATTTCACGACGTCGCGATATCGTGACCTCTCCGCTTCTCTGCCTGTCTTTGATTTTATGTCGTGATTTTGCGACGTTGCATTATCGCGACCTCCCCACTTCTCTGCCTTGTCTTTGATTTTATGTTGCGATTTCACGACGTCGCGATATCGCAACCTCCCCGCTTCTCTGCCTTGTCTTCGATTTTATGTCATGATTTCGCGACGTCGCGATATCGCGACCAACTTCTGCCTTGTCAAAAACAAAACACTTAGAAAAACTTTGGTTGATGCAAGATTGCTCTGTTGCCGCCGGATGCTCCTGCATTAGACACCCGGGTTGATGGAGAAGTGACCTTCACTTCTGTGCTGTTTGGTCACCGTTTTCTGCAACATCTCCAAATGTATACCTGCTTCTGCAACCCGCTTAAACCCCGTCTCCTGGCAAAAACATTTTTTGCCTTCTACCAGACAAATTCGGCACTGTTGCACACCTTCTCATCCACTTCCTGCAAGGGCTTCAACTTGTGGCGCACTCCATCTTTCGTCAAGGAGTACGTATTTGCACAACCATCATGCACTGTACTTCGATCAAACTGCCATGGCCTTCCTAACAACAAATGGTAAGCATCCATAGGAAAAACATCACACAGGGACTTCATCCTGGTATCTTCCAATTTTGAACGTGACTAAGCACTGTTCAAGGACCCATGCTCTGTGGTCCTTCCGCAACCATGCAATCCGATATGGATGCGGGTGTCTCCTCCTCTCCAGCTGTAACTTAGTGACCATTTCCTTGGAGACTAAGTTATCAATACTTCCATTGTCTATAATAACATTACAGACTTTACCTGAACTTTTGCTCCTCGTGCGGAACAGGCTTCTCCTCTGCTCTGGTTTGTCTTCCTTAATCAGCATGGCTCTCCTTGTGACCATGACTTCCCCTCTCTTTGCCTCCTCAGAATGTTCTGATTCAACATCTTCACCTGCTACAACAGCTCTAGCTGGACCCTCAGGTCTCTTGTTCGTCCTTTCTCGGTGTTGGGGACACTTGTATGCCCGATGTCCCTCTTCTCCATAGTGGAAACAGGTTCCACGAAACACTCCTCTATTTCCTCGTCCAGATCTACCTCTTCCTCTTGGGTAGTTATTCTGGCCACTAGATCTGGGTTCCTCATCTTCCTTCTGATCCCGGCTGCTGCTAACTTCTTCTTTCTTCTCCTCTTTTCCTTTCATCTTTTCTTCCACCAGTCTTTCCTCCATGACCTCTTCCCCTTTGCCTGCTCTCAAACCTTCTGTTCAGCTTTTCTTTAACTTTCAGAGCAAATTGGTAAGCATCTTCGATGGTGCTCACCCGAACTAGGCTCAACTCTTCCTGGATACCGGGTCTCAACCCGTTGATATAACGGGCCACCTTCTCCTTGCTTGCCTCTAAATGGCCGGTTCTGATGGAGATCTTATAAAACTCCTCTGTGTATTCTTAGACAATTTGTTCATCTGTCTCAAACTCTGCATTTTCCTTAGCAGATCCAATTCATAATCTGCAGGAATAAACTATCTTTTCAACTTTTCTACCATTTATTCCCATTTTTTTATTCTCTCTTTTCCTCTTTTGTTCCGCTCCAGCTGTACTCCCTTCCACCATATGCTGGCATGACCCTTCAGCTTGGTCTTGGCAAATCTGACCCTCTCAGGATCTTCAACTTCTTCATATTCGAAATATTCTTCTAGATCATTTATCCAGTCAATCACCTCTTCTGGATTTAGGTTTCTAGAATATGTAGAAACCTCCATTTTTGGTTTCTTTCCAATCTGGGAGATGGCTTTGTACAACCTGGCCTATGCAGGATCCACAGCCTCTTCTTCTTCCTCCACTTTGTCTTCACTACCTTCATCTCTTCTTGGCTTCGATCTTCTATGCCACTCTTCTTGCAGGGCTTGCACTTGCCTCTGCAAAACTCAAAAATCTGCTGCTGTCGCCATGCCTCTCCCACCAACAGGGTTTCTTCTTGGAGGCATTCTGCTCACTCTCTCACAAGCCCTTCCACAGATCCTGGTGCAAACTGTCTCACTTTCGACGATATACTTACACACTCAGGAACTTTTGGCTTTGATACCACTAACGGGGGATCGAGAAATCGCCCTCAACTAATTTCCAAATTTTCCATGCATTAATCTGAAAATCTTTACAATAACAGCCCGTAGGCTTTACAAACAGCTAGCACTCAGCTTAGCTTTCCCCTACTACACTTCCCGTGTAATCTCTAATCCCCCCTCTCTCTTACAATCACCGAGTTTTTATCGAGGTCTCGACCCTCTAGGCCATTAATGACCCACCTGCCAGAATACATTAAACAAAATCCCCAAAATCGGCTTCCTCGACCGAGTTTTTAATTTTCTTTCCATAAATGGGCAACTGCCCCGATCCGCTATGAAAGCATGCATTAAAGAGACCCTTGACCTGCAACCATCGTTTTGTTAGACTGTTCTTTTGAACTGCTGTCTCTTTTTTCGTGCGCGTGGCCATCCGCGTGTTCATTTCTTATTTATTTTCTTCTGGTCGCGATATCGTGACGGTCACGATATCGCGACATGTTGCGATATCGTGACCTTTTCCCCTTCGGGCCTTGTCTTCAACTTTATGTCGCAATTTTGCGACATTGCGATATCGTGACCTCCTCGCTTCCCTGTTTTGACTTTGATTTTATGTTGCGATTTCTCGACGTCGCGATATCACAACATCGCGATATCGCGACCTCCCCGCTTCTCTGCCTTGTCTTTGATTTTATATCATGATTTTGTGATGTCGCGATATCGCGACCTCCCCGCTTCTCTGCCTTGTCTTCGATTTTATGTCACGATTCCGCGACGTCGCGATATCGGGACCTCCCCGCTTCTCTGCCTTGACTTTTGATTTTATGTCGTGATTTCATGACGTCACGATATCGCGACCTCCCTGCTTCCCTGCCTTGTCTTCGATTTTATGTCGCGATATCACGACCTCCCCGCTTCCTTGCTTTGACTTTGATTTTATGTCGCGATTTTGCGACGTCGCGATATCGTGACCTCTCTGCTTCTCTGCCTTGTCTTTGATTTTATGTCACGATTTCGCAACGTCGCGATATCGCGACCTCCCCGCTTCTCTGCCTTGTCTTCTATTTTATGTCATGATTTCGCGACGTCACAATATTTCGACGTCGCGATATCGCGACCTCCCCGCTTCTCTGCCTTGTCTTCAATTTTATGTCGCGATATCGCGACCAACTTCTGCCTTGCCAAAAACAAACACTTAGAAAAACTTTGGTTGATGCAAGATTGCTCTGTTGCCGTCGGATGCTTCTGCATCGGTATGCGGCGTTATGGTACCATTCAGAGGAGCGGGGACATAGTCGACGGTTTGCTGGTGATGTAGATCACTACATCGAGACGTTTGCACGACTGACTCCAAGGGATGTGGTGTGGAGGCCATATCGGGATTGTCCCGCATGGCCTGAGGCTGAGGAGTGGCTCCGACGAGTTCGGAGGGGGAGGTGGCTCATTGGGCGACATGGGACAGAGCATGAGTACTTTCCCTATGCTCGGGTCACACGACAGTTTGGGGTGCGCCAGGGGGTGCCTGGGGAGCCCTTAGTCTATCGACATCGGAGCGATGAGAGGACCTTGGCGGCGCCCATCATCGAGCCCCTAGGGGAGGAGGCGGATGTAGTACTTGATACCCCGGATGTGGATGACGTCGGGGTTACAGCTGAGTATGAGGGATGGTGGACCCTTCGACGATGGCGGGGTGAGGGGCCACTAGGAGGGGATGAGGCAGCGACAGGCGGGGAGGGTGCAGAGGCACCAGGAGAGGGTTGGGGAGCTCCCATGGCAGATGTGGAGATGGTAGAGGTTGCGGATGCGGGGGAGGACTTTGGGTTTCTGGATCAGCCGGAGGATCGGGATGTCCCAGAGCAGTGGGAGCCTGAGCAGGCGGCCGCTCCAGAGACGCCTATGCCTCAGGTCATTTTTGGAGATGCAGATGCAGGGTTGCGCGCAGAGATAGCGCGGTTGAATGAGTTGCTGTAGAGATGGGATCAGGAGCACTAAGCTGAGATGGATCACTTGCATGGTCAGTTGTAGAGCACACAAGCCAAAATGGATCGCTTATGTGTTTAGTTGGTGCAACTAGACGCGAATCTCGCTACATATCATCATCGGGATGTGGAGTGGCATCGACGTCGGGTGGAGCTGGAGATGGAGATTATCCGCCTTGGTGGGCAGGTTCCTACGATTTTTGTTAGGTGGATCATCACGCCGCTCGAGAGGGAGTGATATTGAGCAGTCAACATCTTCTCGACGTAGGCGACTGGATGAGGGAGGGGCTAGTAGGCGTGATGCGGGGGCTAGCAGTAGCCGCCCTGAGGGGTCACACAGGACCCACACTACGGGGGGTAGTTCTCGTCGCACCGATCCTGCATGATCATGGTGGCCGATGCCCTAGGCTTGGGGTTTTTGGGTTTTTGTTTTATGATTGCGGGGTCAGAGGACCAATTATTGTAGCCTACGGGCATTTTTGATGATATATATACAGATGACTTTTTGGATTTATAATACATGTGTTGTGATTTGATTTTATGCATAGTGATTGATGTGGATGATTGCATGTGAATGATGGATGCATATGCGATGATGAATGCAAATGTTTCTAAGTTAGATGATATGTTTATGAAATGGATGAAATGTTTTGTTGATTTGTGGTGGTGGCACCATAGACTATTTTGAACTTCTGGCTTTATGTAGTATGCAACGGTTTTATGAACTGACTTGATAGTTGTATTGTGTTTTGTTTGTGGTGATTGTTGTATGAGATGATGTTTAGATGTATATACGTTGTTTTTGTATTTTTTTGATAATAATGCAATAATGAATGATATCACAGTTGGTTTAGAATGTAGTTAAGATTTTCTATGACTCAGATGTTTTAACTAACTAGCCAAAACTATACTTTTATCTGACACGACTTTTGTATAAGGTATGAATCGGACTTGTTTTTGACCAAGTTATTTCACATCCCTGTGTGTGTGATTGAGTTCATTTATGTGGTATTTGTCAGGATACCGCCAGTGCCAGATAGGCTATCAACCAAAACTGTACTGAGGATCACCTAATTAGCTCCACTAACTCCTTTGTTGTATTTAATCAGATTATTCTGCTTGGCGATCTAGGATACCATAAGCTAGCTCATCCACATGCAAACATTGATCTGCACACAAGTTAATGTGACAGATATATCATCATGCGAGAGGTTTGCCACCAGTGACCGATAGGCTATCCACCAAATCGGTACTGAGGCTCACCTCATGACCTTTTTTGAATGCTGAGAGTTCCAGGGATTCAAGTTCGACTCCCTTCTTTTCTTCATTTGTATTGGGATACTTGCTCTTTTATAGTGATGAAAATCACTATTTATTTTTGTTTGTGTTTCTTTCTTTTGAGCAAGGGATTTTGAATTTTGGAGTGATGAGGATCACTATTGTTTGTGCTTTTTGATGTATGCACTGTGTGGGATTTGATGTCAATCTTTTGAGGTGTTGACTTTTGCAAATTTTTTATGTTTTGCAACTTTTTGAGAACTTGGGATTCTTGGGGAATTGGGTAGGGAAGATTCTTGTCCTTTTGCCAACTCTCAGCATTCTTGGGGTCATTCGCACAGGGGGATGAGCGAGATAACCTTTTTCACTATATGGTATCCTGAATTGCTTTACAGGTTTCATCTTTCATTGACACAACTTGGGAATTGTTTTATGTGTTTTAGCTTGTGATGGGATGTTACGTAACAAGGCGTATTTCAAGTATGACTCTACCTTTGTAAAATCTTTCTGACTGTGTACAGTTTTGGCTAGAAATTTAATGACAGCTGAATGATGAAAACTCTAGATACATTAAATGACAACCTGACTTATGATATGGTGACTCTATGTATGGTGTTGTTTTTGCGGTATTGTATATGAAATGGAGAATGTGAAAAATGATGGGTTTGCCAAGTAATGATAGTCTATATGCCTTTGAGCCGTATGACCAACAAATATGCATTGTATGGATGTGATGCCTAATGCAACTATTTTTTTGTATTTTTTATTTTTGAAGCATGCATGAAAGTAAAATGCAGATTTTTTTTTATTTTTGATGATTTTGTTGTTTTTGAATTTTCTTGATGATGCCCAAGTGATTGCGAGAATCCTTGGAGGTTTTTGGTTTGACCAAAGGGTTTGTGGGCACCTTTGGAGCATTTTGGGGATTGACCAAGCGATTGTGGAAATCCTTGGAGCTTTTGGTTTGACCAAGCGATTGTGATAATCCTTGGAGCTTTTTGGTTTGACCAAAGGGTTTGTGGACACCTTTGGAGCGTTTTGGGGATTGACCAAGCGATTGTGATAATCCTTGGAGCTTTTTGGGTTGGGCTTGGCTCTCTTTAGATATGGAATGGCCTCAAATGACTGATGTTCAAGGGTTCTAGTTCTTTGATTCCATCAAGGGAGGCTAGTCGGTATGTTCCAGGTCCTATTTTACTTTCAATCACGTAAGGACCTAACCAGTTTGCCGTGAACTTGTCCCGAAGATGGGAAGGCAAGTTGGGGTTCTGCTGGTTCTCTTTTAGGACTAGGTCACCAACCTGAAAGTCTCTCAGGTGAACTTTCATGTTGTATGCCCTCTTGAGTCGCTCTTGGTAGATACGCAAATGCTCGAGAGCATTAACGCGTCGTTCGTCAAGCAACGTAAGCTGGTCTAACCGGGCCTGCCACGCGGTGTCATCATCGATGAACTCTTGCATTGATATGCATAGGGAAGGAATTTCCAACTCGAGAGGCATGACTGCCTCAGAGCCATACACTAGTGAAAATGGAGTTGCCCCAGTGGGTGTCCGAATACTAGTGCGATAAGCCCATAGGGCAAGTGGGATCTGTATGTGCCAATCCTTATGACTGTCTGTGACTATCTTTTTGAGGATGGCAACTAGCATTTTGTTTGACGCCTCTGCTTGCCCATTTGCTTGCGGATAATAGGGTGTTGAAAAACTATGCTGAATCTTGTACTTTGTGGTCAAAGCACGCACGTCTTTGTTCTTGAAGGATGTCCCATTATCCGAAAGGATCTTGGATGGAATACCAAAATGACATATGATGTTATGTAAAATGAACTCCGCGATGCGGGCTCCAGTCGTAGAGGTAAGCGAAATTGCTTCCACCCATTTGGTAAAATATTCGATGGTCGTAATGATAAACGTGTGATGGCCAGACGATGCAGGGGAGATCTTTTCGATTAGATCAAAGCCCCACTACGAAAAGGGCCAAGCCGATTGGATCGGCTGCAAGGCTTGAGAAGGTACGTGTGTGAGATTAGCATGGTATTGACACTTTACGCACTTCTTGACATAAGCACAACAATCTCGCTCTAAGGATGGCCAATAATAGCCCATGCGAAGAATGCGCTTTGCAATGGCCATACCGCTGAAGTGGCCACCACAGGTACCATCGTGTGCTTGGGCGATCGCCCAAGTGGACTCTTGCTGGTCCAAACAATGGAGGAGGATCCCTTCGTAGTTGCGACGGTACAAAATGTCTCCTAATAAGACATGCTTTGCCGCTCTCTGTTTGAATGCTCATTTTGTGGCATGCGTCAATCCAAGTGGAAGGGTACCTAACTTGAGGTAGTCTCGGATAGGTGAATACCAATCCTGCTGATCTGAAACCTCGATGGTATGAACAACCAATCCCTCTTGAAGTTCCTCCCTAGCGAAAGCTGAGCGGGAAAGCATCTGCAAGAATAGCGTTGTGTTGCTATTAATGGGAGTAGGGGAGAACAAGGACCCCCAGTCGGCATGTTTTAAATGATCGAGGAATCGAGTGAACTTATCCGGAGATGGTTCAATCTGAATCGAGTGGACTCCTGGCGTTGAATCAGAGCTTGCACGCTCCATCGTGGATTGCGATAGTGTTTTGACTTGGATAGTTGTCATGTCACCAGAGAGGTCTTGTGGGATAAGTGACCCTAAGGAGGCCATAGTGTCCGCAAAATGATTCGATGATCGAGGAAGTGCCTCGATGTCGTACCATTCAAGTTTTGCCAGGAGTTTGTCCACAAGGGCCTTGTAGGCCTGCAGGACTAGGCATTTACATTGAAATACCCCTTTCACTTGGTTGACTATTAGCAGCGAATCACCGAAGATGTTCAAGCATTTAATGTTCATGGTGATTGTTGTCTGAAGACCTATGAGCAAGGCTTCATATTCAGCGTTATTATTGGTGCACGGGAAGTCAAGTTTAAATGACAAGGGGATTGGAGCCCCTTGTGGTGTGAAGAATACAATTCCTGTGCCACCTCCTTGCTCACATTTAGAACCATCGAAGAACAGGGTTATGTCGGCCTGTGACTCAGGCGCATCAGAATCTGGCGATTCTGAGACATGGAAGACCCCATCATCGGGTAGTTCTACTTTCAGAGGCTGATCATCTTCAAGAGGAGCCTCTGCTAGTTGATCGGCTATGACCTGACCTTTAATGGATTTTTGTCCAATGAACTCTATGTCAAACTCCGTCAACAACATGATCCATTTCATCGTGCGGCTACTATGATAAGTATGACTCATCATGTATCGCAATGGATTCTCCTTAGACACAACATACGTCATGTTGCCTAGCATGTAATGGCATAGCTTTTTGGTAGCAAACACCACTGCCAAGCAGAGCTTCTCGACGTATGCATAGTTAAGTTCATAACTGACCAGGGTGCGGCTAAGATAGTAAGTAGCCTGTTCTTTGTGATGTTCATTCTTCTGGGCTAGCATGGCACCCAGTGCCACCTCAGTAGCTGAGATGTATAAATAGAATGACACTCCTGGTCTAGGTGGTGCCAATACTAGCGGCGAAGCCAAGTATTGTTTTATGTCGTCAAAGGCTGACTGGCACTCGTCATCCCAATGGAATGCTACCCCCTTGTGCAATAGTTTGTTCATGGGTCGGCACTTGTCAGATAGCTGCGCTATGAAGTGCTTGATTGACGTGACCTTTCCCTGTAGGCTTCTGAGCTGCCTGATGGTAGTTGGGGGGAGCATCTCAAGGATTGCCTTGACTTTGTTTGGGTCCACCTCGATTCCTCACTTTGAGACTATGAAACCCAAGAGTTTTCCAGATGTGACACCAAATATGCACTTCTTGGGGTTTAGTCTGACCTTATGTTCTATGAGGCGATCGAGGATCTTGCTCAAGTCGATGAGATGATTTGGGCGCAAGAGGGACTTGGCCAACAAATCATCCATGTAATCTTCCAAAGTTTTGTGCATGTAATCATGGAAGATGTACGTCATGGCACGTTGGTAGGTGGCGCCAACATTTTTAAGGCCAAAAGGCATGACCTTATAGCAAAATGTCCCCCAAGGCGTTGTGAACGCCATTTTGAATTGGTCCTCGGGATTGATACGAATTTGGTTGTATCCTGAGAAACCATCCATTAGGGAGAGCATTTCGTGACCTATTGTTGCATCTACCAATGCGTCAATGCTTGGCAAGGGAAAATCATCCTTAGGACTCGCTTTGTTTAGATCTCAAAAATCAGTGCATATGTGAATCCTCCCGTCAGGCTTCTTGATGGGCACCATGTTGGACAACCATGGCGGATAATCTACGTAGATGACAAACTGTGCATCCAACAGCTTTTGCAACTCGTCTTTGACCATTAAGGCCACTTTTGGGTGCATCTTACGTAGTTTTTGCTTCACTGGCTTGACTATCGGATCAAGCGTCAGGTTATGCGTGACTAGCTATGGATCTAGCCCCGACATGTCTTTGTATGACCATGCAAAAACTTCCTTCTTCTCTTTGAGAAGGGCAATATAGTCGGCTTGCTCTTTGGGGGACAAACTTACCCCCAGCTTGATAATCTATGGATGCGTTGGATCTAAGCCGATGTCTATGTCAGTTGTTTCTTCAATTGACATGTGCGATCCATCTTCCAGCTGGTGTGGAATTGGGATCAGGTTGATATCATTTGCTGAATTAAGATCGACGTTGGGAACCTCGGGTTCCTCTTCAGCATGAAAGATATCTTGAGTTGGTCCTGGAGTGGAATGAAGCATCTCACCGAAGGGCCAGTACTCTGATGGGGATGGTATTGTGTTAATGCGATCCCAGTCGATGGCATCCATGTCTAGATGCAATGACTGTGCTGGATTGGCTGTATTGTGGATGGGGGCGGTTAAGTCAATGGAGATCATGTTGATGAGATGAATTTGGTCTCCATTACCGTGGGTATGATTCTTCTAACATCTTGGATGATCTTTGTGCTCAGGATCTGGCTCTGGAGGTATGGGCACAAATGGATCGGCTCTATGAGTGGATAAAAGGATAGGGTCTGCCCTTGGCACTGGTAACTCAATAGGATCCCTAGGCGGAAGTTGCTCTCTATATGCCTCATGTGGTGGATTCAACACTTGGTCCCATTGCGCAGGGTTGAGATGCCACTCATGCCCTGGCACTATGTTCAATGTGTTTGTTGTGGTCACATTTTTTTTAGGTGGGTACATCACTATGATTTGTCTCATTAATCACTCTGAACAAACTTTCATTGGTTCCTACAGCTACCTACGACATGTTAGACTCGTCTTGCTCAATCGGATTGATGTGGTCCCAATGGGGTTGTTCCATGATTTGCGGGGAGACCTGAGTTTCTTGCAATGGCATGGGCCCGATAGGAGCCTCTAAAGGGAGAGGGTTGTTAAGGCTAACAAGGTTTATGGCTAACAATGGGAGATAGTCTCCCAATGTATATTGTGTGTTAGGGTTGGCGTATGGATCTACTACCATCCCCGCCTTGTTGCCTATCCCTAGGCTTTTCATATCCTCGACCAAGATGTCTAGGGGTAGGGGGTGGTTGAACCCCACTCCTGACTTGTCATATGGCATTTGGTATCTAGGCTGACAGAGGACACGCATTCCTTGTTCATACCTGCCTAACCCGTATCCATGCCAATTGCATTGGCTAAGATAGCGTAAAGCAAAATCCGGGTTTGATAGATAATTGACATCTTCCATGAAGGGGTCTTCATCTTCTTCTTCTTTCTTGGAAGGTTCAATGCCATGATCAAGGCCCCCGTACACAAAATTTGTCTGGTTAGGCGGGTAACCTAAAGGAACAACACTGCCAATGGGAAGGCGAGGTCTCCCCATGTCCTGCATGGACTCTAATATAGGCGTTGCAACGATGTTTCTCACTAAATACTCCCCCAAGCCCGTGTTGGCTATTTCAACAGTAATTGTTGGTGATTGAGGGGGAGGGAAAGCAAGTCCTTCCTGAGTCCACTCTATGTCAGGTGGACTAGGCATCTCAACTTCTATCTTGCTAGGCATCTCTTCAGTAGAGATGGTTGAGACTGATGATGGTACTTCTCTCATAGGTTGCTTTCCTTTATCCTTCGTTGTGTCCATCGTAAGTGGCGCTATTGATGAAGGACCGATCGATGAAGACGGACCTGGCTGAGGGTCTGAGGGCTTGGACAATGATGGTGCTTGTGGAGTCTGACCCCATTTGGATGGATTTAATTGAAAATCCACATGCGTTGATGGAAGGGTCGACTACGGCATTAATTGCATCGAGTTGCAATATTTGAAAGGTTCCAGGTCTACAGGAACCACATGCACTTCCCCTTCAAAGGTGTACTTGAGACACTGGTGCGCTATCGAAGGGACACACTTCATGTCCCTGATCCATGGGCGGCCCAATAAGATGTTGTAAGCCATCTCACCCTCCAAGATATGACACAATGTAGGAATTGTCTTTTGTCCCACTTGAATGGGTAGGACAATTGTGCCAACGGTTGAGCATATTGCATCATTGAATGCTCGCAATGTATATGTGGAGGCTACTATGTGAGACGCAGGCAACTTCAAGTGCTTTAGCGCCGCTGTTGTGATGATATTACTAGACGAACCAGTGTCTACCAACACTCTTTTGTATGGAATCCCGTTGACCCGCGCGATGACGTGCAGGGGTGGATCCGCCATATCACCAGTTACTGATTTGATCTCATCATCTCTGAAGGTGATAACTGGTTCAGTGCACCTTTGGACATGCCCCACGAAATTGTTGAAAGTGTTTGCCTCGTGGGGCTGCAACTCGATGGTTTTTAAGATATCCATTAGAGCTTCACGATGAGGTGGCGATTGTTGTATAAGCTCATAGATGGAAAGCCTAGCTGACGTGGTCCGCAAGCTTTGGGTAAGCTTGCTTCGAATCGTGACCACTGGTCTAGGCGGAGGAGAGTGTTGTTGAGGTGGTAACATTGTCGATGCCTCTCCTATAGCTGTTGTAGGGGTAACTGTGCTCGGATATCTCTTATTTCGAGTCACTATGCTAATCATGCCGACATATCCTTGCATAGGGCAATCTTGTGTGACTTCATTGACTGGGATATGC
This sequence comes from Wollemia nobilis, assembly GCA_028583015.1. Taxonomy (NCBI): domain Eukaryota; kingdom Viridiplantae; phylum Streptophyta; class Pinopsida; order Araucariales; family Araucariaceae; genus Wollemia; species Wollemia nobilis. Next base: position 8,972,634 of record JAQPPZ010000672.1, on the reverse strand, counting down.
TTTGTTTGTGTATCATGGGCTGGTAAGGGGTCCTTAAAGACTCCCATATGTTGGTTACCCGGTGCTACGGGATTGTCCACCACTAAGGTCTTGTTATCGATCAAATCTTGCACCAAGCCTTTGAATTTCCAACAGGCGTTAAGATCGTGCCCTCTCCGTCTGTGAAACCTACAATATAATTCCTCCCTATAGCCTTTAGGTTTTGGCGCATTGGGATCTATGTGTTGAATCTCGGGTAGGTTAATCAAATTTGCCGCTGACAAGCGGTCAAACAAGGAATCTCTGGACTCCATGTAGGGGGTGAATTGTCGCTGAGGGCGACGCTGCTGATTTTGCCTTTGCCGATTATTTTCTTGGTCATAATTGTTGGGAGGGACCGCCTGATAATTAGCCTTTTGAGGCTGTGTTGCTTGGGCAGGCGTCGGTATGTTAATCGCAACTTGATTGACCATGGTGGGTTTCTATTGCGTTGTCCCTGTCTTGCTGTTATTCTTAGTCCATTCTTTCTTTTTTGGTTTGGCAATTTTGCCCTCCTAAATTTTGATCTCTTCGATTCTTCTGGCTTGTGCCAGGGCTTCTTCTAAAGTGGCATATTGCTACAGCTGCAATAGCACAGAGATCGATCTCAAACAACTTTTTGAGAACATTTGCGTGAGGTCGGACATAGGAGGGAGGTAAGGCAGCTTTGAAAGCAAAGCCCTCCACCGGTTCCCATAGGCAACCATAGTTTCTTCCTCGTATTGCCTGAGGCTGGCTAGGTCACTCAGTGACGCCTTCTTCTTGGTGTTGAAGGTGAAACGTTCAAGGAACGCGTCCACTAATTGATCTAAATTATAAATGCTATGCTTTGGCAGTTGGGTAAACCAATCCGAGGTAGGGCCTACGAACGTGGTTATGAATGTTCTTAATAACAAAGCATCATTATCCTGAATGCCGAAGCATTGACTCAGGAATCTGGTAACATGTTCTTGGGCATCCTCCTCCCCTCTAAAGAGTGCCAACTGGGGCAGCTTAAAGTGTTCAGGGTAAGGAGGTGTTGGCACCGACGGATGCACTGGATGACTACGGAGTAAGCGTAGGGTGGGCTTTTGGTGCCCAAAAGTTTTAGTTTCTATCGACTCTAAATGCTCCAAGAGCGCTTTGTATGCATCGGAGGACTTAATCTCCTCCTCCGTAACTTGTTCTCGTTGTGTGTTACGGGTAACTGGGGGCCTATGGAGGGGTGGCCGGATAGCACCTCCTCTGCCTTGATAGGGCGTTTCGGCCTGCTCTTCCTCTTGTTCATATTCCTCATAAGCTTCTCGAGGAATTATTGGGAGAGCCCGATGAACAGGGGTGGGTGCCCGTGGAGGGTACCCATCATTGTTCCTGGGAGTGGCCTCCCGCTCATGTCTAGGGGGTCTTAGAGGCTCCTCTTGGTAAGGTCTTGGAGACCTATTATGCACTATAGGTTTGGGGGGTCTGAACCCTTTCAAGCACAGTGGTGCGGAGCAGCTCATTTGTTTGGCATCGAATGCACTCTTTACTAAGGCGATATAATTGTTCTAGCTATTATTGATCCTGCTCAAGCTGCGTGATCTGCGCTTGGTGGGTGGCATGTCTAGCAAATGATAGGTCAATTTGCTCTATCATTTTGATCCTAGGAGGCCTAGTCGCCTCTCCTATGTATCTGTCTCGATTTTGGGGATCCGAGACTTCTATGTGGCGCTTCCCTCTGTCGAGATTGGTGGCATTTACTTGAGGTTCTGGCCTTAGTGGGTGGCCCTGATACCTAGCGGGTGTGGAAACGCATTGCTCCCGCGCTGTATATTGCTCTTGAGGAAGGTAAGGGTCTTCCTCGTGCTCTCTTTCATAGGTGAAAAAGGGACGGGCGGAGTTGGCTCGCCCCGCCTGATGAGCCTTGTGCTCTGGATTGGTTCTTGTAGTTCTGACAACAAGAGGGGGTAAAGGAGGGATAGTGTAATCATGTGGCCCCTCCTTATGGACCTCCTACCGTTCGGGCGCCTCACTGCGTGGTGACCACTCATAGCGAGCTTCTAAGGGAGGCTTCCTACGGATGTACCCTTCTTGGAAGGGTGTGTGCTGGGTGCTTATGGGATCTTTCCCATCTATAGTAAGTGCCACATGTATGGAATCTTCCCGAAAGGGGCTATGTTGTGTGGGTGCGCCCCTCAAAGGGGTGCCCCTATAGCCTCATTCTGTCAAGGCACAAAGTGGACTGTTGTGTGTGTCGGGCCGCCAAGGTGGAATAGCCAAGTCCTTGGGGCTGTAGCGGAGGTGACTTGTGCCCCCTTGGTCATTCTCCGTAGCGTCCGCCCGTGAGTGGGCTTGGCTACGGGTGAACACCATTGTGTTACCTCTCTACAAAGTGCGTAGATGCTTTCTTTTTATCTTTTGTTTATGATTTTTTGATTTTTATGCTACACAAAACAGAAAATATCACACACATGCAAGCGATGATTATCTCTTTTAAAGATTTAAAAGTGTGCCCTAAATCTGGTTTTGTGTGTTTTAATGTTTGTTTTTGAACTTTTTGAAGAACGTTTAAATGCAGTATGAAGGCTCTTATGACTCCCATAAATGGTCGCCCCTTCGATATACCATTGCCGGGCCGATATACCAACCTCTCTATATACCCGCCCTTACGAGAGGGAAACTATAGGTACGTGAGAGCAGATGATACGTGGTGCATAGGCGGTACGAAAGGGGAATCACTCTGTTTATGACACCTACCATAGAAGACTTATCCTCATGCGCTAGGAATCACCCTAGCAACACTTGGTCAGCTTTCATCAGGATTTACGTCTAGCAACAGTCACGATCGGGGTAATGGATGCAAAATCAAGCCAAGGTGGTGATGAAATCCACCATTGGTCTTGATCAAGGGTTGGGGTTTTACGACCAGCTCCTTGGTTTAATTTTACCACGTGATGTGTGTGGGGTTCATTTTAATGAAATTGAAACAAGCAACAACATCTTTCCCTAAGCAAGCAAAAATGGACAAAAGCAAAAATAGAAAATGATAGGAACTATTAAGAACCGTTACCTCTTTTCTGCCCAAATCGGCTGTCTCTGACTCTCGGCCCGAAAATACATAGACAAAAATTCATCCCTGGGTGAGACGAATACCAGAACAGAATTCGTCCCAGGATGAGATGAATTCAAATTCGTCCCAGGGTCAAACGAATTCTAGTACTGTATTCGCCACAGGCTGGAACGAACAACAGTTAGAGTTCAAAAAATGGCACCTGTAAGCAAGAAAACACAAATTTTGATCAGTTTCTTGATCTCAAAAAGTAGGGGACAGGGTCCCACCATGATCGCCACTGAAAACATGAGATTCCAGAAGTAAAGCAATACTAAGATGCAATATAAAAAAAACTAACTCGATGCTAAGTCCTATAGAATGAGCATGCATGAAATAGGACGAACGTAATCGAATCAAAACCAAACATAAAGGAGAAAGCATAGGAAGCACAACCCTTTTTATTAATATGATTCCAAACTCGGTTACAATCCATCTCCTCCCCTTTCAGGGGCTAGGAGCGTTAGCATGTTTTGGTTACAATCGTGATTAGTAGTCCTCCTTCCGCGTGCCCACATGTAAAATGGGCGGGCCAAAGTGTTGCCACCACTTGTGTTGATGAATCCTCGATCCTTGCCGCTCCTCCTACATTCAAAGAAACAACAAAACCGTTAGTAGCACCTATTGCAAAGATTGAAGTGTTTAATCTCTAAAGCGAATGGAAGATGCATGCATGAAACGGAATAAAAGATGATCTAACTGAATCAAAATAGGATGCAAATTTTATAGGAGCAAGAGAACATAACCAGGAGACTACTGTGATTGAAACAGTCAGTAAACTCTCCATAAATCGATATTCGTCCCGGGCCGAGACGAGTAAAACTATCACAAAATGGGATTCGTCCTGGGTAGGGACGAATTAGACTTGCATCAAATGGGATTCATCTTGGGCAAGGATGAATTCAACTGTAAGCAAATGGGATTCATCCTGGGCAGGGACGAATTAGACTGTGTTAGATTGGGATTCGTCTCGGGCAGGGATGAATTGACCTGCACGAAAATAGTTAAAAATGATGCACAAAATGTCTCATCTTCGAAACTCTTGGTGGCCTGCAAAGTTTGGTTTTGGATAAAATGGGGTATTCTGAGGAAACCCAGAAGGTCAGATTGCCCCGATTTGGCTTCAATCATCGGGGATCTGACAAAATCACCTGCATGTTAGGGAGGGCAAAACATAATATAAACATGGTGAAAGATGCTAAAAACCATCTAAAACTTGACATGTCACTTGTTCAAAAATCATGAAATCATTATGCAAAAATAATAGTAACAAAGTATCGAGTGTTGTCGACGAATGGATGGATCCTTGGATCCGGATTCATACTTCCAATAACCACCCAATGACCTCTCTTGCAAAAGAGATCAGGGATGTGGAAGAGGTGAATCAAGAGATAGAGGTGTGGTGATAAATTGGCAGCGCTTCGCTGCTCCAAAATGCTCCTAACCTGTCCTCCTTTTTGGGTGAGAAGGCTCCCCAATTTATAGGCCTCCGGGGTGCAGTTTGTATGGGCATGTAAGGATGTCAGTTGGGGCCATGCCTACGTGTGATGGAGGAGATTCTCCATGTCTGCCCTGCCTTTGTGACAGCTTTTTGTCTGCCCACTTACGCGCATGCGAGGCGAGGAGCAGTGATTAACTGACTCCCACTATCGCTTGTCGCACTTTTTATTTTTGCCCGTTGAAACTGGAATTCATCCTACCCTGGGATGGATTGGAATTCGTCCTACCCAGGGATGGATTGGAATTCCGTCCCGGGGTGAGGCGGATTTGAAGCAAAGTGTCTGGAAGTGCCAAATTGCTTTCTGGCCTTCCAAAACTGTTGTGTGAGTGGCTAGGACCACTGTTTGACCTCTGAGGGCTGCCCTGGAGGTTGTGTGTGTCAATGCGATCAGTGTTTGCAGTCACATAATCGGATTGGTGTTGTTTTGGTGTCTACAAGGTGTTATTGAGATATTATTTTGATTATTGTGTTATTACTTATGACCTCTAACCCTTGTTGAGATTGGAAAAAAAAAGTTTGTTGAGTTGTGAAGATTTAGTGGACAACTCATAAGGCATCAAAAAGGTATGGGCAATATTCTTCATTGACTTATGTGGGTGATTGATTTCTGAAAATATCTTTGGAGAGAAAAGTATTGATTGTGGTTAACCTTTTTGAGAGTTTTTGGTTTAATGCTTCAAGGTTTTCCTAATTGAGATTTGTCATTAAACCTTGTTTATAAGCATTGTTGTTGAAGCCCATTGGTTGTGCAAAGAACTTGAACTTGAGTATCATTGTTATGTGATATTTGTTGTTGAGCATTATTGAAAACATTTTGAGTTGGTTGATACATGCTTGGACTAGGGTTGGTGAGAAATGATTGATCCTTGAGGTGATTGGTTGAGTAGAGTTGATTAAACCTAGTCAAGTGATTATGTGAAGTGGTTGTTCAAGTTCCATGAAACAAACTATTCTATACTCTAATTTTAGTTGAGAGTAAGATTTGAGAATAGAACATATTGAGTCTCTAACAATTCTCTTTATGCTTCTATGAGATTGATTTGAGTTGAGATTGGGATTTGAGTATAGAACATATTGAGTCTCTAACAATTCTCTTTATGCTTCTATGAGATTGATTTGAGTTGAGATTGAGATTTGAGAATAGAACATATTGAGTCTCTAAAAATTCTTTTTATGCTTCTATGAGATTGATTTGAGTTGAGATTGAACATATTGAGTCTCCAAAAATTCTCTTTATGCTTCTATGAGATTGAGTTGAGATATTGATTGAGCATTGAGTATAGAAAATATTAAGTCTCTAACAATTCTCTTTATGATTCTATGTGATTGAACAAGTTATGTGTGGACTTGTTAAGCAGATTTGAGGCAAGTCTTTGAGAAGGCTTGTGGACTGATTTTGTGTAAGCTTTTGTGGAAGCTTGCAATGCAGATTTGAGCAAGTCCTAGAGAGGACTTATTGAACAATTTTGGATAAGTTCTATGTGAGCTTATTGAGCGTACTTTGATAGGTTTTGTGTGGACCTATTGAGCAGATTTGGACAGGTTCTGTGTGGACTTGTTGAGCAGATTTGAGTAGGTTTTGAGTGGACCTATTGAGCAGATTTGAGTAGGTTCTAAGTGAACCTATTGAGCAGATTTGAGAAATTTCTAAGTGGACTTGTTGAGCAGATTTGAGTAGGTTCTGAGTGAACCTATTGAGAATATTTGAGAAGTTTTCAAGTGAGCCTATTGACAGAGCTTTGGAGGTGACAGAGTATAGAGGACAGAGTCTCAGTAGATAAAGATCCAGTAGCTAGGACAATTGAAGACATATCTTCTGAGTGAGGAGTCTTCAAGTGGAGAGAGATCCACCAATCAGTGTACCAGAGAGACAAAGTCTTCTAGAATATCACTAGCCAAAGCAGAAGGGGAAAGAGTTCTTATGTGGAAGAGATCTACGAACTTGAGATTAGGGGATCAACATCTCCTTTGGATAGAGGTCCATAGATATTGTAATTGGGAAGGATTTCCAAAGAGATTATTTGAGAAATATTTAGAAGAAATATTCTCTGTGGAGGTAGCCCACATTGGGTGAACCACGTTAAAATGATGTCTCTCACATGTGTGATGTTTACTATTTTATTAATTTTGATGCTACTATTTGGGAAAAAGTTTTATGTTATACTATTCACCCCCCATATCAGTATAAGCACATGTTCTTCTGGTATGTAGTAAGCTATAAATTTCTACTTTGAAAATATTTTCTCTACTTTTGTCCATCCTAATCTTGTAATACAACAAGAGATAATTAATTGTATACCACATATTATAATAGTTGAACAAAACCAGGCCCTCTTCAGAACTGTGGATCTCGAGGAGGTGAGACACATAGTTTTCAACATGAGAACTAGAAAGTCCCTAGGCCCTGATGGATTCCCGATTGAATTTTTCCAGGTTTTTTGAGATGACATAGGCGAGGATGTAACTAAGGTAATGGAAGAATCTTGTGCAAATAAAATCATATTACAAGTAATGAACCACATTTTCCTTCCTTTGATTCCTAAAGGGGGAGAAGCCCAACCTTGGAGACTTTCGATCGATTGTACTTTGCAATGTAGTCTACAAGATCATTACCATATTGATGGGTGGAAGTATCAAGAAGGTATTGGATAGTATTATCTCCTTGGAGCAAGGAGGATTTGTGAAGGGTCGACAAATTTTGGATGGAGTAATCTTGGCATAAGAAGCAATTCACACATTGCATAAAAAAGGTCAAAGAGGTATTTTTATCAAATTAGACATGTCTAAGGCCTACGATAGAGTCCATTGGCAGTTTTGGATTTAATGCTAAAGAACTTTGGTTTCTCTCAAGGCTAGAGAGAATGGATCATGAGTTGTATCTCTTCTACCTCCATGGTCCTCATCAATGGTATTCCCTTAACTCCCTTTCAGGCCTCAAGGGGAATTCAATAAGAAGATCCTGTATCTCCATACCTATTTATTATTCTTGCTGAAGGCTTGGGCAAAATTCTTCAAAGGAACAAGCAACAAGGGGTTATCTTAGAATTGCAAGTGGGATCAATGAATTTGACCCATTTATAATTTATGGATGACATAGGGTTGTTTGGGATAGCAAATGTTAGAGAGGCAAGAGCGCTCAAATTTGCTCTAAATACCTATATGGAAGCCATAGGCCAGGAAGTGAATGCAAACAATTCTAAGGTAGTGTTCTTTTATATCGATAATAAAAGGTATTAAAATGATTTGATAGGTGACTTATTGGGTTAGATAAAAATTAAATATTTTTACCTTTGCATTGCCCCATCAATAATTGTTTGGATAAGATCTACTTACATAGATATTTTTTTTTATTTGGTTAGTGTGAGAAACCCCTACGACCAATAAACAAGGCTGGGCAGGCTCCCCCCAATCATGATCCCTCCTAAAGCCGAGAGCTATGCTTATCAATGGGGAATTTAACACACAACCACCACACACCCACCCCCTCATGCACTCGCCCACGCCATGGTTTGAACCTTCGACCTCCCAAAGAAGAGCCAATGCCTGAACCATTGCATTGTCCCCTTGGGACAAAACCTTAATTAAGGAAAATCGTTCCCCGTATATCATAGGGACCAAGACTTTTTTTTTAACGAGGCCTATCCCATCCAGGTACACCCCTTAGGCTGGTCGAAGGGGTTTTTGTGTATCCGACGTAGGCCGCCAAGCTTGAACCCCAAACCTCCTTTCGAGGATTGAGGAAACTTGCTAGTAAGGTACCTGGTGCGGATTAAAACCTTATCTTAAAGAAAATCGTTCTCCGTATCCCCTGGTGTCCAGGACTTTCTGTTCCATGAGGTCTGTCCCATCCGAGTATACCCCTCAGGCTAGCCGAGGTTTTTTTTGCATCCGATGTAGGCCATCAAGCTTGAACCCTGAACCTCCTTTCGAGGATTGAGAGAACTTACCAGTAAGGTTCCTAATGTAGATAAAACCTTATGTTAAGGAAAACCATTCTCCGTATCCCCTAGGGGCTAGGACATTCTGTTCCACAGGACCTGTCCCATCCGGATATACCCCTTAGGCTAGTCGAGGGGTTTTTTTTTATTCAATGCAAGCCGCCAGGATTGAACCCCGGACCTCCCTTCCGAGGATTGAGGAGACTTGCCTAAGTATGGTTAATTAATTTTTTAAAACTAGATGAGAATGTCCTTCTCCAATTTTTATACACTCTTTCATCTATTTTCTTTTTTTATTTGTGGAACATATCTTATTATGGTGAACTAATAAATAAATGTTATAACAGGATTTTGTTGATATAGGATGGTAACACAATCATAATATCTATATTTATAATTGCCAAAATGATTTAATAATATTTTGTGATTTGTTTTTTAAAGTAGGCGATCTATATTTCGATCACATAGGATAGTTTGTTACAACCACACTAATTTTAGTAATTGACAAGCGCAAGGTTCAAACCACAGGGGCTTCTTCCACCAAACCTATTTTGCTTCGTTATTGTTGACCTGACATGAAGGGGACCACTGATCACTCAGGAATCGTATTGTCGGTGTAGATGACAGTCTAATGATATATCACTAAGGTGTCATAATGAGATCATTTTGTAATTTGTTGAAATGATCATGATATAGTTATAAAACCAAATAATAGTGTTAATGTTGCTATAATGTCATTATGTGGTTTGTTAATGTTTTTAAAATTGAAAATGTTGTTATAATAACATTATGTGGTAGCCTCCGAGGGCTAGGTGGATTGGTAAGTGCTTGTCTAGCCAGACACTTACCAAGAAGATACCCAAGTTCAAACCTCGGGGGCAACCTATTTGTAAATATAGTAGTCTGATCTAAAACCTCTGAGTGCGTGCCAAACTGACAATGACAGTATGAATCCTGAGCGGTTAATGGTCTCCTTCATGTCAGGTCAACAATAACGAGGTGGAATAGGTTTTGTGGGAGCAACCCATATGGTTCGTGGTTTGAACCTTACACTTGTCGATTACTAAAAATAGTGTGGTTGTGACCAACTCTCCTATGTAACAAAAAAACATTATGTGGTATATTAAAATGAAGAAGAATCGATTAAAACTAGTTGAAAATGATATATTATTATATTATGTGAACAAGAATCAAATTATAATTATAGGTTTGTCATTTTTGACAAGCCTTAAAATCCGTAGAAATCCGTAGAAATTTCGGATTAATATCTCCAAAAATAACAAAACCATTTACAGAATAAGAAAATTTAAACATGTTCTCATTTCTACTTTACACTGATCCTAAGAAACCTAGTAGACTTGAGAATCCTCCGAACATCGCCCAATATATATAAAAAAGGGTCAAAGAATGTTGGAAGAGATAGTAAAAAGAACCCAACATATAATTGTTCATCCTCCATTGATCCACAAGACTCAGTGGACTCTGGACCTATCCTCATCTTTAGCTAAAGTCTTTGCTGGTCAATTTAAGAACCATTTAGTTCACCTCCAGTCATTCAAAAGTGTCCTTATCCTAATTAGAATTCAACATGTATTCAACTGGACTTTCACTACCATGTTTAACCAAAAAGTCGACCACTACATTATTTTGTCTGTTAACTTAAATCGGGATAACATCATGAAACTTTTGCCAAAGAGGCTTACTTTTGCCCACAATGTTTCTTATCCTCCAACCTTTGGTCTGAAATTTCTATTAGCATTTAGAAGCCCCATCATAATTTGTGAATCAGACTCAACTATGATCTTTCTAACCCCATTCTCCTACGCATTGAGAGAACCTTTTCTGATAGCCAGGCCTTCAGCTTCATTGTTAGTAGCCCTTCTAAGACCCTCTAGCTTTTAATGGAGGATCTTTCCTTAAAATCTCTTATGAGAAAACCAATGCGTACAACACTTAGGTTATCCTTAGCTACACCATCAGAATTAATCTTTACCGTATGTAGGGAAAGGGACTGCCATAGCTTCCCTCATTCACCTGAATTTTTTCATCCCTAAAGTAAACTCTGATAATTTCAAAAATCTTTTTAACAATTTTATACCAAATCAACTTCATTGAACTGAAATCCTCTCCAAATAAATTCGAAATTTGGAACATTACTATCGCTTATATATATATATATATATATATATATAAATTTGAAAATAAGCTCTCCAAGATTCCGTGTACTTTAAAAGGCTGTTTATATATTTTTTAAATGCTTGAAATCAAATATTTTGCCCATATTGAATGCAGTTGTCGCAGGGATTGAGTTATTCCACGCACACAATTAATGGGTTACCTTGAAACGCTGGATAACTTTTATTTAATTTTCACCATATAATAACAATAGTAATATTATTGTTTATTTAAACGTTGTTAAGTTGCAATTGCTTGCCTAGACGCATGTTTTTTTCGTTAATCTAACCAACTAGAAATAAGTTGCAATTGCTTGCCTAAAAATCAACTAGAAACATTAAATTATAATAATTAGGTGTGATAGATTTTTTAACATTAAAGAAGATGTAGGTAATTTTTTAAATGTTAAGTTATTGTGATATGATTATGATGTATGAGTGGACTTATTTCAATTAAAAAAAAAATTGATTGTAAAGTTGTATATAATTTATTTTTCTAAGTATAATAAAATTAAAACAATAAAAGAACTTTAAGAAGAAAATTTTTTCATGATCATTATCACTTATCTTATTTGATTTATATATTGATAAATTAAAAGAATAACAAATGCGTGCAACACTTAGGTTATCTTTAGCTAGAAATAATCTCTACCGTAAGTAGGAGAGGGAACTACCATATCTTCCCTCATTCATTTGAATTTTTTTATCCCTAAAATAAACTCTTATAATTTCAAAATTCTTATTAACAATTTTATACCAAACCAACTCCATTGAACTAAAATCCTCTCCAAATAAACTCAAAATTTTTTTCATGACTTTTTATATATATATAATATAAATTTGAAAATAAGCTTTCCGAGATTCCGTGTGCTTTAAAAGGCTGTTTATATATTGTTTAAATGCTTGAAATCAAATATTTTGCCCATATTGAATGCAGTTGTCGCAGGGATTGAGTTATTCCACGCACACAATTAATGGGTTACCTTGAAACGCTGGATAACTTTTATTTAATTGTCACCATATAATAACAATAGTAATATTATTGTTTAGTTAAACGTTGTTAAGTTGCAATTGCTTGCCTACACGCATGTTTTTTTTCGTTAATCTAATCAACCAGAAACATTAAATTATAATAATTAGGTGTGATCAAATACTTGGTTAGTCTCTTAGATTTTTTAACATTAGGTAATTTTTTAAATGTTAAGTTATTGCAATATGATTATGATGTATAAGTGGACTTATTTCAATTCAAAAAAAATTGATTGTAAAGTTGTATATAATTTATTTTTTTAAGTATAATAAAATTAAAACAATAAAAGAACTTTAAGAAGAATTTTTTGTTCATGATCATTATCACCTATCTTATTTGGTTTATATATTGATAAATTAGAAGAATAACAAAATGTGAATGAAAGAGATAATGTTCATTTACAAAATAAGTGGTGAGGTTTCTTTTGTATATAAATGATAGTTTGTTACAACCACATTATTTTTAGTAATTGACAAGCGCAAGGTTCAAACCACATGGGCTTCTTCCACCAAATCTATTTCTCTTTGTTATTGTTGACCTGACATGAAGGGGACCACTGATCACTCAGGAATCGTACTGTTGGCGTAGATGACAGTCTAACGATATATCACTAAGGTGTCCTAATGAGATCATTTTGTAATTTGTTGAAATGATCATGATATAGTTATAAAACCAAATAATAGTGTTAATGTTGTTATAATGTCATTATGTGGTTTGTTAATGTTTTTAAAATTGAAAATGTTGTTATAATAACATTATGTGGTAGCCTTTGAGGGCTAGGTGGATTGGTAAGTGCTTGTCTAGCCAGACACTTACCAAGAAGATACTTAGGTTCAAACCTTAGGGGCAACCTATTTGTAAATATAGTAGTCTGATCTGAAACCTCTGAGTGCTTTCCAAACTAACAATTACGGTATGAATCCTGAGCTGTCGATGGTCTTCTTCATGTTAGGTCAACAATAATGAGGTGGAATAGGTTTTGTGGGAGTAGCCCATATGGTTCGTGGTTTGAACCTTACACTTGTCAGTTACTAAAAATAGTGTAGTTGTGACCAACTCTCATATGTAACAAAAAAACATTATGTGGTATATTCAAATAAAGAAGAATCGATTAAAACCAGTTGAAAATGATATATTATTATATTACGTGTTTTTTAATTTTTTTTTTGTTAAGTTGAAAAACAAGAACACATTAGGCCACCTTGCTTTAGGCAATCTGGGAAACCCTTGCCTCCTTGGCTTTCTCAATACCCGCGGCATTGGATTTAACCTTCTGAAATGTTCAAGTTTTTAGGCATACCTTTTGCCTTTCACAGCACACCTACTCAATTATGAAATTATGTCATTCACAAAGTCGAGAAGAAATTGACCTATTGGATCACTAAATAGCTTTCTCTAGCAAGGAAATTTCATATCTGCTCTAAGATTCTAGCTACCACTCATGTTTATTATTCTTCCTATTGGCTTCCTTCAAAAGCTTGCTATTTGAAATTGGAAATATTGTTGAGGGATTTTTTATGGATAAATGCATCTCATAAGAAGGGGTTTCACAGAGTTGCTTGGGATTTTTTTTGTCTTCCCAAAAATTTTGGTGGCTTGGGCCTTTTAGATTGTAACCGTCAGGGAATTGCCTTGTGTGCAAAATGGGTTGTGCGAGCTCTTGACGACAATGAAGCCTAGAAAATTCTTCTTCGTAATTGCATTTTGACTAGTCTCCCCTTAGGGAAAAGGGTTTGGCGAGGATTGAATTTGTCTACTCTTATCACAACCCCTGTTCCTATTAAAATCAAAGGTTCCTTTGTTGTTAAAAGTATATGGAAGGCCTGGGAATCTCTCAAACCCTAGCTCATTTGGAAAGGAGATGAAAAAAAAATGGTGCTTCTATTTCCTCTATTAGTGTTTGGTGGTCCCCTGTTATCAAACTTCAGTCCTTGCCCTTGGCCCAAGTCTAGTGGATTCATGCTCAACGGTTTTACAGAAAAGGAATTAACTCTATCACTGATTTTTTCTCTTTCTACACCAGAGACTAGATTCCTTGGGATGATTTTAAATTTTTTTATCACATCAAGCAAGAAGATCAAGGTACTTATGAGGTTGTGGTTTTTAATACTCTTTTTTCTTTATGACCCAAAAATTTCAAGCACTTTCAAAAGGCCTCGTGGGCTGATTGGAGTTGGCCTAAGAATAAATCCATGACTCAGTATAAAGCCCATCTAGGTTATTCTTGGTTATCTCCCCATATTCCTATGGCTACTATTTTAAATGCTCATTGGGATCTGATTTCTCCTCCTTCTACATGGAGAACTAGGTTCAAAATGGTTTGGGCGAAATATATTGAACCTAAGCAATCTTTTTTTGCATGGAGTTTACTGATGCAAGGCCTACCAATGGGACACCGACTTATATATATTGGCATTGATCACCCTACCTATTATTTTTGTGGAGAGCTAGAGGATTGTCTACATGTATTTTGGTCTTGCCCCAAGGCTCGTTCAGCCTAGACCTGGATTGAGTCCTTTTTTCATCCCTTCATACAATATTCTTTTTCATGGCATCAAATCCTTCTTGGAGATTCACTTGAATTTTCAAAACCTTTGTTAGTCTGGAACATAATTAGAATTAGCATTCTTTATCATATTTGGCAATCTAGGAACATGATTGCTTTTTCTCATGATACTAGTTCAAGGATTTTTTCCCTGACTGACCAGTATGTAGTGTTTTATGATTCTTGGCTATAGATTTCTGTAAAGGTGGAGAAGGTTAATGTGGAGATTCAACATCTACGTAGCCTTATTGACCACTGGGGTAATGCACCTTGCACTGTTAGTCGCCTTCCTGAGGATCCATCATCCCATGGTCGATCAGGATCTCGATCTCGTTCTCGTTGGAATCCTTCCTGTCATAGTGGAGGGTCCCCTCCACGGAGAGGGAGACATTGGTCTCAACCTCTAGTTTTCAAACGTGGAGGGTCCGATGCAGGTTCTTCTAGACAACATAGTGGTTGGGATGTTCGTCCTTCTGCTCCTTCCCCTCCCCTTGTGGCAGGATGGGGAAATGAACTTCCTAAAGCTCCCACTCCTGGTACAGGTTGGGGGATACTATTCACAATGATACTGTAACAGGTTGGTCGGTTCCAGTGGATACTACAAACCCTGTGGTTATTGCTCGCACAAATGGATGGGATATTGGGCCTTCGGTTGGTGGTAATGATACGGGGTCCAATGATGTTGTTTGGCCCATTCCCGCACTTTCCAACGCATATTGACATTACATGGGCATGGATGAGGCAGATGCGCCTCCCCATACTTCTACTAAAGCCTCTCTCTTTGTGGTTATGCTTAGTTAAAGCCAAGTTCTGATGTTTTGTTAGCCGTGGGCTCATTGTATCTGGTTTTTCTAATGCTTTGGTTTTTTGGTGTCTCCTAACCATGGTGGTTAGTTTGAAACCATACTGGGGTGTGATATTTTCCACCCATTTGTTTTGATGTAAAAAGGCCTAATTATTTTTTAATGGATTTTTTTTCGCTCTTTTTCATTTAAAAAAACTTGAGTTTCCACTTAAAAAACCCAATACCTTTCACTATTTATTTTTTTTAATAATATTAAAAAAAATAAATACCCTATATTATTAGATAATCTTTAAACCGCCACCCTATATCATTAGCCCCTAGTGTTTGAAGCGCCACCCTATGTCATTAGAAGTAACCCCTAATCTTTGCTTCCAATATCATTAGAAGTAGCCCCTAATCTTTGCTTCCAAGTGGGTGGAGAGGTTACAAACTTTCATTTTATTTTAAAGTTATTGTTTGGTGGAGAGGTTACAAACTTTCATTTTATTTTAAAGTTATTGTTGTTTTAGGTATTGTAAAAAAGTTTTTATAATTTTTAATTTGTTAGTAAAATGAATGGAAGAAATTTTTTTTTTTTTTTAAGGAAATCATAGCTTACAAGCAAAAACTTGACTACTTTCTGATTATATTACAAATAAATATAAGTTTTTATAAGAAATCTTCATTCCTAAATGAAAATCTAAAAATTTAAAACGGATGTTACCACAATTTTAAGATTTTTTTCAATATCCTTAATCGGCAAGCCTTCTAGAAACTGGATAAAAATCAATATCCTTAAACGGCAAGCCTTCTAGAAACTGGATGAGCCACATCAACACGGAGCATAATTCATACGATCTTGAGCGGCTGGGAAAAAGCCTCTCCAACTTTCTAGAAGCCTAAGGCAACAATTTTCACCGAGCTTTATTGTTAATGGTGGGAAAAAAAATTAAGAATGGTTGGTTAGTGTATAAAGTTAAACCTGACGTAGGGTTCACTAGCTCCACAAGGTCAAGGAAATCCGGCAGGGCTGACGTCATCTCTGACTTCCTTTTTGTGTAGTTAAGCGGAGAAATGAACCGCCGGTGGGGCCCACCTTATAGTCAGTCAAGTCAGCCATCCCACTTTCTTCTCGGATGACGTGCCTTCGATAATAATAGGCGAAGTATATTCACATTACATTTAGCTATTTTTAAACGATAACGGCTCGAGGAACTTTCCTTTTTCCTTCCATACAGATTGGCTTCCACCCTCTCGCCCAACGATTGATTTCACATATTCGTTTCCGGGATCCTGATTGGTGAGGGACTCCATTCGAAAGCTTTTCTGCGTTTGGGTCTTTAGAGGACTCTCTGTCTGGATTTAATGAAAGTCTTAAATCTACAAAAGGATTGATCCGCCTACTGTGGACAGTTAACCCGTAATCTGGATAGTTTTATTGTTAATTCGTCGTCGTTGTTGTTATTATTATTATTATTTTGGTGTCTGTATTGGTCTGTTTAGCTGTTTTTATGGCTTCTGCGAGGATTTGGGAATCCATTTTTTTCATTTATATCCAAAAGAGCAGTGGGGATAAGAGGGATCACATGGATTGTTGGTGGGTTTTCATTATTTTCAGGATTTATGATTCAATTTCTCTGGTATGCAGTTAAGGTACCCCTTTCTGCATTGGTTGTTGGCTGGCAATGGATATTAAATACCAAGAGGTACTACTGCAACAATTTCCATTGTTGAGATCTCTCAGAAGAATATTGATCTTGGCTTAACATATATTCAACCTTTGATCCTCTTCTTGTTGCAGAAATACATTCAGAATGCTTGGGGAGTGCAATTGTTTACTTGCAGATGGTTGCCTTTGTCAGCTCCTAAGGCTCTGGTTTTCTTATGCCATGGTAAGAAGAATATTATGCTGCTGCTGTGCTGTTTTTTGTGATTGAAGTGAACTGATATATTGAGATCTGTGTTAACCTTGTTAGGGTATGGAATGGAGTGCAGTGTATTCATGAGAGGTAAGAAGATTTCTTTGTAATCAGCATTGATTTTGTAGAGCAGGGGAACTATGGCTTTTTCCAAAATTTGATTGAAATATTGTATTTCATACCAGAATGTGGAATCAGGCTTGCCCGGGCTGGATACGGTGTGTTTGGAATAGACTATGAAGGCCACGGAAAATCCCAAGGGGAGAGGTGTTACATCAAAAAATTCAGCACAATCGTCAACGACTGCAACAATTTCTTCAGGAGCGTTTGTGGTAATGTACCCAAGCACCCGCCCTATATCTTTAAGCAATATAAATTTCATACTGATGGTGACTGAGTGCGATTTTATTTTAGTGCAGACTGTGAGGAATACAAAAATAAGCCCAAATTTCTGTATGGGGAATCCATGGGCGGTGCGGTTGTGCTCCTGCTTCACAGGAAGGAACCCACTTTTTGGAACGGAGCCGTCCTCGTAGCTCCAATGTGCAAGGTAAGGTATAACAGTCACTTCTTTTTCAAACATTGAATTCCTCTTTAATATATTCAATCCGAAGATAAATGATTGCAGATATCGGATAAGATGAAGCCTCATCCTCTGGTGGTGGACATTCTAGTAAAGCTAGCAGTTTTTGTACCCACATGGAAAATTGTTCCCACAAAGGACGTCATAGACTCGGCCTGCAAGGATCCCATAAAAAGAGAGGAGGTACCCAATCCCTCACCATGAACATAAATGCCTATTCTGCTTTGCTACATAAGTCTGTTAATCTGTTCCTCTGCTTTCGACATGCGTGCGGTTGCTTACCGTGGCAAGCACGCATATTGAAAAGAAGTAAATAAATATTTAATTGTTGTTGCAGATACGTTCTAATCACCTTATATATCAAGACAAGCCCAGGCTGAAAACTGCCTTGGAACTGCTGAGAACCAGCATAGACTTAGAGGATCGGCTACACGAGGTAAATTATTTTTCAAGACTTCTTAACTTAAATGAAACGAAAGGGTTAGAAGTAAAGAGGTTGAAAAGTTCTGGGGATTTTTTCTTTTTTTTTTAATTGCAGGTAACGGTACCATTCCTGGTGCTGCATGGGGAGGAAGACAGCGTGACGGATCCGTATGTGAGCGAGGCGCTTTATAATTCAGCCTCCAGTTTTGACAAGACTATTAGGCTTTATCCAGGCATGTGGCATGGCCTCACCTCTGGAGAGCCTGACGAGAATGTTGAGCTGGTGTTTAGTGACATAATTTCCTGGCTCGATCACAGGGTTTTCCAGCATACAAGTGAGATTGGATTGGGTGCACAAGGGAAAGAACGAGAGGAGTCAGGTGATAGCATTAACCAATCTGAGTTTGTGGACAAAAGGTTTGATCGAGGGCCCCTCCAACCAGATCGATGGAAGCGAAAAAGGATTCGGGATAACAACAATCTAAACAGATTTTTGTATTCATCCATGTGATTTTTGTTTTTTTTACTTTTAGTTTGGGAAAGGTGAAGAGTGCCCGAAATTTGGACCCTTCTTAAGAACGAATCATTTCGTTTGACTGTATAATTGTGGATAGAGTATATATATATTTGAAGATAAGTTCTCTGAGATTCCGTGTACTTAAAAAGGCTGTTTATATATTTTTTAAATGCTTGAAATCAAATATTTTGGTGATATTGAATACAGTTGCCGCAGGGGATTGAGTTATTCCGCGGCGGTTACCTTAAAAACATTGAATAACTTTAATTTAATTGACACCATATGATAACAATAGTAATAATATTATTTTTTATTTAAACGTTGTTAAGTTGCAATTGCCTAAAGTCAAGTTAGTGTAGATGTAGGTAATTGTTTAAATGTCAAGTTATGGTAAAACTACAATTCTATTTCAATTTTTTAAAAAGAAATGGATTATAAAGTTGTGTATAATTTATTTCAAAGTATAATAAAAAATTAAAATAATAAAAAAATTAAGAAGAAAAAATACTCATTATCATTATCTTTTATTTTATTTGGTTTACATATTGAAAACTTAGAAGAATGACAAAATGTGAATGGAGGGGGCAAATGTTCATTTGCAAAGATAAGTGGTGAGGTTTCTTTTGTATAAAAATAATTGTTTTTTATTAGAAGGTTAGTATAGGATTTGAGAGAGTATTTAAAAAGAAAGAAAATATTATAAAGATGGAGAGCGCTTTTACGCAATAAAATAAAAGCATAGAATTTGAGTTATGAGACTAAAAGACTATACATGTTTTATTAGGGCTATTAGTGATATCAATGATGTTATATGATTAGGAAAGTGTGGTTTAATAATACATCAAACTCAAATGGAGGAAAATAAAGAGGATTTAGAAACATCTGATTACAAATCAACTCATAATAAGAATCAATTTTATATCATATTCTTCTAACAAAAACATATAACTTTTATGTAGAAGTAATTGTTATGATTCAGCTTTTAAAATATTTGAAAAATTTAACAATGAATAGAAATAAATGATCTAAAAATGTAATAAAAAATGTTAAAAAAATGGATGAAGCAATAAAAAAAAAAATGGATATGTAACTTTGTCATTGAAAAAAAAAAATTAATTTTAAAATAAGGACTATATACTAGAGAAAATATGCTTAGTGAACAGAATTTTTTTTTAATCTCAAAATGTTGATGTTTTTTTAAAGAGCAGTAGGTGTCATAACATCCAGCCCACAGCTAATGGGGGCAGAGCTCTAAATACGGACATTATGAATATGGCTGTGAATAAACTTTCGTCAAGGAACTAAAGTAATAAAAAATCCTCGAATATTCTCGAATATGATTCGCTGTTATTTTCCACATCGATTTGCTAAGAAGTAGTTTGGCCCTACCGACGGTTGGGATTTGTGCAAAGCAGAACAACTAGTCCAACAAGTTTCACAAGTAACTAGAATAGAATGGAAAGTTTGTAAGTAGTTTTGGGACAAGATTTTAAAAACATATAATTGTTAATTATAAAATTAATTTTATTATTGTTATTGATTTTTATTAAATATTTTATATTAATTATTTTAATATATATTTAATAATATTTTAATTATTTTTAATGTATAAAAATATATATTTTTTATAAATAAATTTTTATTTATTTATTTTAAATTGATGTGAGTTATTTTCAATTGGACTATGATAGTATTTCTTTGAAAACCTTGTGGTAGTGTTTCTGTTAAAGATATTATATTTAATATATTTAAAAAAATATAAGTTGAAAAATACTCTGCCTTAACTACTACTAAATGTTATATAAAATAGAGTAAAAAATAAATTTTAAATTTTAAGTATTTTATATAAATAATAATTATATTGTTAAATTAATTTTAGTTTAGGGATAAAAAAAGTTAGTAAGGATTTTTTTAAATAGAGTTTTTGTTTTTTTTAAGGGGAAGGATTTTTAGATCTTGCTTTCTTCATAGAAATTACCAATTCTATCGATGATGGTTTTGCATCAGGTGTCATATCCTCGTTGCTAAGATACTCGAACACACTCGGTAGCTATTAGATGAATCAAGAACATTGAAAACTGGTCATATTAAGCCGCTTCTTTGGAGCGACATCTTCTTCTACAAATCCCTTTCTTGGGTAGTGGGAGCACCTTGCGCTAGCCAAGGGGAATGGCTAACGCAAGGTGCTCCCACAATCCTTGACAGGGAAAAGAAGATGGAGATAGTCTAGTCGAAAAACGGTTTCACTAATCTTAACCTTAGTGGACGAGTGTCAAACCCAACAATTTCAACAACTTTGGGGTGTTGGCATTGTTTGAATAGAAGCAGGATGACAAAGTTTCAGTAGAGCAACCAATCTTTAAGTCTACATGAAAATATTTACTTACACAGGTACTTGAAAAAACCGATCATTTTGTGCGCTAGATCTCTCTAGAGTTACAATTTTACAGTTTTAGGCTTTTTTGTTCTAGTTTATTTTTAGTTTTGTAACGTAAGCGACAAATCTCTTGATGATTTCGTTGTCATTTTTTTTTAGGCCTTGGCTTAGTTTCTTGCATACGCATTGGGGTGTGCTTCCATGCCACCCACTCTTTTTTTTTCGTTGTTGTGAATTTGTACTTTTATTACTTTTTTAATTAAGATTAAGTCACTTTCAACAAAATAAAGTTTTTTTTAATATCTTAAATTTGTTAAAGGTTTTAAGAAGTAAACTCTTGTTATAAGAAATTCCAATTATGAAGAATATATGTTAAATGTTTGATTACAAAATTTAAATGTACATAAATAATTGAATTAATATAAAAGATTTAATTTTTTTTAATAAGCTATATAAAATATTTATATTAACTTGTAACAAAATATCTATCACACTAGCGAATAATTTTTAATGTGCTTGAGTGGGTGAGTTGGTTGATCATGGTGGGGAACTTAACAAAGGGTGTTGGTTTTGGTTGACTCGGGTACGATTCCCATTCTCGTCTGAGGATACACAAAAAACCAATTCCTCACTAATTATGGCTGAGGGTCTAAGGGTTTCTTTGTTACCCACCTTAAACCAAAGTTTGGTCTCGATGGTGACAACGCAATAGTTTGGGGGTTGGCTCTTCTTCAGGGGGTCCAAGGTTCAAACCATGGCATTTGTTTGTGTGTTAATTCCCTATTGATAAGTGTAGATCTAGAGACTGCTCAACCCTATGTGTCAATCGTAGGGGTTTATCACACTACCCATTTTTCTCTTCATCTACCTACTCACAATCATATGGAACTTCAACAAAGACTAAGGCACTTCTTACAAAGATAAAAATAATCATGAAAAAACTATGAAAATATTTAAAAAATAAATATAAAAAGTAGGATTTTGAAAGGGTTGTTCTTTTCCTTTTACATCATTGAGTTATACAGCCTATTTGGTGATGCCACTGTTTCAACCATGGTGTAGGCTATATTATCCGTATGTTGAACAAGGCCTCATTGGTAAACGATAATGATATTTGAATTGAGAAAAACTTACAAATTATTTTTGATCCTCTAAATTTGGGTACAAGGATTGTATCAACGTAATATTATTTCAAATTCTTATAAATTGTTGAAGAAGACAATAGCTTAAAAATTTCAACATAATTATAAATAAAGTAATAAGATGATAGATAAATTAGGCAATCATGGTGTTGATCTCTATATTGAAAATTTTAAATTTTAAAAGACAATTTATCTAAGAAGATTTATCTCTTAATGATAATGATAGCAAGGATTCAATGAACTAAAACTAGGAGTTTAGAAGAATTTATATATATCTTTCATAGAAAGATATACTAAATATGATTTAATTGATTTATAATATTTTTTTGATGGGAGTGGCCTCCAATAAAAATCGTATAGGATTGTATAAATGAAAAGTGTGAGGGAGTCCTTAAGGGCTAGGTGGATTGGTAAGATTTTGGGCACTTACCTAGAAGAGACCTAGGTTCAAACCTTGAGGGCATGCCCAATAAGGGTAAAGGTAGTAGTCTGACTTGAATCCGTTGAGTGTATGCCAGTTTGATGACCACCGTACCAATCTTGAGCCATCGAGGGTCTCCCTCAATCCGAAACGCATTTACCGAAGAAAGGCATGGGTTATAGAGGCACCTTCAATAATTTAACCTATGTTTGGAAGCAAAAACCTTGGAGAAAATGTCTATCCCTTGTTAAAAATAAAAAAATTGTTACCTATTTCGGTGATATCAAAATAAATAAATAAAAACAGTGTAAAGGAATATCTATATATATTTGAAGATAAGTTCTTTGAGGTTCCTTGTACTTAAAAGCTATTCATATATTTTTTAAATGCTTGAAATCAAATATTTTGCCCATATTGAATGGAGTTGCCGCAGGGGATTGAGTTATTCCGCGCACACAAATAATTAATCGGTTACCTTAAAACGTTGAATAACTTTAATTTAATTGACACCATATAATAATAATATTGTTATTTTAAACGTTGTTAAGTAGTAATTGCTTGTTTAGACGCATGTTTTTCACGTTGTTAAGTTGCAATTGCACTTTAATTTAATTGACACCATATAATAATTATTATTATTATTTTAAACGTTGTTAAGTTGTAATTTAGACGCATGTTTTTCTCGTTAGTACTTAAAAACATTAAACAACAAATATTTTTATAATAATAATTGGTTATGATTAAATAGTATTAATTTAATTTGCTAAATTTTTAAAGATGTAAATAATTATATTAATTACTGTTAAGTTATTGTAAAATTAACATATGATAATGTACTTATTATCCTTAAGAAAATAAATTGATTATAAAATTTTATATAAAAATTTATAAGTAAAAGTAAAGAATATATATATAAAAAAATAAGAATAATTTATTTATTTAAGGAAAAATAGCTCAAGTTATTTTAGAAAAAAAAAAAAAACAATAATATTACATAAATCCAATGACTAAAAATATGTAAAACACCTTTATGAACTATAAAAGGAAGAAGAGGCTTCTCCTATAAACATCATCAAAAACATATTTATTTATCTTTAAGGGAGGCCAAATAAGGTATTAAAAAACTAGGAAGAGATAAGACTTGTGACATGCTTGGATTACAAGAAGAATACTTAAAATGGAAAGTAGAGCACTCAGTATCACATATTAAAAGGATGTTCAACAACGATATCTCACATGGTTTTCCAAGAAATTGAACAAAAATTCTAACAATACATTTTTTCATGAGTGAGGGTGTAGACAATCCCTCAAATTATTAAATTATTATGATCAATACTTTTTTGTAAAATTGTTGGAAAGCATGTTTAACGATAAAATCAACAAGTGGATAGAAGAAAAAGAAAATAATACAAAAGGACAAGCAAGTTTTATACCAAAACACTCAATAATAAACCATGTCATCACTTTGAGATATATCATTGAAAAAAATGGAATGAAAAAATAAACCATGTCATCACTATATCATTGAAAAAAATAAAATGAAGGGCACAAGAGAGGCCTCCTCCCCATGATTTGAACTTGGGTAGCTTACATAACAGTCCAACAACGTACCACTAAGGCGTCCTTATGGGATTATTTTGTGATTTATTAAAATTTGATCATGATATAGTTATAAAACCACTAATGTGTCCTTGTGGAATTGTTTTATGATTTGTTGAAATCATGATAACAGTCCAACGATATACCACTAAGGTGTCCTTGTGGAATTATTTTATGATTTGTTGAAATCATAATATAATTATAAAATTAAATAGTAGTGTTTGTTAGAGTTAATCACTATATAAAATATAGAAAAGCAATTACAGTGTTTCAAACTTTAATAGCAGAATTAACAAAATAAGACAAACACACAATAGAAGAGACACCGATTTTAACGTGGTTCACCCAATGGGCTACGTCCACCAAGAATTTTCAGTATTTTCTTTCTCAATTCAAGCAATAGATGATTACAACCTACAACAAACATCTGTTGTAATTTCCTCTCTATATTTACAAGGAATCAACACAGTAATTTTCATTGTATACTTTGTTTTTCCTCACAACTATATATAAGAAAAAACAGAAAAAAAAAAACTGCTTTTCTTAATACATTCCAAGATTAACACTGAGTTCCCAACACCTAATTTTGGGATAAAAACAAAAAAACTTTCCCTGGCTGTCCTGTTGTAAATCTGAAAACTTTCTTTGGTAGACTAATAGGCTGTAAATTTGGAAACTTTCCCTGCGCGTCCTGCAGTAAATCTGAAAACTTTCTCTGTTTATCCTCCTCATAATTAGGCTCCATTCCTAACAATCTCCCACTTGGAGACTAATTCCATTGCACCATACTACAACCAAGGACTAAAAAATTCTCATCATGGCCTCTTATTCCTTAAGGTCAATTGAAATTGAGCAAAAACTCAACTTTTCGCTTGACTCCACTTTTGTAAGCATGTCAGCAAGATTTTGTGATGTGTGAACTTTCCCTAATTTCAAAGATCCATCTTCCACTACTGATCTAATGAAATGATACCTGAGTTTGATGTGTTTAGTTTTTGAATGGAATGTCGAATTCTTCGCAAGGTGTATAACACTCTGGCTATCACTCCACAACTATTATCCTCTTGCTTCTTCCCTAGTTCTTCCATTAGTCTTTACAACCAAACCATCTCTTTGCTTGCTTTTGCAGCAACAACATATTCAGCTTCAGTGGTTGAAAGGGCAACTACGTGTTGGAGTTTAGAAATCCAACTAATCGTTCCTCCTCTTATAGTAAATATGTAGCCAGTAGTGCTCCTTCCACCATCAAGATCACCTGCCATATCAGAATCTACAAAACCTTTCAAGCATATATATATTTTTTGA
Organism: Wollemia nobilis; assembly: GCA_028583015.1. Classification (NCBI taxonomy): domain Eukaryota; kingdom Viridiplantae; phylum Streptophyta; class Pinopsida; order Araucariales; family Araucariaceae; genus Wollemia; species Wollemia nobilis. Next base: position 8,947,291 of record JAQPPZ010000672.1, on the reverse strand, counting down.
ATTTACATGGTGGAATCGATAGCCGCCACGAATCCGGACAGGCTGTCCAGCTAGGGCACCTTTCAAGCATATATTAGAGCCTCCAAAATTCAGAGAATAATTTGAAGTTCCTCTCAAGTACCTGAGTATCCATTTTACCGCTTGCCAATATCCTTTTCGTGGATTACTCATAAATCTACTCACTACTCCCACTGCGTGAGCAATGTCTGGTCTTGTACAAACCATTGCATACATCAAGCTTCCAACTGTTGATGCATAGGGAACCTTAGCCATATGCTCTTGTTTCTTTTGTGTCTTGGGACACAAATCTTTGGTGAGTTTGAAATGTTTTGTCAATGGAGTAGCAACAGACTTTGCATTATTCATGTTGAATCTCTTATGCACTTTTTCAATGTATTCTGCTTGTGACAATTTCAGAGTGTGACTCTCCTTGTCTCTTGTTATCCTCATACCAAGGATTTGTTTGACTTCTCCCAAATCCTTCATGGCAAAGGATCTAGCCAACTTATTCTTGAGCATGTTTATATCTTGCATATTTGTTCCTTTTTTCTAAGCGAATCCCTTGACCAGTAGTCTTGCTTTGTATCTCTTATGCCCTTCATTCTCCTCTTTAACTCTTTAATCCTGTACACCCATTTATTGATCAAAGCTCTTTTACCTTTGGGTAGCTCAACCAAATACCAAGTTTGGTTGTGGAATAAAGATTCCATTTCTTCATTCTTTGCAAGCTCCTACTTATTCCTGGTATCCATCTATAATGCTTCCTGAAAATATTCTGGCTCACCAGCATCAATATACAAAATATAATTAGAGAAACGTTGAGGAATTCTACTTATCCTGGTAGATCGTCTAACAACACTTTCTGGAGATTAAGGTGCTTGCTGCTGCTCGTTGTACATTTTGATCTTCTACCACTTTTGGAGTTACCTTTTCTATGTGTCCATCAAGGTCTATGTATTCAGTATTTTCCTCTTTTTGTTTCTTTCCCTGCAATCGATCTTTATACAAGTTTTTTTCATTAAATATGACATCCCTACTTCTAATGACTTTCTAGTTATCACAATCCCATAATCTGTAACCCAAGCCATCAATATCGTAACCAATAAAATAACACTTTTGGGCCTTAGCATCTAACTTATTTCTGTTCTCTTTGTCTATATGCATAAAAGCCTCACATCCAAATACCTTAAGGAAAGAATAATTTACTAGTTTACCTGTCCAAAGCTCTTCCAGAATTCCTCCATCCAAGGCACTAGACGGTCCTCTATTAATCAGATACACTGTAGTATCAACAACATGAGCCCATAAAAATAATTAGTAAGCCTACATGTATTCTCATGCTCCTAGCACGCTCCATGATGGTTCTATTCATTCTTTCTGCAACCCCATTTTCTTGAGGTGTTCTTGGAACTACCTTGATTCTTCTAATTCCATTTTTAGAACAAAACACATCAAATTATCTACTGCAATATTCTCCACCATTATCCAACTTTAGACACTTTAACCTTTTTCCAGTTTTATTTTCAACTAATGCTTTCCAATTCTTGAAGGTATTAAAAATATCACTTTTATTCTTAATGCAATATATCCATGTTTTCCTTGTTGCATCATCAATAAAAAGTACAAAGTAAGAGGAACCTCCAAGAGAAGTTACTTGAGCTGGGCCCCAAACATCTGAGTGCACAAGCTTCAATTTCTCTTTCTTCCTTTCCTTGCCATCCTTGAGAAATCTAACTCTCTTTGCTTTACCATAAACACAATCCTCACAGAATTCCAAATCAATATTTTTTAACTTAGGCAATAACTTTCTTGAATGTAAAATGTCCAAATATTTTCCACTCATATGGCCAAGTCTTTGGTGCCACAAAGATGCACTCTCACATGTAGAAACTAAATTCATGGAGCAGTGAGAAAAATCAGTAAGTAAATAAAGAGTACCCACCAATTTACCTCTAGCTACTATCAATGAACCTTTAGTAACTTTCCAAGCATTTTCTCTGAATGCAACCTTGTATCCTTCACCATCAAGCTTACTTGACGATATAAGATTTCTATTTAAATATGGTATGTGTCTCACCTCTTTAAGAGCCCATTGACATCCATTTGGGGATTTAATCAAAATCTTTCCAATACCCACGATTTTATATGGTTGGTCATTTCCCAACAGAACCTGTCCATAATCTCCATAAACATAATATATGAAGTATTCCTTATGTGAGATAGCATTGAATGAAGGACCACTATCAATTACCCAATAATCACTATTTCTATCAAGAGATAAGATTAAAGCATCTTGTAGAATTTGTCCAGTAATATTGGCTTCTGAAATGTTACAATTATTATCATTACCTTCATTTCCATCACCCTTTCTTTGCCAACAAACCTTCTTGAGATGACCATTTTTGCCACAGTGCCAACACTATAGCTTTCCTTTTCCATGTGATTTGGATCTGCCTTTGGATTTGCCACGATGTGAACTCTTGCCTCTTTCTCTTCCTCTTCCTTTATTCTCAATAGTTAAGGTGGTGCTAGATGATTCTCCTGTGGTTTTCTTCTCATATCCTCACTGAGTATCACACCAACCACATCATCAAATTCTAATTTCTTTAAAATCAAAGCAGAGTTACTTACCGCCATTACCAAACTGTTCCAACTTTTTGGAAGAGAGCATAAGATTAATAAGGCCCTAATCTCATCATCAAAATCCAATCCTACTGAATGCAATTGATTAGTGACAGTATGATGCAGGAGCATCTGGTGGCAGCAGAGCAATCTTGCATCAACAAAAAAAATTCTAAGTGTTTGCCTTTAGGCCACGATATCACGACAGAAAAAAAGTGTCGCGATATCGCGACATGTCGCATTATCGCGACTCGGGAAGGAGAGAGAAGGCACGGAGCAAAAAGTGTCGCGATATCACGACATGTCACGTTATTGCTACCAAAAGCCGAGAGAAGGCTCAAGAAGAAAAAGTGTCGCGATATCGCGACATGTCGCATTTTCGCGACCAAGAGACGAGAGAAGGCGCAAGGGAGAAAAAGTGTCGCGATATCGCGACATGTCGCATTTTTGCGACCAAAGGACGAGAGAAGGCGCAAGGGAGAAAAAGTGTCGCGATATCGCGACATGTCGCATTTTCGCGACCAAAGGACGAGAGAAGGCGCAAGGGGGAAAAAGTGTCGCGATATCGCGACATGTCACATTTTCGCGACCAAAAGGTGAGAGGAGGTGCAGGAGAGATAAAGTGTTGCGATATCGCGACATGTCGCGTTTTCGTGACTCAGGAAGGAGAGAGAAGACATGGAGCAAAAATGTCACTATTTTGTGACATGTCATGAAATCGCGACCGAAGCAGGAGAGAGAAGGTGCCCGAAGAAAATGTCGCGATTTCGCGACATGTTGTGAAATCACGACCAAAGCAGGAGAGAGAAGGTGCCCGAAGAAAATGTCACGATTTTGCAACATGTCACAAAATCGCGACCAAAGCAGGAGAGAGAAGGCATCCGTAGAAAATGTCACGATTTCGCGACATGTCGCAAAATCGTGACAGTAAAAGGGGAGAGAGGGCGTCTGAAGAAAAATGTCGCGAAATCGCGATCGAAAGAAGACAGGAAAGGCCAGAGAAGAAAATGTCTCGATTTCGCGACATGTCGCAAAATCGCGATCGAAGGAGCAGAAAGAAAGCAAGGAAGGAAACTGTCGTGATATCGCGACATGTCGCATTTTTGCGACCCGAAGAAGAAAGGGAAGGCAAGAAAGTAAAATGTCACGATACCACGACATGTCGCGATTTTGTGACCCAAAGAAGACAAGAGAAGGTCAGGAAGGAAGATGTCGCGATATCGCGACCCGAAGTAGAGAGCGAAAGCGGAAGGCAAAGTTGTCGCGATATCGCGACATGTCACGATTTTGCGACCCAAAACAGAGAGAGAAAGTAGAGAGCAAAGATGTGATATCGTGACCCAAAGAGGCGAGAAGGAAGCAGAAAGGAAGAATGTCGCGATTTCGTGACCCGAGAAGCGAGGAGGCAAAAAGGAAAGATGTTGCGATATTGCGACCGAAAAGGAGAAAGAAGAGCCAAAAAGGAAATATGTCACGATATCGTGACCCGAAGAAGAGAAAGGCAGCGAGGAAGAAAAATTTTGCTATATCACGACCCGAAGAAGAGAAAGGCAGCGAGGAAGAAAAATTTCGTGATATCACGACCCGAAAAAGAGAAAGGCAGCGAGGAAGAAAAATGTTGCGATATCGCGACCCAAAGAAGAGAAAGGCAACAAGGAAGAAAAATGTCATGATATCGCGACATACTGCTAGTTCACGATTTGAAAAGGCATGCGTTCCTAGACGGTGTTTCCCGAGGCGGTCAAAGGCCTCATCAATGCATGATTTCTTGCTCGATAAGCTTGCTGAGCATGGCGATGACTCGAATGCTACGTCCAGGGGTTAGAGACGTTCAAACGGCTCATCAATGCGTGTTTTCGCGGCTGACCCGATGGCAGTTGCCAGTTAGGGTAAAAGATGTGAAGGTTCAGTCACGAAGGCGGGGACAAGAGCTGACTTTTCAGATTCGAAGGATGTATTCTTCCAGGTGGGTCATTAATGGCCTAGAGGGTCGGGACCTCGAAAGAAACCCAAAGATTTTAAAAGGGGAAGCAAAGGCATGCACAAGGGGTCGAAAAACTGTCGAGACAGAGTTGCAGAGCTGAAGGCAAGAGGGCCACTCTAGACCTGTTTGGGCTGTTTTTCTTCCAGGGGGAAGGAGCCGAGTTTTGAGATTGGGAGGATGTATTCTTCCTGAGACCGCAAGCAGGTCGTCGAAAGTGAGGCAGCTTGCACCAGGAAAAGAAAACTACGCCTACGGGCTAGTGTTGTAATTTGTTTTCCATGAAGAAAATAGAAGATTGGAATTTATTTTCGGTTGTGATCTCGTGCCCCCCCATCAGTGGTATCAGAGCTGGAGTTCTTGAGTGTGTAAACAGATCATCGAAAGTGAGGCAGTTTGCACCAGGATCTGTGGAAGAGCTGAGAGTTCCTAAGTGTGTAAAAAAATCGCCGAAAGTGAGGCAGTTTGCACTAGGATTTGTGGAAGAGCTTAGGGTTCCTGAGTGTGTAAATAGATCACCAAAAGTGAGGCAGTTTGCACTAGGATATGTGAAAGAGCGGGAGTTCCTGAGTGTGTAAACATACCACCGAAAGTGAGGCAGTTTGCACCAAGATCGGTGGAAGAGCTTAGGGTTCCTAAGTGTGTGAGCAGATCGTCGAAAGTGAGGCAGTTTGCACCAGGATCTATTGAAGGGTTGAGAGAAGAGAGCGAAGAAGAATGCCTCCACAAAAAAATTGTGGTGGTGGGAGAAATGTGGTACCTAAAGAAGATTTCAGAGCTTTGCAGAGGCAAGTGCGAACCCTGCAAGAGGAGTTGCGAAGAGGGGTTGAGCCAAGGAGAGAAGACCGTGGTGAAGATGAAGTTTGGGAGGTTGATGATCCATCAGATGAAGAAGAAGCAATGGATCCTGCACAATGCAGAACAGTACAGAAGTGAAGGTCACTTCTCAATCCACCCCGGTTGTCTGATGCAGGAGCATCCGGTGGCAGCAGAGCAATCTTGCATCAACAAAAAAATTTCTAAGTGTTTGCCTTGAGGTCGCGATATCGCGACAAAAAAAAAGTGTTGCGATATCGCGACATGTCGCATTATCGCAACTCAGGAAGGAGAGAGAAGGCACAGAGCAAAAAGTGTCGCGATATCGCGACATGTCGCATTATCGCGACCAAAAGCCGAGAGAAGGCTCAAGAAGAAAAAGTGTCGCGATATCGCGACATGTCGCATTTTCGCAACCAAGAGACGAGAGAAGGCGCAAGGGAGAAAAAGTGTCGCGATATCACGACATGTCGCATTTTCGCGACCAAAGGACGAGAGAAGGCGCAAGGGGGAAAAAGTGTGACGATATCGCGACATGTCGCATTTTCGCGACCAAGAGACGAGAAAAGGCGCAAGAGATAAAAGTGTCATGACATGTCGCATTTTCGTGATGAAAAGGTGAGAGGAGGTGCAGGAGAGAGAAAGTGTCGCGATAGCGCGACATGTCGTGTTTTCCCGACTCAGGAAGGAGAGAGAAGGCGTAGAGCAAAAATTTCACAATTTTGCGACATGTCGCGAAATCGCGATCGAAGCAAGAGAGAGAAGGTGCCTGAAGAAAATATCACAATTTCGTGACATGTCGCGAAATTGCGACCGAAGCAGGAGAGAGAAGGCGTCTACAAAAAATGTCACGATTTCGTGACATGTCGTGAAATCGTGACCGAAGCAGGAGAGAGAAGGCATCCGAAGAAAAATGTCGCGAAATCACGACCGAAAGAAGACAAGAAAGGCCAGAGAAGAAAATGTCACGATTTCACGACATGTCACGAAATCGCGATCGAAGGAGCAGAAAGAAAGCAAGGAAGGAAACTGTCGCGATATCGTGACATGTCGCGTTTTCGCGACCCAAAAAAAGGGAAGGCAAGAAAGAAAAATGTCGCGATATCGCGACATGTCACGATTTCGCGACCCGAAGAAGACAAGAGAAGGTCAGGAAGGAAGATGTCGCGATATCGCGACATGTTGTGATTTCGCGACCCGAAGCAGAGAGCGAAAGCGGAAGGCAAAGCTATCGTGATATCGCGACATGTCACGATTTCGTGACCCAAAACAGACAGAGAAATCAGAGAGCAAAGATGTCACGATTTCACGACCTAAAGAGGCGAGAAGGAAGCAAAAAGGAAGAATGTCGCGATATCACGACATGTGGCAATTTCGCGACCCGAGAAACAAGGAGGAGGTAGAAAGGAAAGATGTCGCAATATCCCGACATCTTGCGATATCGTGATCGAAAAGGAGAAAGAAGAGCCAAAAAGGAAAGATGTGATATCGCGACATGTCGCGATATGACGACCGAAAGAAGAAAAAGGCAACAAGGAAGAAAAATGTCACGATATTATGACCCGAAGAAGAGAAATGCAGCGAGGAAGAAAAATATCGTGATATCATGACATGTCGCGATATCGTGACATACTGCTGGTTCACGATTCGAAAAGGCACGTGTTCCCAGACGATGTTTCCCGAGGCGGTCAAAGGCCTCATCAATGCATGATTTCTTGCTCGGTAAGCTTGTTGAGCATGGTGATGACTCAAATGCTGCGTCTAGGGGTCAGAGACGTTCAGTCGACTCATCAATGCGTGTTTCTGCGACTGACCCAGTGGCAGTTGCCAATTAGGGTAAAAGATGTGAAGGTTCAGTCACGAAGGCGGGGACAAGAGCCGACTTTTTTAGATTCAAAGGATGTATTCTTCCAGGTGGGTCATTAATGGCCTAGAGGGTCGGGACCTCGAAAGAAACCCAGAGATTTTAAAAGGAGAAGCAAAGGCATGCATAAGGGGTCGAAAAACTGTCGAGACAGAGTTGTAGAGATGAAGGCAAGAAGGCCACTCTAGACCTGTTTGGGGCTGTTTTTCTTCCAGGGGGAAGGAGCCGAGTTTTGAGATTGGGAGGATGTATTCTTCTTGAGAGCGCAAGCAGATCGTCGAAAGTGAGGCAGCTTGCACCAGGAAAAGAAAACTATGCCTACGGGCTAGTGTTGTAATTTGTTTTCCATGAAGAAAATAGAAGATTAGAATTGATTTTCGGTTGTGATCTCGTGCCCCCCCATCACAGTATTAAATTCATTTAAATGATCCTACACAGATCCTCCTTCACTCATTTTCATGTTAAATAACCTTTTCATTAAGAATACCTTATTTGATGCTGATAGTTTCTCATACATCTTGGCCAACTTATCCATGACTCCTTTGGTAGTCTTTTCATCAGAGATGTTGAAGGCTACGGTGGATTCCAAGCACAACCTCATAGTACCCAATGCCTTTCTATCAAGGAGACTCCACTCCTCATCAGACATAGTTGAAGGTCTCTCTGTTTCCCCCGCAAGAGGTAAGTAAAGATCCTTTTGGTATAAGTAATCCTCCATCTGCATCTTCCAGAATTGAAAGTTCTGGCCATTGAATTTTTCAACTCTAAACCTCCCTTCTTCTGCCATTGCTCCCACTTGATCCAAAAATTCTCCTTCTGTCAAGTGCACCCAACAAAACCTCGCTCTGATACCACTTGTTAGAGTAAATCACTATATAAAATATAAAAAAGCAATTACAGTGTTTCAAACTTTAACAACAGAATTAACAAAATAAGACAAACACGCAGTAGAAGAGACAATGATTTTAATGTGGTTCACCCAATGGGCTACGTCCACCAAGAATTTTTAGTCCTTTCTTTCTCAATCCAAGCAATAGAGGGTTACAACCTACAACAAACATCTGTTGTAATTTCCTCTTTATATTTACAAGGAATCAACATAGTAATTTTTATTGTATACTCTGTTTTTCCTTACAACTATATATAAGAAAAAAATAGAAAAAAACTGCTTTTCTTAATACAATCCAAGATTAACACTGAGTTCCCAGCACCTAATTTTGGGATAAAAACAAAAAATGTTTCTCTGGCTGTCCTGTTGTAAATCCGAAAAATTTCTCTGATAAACTAACAGACTGTAAATCTGAAAACTTTCCCTGCCCGTCCTGTAGTAAATCCAGAAGCTTTCTCTGTTTAGCCTCCATTCCTAACAATGTTAATGTTATTATAATGACATTATGTGGTTTGTTAATGTTTTTATAATATTATGAATATATTGTTATAATAACATTATGTGGTATGCAGTTATGATATTTATATGATTGGTTTGTTGAAAATGATATATATATATATATATATATATATATATATATATATATATATATATAGGGGTCATACAGGAGAATGAACAACCTTTCTATCATTTTATTCTTATAGGCATGGTTAAATTCTAAAATGCTACCATTATACCCTACCCAACCTTGAGTAAACTTGTACTCTAAGTGAAAGGAACCTCAAAGAGACTCAAGATTAAAATCAATTAAAAATGAAATGTTATTATATTAAATAATTTTTTTTTAATATTTTTTTTTTAAATTGAAAAATAAGGATACATCCTACCACCCTCCTATAAATTAAATTTAAGTTTCCACTCTTAAAAACTCTAATATTTTTTTAATAATATTATTATAGTAACAAGAAAGGGATAATCCTATATTATTAGAATTAGCCTGTAATCTTTGAACTGCCACCCTATATCATTAGAATTAGCCCCCTAGTCTTTGAAGCGCCACCCTATATCATTAGAAGTAACCCCTAATCTTTGCTTTCAAGGGGTGGAGAGGTCATAAACTTTGAATCAACAAACTTTGAATCTGTTTTAGGTATTTTTTGTTTTTTTTGTGGAGAGGCCACAAATTTTGATTTAGATTCAATGTTATTGTGTTTTAGGTATTTTTTGTTTTATTGTAAAAAGGTTATAAACTTTAATTTGATTTAAAGTTAATGTGGTGGAGAGGTCGCAAACTTTTGATTCAAAGTTATTGTATTTTAGGTATTTTTTGTTTTTTTTTCGGTTTGAGTAGAGTAACCTCTATAATTTTTAGCATGTTGGGTAAAGCCAATTAAAATCAACGAGATCTTGATCATTTAAAAAATCATACAGGAAATCGTACTTAAACAACCCACATGCAAGCACTCTACCGTTATCAACTAACCTATCTCTTTCTCATTATATTATATTACAATAAAAGTGAGTTTTTATAAGAGGTCTTGAACCCTAATATTGAACTTAATTCCCTTAAATGAAAACCTAAAAATTTACCACTACAATTTCCTCTGGGGATGTTAACACAATTTTAAGATTTGTTTTTGTCTGCCTACAATGCAATGGTATAGGCTTTGGCTCTTTTTCTAGAGGTCTAAGATTCAAACTGCATGGACTAATGTGTAAAGGGTAGATGCCTGTTAAGTTCTTTATTGATAAGCACAACTCTCAAAAAGATCATGGTTAGGAAGAAACTACTCTGCATTCCTAATAAAAAATTTTCACGCAAATCAAAGAAAAATTAATATTTTTCAATATCCTTAATCCGCAAGACTTCTAGAAACGGGATGGGCCACATCAACACGGAGCATAATTCGTACGATCTTGACCGGCTGGGAAAAAGCCTCTCCAACTTTCAAGAAGCCTAAGGCAACAATTTTTCAGCGAGCTTTATTGTTATTGGTGGGAAAAAAAAATTAAGAAATAGTTAGTTAGTGTATAAAGTTAACCTGACGTAGGGTCCACTAGCTCCAGAACGTCAAGGAAATCCGGCGGGGCTGACGTCATCTCTGACTTCCTTTTGTGTAGTTAAGCGGAGAAATGAACCGCCGGTGGGGCCCACCTCATAGTCAGTCAAGTTAGCCATCCTTCGATAATAATAGGCGAAGTATATTCACATAACATTTAGCTATTTTTAAACGAGAACGCTTCGAGGAACTTTCCTTTTTCTTTCCATAAAGATTTGCTAATATTAGCCATTTCAACCCTCTCGCCCAACAAATTGATTTCACATATTCGTTTCCGAGATCCTGATTGGTGAGGGACTCCATTGGAAAGCTTTTCTGCGTTTGGGTCTTTAGAGGACTCTCTGTCATAAATCTACAAAAGGATTTATCCGCCTACTGTTGACAGTTAACCCGTAATCTGGTTAGTTTTATTGTTGATTCGTCGTTGCTATTATTATTATTATTATTATTTTGGTGTCCGGATTGGTCTGTTTAGCTGTTTTTATGGCTTCTGCGAGGATTTGGGAATCCATTATTTTTCATTTTTATCCAAAGGAGCAGTGGGGATAAGAGGGATCACATGGATTGTTGGTGGGTTTTCATTATTTTCAGGATTTCTGATTCAATTTCTCTGGTATGCAGTTAAGGTACCCCTTTCTGCATTGGTTGTTGGCTGGCAATGGATATCAAATACCAAGAGGTACTACTGCAACCATTTCCATTGTTGAGATCTCTCAGAAGAATATTGATCTTGGCTTAACATATATTCAACCTTTGATCCTCTTCTTGTTGCAGAAATACATTCAGAATGCTTGGGGAGTGCAATTGTTTACTTGCAGATGGTTGCCTTTGTCAGCTCCGAAGGCTCTGGTTTTCTTATGCCATGGTAAGAAGAATATTATGGTGCTGCTGTGCTGTTTTTTTTGTGATTGAAGTGAACTGATATTTTGAGATCTGTGGTAACTTTGTTAGGGTATGGAATGGAGTGCAGTGTATTCATGAGAGGTAAGAAGATTTCTTTGTAATCAGCATTGGTTTTGTAGAGCAGGGGAACTATGTATTTTTCTAAAATTTGATTTAAAATTTGTATTTCATACCAGAATGTGGAATCAGGCTTGCCCGGGCTGGATACGGTGTGTTTGGAATAGACTATGAAGGCCACGGAAAATCCCAAGGGGAGAGGTGTTACATCAAAAAATTCAGCAGAATCGTCAACGACTGCAACAATTTCTTCAGAAGCGTTTATGGTAATGCACCCAACTACCCGCCCTATATCTTTAAGCAATATTAATTTCATACTGATGCTCACTGAGTGCAAATTTATTTTAGTGCAGACTGTGAGGAATACAAAAATAAGCCCAAATTTCTGTATGGGGAATCCATGGCGGTGCGGTTGTGCTCCTGCTTCACAGAAAGGAACCCACTTTTTGGAATGGAGCCGTCCTCGTAGCTCCAATGTGCAAGGTAAGATATAACAGTCACTTCTTTTTCAAACATTGAATTCCTCTTCAATATATTCAATCCCAAGATAAATGATTGCAGATATCGGATAAGATGAAACCTCATCCTCTGGTGGTGGACATTCTAGTAAAGCTAGCAGTTTTTGTACCCACATGGAAAATTGTTCCCACCAAGGACGTCATAGACTCGGCCTTCAAGGATCCCATAAAAAGAGAGGAGGTACCCAATCCCTTCACATAAATGCCTATTCTGCTTTTGCTTCAATCCCAGGAGAGAAACAAGGAGAGAATCTGATTTTGGTCACGGAATTCTACAACCAAAACAGGATTATATGAACTGGGCTATCGTTTTATTTGTTGACACATATGTCTCTTAATCTGTTCCCTTGCTTTCGACATTCGTGCAGTTGCTTACCGTGGCAAGCAGCTTTTGAAAAAAAAAGAAAATAATATTTAATTGTTGTTGCAGATACGTTCTAATCACCTTATATATCAAGACAAGCCCAGGCTGAAAACTGCCTTGGAACTGCTGAGAACCAGCATAGACTTAGAGGATCGGCTACATGAGGTAAATTATTTTTCAAGACTTTTTAACTAAAATGAAACGAAAGGGTTGGGAGTAAAGAGGTTGAAAAGGTCTGAGGATTTTTTTTTTTTTTTGAATTGCAGGTAACGCTACCATTCCTGGTGCTGCATGGGGAGGACGACAGCGTGACAGATCCGTGTGTGAGCGAGGCGCTTTATAATTCAGCCTCCAGTTTTGACAAGACTATTAGGCTTTATCCGGGCATGTGGCATGGCCTCACCTCTGGAGAGCCTGATGAGAATGTTGAGCTGGTGTTTAGTGACATGATCTCCTGGCTCGATCAGAGGGTGTTCCAGTATAGCAGTGAGATTGGATTGGCTGCACAAAAGAAAGAACGAGAGGAGTCAGGTGATAGTATTAACCAATCTGAATTTGTGGACAAAAGGTTTGATCGATGGAAGCGAAAAAGGATTCGGGATAAGAAGAATCTAAACAGATTTTTGTATTCATCCTTGTGATTTTTCTATTTTGTTTTTTGCTTTTAATTTGGGAAAGGTGAAAAGTGCCCGAAATTTGGAGCGTTCTTAAGAACGAATCATTTGTTTGACTGTATAAATGTGGAGAGAGAGTATATATATATATATATTTGAAGATAAGCTCTCTGAGATTCCGTGTACTTAAAAGGCTGTTTATATATATATTTTAAATGCTTGAAATCAAATATTTTGGCGATATTGAATGCAGGGGATTGAGTTATTCCGCGTCGGTTAACAATATATATTTTAATAATAATAATTGGTTGTGATCAAATAGTATTTATTTAGTTTGTTAGATTTTTTAACTTTTAAAGAAGTTGTAGGTAATTGTTTAAATGTTAAGTTATTGTAAATTGCCTAAATGCTAACTTATTGTAAAACCAAGATAAAATCAAGTGGACCTATTCAATTCTAAATTATTCTTGAAAAAACACAAATTGACTGTGAAGTTGTATATAAAAATTTATACAAATAAATAGTAAAAAGTAAACAGTATATAAAAGATAAAGAAATAAGAGATATTTTAAAAGAAATAATAAAGTACAAATATCTTTGAATGGACTTCAATAATAAACTCAATTAAAAAACATGTAAAGTGAAGAGAATATTAAAAGGATGAAAAGCACTTTTAGTTAATAAAATAAAAGCAAAGAAATTGAGTTATAAGACTAAAATATTATACATGTTTTATTTGGGTTATTTGTGGTATCAATGATGTTATATGAATGTGAAGTGTGGGCTAGTATCACATCAAACTTAAATGGAGAAAAATAAAGAAGATTTAGAAACTTCTAGTTACAAATCAGTTCAAAATAAAAATCGATTTTATATCATATTCTTCTAACAAAAACATATAGCTTCCATTTAAAGATGGTTGTTATGGTTCATCTTCTAAAATATTTTAAACATATAGCTTCCATTTAAAGATGGTTGTTATGGTTCATTTTCTAAAATATCTTAAAAATTAAATAATAGATACAAATAAATAATCTAAAGGTGTAATAAAAAAAGTTTCAAAGAAAGAAAGAAAATATGGATGAAGAAATAGGAGAGGGTATCTACCCTTTGCAGGAGTAATTGAGAAAAAAAAAAAAAGCGTTTTATTTTAAATTTTAAGTATATACTAGAGAATATATCGAGAATATATGTATCTCTTAGAAAATATATTTTTATTTTTATTTTTATTTCGGGCAGTGTGATAACTGAGCAATCCCCTCTCAACCATAATCCTTAGTAGTAGAGTGATAAACCCTGAACTATAATCCCTGGTAGAGTGATAAACCTTGAACTATAATCCCTAGTAGAGTGATAAACCCTGAACTATAATCCCTAGTAGTATGATAAACCCTCATAACCAATGCATAGGGTTGAGCAGTCCCTCCCAGCCATAATCCCTCGTATGGCTGAGAGCTATGCTTGCTGCAGCTTAAACTTGGAGCTCTAGAAAAAAAACCAAACCCCAAACTGTTTACCCACGACTAAAATTTTTTTAATTTAAAAATGATGATGTTTTTTAAAGAGTAATAGGTGTCACAACATCCAGCCTACAGCTCATGGGGCTCGGGCTCTAAGTACGGACATTATGAATATGGCTGTGAACAAAATTTCGTCAAGGAACCAAAGTAATAAAACAAATTCCACCTAGAAGATTCTAGAATATGATTCGTAGTTATTTTCCGCATCGATTTGCTAAGAAGTATTTTGGTCCTACCGACGGTTGGGATTTGTGCAAAGGAGAATAGTAAGTCCAAAACGTTTATAGAATGGAAAGTTTGTAAGTAGTATATGGGACAAGATTTTAAAAACATATAATTTTTAATTATAAAATTTAATTTAATTATTTTAATATATATTTAATTTTTTTTTAATATATAAATATATATATATTTTAAGTATATATTTTTTATATACATTTATTATGAGGAATGAACTCAAACAATATATATATTTTTTATTGTAAATTTTATTTATTTATTTTAAGTTGGTGTGAATTACTTTTGTTTCTTTGAAAGCATTTTCCGTAGTATTTGTATATAAAGTTAAAGATATTATTTTTAATTCATTTTTAAAATTATAAGTTGAAAAATAATCTGCCATAACTACTACTAAATGTTATATAAAATAGTGTCCGCGAGGGCTAGGTGGATTGGTAAGACGTTGGGCACTTACCAGGAAGAGACCTAGGTTCAAACTTTGCGGGCATGCCCACTCTAGGGCAGAGGTAGTAGTCTGATTTATAATATTCTTTTGATGGGAGTGGCCTCCAATAAAAGCCGTATATGATTGTATAATGTGAGGGAGTCCCCAAGGGCCAGGTGGATTGGTAAGACTTTGGGCACTTATCAAGAGGAGACCTAAGTTCAAATCTTGGGGGCATGTCCAATAAGAGCAAAGGTAATAGTCTGACTTGAGTCCACTAAGTACGTACTAACTTGATGACGATACTAACCCTTAGCCATCAGAATCTCCTTCACTTCAAATTGAAAAAATGAAAAAATGATTTAACCCAATTATTAAAGATGAAAAAATGTTACCCATTCAAAATAAATAAATAAAAATAAAAATAAAAAATAATGTAAAAGAATATCGATATATATTTGAAGATAAGTTCTTTGAGATACCGTGTACTTAAAAGGCTATTTATGTTTTTTAAATGCTTGAAATCAAATATTTTGCCCAGTGTACTTAAAGGCTATTTATATATTTTTTAAATGCTTGAATTCAAATATTTTACCCATATTGAATGGAGTTGCCTCAGGGGATCGAGTTATTCCGTGCACACAATTAATCGGTTATCTTAAAACAGTTTCAAGGGTTAGGTGGATTGGTAAGTGTTAGTTTGGATGGGCATTTGTTGAGAAGAGATTTGGGTTCAAACTTTGGTGGTGCCAGTTTGCAAAGGAAGTAGTCCGCCTTGAATTCGCGCACGGCTAGATCGACGACGATGGTACGAACCCCGAGCAACCGGTGGTCCCCATCTCACATCGGGTCAACAATTAATGAGACAAATAGGTTTGGTGTTTGCAATCCCTGAATAGGTTTGGTGGTTGCAGTCCTTGTGGTTTGAACCCAACGCTGCTAGTTACTAAAAATAATGGCTGTAACCAACTCTTCTATGTAAAAAAAAAAAAAACTTTAATTTAATTGACACCATAATATAATAATAATAATAATAATAATAATATGATGAGGAAAAACTACTTTGCTAGGGTTTGATGAAGAAAAACTGCTCTACGAGGATGGCAGCAACTTTCGGAGGAGGTCTAAAAAATTGGAGGAATGTCGTGATGGCATCGGGTCCGGCACAAAGAGTGCATGCTCGTGATGTTTTTTCATCTGAAAATTACTGGAAGGAATAGGATTTTCCAGTGCATGTCGGGAACCGCTTGTTAAAGAACAATGGATGTTTGGAACGATGTGAAGCCAGGCCAGTTCTAGTGGTTCAACCAGACTCGGTGGTGGAAGATGTGGAGTATCTAACCAAACATGCCCTTATTGGTAAATTTTTGGGCATCCAAATTTCTCTCCCCTTTGTGGAGGCTTGGGTCAGGAAGACTTGGAATCCTGAAGGTGATGTGGAGGTGATGTTGAGTGCGAACAACTATTTTATGGTGGTTTTCTCTTGTATTGCAGATCGTAACAAAGCATTTGAAGGGGGTCCTTATTTCTATAACCAAGTGGGACTCTTTCTTAAACCCTGGCATGTGGGTTTCAACCCATCAGAGGAGCGGTCGTCGTGGGTTCCAGTATGGGTGCGGCTTCCATGGCTCCCATTGGAATTCTGGAGAACTGATATCTTGCATAAGATTGCCCTTCTGCTTGGGAAGCCGGTTGGACCGTCACAACAGACAATGGATAAAAAGGTAATCTTTGTTGCTCATATTTGTGTTGAAATTGACTTAAATAATCCTATTCCATATTCTATTGAAATACAATTTGGATCAACTACATGGGTTCAAAAACTTGACTATGAAGCTCTTCCATTTCGTTGTCGGATTTACCGTGAATATGGCCACCTGCAAAGAAAATGCCCTAAGTTTGTCCCACCTATGGCTTCAAATCCTGGGCCCTCTCGGTCTGGACAAAGTTTGGATAAAGGAAAAGCCCCGATAAAGGAAGGGGAACGGGATAAGGAAGGTTTTGTTCCGGTAAAATCCCGAAACAGAGGACGAAGGGCAAACAAAGACCTTAAGGATAGCCAGCCAGATGCTCTACTCAACCGTTTTGAAATATTAGATGATCTTGATCAGTGCATGGAGATACCTGAAATGTCGCTACCTGATGCAAATATAACAAGGCCGAATCAGATGTCTCTTCTTGAGGGGGAACTTAAGGAATCAGATCTAGGGGGTTTAAATGAAGAACAAAGGGCTTTGGATCTGAGTATAGGGGACATGGTTGGGTCTAGCCCTATAAGGGAAACTATTTTGGAAAGTGGTACAAATTTAGTTATGCCCTCTCCTACTCAGGCACTGATGCAGTCATCCTTGGACTGCAAAACTCCTATGGTGTTGGGATTGCAACAGAAAATAATTAAAAAAAAAATTTGGATAAGAATATGAAGGTGGGTCGAAAGAAGGACCAGGATAAAATTAAGTTAATGGGGGAGACTTTGGTGGAGTCAGGCTTGGTGAGAACATTGGACTCCCATTTTTATAACCCCCAAAAATGATTATCCTCTCATGGAATGTAAGGGGGTTGAATAACATCCCCAATAAAAATTTGTTCATGATTTGGTTCTTGTGCATTCTCCGGATGTGGTGTTTATTTAGGAGACTAAATTGGCTATTTATAGTATGTTCAATATTACTCCCAAGTTGTGGAGATGAGGATGAAATGCTAATTGTTATGGTGCATGTGGATGTGTTGTTTCGATTGTTTCTAGAGAGATGAATGAGCACTTGATGGGTCCAATTTCCCTTGAGGAGTTGGAAAATGTTGTATTCAATATGAAAAAAGGAAAATCCCCAGGCCCAGATGGATTCCCGATTGAGTTTTATCAGGAGTTTTGGGATTTAATCAAATTTGATCTTTTGGAGGTGGTCCATGAGTCCCAAAAGAACAAACAGATGCTAAGGGCCCTAAATGCTACCTTTGTGGTGCTTATACCCAAAAAAGAGGGAGCAAATTCCTTGGATATGTTTAGGCCTATTGCTCTCTGCAATGTTGTGTATAAGATCATCACAAAAATTATTGCTGAGAGGCTGAAGATATGGTTGAGCAAAATCATCTCTGAGGAGCAAGGAGGGTTTGTTGTTGGCCGAAAAATCTTGGATGGGGTTGTTATTGCTACAGAAGCTATTCACTCGATGGAAACTTCTAAGGAGAAAACTATGTTCATTAAGTTGGACATGGCCAAAGCCTATGATCGGGTCGGATGGTCCTTTCTTCAGAAAGTTCTTGCTGCTTTTGGATTTGAGGAGGAATGGATTAGATGGGTGATGAGTTGTGTTTCTTCTTCCTCATTCTCTGTTCTTGTTAATAATGAGCCATCAGAGCTGTTTGAGGCCTCAAGGGGATTGAGGCAAGGAGATCCTTTATCTCCTTATTTGTTTATCATTATGGCGAAAGGGTTGGGAAGATTGCTCAAGTCTCAAGTCATGCAGGGTCTCATTCAGGGGTGGAAGTGGGATAGTAGTTTGCCACCTCTTTCCCACCTTCAATTTGTTGATGATATTGCTTTGTTGGGAGTTGCCACTATCAGGGAAGTTGAGCAATATTAGACAGTCTCTTGACATATATCTTGGTGCTTCTGGATAGTTGATTAATGAGGACAAGTCTTCTATTTTCTTCTTCAATACCCCTCCTCTTATTCAAGCTAGGATTGCTCGTATTCTAAGATTCCAGGTTGGGACTCCCCCTTCATTTATCTTGGTATTCCAATTTCATCTCATCCTCTACCTAGATCTTCTTGGTAGTCTATGCTTGATAAGTTTAGAAGGAAGGTGAATCACTGGACTTTCAGATGGCTATCCACTGCAGGTAGAGTGTTGCTTTTAAAATATGTTGTTCAAGCTTTACCCATTTATAGATGTTTTGTACAAATAGCTCCCTCTCACTTCATCAAGGACATGGATGCTTTGTCAAGACAATTTTTATGGTCTGGAAAACTTGATCAATCTAAATGGAGTTTGGTTAGGTGGGATTCTATATGTAGGCCAATGCAAGAGGGAGGCCTTGGGTTGCGACAGACAACTCTTTTTGGGCAGGCTTTGGCTGCAAAACTTTATTGGAGATGGTGTACCTCTCAAGATCATATTTGGGCTAAAATATTATCTTGTAAATACTTGAGAGGTATTTCTGAGGCTGAGATCCCTAGAGTCAGCTTGGTTGGGAAAGGTTCAGTTATCTGGGACACTCCGAAAAGAGGAGCTAATTTAATCAAGCAGGGTTTGTTCTGGATTTGCAATCAAGGATCAAATGCTCTTTTTTGGGAGGATTCTTGGGATGGCCACCCTCCTATCTTGAATCAATATCCTAGGTTACGTTCCCTAAGCATTTTTTTCTTAGAAGCAGGCTGGTCTCGTGTGGAGGACTTTAAAAAAATCTAGTCTTTTGGAAATATGGAGATGTACAGGTGGAAAGATCCGCAAGAATGGTCCCAAGGGGGACTGGCCAAGGACAGAGAGGTGCTTGCTCTTATTCTTACGGGGAGGCCTTGTTCTTCATTGAGGGGTAAAGATATTCTGGCTTGGAACCCTGATCCTAAGGGAACCTACTCGGTAGCCTATGGTTATCAGGTTCTTGATAAGCAAAAGTATGGGAGTCTTCCTGTCACTTGGTGGAAAAAGGTGTGGAACAAATTTTCTTGGCCAAAATGTAACTTCTTTCTCTGGTTGGTAGCTCGTAATAAATGCCTCACTTGGGATAATGTGAGGAAGAGGGGATTTCAGGGTCCCTCTTTTTGTGTCCTTTGCAGTAAGAATGAGGATGACTCTTCTCATTTATTTTTCCAATGCTCCTTTGCCAGAGACATTTGGCACCATTGGTGGAGCGCCTGGAACCATCCATGTTTTCATGTGCTGTCCCTGGTGGAGTTTTGGAGTAGTCTGGGCAGACCTTCGACCAAGGCCCCCTTCCTTCGGGTGGCTTGGAATTTGGGCCCTTCTTGCATCATCTGGCAAATTTGGCTTGAACAAAACCGACACATATTTTAGGGCAGTTATTTGGTTGTTCAACAGATCTGGAAAAGGATCCTGTATATGGTTCAGGAAACCATCCATAGCAAATGTGATGTGGACCCTCTTTTGGATTCTAGGGAGGAGAAGGTACAACAAGCCCTTGGTCTCTTTGGGGATGGTGTGAACTCTTCTAGCCCTAGTAGGGTTCCTCAGCTCAGCAAGAAGGTTAGGAGAGATGGTAGGTGGAGGCCACCCCCTAGAGGAGTTTTAAAAATTAATATTGATGGATCGTCTAGGGGTAATCCTGGACATGCTGGCATTGGCGGTGTTGGGAGAGATTCTACTGGTGGTGTCAGTTTTTTCTTTTCCATTTATAAAGGTGTTCACTCCAACAATTTTATGGAAGCTCTTGCAATTCTTGAGGCCTTGCGGAGGGGGTTTTCTCTTGGTTGGCATAGGATTATCTACGAGTCTGACTCTCAAATTGTGGTTAATATTTTAAATAGTAAAAGGGTGGAGGAAGTTAATTGGCAGTTGGCCTCTGTAGCCGTTCAGATTCTCAGAATGAGTGAAGAGTTCGAATTTATATCCTTTGTGCACATTCCAAGGGAATGGAATGTGGTTGTTGATTACCTGGCCAAAAGGGCTTCTGAGTTGCTGGATCCTTGGAGTATCGATAATTGGGAGAGTCTCCCATCTGGGGACTCTCAACGCTTGTGGGAGTTGATCCACAAGGATGTACAGACTTAATGTGGTTTGTTCTTGTTGTCTTTTTCGGGTGTCATTCTAGTCTAGTGGTTTTAGCCTATTTGGTTGTTTATTTGAGTCCTGGTTGGAAGCTCAGTTGTACTCTGTAATCCAGACTTTTTATCAATAAATTTTTACCCCTTTATTTAAAAAAATAATAATAATAATATTGTTATTTTAAATGTTGTAAAGTTGCAATTGCTTGTTTAGACGCATGTTTTCACGTTGTTAATTTGCAATTGTTTGCTTAGACGCATGTTTTTCTCATTAATGTACTCAATTACAAATAAAAATATTAAATAATAAATATTTTAATAATAATAATTGGTTGTGATATTGGTTTAATTTGATAGATTTTTAACTTAGATAATTGCATAAATGTTAAGTTATTATAAAACCAAGATATGATCATGAATTTATTTCAATTCCATATTATTCTTTAAAAAAAATAAATTGATTGTAAAGTTTTCTGATTTGTAACCTCCTGTACATAACATTTCCGCAACATGTGAGGGGAGAAATTTGAATATGGGGCCTCTCGATTTCAACTGTAGAGTTTTAACTACCGACTTGCTCTCCAACTCTACATGAGCGGATAATTAATTGTAAAGTTGTATATAAAAGTCTATAAAAAAGAGCAGAATAATTTATTTATTTAAAAAAGAATAATTCAAATTATTTTTAAAGAGCTTTAGAAAAAATAAAGTAATATTACATAAATCCAATGGTTGAAATATGTAAAACATGTTTATGAACTATAGAAGGAAGAAGAGGCCCCTCCCATAAGCAACACCAAAACATATTTATTTATCTTTATGGGAGGTAAATAAGGTATTAAGAAATTAGGAAGAGATAAGACTTGTGACATGCTTAGATTACAAGAAGAATACTTAATATGGAAAGTAGAGCACTTAGTATCACACATTAAGAAGATCAAAAATTTTAACAGTACATCTTTTCAAGAGTGAGGGTGTAGACAATCCCTCAAATTATCAAACTATTATGGTCAATCCCCTCTTTGCAAAATTGTTGGAAAGCATTTTAATAGTAAAATTAACAAGTGGATAGAAGAAAAAGAAAAGAAGGCAAAAAAACACACAATTTTTTTACCAAAACATTCAATAATAAACCATGTCATCACTTTGAGATATATTATTGAAAAAAATGGAACGAAAAAGAAGCATTATTGTTGTTTTGTACGGTTTAAGAATTTTTTTATACAATGTCTAGAAGTAAACTATGAAGTATAATATAAAACACATGCATACTAGAAAAGTATACATGTGTGGATAGACTTTATGACGAGGTCTAAACTAAAATCAAAATGCGAGTAGGCCTTTCAAACTATTTTAGAAGTGACATAGGAGTTAAACAAGGATGACCATTATCCCTACCTTATTTGGTTTACATATTGATAAATTAGAAGAATGACAAAAAAATGAATGGAGGGGATGATATTCATTTGGAAAGATAAGTGATGAGGCTTCCTTTATATACAAATGAGTGTTTCTTATTACAAGATTAGCATAGGATTTGAGAGAGCATTTAAAAACCTTAAAAGTAGGAATGCAGGTTAATACCAACAAAACCAACATTATCATCCTCCACAATCAAAAAATAAAAAGAACCAAACATTTTATTTTTATTTTGAAGAAGTATTCTAAAAGAAGTAACGAAGTATAAATATCTGAAGATAGATAGACGTCAATAATAAACCTTGTTAGAAAACATGTAAAATAAAAAGAATATTAGAAGGATGGAGAACACTTTTGAATAACAAAATAAAAGCAAAAAAAAAGAGTTATGGGACTCCAAGACTATAAATGTTTTATTTGGGTTATTAGTGGTATCAATGATGTTATATGAACTTGAAGTATGGGTTATTGGTGGTATTGTTTATATAGACGTAAAGTGTTGGTCAATAACACATCAAACTTAAATGAAGGAAAATAGAAAGGATTTAGAAATGCTTAATTACCAATCAATTCAAATTCAAAATCAATTTTATATTATACTCTTTTAACAAAAATATATAATTTTTTGTAAAGGTAGTTGTTATAGTTCATTTTTTAAATATCTCAAAAATAAAATAATGATTACAAATAAAGGGTTTGTAGCAAAAAAAAAAAAATCAAACAATTAAAACAATAACAAGAAGATATGTACTTTTTATTAAAAATATTATTTTAAAATACGGAGTATATATATATATATCCGTCAGATTTTTAATCTCGAAATGTTGATGTTTTTTAAAGAGTAATAGGTTTCATAACAACCAGCCTACAGCTAGCGGGGGTCGAGCTCTAAATACGGACATTGTGGATATGGCTGTGAACCCACATAGAAGATTCGCAGTTATATTCCGCATCGATTCGCTAAGAAGTAGTTTGGCCCTACCGACGGTTAGGATTTGTGCAAAGGAGAATAATCAGTCGAACAAGTTTCACAAGTAACCAGAATAGAATGGAAAGTTTGTAGTAGTTTATGGGACAAGATTTCAAATATATATAATAGTTAATTATAAAATTTAATTTATAACTTTTGGTTGAGAGGTTTATGAGGTTTAAAATTCAAATTTAATCCAATCTTAATATAAAATTTTTTATTCAAATAAAATAAAAAATTTATATTAATTATTATTATTGTTTTTTTTTTTGGATTTGGTTATTGTGAGAAATCTCGTTGAGCAGTCTCCTCCCAACCATGACCCCTCTTAAAGTCCAGAGCCACCACCACACACTCACCCACACAACAGTTTGAATCTTGGATCTTTCCTAAGTGTATTATTTTAGTATATGTTTTATATTTTAAATTAAATAAAAATTTTAGTTATTTTGAATTTGTGAAAATATACGTTCCTTTTCATTTCATGTATTGTAAGTTTTTTTTAAAAAAAGTAAAAGTTGGTGTGAATATATATATATTTTCTTAAGCAAAAAACTCCTTGCGGAGCCGCCTTGGTTTGAGAGACCACGAACAGGGGTTTTACACCATTAAAGTCACCCGGAGTCGCACCCGACCCTGCGCGCACCAACATTATCAATTGGATTTTGGATACCCAATTCAGCTTTTTGGTAGGGTGGAGATTCGCCTTGGTTTGAGAGACCACGAACAGGGGTTTTACACCATTAAAGTCACCCGAGAGTCGCACCCGACCCTGCGCGCACCAACATTATCAATTGGATTTTGGATACCCAATTCAGCTTTTTGGTAGGGTGGAGATTTGAACCTGGGACCTCTCTTGGAGGATTTCCCTCTCCTCTCCAACTCACCTACATCACCTGGGTGTAAAAAGTTGGTGTGAATTATTCCCAATTGGACCATGATAGCTTTTTGATAATGTTTGTATCTAAAGTTAAATTATTTTTTAATACATTTAAAAAAATATAAATATTTTATATATTAAAAATTAAATTTGAAATTTGAAATATTATATAAATAATAATTATATTATTTAAAATAATTTTAATGTAAAGATTAAAAAAAGAGTGAATCCTCCATGAGTGTGGTTTATTGGCAAGGACGCCACTTGCATTATCGGTGATGTGACCCGGGTTCAATCCCCATGGTGGATGTGTATAAGAAGTATTACTCAAAAAAAAAAAGTGAATGAACGTTTTTTTAAAAAAAATAGAGTTTTTTAAATATTGCAAGTAAATAAGACGATACCGTACAATAAAATAGAGAACAAATAAATGCATAATAAAATTGATTTTATATTGATTTTTGAATGGAGTTTTGATCTTCGTTTACAATGCTTTTTCTTCGAACACGCAAGGGTATGATTACAATATTGCTTGCTCTCAGATTATAATTTTGCCAAATACAAATGCTAGTGGTGTCTTCGGTCTTCTCTGCTACAATCAAGTGGTGAATAGACTTTGCGATGGACCACTTCAACTTCAACAGCCGCTTCAGATACCTGTTTCCTACACTTAAAAAAATCACACGGGGGTTTCGTAGCACCTGTAAATGTGATTGAAGATCAAATGCAAATAAAAACCTTGTGTACATTTGCAGAAAGCACAAAAAAGTAGATCTAAATGCCTTGCTAAAAAAAACCAATCAAAAATTATGGATATGATCTGTGATGTCGTTGTTTTCGATGTATTCTGGGTAACCGCAGGGCATGCGATTTTGACTAGTTAATTGTGGATGGGACGATTAGGAAACTGCATAATGAGTGGTTGCGACTGCATAACTGTGGATTGGGTGGTTGAGGTCGAACAGTAGAATCTTCCAAAATAACACTTTAGGGCGTTGAATCTCGAATCTTCCTCAAGATGCGTGTGAGTTTCTAGCGTGATTTCAGTAGCGTGACATTGTATATCCTTGACCTCCTTTGTTTGATGGGGTGATGCTTATTTTATAGGTAATTTCAGGGCTTTGGAGGGAAGGATAGATGGCAAGCCAGGGTTACCATGTGGTAGGGGGAGTTAGAGTGAGTCACTTAGAGTGCCTCACTTAACTAGGGTGATGTGGCTAATGGGTGAGTGCAAGTGGAGTGCAATGTGGAGGATGAGTGAGTGCAATTGTGGTGAAGTGGCTAATGAGTGAGTGCAAGTGGAATACAATGTGGAGGATGAGTGAGTGCAACTGTGGTGAAGTGGCTAATGAGTGAGTGCAAATGGAGTGTTGTGTGGAGGATGTCCCATGTGAAGGGATAAGGGTGACATGAGTGTGTGAGATGTGGCATGGTGATGGGTAGTGGTGACTAGGACACATGTCCCATGGGGAGACAGGGTATCCTAGGTGGATTTTCTAGATTTAATAAAAATCTAGAAAAAGGTAATTATGTGCAGGATTTTATATGTCTAAGTCAAAATTTAGACATATAATTATTCTTATGCAAATTTTTAGGGTGAATGCAAATACCTAGAATTTGGTGTCTACAAATACCACTTTTTGTACCATGTTGTGTAAAATACAATTCGATGCAAAAACAAGAGACACCTAGCTTTATTGGATGGAGAAATAGACTCAAATCTTCTCAATGCTCAAGAATGAATGAGTTTTGTATATTTTGATTTTAGCTTACCCTATCAATTGGCGAATGGGTGAAGAATGAAACCCACGAGCCAATTGATCAAATGTGGATGATGAAAAGGGATGAATTTGATGGATGCAAATGTTGGAAATCAAGATCAAGTTGGATGCCCCAAGTTTGGGGTGGACTTGTGTTGTCACAAATTTACCTTTTGGTATGATTGACATGCAAGATGATGAAGTAAAGGAACCAATCACCCTAGGAGCCCATTGTCCTAGTGACTGTATCAAATTCCTTAATGCAAAATGATGAAGTATAATTTTTTTATGTTTTAGAACCCCATGAAGTAGGTGTCAATGACAACCTTGGACAAATTTGGTTGAACGCATCCACACTTGAAAAAGTTGGAGACAAACTGATTTAATTTCAAAAGTTATGATGTTGGATTATTGCAAATAAGTGTCCTTATGGTGAGCTACCCATCCTACCGGATTGCATGGATTATTAGTCACTGCAACTACCAGGTATGTAGGGTGATTCACTAGATACAAGGTTCACTTAATGATGATGTGTGATGTTTGTGATAATGCATGTGATGATGAATATGAAATTATGAATTTGGTTGTTTTTGAGAGGGTGTTTATTATTATCATTTTTAAGCCATTTGCATTTGAAGGGGAGTTGTGTAATATGGTCACAAATAATGTCAACGTGGGTTACCCCAATTATGGAAAAGATGCACATTGTCGAATAATTACTTTCGACAAATTGATGAACTTAATTTTGGCAAACCTTCTATCTTTGGGTAGACAAGTTGGAGTCTACACTTTAGGCTTAGGTATACAAGGTGTTTGTTTGATTTAGATTTTTGCATTGGATTTACCCCAACAAAAAGGGTGTATGATAGTCTTTGGTAATGATTCTTGAATGAACGTAATTTGCATGATTGAGTGTTTGATTATTTATTTTGATTTGAGATTAGAATTTTGTATATTTTATCTATCCCTTCAAGCGATGAGTCAACGAAGAAGAGATAAAATGATGAAAGTGAAGAAGTATATGATGAAGGTAAAAATGATTAGAATGAAATTGATGTTTCTATTTTTGTTACAACTGTAATTTTGACCATTATGGGTAATTGTATACCTTTATCCCTTGGATCAGTCTAGCCATATAGCTTTCTTAGGGAATTGAGATGATAACAATTCATTTCTTGCTTGAGGTGAATGACTATTCAAGGGCCTTATGGTAACCTACCCATTTGACTGGATTGCATGGATAATTAGTTGCTACAACTGCCAGGTGTATAGGATAAGTTACTATATACGAGGATCACTTAAGACTAAGTGGAAGAAGGAAATGTACACCTAAATCCCTTGGAGCAATCCAACCACATGGTCTTCTTAGGGAGTTGATATGAGAGCAACCTATTCTTTCAAGAGCCTGTTGAATTTGTTTTTGACCAAAGGAATTGAGGTACCTTTGGAGCTTTTTGCTTTTGTTTTTTTTTTTTGTTTTTATATTGTTTTTGTGGTTTTATGTTTGTTGATTTGTTTTTTTACCAAAGGAATTTGGATACCTTGGGAGCATTTTTGATTTGATTTGAACAAAGGGGTAACTACCTTTGGGGCTTTTTGAATTATGTTAATAATGTTTGTCCTTATGGTAATCTACTCCTACCGAATTGTATGGATAACCAATCGCTACAACTGCTATGGGACTAGAGTAAATCACTAGATACAAGGATCACTTAAGGCTGAGTGGAAGAAGGAAATGCACATCTCTATCCCATGGAGTAGTCCAGTCGCATGGCTTTCTTAGGGAGTTGATATTATAGCACTTCGATTAAATCAAAAGCCTTGTTGAGATTGAATTTTACCAAAGAAATTGGGGTACCTTTGGAGCTTTTTGGATTAATTTGACCAAAGGTGTAGGTGCCTTTGGAGCCTTTTGAAATAAAATTTGACCAAAGGGGTTAGGTTCCTTTGGAGCTTTTTGAATTGAAATTTGACCAAAGGGTTTATGTTCCTTTGGAGCCTTTTGAATTGAATGTGACCAAAGGAGTTTGGTTCCTTTGGAGCGTTTTGAACTGAATTTTGACCAAAGGAGCTTGGTTCCTTTGGACCCTTTTGAATTTATGTAATAGTGAGTTTCCTTATGGTAATCTACTCATCCTACCGGATTGCATGGATAACTAGTCACTACAATCGCTAGGGAACTAGAGTATATCACTAGATACAAGGTTCACTTGAGGACCTTTTGACCAAAGGGGTTTGGTGCCTTTGGAGCCTTTTGAATTAAATGTGACCAAAGGAGTTTGATTCCTTTGGAGATTTTTGAATTAGATTGACCAAAGGGGTTAGGTTCCTTTGGAGCCTTTTGAATTGAATGTGACCAAAGGGGCTTGATTCCTTTGGATCCTTTTTGAATTGAATGTGACCAAAAGAGTTTGGTTCCTTTGGAGCCTTTTGAATTGAATGCGACCAAAGGAGTTTCGTTCCTTTGGAGCCCTTTGAACTGATGTAATGATGAATATCCTTATGGTAATCTACTCATTCTACCATATTGCATGGATAACCAGTCACTACAACTGCTAGGGGACTATAGTATATTGAAGAACACAAGCTTATACTGAGAGGGGGGGTGAACAATATAAGACCACTTTTTACTTTTCTTTCTCAAATAGTATTAATCAATATAATCAATGGAAATATCAATAGCAATAAATAAAGCAATGCACAAATCATCACACACAATAGAGACACCAATTTAACGTGGTTCACCCAATGTGGGTTACATCCACAAAGAAAATCTTTCACTAAATTTTCTCAATCAATCTCTTGGGAATACTTTCTTAATTACAATGTTTATGGACCTTCGTCCAAATGAGATGCTGATCCCCTAAATCTAGTTTGTGGATATCTATCCATAGGAGAACTCCTTATCCTCTACTCTGGCTAGTGATCCTCTAGAAGACTACTGCCTCCACTGCACTAGCTTGTGGATCTCTCTCCACTGAAGACTCTTATCCCCACTCAGAAGACCTATCCTCACTAACCTGGATGATGGATCTCCATCCACTAGAGACCACTATCCTCTCTACTTTGTCACCTCCAAAGCTCTATCTCAATTTTGTACTAAACATAGTCCAATCGATCTAGCACAACTTTGCTCAACTCTTGTACTAAACACAGTCTAGTCGGTCTAGCACAAGTTTGCTCAACAAGATCACTCAAATTTGCACTAAACACAATTCATTCAGTCTAGCATAAATTTGCTCAACTCTACTCAATAAGTCCACTCAGAACTTGCTCAATAGGTCCACTCAAAACCTGCTCAAATCTGTTCAATAGGTCCACTCATAACCTGCTCAAATCTTCTCAATAGGTCCACTTAGAACCTGCTCAGATTTTCTCAATAGGTCCACTCAGAACCTGCTCAAATCTACTCAATAGATCCACTCAGAACCTGCTCAAATATGCTCAATAGGTTCACTCAAAACCTGCTCAAATATGCTCAATAGGTCCACTTAGAACCTACTTAAATCTGCTCAATAGGTCCACTCAAAACCTGCTCAAATATGCTCAATAGGTCCACTCAGAACCTGCTCAAATATGATCAATAGGTCCACTCAGAACTTGCTCAACTCTGCTCAACAAGCTCACACAAAACTTGTCCAAATATGCTCAATAAGTCCTCTCTAGGACTTAACCAAATATGTATTGTAATCTTCCACAAAAGCTCACACAAAATCAATCCATAAGTCTTCTCAAAGACTTACCTCAAATCAGCTTAACAAGTCCACACAGAACTTGTCCAATCTCATAGAAACATAGAGAGAATTGTTAGAGACTCAATATGTTATATACTCAATGCTCAATCACTTTCTCAACTCAAATCAATCTCATAGAAGCATAAAGATAATTGTTAGAGACTCAATATGTTCTATACTCAAAACTCAATCACTTTATCAACTCAATATCATAGAAGCATAAAGAGAATTGTTAGAGACTCAATATGTTCTATTCTCAAAATTCAATCACTTTCTCAACTCAACTTCCTAGAAGCATAAAGAGAATTGTTAGAGGCTCAATATGTTCTATTCACACAACTCAAATCAAAATGTATAATAGTTTGTTTCATGGAACTTGAACAATCACTTCATACATCCACTTGACTAGGTTCAATCAACTCTACTCAACCAATCACTCAAGAACCAAATCTCACTCACAAACCCCAGTCCAAACATAGAGCCCCAACTCAAAATATTTTTAACAATGCTCAACAACAAATCTCACATAACAATGATACTCATGATCTTTTCAAACCCTAGTTCAAGTTTTTTGCATAACAACTCACCTCAAAAACCATGCTTATAAACAAGGTTTTAACCACAACTCTTAATTTCAAAAAACCTTGAAGCATTAACTCATACACTTTAGAAAAGGAAAACCTAATCAAATCCTTTTCAATCCAATCTTAATTTTCAAAAAAACCAATCAACCAACATAACCAAAGAAGAATTTGCTCATACCTTTTTGTTTGACAACGAGTTGATCTCACAAATCTACCACACTCACAAATTTATCTTTTCCAATCTCAATAAGGGTTAGAAGACTTTAATAATAACACAATGCAAAATGATGACCCAAAATACACCTTATTACTCCAACTCAAAAATAACATTCACCATAGTCTTCTTTTAATAGAAAAACCCTTATACAAAAATAATGCTCAAAAGTCTTAATAAGAATTTAACTAAGACTTTACTCAAACTCCTTATTACTCCTAAAATAATAAATCTCAAATATCAATACCTCCAAAATTAATTAATGGCATAAGGTACTTCAAAAAAATATCTTAAAAATCCTTATTTCTCCCACAATTAAGACAGTCTTACTATGCAGGTAAATATCACAAATGCCCCTCTTTCTACCCTTTTCATCTTAGGATATAAAAATAGGGTAAATAAAAAATTAAACTAATTCTAAGTACCTTAGCCTCAAGTGGGGCTTGAACCCACGTCAACCTCCCTTCGCGTGCCCTAGCCGCTTCTGCCAGTCATGTCTAGGCACACGTTTGAAACCCACGAGCACCATGTGATCCAAAACTTCTTCCATGTGCAATATTTGACGAACAAAAAGGTGCCTCCTTTGGCACTCAAAAACCAAGCACAAACCATGCCTCACGCGGATCGAACACAAGACCTGCTTGCCTCCATGCTTTTGCAAGCCAAGCACTACCACCGAGCCACCATGCCCAATGAGAATGAGCTTTCAACTTCCACGTGTAACCTTCCACTTGGCGCTAAAGGACAAAAACGCTTTGTCCTCTCCTCAAATCGTATGCACGAATGAATAAATTGGGTGTAGAGCTATTTCGAAAACATTAGGAGCAATTATCATTTTTCGAATGCAAACTTTGGTGTATATATATACAAGCCTTCATGGATTTCAACGTCGATGCACGAGCATGGAATAAAACGTCGTTGGTAAAGGCTTCGAATGCCTTTAATTAAAACCAACCCAAATTTAGGTTTGGGTAAATAAAATTACCATCAAGCTTTAAAATGTTTGCTTTAAACCCAACCTTGGGTTTTATAAAGAATACTTAAATCCTTTTATTTATAAAATATTATAATCAAAATTATAAATATTTTATTTGGGTTTTCTCAAAGTCACTTTAATAATATTATAATAATAATTATAATATTATACCTTTTCGCTATCTCGGATAAATGCTTCTTTGGAAGAAGTAAAGCCACTTTCTGACCCATGATCTTGGGTGTTCACGAAAGATATTTTGACCCATTATGACTTCCATTAAACTTTGCACTTGAACTGGAGAAGAGCTATCACTAGCATCTTGAAATCAATGACAACTTTGACTTAGGGACTCAAAATGTCCAATAATATCCCCCTTTGTCATTGATAGCAACCCAAATTATTTTTACTGTAACTTTGACATTTCTTTTTATTATGCTCCCCCTGGCTCAATGCTCTCTCAAATATCAAATCTCTCCCCGTTACACAAATCTTTCCCCCTTTGACATCAATGGCAAAGGGTCACCTTTGGGGCTCGGGGCTAAGAATGAGCCTCTTCGCTTAGCCCCTCCTTGAATTCTGGGGTGGGAGTATTTCTACTTCTAAAAGGCATTGTTCTTTGTATTTATCCTCTTCCCTTCTTTTTTGATTTTTTTGATTCCTCTAACTGTTTATATCTGTGTTATCATTCCTGTTCATGTTCCTGTTCACATCCATGTTCCTACTCCTGTTCTTGTTCACATCCATGTTCTTGTTCCTGTTCAAATACCTATTCCTGTTCCTCTTCATGTTCTTGTTCACATCCATATTCTTATTCCTATTCATGTTCCTGTTCATATCCATGTTTCTGTTTCTATTCCTATTCCTGTTCATGTTCATGTTCTTATTCCTGCTCATACCTGTTTATGGAATATTTGCTCTACATCACTTTGGTGTGTGACCATTATTATTGCAATTATAATATTTAATGAGATTATTCCTTGGAAGTGCAAATGTCTTAGAATTTTTCTTAGTGAAGTCATATCCTCTTCTTTCATGAACCTTGCAATTCATTGCCTTGTGACCAAACTGATTACATGAGTAGCAATACCCATGAAAATGCTGTCCATTCGCATATTCCTGTCTCTCATGTGTCATGCATTGTGAAGCCATGTGCAAAAACTTGTGACATAAGAAACATCATTCATTGAAGAAACCTTGCCTAGACCCCATTGGTCTCTTAGTCTCTTCTACTTGTTTCTTGTTCCATCTATTCCTTGTGAATTGTTCCTTTCCTTGTTGAACTTTCTATTGTCCAACTTATCCTTAGAAGTCTTACTCTCTCTTTTACTTACTTATTTTGACTCTTCTTATTTTCTGGTGTTTGAGCTTGACTCTCCTTTTTCTACTTCATATTTTCCTTGTTCTTCTTTAGAACTAAGTCCTGTTATGGTGACTGATGGCCTTTGTGCATTGATAGTCCTTTCCAAGGTCTTTGAATTTTCCTAAAAATTGTATAACTTGTCCTTAGAACCTTTTACTTCCAGCCTTAGTGAAACTATCTCATGCTCTAATATTTCACACTTTAGATCTTTTGTTTTTAATTTTTCGACCATACCTTCTTCAATTTTTCTTGTCTCTTCAACTGTGATTTTGAAGTTAGTGAGTTCCTATAGAAACCTTGCTTTTGCTTTCTCATCTTCTTGAGCTTGAACCCTTAATCCCGAGTTCTTATTTTTTAATTCTTCAAGAGTAACCATAAGTCTTTCACATTCTATCTCTTTTATCTTTGACTATTCAACCATACCTTTTTCAAATCTTCTTGCCTTTTCAACCTTATCTCTCAAGTCAAAAAGATCTTGTAGAAGCTTTGCCTTACATTTCTCATCTTCTTGTATTTGACCCTTCAATTCTAAATTCTCTCTTTTCAATTCAACGAGTTCCTTAAGAGTGACTTTCTCTTTTTCTTTTTCTAAATCTTCTATAGGAGCATTTTATTCTACTACTGAAAGTAGATTTCTTCTTCACACCTGTTTTGATTTTCCTTGTTATCCTTTCTTGAACCAACCTCTAGGATTTCATTTTCAAAAATGTCATCTTCATATTCACCGCTACTAAACCCATTTCAATAGCCTACATCATGGTCGAGTTGACCACAAACAAAACATTCTTATGGATAATAAGCTGCATGGTGACCTATGTTCCTATATCTGGTATAAAACTTTATCAGTTTAGATATTCTCCATTACTTGATTAATCTCTTGAATCTATTTCCATTTGTCCTCCCAACACAACAACATTAAACTCATCTTACTTTTCTTTCATGACCATGTGTGTTCTTTTCTTCTTATGTCTCATGGTTTTGCCTTTGTCTTTATTTGCCATTTATGTTCTTGCAAGATCTTCCTTCAAGCTGTTAAACCCTTTTAGAAGGAACCAACTCTAATACCAATTGAAGAACACAAGCTTATACTGAGAGGGGGTGAATAGTATAAGACCACTTTTTACTTTTCTTTCCTAAATAGTATTAATCAATATAATCAATGACAATATCAATAGCAATAACCAAAGCAATGCACAAATCATCACACACAATAGAGACACCAATTTAACGTGGTTCACCCAATGTGGGTTACATCCATAGAGAAAATATTTCACTAAATTTTCTCAATCAATCTCTTGGGAATCCTTTCCCTATTACAATGTTTATGGACCTCTATCCAAAGGAGATGTTGATACCCTAAATCTAGTTTGTGGATCTCTATCCATAGGAGAACTCCTTCTCCTCTGCTCTGGATGGTGATCCTCTAGAGGACTACTGCTTCCACTGCACTGGCTTGTGAATCTCTCTCCACTAAAGACTCTTATCCCCACTCAAAAGACCTATCCTGACTACCCTGGCCGATGGACCTCTATCCATTGGAGACTACTATACTCTCTGCTTTGTCACCTCTAAAGCTTTGTCTCAATTCTATACTAAACACATTCCAATCGGTCTAGCACAACTCTGCTCAACTCTTGTATTAAACATAGTCCAGTTGGTCTAGCACATGTCTGCTCAACAAGGTCACTCAAATTTGCACTAAACATAATTCATTCAGTTTAGCACAAATCTGCTCAACAGGTCCACTCAGATTCTAATAAAATCTACTCAACAAGTCCACTCAGAACCTGCTCAAATATTCTCAACAGGTCCACTCAGAACTTGCTCAAATTTGCTCAATAGTTCCACTTAGAACCTACTCAAATATGCTCAATAGGTCCACTTAGAACCTGCTCAAATATGCTCAATAGGTCCACTCAAAACTTGCTCAAATCTGCTCAAAAAATCCACTCAAAACTTGCTCAAATATACTCAATAGGTCCACTCATAACCTATTCAAATCTACTTAATAGGTCCACTCAAAACCTGCTCAAATATGCTCAACAGGTCTGTTAGTCTTACAATGACACTGAGAGGGGGGGTTGAATCAATGTAGCTCTTTAAACTTGAATTTACAGCTCTTAATACAACAACAATTAAAACTTATTACTAGATACAACAAGTATAACAAAAGAGCATCACACAACACAAGATTTAACGAGGTTCACCAATGTGGCTACTCCTCAAAAATGACTGCTTGGACTACCATCCAAATCCAACCTTTGCAAAACACCAACTTTACAATCAATTTACTAGCACCCACTGGAAGGAGCACCAACCCCTTATTTATCTGCACCAACAGAAAGGAGAACCAACCCCTGATTTACCAGCACCTACTAGAAGGAGCATCGACCCCTGATGCAAAGCTGCAACCTAGAATTCAATTTTGAATCTATAAGTTTGATAGAAAGATACCTTTGTTTTTGTAGGACCCTGACTGGTCTTCTTCACCTTTGCGCTCTCTGCGCACTCTACTCTCTGTGCAATCACTTTGCACACTGCTTTTTTACAGTCGACCTTCATGATCGTCTTCTCCCTTTTGCACACTTTGCTCTCTTTGCAAATTTTGCACTTAGCATGATTCAATACGACTTGCTCTCTGCGCACTACGACCGAACTTCACACACTTCAACATTTTTTAAATTCTCCAAACAACCCTCCTTTTATAACAACAATTTCATGACAAAAACCCTAATCTTAGTCAGTTGTAAACCCTAATCTTAGTCGGCTTTCATAACTGTAAACCCTAATTTTAGTCGGCTATCATCGGTCTTCGTTGGCTTCAACTCAACCACAAAAATACAACATGTCGCGATATCGCGACACTTTTTATTTCTCTCTCTTTCTCCTTGCTTTGGCCCTCGAAAATACAACATGTCACGATATCGCGACACTTTTTCTTTCTCTCTCTTTCTCTTTGCATCGGATCGCGAAAATGCTACATGTTGCGATATCACGACACTTTTTCTCCTTGCTCTTTCTCTTAGCTTTGGCCCATGAAAATACATGTCACAATATCGTGACACTTTCACCTCCGTACGCTTTCTCTATTCTTTTGTCGTGATATCGCGACACTTCTGCTTCCAAAGACTTTGACTTTGATTTTGTCGTAATATCGCAACACTTCTGCTTCCAAAGTCTTCAACTTAGCTTTTGTCGCAAAATCATGACACTTCTGCTTTCGTACTTAGCTTCTTTGCTTTTGTCATGAAATCACGACACTTCTGCCTTCGAAGTCTTCTTCTCTACTTTTATCGTGAAATCACGACACTTCTGCTTCCATACTTAGCTTCTTTGCTTTTGTTGCGAAATCATGACACTTCTGCCTTTGAAGTCTTCTTCTCTACTTTTGTCGTAAAATCGTGACACTTCTGCTTTCGTACTTTACTTCTTTTCTTTTGTCGTGAAATCACGACACTTCTGCTTCTGAAGTCTTGCTTTCTGCTTTTATCGTGAAATCATGATAGTTCTGCTTTCGTACGCTTCCTCTCTTTCTTTTGTCGTGAAAATGCGACATGTCACGAAATCGCAACACTTTTCCAACTTACTTTCTCTCTCCTATTTTAGTCACGAAAATGCGACATGTCATGAAATCGTGACACTTTTCCAACTTACTTTCTCTCTCCTATTTTAGTCATGAAAATGCGACATGTCGTGAAATCATGACACTTTTCCAACTTACTTTCTCTCTCCTATTTTAGTTGTGAAAATGCGACATGTCACGAAATCGTGACACTTTTCTTACTTGTTCTCTTTCTTCGAACTTTGTCGTGAAATTGCGACACTTCTTCCTCTTTTCTCTTTTTCTTCCAACATGTCACGAAATCGCGATAGTTTTTCCACTTGCCTTTTTCTCTTCCAACATGTCATGAAATCGCGACAATTTTTCCTGCTTTCTCTTTCTCTTCCAACATGTCGCAAAATCGTGACAGTTTTTCCACTTGCCTTTTTCTCTTCCAACATGTCACGAAATCGTGACAGTTTTTCCACTTCCCTTTTTCTCTTCCAACATGTCGCGAAATCGCGACAGTTGTTCCACTTGCCTTTTTCTCTTCCAACATGTCACGAAATTGCGATAGTTTTTCCTGCTTGTTCTCTCTCTTCCAACATGTCACGAAATCGTGACAGTTTTTCTTGCTTTTTCTCTCTCTTCCAACATGTCGTGAAATCATGACAGTTTTCCTTGCCTGCTGTATATGTCGCGATATCACGACACTTTTCTTGTCTTTTTCTTTGATCTTTTGCAAATGGGCCACTTCGGTCTTCTTGGAAAATCACTGTACATACTCTGAATAACCTTTGAACTCCTGTCTTCTACATCTGAATAACATTTGAACTACCTGTCCACTGCATCAACAGATCTGTCTGACTGTGTTGACAACAATGAAAATACTGTTGCTGCACCTTGCTCAACAAGGTCCACTCAGAACATGCTCAAATATTCTCAATAGGTCCACTTAGAACCTGCTCAAATTTGCTCAAAAAGCTCACACAAAACTTGTCCAAATCTGCTCAATAAGTCCTCTCTAGGACTTAACCAAATATGTATTGTAAGCTTCCACAAAAGCTCACACAAAATCAGTCCATAAGTCTTCTCAAAGACTTACCTCAAATCAGCTTAACAAGTCCACACAAAACTTGTCCAATCTCATAGAAACATAGAGAGAATTGTTAGACTCAATATGTTCTATACTCAATGCTCAATCACTTTCTCAACACAAATCAATCTCATAGAAGCATAAAGAGAATTGTTAGAGACTCAATATGTTCTATACTCAAAACTCAATCACTTTCTCAACTCAATCTCATAGAAGCATAAAGAGCATTGTTAGAGACTCAACATGTTCTATTCTCAAAACTGAATCACTTTTTCAACTCAACTTCATAGAAGCATAAAGAGAATTGTTAGAGACTCAATATGTTCTATTCACACAAATCAATCTCTTTCACAACTCAAATCAAAATATAGAATAGTTTATTTCATGGAACTTGAACAATCACTTCATACATCCACTTGACTAGGTTCAATCAACTCTACTCAACCAATCACTCAAGAACCAACTCTCACTCACAAACCCTAGTCCAAGCATGTAGCCCCAAATCAAAATATTTTTAACAATGCTCAAAAACAAATCTCACATAACAATGATACTCATGATCTTTTCAAACCCTAGTTCAAGTTTTTTGCATAACAACTCACTTCAGCAACCATGCTTATCAAACAAGGTTTTTGTTGAGCAAGGTGCAGGAACAATATTGTCATTGTTGTCAACACAGTTAGACAGATCGGTTGATGCAGTGGACAGAAGTTCAGTGATGCAGTGGACAGGAGTTAAGAGGTTCTTCAAAGTATGTACAGTGGTTTTCCAAAAGATAGAAGTGGCCCATATACTAAAAATCAAAAGAAAATCACAAGGCAGAAAACTATCACGATATCGCGACATGTTGAGAAGAAAGAAAACTGTCGCGATATCGCGACATGTTGGCAAGAAGGAAAAACTATCATGATTTCATGACATGTTGGAAGAGAGAGAAGAAGAAAGAAAAACTGTCGTGATATCGCGACATGTTGAGAAGAAAGAAAAACTGTCACGATATCGCGACATGTTCGGAGAGAAAGCACAAGCAAGCAAAACTGTCGTGATATCGCGACATGTTCGGAGAGAAAGTGCAAGCGAGCAAAACTATCACGATTTCACGACATGTTTGGAGGAACAACGCAAGCAAGCAAAACTGTCATGATATCGTGACATGTTCAGAGAAAAAGCGCAAGCAAGCAAAACTATCACGATTTCGCGACATGTTCGGAGAAACAACACAAGCAAGCAAAACTGTCGCGATTTCGCGACATGTTGGAAGAGAGAAAGGCAAGTAGAAAAAGTGTCACGATTTCGCGACATATTGCAAGGAAGGTTGTACGGACGAAAAAGTGTCACGATTTCACGACATATTGCAAGGAAGGTTGTACGGACGAAAAAGTGTCGCGATTTCGCGACATATTGCAAGGAAGGTTGTACAGACGAAAAAGTGTCACGATTTCATGACATATTGCAAGGAAGGTTGTACGGAAAAAAAGTGTCGCGATTTCGTGACATGTTGCAGGAGAGAGAGTCCGAAAGAAAAAGTGTCACGATTTCGTGACATGTTGCAGGAGAGAGAGTCCAAAAGAAAAAGTGTCGCGATTTCGTGACATGTTGCAGGAGAGAGTCCGAAAGAAAAAGTGTCGCGATTTTGCGACATATGACAAGAGAAAGTACAAAGGAGAAAAAGTGTCGCGATATCGCGACATGTCGGGTTTTCGCGACCCGAAGGAGGAGAGAGAGTCCGAGAGAAAAAGTGTCGCGATATCGCGACATGTCGGGTTTTCGCGACCCGAAGGCAAGAGAAAGAGCTAAGGAGAAAAAGTGTCGCGATATCGTGACATGTCGGGTTTTCGCGACCCGAAGGCAAGAGAAAGAGCTAAGGAGAAAAAGTGTCGCGATATCGCGACATGTCTTGTTTTCGCGACCCGAAGGCAAGAGAAAGAGCAAAGGAGAGAAAGTGTCGCGATATCGCGACATGTCGCATTTTTGCGACTAAAGGAGGAGAGAGAAAGTAAGAAGGCAGAAGTGTCACGATATCACGACAAAAGTAAAGAGGAAGAGCAAAGGAGAGAAAGTGTCGCGATATCGTGACAAAAGTAAAGAGGAAGAGCAAGGAGGCAAAAGTGTCGCGATATCGTGACATGTGTTTTCGCGGGTTGAAGCCGAGAAGAGTAGCAAGGAGGCGAAAGTGTCGCGATATCGTGACATGTTGTGTTTTCGCGGGTTGAAGCCAAGAAGAGTGGCAAGGAGGCGAAAGTGTCACGATATCGCGACATGGTGTGTTTTCGTGGGCGAAAGCCGAGAAGAGGACAAAGAGGCAGAAGTGTCACGATTTTGCGATAGGTCACTTTGGCACGAGCGAAGAAGAGAACCCAGCCGAAATAAGATATGTGATAGTTAACTGAAGTTATACGGGTGCAGTTGTAGAAGAAATTCATGCAGATAAAATAAGAAGAGTTAACTGAAGTCGTTACGTCAGTTACAGGTGTAGTTACAGTGAAAACGCATGCATGCATAGAAAAGAAAGCGAACAGTCACTAAGGAGAATACGAACAGTCATGACCAAGAAGACGAACAGTCATGGTAAAGGTATATGTGTCAATTCGTTGCATGTAACGTGTTTAACGAAATGCCTACTCTATATATACAAAAGGAGTTACATATAAAAGGCGTTACAATTGACAAGTGGCATATGAGAAATGAAAGAAGGAGTTACAACTAGAGTTACAAAGAGACAATTTTGTTATAAAAGGAGGTCTACGTGGAGAATTAAAGTGCTGCTAAGATAGAGGGAAAAAGCGTTGCTAAAAAGAGTGAAAGTGCTACAAAAAGGAGAGCTGAAAGAGTGTAGTAAGAAGCGCAACAAGAGGGCTGTAAGAGGGTCGTAAAAGTGCAATAAGCAGAGCCGTAAGAGTGTGTGGTATTTTGGTGAATAGCGAGAGAGGTTGGGTTAGCAATAGACCAGTCAAGGTCTTGTATAAGAGAAGGCATCTTTATGTCAAAATTATAGTTTCAAAATTACGTCCAAGTTGGTGCTTGGAATTAGGGGTTGGTGCTCCTTTCTGTTGGTGCAGATAAATTAGGGGTTGGTGCTCCTTTCTATTGGTGCAAATAAATTAGGGGTTGGTGCTCCTTTCTATTGGTGCAGATAAATTAGGGGTTGGTGCTCCTTCCAGTGGGTGTTGGTAAATTGATTGTAAAATTGATATTTTGCAAAGGTTGGATTTGGATGGGAGTCCAAGCAGTCATTTTTGAGGAGTAGCCAAAACTGGTGAACCTCGTTACATCTTGTGTTGTGTGATGCTCTCTTGTTACATTTGCTTTATGTGGTTTTAAGCTTTCATTGTTTTGGCTTTAAGAGTTGAAGTTTTTAAGTTTTAAAGAGCCACACTGATTCACCCCCCCTCTCAGTGTCATTGTGAGACTAACAATTGGTATCAGAGCCGACTTCCCTTGTCGGGCTAAATCAGCTAGGGTTGATCTTGGATTAGTATGCAATGGGTAAGAAGAATAGATCCTCCTCCAATAAGGCATCTCAGTCAGTTTCAGTTCCTGTGGAAGAGAAAATTGAACTAGAAAATATAGGAGTGGATTCTAAAGTATGTGATGAAAATCTTGAGCTTGAAGTAGATCTAGAAGGTGAGTTGATCGCTGCACTTGAAGAGTTGAATAAAGAAAAGAAAAAGAACAGAAGACTGTCCAAGAAGTTGGAAGAATATGGGGATGATATTGAAGATCTCTTCTTACAAATTCATAAAGCCAAGAAAATAGAAGAAGCCTTGAAGTCACAGCTGGATGATAAAGGTGATGTATGTAGCAAACGTGAAGAGGAATCTAACAAAGTTTTTAATGATCTAAAGCTGCAAGTAGAAGAGTCCAAGAGGATTGAAGAAACTCTCAGGTCACAGATCAATAAGAAAGAGATTGTTTGTTGCAAACAAGAAGAGGAGATTGTTTTATTGAGGAAACAACTAGAAGAGTCCAATACAAATCTCAAATTTGAGAAGAGCACAGAGTTGCTAGATAAAATGTTAAGGCAACAAAGAAGTCCCATGTGTAAGCTTGGTCTTGGATATGAAGCTGAACAAACTTCATCTTCTAAATCTACAGAGAAGAAGAAATCCACTGTTGAAGGATCAAAGCAAGAAAAGCTTGAAGCTGAATCCTCAAAAGGAAGAAAA
The DNA here is from genome assembly GCA_028583015.1 of Wollemia nobilis. Taxonomy (NCBI): domain Eukaryota; kingdom Viridiplantae; phylum Streptophyta; class Pinopsida; order Araucariales; family Araucariaceae; genus Wollemia; species Wollemia nobilis. The sequence goes on along the minus strand of JAQPPZ010000672.1, from coordinate 8,905,994 downwards.
CCTCAAAGGAGATCTACAACAAAGCAACCACAACAAAAGAGGTTCTATCACTCTCACTTTATTCATAATAATGCTTTTAATGGCAATTGTTTTAGATGCAACCATTATGGTCACAAGGCAATTTATTGTGGATTGAATAATAGATCAAAGAGTTATGCTGGTAGAAATACATCTATTGAACACCATGTGCAATGTTTTAAATGTAATGGTCATGGGCACATAGCAAAGTTTTGTCCCAGAACTTTTGTATCTAATCTAAGACAAGACAGTAGATTTCATCAGACACAAAGAATGCAACACAGACAGGGAAGAAATCATGTGCATCAGAGAAAGGAAAATAATCATCCATCAAGGATGCACAAGAGACAACCACCCAATAGAAATGGTTTTTCACCTTTGATGGTTTATGCGAGAGAATGTTATAACTGTCATAATTTTGGGCACACTGCAAGAAATTGTCGAAGTACATTTGCATCTAATCAATTTCAAGGAAGAAAATTTCAACCAAATGGAATGAGACAAAATAGAAGATTTCTCGAAAAACATGCAAAAGCTACTGAAAAAGAAAAGTCAAAACAAGAGCCCAAAACTGTAATCAAACCAGAGTGGAGAAAGAAAGAAGAGAGGAAATCGTGTCTCCTTGGACTGAAGGAGATTACTCCTCTATTGCACTAAGCAGCTCCAGGTAGCACATCCTCAGGGGGAGCAATGTTAAAGTTCTATTTTAATGCTCCTATGTATGTGTGTGGTTATCTGAGGATGAAAGGAAAGTAGTCGGGGAGTTGTGGTATAGTTGTCAAAATGTGTTTCAGTTCATGTAGATGTTTGTGGAGATAGTGTCAAACTGATGTGTTTCAGTAGAACAACATGGTGAACAACTAGTTTTTCGATGCAGCAGCTGATAGGCGTTATCTGAGATAGAACATGCAGCACAGATCATTTGGTATAAGAGAGCATCAATTTTCTCTAAAGAAGTAGCCGTGATCAAAGAGATGCCAGAGTCAAAGCAAACAGTGGCACTAGCACCCAGTTGGTCAAGAGTACCAAGTGGCACATGCAAGGCAGAGAAGTTGAGAAAATAGCGCCCAGGTGGTGAAGCGCCAAGGAGGACAAGATGCCTATGCACCTAAGAAATTCTTGCATTATTTGAGAAATGCGAGATATTGCCCAAGGATTCCCTTGATCACAATGAGGAGAAATGCTCCCGAGAATCGCGTAAAGAATGTTCGCCTAAGATATTGAGTAGCCCTGACATATGCCCTAGCAAGAAGCAGAATACCGAGAGTTGATGACTGCGCGTAGATTGAGGTTGCAACGCTAGATATAACGGTCCACTGTCAATACCTACGCAGACGATGAAAACATTCATGGCAGCCGTTAGAAACCAGAGACATTGAGTTGCACAACGGATGCGAGGCAAAGTCGTTAGTCACGGAGGAGGTGGCAGTCAAGAGGCTAAAGAAAATTGTGGAGAGTGCCGATGATAAAGTTGATGAAGTGGATTTGATTTGAGATTGCCATTCATTGTTGAGTTCATATTGAATACTACTTGAGCATGATTGATTGAGCCTTTGAGAAGGCCTTTGGGAAATAGTTGTGGTATAGTGTTTGATGCTTACACAGAGTTGGTTGATACATGCTTCGACTAGGGTCTATGATAAAGGGATGTTCTTTGAGGTGATTGGTTGAGTAGAGTTGATTAAGCCTAGTCAAGTGATTGGATGCATGTGGTTGTTCAAGTTCCATAAAATAAACTATTATTGATTTGAGTTGAGATTGGGATTTGAGTATAGAACATATTGAGTCTCTAACAATTCTCTTTATGCTTCTATGAGATTTAGTTGATATAATGATTGAGCATTAAGTATAGAACATATTGAGTCTCTAACAATTCTCTTTATGATTCTATAAGATTGGATAGATTACGTGTGAGCCTATTGACGAGGTACAGAGGACGAGTCTCAATGGATAGAGATCCAATGACCAACACGAGTTGAAGATAGATCCGAGTGAGTGAGGGACCACATTCTCAGGGGGAGCATTTATATATTTGATTATCTTTTTGCTCATGTTTGTAATTTTTGCTAACTGTATTAATTTGTGCCTGAGAATGCTGTGCATGGACTCAAGGGGAGTCTGTAGCAGCCCTTTGGTATTATTGTCAAAGGGGGAGAAGAATTATAGGAAATTGCATGTGTGTTGCCAACAATTCCAAAGGGGGAGATTGTTGAGCAAGGTGCAGGAACAATATTGTCATTGTTGTCAACACAGTCAGACAGATCGGTTGATGCAGTGGACAGGAGTTCAATGATGCAGTGGATAGGAGTTAAGAGGTTCTTCAGAGTATGTACAGTGGTTTTCCAAAAGATAGAAGTGGCCCATATACTAAAAATCAAAAGAAAATCACAAGGCAAAAAACTATCGCGATATCGCGACATGTTGAGAAGAAAGAAAAACTATCGCGATATCGCGACATGTTGGCAAGAAAGAAAAAGTGCGATTCGTGACATGTTGGAAGAGAGAGAAGAAAGAAAAACTGTCGCGATATCGCGACATGTTGAGAAGAAAGAAAAACTGTCGCGATATCGCGACATGTTCGGAGAGAAAGCGCAAGCAAGAAAAACTGTCGCGATATCACGACATGTTCGGAGAGAAAGCGCAAGCAAGCAAAACTGTCGTGATTTCGTGACATGTTCGGAGAAACAATGCAAGCAAGCAAAACTATCACGATATCACGTCATGTTTGGAGAAAAAGCGCAATCAAGATTTCGTGACATGTTCGGAGAAACAGCGCAAGCAAGCAAAATTGTCACGATTTCGCGACATGTTGGAAGAGAGAAAGGCAAGTAGAAAAAGTGTCACGATTTCATGACATATTGCAAGGAAGGTTGTACGGACAAAAAAGTGTCACGATTTCATGACATATTGCAAGGAAGGTTGTACGGATGAAAAAGTGTCACGATTTCGTGACATATTGCAAGGAAGGTTGTACGGATGAAAAAGTGTCACGATTTCGCGACATATTGCAAGGAAGGTTGTACGGACAAAAAAGTGTCACGATTTCATGACATATTGCAAGGAAGGTTGTACGGACAAAAAAGTGTCACGATTTCGCGACATGTTGCAGGAGAGAGAGTCCGAAAGAAAAAGTGTCACGATTTCGCGACATGCTGCAGGAGAGAGAGTCTGAAAGAAAAAGTGTCACGATTTCGTGACATATGACAAGAGAAAGTACAAAGGAGAAAAAGTGTCACGATATCGTGACATGTCGGGTTTTCGTGACCCGAAGGCAAGAGAGAGAGTTAAGGAGAAAAAGTGTCACGATATCACGACATGTCGGGTTTTCACAACCCGAAGGCAAGAGAAAGAGCTAAGGAGAAAAAGTGTCGCGATATCACGACATGTCGGGTTTTCGTGACCCGAAGGCAAGAGAAAGAGCTAAGGAGAAAAAGTGTCACGATATCGTGACATGTCTTGTTTTCGCGACCCGAAAGCAAGAGAAAGAGCAAAGGAGAGAAAGTGTCACGATATCGCGACATGTCGCATTTTTGCGACTAAATGAGGAGAGAGAAAGTAAGAAGGCAGAAGTGTCGTGATATTGCGACAAAGTAAAGAGAAGAGAAGGAGGAAGTGTCACGATATCACGACAAAAGTAAAGAGGAAGAGCAAGGAGGCGAAAGTGTCACGATATCGCGACATGTTGTTTTCGTGGGTTGAAGCTGAGAAGAGTAGCAAGGAGGCGAAAGTGTCACGATATCGTGACATGTTGTGTTTTCGTGGGTTGAAGCCAAGAAGAGTAGCAAGGAGGCGAAAGTGTCACGATATCGCGACATGGTGTGTTTTCGTGGGTGAAAGCCGAGAAGAGGACAAAGAGGCAAAAGTGTCACGATTTCGTGACAGGTCACTTTGGCATGAGCGAAGAAGAGAACCCAACCAAAATAAGATATGTGACAGTTAACTGAAGTTATACGGCGATTCACAGTGCGATTGTAGAAGAAATTCATGCAGATAAAATAAGAAGAGTTAACTGAAGTCGTTACGTCAGTTATAGGTGCAGTTACAGTGAAAACGCATGCATGCATAGAAAAGAAAGTGAACAGTCACTAAGGAGAATACGAACAGTCATGACCAAGAAGACGAATAGTCATGGTAAAGGTATATGTGTCAATTCGTTGCATGTAACGTGTTTAACGAAATGCCTACTCTATATATACAAAAGGAGTTACATATAAAATGCATTACAATTGACAAGTGGCATATGAGAAATGAAAGGAGTTACAACTGGAGTTACAAAGAGACAATTTTGTTATAAAAGGAGGTCTGCGTGGAGAATTAAAGTGTTGCTGAGATAGAGTGTGAGTGCGCTACTGAAGAGAGCGAAAGTGCTACAAAAAGGAGAGCCGTAAGAGTGCAGTAAGAAGCACAGACAAGAGGGCTGTAAGAGGGCCATAAAAGTGCGAGAAGCAGAGCCGTAAGAGTGTGTGGTGTTTTGGTGAATAGCGAGAGAGGTTGGGTTAGCAATAGACCAGTCAGGGTCTTGTATAAGAGAAGGCATCTTTATGTCAAAATTATAGTTTCAAAATTGCAGTCCAAGTTGGTGCTTGGAATTAGGGGTTGGTGCTCCTTTCTGTTGGTGCAGGATAAATTAGGGGTTGGTGCTCCTTTCTGTTGGTGCAGATAAATTAGGGGTTGGTGCTCCTTCCAGTGGGTGCTGGTAAATTGATTGTAAAATTGATATTTTGCAAAGGCTGGATTTGGATGGGAGTCCAAGCAGTCATTTTTGAGGAGTAGCCAAAACTGGTGAACCTCGTTACATCTTGTGTTGTGTGATGCTCTCTTGTTACATTTGCTTTATGTGGTTTTAAGCTTTCATTGTTTTGGCTTTAAGAGTTGAAGTTTTTAAGTTTTAAAGAGCCACACTGATTCACCCCCCCTCTCAGTGTCATTGTGAGACTAACAATTGGTATCAGAGTTAGCTTCCCTTGTCAAGCTAAATCAGCTAGGGTTGATCTTGGATTAGTACGCAATGGGTAAGAAGAATAGATCCTCCTCCAATAAGGCATCTCAGTCAGTTTTAGTTCTGTGGAAGAGAAAATTGAACTAGAAAATATAGGAGTGGATTCTAGAGTATGTGATGAAAATATTGAGCTTGAAGTAGATCTAGAAGGTGAGTTGATCGCTGCACTTGAAGAGTTGAATAAAGAAAAGAAAAAGAACAGAAGATTGTCCAAGAAGTTGGAAGAATATGGGGATGAGATTGAAGATCTCTTCTTACAAATTCATAAAGCCAAGAAAATAGAAGAAGCCTTGAAGTCACAGCTGGATGATAAAGGTGATGTATGTAGCAAACGTGAAGAGGAATCTAACAAAGTTTTTAATGATCTAAAGCTGCAAGTAGAAGAGTCCAAGAGGATTGAAGAAACTCTCAGGTCACAGATCAATAAGAAAGAGATTGTTTGCTACAAACAAGAAGAGGAGATTGTTTTATTGAGGAAACAACTAGAAGAGTCCAATACAAATCTCAAATTTGAGAAGAGCACAGAGTTGCTAGATAAAATGTTAAGGCAACAAAGAAGTCCCATGTGTAAGCTTGGTCTTGGATATGAAGCTGAACAAACTTCATCTTCTAAATCTGTAGAGAAGAAGAAATCCACTGCTAAAGGATCAAAGCAAGAAAATCCTGAAGCTGAATCCTCAAAAGGAAGAAAACCTCAAAGGAGATCTACAGCAAAGCAACCACAACAAAAGAGGTTCTATCACTCTCACTTTATTCATAATAATGCTTTTAATGGCAATTGTTTTAGATGCAACCATTATGGTCACAAGGCAATTTATTATGGATTGAATAATAGATCAAAGAGTTATGCTGGTAGAAATACATCCGTTGAACACCATGTGCAATGTTTTAAATGTAATGGTCATGGGCACATAGCAAAGTTTTGTCCCAAAACTTCGTATCTAATCTAAGACAAGACAGTAGATTTCATCAGACACAAAGAATGCAACACAGAAAGGGAAGAAATCATGTGCATCAGAGAAAGGAAAATAATCATCCATCAAGGATGCACAAGAGACAACCACCCAGTAGAAATGGTTTTTCACCTTTGATGGTTTATGCAGTAGAATGTTATAACTATCATAATTTTGGGCACACTGCAAGAAATTGTCGAAGTACATTTGCATCTAATCAATTTCAGGGAAGAAAATTTCAACCAAATGGAATGAGACAAAATAGAATATTTCTCGAAAAACATGCAAAAGCTACTGAAAAAGAAAAGTCAAAACAAGAGCCCAAAACTGTAATCAAACCAGAGTAGAGAAAGAAAGAAGAGAGGAAATCGTGTCTCCTTGGACTGAAGGAGATTACTCCTCTATTGCACTAAGCAACTCCAGGTAGCACATCCTCAGGGGGAGCAATGTTAAAGTTCTATTTTAATGCTCCTATGTATGTGTGTGGTTATCTGAGGATGAAAGGAAAGTAGTCGGGGAGTTGTGGTATAGTTGTCAAAATGTGTTTCAGTTCATGTAGATGTTTGTGGAGATAGTGTCAAACTGATGTGTTTCAGCAGAACAACATGGTGAACAACTAGTTTTTCGATGCAGTAGCTGATAGGCGTTATCTGAGATAGAACATGCAACACAGATCATTTGGTATAAGAGAGCATCAATTTTCTCTAAAGAAGTAGTCGTGATCAAAGAGATGCTAGAGTCAAAGAAAATAGTGGCACTAGCACCCAGTTGGTCAAGAGTACCAAGTGGCACATGCAAGGCAGAGAAGTTGAGAAAATAGCGCCCAGGTGGTGAAGCGCCAAGGAGGACAAGATGCCTATGCACCTAAGAAATTCTTGCATTATTTGAGAAATGCGAGATATTGCCCGAGGATTCCCTTGATCACAGTGAGGAGAAATGCTCCCGGGAATCGCGTAAAGAATGTTCGCCTAAGATATTGAGTAGCCCTGACATATGCCCTAGCAAGAAGCAGAATACCGAGAGTTGATGATTGCGTGTAGATTGAGGTTGCAACGCTAGATATAACGGTCCACTGTCAATACCTACGTAGATGATGAAAACATTCATGGCATCCGTTAGAAACCAGAGACATTGAGCTGCACAATGGATGCGAGGCAAAGTCGTTAGTCATGAAGGAGGTGGCAGTCAAGAGGCTAAAGAAAATTGTGGAGAGTGCCGATGATAAAGTTGATGAAGTGGATTTGATTTGAGATTGCCATTCATTGTTGAGTTCATCTTGAATACTACTTGAGCATGATTGATTGAGCCTTTGAGAAGGCCTTTGGGAAATAGTTGTGGTATAGTGTTTGATGCTTACATAGATTTGGTTGATACATGCTTCAACTAGGGTCTGTGATAAAGGGATGTTCTTTGAGGTGATTGGTTGAGTAGAGTTGATTAAGCCTAGTCAAGTGGTTGGATGCATGTGGTTGTTCAAGTTCCATAAAATAAACTATTATTGATTTGAGTTGAGATTGGGATTTGAGTATAGAACATATTGAGTCTCTAACAATTCTCTTTATGCTTCTATGAGATTTAGTTGATATAATGATTGAGCATTAAGTATAGAACATATTGAGTCTCTAACAATTCTCTTTATGATTCTATAAGATTGGATAGATTCTATGTGAGCCTATTGACAGGGTACAGAGGACAGAGTCTCAATGGATAGAGATCCAGTAGCCAACACAGTTGAAGATAGATCTGAGTGAGGGACCACATTCTCAGGGGGAGCATTTATATATTTGATTATCTTTTTTGCTCATGTCTGTAATTTTTGCTAATTGTATTAATTTGTGCCTGAGAATGATGTGCATGGACTCAGGGGGAGTCTACAGCAGCCCTTTTGTATTATTGTCAAAGGGGGAGAAGAATTATAGGAAATTGCATGTGTGTTGCCAACAATTCCAAAGGGGGAGATTGTTGAGCAAGGTGCAGGAACAATATTGTCATTGTTGTCAACACAGTCAGACAGATCGGTTGATGCAGTGGATAGGAGTTCAGTGATGCAGTGGATAGGAGTTAAGAGGTTCTTCAGAGTATGTACAGTGGTTTTCCAAAAGATAGAAGTGGCCCATATACTAAAAATCAAAAGAAAATCACAAGGCAGAAAATTGTCGCGATATCGCGACATGTTGAGCCAGAAAGAAAAACTGTCGCGATATCGCGACATGTTGAGCAAGAAGGAAAAACTATCACGATTTCACGACATGTTGGAAGAGAGAGAAGAAGAAAGAAAAACATGTCACGATATCGCGACATGTTGAGAAGAAAGAAAAACTATCGCGATATCGCGACATGTTCGGAGAGAAAGCTTAAGCAAGCAAAACTGTCGTGATATCGCGACATGTTTGGAGAGAAAGCTCAAGCAAACAAAACTATCGCGATATCGTGACATGTTCGGAGAAACAACGCAAGCAAGAAAAACTGTCGTGATATCGCGACATGTTCGGAGAAAAAGCGCAAGCAAGCAAAACTGTCGCGATTTCGCGACATGTTCGGAGAAACAACGCAAGCAAGCAAAACTATCGCGATTTCGTGACATGTTAGAAGAGAGAAAGGCAAGTAGAAAAAGTGTCACGATTTTGTGACATATTGCAAGGAAGGTTGTATGGACGAAAAAGTGTCGCGATTTCGCGACATATTGCAAGGAAGGTTGTACGAACGAAAAAGTGTCACGATTTCGTGACATATTGCAAGGAAGGTTGTACGGACGAAAAAGTGTCGTGATTTCACGCTATATTGCTAGGAAGGTTGTACGAACGAAAAAGTGTCACGATTTTGCGACATATTGCAAGGATGGTTGTACGGATGAAAAAGTGTCGGATTTCGTGACATGTTGCAGGAGAGAGAGTCCGAAAGAAAAAGTGTCACGATTTCGCGACATGTTGCAGGAGAGAGAGTCCGAAAGAAAAAGTGTCACGATTTCGCGACATGTTGCAGGAGAGAGAGTCTAAAAGAAAAAGTGTCACGATTTCGGGACATATGACAAGAGAAAGTACAAAGGAGAAAAAGTGTCGCGATATCGTGACATGTCGGGTTTTCGTGACTCAAAGGTAGGAGAGAGAGTCCTAGAGAAAAAGTGTCGCGATATCGCGACATGTCGAGTTTTCGCGACCCGAAGGCAAGAGAAAGAGCTAAGGAGAAAAAGTGTCGCGATATTGCGACATGTCGGGTTTTTGCGACCCGAAGGCAAGAGAAAGAGCTAAGGAGAAAAAGTGTCGCGATATCGCGACATGTCTTGTTTTCGCGACTCGAAAGCAAGAGAAAGAGGAAAGGAGAGAAAGTGTCGCGATTTCGCGACATGTCGCATTTTTACGACTAAAGGAGGAGAGAGAAAGTAAGAAGGCAGAAGTGTCATGATATCGCGACAAAAGTAAAGAGAAAGAGCAAAGGAGAGAAAGTGTCATGATATTGTGACAAAAGTAAAGAGGAAGAGCAAGGAGGCGAAAGTGTCACAATATCGCAACATATTGTGTTTTCACCAATTGAAGTCGAGAAGAGTAGCAAGGAGGCGAAAGTGTCGCGATATCGTGACATGTTGTGTTTTTGCGGGTTGAAGCCAAGAAGAGTGGCAAGGAGGCGAAAGTGTCGCGATATCATGACATGGTGTGTTTTCATGTGCGAAAGCCGAGAAGAGGACAAAGAGGCAGAAGTATCATGATTTCGCGACAGGTCACTTTGGCACGAGCGAAGAAGAGAACCCAGTCGAAATAAGATATGTGACAGTTAACTGAAGTTATACGGCAGTTACAGGTGTAGTTGTAGAAGAAATTCATGTAGATAAAATAAGAAGAGTTAACTAAAGTCGTTACGTCAGTTACAAGTGCAGTTACAGTGAAAACACATGCATGCACAGAAAAGAAAGAGAACAGTCACTAAGGAGAATACGAACAGTCATGACCAAGAAGACGAACAGTCATGGTAAAGGTATATGTGTCAATTCGTTGCATGTAACGTGTTTAAAGAAATGCCTACTCTATATATACAAAAGGAGTTACATATAAAAGGCATTACAATTGACAAGTGGCATATGTGAAATGAAAGGAGTTACAACTAGAGTTACAAAGAGACAATTTTGTTATAAAAGGAGGTCTGCGTGGAGAATTAAAGTGCTGCTGAGATAGAGGGAAAAAGTGCTGCCAAAAAGAGTGAAAGTGCTGCAAAAAGGAGAGCCGAAAGAGTGCAGTAAGAAGCATAGCAAGAGGGATGTAAGAGGGCCGTAAAAGTGCAGTAAGCAGAGCCGTAAGAGTGTGTGCTGTTTTGGTGAATAGCAAGAGAGGTTGGGTTAGCAATAGACCAGTCAGGGTCTTGTATAAGAGAAGGCATCTTTATGTCAAAATTATAGTTTCAAAATTGCAGTCCAAGTTGGTGCTTGGAATTAGGGGTTGGTGCTCTTTTCGTTGGTGCGAGATAAATTAGGGGTTGGTGCTCCTTTCTATTGGTGTAGATAAATTAGGGGTTGGTGCTCCTTCCAGTGGGTGCTGGTAAATTGATTGTAAAATTGATATTTTGCAAAGGCTGGATTTGGACGGGAGTCCAAGCAGTCATTTTTGAGGAGTAGCCAAAACTGGTGAACCTCGTTACATCTTGTGTTGTGTGATGCTCTCTTGTTACATTTGCTTTATGTGGTTTTAAGCTTTCATTGTTTTGGCTTTAAGAGTTGAAGTTTTTAAGTTTTAAAGAGCCACATTGATTCACCCCCCCTCTCAGTGTCATTGTGAGACTAACAATTGGTATCAGAGCCAGCTTCCCTTATCAAGATAAATCAGCTAAGGTTGATCTTGGATTAGTACGCAATGGGTAAGAAGAATAGATCCTCCTCCAATAAGGCATCTCAGTCAGTTTTAGTTCCTATGGAAGAGAAAATTGAACTAGAAAAGATAGAAAGAGTGGATTCTGAAGTATGTGATGAAAATCTTGAGCTTGAAGTAGATCTAGAAGGTGAGTTGATTGCTGCACTTGAAGAGTTGAATAAAGAAAAGAAAAAGAACAAAATACTGTCCAAGAAGTTGGAAGAATATGGGGATGATATTGAAGATCTCTTCTTACAAATTCATAAAGCCAAAAAAATAGAAGAAGCCTTGAAGTCACAGTTGGATGATAAAGGTGATGTATGTAGCAAACGTGAAGAGGAATCTAACAAAGTTTTTAATGATCTAAAGCTGCAAGTAGAAGAGTCCAAGAGGATTGAAGAAACTCTTAGGTCACAGATCAATAAGAAAGAGATTGTTTGCTGCAAACAAGAAGAGGAGATTATTTTATTGAGGAAACAACTAGAAGAGTCCAATACAAATCTCAAATTTGAGAAGAGCACAAAGTTGCTAGATAAAATGTTAAGGCAAAAAAGAAGTCCCATGTGTAAGCTTGGTCTTGGATATGAAGCTGAACAACCTTCATCTTCTAAATTTGCAGAGAAGAAGAAATCCACTGCTGAAGGATCAAAGCAAGAAAAACTTGAAGCTGAATCCTCAAAAGGAAGAAAACCTCAAAGGAGATCTACAACAAAGCAACCACAACAAAAGAGGTTCTATCACTCTCACTTTATTCATAATAATGCTTTTAATGGCAATTGTTTTAGATGCAACCATTATGGTCACAAGGCAATTTATTGTGGATTGAATAATAGATCAAAGAGTTATGCTAGTAGAAATACATTTGTTGAACACCATGTGCAATGTTTTAAATGTAATGGTCATGGGCACATAACAAAGTTTTGTCCCAGAACTTCTGTATCTAATCTAAGACAAGACAATAGATTTCATTAGACACAAAGAATGCAACACAGACAGGGAAGAAATCATGTGCATCAAAGAAAGGAAAATAATCATCCATCAAGGATGCACAAGAGACAACCACCCAGTAGAAATGGTTTTTCACCTTTGATGGTTTATGCAGGAGAATGTTATAACTGTCATAATTTTTGGCACACTGCAAGAAATTGTTGAAGTACATTTGCATCTAATCAATTTCAGGGAAGAAAATTTCAACCAATGGAATGAGACAAAATAGAAGATTTCTCAGAAAATATGCAAAAGCTACTGAAAAAGAAAAGTCAAAACAAGAGCCCAAAACTATAATCAAACCATAGTGGAGAAAGAAAGAAGAGAGGAAATCGTGTCTCCTCGGACTGAAGGAGATTACTCCTCTATTGCACTAAGCAGCTCCAGGTAGCACATCCTCAGGGGGAGCAATGTTAAAGTTCTATTTTAATGCTCCTATGTATGTGTGTGGTTATCCGAGGATGAAAGGAAAGTAGTCGGGGAGTTGTCGTATAGTTGTCAAAATGTGTTTCAGTTCATGTAGATGTTTGTGGAGATAGTGTCAAACTGATGTGTTTCAGTAGAACAACATGGTGAACAACTAGTTTTTCGATGCAACAGTTGATAGGCGTTATCTAAGATAGAACATGCAACACAGATCGTTTGGTATAAGAGAGTATCAATTTTCTCTAAAGAAGTAGCCATGATAAAAGAGATGCCAGAGTCAAAGCAAACAGTGGCACTAGCACCCAGTTGGTCAAGAGTACCAAGTGGCACATGCAAGGCAGAGAAGTTGAGAAAATAGCACCCAGGTGGTGAAGCGCCAAGGAGGACAAGATGCCTATGCACCTAAGAAATTCTTGCATTATTTGAGAAATGCAAGATATTGCCCAAGGATTCCCTTGATCATAGTGAGGAGAAAAGCTCTCGGGAATCACGTAAAGAATGTTTGCCTATGATATTGAGTAGCCCTGACATATGCCCTAAAGAAGCAAAATATCGAGAGTTGATGATTGCACGTAGATTGAGGTTGCAACGCTAGATATAACGGTCCACTGTAAATACCTACGTAGACGATGAAAACATTCATGGCATCCGTTAGAAACCAGAGTCATTGAGCTGAACAACGGATGCGAGGCAAAGTCGTTAGTCACGGAGGAGGTGGCAGTCAAGAGGCTAAAGAAAATTGTGGAGAGTGCCGATGATAAAGTTGATGAAGTGGATTTGATTTGAGATTTCCATTCATTGTTGAGTTCATCTTGAATACTACTTGAGCATGATTGATTGAGCCTTTGAGAAGGCCTTTGGGAAATAGTTGTGATACATTGTTTGATGCTTACACAGAGTTGGTTGATACATGCTTCGACTAGGGTCTGTGATAAAGGGATGTTATTTGAGGTGATTGGTTGAGTAGAGTTGATTAAGCCTAGTCAAGTGGTTGGATGCATGTGGTTGTTCAAGTTTCGTAAAATAAATTATTATTGATTTGAGTTGAGATTGGGATTTGAGTATAGAACATATTGAGTCTCTAACAATTCTCTTTATGCTTCTATGAGATTTAGTTGATATAATGATTGAGCATTAAGTATAGAACATATTGAGTCTCTAACAATTCTCTTTATGATTCTATAAGATTGGATAGATTCTGTGTGAGCCTATTGACAGGGTATAGAGGAAAGAGTCTCAAATGGATAGATATCCAGCAGCCAAAATAGTTGAAGATAGATCTGAGTGAGGGACCACATTCTCAGGGGGAGCATTTATATATTTGATTATCTTTTTTGCTCATGTCTATAATTTTTGCTAACTGTATTAATTTGTGCCTGAGAATGCTGTGCATGGACTCAGGGGGAGTCTGCAGCAGCCCTTTGGTATTATTGTCAAAGGGGGAGAAGAATTATAGGAAATTGTATGTGTTGCCAACAATTCCAAAGGGGGAGATTGTTGAGCAAGGTGCAGGAATAGTATTGTCATTATTGTCAACACAATCAGATAGATCGGTTAATGCAGTGGACAGAAGTTCAGTGATGCAGTGGATAGGAGTTAAGAGGTTCTTTAGAGTATGTACAGTGGTTTTCCAAAAGATAGAAGTGGCCCATATACTAAAAATCAAAAGCAAATCACAAGGCAGAAAACTATCGTGATTTCACGACATGTTGAGCCAGAAAGAAAAATTGTCGCGATATCACGACATGTTGAGCAAGAAGGAAAAATTGTCACGATTTCACGACATGTTGGAAGAGAGAGAAGAAGAAAGAAAAATTGTCGCGATATCGCGACATGTTGAGAAGAAAGAAAAACTGCCGCGATATCGCGACATGTTCAGAGAGAAAGTGCAAGCAAACAAAACTGTCACGATATCGCGACATTTTCGAAGAGAAAGTGCAAGCAAGCAAAACTGTCGTGATTTCATGACATGTTTGGAGAAATAGCGCAAGCAAGAAAAACTATCACGATATCGCGACATGTTCAAAGAAAAAGCGCAAGCAAGCAAAACTGTCGTGAATTCACGACATATTCAGAGAAACAGCGCAAGCAAGCAAAACTGTCACGATTTCGCGACATGTTGGAAGAGAGAAAGGCAAGTAGAAAAAGTGTCACAATTTTGCGACATATTGCAAGGAAGGTTATACGGATGAAAAAGTGTCGCGATTTCGTGACATATTACAAGGAAGGTTGTACGGATGAAAAAGTGTCACGATTTTGTGACATATTGCAAGAAAGGTTGTACGGACAAAAAAGTGTCGTGATTTCGTGACCTATTGCAAGGAAGGTTATACGGAAAAAAAAGTATCGTGATTCACGACATATTGCAATGAAGGTTGTACGGACGAAAAAGTGTCACGATTTCGTGACATGTTGCAGGAGAGAGAGTTCGAAAGAAAAAGTGTCGCGATTTCACGACATGTTGCAGGAGAGAGAGTTCGAAAGAAAAAGTGTCACGATTTCGCGACATGCTGTAGGAGAGAGAGTCCGAAAGAAAAAGTGTCGCGATTTCACAACATATGACAAGAGAAAGTACAAAGGAGAAAAAGTGTCACGATATTGCGACATGTAGGGTTTTTGCGACCTGAAGGCAGGAGAGAGAGTCCAAGAGAAAAAGTGTCGCGATATCGCGACATGTCGAGTTTTCATGACCCGAAGGCAAGAGAAAGAGCTAAGGAGAAAAAGTGTCGCGATATCACGACATGTCGGGTTTTCGTGACCCGAAGGCAAGAGAAAGAGCTAAGGAGAGAAAGTGTCGCGATATCACGACATGTCTTGTTTTCACGACCCGAAAGCAAGAGAAAGAGCAAAGGAGAGAAAGTGTCGCGATTTCGCGACATGTCACATTTTTGTGGCTAAAGGAGGAGAGAGAAAGTAAGAAGGCAGAAGTGTCATGATATCACGACTAAAGTAAAGAGAAAGAGCAAAGGAGAGAAAGTGTCGCGATATCGCAACAAAAGTAAAGAGGAAGAGCAAGGAGGCAAAAGTGTCACGATATTGTGATATGTTGTGTTTTCACGGGTTGAAGTCAAGAAGAGTAGCAAGGAGGCGAAAGTGTTGCGATATTGCGACATGTTGTGTTTTCGTGGGTTGAAGCCAAGAAGAGTGGCAAGGAGGCAAAAGTGTCGCGATATCATGAAATGGTGTGTTTTCGTGGGCAAAAGCCAAGAAGAGGACAAAGAGGCAGAAGTGTCACAATTTTGCGATAGGTCACTTTGGCATGAGTGAAGAAGATAACCCAATTGAAATAAGATATGTGACAGTTAACTGAAGTTATACGACAGTTACAGGTGTAGTTGTAGAAGAAATTCATGTAGATAAAATAAGAAGAGTTAACTGAAGTCGTTACGTCAGTTATAGGTGCAGTTACAGTGAAAACACATGCATGCACAAAAAAGAAAGCAAACAATCAATAAGAAGAATATGAACAATCATGACCAAGAAGACGAATAGTCATGGTAAAGGTATATGTGTCAATTTGTTGCATGTAACGTGTTTAACGAAATGCCTACTCTATATATACAAAAGGAGTTACATATAAAAGGCGTTACAATTGATAAGTGGCATATGTGAAATGAAAGAAGTTACAACTAGAGTTACAAAGAGACAATTTTGTTATAAAAGGAGGTCTGCATGGAGAATTAAAGTGCTACCGAGATAGAGGGAAAAAGCGCTGCCAAAAAGAGTGAAAGTGCTACAAAAAGGAGAGCCAAAAGAGTGCAATAAGAAGCACAGCAAGAGGGTTGTAAGAGGGCCATAAAAGTGTAGTAAGTAGAGCCGTAAGAGTGTGTGATGTTTTGGTGAATAGCAATAAAGGTTGGGTTAGCAATAGACCAGTCAGGGTCTTGTGTAAGAGAAGACATCTTTATGTCAAAATTATAGTTTCAAAATTGCAATCCAAGTTGGTGCTTGGAATTAGGGGTTGGTGCTCCTTTCTATTGGTGCAGATAAATTAGGGGTTGGTGCTCCTTCTAGTGGGTGCTGGTAAATTGATTGTAAAATTGATATTTTGCAAAGGCTGGATTTGGACGGGAGTCCAAGCTGTCATTTTTGAGGAGTAGCCAAAATTGGTGAACCTCGTTACATCTTGTGTTGTGTGATGCTCTCTTGTTACATTTGCTTTATGTGGTTTTAAGCTTTCATTATTTTGGCTTTAAGAGTTGAAGTTTTTAAGTTTTAAAGAGCCACACTGATTCACCCCCCCTTTCAGTGTCATTGTGAGACTAACAATTGGTATCAGAGCCAGCTTCCCTTGTTAGGCTAAATCAGCTAGGGTTGATCTTGGATTAGTACGCAATGGGTAAGAAGAATAGATCCTCCTCCAATAAGGCATCTCAGTCAGTTTCGGTTCTGTGGAAGAGAAAATTGAACTAGAAAAGATAGAAGGAGTGGATTCTGAAGTATGTGATGAAAATCTTGAGCTTGAAGTAGATCTAGAAGGTGAGTTGATCGCTGCACTTGAAGAGTTGAATAAAGAAAAGAAAAAGAACATAAGACTGTCAAGAAGTTGGAAGAATATGGGGATGAGATTGAAGATCTCTTCTTACAAATTCATAAAGCCAAGAAAATAAAAGAAGCCTTGAAGTCACAGCTGGATGATAAAGGTGATGTATGTAGCAAACATGAAGAGGAATCTAACAAAGTTTTTAATGATCTAAAGCTACAAGTAGAAGAGTCCAAGAGGATTGAAGAAACTCTCAGGTCACAGATCAATAAGAAAGAGATTGTTTGCTACAAACAAGAAGAGGAGATTATTTTATTAAGGAAACAACTAGAAGAGTCCAATACAAATCTCAAATTTGAGAAGAGCACATAGTTGCTAGATAAAATGTTAAGGCAACAAAGAAGTCCCATGTGTAAGCTTGGTCTTGGATATGAAGATGAACAAACTTCATCTTCTAAATCTACAGAGAAGAATAAATCCACTACTGAAGGATCAAAGCAAGAAAATCCTGAAGCTGAATCCTGAAAAGAAAGAAAACTCAAAGGAGATCTACAGCAAAGCAACCACAACAAAAGAGGTTCTATCACTCTCACTTTATTCATAGTAATGCTTTTAATGGCAATTGTCTTAGATGCAACCATTATGGTCACAAGGCAATTTATTGTGGATTGAATAATAGATCAAAGAGTTATGCTAGTAGAAATACATCTGTTGAACACCATGTGCAATGTTTTAAATGTAATGGTCATGGGCACATAGCAAAGTTTTGTCCCAAAACTTCTGTATCTAATCTAAGACAAGATAGTAGATTTCATTAGACATAAAGAATGCAACATAGACAGGGAAGAAATCATGTGCATCAGAGAAAGGAAAATAATCATCCATCAAGGATGCACAAGAGACAACCACCCAATAGAAATGGTTTTTCACCTTTGATGGTTTATGCAGTAGAATGTTATAACTGTCATAATTTTTGGCACACTACAAGAAATTGTAGAAGTACATTTGCATCTAATCAATTTCAGGGAATAAAATTTCAACCAAATGGAATGAGACAAAATAGAAGATTTCCCAAAAAACATGCAAAAGCTACTGAAAAAGAAAAGTCAAAACAAGAGCCCAAAATTGTAATCAAACCAGAGTGGAGAAAGAAAGAAGAGAGGAAATCGTGTCTCCTTGGACTGAAGGAGATTACTCCTCTATTGCACTAAGCAGCTCCAGGTAGCACATCCTCAAGGGGAGCAATGTTAAAGTTCTATTTTAATGCTCCTATGTATGTGTGTGGTTATCTGAGGATGAAAGGAAAGTATTCGGGGAGTTGTGGTATAGTTGTCAAAATGTGTTTCAGTTCATGTAGATGTTTGTGGAGATAGTGTTAAACTGATGTGTTTCAGCAGAACAACATGGTGAACAACTAGTTTTTCGATGCAGCAGTTGATAGGCGTTATCTGAGATAGAACATGCAACACAGATCATTTGGTATAAGAGAGCATCCATTTTCTCTAAAGAAGTAGCCATGATCAAAGAGATGCCAGAGTCAAAACAAACAGTGGCACTAGCACCCAGTTGGTTAAGAGTACCAAGTGGCACATGCAAGGCAAAGAAGTTGAGAAAATAGCGCCTAGGTGGTGAAGTGCCAAGGAGGACAAGATGCCTATGCACCTAAGAAATTATTGCATTATTTGAGAAATGCAAGATATTTCCTGAGGATTCCCTTGATCACAGTGAGGAGAAATGCTCCCGGGAATCACATAAAGAATGTTCACCTAAGATATTGAGTAGCCCTGACATATGCCCTAGTAAGAAGCAGAATACCGAGAGTTGATGACTACGCATAGATTGAGGTTGCAATGCTAGATATAACGGTCCACTGTCAATACCTGTGTAGACGATGAAAACATTCATAGCATTCGTTAGAAACCAGAGTCATTGAGCTGAACAACGGATGCAAGGAAAAGTCGTTAGTCACGGAGGAGGTGGCAGTCAAGAGGCTAAAGAAAATTGTGGAGAGTGTCGATGATAAAGTTGATGAAGTGGATTTGATTTGAGATTGCCATTAATTGTTGAGTTCATCTTGAATACTACTTGAGCATGATTGATTGAGCCTTTGAGAAGGCCTTTGGGAAATAGTTGTGGTACAGTGTTTGATGCTTACACAGAGTTGGTTGATACATGCTTCGACTAGGGTCTGTCATAAAGGGATGTTCTTTTAGGTGATTGGTTGATTAGAGTTGATTAAGCCTAGTCAAATGGTTGGATGCATGTGGTTGTTCAAGTTCCATAAAATAAACTATTATTGATTTGAGTTGAGATTGGGATTTGAGTATAGAACATATTGAGTCTCTAACAATTCTCTTTATGCTTCTATGAGATTTAGTTGATATAATGATTGAGCATTAAGTATAGAACATATTAAGTCTCTAACAATTCTCTATATGATTCTATAAGATTGGATAGATTCTGTGTGAGCCTATTGACAGGGTACAGAGGATAGAGTCTCAAATAGATAGAGATCTAGCAGCCAACATAGTTGAAGATAGATCTGAGTGAGGGACCACATTCTCAGGGGGGACATTTATATATTTGATTATTTTTTTTGCTCATGTCTGTAATTTTTTCTAACTGTATTAATTTGCACCTGAGAATGCTGTGCATGGACTCAGGGGGAGTCTGCAGCAGCCCTTTGGTATTATTATCAAAGGGGGAGATTGTTGAGCAAGGTGCAGGAACAGTATTGTCATTATTGTCAACACAGTTAGACAAATTGGTTAATGCAGTGGATAGGAGTTTAGTGATGCAGTGGACAGGAGTTAAGAGGTTCTTCAGAGTATGTACAGTGGTTTTCCAAAAGATAAAAGTGGCCCATATACTAAAAATCAAAAGCAAATCACAAGGCAGAAAACTGTCGCGATATCGCGACATGTTGAGCCAGAAAGAAAAACTGTCGTGATATCACGACATGTTGAGAAAAAAGGAAAAATTATCGTGATTTCACAACATGTTGGAAGAGAGAGAAGAAGAAAGAAAAACTATCGCGATATTGCGACATGTTGAGAAGAAAGAAAAACTGTCACGATATCGCGACATGTTCGGAGAGAAAGCGCAAGCAAGCAAAAATGTTACGATATCGTGACATGTTTGGAGAGAAAGTGCAAGCAAGCAAAACTGTCACGATTTTATGACATGTTCGGAGAAACAACGCAAGCAAGCAAAATTGTCGCGATATCGTGACATGTTCGGAGAAACAGCGCAAGCAAGCAAAATTGTCGCGATTTCGCGACATGTTGGAAGAGAGAAAGGCAAGTAGAAAAAGTGTCACGATTTCATGACATATTGCAAGGAAGGTTGTACGGACAAAAAAGTGTCGTGATTTTGTGACATATTGCAAGGAAGGTTGTACGGATGAAAAAGTGTCACGATTTCGTGACATATTGCAAGGAAGGTTGTACGGACAAAAAAGTGTCGCGATTTCGCGACATATTGCAAGGAAGGTTGTACGGACAAAAAAGTGTCGCGATTTCATGACATATTGCAAGGAATGTTGTACGGACGAAAAAGTGTTGCGATTTCGCGACATGTTGCAGGAGAGAGAGTCCGAAAGAAAAAGTTTCGCGATTTCGCGACATGTTGCCGGAGAGAGAGTCCGAAAGAAAAAGTGTCACGATTTCATGACATGCTGTAGGAGAGAGAGTTTGAAAGAAAAAGTGTCACGATTTCGTGACATATGACAAAAGAAAGTACAAAGGAGAAAAAGTGTCACGATATTGCGACATGTCGGGTTTTCGCGACCTGAAGGCGAGGAGAGAGAGTCCGAGAGAAAAAGTGTCGCGATATCGTGACATGTTGGGTTTTCACGACCCGAAGGCAAGAGAAAGAGCTAAGGAGAAAAAGTGTCACGATATCGCGACATGTCGGGTTTTCACAACCCGAAGGCAAGAGAAAGAGCTAAGGAGAAAAAGTGTCGCGATATCGCGACATGTCTTGTTTTTGCGACCCGAAAGCAAGAGAAAGAGCAAAGGAGAGAAAGTGTCGTGATTTCGCGACATGTCGCATTTTTGCGACTAAAGGAGGAGAGAGAAAGTAAGAAGGCAGAAATGTCGTGATATTGCAACAAAAGTAAAGAGAAAGAGCAAAGGAGAGAAAGTGTCGTGATATCACGACAAAAGTAAAGAGGAAGAGCAAGGAGGCGAAAGTGTCGTGATATCACGACATGTGTTTTCGCGGGTTGAAGTCGAGAAGAGTAGCAAGGAGGCAAAAGTGTCACGATATCGCGACATGTTGTGTTTTCGTGGGTTGAAGCCAAGAAGAGTGGCAAGGAGGTGAAAGTGTCGCGATATCGCGACATGGTGTGTTTTCGTGGGCGAAAGCCGAGAAGAGGACAAAGAGGCAGAAGTGTCACAATTTCGTGACAGGTCACTTTGGCATGAGCGAGGAAGAGAACCCATCAAAAATAAGATATGTGATAGTTAACTAAAGTTATATGGTAGTTACAGGTGCAGTTGTAGAATAAATTCATGTAGATAAAATAAGAAGAGTTAACTGATGTCATTACGTCAGTTACAGGTACAGTTACAATGAAAATGCATGCATGCACATAAAAGAAAGCGAACAATCAATAAGGAGAATATGAACAGTCATGACCAAGAATATGAACAGTCATGGTAAAGGTATATGTGTCAATTCATTGCATGTAACGTGTTTAACGAAATGCCTACTCTATATATACAAAAGGAGTTACATATAAAAGGCGTTACAATTGACAAGTGGCATATGTGAAATGAAAGGAGTTACAACTGGAGTTACAAAGAGACAATTTTGTTATAAAAGGAGGTCTGCGTGGAGAATTAAAGTGCTATTGAGATAGAGGGAAAAAGCACTGCCAAAAAGAGTGAAAGTGCTACAAAAAGCAGAGCCGAAAGAGTGCAGTAAGAAGCGTAACAAGAGGGCTGTAAGAGGGCCATAAAAGTGCAGTAAGCAGAGCCGTAAGAGTGTGTGCTATTTTGGTGAATAGCAAGAGAGGTTGGGTTAGCAATAGACCAGTCAAGGTCTTGTATAAGAGAAGGCATATTTATGTCAAAATTATAGTTTCAAAATTGCAGTCCAAGTTGGTGCTTGGAATTAGGGGTTGGTGCTCCTTTCTGTTGGTGCGAGATAAATTAGGGGTTGGTGCTCCTTTTTGTTGGTGCGAGATAAATTAGGGGTTGGTGCTCCTTCTAGTGGGTGCTGGTAAATTGATTGTAAAATTGATATTTTGCAAAGGCTAGATTTGGACGGGAGTCCAAGCAGTCATTTTTGAGGAGTAGCCAAAACTTGTGAACCTCGTTACATCTTGTGTTGTGTGATGCTCTCTTGTTACATTTGCTTTATGTGGTTTTAAGCTTTCATTGTTTTGGCTTGAAGAGTTGAATTTTTTAAGTTTTAAATGAGATTTGACTCACATATCTATTTTATATGTTATTTACACTATTGGAAAGCTCTCAGAATAATATTTCTATAAATATAAAATTTACGTCATTCGAATCTCATTTTAACCTTCATATTTAGACTATAGTTTTCTATTATTGAACTTTGGTGCTTTGTTTTTGCCTTCAAATATTCATTTGGTATCAGATATTTGTTCGGTTGGAGGGTTAGAATCACCTGTGGTCTTGCTAATAATTTTTTAAGTTTTTTTGTGAGGAATATTATAGGTACATAGTTGTGTGGGTGTAATGGCCAACAACACTAACTCATTGCCAATCCCTAAGTTTAATGGAGATGACTATGAATATTGCATCAAGATGAAGATCTTGCTGATGGGAAAATGTCTATGAGATACTATAGAATATGGATACATAGAACCAACAGATTGGACCACACTTGTAGTAGTAGATAAAACAACAAAGAAGGATGCACAAATGAAAAACTCCTTAGCCCTTTACCACATACAGTCAGTCTTGGAGAAGAGTTTGTTTCCAAGGATAGCTGACTGTAAGACAATTGAAGATGCATGGATGTCTTTAAAAGAAGGCTACCAAGGTAGTGATAAGGTTAAAGAGGTCAAATTGCAAACTCTAAGGAGAGAATTTGAGAATCTCAGAATTCAAGAAACTAAGAATGTTGGTGACTATTGTGTGAGGGTGAAGGCAATTTTCAATAAAATGGCAACTCTTGGAGTTAATACAGAAAAATAGGTCATTGTGAAGAAGGTTTTGAGGAATTTTCATGCCAAAGTGGAATCATGTAGGCATTATTATTAAGGAGAGTAAATATTTGTCTACTCTTGAGTTTGATAATTTGATAGGATCTCTTTTGTCTCATGAGGAGAGACTAAGGGAAACTATTACTGCAGTTGATGAGAAGGCATTTGCTTCTAAAGCTACAATTTCAAAGGGTGATGGAGAAAGCTCTAGTGGACATGAAAATGGCCAAGGAAGAGGCCAAAATAAAAATTTTTCAAGAGGAAGAGGTGGTAGAAGAGGAGGAGCAACAGGTAGAGGAAGAGGTAAATTTGATAAAAGAAACATACAATGCTATAATTGCAAAAAGTATGGATATTATGAGGAGTGTAGGTTGAATGCAGGAAATGAAAGCAAGAGGGCCAACTATGCTGATGAGAATGAGGATACTACAAGCAACCTCTCCTTGACCTACAACAAGGCTGATCAAAACCTTCAAGAGACTTGGATACTTGATTTTGGTTGCTCAAATCATATGACAGGAAATGGGGAGCTTCTTGCTTCCATGAATGAGTCCTTCAAGTCCAAGATCAAACTTGGAGATGATAAGGCTTTGAAAGTGGTTGTCAAAGGTGTAATGGAATTGAACACAAAATAAGGTAAGAAACATGTTCATGATATCTATTACATACCAAATTTGAAACATAGTTTGTTAAGTGTAGGGTATCTATGTGAAAAGAACTACAAGGTAGTCTTTGATGATAAGAAATGCACCATCTATGATAAGAACAATAGCAATAGTATTGTTACCACAATTCCTATGACCAACAACATATTATTTCAATTGAAGTTTGGAGGACAAGGGGGCAAGTTTGTCAATGTTGTTGAAAAAAAGAGTTGGTTGTGGCATCTCAGGTATGGTCATTTGAATTTTGTAAGTTTGAGGCCGCTAACTTCTCAAGATATGGTTTATGGTTTGCCAAAGGTAGAGGAGCATAAATGTGTTTGTGAGGGGTGTGCATTAGGTAAGCATGAAATACAAAATTTTCCTAAAGGGAAAGCATGGAGGGCCTCATACCCACTCTAATTGGTCCATTCTAATATTTGTGGTCCTATGCAAACCAAAATATTGGGCAACAACTCTTACTTTATTACATTTATTGATGATTTTTCTAGAATGTATTGGATGTATTTTTTGAAGCATAAGGATGAAGAATTTTCTTGTTTCAAATATTTTAAGAATATGGTTGAGAATAAGAGTGGCTGCAACCTTAAATGTATAAGGACTGACCGTGGTGGGGAATTTTGCTCTAATGAGTTTCTCTATTTTTGCAAAGATAATGGTATTAAAAGGCAACTCACTACTGCCTATACCCCACAACAAAATGGAGTAGCAGAGAGGAATAATAGGACTATTGTTGAGATGGCAAGAAGTATGCTATAAACTAAGAGATTTACCAATATGTATTGGACTGATGCAGTCTGTACAATAGTCTACATACTTAATAGAAGTCCCACTAGCTCATTGGAGAAGATGACTCCTTATGAGCTATGGTATGAAAAGAGGCCCAATGTTAACCACTTCAAAGTTTTTGGTTGTTTGGCTTATGCTCATGTGGTTGATGAACTTAGGAAGAAGCTTGATCCTAAGAGTGAAGCATGTATATTTATTGGCTACTGTGAAAATACTAAGGCCTATAGGCTTTATAACCCAAAAACTCACAAAGTTGTGGTGTCTATAGATGTGATTTTTGATGAAGGGGGAGTATATGGTCATCAAAAAATTTATGTTGATAATGGCAGTAGTGGTGTAAGTTCTTCTAATATGCATCCCATTTTTTCTAATGTGCAACCCAATTTAAAATCAGTCCCACCAAGTCGACCAACCAACTCTTCATTTAGTCCCTAACAAAGCAGTTCTAGTCCCTCTTCAAGTGATGATTATCCAAACATATTTTTAGATGTTATGAAGACAAAAATGGGGAAAAATCCACTTTAAATTCATCCTCCTACTTAGGTTTTGGACAAAAATTTCTATAGAAGACTTACAAGAAGCCAAGCTCAAGAAATTGACCAAGTTGTTCAAAGGCTTGAGAAGATGCACATGTATGGTGATGAATATGAAGGTGAGCTAAAATGAGATGTTGTTAATTATGATTTGATGACTGTTTTTGATTTTGAACCTTCTTGTTATGAAGAAGCTTGTACTAATGGTGTTTGGATGCAAGCAATGCAAGAGGAGATCAATTCCATCGAGAAGAATGACACTTAGGAGCTTGTAGAACTGCCCAAGGGAAAGAAACATGTGGGTTCTAAGTGGGTCTATCAGACTAAGTATAATAGTGATGGAAGAATTGAAATACACAAGGCTAGAATTGTGGCTAAAGGCTTCACACCAAGGTATGTGTTGGTTCGTCTTTCATACACACGCCGTGAAGAATGAGCATAAAATACCAATAACACTTTTACGGGATAAATTCCACTCACTTTAGGATCTTGTTGGTTATCCAAGGTGTGAGTTACAGAGTTGGGTCGAATGGCTATTCACTCTTTTTCACTTTTGGAATAGTTTCAAGTAGACTATCTGTTACCTTACAACGGGTTTGACCTTTGTTCAATAAAAAAATGATGTCACACCAATCCCAGGTACAGAACAAAGCATTCAAACAAGATTTGCAAGAAATTGCTAAAATGTCTTTTATTCTAAGTTTTCACATCCGGAATTTACATTCAAAAGAAGTATATATAGACTCAGGACAGACCCTGATCTTTTCAAAAATATCTTCTTCCAAATATCTAAATCTTATCCCAAAAATCCCACCGTCGAGGCTTTACAATATAAGGCATTTTTATATAGAGTTTCTGATAAACCCTAATCACTCTAAAAATCTTCATGTGGATCTTGCCATAAATGGAGAAGATAAGACTTGGTTTCATCCTCATCAAATGGACACCGCGTGTAAATGTATCTTCATATTTCGGTAAGCCATCAGAGCATCTCATTAATTCCTCTGCAAAATCTGGATGAGTCACTGACTTCCCGGGCCTTCTATCCTCGCATGGATCTTGACATAAATGGAGAAGATAAGACTTGGTTTCATCCTCATCGAATGGACACCGCATGTAAATGTATCTTCATATTTCGATAAGCCATCAGAGCATCTCATTAATTCCTCTACAAAATCTTGATGAGTCATTAACTTCTCGGGCCTTCTATCCTCGCACAATCGCCTTTGTCTGGTTCGAGTTGAAATTCTCTGCCCACCATTACTTTTGCCATAAATTTTCTCGGCAAATGCATCCACCGACAAATTCCTTAAAGATTTTATTTGCGGCCAGATCTGCAAAATCTAGATGGATCAGAAATTCCCGGCATCTCCTATTTCCATCTGATGGTCCTTGCTTAATTTGTGCCGAAATTTAGGTTTGTCTGTCTTTATCACCAATATGCAACTGTCAAATCACTTTCTGCAAAAGAAAAGCAAAGGTTATAACTTTAATATTATTAATTTAATTATTTTTTTAAATTTTCCTAAGTTTTTTTTAATGTTTTTCATTTTAATTAATTAATTAATTTTTTCATTTAAATATTTCTAGGGTTTGGACTGTGTTGAAAAGCTTCCACTTCCTTTGGATGGGTGATGAAAAATTTAAAGAATGGCCAAATTTTGCAAAATGAATATAAATCCAAAATGCCATATCAAGCAATTAGCCTTTGTAACAATTCAAAACTTTAATGGACTTTAAAAGATTTTAGGGCAAAATTAAATTTGAGCGAAAGTCCGACATGTAATGAGCATTAGGGTTTGATTTCCTTGTTCCAAGCTCATATTCTCATGAAATTAAAACATGTCACGATATCACGACATTTTCCTCAATTCATTTCTTCCAAGCTTGTGCCCTCACGAAAATGGAACATGTCGCGATATCGCGACATTTCCCTCAATTCATTTCTTCCAAGCTTTTGCCCTCGCGAAAATGAGACAAGTCCGAAAATGGAACATGTCATGACATTTCCCTCAATTCATTTCTCCCATGCTTGTGCCCTCGCGAAAATGGAACATGTCGCGATATCGCGACATTTTCCTCAATTCATTTCTTCCAAGCTTTTGCCCTCGCGAAAATGAGACAAGTCCGAAAATGGAACATGTCGCGATATCGCGAAATTTCCCTCAATTCAAGATTTTGCCCTCACAAAAATTGAACATGTCGCGATATCGCGACATTTCCCTCACTTCATTTCTCCCAAGCTTTTGCCCTCGCGAAAATGAGACAAGTCCGAAAATGGAACATGTCGCGATATCGCGACATTTCCCTCAATTCATTTCTTCCAAGCTTTTGCCCTCGCAAAAATGAGACATGTCCAAAAATGGAACATGTCATGATATCGCGACATTTCCTTCAATTCATTTCTTCCAAGCTTGTGCCCTCGCGAAAATGAGACAAGTCAAAAATGGAACATGTCGCGATATCGCGACATTTCCCTCAAGCTTTTCTTCCACTTTGCAAATTCTCCAAAAATTGTAGGTTGACTCCAATGACTTTGTCCATCTGTATTTTGCATTTTTACATATTGGTGAAGGATCTTCCTTACTCAGAAATGATTTTAACATTTGAAAAATGAATTTTAAATTGCTCGAGAATGGTCAGCTTCACATGGCGTAGAAAAATGACAAAAATTCAAAGTGCCCAGAATTTGATGAAACTTTACAAGCATCTAAATAAGCCCAATGGGTATCCCAATATGCAAACGGAACTTAAAAATTCATCACGGATTAAGAGAAAATGCATTTAGAAGTCTGCTGGCCTGAAATAGAAAAACTATTGAAAATTAAAATTTCTGAAATGATTAATATGAATTAATACATTTAACATGCAAAATTTCAGAAATTTTAAATTGAAATCAATGCCATATGCAAGCCTACTTGGACACTTTGATGTAGGCAAAATTTGAAAAAGGATGCAAGCAAAATTTGGAATTAAAACCCGAAAAACTCAAGAGGGTCCTTGCGGAAAAAATGAATATTAAATATTTTCAAAGGATGGAATTTCATTTTTTTAGTGGGGGTGTGTTGCTTCTCAACAAATGGCGATATCTGTGGAGAAAATAGTAGCACTATTTAGAATCCAGAACTCTAGTTTCAAAACAATTTAGACTATGTACCATGCTTTGCCACAAATATTTTCTAAAATGATTTAACTACTATCTGCTAGTTGTTAAAGTTTCCCAAGGACATACTAGGTTGAACCACTTAAGGAAGATTCTGATGTGTGATTATAAGCGTATAAACCTTCCTTCAAGGATGACCAGGGCTTCAAAATGCTTACTATGGATTGATCAGCTATTTAGATTATGCAGGGGAAACCGAGTAGAGCTCTGTTTACTAGTTTAGCCTTTTACAACCCCGACAGAGTTACTCTTTAGATTTTCAAGACCCTGATTCACAACTATGAGGTGGCATCTATAGCTTGGTGAACACGTTTGAGATGTATCCTTCGGGAGCCTTGGCTATCTCTTTCTATCACATAACTTCTTTTTTTTTGCAGAAAAGAGTGCCAATTTTATGTTGGCTTGCCCAACTTTCACCTTCTCTCTCTTTTTTTTTGAAAGATACCGATATCTGGAAAGCCTTGCTAGAATTTTTTTTTTTTTTATATTTCATTGATCGAGCAATTGATCGACTAACCGCTTCAGCCTGGGTACCAATAGCTTCCTTGGACACTTAAAATAATTTTATGAATCGGAGTCCCCTCTCATGACCAACTTTTCTTGGATTCCCTGGGAGTTCTTCAGCCAAGCAGTATAGTAGTTTCTTTATAATCAAAATAATTGTGGCAAGCAAGATACAAAATCCAATTATCTTTCTACTGTTGTTCTAAATAACAAGTAGTTCCACTTTTTAGTTCTAGCAGACTATCTCTTAACAAAAATAAAACAAAATGAAAACACACTACTTCAACCTTAAAATAAAACAAAATAAAAACACACTAGCACCAATTTTAAATGTTGATTTGTGTTTTGTTGTTTAGGCAAAAACTTAAACAAACAAGATTTAAAAGCTAAAGAGGAGGGAAAAAGGCCACCAGTTAAAGATAAATTTGCACAGACCTCAAAAGATAAAACACAGTACTTCAAACTTTAAATAAAACAAAATAAAAACACACTACTTCAAACTTTATTTACAATATATACATATGCACAAAGTCTTTGTGATTACTCAAATGATGTAGTGGATGGAACAGCTGAGAAATAATGCTTCAGATATTGACCATTGACAGGAAGGTTCAGAAAATTACCTTCCAGGTCCTGTAGATGAAATGCATTATTACCTAGGATTTCGGCAATCTGGTATGGCCCTATCCATAGAGGTTGCAACTTGGTGTGTTTACCTTTCTTTTCATGGGCTTTGTCCCATAGAAGCACCAGGTCTGCAAGTCTGAAGGCCTTCACTCTGGCTCTTTTGTCAAACCGAGTGCTTGACTTGTCTCTTGGTGTCGACTAAAATGCTCCAAGGCTTGAAGTCATTCATCCTGCAAATTAATTAAGTCCAACACACGAGCTTCCGCATCTGCATGATCATCAAAGTAATCTAAAGCAAATTGATAAGTGGGCAATTTTAAAGAGATAGGAATGATGGGTTGAGTACCATACAACAAAGCAAATGGGGAAGTCTTAAGAGCTTCTTTATGTCTTATCCTGTCAGCCCAAAGTGCATACTTCAATAGTGTGTGCCATTGTCTGGGTTTGTCTACAGCAGACTTCTTGATGGCATTCATCAAATTCTTATTTGTGGACTCAGCTAGTCCATTACCTTGGGGATAATAGTTGGATGAAAATTTGATGACTATCCCCTTCTGGTATGCCCACTCTACAAATTCTAATGACTGAAAGGTTGGTCCGTTGTCGCACACCAAATTCAAAGGAACTCCAAACCTGGTTATGATATTTGATTCTAAAAATTTGATCACCTCATGGGTTGTACTCCTCATGGTGGCTACTGCTTCAACCCATCTTGTACAATAATCAGTGGTTGTTAAAACATACTTGTGCCCTGTTGATGAATTTGGGTTTATCACACCTACAAAGTCAAGTCCCCATTGCATAAAAGGTTTTTCTATTATAACAAGTTGTAATGGTAGAGCTCGATTAGCTTGCTTGGATGCAAAAATCTGACACTGGTGGCAAGTTCTCACATGTTGATGTGCATCTTTAAATAATGTAGGCCAGTAATAGCCTGCTCTCAATATCTTGTGTGCGATAGCAGAACCTGAGGAATGCCTTGCTCCTAACTTCTCATGAAAACTAGACATCACCTCATTCACTTCATTCTGAGAAATGCATCTTAAGAATATGCCAGCATAGTTTTCTCTGTACAAGTTGCCTCCTTTGAGTAGAAAATGAGCAGATTTCAGCTTCAGTGCTCTTCTTTGAGTTCTATTCAGGTGAGGTGGACAAATTCCAAACCTCAACAGATGAATGACATCTCCATACCAATCATCCAATCCAGAATCCAGTTGATTAATTTCTCCCTCTACAGGTATTTCAGCAATATGTCGGGACAAACCAAGTCCTCTGATTAATTTTGTAGGCCAGATTTCTAAGTCGTACTCTTGCAGTCTCGTGGCCCAATTACCTCTTAGCTCACCCAATTCATCTTGGCTTAATAAATATTTGACAGCTGGATCAGGAACTATAGCATGGACTTTGCTTCTCAATATGTAATGTCTGAATTGCTTGACTGCTCTCACCAAGGCATAGGCTTGCTTATCCAAGCGAGAGTATTTTAGCTCAGCACCCTTTAAGTTGGTACTTTTGAAGGCAATCGGGTGCTCCCCTGTTTCTCTTCGTTGGGTTAAAACTGTTGCAAGTGTGTGTTCAGAAGCAAAAGAGTACAGGTAAAAATCTGCACTGAAATCTGGGCTCACTAGCTCGGAGCTTGTTTGATGGCAGATTTGATCTCTTGGAATGTTGCTTTGGCTTCCATTGTCCAGGAAATCTTAGCAGTTTCCTTCAGCATGTCATTTAGCGGCTTGACTATTTTTGCAAAGCCAAAGATGAATTTTCTGACAAAATTAATTTTCCCAAAAAATGATCTTAACTCTTTCTTAGAGTTGGGAAAGGGTATCCCCGATATGGCTTCAACTCTCTCAGGATCCATGGAAATGCCATCTTTGGTGATTAAGTGTCCAAGGAGTTTTCCTTCAGTTACACCAAAAACACACTTCTTTGGGTTTAAAGAAATGCCAAATTCTCTGCATTTGTCGAAGACAGATTCCAAGTGCTTCACGTGGTCAAACCGGGATTTAGAAAAAATTGTCAAGTCATCCATGTAGACAACGATGCACTTACCCATGAGACCTTTGAAGGCATGATCCATTGCATGCTGAAAGGTAGCTCCGACATTTATCAATCCAAATGGCATTCTCTTGTAGGCGAAGGTTCCCCACTTGGTCGTGAAGGCAGTTTTCATCCTGTCTTCCTTTTCAACTAGTATCTGGTTGTACCCCAAAAATCCATCTAAGAAAGACATCATTTCTGAACCATTCACAATTTGTAGCACATCATCCATGGAAGGCAAAGGATAATTATCCTTTTCAGAAGCCTTGTTCAAGTTCCTAAAATCCACGCACAAGCGGATTTCCCCATTCTTCTTTCTAACCGGCACTAAATTGGCTACCCAAGTAGAATGTCTAATGGGAAAAATAATGGCAGCACTCAATAATCTCTCCACCTCCTTCTTGATGAGGGGTTCCAACAAAGCGTTGACATGCCTCTGTTTTTGTCGAAAGGGTTTGCAGAACTCCTTTAAGGGTATTATATGGGTGTAAAATTTTGGATCAAAAACCTTTAGGTCTTTATAAGACCAGGCCATAACATCCTTGGACCTGTGAAGGAATTCAATCATATTTTTTTTAATTTTAGGGTCACAAGCTTTAGCTAACTTAAGGTGTCTGGGATCCTCTTCAGTCTCGACATTCAGTTTCTCGATCTCACTGCTTGCTACACCAATAGAATTTCCAAAACTCACTCTTTGTTTAATTTGGTCAACATCAAACAGTCGCTCAAGTTCTACCATTCCCTTCGAAATTCTATTATCTTTCAACCTCATTATCCCCTTTTCATCATCAAACTTTTCCAGCATAGTATCCCTTTGACCATCATCAATTATAGTATTTTCAAATGCATTGGTATTCTGTAAAAAGTTTATAATTTGTTGGTCATCAGAAAAGACTTGAAAATTATCTACGTTATCTGGAACCGAAGGACAAGGGATTAATTCGATTGAAAATTTCTTCCATTTGAACTCCTCCAATGGCTTCAGATTTGTGGTTGATGAAGCTAAAACATCTGCAAGTGAATTCTCTTCTCTAGGAATGTGCATCAAATTAAAAGCATCAAAATCCTCCATGAGATCCCACGCTCGGTATTTATATCTTTTCAGGTAAGATGCCTTGCACTAAAATTTACCTCTAACCTGATTGGCCACCAACTCTGAGTCTGTAAAAACCTGGATATTTTTTACACCTTTATCTAAAGCAAATTTCAATCCCAGCACTAGTGCTTCATACTCTGCCAAATTATTCGTGCAAGGAAACTGCAAGTGATAAGACATAAAATACGTCTAATTTTTAGGTCCTTTAAGAACTTCCCCTATACCAGAACCTTGCTTAGACTTAGCTCCATCAACATGAAGCATCCAAACTTCATTATCATGATCAAGATGAGCTTTAATAGGTTTCTCCTTTTGTGCAGTTGTCAAATTATAAACCTCGATATCTACATCAGCAAGATTAACAGTCTCATTCTTGGCATTATACTCAGTGATCATGTGTTTATATCTAGGTTCTCTTTCGATTCTTAACTGATTTGCAACACCTTTCCAGGGCAACCACATATGTGAAAAATCAGTCGCCAAGTACCCATTCAAAGACTTTGACCAATCTCTGCTCAGAAGCATTCCGTATCCCACAGGAATATCTACCACTTGAATGTCAATTTTGTGTTGTGCTCTCGGCTCAGATGCTATCTGGATGTGTATACTTTGAAGTTCACCTACCACCTTAACCTCAGTTTTATCCAATTGGATGACTCTTCTCTCGGACTTCATAGGGGTTAAACCCAACTGTTGACGAGATGGCTAGAGGCATGACATTGGCTGAAGCACCAGAATCCACCAGACAGTTGTGTAAATTTTTTCCAAATATACGGACAGTTAACAGGAAAGGCGGAACTTTAGTCTTTTCTTTATACATGGCCATATTTGCATTTGCTATCTTCTTCCCCTTTTCTAGAGGTTTGGCAGTAGGCTCAGAGTATGTCTTAATCAAATTATCCCTTTGTTCAGTAATTTGAGCCAACTCATGAAGAGTGATGTTAGCCTTGATCTTCTTCATATCCTCCACTATATTGTATCCCTTATTGAGTGGAGCAACAAATCCATCTGGTACTCTTGGATCTCCTCCCTTGGGTGGAGGTGGGTTATTATTTGGAGATGGATCTGGAGGAACATTATGGGAGTTGTCTGGAGGTGTAGATGTAGTATTAGGCTCCGGATTTTTGTTCCTGAGATTGTAGTTGTCCCTTCTATATTGTTGAAAAGCTTGCACTTCATCCATAGGCATCTCCACAACATTCTCTGACTCATCTGGAAAAGTGAATGAATCTAACACCATAGCTGCACTATGTTTGGATGAACTTGGACCATCAACATTTCTTTGATTTTTAGGAAAAACCAACTCACCAGATAGAGCTTCAAAGGCATTGCGAGAACTCCAAACAATCCAATTCCCCGTGCTGAGATGTTCCATGTATCCTGCACCAGTTGGGCAAAGCCAAGTCACAAATATTCACTTCATGCCCCTTACCTTTATAATCCTTGTTGGGTTCATATGGTGGTCTAGTGAATCTATTCTATTGATAAGAAAATCTATTTGAGTTTTCCCCGGTGGACACTTGCCTTTTGAAACTCAAAAAGTCATTTGCCAACTTTTGGACCATCTTTGAGACTTCCTCAACTCTTATTTTATCAGATTCTTTCTCTGTATTCTGTACATGTTCAGCATGTGTTACAACCAATGGATTTCCTATCGGTGGAGTTTGGCATGCTGGCAACATCATTTGATGTGGGATGGGATTCAAAATAGGGGTATTTTGTGTAACAAAGGGAATTTGAGGAGCATTCAAAGGTTGAGGTCCCAATTGTCTTTCAAGAACCAAAGCTTCTTTATAAGCCTCTATTAGATTAGTAATATTGGCATCTCTCTTCGAGAAAACAGAGGTCACTGGATCTAGGGAATTCTTGAAAATTTCCAATGCTAGATCTGCAGTTGGCACATAATGACCCGTCAATCTACCATAAGCCTTTTGAAACCTGACGTTGAAAGATCTGACAGTCTCATTGATTTCTCTCTTAATGCTGGAAAACTATTGATATAACACACTGGGGTCAATCACTTCACCAAATTGTGATACAAAAACTTTCTCCAGGTCATTCCAACTAGTAATAGAGTCATTAGTAAGATTCAAAAACCAGTCGTATGCTCCCTCCTAGAGAGTGAATGGGAATAACCTACAAGCCACATCTTCATGCTGCACATTCAACAACTTTAGAGCATTTTTAAATGCCACTAGGTGTTCTTCTATTGTCTGATTCCATCATGCTTGTAGGTAGGAAGATACTTCTCAGGATTTCTGGGTAAATCATGCGCTGCACCAGGGATATTCAAAGCAGTGGAACCCAACCAGTTTGCCATCACTACCTGATTAACGATAATATTTTGAGTTGCAGTTGGAGGAACTACAAGTGGTGATAAAACTATGCTGGACAAAGACTTGGCCCTTCCGAGGCTACTTCTCCTTGGGGTTTCCAACTCAGGCACAAGGAGCTCTCCAGCTCTGGAGTGGGACCTGGTTACTCTATAGGTAGAATCCAACTTTACACAAGCAACTTACAATCCTTAACAAATACTGAACGGAGTTCGGTCGGCCCTCCTTCTAGCGCCAATTTTAAATGTTGGTTCATCTTTCATACACACCCCATGAAGAATGAGCATAAAATACCAATAACACTTTTACGAGATAAATCCCACTCACTTTAGGATCTTGTTGGTTATCCAAGGTGTGAGTTACAGAGTTGGGTCGAATGGCTATTCACTCTTTTTCGCTTCTAGAATAGTTTCAAGTAGACTATATGTTACCTTACAATGGGTTCGACCTTAGTTCAATAATGTTTAGCGGTGGTTATCTTTGTTGACAATCGGATTTACAATGAGTTCTTTGATATAGCTCTTTATGCTTTAGCAAATTAAATAAAAGACAAATTTGAAAGAAAATAAAAATGGATCATTTAACGGTGGAACAGAGAGAGTAGGGTAGGGCAAAAAAGAGAAGCTTATCTAACTTAGTTGCAAATCAAAACTACCAATTTTAGTTACACTATTTAGCTTCACAATAAAACCAATCAAAGAGGAAGGTGTCCAGCTTTCTAAGATCACCTTCTACTAAGAGCATAAGACGGAGATGACACAGATCTAAAAGAAAACCATAAATAGAAGGGAAGTCGGTGTCAACTGGTATCTCTCACCAGTAGCCTAGCTCACACAGTGAGGATAGAGCAATTAGAACAGACCCGAACCTTAAATCTTTAATTTTCCCTAGCATACAACAAACGGAATGAAGCCTAGTAGCATATTCAATCTTGATAACATAGATTTACAACTAAAATAAATAAACCTTAGCGAGACGAAAACAAAAGAAGATGCACTTATCGCAATCCGAAAGAGATTAGGCTCCTGGCCATGCTATCATAGAAAACGATGTCACACCAACCCCAGGTACAGAACAAAGCATTCAAACAAGATTTGCAGGAAATTGCTAAAATGTCTTTTATTCTAAGTTTTCGCATCCGGACTTTACATTCAAAAGAAGTATATATAGACTCAGGATAGACCCTGATCTTTTCAAAAATATCTTCTTCCAAATATCTAAATCTTATCATAAAAATCCCACCGTCGAGGCTTTACAATATAAGGCATTTTTATATAGAGTTTCGATAAACCCTAATCACTCTAAAAATATTCGTGTGGATCTTGCCATAAATGGAGAAGATAAGACTTGGTTTCATCCTCATCAAATGGACACCGCGTGTAAATGTATCTTCATCTTTCGATAAGCCATCAGAGCATCTCATTAATTCCTCTGCAAAATCTGGATGAGTCACTGACTTCCCGGGCCTTCTATCCTCGCGTGGATCTTGCCATAAATGGAGAAGATAAGACTTGGTTTCATCCTCATCGAATGGACACCACGTGTAAATGTATCTTCATCTTTCGATAAGCCATCAAAGCATCTCATTAATTCCTCTACAAAATTTGGATGAGTCACTGACTTCTCGGGCCTTCTATCCTCGCACAACCGCCTTTGTTTGGTTCGAGTTGAAATTCTCTGCCCACCATTACTTTTGCCATAAATTTTCTCGACAAATGCATCCACCGGCAAATTCCTTAAAGTTTTTATTTGCGGCCAGATCTGCAAAATCTGGATGGATCAGAAATTCTCGGCATCTCCTATTTCCATCTGATGGTCCTTGCTTGATTTGTGCCAAAATTTAGGTTTGTCCATCTTTCTCGCCATTACTTCTGCCATTATGCAATTGTCGGATCACTTTCTGCAAAAGAAAAGCAAAGGTTAGAACTTTAATATTATTAATTTAATTATTTTTTAAATTTTTCCTAAGGTTTTTTAATGTTTTTCATTTTAATTAATTAATTAATTTTTTCATTTAAATATTTCTAGGGTTTGGACTGTGTTGAAAAGCTTCCACTTCCTTTGGATGGGTGATGAAAAATTTAAATAATGGCCAAATTTTGCAAAATGAATATAAATCCAAAATGCCATATCAAGCAATTAGCCTTCGTAACAATTCAAAACTTTAATGGACTTTAAAATATTTTAGGGCAAAATTAAATTTGAGCGAAAGTCCGACATGTAATGAGCATTAGGGTTTGATTTCCTTCTTCCAAGCTCATATTCTCATGAAATTAAAACATGTCACGATATCGTGACATTTCCCTCAATTCATTTCTCCCATGCTTGTGCCCTCATGAAAATGGAACATGTCGCGATATCGCGACATTTCCCTCAATTCATTTCTTCCAAGCTTTTGCCCTCGCGAAAATGAGACAAGTCGAAAATGGAACATGTAGTTAGACATTTCCCTCAATTCATTTCTTCCATGCTTGTGCCCTTGCGAAAATGGAACATGTCGCGATATCGTGACATTTCCCTCAATTCATTTCTTCCAAGCTTTTGCCCTCGCGAAAATGAGACAAGTCCGAAAATGGAACATGTCACGATATCGCGACATTTCCCTCAATTCATTTCTTCCAAGCTTTTGCCCTCGCAAAAATGGAACATGTCGCGATATCGTGACATTTCCCTCAATTCATTTCTTCCAAGCTTTTGCCCTCGCGAAAATGAGACAAGTCCAAAAATGGAACATGTCACGATATCGCGACATTTCCTCAATTCATTTCTTCCAAGCTTGTGCCCTCGCGAAAATGAGACATGTCCGAAAATGGAACATGTCACGATATCGCGACATTTCCCTCAATTCATTTCTTCCAAGCTTGTGCCCTCGCAAAAATGAGACAAGTCCGAAAATGGAACATGTCGCGATATCGCGACATTTCCCTCAAGCTTTTCTTCCACTTTGCAAATTCTCCAAAAATTGTAGGTTGACTCCAATGACTTTGTCCATCTGTATTTTGCATTTTTACATATTGGTGAAGGATCTTCCTTACTCAGAAATGATTTTAACATTTGAAAAATGAATTTTAAATTGCTCGAGAATGGTCAACTTCACATGGCGTAGAAAAATGATGAAAATTCAAAGTGCCCAGAATTTGATGAAACTTTACAAGAATCTAAATAAGCCCAATGGGTATCCCAATATGCAAACGGAACTTAAAAATTCATCACGGATTAAGAGAAAATGCATTTAGAAGTCTGCTGGCCAGAAATAGAAAAACTATTGAAAATTAAAATTTCTGAAATGATTAATATGAATTAATACATTTAACATGCAAAATTTCAGAAATTTTAAATTGAAATCAATGCCATATGCAAGCCTACTTGGACACTTTGATGTAGGCAAAATTTGAAAAAGGATGCAAGCAAAATTTGGAATTAAAACCCGAAAAACTCAAGAGGGTCCCTACGGAAAAAATGAATATTAAATATTTTCAAAGGATGGAATTTCATTTTTTTAGTGGGGGTGTGTTGCTTCTCAACAATATGGAATTGACTATGAAGAAACTTTTGCTCCTGTAGCTAGATAAGAAACAGTAAGAATGGTACTTGCTTTGGCTGCCCAAAAGTAGTGGACTGTACATTACTTAGATGTAAAAAGTACCTTCTTGAATGGGTACTTAGATGAGGAAGTGTACGTACAAAAAACTCAAGTATTTGAGGTGAAAGGTAAATAAGAACATGTCTACAGGTTGAATAAGACATTATATGACCTTAAACAAGCACCTAGAGCATAGTCCTTTAGAATTGATGGATACTTTCAGCAAAGTGGCTTCAAGAAAAGCAAAAGTGAATCTACCCTATACTTCACGAAAGAAGGTAATGATATTTTGCTTGTTTGTTTGTATGTTGATGATTTGATTTATATGGATAGTAGTTCCAATTTGAAATATGGATTTAAGGCTGCCATGATGAGTGAGTTTGAAATGAAGGATTTAAGATTGATGCACTACTTTCTTGGCATGGAGGTGCATCAAAGTAAGGATAAAATATTCATTTTTCAAACTAAATATGCCAAGGATATGCTGAAAAAGTATGACATGGATAGTTGCAAACCAGTCCCTACTCCCATTGCTCATGGTGAATTGCTATGCAAATATGATGGGGCTGAAAAGGTAAATGTGACCAATTATAGGAGCATTTTTGGGATCTTGATGTTTCTCACAAATACCAAACCACATATTGCATATGCTGTCTCACTTATTTCAAGGTATATGAGTGATCCATATCTCTTGCATTTGAAGGTTGCAAAATTAATTTTGAGGTATGTTAAAGGTACTATTGACTTTGGCATACATTACTATCCTGCTAAAGAGATGGAGCTAGTTGTTTTCAGTGACTCAGATTGGGGCAACAACTTGGATGACCAAAAGTCTAGATTCGGTAATTATTTTTCTCTTGGATCTGGACTGATCACTTGGAGCTCAAGGAAGCAAGGATCAGTAGCACTCTCTTCACCAAAAGCTGAATATATTGTTGTTACTTTAGCTAGTGCTCAGGCCTTATGGCTCAAGAAAGTGTTGGAGGAGATAGGTGAGAAACCAAGTGGTCCTACTACATTTTTTTGTGACAATATGAGTGTCATACAGTTGGAAAATAACCCTGTCCACCATAGAAGATATAAGAATTTTGACATGAAGTACCATTTCATCCGTGATATGATGTAAAAGAAATTAGTTGAGTTGAGGTATTGGAGCACCCACGATCAGTTGGCTGATGTTTTCACTAAAGGTGTTGCTAAGGCTCAATTTCTTAAACTGAGAAATAGTCTTGTGATCCCTTTCAGCATCAAGGGGGAGAATGTTAGAAAATTATGCTGACATGTGTGCATTTTTGGATTAAAAGGTACAAGAGTGCATGTAACCACTTTGTACAATTGTAGGTGTAGGAATATTGTAGTTGTAACAATATTTAACTATTTCCTTGTTTGTAATTGCCATAAATTCTTTATGTTTGAGTTCAAAGATAGATTAAGATGATTACTATTGTATTGTACAAGTTGTGTGTGTGAGAAAACATGAATTGAAGGAGAAAAATCTGTTCTTTTAGCTTGCTGCATTTTCCTGTGTGTTGCAGTCCAAATTTTATAGAAAAGCCTAAACTTCCTAGTTTGGAGGTGTATAACTTCTATTGCATTTATCCATTTGCTGCAAGTAATACACCGTTGGAAAGCAATTTTCAAGAGATTTCCAACCATATATCACACTCCATATTTCATTTAGTATTTTTTCTTATTTTCACCTCAGAAAATCACATTTTGTCCATTTGTTTCTAGGCTTTGGGTAGACCCTATATAGCTACCTTGCAGAGCTCATAACTTTTGACTCACATCTCTATTTTACATGTTCTTTACACTATTGGAAATCTCTCAGAATAAGATTTTTATCCATATAAAATTTACCTTATTATGATCTTGTTTAGACCTTTATATTATGACTGCAGTGTTCTGTTGTTGAACTTTGGTGCTCTATTTTTGCCTTCAAATCTTCATTTGGAGCCTTCAAATATTCATTTTTGAATTGAATGTGACCAAAGGGGTTGATTCCTTTGGATATTTTTGAATTGGATTGACCAAAGAGATTAGGTTCCTTTGGAGCCTTTTGAATTGAATGTGATCAAAGGGGCTTGATCCCTTTGGAGCCTTTTTTAATTGAATGTGACCAAAGGGGTTGATTCCTTTGGAGTATTTTGAATTGAATGTGACCAAAGAAGTTTGGTTCCTTTGGAGCCTTTTGAATTGAATGTGATCAAAGGAGTTTGGTTCCTTTGGAGCATTTTAAATTTATGTAATGATGAATTTCCTTATGGTAATCTACTCATCCTATCGGATTGCATGGATAACCAGTCACTGCAACTACCAGGTGTCTAGAGTAGATCACTAGATATGAGGTTTGCTTGAGAATCTAAGCTAGTGAATCAAATTGATGAATGCAAGAAACTAAATGGAATTGGATGTGTTGTGTTTGTGAATGTGAATGTTTAATGTGTTTTTTGGGGTAGGTGTGAGATCTTGAACTCCCCCCAAGTTGTTTGATTGATTGTTTGATGTGATTGATGGGGAAGGTGTGAGACCTTGAACCCCGCTAGTTGGTGTTGATGACGTGATTGTTGGGGAAGGTGGAAGACCTTGAATCCCCCCAATTGGTTGACTACTTGATGTGATTATTGGGGAAGGTGTAAGACCTTGAACCCCCCTAGTTGGTGTTTTTGTGATTGTTTATGTATATGTGTAATGATGGATTGTTCAATTTGTTTTTGGTGTGCATGTGATGAAATGAATGTCTTATGAATGAATGCAATTGGTGGTGATGTATGCAAATGAATGGTGTTGCCTTATTAATCATCATTCAAAGAGGTTATGAACCATTATTTAGCAAACTTTACCTTTATTACTTAATCAGGGGCACCAATACGATACTATTGGTTTGACCACATTTTGTAAGATGAAATGGACTATGATATATGTGACTATGCGATGGAGGTATGGAATGGAAGCTTTCTTATGACTTTGTTGTCCTTAGGGATAAAGGATCTAGAGTTGTTTTACAAAGACTCAAACATCCTAGTGATCTCAAACAAACTCGTTTATGATCTTGTAAATCTTCATGATGCTAAGATCATCATAGTGTTTTAAAATTTCTTCAAGGACCAACTATGTGTGCAATGATTGTTATTTTTTCATCATGAGGTAGGTCAAACTAATAAATTATGACTTATACCAATAAGCTAGCTCATCCGATAGCATCCATAGGCTTGTACAAAAGGTCGCTAATGTGATAGACATGGCACCACGCATAAGGATACCCCACTATCAGGCGAGTTTCATTCAACCCATTGTTGTAATGAGGATCACCCCATGGTTTTTGAGACACTAAGAATTCTAGGGATTCAAGCTCCTTTCCCTTATTTTATTGCATTGGATTTTGGATATTTTTCTAAGTTTTCTCATTTTTGTAATGGAGCAACATGTATTTTTATTGCTTTTTGGATGCTTGCTCATTTTGAGGAAGAACAATGAGATGTTATTACTTTTTGGAATACTTTTGGGATACTTGCTCGCTTTGAGTAAGAGAAAGAGATTTTTTTTATTGCTTTTGGGATGCTTTTTAGGATACTTTATTGTTTTGATGAAGAAAAATGGATATATATATATTTTTTTAAGGTGGAGCTTGTCCTTTTGTCAACTCTTAGCATTCTAGACCATGCACATAATTGGATGAATAGGAGAAACCTTTCACTTTATGGCAATAGCAACTCATGACTTCGTCATTCCTAAGCTTCATAATATTTTTATGTGTTTTGATGTGTGTGGTCCAAGAGGAAACTTGATTAACCAGGAGCACCCTGTAGCACCTAATGATTGTTTGACTTTCAATTAAGGTTGTTTGAAACACTAGGAGTGGTTGAGTGATTGAAAACACCTAGGTATTCCTCAAACTAGAGACTACCAAAGAAATGAAGTGCTATGGGATATATATATATATATATATATATATATATATATATATATATATATATATATATATATATATATTATTTGACATGATTTTGGATGGAAAAGTTGGACTAATGATAGATTATAGGTGCTCCTAATTAAGGCAACAAGACTCAATGAATGAACAATTATCTAACATGAGTGGGTGAAAATTAATATGGTAAGCAACATGAATGGATGTAAATGATACAAATGTGCAAATGCAATGGAAGTGGAATGTGCGAATGCAATGAAAGTGGTATTGTGAATGCAATGAAATTGGGATTGTGAATGCGATGTATTAAAAATGCAATGTGTATGAAAATATATTTGTATTTTATATTTATTATTATTTTTAGGTGTTTTTTTGAACTGAAATGTGACCAAAGGGGTCTGGTTCCTTTGGATTTTTTTGAATTGCATGTGACCAAAGGATTTTTGCTTCCCTTGGATCCTTTTGAATAGAAATTGACCAAAGGAGTTCCTCCCTTGGAGCATTTTGATATGAGATTTAACCAAAGGGGTTAGGTTCCTTTGGGGCATTTTGAATTGAGTTGACCAAAGGGATACCCCCTTTGGAGAATTTTTATTGATTTGACCAAAGGGGTGTCCCCTTTGGAGCCTTTTGGATTGAATTGACCAAAGGGATTTGGTTCCTTTGGAGCCTTTTTTTTTTATGGGGAAGGTGTGATACCTTAAGCATCCCCATTGTGGTCTTGGTGGATACCAAGGTTTTGATGATATGAGGTGGATGGATCATTTATGGGAAAGTCCCCCTTTTCGATAAGATCTTGGACCACATTTTAAAAATCTTTGCAATCATTGATGTCATGTTCCACTTGTCAATGATAGATAAAATAATGATTTTCCTTATATGACTTAGGTTTATGATTTTTGGGTTTTACAAGATGAGTGTAAAGTAAAATGATTGTTTTTACATCCTGCAACTTGTGAAAGATTGTCAACATGTTCTTAGATAAAGGGGTCCAGGTACAGGGTTTATGATTTGAACATGAAGTTGATTGGCCATGCAAATGAGGTTGATGAGGTTACTAACGTGGGCAATGTTGATGAGATTGATAATGAATCAATTGTAGCTCAATTCTTGTGAGGTGATTCAAAAATTTTCATAGAGCAAGGTGTGTTGGTAAAAAGGTTGTTGTTGATGAAGAGATGGTGGAATGATGGTGTGTTGTGTTGATGAAGCACCATAATTTTGATTGGGTGGATGTGTGGGTATGGTTATGGTGTGTGGA
Source organism: Wollemia nobilis (assembly GCA_028583015.1). Taxonomy (NCBI): domain Eukaryota; kingdom Viridiplantae; phylum Streptophyta; class Pinopsida; order Araucariales; family Araucariaceae; genus Wollemia; species Wollemia nobilis. Next base: position 8,862,596 of record JAQPPZ010000672.1, on the reverse strand, counting down.
GGCAATGATGGGAAGACCATACTAGCTACATTCAAATAAGTCCTAACTGCATCTATGTCCACTACATGACACGATCGTTAGGTGGCATGGGTAGCTCACTCCAATTAGTCTTAGGGATGGTAGCATGAGTAGCCCTCTACATAATGTCTATGTCCAAGATAGGGATGATACTAAAGGGATTGAAATTTAGGTTTAGGGACATAGTAGGGGCTATACTGACTTGCCCTACCACCAAAGTGTTAAGGGCTTGATAAGACTGAGATGGATCCATGGAAGGAGACAACTGACTCTGGACATGGGCTAACTTTCTAGCTTGATCGCAAGTTGTTACCATACGCTATGGGTTGAATAAAGTGAAAAAATGTGAATGGATATATGTGGGTGTGCGGGTAAAAAATGCAAAGCAAACATCATGCAAAGCAAACAAACAAACAAGTTTTTGCTCCTAAGTTTTCACAAAGTTTGATTTTTTAATAAGTTTTTGGTTTTTTATTTTTTAAAGGTTTTTTTTGGTAAAATAAAAATGATGTGCAAATTTTTTGCCCTAAAATGAGTCTACGGATTTCACCTATATCCTCTCATACACCAACCTGGTGACGAATTTCGAGTTGTGAAACCCACCAGTACTTGGAGATGAAACCCAAATCTGATGAGGGAGCCTAGGTCCCACTAGTTCTCATCCATATTCATTGTGGGTAGCGATACACCCTCCAAATATAAATGCGTGCTATTTTCCATGACTAAGACGGTTCTTGGAGTTGACCTTGACCAAGTAATAGGGTAAAATATGTTGAGGGTCGGTGATGAAGTCCAACCTTACCAACATTTACGTGAGTGTCTGATGGCTTTGTTTATTATTGTGTGAAGCAAGATAACACACAATTCTATTTGTTACCTAAATACAATGAGCAGAAACATACAACAACAAATGCTCTACTAACTGAACTAATATGTAGATCCTTTTGATTTCACTTTTTTGTTTGATGTTAAATGTACCTAGCTTAAGACCTAAATGCAAACAATGACAAATAGGGACAAACACCTATTTAACCTACTAAAATATAAAAATAGCAAAAAAGAAAAAAGAAGAGGGTTTTGGATGTACACACTTGTGATCCTTTTGCTACTCTCTCTTATCTGTTCAACCATCGAATATGTGGTTCTGTAGTGCTCCAACCATCGACTACATGATTCTGCAACTTTGTAACCATATGCTCTATAGTTTCTTAGGTGTAGGTCCATAAATGCTGACTACATGGTTTTGTAGCCCTGTAACTGTGCACTCTATAATTTTTTAGGTTTAAGTTTGTAAATGTCGATTGTGCGGTTCTACAATTCTATAACCGTGCGCTCCATGATTTCTCAAGTGCAAGTTCATGCTAAAAAGATGTCTAGAACAGTCGGTTTTAATTTTATATATTTATGCGACCGAGCTCTAGAAACCTACAAACACAAAAAAATATAGATCAACAAATAAAAATAACAACGCAATAACAAATAGAAACCTTAGGGGGTCCCACCATGATTGTCATTTTTTAAGCAAATAAGACGACACTGTACAATAAAATAGATAACAAATAAATGCTCAATAAAACTAATTTTATATTGATCCTTGAATGGAGCCTTGATCTCTGTTTACAATGTTTTTTTCCTGAATACACAAGGGTATGATTACAATATTGCTTGCTCTCAAGTTACAATGGAAAAAAATAAGAAAATACCTCTTTTTGCTAAATACAAATGCCAACAGTGTCTTCGGTCTTCTCTACTACAACCAAGTGGTGAGTGGGTTTGCGTATCCTACAATGGACCATTTCATCTTCAACAGTTGCTTCAGATGCTAGTTTCTTGCACACATAATAAAATCACACAGGGGTTTAGTAACACCTGTAGATGTGATTGAAGATCAAATACAAAAAAACCCTTGTGTGTATGTTTACAAAAAGCATAAAAAAGTAGATCTAAATACCTTACTAACAAAAACCAATCAAAAATTATAGATTTGATCTATGATGTCATTTTTTGATGTATTATGGGTAACCACGAGGTACACGGTTTTGACTAGTTGGCCACGGATGGGACAGTTAGGAAACTGTGTATTGAGTGGTTGCGACTATGTAACCGTGGACTGGGCAGTTGAGGCTAAACAATATAATCTTTCGAAAGAGCACATCGGGACATCAAATATTATATCTTCTTTGGGATGCGTACAAGCTTCTAGCATGATTTTGGCAGTGTGACAATGTATATCCTCAACCTCATTTGTTTGATGGGGTGATGCTTATTTTGTAGGAAATTTCAAGGCTTTGGAGGTAAGGATAGGTGACAAGCCAGGGAAACCATGTGGCAGGGGAGTTAGAGGGAGTCACTTAGTGTACCTCACTTAATTGGGGTGATGTGGCTAATGGGTGAGTGCAAGTGGAGTGCAATGTGGAGGATGAGTGAGTGCAACTATGGTGAAGTGGCTAATGAGTGAGTGCAAGTGGAATGCAATGTGGAGGATGAGTGAGTGTAACTATGGTGAAGTGGTTAATGAGTGAGTGCAACTATGGTGAAGTGGCTAATGAGTGAGTGCAAATGGAGTGATGTGTGGAAGATATCCCATATTAAGGGACAAGGGTGACATGAGTGTGTGAGATGTGGTATGGTGATGGGTAGTGGTGACTAGGAAACATGTTCCATGGGGGACATGGTATCCTAGGTGGATTTTATATATTTAATAAAAATATAGAAAAATGTTATTATGTGTAGGATTTTATATGTCTAAGTCAAACATTAGACATATGATTATTATTATGCAAAATTGTGGGGTGAATGCAAAATGCCTAGATTTTGGTGTCTACAAATACGTTAAACTTGTTAAGGTTGTAAGAAGCAAAATTTAGTTAAGACTTATAGAGACATGGTGCTTATGGCAAATTCTAATTATGAAGAATATGTTAACTGCTTAAATACAAGATTTGAATGTACATAAACATTATAATAATTAAATTAATATATAATATTTACATTAATTTGTGAAAAAATTAAAATGTATATAGGTTGTGATATGTGTTACTTCCTTAAATACAAGGTTTGAATGTACATAAGCACTACACTAATTAAATTAATATAAAATTTTTACATTAATTTGTGATAAAATAAAAATGTATATAGGTTTTTGTTGGTCAAAATGACCACACTTAGGGAAATAAGGAGCAATCTTCCCAAATTTTTGCTAAGTATGAAAAGGTCGCGATTCCACAATATTTTGAAGGTCAAAGATGTAGCTAAGGCGAAAGTTCACAATTCCATGATATTTTGAGGGTCGAATACTTAGCCAAGGTGAAAGGTTGTGATTATATGAAATTTGAGGTCCAAAGACTCAGCAAAGGTGAAAGGTCATGATTTTATGACATTTTTAGAGACGAAGACCCAGCCAAGGTGAAAGGTAGTGATTCCATGACATATTGAGAGCCAAAGATTCAACTAAGGTGAAAGGTCATGATTCTATGATATTTTTAGATACAAAGACCCAGCCAAGGTGGAAGGTCATGATTCCATGATATTTTTAGAGTAGAAGACTCAAATAAGGTGAAAGGTCATGATTTCACAATATTTTGAGGGCTGAAGACTCAACCAAGGTGAAATATCATGATTTCATGACATTTTGAGGGGTGAAGACTCAGCCAAGGTGAAAGGTCACAATTCCACGACATTTTGAGGGTCGAAGACTCAGCCAAGGTGAAAGGTCATGATTCCATGATATTTTGAGAGGCAAAGATCCAGCTAAGGTGAAAGGTCATGATTCCATGAAATTTTGAAGACCAGGTGGACCATGACGTCCAAAGAAGTTAAGAAAGATCACCTTTTAACAAGAAGATCTCAAACCACTTTCGGTTAAGGATTCCATACTTCCCCAACAACTTCTGAACCAGAATGAGCCTACGGGCATGATGTTGTAACAACTTTTAGTTTGTTCTGTTATGTAAAACTCTTATATATAGAATGAGTGACCAAAACAAATGGTCGACTCTTAGGCATTTACAAGGCTATGTATACAGACTTCTAAAAAGCTTAATAAAGATCATCCATTCTGGTTCTTGGCTCATTGGTGTTTCAAATCAAGTATGTATGTGTTGTCTATTGCTAATATAAATCTAAGTTGAATGTAACCTGCGTTAATTCTTAATATGAAATTTCTACATTAAAATTTCAGTTAGATCTGCAATTTACTTCATGGATAAGCTATGTTTAAGTAAGATATTCACCAGGAGTTTTAGTTTCTATGTTTTGGTTCTGTTATGCTTCTCTGCAAAAGGTTGTGGTAGTTGCTCTTGCTATTTCTTAATCTGTACCATTTTAACTCTCTAGCCATAGCTATATTTCCCTCTCTTTATGCATTTCTCTCTCTCCCTTTTCCTAAAATAACCAAAGGAACCAACCTCCTCTGGAGATTGAACCAGGTAGACTCTATTCTGACCTGGTATTTCAATGTTGGCAAAGTCTTGGGCGTAAACGTAACCAAAGGTAGATTTTGCTCCAATAGTTTTTGGCATGCCCGATGGGACCCAAATCCCACATAGTATATAGATCAAAGCCTTGGTGAATAGCTTTGCCTTGTCAATCTTTTAAAATCACCTGGCGACTCTGCACCAGAAAAGAACCTTAGAAAAATCCTTACCCAACTTCTGGTCATGAACCATTTTTCATGATAACCAGATCTAAGGCAAAAAATTTAGAAGAACCCATAGAGTTCTTCGAACTGCACCTTGGTAGCCTCCGAGCTAACCCTATTTTGGTTGCTAGAACAACTTCCATTTACATCAACAATTCAAGACATGCTAATTCTTCCCCTGTAGCCCTCCCTAGCACTACTGCTAGTGGAACCTTAGCTCCAATTACCTACACAACCACAATGGCCGAAAATCTGTCGATTCTACCCTATCCCACATGGAACCATACAGGCCCCTTGAACCTGGCAGCCCAACATCCGATCCCTACAACAAATCTAAAAGCTCTACCCTAGTATGATGGTACTAGAAATACGGCTTATGAGCATTGCCTATATGTAGTTGTGCTGGCCTCTATACATGATATCCAGGAAGAGGATGTTATGATAAGATTATTGTTTATATCTTTGAAAGGGAAGATGCTCTATTGGTACAGAGCCCTTGAAAATCAAACAATATCTACATGGGCCCAGCTTGCTGGGAAATTAGTGGAAGAATTCAATAAGCAGACAGACCCTTTCTCCCTACTGAATCAGTTCACTATTATTCAAAAACACCCACAAGAAGAGATCATAGATTTCAATATCAGATTCAGTAGGACTTGGCTAAGAGTGCTTGATGGTCTGAGACCAACACATGAACAAGCAATGTATTATTATTTGAGAGCTTTCAACTCAGATATAAGTATGGCAATTAGATAGTCTCATGTACACACCTTCCCTGAGATTTATCAGGAAGCATGAAGAGCAAAAAGGACCTGATTGCTATTGGTAGATTTCCACCTAAAACAATGATGCCCATATTCCCAGATCTACCCCAAGCATCAAGTACCACTTTCCCAACTAATTTCAGTCTTCCCAAATGGACTGGACAACCTAACATTCCATTAATACAAGCTCCCCCATGCTTCCCATGCTCCCCTCTATTCCTGCAATCCCCACGGCTATGGTCCCAGCAACTCTAGATCCTCAACTGGTAGTTCTGCAAGATCTGCAAGCTTCTTATAAGACTCTAGAAAATAAATTCATATCCATGGAACGTAGAGAAGCAGAGAGAAATTCCCAGCCAAGGAGGTTCCCACAAGTGACTAGAGACTCAACTTCTACGAGTGGTAGGAACTATGATAAATCTAGCATGGTTTATGCCAATGAAGATAATGAGCCTAGTAACGCTTTGGCAGAATCAATATTTTGGTGTTCCACATGCAATGACCCTCATGGTGAGACTTCTTGCATGATTCATCAGCATCAAATACAAAAGGTAGCCGGGGAGAAGGCTGAAAGAAGCCTAAAAGGCTAGGTTAATATGATCAGGGAAGAGAATCAGAATTTCATGATGCCTTCTGTGGAACAAGTAGCTATTCTTACCAGGTCAGGAAAGAAACCTTTGCAGGTTGATCCCCAAGATCTCAACCCCTTGAAAGTACCTTCACCGATAAGGAACCCTATTGAGAAAAGGACTTCTTATGAAAAATCTCCCCCTAGTTCAAGCCAGAAAGATGCAGAAACTCGCAAGGAAGCACCATGATAGAAGGAAACCGAAACACAGGAACAAGCCAGGGATAAATTGAGATATCCCTCACTTACTAAATGTTAAAGGATTGACGCTACTCAGGGGTATAGAAACAAGTATGACGCAATAGTAAAGGAAAAGAGTGTTGAACCCCTCCCTTTTAACATAGTTGAGGAAATGAAGAAAACTCCCTCTAAGGCAACTATGTATGAAGCTCTACAACTTCCAGGACAGATTGACTTACTGCAGGAGTCTTTGAGGTCTATGAAAAATAAGAACAAGACCCCAACTCAGATGGATTCTACACAAGCTAGTCTGACATCCACTTTAGAAAAAATAGACCTCCCCCCTTTTACTTGTCTCTCCAAATGGAAGGGTGGGTTGTTCACAACTGCATGATAGACTCTAGAGCTGCAACCACTGTGATGCCCAAAGTAGTATGTGACATCATGGGCATGGAATATACAAGAAGCAGCCCTGGCATCTTACAGCTAGATGGGACCCCCATGAAAATTGTAGGGGTAATCAAAGATATTTCGATAGTACTCCATAGGCTACCCCAACTCATAGTCATACAGGAAGTGGTAGTAGTGGACTTAGAGCCCTATTTTGGTATGTGTCTTTCCAGGGAGTTCACAACCAAAATAGGAGGATATTTGTCATTAGATTTCTCCCATTTGGAAATCCCATTCAAGGGAAAAAGGGTGAAAATATTCAATGAGAAACCATCAAATTTCCATATCGGAAGACTTGAAGATGAAAGTAAACAGTCCACCATAGTGAACATGATGACCGAGGAACTAGAAGACCTAAACTTGATGGAAGAAGCTCTAAATGTATTACAAGAAGAAGACCAGTTCTCCCTCCAAGATTTCAATGCCATGATCGAGATTGACATTGGGAGTTACACAATTTTGAAACCTGAAAAAAGTAATCCCATTGCTCTCCCTCTGGTGAACCAACCCACTGATCAGCTTTGGAAGCTTTTCTTTGATGGGGCCAGATGTAAAAATGGAGCTGGAGCTGGTATTGTCCTAATCTCTCCAATAGGTGAGGAAAAGGTTTTTTCTTACCGGTTAACCTGGAGTTGCACTAACAATGCAGCAGAGTATGAAGCACTCTGTTTGGGCCTCAAAAAGGCTAAAAATATGGGCATCAAGCAACTACAGATCTTCGATGACTCTGAGTTGATAGTGAATCAGGTTACTAAAAAATGTGTAAGCAAACAACATTATCTTAAGGCTTACCAAAATAAAGTCTGGGATCTACTGGAATCCTTTGAATCTCTGAACATAAAGGCAATTCCCAGAGAGAAAAACACACATGCAGATTTGTTGGCTTTAGTAGGGGCTAACTTCTGCCCTATAAGCAACGTCATCCAAAAGTAAAAAATAGTCAGACTGATCTACAGACCTTCTATACCAGACAGGGATACCTTCTGGCAAGTTTTTGAGAATGATCGGTAAATAGTAGATTTCCTCGTCCATGAGATGAATTGCTCTAATAATAGGATGGCTGAGGATGAAGAAGATGTGAACATCATCCAGTTGAAAAAAAATCATATCCCAAAAGGGTTGGTTACCCTGGAGAGCCTCTTTGATAATAATGATAGGTTGATTGGTCACAAAATGAAAGTCAACAAACATAGATACAAGGAAGCTCAGATGGAACCTGACAAAGCCATCAAATTAGGAGTGAACACTACGAAAGTAGAAATGGAGGAAATCAGAGAATTATGTAAGGAATTCCCTGATATTATTTCCTGGACCTATGGAGACCTAAAAGTCTACTCCAAGGAGACAATCCAACACATGATTGAGCTCGAGGAAGGCGCAAAGCCATTTTGGCAAAAGCAATGACCAGTAAATCCCAAAATCGAAGCCTTGATGAAGTAGGAGCTGCTAAAATTACTCGAAGCTAAAATAATTTACCCAATCAAGCATTCGACATGGGTTGCTAACTTGGTCCCGGTTAGAAAAAATAATGGAGACATCAGGTTGTGCATCGACTTTCACAATTTGAACAAGGCTTCACTAAAGGACCATTACCCTCTCCCACAGATAGATCAAATCCTACACACAGTAGTGGGAGCAGAAAGGTTCTCACTCCTAGACGGTTTCTCTGGGTATAATCAGGTATGGGTCAAATATGAAGATCAATTCAAGACCACATTTACAACCAAATGGGGAATGTTTGCCTACCAAAGAATGCCCTTCGGGTTATCCAACACTGGAGCAACTTTTCAAAGAGCTATGGATGTGGCTTTTGGAGAACTTGTCAATAAAATAATAGTGATATACCTAGATGACATGACAATGTTCTCTCACCACAAAGGAGATCACATAGCACACCTCAAAAGTGTGTTCAAGAAATGTAGAGAGTTTGGCATCTCCATAAACCCTAGAAAATCTATCTTCGCTATGGAAGAAGGACTCCTGCTCGGCCATGTTGTCTCTAAGTCTGGTCTAGCTATAGACCCTAATAGGGTGAAAGCACTTTTAGATCTTCCCCTCCCCCGAATAAAAAGGGCTTGCAATCATTTTTTGGTCAGATCAACTTCGTGTGCAAATTCATAGCTGATTTTGCGTAGATCATCAAGCCTATGATAGAACTATTGAAAAAGGATGTTGTGTTCAAATGGACAGATACGAGAAAGCAAGCCTTCCAGCAGATCAAAGAACAAATAGCTCAAGCTCCCATCCTAGTGAACCCAGAATACTCTAGAGACTTCATCTTATATGCTATAGGCAAGCAAGGGAGCTATGCTGTAGTGCTCACATAGAAAGGAACTAATAATGAAGAAAAACCCATAGCTTTCCTAAGTTAGACTATGCAAGAACATGAAGAAAAATATAACTTCATTGAGAAGTAGATCTATGCAATAATGAAATCTTTAAAAAATTTTAGGCATTTCTTATCACAGAGCAAGATCATCGTCTATACAATTCACCTTGATGTACGAAGCTTCATCATACAAGGGGAGCTCGATGATACAAGAGCTGGTTGGGTGACTAAAATACAAGAATACGACATGGAGATACACCCAACCAAGCTGGTAAGAGGTAGAGCACTATGCCAAGAGCTCACCAAGCAAGTTGCAACATATTATATAGCTTGCCATACTCAAGAAGTAGCAATGAGATGAAGATCAACCTATAGAACAGCTTGATTGGGTAGATGAGTTGATCAAATATTTCCAAATTGGGAAGTGTCCAATCCACCTGAATGCTTCACAAAGAAGATGGTATAGGATCCAAGCCCTGAAATACACCCTGCTCCCTGAAGGGCTATACAAAAAAAATTGGATGGAGTGTTGCTCCGATGTGTAAATGAAAAATAGAAGTAGAGGATCCTGGAGGAATTCCATGGTGGCTCATCTAGAGGGCACTATTCAGGAAGGACCACTGCCTTAAAAATCATCATAAATGGCTGCTACTGGCCAACTATTTTCATAGACACCTTCAGAATAATAAGGAGATGCAAAGAATGCCAGAGATATGTTGGATGAAATAGGAATGCATCGATGCCCCTGAAACCCATACAAGTCGAAGAACCATTTTAGCAATGGGGGTTAGATTTTATGGGAATAATAGAGCCCAACTCATCCGTTGGACATAAATACATTTTGATGGCTATCGATTACTTCACAAAGTGGGCAGAAGCAATCCCTACCAAGAAGGCAGACCAGGAGGTGGTGATGGAATTTGTGGAAAGTCTGATCACAAGATTTGGCATCCTTGATGCATTAGTCATAGAAAATGGCTCATCCTTCGTAGGTGCAAAAATGATTGACTTCGCATGCAAATATGAGATCTACTTGAAGACATCCTTGAACTATTATCCTCAGGGGAATGGACTAGCCGAATCCACAAACAAAAACCTGCTTAAGATTCTGAAGTAAACTTTGAAAGATAATAAGAGGAGTTGGCACTCTCTGATAAATCAAGTGCTCTAGGCTGATAGAATCACCATAAAAAATTCCATCAAAACATCCCCCTACTCCCTGGTCTACGACAAAGAAGTAGTTCTACCAATACACATAGAAATACCAACCTTGAAGCTGCTCAATCAAACTGGTACTAAAGAGGCAGAACCTATGGAGAATAGGCTGATCCAACTCCTACAGTTAGAAGAATAGAAGGAACAAGCCTACAATCACTACCAAAAGCATACAACTACCACAAAGGGATGGTTCGATAAAAATACTACCCTAAGGAAATTTTAGGTAGGAGACTTAGTCCTCAGATGGAATGAGAAGAAGTCTAAACCTAGAAATCATGATAAATTTGATGCATTCTGGGAAGGTCCTTTCGAAGTAATAGAAGAGAAGTAACACAACTCCTTCCAACTAAGATATGAACAGGGCCAGGTTCAACCTATCCCTATCAATGACTTCCATCTGAAGTTGTATTACAAGTAACTAGTTTTCCCCCACCTTGTATGTATTTTATGTAAATATCTATTTTCTTTCAAACTTTAGGTAAAATATCATGGTTTCATGATATTTTGACACTCAAAGGCCCCTTCCAGGTAAAATGTCATGGTTTCATGACTTCTTGGCAGCTGATGGCCGCTTCAAGGTAAACTATCACGATGGCATGACATTTTGGCACTCAAAGGCCCCTTTTAGGTAAAATGTCCTCGTGGTGTGACATTTCGGTACTCAAAGGCCCCTTCTAGGTAAAATATCTCGGTTTTGCAACTCCTGGGCAACCCTTTCAGAGTAGCCAAGAACTTTTGGTGGGAAAAGTAATTTTCTTGGTTTTTTAAAAGGGTCCCACCCCTTAAGGTACCATCATACCCTCTAATTGGCCAACAGTAGAGGTGACATCATCTATTGGCCCAAGACAATAATGAAATGATGTCATTGGCTTAACGGTAGTACATGGTGGGTGTTTTCTTAATGAGGCACATGAACCGAAGCACCCGACAATATTCAAATTTAGCATAGGGATGTGTGCCACCCACCACAATTATTCCACATCATCTTGGTAGTTATTGCATGTAGCCTTGGCATGCGCATGCATAGCTGATTACATCGCAAAAGGCTTTTCATCACCCTCGTAATCTCTTGCGTTCTTTCCATTTTTCTCATCGTATTCCCTGCTCTCCCAACAAGTTCTACAACTCTGTGCTAAGTGCGTTCAGGCGGATTTCGTTATAGAAAATGGTAATCAACCATGGTGGCCACACCTCCAACCTCTTCCTCCAAGGGAAAATGAACATCATCTAAGAGAGAAAATAGCTTCGTGGACCCTGATAGCCACATCACTGATACAAGGCTGACATGGAAGGACCCAAGACAAATCAGGAAAGATATAACAACCAGAATGGCCATGGACGTCTCCCCATCGAGTCCGAGCACTTTTCCCTACCACTCCCTGCTCTACTGGTACGTCTACCCTCAGGTTCACCCCTGTCCCGAGCTGATCAAGGCTATGGCAGAATTCTATGATGCCAAGAACAGGATAGTAAGAAATTCTAGGAATGAGGTCATCTTCACCTTGGACGCAGACTCGATTAGGGCTACCTTTGCCCATGGTAGGAAGCCTACAGTCCCTCCCATTCAGCTAGACCTTGCTAATTCTACCAAATATTACACCAATATGAAAAACATTTGGCTATTTTTGCAAGAACATCTATCAGACTCTATTCCTGAGGGAGTTGTGCCAAAATCCCCAATTCCCTTGGATAAATTCAAAAATAAGGAGCTCTTTTCCATGTTGGTGATGGTGGTGGGATTGGAAACAGATGCGCAGGTCTACGGGTGGTAGATTGCAGTAGCACAATGCATTTCCATCCCAAATTTCTATGACATGTCCCATGTAAACCTAAGCAGAGTGCCAATCTTCTTCGACTGGCCTGAATACCTGGCCCAACAACTGCACGTAGGACTTTTCAAACTGCAGAAAGATATCCTAGATGCCTTCAGGTTCTCCTCCTACCTGGTATGGATTTTCTTTTATTTTTAGGCAAAAATCTTAGATTTTATCCCTACCACACAAGTAGATCAAAAGGGAAATCTCTTGCCTGTGTGTGAATGGACGTCGCTTCTTTCGAATGCGGGTTCATATTATCATTTTAATATGGAATTATTAGGCCCCACTTTAAAAATTATGTATGGTGCCATGCCAAGAATCCCTAAGCAGATGTGAGATACCCTAAGGCACCCCCATGCAGAAGAGGGGGATTGGTTTGTTTTAACATAGGGAGTAGTCGTCAGACTCTATGGCTTCACAGGGAAGCCTTTCTTGTTACCATATTTCATTACCAAGTGATTATTTGCCCTGGAATACGTGAGGCAGACAGAGTTCATTAATAGAAAATATGGTACATGTGCACATTTGACAAGCACTTGCCTCATGCCTTTTCAATTCGAGGGAGTAACAGTGTCAAAAAAGGGGGATAATGAAAAAATTTCTCAAGTTCTAAGGAATTTGAAATTAATAGAACTACCCCAAAAATGGAAATATGACCCTGAAGACAAGTTCGCTCAGAGGCAAGCCACCCTCAATAAAGACTCTTTTAAGAAATTCCATTTATCTGATAGGAAAATTGATAAGCAAGGTAGGAATAATGATGAAGACCAACCATTAGAGTGGCATGTGGAGAAAATGCAGCCACTTCCCCCATGGCATGATTTCTATCTACACTTATCAGATTGGTGCCCTGAGGTAAACCCAACTCACAAGTTAAGCAACAAGAAAATTGAAAGCACCAAGAAGAGAGGAGAAGGTTGGGATCATGCCAAAATATTGGCTTGGTGGCAAATGCGATGCCAGATACATACATTTTACAGGTATGGGATAAAAATAGATAAGGAATTCTCTGATAAGTATGACCAGCATCATGATAACTAGTCAGAGACATTAGTGGATAAGGTTCCTTTGGGAATCAATGGCATTCCCCTCAAGCAGATTGAGGGTGGTACTAAAAAAGACAAGGGGAAGCAAATCACTATAGAATAGACAAAGAAGTACCTAAGAGGAAGCATCATAATTTCATTCCCCCTTCTGGATCAGATACAAAATCTGAGGATAGCACTCAACTCGATCATAGGAGGCAAAGAGCAGAATCAAGAAAAAGAAAAGCAGAATTGGAGAAGGGAGGAGACAAAAAGAAAAGGAAAAGAGAAGAAATGCCCTCTAAAAAATTATAAGAAATGAAGAATCAGAAGTTGTTGAAGAATCAGAGGGACACGAAGAATCGGGAGACAAGGGAGAAATGGAGTACCAGGAAGGAATAGGGGAAAGCTCTGAGCAAACTCTTGAGCATCAGGAGATAGGTGAACAAATGATCGAAACAAAAAAAGAAGCTCCCTCAAAAGAAACCCCCAGAGTGGAACATACCCTAACAAAAGTAGCAACAAATGTTGATGACTCGGTGCTGAAGCAGATCGCAGAAGCTTACACCAAAAAATCATAGGGGACTAGTGACTCCATTCCATGGAAGGACTCAGGTATGTCTCTCATTGATCTCACTACTCCTTCCTCTCCTCATTCCCAAAAAAATTCCCCTTCCCATTCTAAGCATCAAGGTAATCCTTCTCCTCCACCATCTCACCAACCTCCACCATCACCATCACATTCTCGCCAGCCTCCACCATCACCACCATCGACTCAGCAAACTCCACCAACATCCTCCTTCACCCTCGTAGGTTCCCCCACTGAGCATTTAAGTATGGAGGCCCCCTAGCCACCACTCCTTTCCCTTACTCCACCAACCTGCTAAGCTTTCAAGCTATGCAGACTGCTTCCCCTGCCAGCAACCCTATGGTTGCTAAGTTCAAAAAATTGAAAAAGGCCACCTTGAATGTTGCTACATGGTTGAAGTCACGGAGCTCCAGAAGTTCTGATGATATAGCTCACATCAGAGAAGGGTCAGTATTGGATCCTATCAACATGCAATGTTCCACCATGAAGATGACCCCACTTGTGCAAAATCCAAAGAAATTTATGACCCTGGAGGACTATCAAGCGGAGGTAACAACGGAAGACATCACTCAGCTGCCAATGGATGATGAGTGGGGCAAGGCCCAGACTCACATGGGAACCATTTATCTAAGTGTTGAGTATTACAAAGAAAAGTACTCCCAAGCCGAGCAAGCAAGAAAGTAGTTAGAAGAAGCCCTACATCAGAAAAAGGCAACAGAGAAGGCTTTGAAAAATGAAGCCAAGAAATGGAAGCAGATGTTCGATGAGGCAACCCCCTTCAAGGAGAAAGTAGCAAAGGCTGAAGAGCAGATTCAAATGTTACAACAATAGGTCGAGGACCTAAAAAATAGCTATCTGACAGTGCTGATAAAGCCAGTGGGCTATCCAAAGAAAAAGCAAGGGAGGTCAGAACGAACCTGCTTAAAAATATCAGTGTGATAACTCCAAAGGCTAGGCCCACAATCTCCTATCTTCTCAAGATCAAAGAAATGTTGGGCCAAGTAGAAGATGAATTAGAAGCATCAATTAAGCTCTTGGAAACAAGGCTATCAACAACCAACAAAATTCAAGCTCTAGCAGATAGCACACAAGCCATAATCAGATATAGAGCAGGAGATAAAAATTGGTCTCAGGCCAAAATAGTTGCCAAAAATTTCTTCAAAAGGCACAAGTTGGTGACCAAATGCGCCAAAATCATACAAGAGCTCAAATCAGAGGTGAAAGCAATTCTAAAACATGTAAGCATAGCTAAAAATTATGGCATGCCAAGATTCTGGGACAAAGACTCAAATCTCCTAACAGAAGATGAATTAAAATCCACCTGGAAAATGTTTATAGAGGATGAATCAGAAATTGATAGTTGGGAAGAACCTATTCAAGAAGATCCAATTTTCAGCATGGTCCAAGATATTACCCAGATGAATGCTTGCCTACATGAGCTGAGTATGAAATCAAAAGCTTTATCATATGATAAGGTGGAGGAATTGGAATATCTGTATAGCACTTTCAAAGAAAAAGTAGATACCGATGAGGAAACCTAGAGGAAATCCTGCACCACCTATAATGAAGTAGTAATAGAAAAGGACAAGTGGGAAAAGGCCAAGAAAACTCTACCAAGTAGTGCAGTAGCTCCCAGCCAAGGTGAAGCCAAAAAATCCACCGAGGAAGATACTCCAGGAGAATGAATGCTCCCAAAGCAGGAAATTTTTTGTACTTGGTATCATTCCCCTTCTTTCCCTTTTTTTTGTTTTAGGTTGTTTTTGTTGACTCTGTTCCCCAATGGATAAAGGCTCTAGGTTCTGACATTCTGCTAACAGAATTACCCCAGGAGGCACCAAGAATATTGGTCAAAATGACCACACTTAGGGAAATAAGGAGCAATCTTCCCAAAATTTTGCTAAGTATGGAAAGGTCATGATTCCATGACATTTTGAGGGCTGTAAATGTAGCTAAGGTGAAAGGTCATGATTCCATGACATTTTGAGGGCCGAAGACTCAACCAAGGTGAAAGGTCATGATTCCGTAACATTTTGAGGGTCAAAGACTCAGCCAAGGTGAAAGGTCATGATTCCATGATATTTTGAGAGATGAAGACTCAACCAAGGCGGAAGGTCATGATTCCATGACATTTTGAGAACCAAATGCTCAACTAAGGTGAAAGGTTGTGATTTCATGATATTTTGAGAGACGAAGACTCAACCAAGGTAGAAGGTCATGATTCTGAGACATTTTGAGAGCCTAAGACTCAGATCTGGTGAAAGGTCATGATTTCATGACATTTTAAGGGCTGAAGAGTCAGCTAAGGTAGAAAGGTCATGATTCCATGACATTTTGAGAGGTGAAGACTCATCCAAGGCAGAAAGTCATGATCCCACAATATTTTGAGAGGCGAAGACTCAACCAAGGTGAAAGGTCACGATTCCATGACATTTTGAGAGGCAAAGATCCAGCTAAGATGAAAGGTCATGATTCCATGATAGTTTGAAGACCAGGTGGACCATGACGTCCAAAGAAGTTAAGAAAGATCACCTTTAACAAGAAGATCTCAAACCACTTTTGGTTAAGGATTCCATACTTCCCCAACAACTTTTGAACTAGAATGAGCCTACGGGCATGATGTTGTAACAACTTTTAGTTTGTTCTATTATGTAAAACTCTTATATATAGAATGAGTGACCAAAGCAAATGGTTGGCTCTTAGGCATTTACAAGGCTATGTACACAGACATCTAAAAAGCTTAATAAATATCATCCATTCTGGTTCTTGGTTCATTGGTGTTTCAAATCAAGTATGTATGTGTTGTCTATTGCTAATATAAATCTAAGTTGAATGTAACCTGCGTTAATTCTTAATCTGGATTTTTGCATTAAAAATTCAGTTAGATCTGCAATTTACTTCACAGATAGACTGTGATTAAGTAAGATATTCACTAGGGGATTTAGTTTCTATGTTTTGGTTCTGTTATGCTTCTCTGCAAAAGGCTGTGGTAGTTGCTCTTGTTGTTGCTTAATCTGTACCATTTTAACTCTCTAGCCATAGCTATATTTCCCTCTCTTTATGCATTTCTCTCTCTCTCCCTTTTCCTAAAATAAGCAAAGGAACCAGCCTCCTCTGGAGATTGAACCAGGTAGACTCTGTTCTGACCTGGTCTTTCAATGTTGGCAAAGTCTTGGGTGCAAACGTAACCAAAGACAAATTTTGCTCCAATATTTGTATTTCTAAAGCTTTATATTCTTGTCCACCTACTGAAAAGCATATGGAACTTCAACAAAGGCTACACCACTTATTTTCTTACAAATATCAGAATAGTCATGAAAAGAACGATGCAAATATTTGAAACTAGAACTTCGAAATTCTTTTTAATCCTCTAAAATAGGGTACAAGGATTGTATCAACAAAAATATTATTTTAAATGCCTATAAATTATTGATGGAGGCAGTAGCTTGAAAATGTAAACAAAACTACAAATAAAAATAGGATGATAGATAATTTAACTAATCATAGTGTTGATATTTATCTTGAGAAAATTTAAATTTTAGAAGATAATTGACCTAGGAATATTTATCTCTTAATGAAAATGATATCAAGAATTCAATCGACCAAAATTAGGAGTTCAAAATAATTGATATATATCTTTGATAGAAAAACAAGCTAGGCATGGTTAATTGATTTAAAATATTATTTTAATGGGAGTGGCCCCCATAGAAGCTATATATGACTTATAATTTTCTTTTAAAAGGATGCTTAAAGTTTTGATTTAAAATTTTACATATCAATGAAATGTAAATTTAGATTTTAAAATCAAATTATGAAATTAAAATTATAATTAGTTTTTAAAAATAACAAACAAAATAAAAAATATATAAAAATACTCTCCATTCTTTTCTTTTTGTAATAAGTTGTGTGGCTTCTAGTGGAGGCCACTCTCATTAAAATAACAAAAACATGATATTGCTATCAAATTAATTAAACCATACCCAACTTGCCTTTTTATCAAAGATATTCTTCATTTTCCTTTCTATGAAAGATATTCTTCATCTTCCTCAAACTGTTACATTTCTACAATCAATTCCTTGATATCATTTTTATTAAGAGATAAAATATCAATCATCCAATTGCATTCTAAAATTTGAATTTTGTGAAGATGAAAATCAACACTAAAAATGGTTAAAATATTTGCAATCCAGTTTTTATTTCTACAAATATATTGTCTATAACACCCTATCAGTTGCCTAATACCTCTTTTTTTAGGGTCTTCAACTCCTTAATATCATTTTTATTAAGAAATAAAATCTCATTCATCCAATTACCTTCTAAAATTTGAATTTTATGAATATGAAAATCAACACTCCAAATGGCTAAAATATTTGCAACCCAATTTTCATTTCAATAAATATATTGTCTATAACACCCTATCAGTTCCCTAATACCTCTTTTTTTAGGGGTATTATTCATGCCTCTAATATTTTAAGATATCATTTTTATCATCACTTTTTCTTTGTGGTTTTGGCCCCACCTATTTTTAACACTTGTGATATTTTTCCCTTTGTTTTTGCTTCTTGGGTCTTCATATCTTTTTTCATTCCCACCAAAACTTGCATCTTGTCAATCTCTTCAGAATTTTCACATTGCTCATAGTGAGACTTATCATCTATAGGTTTTTCTTGCTTTGAAGAATTTACAATGCAAGGAAAAACCTCAAAAATATTTTCTTCTTTATGTTGCCTTGGAAACCCTACACTTTAAGGATGCTCCTTTGTAGCAATTATCTTCTTATGCTACCTATAAACCCTAAATTGCTATGAATTTCCTCCATTCTTATTTCCTAATTATGTTGCCCTCGAAACCCTAAAGTATAAGGGATAACCTCTACTCTACTATTATTTCTATTTCTAAGAGAGGATTATATACTACTATACAAAAATGAAAATAATTTACCTGGAATAAACTTAACCTCTTCTTACCTCCTTTAAAAGTTTCCTTCACATCTTCCTTTGCACCTTTAATTCCTTCTAAATTTTAACTTGTACATTATACTTTCTCTTGTATCCTTTGTTTCTTCTTTCCTTGTCTCTTTGTTTCGAGTGGAATACCCTTTGATAAAATCTAGCTTTTATTACAATAAGAATTTCTTGCTTCATCTTAATGTTTGTCTCATGACCAATTTATTTTATCTCTTTCATCATTTTTACTTTGCAATGTCTTACCCTTTGTCCAATCTCATAACAATTACAACATCAAACTTCAATGTTTTCATAATCCACTTGTTGATCCTATTCTATTGATTCAACTTTTATCTTAATGGGTTGTGGCAAAGGATTTGAAATATCCATATCAACACATATCTAAGTATAGATAACATGCTTTCGCTCCTTAATAGTTGGTCCCTTCTTGATGAATTTCCCTAGGATATTTCCAATTTTCTTTAAAATATCGTTATTGATAAGTTGATATGAAAGTCCAAAAAGCCTAACCCATATTGAAAACTTTTTAATAGCTTTTGTCTTGTCAAAATATTCTCACTCCATAGTATTAAATAATAATATCTTCCCTAAACCATGGTCTACCACCTATTATTTTATCTTTGATTTCCAAACTGAAAAAAATGACAAGAAAAAAACCTTTAGGAAGAAAAGTCAGCATATTTTGAATTCAATCCCCACTTCCACTTTATCCAATCTTAAATATCCAAAAGCCTTGGCCAATATCTATAGAACTTATATATTAAACCTTTAATTTTAAGAATGATTATATCATGCTCCATCATCTCATCTTTAATAATAACTTATGGGATAACATTTGTTCTCTAGATCAAACTTGCTATATATTCGCTTTTCCTCTTATCTCCAACCTGCGCATTCATACTTCTAAGTAGGACATTCTAACTTCCTGTTAAAGCTTTCAAATATAACTTTTATTCCATGTTACCTAATGGAACTCACTCTTAACTCACACTTACTCCCTGCTTGCAATCCAATTCTCATTAAAAAAAAAATTAAAATTATAATTAGAAACAATTAACATAAAATTAATAATCATAAAACTCAAACTCTTTTCATTATCATAAATTTAACACTAACTTAAACATTTTTAAGCCTTTATAAAAATTTATTTATTAGAAATTTGACCTCTATATAAAATATCTATCTATAAAATTAAAACCTTAGGCCAAGAACTTTTCACTTCAAGAAAACCAAAAAGATGGTTTGTTTCTTTTAGGGTAGGGCTAAATTTCATACTAGATTGTTAAGATAGGGTAGTGGTTAGGGTTTTGGTTTTGTTTATCGTAGGTTCAAAGTTTAAATTTTGACTATTAAAAATGGGATAGGTTGGATGTTAGTGGTAAATATGGATTGATTGTCCCAGTTCAATGTTTTGAAGATCAAGTTGACTTTGTCTTACCCAACAGACAATATTTACGGAAACAACATTCAAATTTATAGAAATAACATCCAATACTTATCCAACGGACTACATTTAAGAAGACAACATTTAAAAGAAGAGTCAATGCCGATTGATTGTTCCAGTTTGATGCTTTGAAGATCGAATTAATTTTGTTTTATCCAAAAGACTACATTTACAAAGACAACATCCAAATGTATAGAAATAACATCCAATGGTGTTATCTATCCAACGAACTACATTTACGAAGACAATATACAAATTTATAAAAATAAAATCCAATGATATTACCAAATTTATAGAATTAACATCCAACGAAAAAATTAAAATCTCCACTTTTCAACCAACGTACCCTGTTTCATATATAGTCTATATTTTTTATAGATTAAAATTTATTTTATTTTAAAACATATAATTATTAAATGTGTTGAAAACCTCACTTTTCACTTTTGTTGAATGCCATTCATATTTCATATAAATTAGGCTCCGTACTAAATACATGTCACCAACTTGTATCGGGCTTTTTGATTGGCCAATGGGGATGGAGTTGATATGAATGCTCTTCGGTTCTTCTTTCAAGTGGGTCTAATTTTTTGAGGGGTTGAAGGGGTTTAATAGTGAACAGTTTGAGTAAAATTATCTTATTTTTTTGGTTACATAGGAGAGTTGGTTATAGCCATTATTTTTAGTAATTGACAGTACAAAGTTTAAACCATAGGGATTGTAACCATCAAACTTATCCGTCTTGTTAATTGTTGACTTATCGCAAGATAAGGACCGCCAGTCGCTCGGGGTTTGTACTGTCATTGTTGATATGGCATGCACTCAGAGGATTCAAAGAAGACTACTACCTTTGCAAACTGACACCACCAAAATTTGAACCCAGGTCTCTTCTCAGCAAGTACCCATCCAAACTAACAATTACCAATCGACCTAGTCCTTGGGGCTGAAAATTATTCTATCTTACTATAAATTTTTATAAGGGAGACTTGAGCTTAAAAATAGAGGTCAAACATACAACCATACACACACTTACCCCTCACACACTCTTCCACACCATGGTTTGAACCTTGGAATTTTTGAAGAAAAGTCAAAACCCACACCGCAGTTTGAATCTTAGACCTTTTGAAAAAAAGTCAAAACCCAGACCATTAAGTTGTCCTCCTACAGACCTATTGTTTTTAGAAAGATAATTTTATATGACTTATGATTTTATAAAAGTTAAACATTAAAAATTATTATACTTTTATTTTAAGAAATTTTATAAGTTAAATGAAAACATTTTATGAATAATATTTTTTATTTCATAAATATTAATTTAATGTATATATTGAATCCAACGGAACTTGAAGAAAGATTGGGAAATTAGGAATGGAGATCTGCTAAGGTTTACACATAGTGTCATCATTATTACATGTAAAAGTCTTAATAAGGTGGAATGGATGTGGATTGCAGGGCTTAGGTTTGACTTTCTTGGTATTTAAATCTGTTCAAAAAATTACAAGTAATTTTTATTTTTTTGTATCTTGTCATATAAACATCATAGATTTAAATTGTTTTCTACCTATCCATGGCTACTAGTGAGGGTTCTTTGGGAGCCCTCCCTCTATCCCCTTCTCCCAAGCCATCCTTTGTAGAAACAATGAGGGAGAGTCAAGAAGCTGAGGATGAATCTTTGAACAGTGATGCCTTAAGATCCATATTCTATGTTGCTATTGCCAAGAAGCCAATGGATAAAGGCTTCTAGTCTAGAATTAATAATTGTCTTCCCCAGGTTTCCCATTGTCCCAAATTTGTTATTGAACAAAGTTTGGTGGTTGAAAATATTTTGTACAGGAGTAAACATGATCTAATATGCAAGTTTATGGGTATGAGACCATCTCTAAGGTTTATAACCTGATGGATTCAAAAGAATTGGAAGCCTTTGGAGGATATTTCAATATTCCTCATTAGTAATGGATATTATATAGTGAGTTTCTCTTATAGAGCAGATAGGGACAAAGCTTTTAAATTAGGGAAGACAAACTATGGAGTAGAAATTCTTTTTGTGTAGCCCTAGAAGATAGGATTTGATTCACGTATAGAACCCACTGTAGTGGTTGTTTCGGTTCAATTATATGCTCTACCAATACAATATTGGTGCAAACAAGTTTTTGAGAGATTGGGTAATTTCTTGGGATTATATTTAGGAGTAACAATAGATACAATGATGGGAGATTTAACCATTTATGCTCGGATCTATGTTACAATGGATCTTAATCACCCGTTGTCAACTAAAATATAAATAGATATGGGGAATTTAACCTAGGTACAATAAATAGACTATGAAGAGATCCTTTTTTGGTGTAGGATTTATCATAAGCATAGATATCTTACCCAATTGTACCCCGAGATTATCCAAAAGGAGTCCATCCCATCAAAGGCTAATGGTAATGATGACAAGATGCTTGAGAAGCAAAAGCTCAACCTATAACCTTAAGCTTAAATACACCAGAAGAGGGTTTTGAATCACCTAAGAGAAATAAAAAGTAAAATAAGGTGGCATGATCAAACCAGACAAAAGAGAGAAACTTAAATAGGTATGAAATTCATAATACCTTAATGGACATGGATAATGAGATAACTATAATGGGGAACCACAAGAGGAAATCCTGTCCTTTGAAAATATAGAAAAAGTATTCCAATAAAGGATTACTCAAGCAGTGTTGGAGACCAATATCCAATCCATACCAAACCATATTGGCGTAACAACTTCAGAGAACCTCAACCTTACCATGCTCTTGGTTGATAGGGATGTATCAATGAAAGATAGATATAAATACAGAGGGAAGGCTACTCTTAGAAATCAGCAAGTAGAGAAATGATTAAAAAACTCCCAATCCAAGAGCGCGGGGTGAAACTCAAACCAGAAGCAATTGATAATGGACCGTGACCAACTAGTAAATCAGGAAAGAGTAAATAATATTGATACTTACTGGATTCTAGATTTCGAATGATTGTACAATCATGGAATATTATAGGCTTAAACACATGTCTCATCAAATTGTTATTCACAGTTTATTTGAAAGTCATAAATTAGATTTTGTTCTCCTTTAAGAGATAAAATATTCAATTTAAATGATGGATAGAATAACCAAAAAATATAGAGACAGGAAGAACATACGTTTGTAGTATCTAGGGGTGCTTTAAGGGGTATAGTAACTTTGTGGAATCCTCTATATTGGACAACAATTGATCACGTTGTAGGAAGGGGGGTTCTCACTTATCTCTTCAAGATTAAGATTTTAGGAGAAATTTTGTTGATTTCAAATTTCTATGGTTCACTTTTTTTTGGGAGCAATGCTTCCAATGGTCATTTTTACATGTAATTAGGACAGGAAAGGAAGATGTGAATTGGATAGTGGTTGGTAATTTCAATGCTAAGATTTTAGCTAGGGATCAAAAAGGGGGATCTTATATTTGGATTAGGGGGATAGATTTCTGATCTATAAAGTAAATCAACTCAATTTGATTGATGTTTAGTGTGTAGGGCTTTGTCATACTTGGACAAACAAACAAGCGGGGTTAGAAAATAGGAAGGTAAATCTAGATAGATTCTTGGTGTTCAAAGATGATTTTATGCAATGCTCACTTAGGTTGAAAATTCTCAATCGTATATAATCAAACCACTTTCAAAAAAAATTATAATGGGATATAGGCCATAAATATTTCTCTAGATCATTTTGGTTTGAGAATTTATGGCTGGAAAAGGAGGAGCTTAGGGATAAAATCCTAGTTTGGTGGGAGGAGGGACACCCTGCACATGGGAGAACATTGTTTGGAGCCTTTTAATAACTCTAGCATGTCAAAGGTCAACTCAAAATCTAGAAAAGAAAAAATAAACCATACTTTTATCTTTAGATAATTCCATTGGTTGTAAGGATGGAGGAGCTAGCCAAACTCTTCCAGATAGAAATAAACATATAAGACTTAAAAAAGGAATATGAGTTGGTCAAAAAAGAGTTAGAGAGTATAGACAAATAAGATATCTATTGGAAACAAAGAGCCAAAAATTCTTAGCTATTGGAGAGGGACTGAAATACTAAGTTCTTCCACAACTCGACTTCAACAAGAAGACACTCCAATACATTGCCCAACCTAAAAGACATTCATGGTAATATGATGAATACTATCCCAAATATGTAGCAAGCTATGAATTTCTACTTTGAAAATCTTTTCTCTGCTTTTTCCCATCCTAATATTGCAATGCAACAAGAGATACTTAATTGTATCCCATAGATTATAATAGTTGAACAAAACCAGACCCTCTTTAGAACTATGGATCTCGAGGAGGTGAGACACATAATTTTCAACATGAGAACTAGAAATTCCTTAGGCCCTTATGGGTTTCCAATTGAATTTTTCCATGTTTTTTGGGATGACATAGGGGAGGATGTAACTACGGTAGTGGAAGAATCTTATGCAAATAAAAACATGTTATGGACTATGAACCACACTTTCCTTACTTTGATTCCTAAAGTGGGAGAAGCTTCCAACCTTGGATACTTTCACTCGATTGTACTTTGCAATGTAGTCTACAAGATCATTACGAAATTATAGTTGGAAGGCTCAAGAAGGTATTGGATAGTATTATCTCCTTGGAGAAAGGAGGATTTATGAAGGGTCAACAAATTCTTGATGGAGTAATCTTGGCATAAGAAGAAATTCACACATTACATCAAAAATTTCAAAGAGATATTTTTATCAAATTAGATATGTCTAAGGCCTATGATAGAGTTCCTTGGCAATTTTTGGATTGAATGCTAAAGAACTTTGGTTTCTCTCAAGGCTAGAGAGAATGTATCATGAGTTGTGTCTCTTCTATCTCCTTCTTAGTCCTCATAAATGGTATTACCTCAAATCCCTTTCAATCCTTAAGGGGACTTCGACAAGGAGATCCTATATCTCCATACCTATTTGTTATTCTTGTTGAGGGTTTGGGAAAATTTCTTCAAAGGAGCAAGCAACAAGGAGTTTTCTCAGGAGTGCAAGTGGGATCGATGAATCTGACCCATTAATAATTTAAGGATGACATAGGGTATCTAGGGACAACCAATATTAGAGAGGAAAGAGCACTCAAAGCTACCTTAAATACCTATTTGGAAGCCATAGGCCATGAAGTGAATGCAATCAATTTGAAGGTAGTGTTATTTAATATTGAAAGAGGATCCAAGATTAAACATCTTAGGTTTCTCTTAGGGATCCTTCCATTGGACTCCCTAGGGGTTCTACTCCATTATAAGAAGTTTAAGGTGACATAATGGAAATCACTAGTGGATAGAATTGGTGGGAAGGTAAATTATTGGATGCATTGCTACCTTTATTTTGAAGCAAGAGTGACTCTTCTTCAATCAGTGATTCAAGCAATACCAGTTTACAAGTTCTCTATCATTATGGCTTTGATTGAAATCCTGATGGAGTTGGACTTTCTCATGCAAATATTCCTTTAGGGTGCTCCAAGTATGGGTAAGTGATGAGCTCTAGTAAGTTGGGACTAAATCTACTAGCCTAAAGCAAGAAAAAAATTAGAAATTCAAAAAACAACACTGAATAACCAAGCTCTAGTAGGCAAGCTTTATTGGAGATGGATCTCTAATAAGGAAGTGTTGTTTAGCAAAGTTATTACTAGTAAGTATTTGGGTAATATTCCTCATGAGGAAGCAATTCGCATCCCTATGAGTGGCCAAGATTTTATTGTTTGGAAAGTGTTGAAACTAGGAGAGAAAGTGGTAAAACCAAGACTATTTTGGAAAGTTGATCGAGGAGATAAATAAATTTTTTGGATCAATTCTTGGGACCAATAACCCCATTTAATTTTATAATTTCTAGAGTTGGAGGCCCTTCAATAGATCCTAGAGGTTAGAGGTTGGATAAAGACAACATGCTATCTACAAATAAGGTAGATTGAGACCTTCTCTCTTATGCAACTAAACCAGTGGGAAGAGTGGCCAGTCCTGATCTCTCAAAATATGTTGCCACTTTTAGAGACGATACTTAAGCAATGCCACCTTACAAGAAAGGAGGAAGAGGATAAGATATCTTGCGATCATGGGAATTTAAGCATCTATACTATCCAGTATGGTTATAATCGATGGATTTTTAAGCCTTAATACTACTAGAAATATCATAGATTAAATATCACAAGATCAAATATAATATAGCCACAATTCAATAAGGTCAAAATAATGATATGAGTAGAGTAATATGAAAAAATTAATATGTATATCAAGGCTTATAATATATCAAATTAACATTCACTAATAAATAACAATATGAATGTAAACATCCTGAATCATACATGTACAAAGTATGTAAAACAAATGAAACTACAGTTGGAGGGTTGGTATTTTTGGAAAATAAGCCCTCCCACCCAATAACAATGGGTTGCTAGGTGGAGAACTAATTAGCCCAAAAACTACAATAGCAAGTTGGTTTGTTGGATGGAAGGCTGGGTTAGCTGGTGAAACTACAGTTGCGGGGTTGGATGGAAGGTTGGGTTAGTTGAAGGAACCATAATATTTGATTGTGTTGTTGGGTGGAAGGCTAGTTTAGTTAATTTTGGGATGTTGGGCATTTTTGTTTGGTTGAAATAACTATAACAACAGGCTTGTAGTTGGGTGGAAGGCAGGGTTAGCTAAAGGAACCATATATAGGGGGTCGGGTGGAAGGCTGAGTTAGTTGAAGGAACCATAGTAGCTAGCTGTGTTGTTGGGTGAAAGGCTAGATAAATTTATGGTGGATTGTTTGAGACCTTGGTGACTGGTGTGGGAGCTGCATATCTTTGCACTAGTTGCAAGAGCTCTAGACTCTTACTAGACATCAACTTGTTTTGTTTTTGGTGCTCAACTATTGTTTATTTTTTCCACTACGAAGGAATATTTTTTAGTTGGTCTGAGATCTGGTTGTAAGGCTCCTATTGGATGGGAAGATTTATTTGTTGGACTGAGCTCTAGCTCCCATGGGATAGGATGTCTCACTCTCTTATTGTATTATCTAGCCTTTGAAGAGGGATTTTTATTGTTGTTGTTTCCAGCCTAGTCCAGGCAATGCCTATTGAATGGGATATTCTTATTTGCACCTTGTGTTTTAAATTTACTAGATTTACTTCCAATTTGGCTCTGGAACTCTGCTCTCTTTTGGACATGAAAAGTTTGTTGCAGAGTTCCTAAGGGGTGGATTTTTAATTTTTGAGCTCTCTTTTGAATAGGATGATGATTCAAAATTAAATTCCCTTGAGCTCAGATCTTTGTTTCCCTGAAGGAAAAGTTTTAAGTTGGTGACCCAACTATAGGATTTTTTCGTGTTGTTGGTGGTTGCGATTTTAGATGCAGGGCCCCTGTTTGGTAGAAAATATTTTTATGCCTTGTGATTCAACTGAGAGCACCTTTCCTTCTGGGCTCCGACTATAGGTTTCTTTGTGCCTACTATTAGATGTCTAGTTTTTAATTTGTTGTGGTTTGGATCCTAGGTTTCAGAGCTCCGACTCTAGATAGGATTTCTAAAATTTTAATTTTAGTTTCAATTGATGGCTCTCATTTTAGGTGGTCTTGATTTGAAATTATTGTTGGTTGGTACCCGATGTTTGTTGGATATTTTAATTCAAGACATATTTTCTCTTGTTTTATTTGAGCCAGTTATTTTATTGCTAGATTGTATCCAACCGATTTTGCTCTCTTAAAGTGTGAGGTGCTCCTTGGGTTTGGCTTAGGATTACCTTTGTTCCACTTTGTAAAATTTTTGGGGATCCTTTCAAAACCCCTTATTTTACCTAATAAAAAAAAGCATATAAAAAAACTTACAATACTAATTGCTCAAATTGAAATGGCCAAAAAGTGACATTTGATCTAACAACATATTAATGACACATGTTATTTAGGAAAATGTATTTTTATTAATGTAAAGAGTGCATAGATTACAATGGTGGAAAATTCCCCTTTTATCCTTTCTTTTCATAAATGATACAATATGCCTGATGCCTTATTTTTGCGTTCCTCGGTGTAGATGGGCTTGTATACCACCACAGGGTTGTAATTGGTAGATGTTTCCCTCCTTGCTTCTGCGCTAGGCCTGCAAAAGGGGGTTATTTCGTTGGGGGGCTTGCCTTATTTAGGCCCCATATTTAGGAAGACAAATAGACGGTAAGAATACATTAAAAACTAAAATAAAAGGTGCATAACTCATAAAATGATAAAACAAAGCTTACCTCCCAAATATGAACTAATTTGGGACCTGTAGAACCAATTCGCCACCCAAGGGGTGAATTGGTGCCAGATTTACGGGGCGAGGGGTGAATCAGACCCTGAGAGTTGTTCTACAAAAACCCTTTGATGTAGAAGTCCCTTTGTTGTTGTAATATCGATGTGCAGGTTCAAATCTATTTTTTTATGCTTCAATACGTATTTTGGCAGAGTTTCTGTACTTTGGACATAAATTGGAGAGAGAGATAAATGAGGGTTTGGGCCCACTATATATAGAAAATGGTAAGGTACATGAGGAGAGTTAAAAGAACTAACCCTAGGCTGAAGTCTAACTAGAGTTAGGTTAGGGTTTGTGAGGTGGAAGCCTCACATTCCCCATAGGAAATATCCTATCCTCATACATGTGTGAGGAAGGATTAGGTCTAATCAGGATTAGGAGGTCCTATGTCAAATTAGAGCTTGATTAGGATTCTTAGGAAAATATCTTAGCTAACCCTAATTACATACATGTGGGAGGGTGCAATTAGTGTTAATTAAGGATTAAGAGTTTAATTAATCAATTTCCCTAAAAAGGTGACTTAAATGAAGTCAACATTAAATTAGATTTTAAGAATTGACTTGATAATTGCTTTTGCCAATTAATAACCTGGGGGGCCTCAATTGACTGCAAATACGATTTGTATCACCTTGGGAAGCTTATGGAAGGTATCTCGATGCATGGGAGATGTTTGTGATGTGATTTTGCTAACTTATTAGGGTTTTGGACCTGAAAACTAGCAAAGTGGTATGTGGAAGTCTATGCAATGCTACGATAATCTACGATGATCTACGCATGACTACGCATGACTACGACCATCTACGCATGACTACACATGACTACAAAAATCTACATATGTCTAGGATGATATACAATAGTCTACGCTGGTCTACAATAGCCTAGGGGTACCTAGGACAGCCTATGTGAACCTACAAGTATCCAAAAGGATCTACAAGTATGTAGATATAGCAATGTGTGACTTTTAGGTGTCTACATTTTACCCCTTTTTGTACTATACTGTGTGGGACACAGTTTAATACAAAAATGTGAAGGGTTGTGTAGAGGAAAAGGATTAGAAAGGGAATGGAATCCAACCAAAGGTATGTAGCCACTCGAAGCGTGACCATACAACATTGATTGGGAATCCAAGGGGAGAGGGTGAAAAGAATGGGATCCAATCAAAGGTATGTAGCCGCTCGAAGTGTGACCATACAACATTGATCAATAGCCAAGAAGGAGGAAGGAGAAGAAGAGAAGAGGAAAGAGATAAAATGAAATGAGAACAATACTGGTAAATGGAAATGGATGATTGCGGATGCAACGCAGTGATTTTGCTGAGTTCGTATGACATTTTCGATGTCATACTAGTTGCTTGGGGTAGGCAAATTTTGACTGCTTTGCTTTTATGACCAGATCAACATGGTCTAAAAGTATGAATAGAACAAATACCTATTCAAATATTTATTGTTGATTGATTGATGAGTACATGGCGAAAAGTATCAAACCATTTGAGCTAAAGAGATATTTGGATTATTCATATGTGTCATTCATTATGTATCATGAATGCAAGAAATCCTTTTACAAATGTTGTGCTAGGATTATGTCAAATGTATAATTCATTCTATATTTGAAATACATGAATGTTATATTGACTTCTCCATTAAAATGCATAGCTCTTGTGATATAACAAATATCTGGTTGGGATTGAGATTATAATCATAAGATAATCTTTAGCAAAACGTTTCGTAGACAGATGTGATATTCGCCCTTTTGGATGTTCGGTTGGTTGGTTGCATGCAAAGCTGAATTTGGATATGAATACCCCCTCAAACGAGGAATCAACAATGAGGTGAATAGAATGTGGTGATTTGGTGATGCATCGATTGATAGAATCCCAATGCGTGATAAAAAATGGTGAAAAAGCAAGTGAGAGGATAGTTTAATAAACTTCCTAGGGTTTTGGAGGACATTTGCATGATTTCCTAGGGTTTTGGAATGAATTTGACTGGATTTGGGGGTCATATGCTCAATTCATGGGGTGGGGGGCAAATTGGATCATGATTTGCGGGGTAGGGGGCAAATCAGGCCTAAATTGCGGGGCAGGGGACGAATTAGGGTTTTACGTATTTTAAAGGTAATTTTGAGTTGGAAGGGGCTCATTTGGATGATGACAAGCTGCGCAGAGCATTCAAGAGGAGTATTCAACGACATGTGGATGAGGAAGTTGCCAAGTTCGAATGCAAGGATGGTGAGAGGATGAGTTGGAGCTGGCAGCAGGTGTGGGGATCCAGCATTAAGTGCTATTCTTTACCTCATTTTTTGTGTTTTTAATTTTCTAGAGAAAAGTAAATTAGGGGGGAGGTTTTCGTATTGTTTTGAAAAATTTTGCAATTTTTAATTGAAATTCAAACACATAGTGTAGCAAAATGGGCACCCAAAAATGTGATTTTTTTCTAGGTTTGACCTGATTTTACGCCAGTTTGATCGTGTAATGGGTAGAGTAGGTGTAAAGTTTGACAGTCCATTTTTGTAGGAATGGGATACTGTTGTTGGAATGTTATTGAATTTTATCCAAAAAAGTAGGAAATGGGTATCCCGTTATGCAACTGTTATATTTTTGTACCTTCATTTGGTGTGTTTTTTGAATGTGTTGTTTTTGGGTGTAAGGTAGTAAACTTTGACTGTTATATTTGCCACCTTAGAGATAGTATTTGTAGAAACCAACGATACTTTCATTGTAGAAGGGCAAAATGGGTATCCAAAAATGTTATTTATTTTTGTAGATGATTTCATTTGGCCTATCTTTGATTTACGTGCCAAGATGTAGGTAGTGTTAAATTGAAAATGAGCTATGGGGAGCCCGATTTGTACTGTTTTCCACATTTGTTTGAACTTTCACTGCGAAGTGGGTAAATGGGTGTTCAAAAATGTGACTGTTATTTTTGTATTATGTGTATTGATGTGTGTTCCATTTTGGGTGTTTATGTAGTAAAATTGACCTTGAAATCCGTGTTGATTGGTATGTTGTTTTTGAATTTTGTCGATATTTTTACCGTGAATTGGGCAAATGGGTTTTCAAAAATATATTTTATTTTTGTATGTTGTATCAATTGATTGTGTTTTGAATTTCGTGCCACAGTGGGTATGTGGGAATTTTATTTTTGGCTGTTGGAAGTCAAATATATACTGTTTATCGCATATGTTTGAACTTTTGCCATGAAATGAAAAAATGGTTATCCAAATATACAACTATTTTGTTGATATATTTTGACATGTGACTTGTGCACTATTTATGTCTCGAAGTGCATGTCAAATTAAATAGTTTAATTTGTTAATTTGATTGATGGTTTTTTTATTTTTTTTTGTATTGTATTGTTGTATTGATGAACAATGTATGTTTTGTTGTGTTTGTTTATATATGAACAGGTGAAGATGCTCGAACCCCGTCATCATGTTCAAAATATGAAGAGCACTTTTGATAAATCAATGAACAATGAGGATGATCTCAAGTGGTTGGATGATATATGGTTCTAGGGTGTATGGGAGTGTAAGAGTATACATGCCAATCGAACATATATATCCACATTATGTGAGTGATGGGACACGGATAGGAACACCTTTCATTTTCCTACTAGGGAAATGAAAATCACATTGGAGGATGTTTATCGTATTTACAAGCTACCAATTGAGGGTGTGTTGGTTAGAGAAACATCAGATGATAGTAGGGTGGCAGTGTTGGAGCGGTTATTTAGTGAGGGATGGTAGGATATCGATGCTTCAAAGATGAATTATGAGTGGTTATGGTTGCAGGAGAAGATATCTAAGCGTCAGTGTGCAGCTATGATGATGGTATCTACCTATGTCTTGCTTGATAATTTTGGGGTACTATTAACTTAGAATATGTTGGATATGGTGAGTGAAATGGTGGAGCACAGGGTTGTGTTTGCATGGGTGCCTGCCATTTTGGTCTAGGTTTACAGAGAGTTGCACGATGTTGTATGCGGTGGGCAGAAGAGTCTGAGTTGGACTCCCTTGTTGTAGGTATGGGCCTGGTAGCACATAGTCATTGAGAGGTCATCATTATTGCCTTGCCCTGTTCATGTTAGGGGTAAGGAGTATTTACCCTATGCTTTGATGTAGAGTACAGAGGTAGATATGGGTATTAAGAGGCCACATGAGGGTGATCCTTTGTTGTGGAGGGTCAAGTTTGGAAACTTGACATCTGATGACAATAAGTGGAGGTCTTGGTTGGGTGCAGTGAGCTGGGATGAGGATGGTGAGCAGTTGCATGCAATTCATCAAGGCAGATGGCTAGTGGGGTTATATAATCAGTAGACCAAGTATTTCCAGTTTGATCGAGTGAGGCGACGATTTTATTCTCTTTTTCTCAATATTTCTATTCTACGGGCATTGGATTTTTTTTTCTGCCCTATTCTTGTACTTATTCTTATGCTTATCCATTTTTTTATCCCTGGGTTGTATGTTGACCATGCAAGTGATAGGAAGAGCAGGGGAAACCATTTTTTAGATGGTGACATCTACTCAAGGTATCATATTTCCTAGGCTTAAAATTCATTTAATGTGTAACCTGTTGTGAATGGTCCATGAGAGAAGTTGAACCGGCCTAAAGAACCATAAGATGAATGTAAAACCTGTTAGCTAGGGGTGATATTTGATTGACTAAACTAGTGAGTAGTCAAATCCTAACACAACACCTATGTATACCCTAATCCTGAAAAGGGGGAATGGACATCTAGGTGGTGATGCTAACAAGTGCGTGTATTACTCCTATTGAAGGTGCATTTTGTTTTTATTTTTGGGAGGAAGAATGTACAAATTTAAAATGAAATTAACATGAAAAATAGATGGATATGTGCAATGGATGTAATGTAAATTATGCAACTGTGGAAATGCAATATATACAAGAGGAAATTTATGATGTGTAGAAGGATAAGTTTAGAAAGCTTTTTTACAGATGAGTATGGTGTATCATAATGACTAAAAAGTGTGATGCTATAATAATGGTTGCCCCAGAATGTGGGGTGTGTGTGTAGTAGATGTCTAAGCTGTAGTATGTTAGATGAATGTGGTAAAATCAAAAGGAGGAAATGGGTGAAGGTAGAATGTACAACTAGAAGAACTTAGAGGAAATAGTCATTAACAACCATCAAAATAAAGGGGATTTCCAAAGTTAAAAGGATAATAGAAGAAGAGGGGACATATCAGCATAGGTATGTAGTCATTCAAAGTGTGACCATACATCTATGTGAGAAAATAAGAAGAAGGAGAAGAAGAAAGAAATAACAAGATACGTGAACTACTGACGAGCGAAGTACCATGGATCAGGTCGGGAAGGAGATGGTGAAGTAATGGTATGACTTGGACTGCTATGGCTAGTGTAATTTGAGATGTAAATGTAGCAAGTTGGTGCTGTCAATGTTTTACATGATGGTAAATTTCTAGGGATGATGCTGCATGGGGGACTAAAGAGTTAGCCAAATGGGATGGAGCATTCAGGTGATGGAGTTCGATCGCCATGTAACATGTGGTGGACCAAGTTCTTGAATGATTGGTATTCTTGAATGTCATGATGTAGTTGGCAATGATAGATACAATATTGGTTCTCATGGTAGTTACGCGGTTTAGGATGTGAGGGGTCTATTGGTCGAATCTTAGGTAAATCAATAAGACCCTAATGCATGAGGTGGTAAAATATTTATGATAGTGGAGTGAATGGAATAGGCATGGGGTAAATGTAGGGTTTTGCTAGAGGTGAATAGGGAGTGGATGAATGGTTGTTCGACAGTGGAGGGACAGGTTGATAGTCCAATGTGGGTCGAACTTGAGGTTGAGGAATGGATCTATGTGGTGGCGAGGATGCACGGGTCATGGGAGACTGATGTGGATGAACATGGCAATGATAATGGATCATTTGTAGCTCAAGATCCTTGATACATGAATGAAGATGTTGTATGTCATGGTGTGGAGGTGATGGTGTCGGGGAAGGTGGCGATCAAGATTCCAATATGTATGGAGTGGCTTGGTATGTAGGGGAAAATGGATAAGATAGTGATGATGAGGGGGAGGAGTGAATGGCCTTGGGGATTAGAAAGTTTGCTGGAAAGGTAAGCCTCATAATGGTGAAGGTGGTATTTTAAGGATGGGTGACATAGGAGATGGCTCTAGACGATGATGCAAATGGGATGGGGGCATGTGCACACGACCTACTTGGGTATCTTGGGCCATGCGGGCCTATAAGGCTTGGGCATAAGAAGATTCTCCACTAGGAAGTGGGATCGATAGGCATGAAGGATGGGTCAGATGGGGAGTGTATCCTCTGTTAGGAGGGTGGTAGGATCTAAGAGGATGATGGGAGGAATTGGTTGGTGAATAAGGATTCATAGTATCTTCAAGAAAATAAGAAGGGGACCCTTGTATTTAGGGATGGGATGTTTCCTCCTTTTTGTTAAAAGAGGATAGGGTGACTTGACTATCTCCCGAATGGGGTGAGTAAGATGAACCTTGGTAGTGAAGTAAGAGGTGTCAGGGTGAAGTGTTATGGTCTGAAAGGTAGGAATTGGAAGACCACCTAGTGTGATGAGTGATTGGTGGTCGAGCTAGGTCAATCGATGTGATTGGTACAGTTTGCGGTGGTTGAGGGTCCGGCATGATGATGTATGTAGATGTTGTCTTATCTTGTTGCTGACAATGTAGTTGTAAATGATGTAGATCCTACAAGAAGGAAAACATATACCAGCAACATAAAAATGACATAAAGGAGAAAGTACATGTAACATATATAAAGTAAGAAAACATGCATTTATCATGATGTGCTTAGTGAGTGATGTGTTTGTACATAGCGATGAGTACCACTTGTGATAGTGGACGCTTGTGTGTGTTAGGCATTGAATGCACGAAGGTGCAAAATGTTAATAGGTTCAAGGTCATCGAGGCCTTCAATATTAGCCAAACGATAGGCACCTGAACCGTATTTGTGTGTGACGATGAATGGGTCCAACCAGTTAGGGGTAAAATTATCTCACTATTGGTGAGGTTGACTTGTGATCTATTGGTTTTCTTTGAGAACTAAATCACCAATTTGGAACTCGCGTTGATGTACCTTACTATTGTAAGCATGGCAAAGGTGATCTTGGTAGACTCATGTGTACTTGATGGCATGGATGTGACGTTCATTGAGGAGTGTGAGTTGATATAAGCGAGCTTGATGGGTGGTGTCGTCATCTATGAATTATTTCATGGATACCCATAGGGAAGGTATCTCAAGCTCAAGGGGCATGATAGCTTCATCCTCGTAGATAAGTGAAAATGGGGTTGCCCTAGTGGGGGTATGAATGCTTGTACAATAGGCCCACAAAGCTAGGGGTATTTGGTTGTGCCAGTCACGATGTGTTTCTACTATTTTTTTGCATAGGATGGAGCAAATTGTTTTGTTTGTGGATTTTGCTTGGCCATTACCCTATGGGTAGTATAGGGTAGAGAAGCTATGATGAATGTTGAATTTGCTACAAAGTGCTCGGATGGTTTTGTTTTTGAAGGATTTCCCATTATTAGAGATGATTTGGGAAGGGATTCCGAAGTGACATATGATATGATCTATGATGAATACTTCTATATTTTCCCCTATAGTTTAGACAAGTGGGATGGCTTCGACCCATTGTGTAAAGTATTTTGTGGTAGTGATGATGAAATTATGATTGTTGGCGGAAGCAAGTGTAATTTGTCCAATAATATCAAGGCCCCATTGGGAGAAAGGCCACATGGATTGAATTGGTTTGAGTGCTTGAGATGGCAAATGTGTGAGGTTTGTATGTTGTTGGCACTTGATGCAATGCTTCACATATTCACAATAGTAATATTCCATCTTTGACCAATACTATCCCATGTGAAGGATGTATTTCGTGATTACCATGCCACTGAAGTGGCCACTACAAATACCATCATGGGTTTCCTATATAATCCATTGAGATTCATGTAGTTCTAAGCAACGCAAGAGCATGCCATCATAGCTAGGATGATAGAGGATGTCCCCCAACAATGTGTAGTGGATTACTCTTTGTTTAAATTCTCAACACTGAGCATGGGGTAAGTCGTATGGTAGAAATCCTAGTTTAATATAATATTTGATCTACGCAAACCATGGGTCATGTGGTTTGGTATCAACCACATAAATTTCACCATCATCTTTAGGAGACATAGGTGATATGGCAGATTGAGTGAGAGTATGAATTATTACGAATGTGGTTGTTGATGTTGGGTTTTGTGGGATTAATGATCCTAAGGAGGCCATTGTATCTACAAAATGGTTGGAGGATCCTAGTATGGTTTTGATGTCATACCATTCAAATCGATAGAGGAGTTATTGTGTTATGTGCTTGTATTGTTGGAGGATTGGATAATTACATTGCTAGATCTCTTGTAATTGTTTTAAAATTAGAAGGGAATCACCTATGATGTGGAGGCATTTGATGTACATGGAATGAGCCTATTTCAATCCTAGGATTAGGGCTTCATATTCTGCATTGTTGTTCATGCAAGGGAAGTCCAACTTGAATGAAAAAGGAAGTGGTTCACCTTCAGGTGTAAATAATACAATTCCTACACCCCCAACATGCATGCATCAGGAACCATCAAAGAATAGTGTTAAGTTGACTGTTATTTCTGGTTCCACATATTATTCATCTTCTATTATGTGAAATATGGAGTCATCTGGGAGATGAATGAGGAGGGGTTGGTTATCATACAAGGGAGATTTCTCTAGTTGGTCCGCTATGACTTACCCTTTGATGGACTTTTGTGAAACAAATTCAAGGTCAAATTTGGTTAGAAGCATAATGCACTTAGTTATGCAAGAATTATGGTATCTTTTGTTCATCATATATCGAAGGGGATTGTCTCAGGTGATGACAAAGGTAGTATGGTTAAGCATGTAGTGGCATAACTTTTGGGTGGCGAATACTACAACTAGACATAGTTTCTCCATGTATTCGTATATAGTTTAGTAGATGAATAGCATGCAACTTATGTAGTTGATGGCTTTATCTTTTTCGAGCATGTTCTTTTGGGTTAGAAGTGCGCCTAGCACAAAATTTGTAGCAAAAATGTATAGGATGAGTGGCAGCTATGGATGTGGGCATGACATAACTAGCGATGAAGTAAGATAAGTTTTGATGTCATCAAAATCTTACTAGTAGTTACTGTCCCATTTAAAATTTACTCCCTTTTGTAGGAGGTGGTTTAAGGGTTTGCACTTGTCTAACAATTATGCTATAAATCGATGGATAGAGGTGATTTTGCCTTGAATACTGTGCAACTATTTTAGGATAGTAGGTGGAGGCATCTTGGTGATGGATTTTACCTTGTTATGGTCGAATTCAATGCCTTGTTGGGTGATGATGAATCCTAGGATTTTACCCGAGGTAACACCAAAGACACTTTTTTGGATTGAGGTGGATGTTGTGTTCTAGCAGGTGGTCAAATATTCGACGATGGTCCTCAAGATGTTTTGAGCATTTCTTGGACTTAGCAATGAGATCATTTATGTAGTCTTCCACAATTTTGTGCATGTAATAATGGAAAATTTAGGTCATTGCATATTGGTAGGTTGCCCTAGCATTTTTAAGGCCAAATGGCATGAACTTGCAGCAAAATATCCCCTAGGGGTTTGTAAATGATGTCTTGTATTGATCAATAGGATTGATTTTGATTTGGTTGGAACCTAAAAATTCATCCATTAGAGATATCATCTCATGGCCAATGATGGAATTGATGAGTGAGTCGATGTTAATTATCTTTGGGACAAGCTTTGTTTAGATCACGAAAGTTTGTGCAGACGTGAACTTCACCGGATGTCTTGGGTATGGGGACCATGTTAGAGACCCATTCAGGATAGTCAATGGGTACTATGAAATCTACATCCAAAAGCTTTTGGAGCTCAGTTTTTACTAATAATGCAATGGCTGGGTGCATGCGGCATAACTTTTGCTTTACTGGTTTAGCATTTTTATCGAGTGTAAGGTTGTGAACTACTAGGGTAGGATCGAGTCTTGGCATATCCTTTAATGACCATGTGAAGACTCGGATATACTTACGAAGGAAATTCATGAATAGGATTTGCTCCTTGGATGAGAGGCTAGCGAATAATTTGACTATGTGAGGGTTTTCAATATTGTTATCTATGTCAACATCGATGGTTTTCTCAATAAGCATGTGGGAACCATCACATAATTATTCTATAATTGGGATAAAAAGGAGGTCGTTGATGGCCTTGATAAGTTCATATTCATCATTTAGGTAGATGTTCGTGTGGTGGACCTGCAGTATATGAGGTGGTGTAGATGATGAAGGAGCATTTGTAGTACGTAGAATGTGTGGCAGGAGTAAGAAATATTGGGGTGCTGGTATGGGTGAGATGTGGGTGAGATCGATGAAATTGGGGTTTGGTGTATCATCTCATGTCAATTGGTGTGTGTATTATAGTGGAGAGAAGAGATCCATTTATACCATATTAATTGATGTTGTGGGGGATGTAGGTAGTGAAGGGTCTGGGGATGACATCTCGATAACCTGTGAGCATCTTAGAAGGCTTTGTAGAGGGCGCAAGATGACTGGTGGAGATTGTGGTCGAGTGGCAACTCATTGAAGTTATCGATGTATAGGCAAGAACGAAGCTAAGTATGTTGATGATGGTGGGGATACCATGTCATGCTCTAGGTAGTGTGTGTTTAAGGATAGCGTAGCAAATTGGTTTGTCAACTCATCAAAACAACATGACGAGGTAGTGTTGGATATGGAGAGCTCTTGGAAGAAATCACTAGGGAATGTAATGGTGTAGTTGGGTGAGGAGGTATCCTCTAAAATGTCCATATCAATATGTTCTTCCAAAGTGTGTGTCGAAAGTGGGAAAGGATGCAAGGACAAGTATTAGAGCTCATATTCTAATGTATGGACAGTGGTTGGGTGATAACCTAAGCCTAATTTATCGATAGGGGATTGAACATAAGGGTTGATGGGTGCACATAACCCTTGCTCATAATGGCCTAGCACAAATCCATTCCAATGGAAGCATTGAAGGTAGCGTAAGGTAACGTAGGGATTAGCGAAGTGATCGATTGTACCACACAAGCTGGATTGTGGCGGTGGAGATAGTATATGTGGGAGCAAGGAGTTGAATCTTATGTAAAAAATATGGTATGATTCTCAAGAGATATTAATTGCAATACTATTTTGATAGTCAAGATTGAAGCTTAGGGGCGGCCAAAGTCTTGGGCAGATTGGATGATATTTGGGCATACACGGGCGTCACACACATAGTAATCCCTTGGACTTGAGTTTGTCATAAACACATATATGCTTGGTGTTGCATGTTTTGGTGCACGAGGTGGTGAATCTAAATCAGATGATGAAGATGAAGTCTAGGAGTCTCTAATAGTATCATTGGAAGGGTGCAATAATTGGTTGTCTAAGCGAGATGCTCACTGCTCCCACTCATGGCATTCAGTCACAGTAGTTGGTATAGGGTGATTGGCCTATGGGAATTATGAAGGTGATGGAGTGGATGCTGGATGATGCAAGGAAGAGGAGGCATACACGGTGTAGGGAGAATAGGTGCTTTCATAGAAGAGGATGCTTGGGATGAAGTGATAGGGTGCGATGTGGATGGTGGCTGTGGTGTCTATACTGTAGGTGATTTCATAGAGGATGAAGGTTGGGATGGTGGTGGTGGCCATAATATGGGAGGAAATAATGATATGGTAGTAGGATTAGGTATTATTGGTGATGGTGCTAAGGGTGCTAACACTAAAGCATGCATGCTAGATGAGGATTGGGGTAGTGCGATAGAAGTAGGAGTAGATGTCGATGCTCTAACTAACTGATGGAAGGAAACCAGGAAGAGTTGCATAGATGAGAAGGAAGGTGTAGGTGGGAGATTTGTGATGTTGTAGAATTTAAAGGGGTCCTCATCAACTGGGATGCAATGAACAAGTCTAGTGTGGACATAGTTGAGGTAATGGTGTAGCATGGAAGGGACACATTGCATATCCCTAATCCACGGGCGACTAAGGAGAATGTTGTACGACATATCCTCTTGGATTATGTGGAAGAGGATGGAGATGGTACGGATACCTACTCGGATAGGTAGTACTATGGATCCTACCGTAGGTCTCATAGAATTGTCAAATGCTCGTAGATCAAGGGAAGGTATGGCAAAATGGGCTGGCGATATATGTAAATGGTGTAGGGCTACTATAGATATGATACTAATGGATGAGCCCATGTCAAAAAGGACCCACTTATAGGTGATATCATTAATATTGGATTGTATGTGGAGTAGGGGATTTGCTCCTTCTTCTACAAGTTTTGTTATCTCATGGTCATGGAAACTAATGGACAGATGGAGGCATCGTGGGATGTTCCCTACGAAGTTCACCAATGCATTTGTATCATGTTTTCAAATCTATCAACCGTAAAATGTCATTCAAAACCTCATGCTGGGGTTGGTATTGTTGTAAAAGGTTGAAGATGGATAATCGTGTAGGGGAGTTACGCAATTTATGGGTGAGGCTACCATGAATGGTAATCATATTTTGTGGTGGAGGCGATACACCGCTAGGAGTTTGGGAAACCTATGGCGATGTGAATTGGGTAGGTGGAGATACAATAGGTGTGGTCTGGCATGATGGGTATCATTGGTTCCACATGGTAAGGTTTATCATACCTACTACTCCACGTGATGGAGGATCACATTGGACACTATTCACTTGGCGAGGTGGTCCTGGCAGATTAGTTGGAGGTCTTTAGAGATTGGTTCCTCTGTGGTCTGGTAGAGGATTCTGGAAGATCCCTAGGTTTTGGTTTTATGGGTCTATAGGGTTCGATACCTGAATGGTACCCCTATCAATTAGGTCCTACACTTGATCATAGAAGGAGTGACATGACTCAATGTCATGGTCACACTATCTATGGTATGGGCAATGGAGTTTCTCATTGTATCCACAATACTTAGATGTATTTGTATCTAATGGTCAGATTTTGGGTAGAAGAATATGTCCACCATCATGTAACCTATGGAAGAGTGCTGGTAAGGGTTCAAACAGTGGTATAAGGTTACATTATGGACCTTGTAGGTGCATGCTATGATATTTATAAGGCCTAGGTGCGAGAGGTGCATTAGTTTGAAATAATTGTTGTTGTGGAACATAAGGTGGTGGACTTGGTGCTGGTTCTAAGGTAGAAGCTACCACTTGGTTGGTTTGTGGAGGTCAAGGATATAGTTGGTTGGGTGTATTCCTGTTAAAATAGAAGTTTAAATTATAGTTAGGCTTCAATATTAACTTAATTTTGTTGGATTGGACTTTAATATATTTGATAACCTTCACCTGTGAAATGCCTTCCTTGAAGGTGCAGCTTTGGAGAAGCTATAGAGAGGTAGAGATGTGTTTGTGGAAACTCTTGGAAAAGAGTGTCACTAGCTCTATGGTAGGAAGGCTATGGGTGAGGTCATGAATGATCACTCTCCATATAGATACAAACTCAGTGATAGGTTTGTCATCAGCCTATCGTAAGGCATAGATGTTGGAAAAGGTTTTCTTCTTCTTGATGTTAATTGAAAAATGTTCTAAGAAGGTATTTGATAATTGCTCAAAGGTATAAAGGCTATGTCGTGGTAGCATGTTATACCAATCTAAGGCTTGCCCTACAAGGGAGAGAGAAGGTTAGAAACATAAGGGGGTTTCTACTATGAATTTGGTAGCAATTTGAGTGATAGCTACTAACATGCTCTCTAGGGTCCTCCTTATCTTTGTACTTATCAAACTTTGGGATCTCAAAGTGGTAGGGATAATGTGGGATAGGAATGGATGTATAAAATGGATCATTGTAG
The DNA here is from genome assembly GCA_028583015.1 of Wollemia nobilis. Taxonomy (NCBI): domain Eukaryota; kingdom Viridiplantae; phylum Streptophyta; class Pinopsida; order Araucariales; family Araucariaceae; genus Wollemia; species Wollemia nobilis. The sequence continues at coordinate 8,820,363 of JAQPPZ010000672.1, read as the reverse complement.
AGTTCATCATAGGATGGTTTTTGTAGCCTATAGCTTGTGGTACATAGGTTTAACATCTTGAATTCATATCAAAGGAGTTAAATTTTAGGTGTTAAAGGTGTAGGCGATTGAGCTAAGGTTGGCTGAGCCTGTGAGTGCAGTGGATAGTGAGGTTGCTATTGTTCATACCCATATTATGAGGGGAACTATTCCAAATGGTCTTGGTATGTTGGGTATTGGGTAGCATATATTGTAGGGGCTAGCGGAACACTAGGCTATAGAATAAATGTTTATTGAGGATAATAATACTATGATTGGGGCATGTGTTGTTGTGGCATGGGTTCCTACTGGGTAGGAGCCTACGATAATGGTTGGGCCATAGGAGGTGATGACCACAAAGGAGGAGGTGTGAAAAATGTGGTACCCATATGTGGGAGTGGAGGTATCGGTGCTATCGATGGTAGGGATGGTCGAGGTATGGTGTCAAAAGTTGGAACCTATCTCTGTCCTAGGGGATAGGTGGTAGTGAAGCTAAACTGGGTGGAATAGCCTGGGGAAGTGGGCATGTAAGCTATAGGTTTTGATTCATAGGTAGGAAGAGGGTTAGTGAGTAGTGCTTGGAAAGGAGAAGGAGGAGGTATCCTAAAGGTTGGTGCCAATGAAGGTAAGGTGCAATATTGAGCATTGTACATTTTAGGGATTTGAGATATAGGTGGGAATGCTACAGAAAATAAAGGATAAGATTTCGATGTAGGATCTTGGAAATAAGAGGTGGTACCTATGCCCCATCTTGAATGAGTTTCAACTATGGATTATCATTTTTGATATTAGGTGGTTTGGGTTGGAAGAGGTTCTTGTGTTAGGTCCTCAAACATTGTTAAAAATAGCTACTGGGATGATGATGATTGGGAATCTTGGGAAGATTTTGATATGATGTTTGAGGGGGTGTTTGTTGTTCCTGTAGATAAGGTTGTTGTACAGTTTGGAATGCTATCCTCTAGGTACCTGTGGTAGAGGAACAAGTATCAGAAACCATTCCTATAGTAGGGGCATGTGATGTGATCTTTGGGTGGGTATGATTAAAGAGGGAGGAGTCATTCTCAAATAGGGATTGAGATAGACTCTGGAAAAATGGGTGTGCAAATGTAGGGGAGGTAGGTATGACCTCTTCATCTATAGTGAAGAATGGATGGGGATATCATGGCGTTGTGTAGATCATATGGTCGCATAATGTGGTGGATGGATTAGTCAAGGATGGGGAAGAAAGAAGTGGATAATACACTACAAGTGAAGTGGCCAAGGCTTCACTCAGGGTGGGCATCTCGTGTTAAGGCATCATGTGTGTGAACTGTACATCAGATTCTATGAGTAAATTAGATGTGTCTCTGGTCTTCCCCTTCATGATCGAAGGAGTAGGTGAAGACTAACTAGAAGAAGTGGCAGGTACCTCCTGTATAAGACGTGCTTGCTCATGCACCCAATTGCGGGTGACAATAGGCATGAAAACATGTGTGGTGTCATGAGGATTTAGAATTACATAGGAAAAAAATATTGTAATTCTATGTGTAGTGTGTGAAGGGGTTTAGGAATAACCTTAGCATGGTGTGGACTTGATTGTGCCTAATATAAGCGTAAATAAATGAAGTGTTGTGTATACATAAATAGTATGTGGTGTGATGTGCTAGAGACTAGTCTGTGATCATGCAAACAATGGTAGACTAGAATTGGTTCTAAATGCTAAAAATAAAAAATGTTTTGTTTGTTTATGTGTGTTTCGTTGTTGATAATTCCTAAGTAGAATCACATGTAGTGGAGTAAGTACTCTAGTATATTGGGAATATCAATGGTATTGCTCACCCCTACAATTTTAGGGGCTTTTAAGGCTGTTTGGTTGACTTCGCCACTCAGGGGGTGAATTGAGATTTGATTCATTGGGTGGGGGGCAAATAGGTTTAGAGACCCCAAATATTTGTTTTGAATGCCTGAGAGGGTTCCCGGGGCTTTGAATAGCTCTATGACAGTCAGATTTAGTACCTAGAAAACACAAAAATAAAGGATATTATCAGATTTGCAAAACTAGTTAACCTGACACTATCCATTGTGGGGGTCCCATCGGGCGTGCCAGGATAAAATGGCCAAAAAGTAGTATTTGATATAATAACATATTAATGACACATGTTATTAAGGAAAATGTAATTTTATTCATCTAAAGAGTGCATAGTTTACAATGGGGACAAATTTCCCTTTTATCCTTTCTTTTTATAAACAATACAATAGGCCTAATGCCTTCCTTTCGCGTTCTTGAGTGTATATGGTCTTGTGTACCACCGTGGGGTTGTAATTGGTAGTTGTTTCCCTCCTTTCTCCTATGCTAGGCCTACAAAAGGGGGTTAGTTCATTAGGGGGCTTGCCTTAGTCAGGCCCCATATTTAGGAAGACAAATAGATGGTAAGAATGCATTAAAAACTAAAATAAAAGGTGCATAAGCTCATAAAATGACAAAACAAAGCTTACCTCCCAAATCTAAGCTAATTTGGGACATGTAGAACCAATTCACCACCCATGGGGTGAATTGGTGCTAGATTCATGGGGCAAGGGGTGAATCAGACCCTGAGAGTTGTTCTACAAAAACCCTTCAATGGAGAAGTCCCTTTGCTATTGTAATATCGATGTGCAGGTTCAAATCTTCTTTTTTGTGCTTTTATATGTATTTTGGAAGAGTTTATGTACTTTGGACATAAATTGGAGAGAGAGATAAAGGATGGTTTGGGCCCACTATATATAGAAAATGGCAAGGTGAAAGGGGGAGATTTAAGGGAACTAACCCTAGGCTAAAGTCTGACTAGAGTTAGGTTAGGATTTGTGAGGTGGAAGCCTCACATTCCCGATAGGAAATATCCTATCCTCACACGTGTGAGGAAGGATTAGGAGGTGCTAAGTCAAATTGGGGCTTGATTAGGGTTCTTAGGAAAATATCTTAGGTAACCCTAATTACACACATGTGGGAGGTTGCAATTAGTGTTAATTAAGGATTAAGATTTTAATTAATCAATTTTGCCCTAAAAAGGTGACTTAAGTGAAGTCAACATTAAAGTAGATTTTATAAATTGACTTGATAATTGCAATTGCCAATTAAGAGCCCATGGGGGCCTTAATTGAGTGCAAATAGGCTTTGTATCACCTTGGGAAGCTAATGGAAGATATATTGGTGCATGGGAGATGTTTGTGATGTGATTTTGCTAACTTATTAGGGTTTTGGACCTAAAAACTAGCAAAGTGGTATGTGGATAATCTACGGTGATCTACGCATGACTACAACCTTCTACGCATGACTACAACAATCTATGCTTATCGAGGATGATTTAAAATAGTCTATGCTGGTCTACAATAGCCTAGGGTTACCTAGGATAGCCTATGTGAACCTATAAATATCTAAAAGAATCTACAAGTACATAGGTATAGCAATGTGCGACTTTTAGGTGTCTACACAAAATGTATGCAATCTTTATTACTTCTCTTTCTCTTACAAATATGATACTTGATACTTCTCTTTGTAATGTGATATTGATACTTGATACTATATGCTTCTCTATGGAGTAATATATAGCCATAGTAGAATGACTCTTTGGATACTTGACTATTTTTTCCATATGCCAAGTCTCATGAATCTTGCTTCTCTACTTGACACTTGTATACTTGATGAGCACATGACTCTATGTTGCATGCACACCTAGATATGACTCTTGCTCTTTGCTTTGCACACTCTAACCTAAGACACTTGTGCACATATTTACACTCTTACATATAAAGACACTTGTGCACATAGACTCAACTTACACTTGTACACTAACTCACATAACACTTGTGCATTTCCTACACATTACAACTTTACATGACACATGCATTTCCTACACATAACAACTTTACATGACACATGCATTTCCTACACATAACAACTTTACATGACATGCATTTCCCACACATACACACTTACATAAAGGGAAATACAACTCACACTCTAAACTATCTCAACCCTAATCTATTATTTACAAGATGTACCATGAAGGTACCATGGGAGTACATTAGCATGTACCAAATAATGTAATATACTCAAAAACCCCCCTGCATTACATTATTTGATAATTGGAGAATTTAGTCTTCAATCATGATCTTCATATTCATATTCAATATTCAAGTGATCCGAAGACCTATGCTTGCTTTGTTCTCATTTTTATTTCTTCTAAATATTCTTGATTTTCTTTTTTAGCTTTTTTTATTTGTTCTTTTCTATCTTGGTCTTATCATGTTGCCTTCTTGTACCCTGATTAACTGTAAATTTAGTACCTTTCAAATTCTTCAAGAGAAATACATCTTTATTGATTATCAATTTTGCTAAAAGAGCTTTGAATTCATTTTCTTTAGTAGTTTCTTCTAACTCTTGAATTTCATGAATTTATTGAGCTAGATGTCATTTTTTATTTCCCTCTCTATATTGTAACTAAGATTGACTATACTGATATTGAGAAGGATATTGGTGTTGAAATTGTTGTTGTTGATGTGTATTGTATTGAGATTGATATTATCTTTGTTGTATTGACTTATTTATTTGATCACTTTGATTCATCTGATTTCCTTGATACTGATTCCTTGGATTGTATCTATAGAAATTTATGCTATGCCTTTTTTTCTTGCATATTTGATAATATCTTGTATTCCATTTTAATATATGTCTTGGGGTTGAAGCAATATTACCTTGTGAATTATAGTTGGATACTAAAATATTGTTAGTCATTTCATCCTTGACTAAATTTTCTACTTCATATTCTTGTAGAATATTGACTAACTCATCAAATATAGTATCTTTCCTTAGAACTTGCAAAGATGTGATATATTTATAACTTTCTAGAAGTGCTCTCAATGTCACTTGAACAAGAAACTTGTCTTCTAATTTTTCTCCTAGAGTTAATAGTTTTGCTTTTATATTTGTTGCCTTTCAAAAAAATAGTTTAATACTTTCACCACTAATAAATTTTAAGAAATATAACTGAGATTGAAGATTAAGAATAGTATTTTTTTTTTACCTTCAAACATTTTACATAGAGTATTACAAGCTTCTGTAGAATTTTTTGCTCCACTTATATAAGGTTGTATTTCATGAGCTATAGAAAATATTATTATCATAACTGATTTAGCTTCACCTTCTTCATAGCCTTGAATTTCTCGTACATCTTCAATGGATTTTGTTTTTGTTCCACTAACTATATCCCAAAGTTTTTCCACTATTAAAATTGATTTCACTTTATTTTTCCATGAAGCAAAATTTGGTCCTTTTAGAAGTTGAGATTCAGAAAGGAAAAAATTATTGTTAGACATAGTAGTACTCATTCAATAAATCCTTTGATGTATGCAATATTATAACTCCTAAGTTAAAAATAAATCAAAGTTTCTAAATTAATTCCTATGAAGTAGAAATCCTTATGTCTCCCTAGTTTTAGAAACTAAAATTAATTTTGTAAATTTTTGTTTTCCTAAGTTTTGATGTAGAAATCATTTTGTCTCCCAAATTAATTAAATGCAAAAATTCAATATTTAAATAATTTTCAACTTTCTCAAAAAACTATGAAATAAACTTTAAATTTGAAAATCTTATTTAAACAATAAAAAACTCTTAAAATCCTTTATTTCTCTAATGAATAACTTAAAAAAATCTTAAAAAACTTAAACAACTCCTGAGGTGTAGACCAATTGGTGTGGTGAAACCCCACAAGGGGAATATATGCTCAGGGTTCAAATCTAGGGCCTCGCCAGATTGAACACTTATCCCTTTCCTAGTGCTTTTAGTGGCATAAAAGGTTTAAAATGAATATGGCATGGTGGTTATAGGGGCAGACTACACAAAGTACTATGTGGCAGCTTCTGGGGTAGACAACATGGAATACCATGGTGACCATAAATATGAACATCATGCCTAGATAATCATGGTAGATACTGATTCCACTATGTAAATAACAAAAACTTAGCAATGAAATGTGGAAGGTGTTACAATTCTCATTCCAATAAGACGTTTCAATTCTTCTTCCAACAAAATGTTCCAAGACATTCAAATTCTTTTTCTAGCAAAATATTCCAATTCTTTTCCACTCTTGGTATTCTCTTCTATTGTGATTCACTTGGTAACACCCATAATAATTCAATTCAGGATTGACCTTACTGCTATGATATGTTGCTCTATGTACAACATGCCATGCTATTACATATTAGAGCCTTTGCTATTTTCTTCTATTGTCTTATCCGCTATTCATTGTATTTATTTGAGTGCTGATCACTATTTTTTAGATGATTTTCTATTTTATTTGTGAGCATTTCTATATTGTAGGTGCAGGTGCAGAAGGTTCTACATTATCATGAGAATATATTACTATCTTCTTAACCTTTAACCTAGCACTTTAACCATGTTGTTGCTATTAAAACTTGTTTGACTATGATCTTCTTCTAACATAACTTTGAATGATTTATCTTTTTACTTTGCTCTGCATATGTTTGGCCTAAACTATCTTGAAATTTGTGCTTTCTTGGCCTTTGCTTTAACTCTGCTTAACACTTTACATTAGGCTTATTTTAGTACTAGACCACTTTGACTTCATATATACCTCAACTTTATTCTTTGTATCCTGGATTGAACTTAGTTACCTTTGATAGTGGGAACTTTATTTCCTTGAGTCTTATCTTTTGTTATACAAGGACCTTCTATTTTGATTTTATGTATGGTTACTTCTTTTCAAGCTTTTCCTCATTGAAGCCTCTTTTTATTTTCTCTGTAAGGGAATTCAAAACTCTTCTACCTATGTCAAGGTTAATATGACTTGAGTCTTCCATATCAAAGTATTTGTGACCTAAATTTCTTTCCTTCTTATCAAGGTCAATATATCTATGACTTAAAACCTTTCCTTATATCTTGCTGCTCTCAATTCTTAGCTTTAATAACTCTATATCTATCTCAAAATTGATGGATTTTTTTAAGACCTGATATATATTTATTTTACTATTGCTATTATTGTAAGCAATTGATCTCTTTGATCTAATTAAGAACACTGAGATATGATTACTAAAACTAATAAATTACTGAATAAAAAAGAAACACATGAGAGAGACAAATATAATAATCCTTAATGTTGTAAGAACTTGTACAATAAAATATGGAACTAAGAGTCCATAATATAGATTTACAAATGACCCTTGGTCTTCCTCAAATGACCCTTGAACTTTTACATATCAAATAATGTAATATATTCTAACACCCCTTGTATTACATTATTTGAGATAATATTTTCTTGATCTGCACAACTGATCTGTGAAGGTTCGAAACTTATTTCGACCTAGTGCTTTTGTGAATATAAATGTCATTTGTTCTTTTATAGGAACATGCTTCAAATTGATGTTATGGTTCTAAAAATGATCTTTGATGAAATGAAATTAGACTTCAATATGCTTTGTTCATTCATGAAAATTTGGATTTTTGATCAAATTGAGTACTCCTTGATTGTCACAATGGATTAAAGTTGTAGTTATTTTTGTTCCTATATTGGATAATATATTGTTTCTACTCCTAAGTACATATTATAGAAACATAAAATAGAAAGTTAATAAAGCAAACAAGAAATCATGAAGAACCCTAAGCAAAATACACAAGACATACTATGCTAGATGTAAGTCCTATAACTAAAGAAAAAATAATGAATTTCAAGTGTGTTAAGGAAAAATAGGTCCCACTGTGATTCCCATTTGTGTGACTAAGGAAATGCACCCTAATATGTAAATTGCATTTATAGACTTTGTTTTTCACAAATCAGCCTTTTTTATTACAATGGTCCTCCCAAAAGAGGTGGTTCTCTTTACAAATGAGTTCAGTGGTGCCATAAATCATCTCCTCAATCACACAATAAATTGTAGAGAGGGTTTTGAAGTATTCTTGCTTGACCTCCCAAGCCTATATGAGGATCCTAGTACATGTACACAAGCCCAAAATAAAAGCATCAATAGCATCTGTTGAGCCTTGCACGATAACGCCTAAAATTTTAAAAAGGGATTATAAAAAGCTTACAAAAACTCACAAAACCTTTAACAAAAGTTACAAAATTGTGCAAAGAGGTTACAAAACCTTATAAAATGATTGATTTTACCTTTCTTGGCTACCTATTACTAATTATGAGTCTTTGTCTACCTATGAGACTCAACCGCCCAAGTTGGTTGGCTCTAGGAAATATGAAGCCATGCGTAGCTCTTGCCATAAAGTGAATAGTTGTTGGACATTTTGAGTCCCTAAGGTAAAAGTTGTCATTGATGTCAAAAGGACCTATGTAAGTAAGCACTATGATTTGCTCCACAAATAGCTTCATGAGAAGTCAAGGTTTTTATCAAAGGTTCTAGAAGGGATGCATGGCATTTGGTTCCAAAAGGAGATTCAAGGGAAGCTTAGCAAAAGGTTTTTATGAAAACCAAGGAAGGCAAGGAAAGGTTTTATTTAAAAACAATGGATGACATATTTGAAATGGGTTTTTCTTAAAACCCAAGTTGGCATTTATTTACATCAAAAAATGTGCCCCGGTGATGGAGAAATTTAATTTTAAAGGTTTAGTTTAAATATTAATTTATTTAAAATTTAAATTTAAATATTAAAAATTAAATAAAAGGTTTTTCCCTCCCTTCTTATTGGTGCCGTCGACGTCATGAGGGAAATGTTAAAAGGGCCGACATATTTGCATTGAAGGATGGCTTATATAAATAATCCAAAGCTTTCCATTTAACAAACAAAAGTCATATCGCATGATTTTTAAAAACCCAAAGTATTTTTGCATCCGAATATTCTGTAGTGAGTTTCATGGAGTGTGATGTGGGCAGTCAAGTCGTGGACGGTCAGATTTTTGGCACCTTGTGAGGAAAGCGCACGCGGCTTAAGGAAGAGAGTTCCTAAGGCACTCATGTGGGAGTGTTAGCTCATGTGAGTTAGCTGCCACTTGGTAACATGGTGGGCAGAGGTTCGAAACGCCAAAGCCCTTCAAGGGCTCCTTTGCGGTATGCACTCCGACTCTGATATTTGCGGGGGTAAATATTGTAATTAAAATATTTGCTTGCTAAGGTTTGATTATGATTTTTGTGGGAGATATAAGGTTGAGCAAGCTTTAATATTTTAATAAGGTTTGATATTTAATTAATGTGAGATATTGCCTAAGAAAGCTTTGTGATTATTTTTGAGTGCAAAAGTGTTGAAAGGAAGGATATAAAATATTTGATTTATTTTATGGTATAAGTGATTTTTGGAGTGACAAGGTTATGCAATGTTTTGATTTATTTTATTTTATAGTACAAGAGGTTGTAGGAGTGATAAGGAAGTTGTGCATTAATTCTTAAGAAGGTTTTCTAATTAAAAGCCTTGGTGAATATAACTGTGAAATGGAGTAATGTTGATTATTTTGTGATCTTCTAAGCCTTGTGAAGATTGGCAAAAGAATATTGTGATTGTGGCAGATTTCAAAAGAGGCTTCATTAAAGGTATGGGTACATTCTCCTATTGATTTATTATGGTGGTTGATTTTTGAAAATATCTTTGGAGTGAAAAGGATTGATTGTGGTTTCCTTTTTGAAAGTGATTGGTTTAATGCTTCAAGATTTTTTGGATTGAGAGTTGTGATTAAACCTTGTTTTATAAGCATTGTTGTTGGAGCCCATTAGTTGTGCAAAGAATTTGAACTTGAGTTAGAAGAGAACATGAGTATCATTGTTATGTGAGATTTGCTATTGAGCATTGTTGAAAACATTTTGAGTTGGTTGGTACATGCTTGGACTAGGGTTTGTGGGAAAGGGTTGTTCATTGAGGTGATTGGTTAAATTGAGTTGATTGAGCCTAGTCAAGTGGATGCATGTGGTTGTTCAAGTTCCATAAAACAAATTATTCTATATTCTGGATTTGAGTTGAGATTGAGATTTGAGAATAGAACATATTGAGTCTCTAACAATTCTCTTTATGATTCTATGAGATTGGACAAGTTCTGTGTGAGCTTGTTAAGCATATTTGAGACAAGTATTTGAGAAGGCTTGTGGACTGATTTTGAGTAAGATTTTGAGGAAGCTTGCTATGCAAATTTGAGCAAGCACTAGAGAGTACTTATTGAGAAAATTGGGACAAGTTCTATGTGGAATTGTTGATCAAATTTGAGCAGGTTTTGTGTGGATCTATTGAGAAAATTTGAGTAGGTTTTGTGTGGACCTATTGAGAAGATTTGGATAAGTTTTGAGTGAGCTTGTTGAGAAGATTTAAGAAGTTTCTAAGTGAAACTATTCATGGATATTTGGAGGTGATAGAGTATAGAGTACAAAGTCTTAGTGGATAGATATCCAGTAGCTAGGACAATTGAAGATATATTTGAGTGAGAAGTCTTCAAGTGGAGAGAGATACACCAGTCAGTGCAGTAGAGAGACCGAGTCTTCTAGAATATCACTAGCCATAGTAGAAGGGGAAATAGTTCTCCTGTGGAAGAGATCCATGAACTTGAGATTAGGGGATCAACATCTCCTTTGGACAGAGGTCCATAAACAATGTACTTGGGAAGGATTCCCAAAATATTATTTGAGAAATATTTAGAAGAAATATTTTTTCTGTGGAGGTAGCCCACATTGGGTGAAACACATTAAAAATGATGTCTCTCATGTGTGTGATGCTTTGTGTTATGTTCACTATTTTATTAATGCTGATTCTACTATTTGGGGAAAAGTTTTATGTTATCCTTATACTCCCCCTCTTATTATAAGCACATGTTATTCAATTGGTATCAGAGCGGGTCTCTCTGTGAAGAGTCTAACAACTTGGAAGAGGATCCTTCCATAGCACACATGACTTCAAAAAGTGAAGAATAGAGTAGGTTTGATATAAAATAAGAATTCTTTGTTTCTATTATAAAATTGGAAAGACTTAGAGAGAAAAATTTAAACTTGAAAGAACAAATTCAGGAAGATGAAGAGGCAAGAGTGGAATTTATACAAAACCTTACAGAATTCAAGATTAAGGTAGAAGAAGGAAAGAATATTGAACAAGATATTTCAGATCTATTTAGAGCCAAGGAAACATAATGTGGAAGATTGGAAGCATAAATTATTCACCTAAGGAACAAACTGGAAGGGATCAAGATAATACAAAATACAAAATATGTGAACAAAAGGAAGAATCAAGCTTCCAAAATGCAAAAAATTCAAACAAATAAAAGCAAGCAAAGGACATCAGAAAGGAGGAAAGCAAATAGGAACCTTGGACAAGAGTTAATTACAAGAAGAGGATGACTTCTTCAAAATATCCAAGACCTCCAAATAGGTTACATAACTTCTTTCATGGTCATTGTTTTTCTTGCAATAAATATGGTCATATAGCTGCACACTGTATTCATCATGCAAGATACACTAGAAATTTCAATTCCTTTGCACCTCTGATGGATGATGATGTTATATGTTACAAATTAAATAATTTTGGGCACAAGGTAGGTGGTGTAAAATGATCTTTCCTGAGTCTAGAAAAATAAATCCAATAACTAGGAAGGATGAAAGAAAGAATGCCAGGGCCAGATCTATGTTAGTCCAAACAGCCCTGCATGCTAATAATAAATAAGAACAATGGTATCTAGATAGTGGTTGCTCTAGTAACATGACAGAAGACAAAGATAAATTCATTGTTCTAAAGAAAACAAATAGAGGATCAATAAGTTTTGGTGATAATGAATCATATAGGATTTTTGGGAGAGACACTCTAAGTCTAGATAATAGAAAAACAAAAATAGAGAATTTTTTGTATGTCAAAGGGTTATAACACAATCTAATGAGTATAATTCAACTTTGCAATCAAGGATATATGGTTACCTTCCTTCTAGATAGATGTGAGATAAGGAAAATAGAAACAAGAAGAATCATTGGAAATGTAAGAAGAACCCCAAACAACTTGTACATGCTCAATGAGATCAAAGGGGAAAAGTGTTTTCTATCATAAGAAGATGAGAGTTGGTAGTGGCATAGAATATTGGGTCATTTGAATTTTAACATAATTAGCATAAACAATAAATAGACAGTCAGATATTTACCCAAGATAAGAAGACCTCAAAACATAATTTGTGCACCTTGCCAACATGGAAAGCAAACTAGGACAACTTACAAACCAAAAGGTTATATGTCATCTGAGTCCTTGAGTTTAATACATACTAATTTGTGTGGTCCTACCAGAACACAAAGTATTCAGGGTGAGAGTTACTTCATGTTTTTTGTAGATGATTATTCCATAATGGTGTGGGTAACTTTCCTAAAAGAAAAGTCAGAAGCCTTCAACAAATTTAAAGCATTCAAGAAGTTGGTTGAAAATGAAACAAGCAAAAATATTAAGTGCCTACAATATAATAGAGGAGGAGGTTTTAGTTCAGATGAGTTTGTAGAATCTTATGAACAACATGGAATCAATAGATAATACTCAACAGCAAGAACTCACCAACAAAATGGAGTAGTTGAAAGGAAAAATAGTACTATTGAAAACATGGCTAGAACTATGTTAAATGAATCTAAATTGTCATATGGTTTTTGGAAAGAAGCAGTATCTACAACTATGTACATAATTACTAGGGATAAATTAAGGGTAAATCATCACAAGACTCCTTATGAGCTTTGGAAGGGAAGACCTACTACTGTAAAATATTTCAAGAGTATTAGAAGCAAATGTTACATAAGATGGGAAGATCAGAATTTAGGCAAATTTGATTCAAGATATGATGAGGGAATATTTCTTGGTTATTCCACAAAAATCAAGGCTTACAAATGTTACAACAAAAGAACACACACTGTGGTGGAAAATATGAATGTAACAATTGATGAGAAGATAGATTCCAGAGAGCCAATTCAACAAACAGTATATCAAGAAGATGGATGTTGTCAAGAAGAATTTTATGAGGAATCAGATAATGATGAAGAAGAAACACAAAGGCTTCTTCCTTATACTCCTTTTAGGTATGTACAGAAACATCACCCAAAATATCAGATCATTGGGAATCCATATGAAATATAGACAATGAGAAGAATAATAAAACCATCTCAACAAGGTCATTTTTCTTTGCTATCTAAGATTGAACCAAAATTTTTCTCTCAGGCTAGTGAAGATGAATTTTGGGTTAAAGAAATGAATGAAGAATTAGATCAGATTGAGAAGAGTAAAACTTGGGAACTTGTTCCACAACCAAAGGATAAAAATATGACTAGCACAAAATGGGTCTTCAAAAATAAGTTGAATGAATATGGACAAGTCAGAAATAAAACAAGGTTAGTATGTAAAGGTTATGCACAAATAGAAGGAATTGATTTTGATGAAAACTTTGCTCCAGTTGCACGAATTGAAGCTATAAGGATGTTTTTAGCTTTTTCAAGTTTCAATAACTTCAAGGTATATCAAATGGATGCTAAGTCAGCTTTTCTAAATGGGATTATAGAATAAGAGGTCTACATTGAACAACCAGAGGGATTTATACTAGCAGATACACCAGATCAGGTATGTAGATTAAAAAAGGTATTGTATGGTTTAAATCGGGCTCCTAGCGCATAGTACTCAAGATTGGATAAGCATCTACAAGAATAGGGATTTAGGAAAGGAATAGCAGATACTAATTTGTATATCAAAAATAAAGGAAATGATCTTCTAATAGTGGTTGTTTATGTTGATGATATAGTGAATTTGAGATGTCAATGCTTGGTGAATTATCCTTCTTTCTTGGTCTTCATATTTCACAATCAAGGAATGGAGTATTTATATCTCAAGACAAGTACATCAAGGATATGTTAAAGAAATTTAGATTAGAAGATTGCAAACTAGTAAGTACTTCTATGGTCATAGGGTGCAAGTTGAGTAAGGATGATGAATCTCCAGAGGTAGATCAGAGACTATATAGATCCATGATTGGCAGCTTATTATATGTCATAGCTACAAGACCAAACATAGTACAATCAGTGGGATTAGTGGTAATATTTCAAGCAGCACCTAAGGGAACACATGTGGCAGTAGTAAAAATAATTTTTAGGTATCTAAAAGGGACTATGGATTTTGGACTTTGGTATCCCAAAAGTGACAGTTTCACACTCGCAGCACATATAGATGCATATTGGGCCGATAACATTGATAATAGAAAAAGCACAAGTGGAGGAGCTTTCTTTCTTGGAGAAAGTCTAGTCTCCTGGTTAAGCAAGAAGAAGGTTTCAGTATCACTATCTACAGCAGAGGCAAAATATATTGTAGTAGTAGCTAGTTATACATATGTGTTATGGATGAAGAGAACTTTAGAAGACTTCAATATAAAGCATGATCAGCCCATTCCTATACTATGTGATAATACTGATGCCATATGTATCTCAAAAAAATTGGTAATGCACTCCAAGACGAAGCACATTCCAATTAAGTATCATTTTCTAAGAGAACAAGTGTCAGATAAAAATGTCAGATTGGAGTATGTCACTACAAAGGAACAAATAACAGATATTTTCACTAAGCCACTCTCAAAGGAGACTTTTGAGTATCTTTGAGGAAAATTGGGAGTGAGAGTGCCACCCCATGTGGAGGTGGGGGAGGGGCTAAGCTAAGAGTCTCATTCTTAGCCTCGAGCCCCAAAGGTGACCCTTTGCCATTGATGTCAAAGGGGAATATATTTGTGTATTGGAGAGAGATTTGATATGAGATTTAATATTTGAGAGAGCATTGAGCCAAGGGGAGCAAAGTCCTAGGGGGAGCAGAAAATAAGGTCAAGTTTCAGTAAAATGAATATGGGTTGCCATCAATGACAAAGGGGGATATTGTTGGACATTTTGAGTCCCTATGCTAAAAGTTGTCTTTGATGTCAAAAGGACCTATGTAAATAAAAGGTTTTTCTCTCCTTTCTTATTGGTGTCGTCGACGTCATGAGGGAAATGTTAAAAGGGCTGACGTATTCGCATTGAAGGATGGATTATATAAATAAGCCAAAGGTTTTCCATTTAACAAAAAAAATTTGTGTCACATGATTTTTGAAAACCCAAAGTATTTCTCCATCTGAATATTATGCAGTGAATTTCGTGGAGTGTGACGTGGGTAGTCAAGTTGTGGATGGTCAAAGTTTTGGTGCCTTGTGAGGAAAGTGCATGTGACTTAAGGAAGAGAGTTCCCAAGGCACTCACATGGGAAGTGTTAGCTCACACGACTTAGCTGCCGCTTGGCAGCACGATGGGTAGATGTTCAAAATGCCAAAGCCCTTTGAGGGCTCCTTTGAGGTATGCACTTCAAATTCAATATTTACGGGGGTAAATATATTTTAATTAAAATATTTTCTTGCTAAGGTTTGATTATGATTTTTGTGGGAGATATAAGGTTGAGAAAGCTTTAATATTTTAATAAGGTTTGATATTTGATTAATGTGGGATATTTTCTAAGAAAGCTTTGTAATAATTTTTGAGTGCAAAAGTGTTGAAAGGAAGGATATAAAATATTTGATTTATTTTATGGTATAAGTGGTTTTTGGAGTGACAAGGTTATGCAATGTTTTGATTTATTGTATTTTATGGTACAAGTGGTTTTAGGAGTGATAAGGAAGTTGTGCATTAATTCTTAAGAAGTTTTTTAATTAAAATTCTTGGTGAATATAATTGTGAAGTGGAGTAATGTTGATTATTTTGTGATATTCTAACCCTTGTGAAGATTGGTAAAAGAATATTGTGATTGTGGCATATTTCCAAAGAGGCTTCTTCATATTCATTAAAGGTATGGGCACATTCTCCTATTGATTGATTATGGTGGTTGATTTCTAAAAATATATTTGGAGTGAAAAGGATTGATTGTGGTTTCCTTTTCGAAAGTGATTGGTTTAATGCTTCAAGGTTTTTTGGATTGAGAGTTGTGATTAAAACTTTTTTTATAACCATTGTTGTTGGAGCCCATTGGTTGTGCAAAGAACTTTAACTTGAGTTAGAAGAGAACATGAGTATCATTGTTATGTGAGATTTGTTTTTGAGCATTGTTGAAAACATTTTGAGTTGGTTGATACATGCTTGGACTAGGGTTTGTGAGAAAGGGTTGTTCATTGAGGTGATTGGTTGAGTTGAGTTGATTGAGCCTAGTCAAGTGGATGCATGTGGTTGTTCAAGTTCCATAAAACAAACTATTCTATATTTTGGATTTGAGTTGAGATTGAGATTTGAGAATAGAACATATTGAGTCTCTAACAATTCTCTTTATGATTCTATGATATTGGACAAGTTCTATGTGATCTTTTTAAGTAGATTTGAGACAAGTCTTTGAGAAGGCTTGTGGACTAATTTTGGGTAAGCTTTTGAGGAATCTTGCTATGCAGATTTGAGCAAGTCCTAGAGAGTACTTATTGAGCATATTTGGACAAGTTTTGTGTGGACCTGTTGAGCAAATTTGAGTAGGTTATGTGTGGACCTATTGAGCATATTTGAGAAGGTTCTATGTGGACCTGTTGAGAAGATTTGGATAAGTTCTGAGTGAGCTTGTTGAGTAAATTTGAGAATGTTCTGATTGAACCTATTGAAAAAGCTTTGGAGATGATAGAGTATAGAGGATAGAGTCTTAGTGGATAGATATCCAAAAATGAGGACAATTGAAGACAAATTTGAGTGAGGAGTCTTCAAGTGGAGAGAGATCCACTAGTCAGTGCAGCAAAGATACAAAGTCTTCTAGAAGATCACTAGCCAGAGTAGAAGGGGAAAGAGTTCTCCTGTGGAAGAGATCCATGAACTTGGGATTAGGGGATCAACATCTCCTTTGGACAGAGGTCCATAAACATTATACTTGGGAAGGATTTCCAAAATATTATTTAAGAAATATTTAGAAGAAATATTTTTTTGTGGAGGTAGCCCACATTGGGTGAACCATGTTAAAAATGATTTCTCTCATGTGTGTGATGCTTTGTGTGATATTTACTATTTTATTAATGTTTATGCTACTATTTTGGGAAAATTTTTATGTTATACTATTCACCCCCCCTCTAAGTATAAGCACATGTTCTTAAATAGTATCCCCTACTCATCCTATCATGTCAATTATCTAATCCTAAGGATCCACATAACACGTGTAAAAAAAATCATCAATAAAAAAATGATGATATTTTACCATGGATCCTTAAGCACATTAGACATATCCATTAGGGCTATATAGATGCCTAGCTAGTAGTGGAGCAATGTCAAAGGATTGTGGAGCTATCTCTATCAGTGCTATAGATGATTGACTAGCAATGGAGTATACCCTCTACATGGTGACATATTTATCACATTAACAACCTTCTTTTGTACAAACCTATGAATGTTCATGGATGAGCTAGCATATAATGGCATGAGTTGTAATTGGTCAGTCCAACCTCGATAAAAATATAAAATGAACATCATTGCACACACTTTAGTCCTTGAGAGACTTAAATACCTAGGATGGTCTAAGCATCTTAAACCACCTAATTATCTAGTAGATGAGGTTGATTAGTGCCACTAGGATGTTTGAGTTTCTTGAAATACTTCTATGATCCAAAAACCCTAAGGTGTCTAGGGAAACACCGCATGTTACATCCACACTTTCATCACTCAACATGTTATGTCCACATCATCCATTTGTCACATGTACCATACATTATTCATCATCATTTCTTAACTTTACATATCACCATTCATATATTACATCTTCTCCCCATTGTCATTATCATATCTCATGTCCTCTTAATGTATCATTATGATCACTACTTTATAATTTATTATTTAAACTTAATTTTGATTAGAAAATGCATATACGCCTATCCAAAACATGATCATACATCCAGGTCATCTTATCTATTCAACCACATACATGCATCATGTACCACAATATAAGCACCCTAAACACGTGCCTCATTCCATCCATGCACCTCATCATCATATCCCTCCTATGAATGAATAAATTTATTCCATCACATATCCATATACATACATCATATTTATATCATTTCAAAAAAAATCTCACATTTTGAAAGCTTTACTCGCCATCATATCCCATTTCTTTTGCTGGGATGAAAATAAAATTCAATCATTAAAATCAAATCCAATCTATCAATCAATCAATCACGTAAAAGGCTTAATAAATCAAAATGATCAATCAATTAATAAAAAGTCTCAATCAATCAATCAATCAAATGCTTAATCTCTCAATCAATCATCATATCAATCCAATCAATCGATCAATCAAATCATGCATTAGATTAGATTTACTTTCCTACCTCATATTAGCTTTACATTTGTGTGCATTAGATTAGATTTACTTTCTTACCTTAGATTAGCTTTATATTTTTGTGCATTATATTAGATTTACTTTCTTGCCTCAGATTAGCTTTATGTTTCTATGCATTAGATTAGATTTACTTTCTTACCTTAGATTAGATTTATATTTTTTCACAAAGATTAGACTTAATTTCTAATTACAAATGCATAGATTAGATTTTATTTCCTGTTGCTTGCACATAGATTATATTCAACTTCATGTTGCATGCACATATATTAGATTTTATTTTATGTTAATAGCATAGACTTAAGTATGTTTTCATAGAGTAGATTTAATTTCTTATTGGTATCCACAAACATAGACACAGATAACCTTCCCTAGCGGTTACATAAACATAAACAAAGATATATATATATATATATACAACAACGATAGAATAGATTTAATTTCATATTTCCTACACATAGATTAGATTTCATTTCATGTTGGTAGCATAGACTTAATTTTCTACACATAGATTAGATTTACTTTCATGTCATTGCCTACTTTCCTAGAATAGATTTACTTTCATAAAAAAATATTGTTTTCATAGACTAGATTTCCATTCCTGCATTTTATTGTTTTTATAGATTAGAGTTTATCGCTTTCATAGAATAGATTTACATTCATGTTTACCTAGCCTAGGTTTTTGAGTGAACCTTGTACCTAGTGATCTACTCTAGTACACTTGGTGGTTATAGCGGTTGGTTATCCATACAATTTGGTAGGATGGATAGAATACCATAAAGACACTCATATCAAATAAAAAAACCACAAAAACACACACCACAACAAACCAATCCCCAATTATTTTCCTTGAATAAAACCACGTCTCACTCTTCAACTAACCCATCTCTTTTATCCTATTTCTCAAGTGTTTTGTTGTTATCGTCCATTCCTTCCTCCATCAAATCATCGCTTGAGGGGTAGAAAATATCTACAAAATTTTATCCTAAATCAGTTCAATAATCAAACACCCATTTTAGGAATCAATGTCTATCCCAAAACCTTTTCTAAGGCTATATTTCAACCCATATTGCTTTCTTATTCATAGTATAGTTCTTAGCATAATGGATCATGTTTCATTAGCATAGTTTTTTGCCATAATTACTCATGGATCATGTCTCATTAGTACATTTGTTAGAATTGTTATTTTAATGCACTAAAATTTTTTTTAACAACAAGGTTCACAAATATTCATCACTTCCATGACTGGGACATCCTATATTGTTCTTGATTTGAGATAATATTACATCATTGCCTCAAGCTGAAGGATATTCTTTGTCATTTGCCAATCATTATCACTATCCATCATGAAGTTAGTGATTTATATCATTTTTTTTTACACCATATTGTGTTTACACACATGGTACAAAAAGTGGCATCTGTAGACAACTAAAAAGTGTCATATTGACATGGGTTAAATTTTAATATTTAATAAATTTTACAATTATTTTAATTAATACATTGCAACCTTATAAATATTAACATTGACTATCCTAGCCCCTTTTACCATCCTAAGCACCTTCCTATACCTAATCCATGGTCATAATGAGACCATAACTCTATTTTAACCCATGTCCACCTCACTCTAGTTGGCATTTACTCCCTTCTCTCCTCCACATTCCAAGCTCATTAATGCACATGGGTGAGGATTCCCTCCACCCAAGCACATTGATGAAGCATGTCATTTTGGTGGGTCAGGAATCTCTCCACCCAAAAGTATTAATGAGGTGTGTCATAGCGTGTCATAGTGTGTCATAGCCCCAAATAGAGAATGTTGTATATTTATCCATCCAATTAGCAATGTGGGTAAACTTAATATTCCTCCCTTGTCTCACCTAAGCCACTTGTCAATCATCCTATCACCTCCTTATCATTCTACGCACCCTTAGGAAATATTATAAATATGCTCCCATTTCATTCACTTCAAGGGAGAGTGCACAAAACATTACCAAAGCTTTAACCATATTTCATTTGGTCCTCATGTATTTTTGAATTTTTGAATGTAAGTACCTCATTCAGAGAGCTCAAGGACATCAATCATGAATTCTTGTTGGAATGCATGTTAATATTTTTTATAGCTATACCCATCTGTGACAACCAAGTAGCATCAGATCTGCATTAGATCCCTCAAAATATTTCTAGAAAGACCTAGATCTGAGTTTGAAACTGCTACCAAAACACAAAGCCAATTTCCTTGTGTAGCTACATGGAGCCAACCACCCTGGGCGGCTACTCGAAAGCCAATTATCCTAGGCAGTTGAATCTCAAAAGTAGATAGAGACTCAAAATCAACAATAGGTAGTTAAGAAGGTAAATTAAGAATTTGAGGATAATTTTGTAATTGTTTACATGGTTCTTGTAACTTTTGAGTAGTCTATTAATGAGATTTTTTAACTCTCCTTTTCATTATTTAGGGCCTTATCTTAAAAGGACCAAAATATACTACTAATAGATTGTTATGGATTTTTGTGCAGGTATCTAGAGAAGCATGAGGTCTAAGGTAGTCGAGCAACTAAGCTATAAAACCCATCTAAGGATTTTTGTTGTGTGACAAAGGAGATCATTTAAGGCACCATTGAACTCATTTTAAAAGAAATCCCTCCCATTTGGGAGGTCCATTGTAATCAAAAAGGTTGTTTTGCAATAAATAAAATCTATAAATGCAAATATCAAATCTCATTTTGTTTATTTACATTGTAATGGTACTTTTTCTTAGTGACACTTAGGTTGAGTTGATTGATAGTTGGTATGATTTTTGATGTCTTTTCTTAGGGTGCAGGTCATTGGATGTGTCTAAATTGGATGTCTACACCAATTATTAGCCAAGAATTAGTAGATAAAATCTTATAAGCACATGGTCTAGAACCTAATTAAAGTCTTTGATGCTATAAAATTTAAAGTCCTTTTGAGGGCTTGGAACATGGATTATAGTGACATGGTAGTTATTGGATCATAGTTAAATATTTTTAGTGGTCTTATACAAAATTAACATATAAAATTTGTAATTAATCCATTGATTCCTAACAATGACATTCATTCATAGGTATTTGACAATGATGAACATATTGTTCATTTTATGTAGCAAGAGGCTAAATTATCAAAGGAACTAAGCCCCCACATTTAGGAATCATATGAAAAATAGATCATATAGTTAAAATACAATAAGATTCCTGAGGGGCTAGTAATATTGGAGTCCTTTTTTAGTCCTAATGATCATTTCAAAGGTAAGAAAGAAATGATTGTAGATGCAGGGGACTACAAAGAATTAGAAGTCACTTAGGTAAGAAAATGGTGTAAAATGTGTTATCCAACATTCATAGTCTCCAACATCAGTAACCTCCAAAAGGAAAATGATCAAGAAGAGTACAATTTATGACATGGTTGTTATAAAAAAATACATTTTTTTATTTTTATAAAGTTCAACCAAGAATCTAGTTTTTTTAGTTTGTTTTTTCTTCATTTTCTTTATTATGGAGAAATTCATCCAAAAGTTTGTTGGAATATATTAAATTATTTGGTTGTTTACTAATGTATCATCATGGGTACATATTTATATTATGTTTATATTAAGAGTTACATAGTTTATTAAAGCAATGTAATAAATGCACAAGTATCAGAATGTGTAATGATGTAAATGTGCGTGTAGTCCACATGTAAATGAGTCTTAGATTGAGTAAGGGGTAAGAAATATATCTTACCATATAAATGCCTCATTATGAGTGTTTTGTGAGAGGTTTTTGGAGTGTGTAGGTAGAGTAGTAGTAGATGTAAGAATGGAGAGGTTGTAACCTCCATTGGAGAGCATTGTATATTTTCATGAGCTTTCTTATATGAGCATTTCTTGAGCATTGTATCAAGTTTTATATCATATTTTCATGCATATTATTTAGCCATTATCATAGTTATAATATTGTATGCTTATACTCATAATTGTGGTTGCATTTCATTTAAGTTTAAAGATTTAAAAGATAATGGTGGTATCAAAACCATGATAGATCAAGAGCCATAAGGGATCACCATTGCTATTGTTGCATCTTTGCAAACCTAACCTATCATTGTGTGTTGTTGCATGCAAACATTGCCTTAATAGATTATTTTATAGAAGTAGCTCTAGGTAGATCAATAGAAAATAGAGATAAGCCACAAAAGTGGTTGAGAGAATATTATAAATCTCATTTTTATATTTTTGAAATTATTATTGGCTAGATTTTTTCCATAAAGCTACAGAAAAACTTGTGAAGACTAGAAATCGACATTGAATCCACTAGATTGGCAATCCAACTAGTGAAATTTGTTTTCTATAGATTTATAGAATTTTTTATTATAATTACCTAATACTTTGTTACAAAATAAATAATATTAAAATAGATTTGGGAACCTTCCTACAAGAGTTAGGAAAAATATATTCTTTGAATCATTCTAGTACCTGAAGCAACAAGTTTGAGATTGAAGATTTGGAAGCCTAAGGAGAAATATCCCATTGAAATATTTGTAGATTGAGTAATCTTAGTTGAGGATTGAGGATAGATCTACTATCCAAGGAAGTCACATTGAAGATTGTAAATCTAGGAAGGAGGTCCTAGAAAGAAGACCCCATTTAAGGAAGAAGAGACTCAAGGAGAAGAGTCCTAGTGAATATTGGAGATTGGTGATCTCCATTGAAGATTAAAAACTTCACATTGAAGAAGAGGTCCATAGGAGTACCTATTGAAGAACTTCCATAGTGGAAGATTGAGAATAGAGAAGGACTAGCAAAAAATCCTATTGCAAGATTGCAGTAGTAGCAAACTTAGGAGATTCAAGGAGGAGATCTCATTGTAAAAATTATATATATGAAGATTGAAGAGATCAAGGAAGATCTCATTGAAGTTTTTAGAATATACAAGATTGAATACCTTGGATAGGTCTCAAGGAGAAACACGAAAAATTATTGGTGAACCTCATTGGAAGAGTTCCTAGAAGAACTCATTGGAGAAAAGTTGAGGAGAACTCAAGGAGAAGTTTTTGATAAAGAACTTAGGACAATTATCGCCATTCGATAATAAGTCTAAAGGAGAAATATTTGGTAATAAGATTAGAAAATTTTAGAGAATAATAGCGAGAGATCTCAAGACATTAAGAATCTTGAGAAGAAGGCCATTAGATAGGCCAAGAGTGAAGTCAAAACTTGACAAGAGAAAGAAGATAGAGAAACCACCAAATATGAGATATTTGGGGATCATCATTGAAGGGTTATTGAGTGAATATCTTAGCTATGATTTGGAGGAGTGTCCTACCAAATTTTGAGATTCAAGGACAATGATTTTAGTGAGTTTTGTGACTACTTTACAATCTAAAATTTTTCATATTTGAGGACAAAAAAAGGCAGCAATTTGGGCAGCATTGGTAGTTGCTAAGGATCAGTAATCAGAGGTACATTATGAAGAAGTATAGAAGCCACCAAGTTACAATATTGAGCAGAATATTAGTGAAGTGTTAAAGCTACAAAAAAGTGAGCCAAATAGCTATTTTTGGACAGCTTAGAAGAGTTGCAATATCATCTACAAAAGACAACAATTAAGGTGACTTAAATCACCATCATCATCATCATCTACAAAGATAGAAAGGTATGCAACAAAAGGTGCAAAAGTTCATTAGTTGAGCTTTTATATTTGAATTATTATTAATGTTATTAAGCACCATTTTCAAGAATTAAACATTTCATAAATAGTGTTTATTTAAGTCTTTAAAGTAGTGCAGAAGTTACATTCTATAAGGTTAAAACCTGCACATAGAAAGAATAGAAGTTAGATATATTTCGAGAGAAAGAAACATATCAAAATTTTATTACTTATTCTAAGAAAGAGAAGACTCTATATATTTGCATTTCCTATAGTGGAAAATAAAATATTGAAAGCTTGGATTTATTAGTATAAAAATAACCAAGAAAGGAAGGTATTGTCAAGGAATAGAAGGTAATATTAGCTTCAATATATATCAGTTAGTAAAGGAAGTTGAAACCTACATTTTGAGAAGCTAAGAGAGCTAGTTAAAAACACAAGGGGGGGAAATGTCTACATCATCCTATTCTATGTTTGCATAGCATAAGTATTAGAGCCATTCAAGAGAGCTCTAAACAGTGAAGTATCTCTAAAGTGAAGTAGGAGATATCATGGATAACATCAACCTACAAAATTTTATCCAAGAAAATCAGAAGAAGTTAGTAATAAATGTGAAAGCATAATTTTAATAGTAGACTTCTCAAAGTCACATAGTCATTCAAAGGCAAGTGAAAATAATAGTAACACTAAAGACATCAAGGAAAATACATCCAGCATTACGTCGAAGATTCAGGTGCATTTGGTGAAGGTAATATGGAAGATATAGTGATAAAAAGCACATTTAGAAGGTACAATCTATTCAAGCAATGCACATAGACATGAGCATCATTGGGCATAATTTATATTCTGCTTACATCCCAACATCAACATGCTAGAAAGAAGTGTCATTGACACCATAATATTGACTTGCAAAAAGGTAAGCAACATTGTTCG
Organism: Wollemia nobilis; assembly: GCA_028583015.1. NCBI lineage: Eukaryota > Viridiplantae > Streptophyta > Pinopsida > Araucariales > Araucariaceae > Wollemia > Wollemia nobilis. Next base: position 8,795,511 of record JAQPPZ010000672.1, on the reverse strand, counting down.
AACCGCGTAAATGTTAGGAAATATTTTAAATTTTATAGCTGCAAGTAGAAACACAATGAAAAAGAATAAAAATAGCAACACAAGTAACACAGAATTTATGTGGAAACCTACAATGTGCAGGAAAAACCTTGGGGTAATGGCAAATTCTCCTTTTCTTATTTTTAGCAAAAATTTTATATTCACGTTACAACATTACATAATATGTAAGGAATCAATTCCCTTTTATAGAATAGATGAAGGAAGACCTCGAACTGTTCATTTCCTCTCCCAAAATAAGCCTCTGCAAAATTATTCGTTTCCACATGCAACTAAAATAGTTCATATTACGCATCCTAACATCTAGCCTAGATGTACAACAACCTTGATGTCTGGTCTATACATCTACTGCCTAGATATTTGGCCTAGAAATCTACTACCTAGTTGCTTGGACTAGAAGTCTAGCAACCCAAACATCTAGCCTAGATGTTTGATGTCTAGCCTAAACATCTAGCAGCTTAGACATCTAGCCTAGATGTTTATTACCTAGATGTCTAGCATCCTAGACATCTGGCCTAGATATCTACTTCCTACATGTTTGGCCTAGACATCTAGAAACCTAGATGTCTGGTCTAGATATCTACGACCTATATGTCTAGCCTAGAAATATAGTATCCAAGACATCTAACCTAGACATCTACTACCTAGATGTCTGACCTTGAAATCTAGAAGTTGTATAGCCATCTACTACAACCTAGCTTCTATTGATAATAAAACTGTATAGTAACTTCAATTCCTAACATTCTTCCACTTGAAGTCAGTATTTAGGAATTCTTCTATAGAATATTTTCATTCAATACCAATTACCTAATGCTATCCTTGTTACATTTTTAGCAAGCCCAACAAAGTTTTGCACCTCTCAAACTTCTCTACCTTGATCGGATTTGTAAGCATATTTGCAAGATTCACTTTAATGTTGATTTTGAAATAGGATCCTACCTTCTTCCACCACATTTCTTATAAAGTGTTACTTGACATTAATGTTTTTCATACGATCATGGAATATTGGAGTATTCACTAGCTGATAAAACTTTGGTTATCATAATGCAACATTATTTTATCCTACATTACCTTGAAGTCACCCAATAGTCGCTCTAGCCAAATTACCTCTTTTCTAGAATGAGTCACTGTAATACATTCTACTTTAGTGGTTAATAAGGCCACCACAGACTACAAATTAGAAGCCCAAATCATCGCTCCACCAGTAAGAGTGAAGGCATATCTTGTAGTGGACTTTCTCCCATATCTATCTCCACCATAATCAAAATACGCAAAACCTTTAACTTGTAAATATGATGATCCAAAGTAAACAAAAACATCTAAAGTGGCTCTTAAATACATGAATATCCACTTCATTGCATTCCAATGCTCCTTACCAGGATTTTCTGTGTATCGGCTTACTACTCCCACTACTTGGGCAATATCTAGTTTTGTGCTCACCATGGCATACATGAGGCTTCCTACTATTGATGAATATGGTACACGAGACATGATTGTATTCTCTGCTTCTATTCTAGGACACTATTTAGAAGATAATTTTATGTGTGAAAGAAGTGGGGAACTAACTGGTTTTGCATTCTGCATATTAAAGCATTGCAAAATATTTTCCACATATGACTTTTGACTTAACCATATCTTTCTTCCTTTTTTGTCCTTATATATCTTCACCCCTAAAATTTGGTTTGCTGCTCCTAAATACTTCATTTCAAATGTCCTAGCCAATTGAGCCTTAAGATCAATAATTTTCTTTATGCTAGGGCCTACAACTAGGTTATCATCAATATACAATAGCAAAATAATGAAATTACCATCATCAAACCTCTTATAGTATCCACAATGGTCAACTTCACTTCTACTAAAACCTTGGCTCTTCATGAAGGTGTCAAATTTTTTGTACCACTTCCTTGATGTCTGTTTCAACTCGTATAGTAATTTCTTTAGTCTACAAACCAAATTCTCTTTACCTATTTCTTCATAGCCTTCAGGTTGATCCATATAAATCTCTTCCTCAAAATCACCATGCAGGAAAGTAGTCTTTACATCAAGATGCTCTAGTTCTAAATCCTGTGTAGCTACAAGTGCAAGTAGAAATATAATAGTAGTCATCTTCACAACTGAAGAGAAAATTTCATTAAAGTTAGTACCTGACTTTTGCACATAGTATTTTGCCACCAAGTGAGCTTTATAGTGTTCCAAAAACCTATTGTTGTTCTTCTTCACTTTGTACACCCACTTGTTTCCAAAAGTCTTTCTTCCAAGTGGAATATCCACAAGTGCCCACATTTTATTCTTGCGAAGTACCTCAATTTTCTCCTCCATGGATTTTCTCTACTATTTTGCATTCTCAGACTCTCTAGCTTCCTAAAATGAACTAGGTTCACCGTCATCATTTAAAAAATCAAAAGAGGACTAATAAACATGAAAATACCTTTTTGAACACTTTTTTGAACGTGTAAATCTTCTAACCCAATAATTTTTTGATTGTGGCTCTTGGTCTTGTGACCGTTATGGTTGCTCTACTTGTTGTTCTACTTGTTATTCTGCATGTTGATCAAAATATTCAACATGCTTATTTTCATATTCATCTTCACTCATTTCTACTTCAACTGGTACAAAATTAGGAGTTTGTTGTACCTCCTTCCTTTGCATATATTTTTCATCAATAATTACATCTTGGATAATAATTACCTTTTGGGTAGTAGGATCCCACAGTTTATACCCCTTCACTATATCTCTATAGCTACGAAGAACACATTTACTTGACTTTGGGTCAAGATTGGACATTTTTTCTTTGGGTACATGGTAAAATGCATCACAACCAAAGATATACAAATGATAGTAATCAACTATCTTACAACACCAAATCTCCTCCAAAATTTGTCCATCCAACGCAGTTGTAGGTGACCTGTTAATAATATAAACAAATGTAATAATAACCTCTACCCAAAATTTTTTCTCCAACATGGTTGCATTGATCATGCTTCTTACATGTTCCATGATTGTGCGATTCATCCACTCAGCCACACCATTTTGCTCTAGATTATATGGTACTATCTTTTGGTTCTTAATTTTTTCTTGTGTACAAAATTTATCAAGTTTTTTGGAGCAATATTTACCCCCATTATATGACCTAAGACATAAAATCAGCTTGCCCAAACTCTTCTCTACCCGTTATTTAAACTCTTTAAATTTTTGCAAAGTTTTCAACTTCTTATTAAGAAAATAAACCCACACTCTCCTAGAATAATAATCTATAAAATTCAAAAAATAGATGGAACCATTTAAGGACTAAGTGGGGACTGGTCCAAATATATCCGAATGTATAAGTTGCAGAAAATTAGAACTCTTAATAGGACTTGCAGTAAACCAAACCCTCTTTTGTTTACCAAAAATTTAGTGCTCACACAAGTCTAAATTGCAAGGCTTAATCCTAGAAAGTATACTTTTGTCATGCATAATTTTTAGACTTTTTTCACCCATATGGCCTAGGCGTTGATGCCATAGCATTACTATATCCTGAATAAAAGTTTCTACTACTACATGGTTTATCTTCGTACTACCACATAAATGATATAGGGTCCCATAAGATTCTCCCTTTGCTACTACAAGAGCTCTTCTAGTAATTTTGTAGTAGTTGTTACTGAAAGTGATAAAATACCCTAGCTTATCCATCATCTTGATTGAGAGTAAATTCTTTCACAAATAAAGCACATGTCATACCTAGGTCCGAGTCCTGGGCATTTTTGGCAGAATGGATATCCCTGCCTCCTTGGGTCTTACCCAAAAGTGGCATCCCTTTTGGGATGTTTTCCACAAAAAAAAAAGCACATGTCGTACATCACATAACATCCTTTCTCTACCATCATCCAACATGATATTTATATCCCCTCTTCCCATAATTTCTAAAGGGTGATCATCACCCAAATAGACCTTTCCACCATAGTATGGCTGATATTTTCCAAACCAATTTCTATAGGGAGACATGTGGAAGGATGCACCTGAGTCCAAAACCTAGGTATATAAAATAGATCTGCTATTACTGATACAAAAAGCTTCACATGTTGACGTCTCTCCAGAATCTACTGCACTGGCCTCAACTGATGGCTTATTTTGCTTTGCATCATTCTTTAATTGCCAACATTCCTTCTTTGAGTGTCCTGGCTTCCCATAATGCTAGCACTTCCCTATTTGCTTATGTTATTTATACTTAGATATGGAATATTTTCTACCTTGTTTACTCCTCTCAAAATATCAACCTCTCATAGATAGGGCTTCATTGGTTGAGGATTCTAGAGACATTTTTTGCCTCAAATATTCTACCAACAAAGTGGCTACCACATCATCAAATTTTAGATTTCTTGATGATGAATTATTGATGGTCATCACCATATGATCCCAAGTGTCTAGGAGGGAAAAAAGTAGGGTGATAGCTCTATCTTCATCCTCCATATTCACATTAATTGAAACCAGTTTATTGATAAGAGTATTAAAATCATTCAAATGATCTACCATGAATGAAATTTCCTTCATCCTCAAGCTATAAAGCTACTTTTTTAGAAAAAACCTTATTTGTTGTTGATTTTGTTTCATACAACTTTTCAAGCTTTTGTCAAAGGGATTCCATGGTCTTATCTTTAGCTACATTGAACAAGATAGAGTCTGCTAGGCAGAGACAAATTATAGAAATTACCTTCCTATCCAGTGTTGACCACTCCTCATATTTCATGCTGCATGGTTTATTTCAGACCCCTTTTAAGGCTTGAGCTTGGTCATTATGGACCAGAAAATCCTCCACCTTCATATTCCATAGAGAAAAGTTCCTACCATCAAATTTCTCAATCTCAAACTTAGTTACATATCCTATCATTGTTACAACTCCTACTAGCACAAAACCTTGATATCTAATACCAAATGTTAGGAAATTCTTTAAAATTTATACTTGCAAGTAGAAACACAAGTAACACAGAGAATTTACGTGGAAACCTGCAATGTGAAAGAAAAACCATGGGATAATGGAAACTTCTCATTTTCTTATTTTCAACAAAAAAATTACATTCACGTTACAACATTACATAATATGCAAGGGATCAATTATATTTTATAGAGAAGATGAAGGAAGACCCTGAACTGTTTGTTTCCTCCCAAAGGAAGCCTTCACAAAACTGTTCGTTTCTATGCCTAACTAAAATGGTTCATATTCTGCATCCTGATGTCTAGCCTAGATGTCTAACAACCTTGATATCTAGTCTAGACATCTGCCACCTAGACATCTGGCCTAGATGTTTGGCCTAGATATCTAGCAGCCTAGATGTCTGGTCTATACATCTACTGCTTATACATATAGCCTAGACATCTAACCTAGATGTTTGACCTTGATTTCTAGTAGCTGTATAGCCATCTACTACAACCTAGCTTCTATTGATTGTAAAACTATATAGTGACTTCACTTCCTAATAATAAGAATATAAAACTTTGTAGAGTGAAAGGAGGTCATAGTGGACATACACCACCAAAAAAATGATACATTCAAAGAGTTAAACATCCACCATATCAAGGTACTAAAAGCACCATAGTTAGGTGCAAAAAGTAATACAAGGGTAAAATATTAGCGAGAGTCAACTACAACATTGAAAACCTACATCAACACAAGGATAGCAAGGTGAATACAGTGCAAATAGAGTATATCTTGTTTTAGTTGATAAACAAAGGTAAGATATTATAATTAGTTGGTAAGAACACAATATAAGGAAAGGTGGAATCATTATCAAAGTAGCAGGGAAAAATATTGCACATCATGCCATCCATGTTGAAAGAATCATCCAAGTTAGAGGAGAAAGGCATCTCAAAGTTCATTGTCATAGAAGAGAGAAATAACCTAGAATAGTTGGCCAAAGGCAAGCATTGAAGCTTTAATATTCTTTGATATGTTGAAGGTAAATCACATGCAAAAGGAGATTGAACACTTGCCAAGACTTTGCAAGGAGGAGAGTGCCACTTGGCACAAGGAAGAAATCATCTCATAATGCCCACAACTAGGAAGAAGGGTGTCCATTCAAAGTAACGATTGAAGGAAACAAGCATAGTATAGTAATGTTTCAAAGGGAAAATACCATTGCACATAAGACCAATGCCACGTGTCTTATCTTGTGATAATATTGTAGCACTTCAAATTTGCATTCAAAGCAAGGTTGATGCCAGTTGTATTGAGTACTACTTAGCTAATAATGCTTAGCAGGGAGAAACATCCATTACCTTAGAGAATCGTGATATTTTCACACATTACACAAGAGATAACCATATTAAAAGGCACTTACAAGAGCACGCAATTGATAGAGATAAGAAGAGCTCATAGCAAAGTCAAGCAAAATTAAAGGAACTAATATAGTCATAGAGAAGTGCTTAGCAAAGTACATCAGTGAAGAACATCATTGATATGAGATAGCAACAACATTAAATAATGTGAGACCACCATAAGGAAGAATGCAAGTCATCCATTAAAGAATGTAAGGCCATCATAGGAAAGAGTGCCGATCAGCATACTATTGTTGGAGAAGAGCACAAGTTGATCGTAGGTTCAATTGAGCACATAACACAGTGAACAATGCACATTATAAAGGTAATATTAAAGTCTTATTACTTTTGCAAAAGCTTTGAGGAGTTATAAGGATATACATATTACATTTGATATTAATTAAGATTTTATAATCTAGGGATATTTAGTTGGAGTTATAAGGTAATAAAAGGAACCCTAGAAAGCACATTGCTTACTTTGAGAAAGAAGAAGAAATTAGAAGCATTAAAATATTTATTATTATTGCTTCCAATATTTTCAAACCTTAACTCAAGGAGTTATAAGGATAGTAGAACGTAATTTGTAAATATATATTCTTTCTAAAAACTTCTAACTTGGGATATATAAGGAATCCTACACCAAAATTATATATTAGAAGTTTAGAATTTATCATAGCATTGATTCAAAATTGAAGTTTATTGCTTGCATCAAATACTAGTTGGAAAAGTAAACTTATTAGTCTCATACTTAAATAAAAGAGACATAGACATTCCAACTAAGGACATTGAAGGTATAATATTTGAAATTGTATCTATAAGCTTTCTACCAAAGGAGATAAAAGAGTTGAACATTATATTAAACCTCTCATTTATTAGAGAGTCAAAAGGAGTTCAACTAAATTCTTGAAAGCTAAATATTCTAAAGGTGGTTTATTTATCACTAGGGAGACAAAAGGAATTCAACCTAAAGTTGATCTAAAAAGCTTAGAACACTATCAAATTCATTATTAAGCCAAAAAGATATTCTTACAAAATTTGAAAGTTGAATAAGTCTTCCCAAGGTTGATTCTACAAATTGAAGAAGATTATTTAATCATTCTAAAGAATTTACAATAATACAATAAAACAAAATTGGAGCAACTATTATCTTCTTATTATCTGGAATAATTCTGGCAGATTTTTAGTACTCTGTTAGAATCTCCTCATAGGCCCTGGACGAGCTCACACACTTGCTACAATGCAAACTTCTTCATAAAAGAAAACCCTAAAACTGCCTTAAGTAAGAAAAAACAAAGCAAACCCTAATCCTATAAAATCACATTCGTCGGATCTACATCAACGATGTTTATTACATGTCTTAGTATTTAGGCCATAAATTTTGACTCGGGTGTCCGTTTGAGCCTATTTTTTTCAAATTGCACAAATTTTGAAGCTCTACTATTTCATTTTCTCTCCTTTAAGATGAGACACTTTCCAAGGCTGAAAACATCATCTAACGACCCAAATTTTTGTTTTAATGTATGGTTGACCAGATTTCCAATATTCTCCCCATTGTTGGTAAGGGGACTGACTATCAAGTCCCTTAGCAAAAAAAACTGAGGTTTTACTACTCCCTTAGTAAAAATATCTGCTACTTGATCGTGTATGGAGCAATACCTAAATTTAACTTATTCCTTCTCCACCATGTACGAAATGAAGTGGTACTTGATGTCGAAATGCTTGGACCTGGTATGGTGGATAGGATTATGTGCCAACTTAAGGGCACTTTGATTATTATAGAATAAAGTAGTTGGAGTCCCTTGCTTCTTACCAATATCTCCTAGCACCTTTTGAACCAACAATTCTTGTGCACTTGTCGATGTAAGTGCAATATACTCTGCTTTAGTAGAAGACAATGCCACTATAGCTTGTTTCTTGGAACTCCATGTCACCAAACCTAAACCAAGAGAAAAGCAGTGCCCACTCATGGATTTCTTGTCATCAATATTACTGCCCCAATCACTGTCACTAAATCTCACTAACTTCAAATTCTTTGCCTGTAAGTATTGGATCCCATAATCAATTGTTCCACAAACATACCTCAAAATCCTCTTTGTTATATTCAAATGTAAATATGGTGGATTATCCATATACCTAGAACACTGTGAAACAACAAAGCATATATCCAGCCTAGTGTTACAAAGGAACATAAGGCTACCAATAATACTCTTGTACTCTGTTTTGTTTGCCCTTTTAGCTCCATCCTCCAAACTCAAGATCTCCCCATGTGCAGTGGGTGTTGGTACAGGTTTACATTCACTCAAAACAAATTTCTTCATCATATCCCTTACATATTTGGATTGACAAACGAAAATGTCATTGCTAGTTTGATGTACTTCCATCCCAAGAAAGTAACTCATCAAACCCAAATAAGACATCTCAAACTCCTTCTTCATATCATGTTTAAAATAATCATTCAAAGAAGAACAACTCCCCATAAATAACATATCATCAACATAAAAGCATACAATAAGAATATCATTACCTTCCCTTTTGTAGTAAAAAGTGGGCTCACTCTTACTCCTTTCAAAATTACACTACAGGAAGTAGTAATGGATTCTAGCATACCAAGCTCTTGGAGCTTTCTTTATCCCATATAGAGCCTTATTCAACCTGTAGACTTGATCTTATTTTCCTTGGGAAAAAAAACCTTGTGGCTATTCCACATATACTTCTTCATCTAAATACCCATTGAGAAATGCACTTTTGAATTCCATATGATGCATCCTCCAACTTTTATGATCTACCAATGATAGCAACATCCTTACTATTTCTTGCCTTGCCACTGGAGAAAATGTTTCCTCATAGTCCAAACCATATTTCTAAGTGAAACCCTTTGCTACCAACCGTACCTTATACCTCTCAATGGATCCATCACTGTTCTTCTTGATCTTGTAGACCCACTTGCATCCAACACATTTCCTATCCTTAGGTAAATCACACAACTCTCAAGTATCATTATTTTCAATATAATGCATTTCTTCTTGCATAGCCTTCATCCAAATTTTTTTAGTACTAGAATGCTCAAAACATGAAGGCTCAAAATCATGAACAACAACATTTGAAACTTTATAAACTTGTAAAACAAGTGCATAGTTTACAACCTCACATTTGGGATCTCCACTGTCATCATCTCCATAAAGATGCAGGTTCTCTAACCTCTTTATTACTGCATTCATATTTCTATGTTGACTCCTTTTCACTCTCTTATGGAAATTCTTATCAAGAATTTGATATTATGTGTGATCCTTCAATAATATTTTACCTTTTCCTTTTGCCGGTGGTGATGGAGGTGGAGAACTACTAGAAGAACCTTCACTTGGACTTGAAGGTGCACTTGCAGAAGATGAATTGGAAAATTTTTCAGCTGGGCTGAACTAAAACATGGCTTGGTTCCACCTTCTCTTCATCAAAAACATCCTCAACAAAATTTTTTTATGATCCCCAACTTCCCCCTTAATAAAAAATTGCATCTCTAGATACAATTATCTTATGTGAAATAGGATTAAAGAACCTCTAAGCCTTAGATTTCTCACTATACCCAATAAAACTATATTTGTCATTATTTACATCCAAATTCTTCCTATTCTCATCATTAACATACACAAAAGCCACACATCCAAAAACTCTAAAATGATTTACATTTGGCTTCTTTTTGTACCAACATTCATAAGGGGTAATATTCTCAAGACTCTTAGTAGGTCTTCTATTTAAAATGTAATTAGAAGTCCTAATTGCTTCAGCCCAATAAAACTTACTTATACCTTTTTCTTGCATCATACACCGTGCCATATCCACCAAAGTCCTGTTCTTTCTTTCAGCCACCTCATTTTGTTGAGGTTTGTAAGGACTTGTTTTTCACCTTTTAATCCCAAACTCACTACAAAAATTATCAAATTCATGAGAACATAACTCACCTCCTCTATCTGTCCTCAAAAATTTGATATAATTACCACTCTCATTTTCAACTAGAGCCTTAAAATTCTTGAAGCAATTGAATGCCTCATCCTTATGCTTAATAAAATAAACCCAACAATATCTGGAGAAATCATCAATAAAAGTCAGAAAGTAAGAAGCTTTACCCATACTCTATGTCTAATTGGTCCACAAATATCACTATGAACCAACTGTAATGGATGTTGGGCCCTCAATGCTTCACCATGCGAAAACTTCCCCCTTGCATGTTTGCCAAGTGCACAGCCTTCACAAACCTCCTTGGAGTCTTCAAATTTTGGCAACCCATAGACAAGTAGTGAAAGTATCTTCAAACTCTTATAATTTAAATTACCAAACCGTAAATGCCATAGCCTCTCCTTACCTTCTACACAAACAAATGCTAGAGCCCCCCCTTGATCTAAAAACTATAATGGGAAGATCCTGTTCTTGGTCACATTTACAGTGGTAATTAATTTTCTCCTCTAATCATAAATTTTTGAACATTCTATCCTCAAAAACTAACTTATAATTTTTTTCCAATATTTGACCAATACTAATTAATGAATGCTTCAAATGGGGTGCATAGTAAATATCCTTTACCTTCATTATTTTTTCTCTCCTGGTAAAAACCTCCATTTCTCCTTTCAAAACCACCTCCAAGATCTTCTCATCCCCAAGCCTGATACTGGATTGATAAGAATAACCAAAAGATGAAAATACATCCCTATTGCTAGTCATATGGTTTGTGCACCCACTATCCAGGATCCATGTCTCCTTTGTGCTATTCTATGTAGAGAGGAAAGCTGCTTGCTCCACTTTTTCTTCAATCATACAAAACAAAGTATCATCCTCATAGGAATCATCTTCTCCATAATGTGCTGATTTTTTTAGCCTGTAATTTATCTCATAATGGTCGTATTTGTTACAATTGTAACATTGCACATCTCTCATATCTTGGCCTCTACCTCTTCCTCTTTCATTGGATCCTCCTCTTGCAGCATGAGCCTGGTCATTGTATGAATCTTGAGATCTTCCTCGACCTCTACCACCGTAGGAGCCTCTTCTACCTCCTCTTCCATTTCTTCCTCTTTCTTTGGAACCCCTATCGTGACCTCTTCCTCCATCATTCTCTTTTGTCGAAAAAGCTTATTCCTCTGTAGAAGCTCCTTTATCCTTCTTCCTCTTGGAAATTCTCTCTTCATGAGATGTGAGAGAGCCAATTAATGAATCTATATCCATTTTGAGAGGTCTTTCGTTTCTTCTATGATAAAGGCTACATTGTTAAACTTCTCTGTCAAGGTTATTAAAACCTTTCTAATTACTACATTTTGCTCTATGATCTCTCCAAGTGCGGCCATTTTATTTACTATTATTTTTACCCAAACACAATAATCTCCTACAGTTTAATTCTCATCCTATTTGATATTTTCAAAATCTCTCCGCAAAGTCTGCAACTTCACCTCCTTAACTTGGGCACTCCCCTGGTAATTATTCTTCAATGCCTTCCAAGCTTCTTGAGCTGAAATGCAGGCAAAAATATAGGGAATGAGACTCTTGTCTAGAGCCGACTGGATGAAAGCCAAAGCCAAATTATTTTCTTTCTCTTTCTCTTGTATCTCATCATTTTGATATACAGTCAATTCGAACCCTACTTCAATGATGGACCAAGCTCCTTTTACCTTCAGAATTGTCCTCATCTAGATGCTCTAATATTCGTAGTCAGAACTGTCAAATTATGAGATCAAAATTAAATTGGTGTTGTTGGCCATAATATCTCCCTTCAACACGAACATAGATCTTCGAGAAGCTTCTGTAAAACTTGCAGCATAAATTCCATAGTTACTCGAACCCAATTTTTTGATTGCCTCGATCTGATACCAAATGAAGAATTTACAATAATAAAATAAAATAAAATTGGAGTAACTATTATCTTCTTATTATTTGGAATAATTTTGGCAGAGTTTTAGTACTCTGTTACAATCTCCTCACAAGCTCTGGAAGAGCTCACACACTTGCTACAATGCAAAATTCTTCTTCATAAAAGAAAACCCTAAAACTACCTTAAGTAAGAAAAAACAAAGCAAACCCTAACCCTATAAAATCACATCTATTGGATCTACATCGACAGTGTTTATTACATGTCTTAGTATTTCAGACATACTTTTGAGTCAGGTGTCTATTTGAGCCCTTTTTTTTTAGATTGCACAGATTTCAAATCTCTACGATTTCGTTTTGTCTCCTTTAAGAGGAGACACTTTCTTTGAAAACATCATCTAACAACCCAAATTTTTATTTTAATGTATGGCTGGCCAGATTTCCAATGCATTCTAGTAGGGAATCATAAGATTAACTACTACAAAGGGTCTACCAAAATATACTCAAAAGTACTATAGAATCATCAACTAGTATTTAGTCATATTCTCCAAATACTTGTAAAATACCTCATCTTCGAAGATCCACTTAGAAGAAACATGGATGACATTGTCATAAATACCTTCAATAGTGAGGAACTATTGCATGAGTTAGAATTTTATTCTCAAAACTTGATTGATACATTTGAAGGATACAAATGCTTGTCCACTAGCAAAAAAGAAAGATTCTCAATGTTTCTCAAAGAGGCAAAGGAAGGGAATTTTATGACACTAATTGGTTATCTACATAAAGTATTCTTCAGAACATGGTAGAACACTCAAAATATAGTTACACTTACTCCATAAGAATATTTAATGATATATCTATCATTGATTATTTTTGAATACCATAAAAATGAAAAGCAAAACAACAATCATAATCAATATTATTGTGATGATATACTAACCCATCATGAAGAAGATAAACCACTGATAAAATTGTAGAAACGATGAAGGAAAAGAAAGAAAAAGAAGCATAACAAAAAGAAGAAGATGAACTCAAATCAAAGTGAGCCAGAGAGAGAAGACACATATACATATCAAAATATAGGTAACAGACACAAAGAAGATAGCAGAGAAGGAGAATACAAAATCCAAAACTAGAATCAAGATCCATATTGAAGACTAAAGTCTTCAAAAACCAAATAATATAATACAGGAGGATGTTCGAATATATTAAATTATTTGATTGTTTACTAATGTACATGGGTACATATTTATATTAGGATTTAAAAAGTTTATTAAAGTAATGTAATAAATGCACAAGTGTCAGAATGTGCAATGATGTAAATGTGCATGTAGTCCACATGTACATGAGTCTTAGGTTGAGTAAGGGACAAGGAATCTATCTTCCTATATAAAGGCCTCATTGTGAGTGTTTTGTGAGAGGTTTTTGGAGTGTGTAGGTAGAGTAGTAGTAGATACAATATAGATCTATTTTGTAAGAATGGAGAGTTTTTCTAAAGTTCTCTTTGCGTTTTTTGTGTACATCTAAGAGAAACTCAATTCTAACCTAAAGATAAAGGATTTTTTTCCTCTACCAAGGAAAGGTGATACTGAGATGCAATATACTTGGTAAATTATTTATTGTTCAATGGTTTCTTATACAACTCAAATTGATGATAATTATACATAAGAGAAAATGTCTATTCATCAATGGTTCATAACTTCACAACTTTATTGTCAAATACCATGTTGGCTTCATAAAGTCCTAACCATCATTATTGAAGCTTATTTTTAAATTTATATATCTCAAGTCATATAACAATGCCCAATATTCCTTTCTCTTGATAAATTAGTTGTGTCATGAAGCCCTCTACTTCTAAACCATCTCTACATGGAGGACTGCTTTTTTTTATATTTCATCCAAGGCAATAAGTTGTTCCATCTACTATTTCTAATCCTTAAAGAGATCCATCCATAGCTTTAATATAGTATTAAGAATTTTTATTTTAAACTCTATTAGTAACATTATAGTCTTGCCATAAAAATATCATAAGGGGTAATCCCTATTGTAGTTATCACTCTAGTCCTATACGTCCAAATAGATTTTGGAAGGTGATTTATCCAATCCCTTTAGTTTTTAGTTATTTTTTAGTCACTTCCACTTGTTTGTTGGCTTGAGGATGATTAAGAGTAGATTTTTAATAATATATTTCATACTTATTTACTAGAGTATTGATGATTTGTAAAGTGAATTGAGGATCTTGGTCAATAATAATTTTCCTCAAGACTCCAAACTATGTGAAGACCTCTTCATACAAAAAATTTGCTACCTTCTCATCATGGGAATAATTATGTGCCTTAAATTCCATCCATTTGTTTATGTAATTAGCGCAAAGTAGAATATACTTCGTTTGGTTGGAAGGGAGATTAATTGTCCTTACAAAGTCTAATCCCTATTTTTCAAATAGTCCAATATAAAACTATTATTTTTTAAAGTAAATATATATATATATATATATATATATATATATATATATATATATATATATATATATATATATATAAATTAATTAGGAAAATAATAGACGAGAACAAATAAAATAACTGCTAGTTGAATAGACTAGCTAAGATCAGTTACAAAAAATGTTACAACACCAATATAACCAAGTTGACTATATTTCCAAGTTTAACCTAATCATTGATTTATTGATATAAGTAGGAGTAGAATGATTTAGTTTTAATCATCTTATCATATTTGAATTAAATTTACGTATTCGCAAGGACTAAGCCCTCCTTAGTGGCGAAGGACTTAGCCCTCCTAAAGTGGTAATAATATTTAAATTCTATTTGTTTCCTCTCTTCGTGAATAAATTGCAATTGATTTACATTTGTTTAGCTTCAAGTGGTACTAGAGCCTCATTATTAGCAAAGTGGGAAATCAAGCATCTAAATGGAAGCAACCAGTATCACACGAATTTTTTTCTCTCATAGATTCCTCTGAATTCACAACTACAAGTGCAGGCACAGGAGATTACTTGCATCAACAAAAAAATTTTGTAAGGGAAGAAAAGCCATCCATAAAAATAAATTCATTTAAAATGATTATTGTAGTCTGAAATAGCTCACATGGAGACAATAAACACATAAGGTAACCCTAAATATTTAGGTTCATTGTGAAAGTTTTTTAGAAATAATATGTATAAGCAGATGTATTAGGGTTAAGTGCACAAATTTTGATCAAGTGCAAGCGCTAGACACTAAGACACTCGAAATGTTTGATAAAACACATAGTACATAATCACCCAATAAGCTATTATTTTATTTTATAAGTGTTTAGCTTGTGGGCTAAACCTTTTTTAATGTGTGCCCAAACCTTATAGTTCCAATTATCAACTTATATTGGTGCGTCCAAAACTATTGTTCATCCTCCATGTGCCCTGAGAGTATCTGCTCGTTCGGAATTTTAATTTTGCCTTACATTAGTCTTAGACTCCAAGTTTTGTGAAAACAATTTATCACGTTTCATCTCCCTAACTTTCTAAAATCCTTCGTCGATGTCAATTTGTTTTTGCCTCCGTCATTGTTATATTACCTTACCTTGTTCAAAAATATAGTTGATAGGTTAACCTCAGGCCAATTTAAACCACCTTCGTTAAAATTTATTTACATCACGTCCTATGATTTGATCATTTCACTTACTGTTGATTCATTATCCTAGCCACAGACTAAGCTACCACACAATTTTTTGGACTTCCACGTTACGTAAAAACCTACCAATTATAATTACTAATGTGTCATTATCCTCCATTTGCATTTCATCAAATACCATGTATCTTCCACCTCTGGTGTTCGAAAAAATTAATTCTGTGTCATGATGTCCTAAATGATGTTAAGCTACCTTGTGTTAAATCTATTGTACCAATTATTTCAACAGGTGATAGTACCATGTAGTTATCTCTATAAGCTAATCAGATTCGATAATTAAGGTTGTTATATCCCTTAACATATAATTTTATTTAAGCTAAAATTTGAAATTCGTTCGATGACCAAATTTTAGTTAAAAGTAGATTTAAAGGCACTAAGATTATATCCCACATTGTTTGAAATAAATTAATTTGTGTGGTATATATTGGGAAGAAGTTAGTAGAAAGGGTGTGACTTTGATTACATAGAACTGGTCCTCCTATCACGTGTTTCTCCACCTGTGACATCTCTACTCCTGTATTAAAGTTCACATCATTGTTTTGTTGTCATAAACCCACATATTCCAATCTCCAATAGTGTATTGCCGTCTCAATTTTTGTATCTTGGATATTTTGTCTAAAGTGGCTTGGTTGTCATGTAAGTGTATGCCCTATATATTTCATTGTCATACACCTGCATGTCTCAGTCTCCAATAGAGTGTTGATGTCTCAATATTTGTGTCTTGGATATTCTACATAAGCATGACTTGGTTGTCATGTAGTCTTAGTCTCTAACCTTTCACATTATAGCCATTGGAATTGTTGTGTAGTCTTAGTCTCCAACTTATCACGTTGTAGCTATTGGCTGGTCCAAAACTAGTGTCCACCATATCGCCTTGTAGCCATTGGGCTAGGTCCTAATTAACCATTGAGTTTGTAGCCATTGGGTTGGTCTAAAACTAGCCGTTGAAGCCTTGTTACGTTGTAGCCATGGCTGGTCCAAAACTAGTGTCGACCTTGTTGCCTTGTAGCCATTGGGTTAGGTCCTAATTAAACGTTGAGTTTTTAGCCATTGGGTTTTTCTAGAACTAGTCGTTGAAGCCTAAGTTCCTTGAAATATAAATTGGAACTAGTCGTTGACACTCAAATTCAAAAAAAAAAATAAAAAAAATCCGCGTCACATTTAGAGCGACAAGTGTGTGGAAAACATAACAAAATATTTTTATATACCCAAATATATTGCATATATAAACAAAATTATTTGAAGATTTTCGAAGTTCATATTTTTTGGCAATCAACAAGTGTATAAGTGGTAGGTGGACTAAAGGTAAAAAAGAGAGATTATATAGCACAAATAATACAAATGATCCTCAAAGTCACCAAGAAGACCTCCATGAAATAAAGGTATGCAACATAACTCCCCTTTACGCATTAACATTTTTAACCCTGGCCATCTTAATATTAACCCCATGTCTCATTCCAACTTACCCAAATCATCCTAGGAAAATCGCACACATGAGAAAATGGAAATCCCCAATACAAACAAATAAGAATTACAAGCATGTTTGACTCAACTAATGTCTAGTATGAACAACATGTCATTAATGCTTTGGAAATTAGTAAATAAACAAAACCAAGAAGCTTCTCCTTCCCCAAATAACTACCATAGACAAAATGATAATGCAGATCAAGATACAGAGGAAGTTTATAAATAGGCAAGATGGCCTATAGGTGTTAATATTCCACATGCTGATATATCTACTTTTAAGGGTGGATATCTATGTGGTTGGGTAGCTAAAATGAAGGGTATCCTACACCTATATCATGTGCATAAATCCAAAATTTTTCTTATGCCTCTTCCAAATTAGGCACTGAAGCTAACCAATGGTTCGCTTGGAAAAAACGTCAACATATTCATCCCATCTTATGGCCTGAATTCAAAGATCTTTTTCTTAAGAGATTTAATGAAGGTAGTTCATCTTCTTACATTGTTTGTCTATTAGCACTTAAAAAAAAAGGGTTGGTCAGAGATTATGTCTCAGAATTCACAAGTCTTCTTGCTTATACGGGATATGTACAAATTGATGTGGTGGTTTTGGCCTTTAGACATGGGTTGAAAGAGAATATTCAAATTGAAGTAGACTTACATGATCCATACTCCTTGGATGAAACTATAAGGATTACTAATCTTGCTAAGAAAAAGATGCAAAATTTAACTTTTAAACATGACTCCTATAATCATCCTCAATACCGCAACAATTCCTTTCATAGAAATGACCAACCATAAATATATTATTGCTATAAATGTCACAATCATCATCCAAAAGATCAAGCATGTATACCAAGACAAAAATTTCAAATAGAATATGATAATAAGGAAGACGAAGAGGAAGTAGAGGATATCAATCAGCAAGAATCACCTTTGTATGAAGAACAAATGGATAATAATGAAGCAACATTTGACGAAGATACTATGGCTATTTTAGTACATGCTCTTATGGGATTAACAACTCACCATACAATTAAGGTACCAAGATTTATTAGATTTATTTGATGCTTGACAAAGTAAACCAAGGACCAAAAATCAATAGAAATATTGAAAATAAAAGATGATATCTAGGATTACTTTATTTGATACTAGGTTTTAGAAATTGAAAAATCAAGGAGTAAACAACACAATAAATTGCATATATTTTTCATCAGACCAAACTTCCATGCATCTTATAAATTTATGCATTACGATGTATCTTAGTTTTCAAGAGACCCTTGGAATTTTTCTTTTGATGTTTCATATTTTTATTAGACTTTTCATATTCTCATTTTCATAGGAGATGTGACTATCAAGTTTCTAATTCCTATCGTATGAGATGAAATAATAATCATCCCCTAAATTGTAATTATTACATGACATCAAATAATGTAATAAAGTCTAAAAATAATGTATTTTAATGTAAGATGTATTCCCATTTATGGTTGATGTATTGGTTTAGCATCATCCTCCATGTAAATGTGATGATTACAAATACTAGAATTAACTCCTTTCATATCTTTGTAATCTTAAGAGAAGGCTAAATTATAATTAATAAGAAATTCAATCAATTTTTCTTCTTCTTCCACAGTCAACTGGTTGTTAATGTTTACATTCTATCATAGAGCAACTTCAATTATCTTAATAAATAATTGTTTTTAACACCCTCAATTTCATATAGGGTAGCTATGGGACCTATGAAAGCAAATAAATAACTAATTGTATAAGGAGACAAGTTTTATAAAAAATTTACAATGTTTGATTATTCATTTTTTTTAGTTTCAAGGCTTAAAATTGATAATACGACTGCTTCTTTGTGTTCTTAATTATCCACCCAATAGTATCCCTTATCTCAAAAGTAGTTGTAGTATGTGGTTAAAGTATCAGGCTCTTTTGCCTTAGACCTGTTTGAGATAGTCACATTCCCTAAGTAGCAACCAATATAAGCAACATCCATAGATAATCAAGGTCTCTCAAATATTAAAAGATGTCCCCCAAGGTTGGTTTTTGGTTGTAACACCATAAAATTAGTAGGATATTTCCATGAATCTATTGAATTTATTATATCTTATATTATTCCTTCTAGATTTATAGTAGATCAATCGACCATATGTAGCATCTTAGGCATAGGTTTGGTCCAAAAGTTATAGATGGTCCATTATTTATTTTTTAATTATAATTATTGCTATCCTAAATCAAGTAGAATATTTTTAATAAAAATATTTTTAATTCAAATATCCACAACTAGGGTCCTTGGATTAGAATACTTAGGAATGATAATATTCCCAAGTATTAGATTAAAGCCATTCTACTACTTGTACTCTCTTAGGGTCTTTCATCCATCTAGGCTTCTTAAGGTACAACTATCTAACTACCTGCTATAATGAGGGATATCTATTATAGTTTGAAAGAGAGAAATGTAGACATAAATATTCCATAGTTCCTCAAGGAAGTAAAATTTAGATTATATAGGTGGTTTTGGTTCTCGTGGTTTTTTAAGAAAAGGGGGAGTTTTCATGTTTCCTTTACTTGTCTCTACTATAGGTTCAAATTTTTGATATTCCTTTTCAATGAGAGTTTCTTCTTTAGGTCCAAAAATGATGGAGGGTTCAAAATCCTTGAGGATTATTCTTGAACATGATTATAGATTGTTGAAACTAACATTATTGAAAGAATAAGAAGGATATATTAATAACTCTTGGTTGTACATAGGTTTTCTTACATTGTTGTTTGGATCTAGTGTTGGTTGATTAGGAAGTTGTAGTTATATTAGGGGTTGTGTTAGATGCATTAAATACTGCTAGATATGGCAATTGGTTTTATGGTGGTGGCTAGGAAAGAGATTGATACTATCAATTTGTAGTGGTCATCACTTTTTCTAGGTTGTGTTTTTTAGCCAAGGAACTTTATTAGTTAAGTCATATATTTTTTAGATAACCAATTTTGAACACATGGTCAATATTCAAGTTTTTCAATCCCTTCATCAATTAGCCTTTTAATTAGCTAATTGATTTGAATTTCCTTATTCACAAAATTTACACACTTATTGCTTGAAAACTAATAGCACCATTGCATGATTAATATCAATGATGCTATTATGACCTAGTGGAACTTCTATAAAAATTTTCAAATTTTATCTTATCCCACACATTTTTGACCTCCAATGACCATGAGATGAAAGTGTCAATACAATAGCATCGACAAAACTATCATCTCCTAGTGCTTTTGACTATCATGCACAAAAATAAAGACATTTAACTTCCTATCTCTTTCAACCCACATACCATTAATAAAACAAACCCATAAAAATTTGATCCACATCCCCTACAATAGATCACAAATTAAAGACTTTCCACTCTCATGATCTTCCATTAATGACCTCTTGATCCTCTTTTCAAATTCTTACCTTCTTCTATCATTTTTTTTCAATGCAATTCTTCCCCCAAGGAGCCACAATTGCCTATAAAACCAACACTTGGGATGACCAATTCATCAAGAGCTTTAGAGTAACAAAATTCTACCAAAATATCTCTAGAATCATAGGTATTTTAGCATTTTACATGGTAAGCTTATGCCCAATTCTTGATATAAATTTATGGTCACCTTTGCAAGCTATTCAAAATTTTATTCCTTGCAAGCTCTCTCCAATAATTCTTGTAAGCATCTAAGTATTAAACCTCAAATATCTCTCCAATAAATCATCAAGTATCAAGCATCAAGCAATGAGCACCAAGCCCACAAGCTCAAGCATTCAAGTGCCATCAATAAATAGGATATCAAGCCTTCAACAAGATTCCAACAAGGGGAAAACAATTCTTGCCTTAGGTTGTGCTCTTTACCCTTATTTTTCTTATTGTATGTTACTTGTCGTTATACTTTTAGGATTCAACTGCATTGTATTTAGAACTAGTTGTACATCTAGCATTAACATATAGCTAATATTGTATTTAGACATTTGATATTACGATTTAAAAAATTAAATTTATATTTTTTTGTTGTTAGAGAGGGCCTCTATACTCCCAAGTAAAGAGTCCTTCATCATAAGCATCTTAAAATAGTCATATCTTATGTTTAATATTGTTGTTCTAATCCTAGAAGTGAAAGCACCATGATATTGTAGGTCAATGGATCTATCATTTGATGTTTTCACATAGAGAAAAATCACCATCACTAAGTGAAATTTACAATGATGCTATCATGACCTAGTGGTGCTTTCATCACCTTGCATTTATTTCTTACATTCTATCATTTTATCTATCTAAAAAAGGGTTAGATTGCTTAGATAGGTCCCTCTACCACTGCCTATATCTTTTTCTATCTATTTTTGAGGTCAAGTGGTAGTGCCATTGATAGTTGATAGTGTTGGTGACACTTTTTAGAGCAAGTGATATTTCTTCCATAGTGGTAGAAACATGTTTTTCTAACCCATGAATCTGTCATTTAAGTATTTATGGTTTAGATATTTGTTGTCTATGTAGACTAGTTTCTATTTTCTATTTGCTAATAAAATAGTAAAAAATAATAGAAATAAACATTTAGTATTAATAATTAAGCTTTAGAATTTAATCAAAAAGGTATGTAGTTGCATTCTAGGTTATTATATGTTGCATTCTCTTGTACCCTTTCCATATTAAAAGAAATAATCATTTCCTTCATCATCAAAATTAAAAATCTATTTTAGTTTGAGGTCTTGTGTATTTTATTTCATATATACATTAGAGCTAGGTTAATGTGAAGCTTAGACAACAAATTTTCTTAGGAGAAACAAAGGTGTTCTTAATCAACCAAAAAAACTAGACTTCAAGCTCACAACATTTCCTATTCTCAAAGTTTTAAGAGAAGAAAATAGAGAATATTGTGAAGAGGTCTATAATGATGCCCCTTTCATATTTTCCATTCTCACATTCTAGTAATCCCAACATGAACACCACAGTGGTTTCCAAGATTCCTCTTTATCCAAGCTAAGCCTTAATAAAAATATAATTTATCTAAACTTTAATCAATACCATTTAATCTTACTTGTTTAGATTAAATCTATATTATAATAACATAACCAATTGCTATTCCTACTATCAATATTTATGATCCTTTGAGTAGTTGTTGTATAAGTGACTACACTATATTGGGTATATAGTGAGCTTGGGCCACTAACTACCCATAGAGGGTCTTATGCATACTTATGTATAATAAGTAGTATATTACAGTGGGCTAGTGGGAGTCATAAGAAGGCATACTATCACCCCTCATGTACCATCATAGCCATATATCCAAGTGGTCACTTCCACATTTTATTGCCAACCACATATAAGTTTTCTCTCATGTATTAGTGGATATATAAAGAGAAGACAAGTATATAGGGACATTTGGTATATAGAGAGGCCCTTGAGTTATATAGTTTAGATTTGGTATATCGATAGAAGAAGAGATAAGGTTGCAAAAACTTATATTTCTTATAAATTCGACTCTATAAAATTATTTTTAATTAATTAAACCCTTCTTTTCCTTCCAATCCATGGTCAAGATATACTACCTAACCCATAGTGACATTAATAAATTGTACATAAACCCTAACCCTTAGTGTAAGTTCCCAAGGATCAACCCACCTTTAAGAATCCAAACTTCAAAGAAGAAGATGACACTCCCCCTCATGTTCTCTAATCCCTATCTATGATGATAGAGGGAAAGTGGTTTTTAAATCTACTAATCACTTGGATTTCTTCTTGCATAAATATAGGGAAGGTGTAAAATCCCTCCTTAAAAAATTATGACATCTTAAATGATTCTACATAGGAGGGTTCACTCTTGTACAATCCCCAACAACCTAGTTCAAACTCTTTGAATCAATGGGATCCATACTTTGGATATTTAAATGCAAACCTTAATGTATCGACTTCTAATTTTGTTGATTCTAACATCATAAGTACTTTCACAAATGTTAGGGTTCAAAATATCTTTTTTTCCTTGAGACATCTCTCATATATACCTTATATTGAGTAACTACTATTGGGTAATGTGATTTATCTCATATCTCAAAGTGTCTTGTAAAAGAGTGTGTAGGAATGTGGAATGTGTCATATAGTAAAGTGTACAAGTGTCACAGAATAAAGTGTGTAAATAGAGAGACAAGATTCATGTATACAAGTGGAAATATGAGAAGCCAAAAAACATGAGATAATTTACCTTATGTTGGAATAGTAAAAGATGCATCTCCTAGATATGTGAGGAGGGAAATAATCAAGTATTGAAGAGTCATCTTTGTAAGGCTATATTATTGAGATAAATCTTCATGTAATTTGATCATTGAGGAATATTTATATTTCAAGCATCATACAAAGAATCTTGTATACAATTTAAGCAATATACAATAAGCTTTCTTCATGTCATTGCATGAATGATATTGGCTATTTTATTCATATTATTTTTAGTTATGAATGTTATGTTTATTATTTTGGCCATTTAATATAGTGATTGCTCTTATATTTGAGACTACTCAAGATCTTAGATATTGGGACCTATGATAATTTAGCTAAAAATTCAATAGTGGTATAAAAGCCACTATACTCTATCCTTTCTAAAAGAGTTATATTTAGAGCTACTTCAAGTAGTCTCTAAAGATAGCATCAAAGGAAATATTTGGTGTAAATTAAAAAATAAATAAATTGAGCCACATGAAGGAAACATAGGCTAAATTTTGGGTATTTTATTATATCCTGATATTATTTAATTTTAGCAATTAAATAGAACCAATAGAGAGAAAAAATAGAGCTGCTAGTTTTGGAGAATCTTTACCTTAATTATGCCTAGTGCAAAAGGGACTACAAAATGTGAAGAGACATTCCAAGTGAATGTTTCTCAAATATTTTCTAGAATTACAAGAAACAAGAGCCTAGAAGAAGGAACATTGGCTTCATAGCCATGAGTGAATACAACAGACAAGAGCCTAGGAGAAGGAACATTGGATTCACAGTCAAGAGCGAAAGCACCAGAGAAGGGCCCATGAGAAGGTATGTTGGCTACATTGTTGAGAGTGAAAGAACCGGATAAGAGCCTAAAGAAGAAGGGACAACCTTATTTATTGCTATGAGTAGAAGCACCAAGGAAACAATGCCTACACAATACAAAACCTCAAAGTAGCAATGCCTAAAGCAAGCCAAGAGAAAAATAAGCATGAAATTATAGCAATAGAACAACACCTATATCAAGTTGAAAAAGCAGAGTTCAACCTAGAAAAAAATATTAGAGTGCATTTTGGAGGAAGACAAAGAATCAAAAAAAGAACATCATGGAAAATCTAAGCTAAGGTTTGAGGAAGTTGTTGATTGTTATCTTGTAACATTTGTTGGAAACGTATGATTAATGTCAATTTTGAGACTTTACATCATATTTCATTCATTTTAAGGTAATCCTTCCACAATGCCCTAACAAGTGCAAAATAACATGCATTGAAGCTAATGCGTAAGTTGAGGTAAGGGTTATCAACTTTTAAACTTGGGAAAATATTTTAGCGCTTTCAAATATTGGAGTTATAAGGTTAAACCTTTAATTAAAGTGCATGATTTAAATTTTGATATATTTGGAATTTGATAAAATTTTAAAGGAGAAGTTAACTTTATTGAATTTTAAATAATGATTGGGGTAAAAAGGATTTTGACTTCTGAAATAAATGTTTGAAAAAGCTGAAAAGTAGAAAATTGCTTAATGATAATTAGGGAGTCAAAAGCTTTTCAACTTCAACTTGATTTTTGAAAATTTTGAATTTTTTTATATTTCATAATCAAAATTTGAAAAATTCATTGATTAGGAGAATTTACAAATTTAATAAATCATCAAGGAGACACAAGGTCTTCTACTTTAAAAAAAATTAAAATTTTTTATTATTAAATTTATGAAATTATTTGAATTTGATTTGTAAATTAAACTTTGAAGTTATAAGGGTTTTACTTCAAAGAAATAGATAGAATTTGAAATCTAGAAATTTTTAATGAGTTCCATCATGTCAAATAACAAGATATTCCTTTCAAAATATCAACTCTTGAAAGGACCTAACTTTGCATCTTGGAAAAAAATGAGATCAATTCTCATTGTAGAAAAATTATGGCCTATAGTAAATGGGACAAAGGTAAAACCTATTGAAGATGAAAGAGAAATAAAAAAATTTGAAGTGATGAAAAAGAATTGATGCTAATTACATTTGGGGTAGTTGATGAAATATTACCATACATTAGTGAAGCTCAAACTTCAGCAATAGCTTGGGAGAAACTATGTAAAATATTTGAAGGGAAGAACAAAGCAACCATATTGAATTTACACTCTTAGTTATATTCATTGAAGGTTAATAGTGGAAAGAGTATAAAACTCATTTTTCGAAGAATAACTAGTATAAAGGCTAAATTATTAACTTTGGAAGAAAAAGTTGAAGATAAATTTCTAGTTCAAGTAACATTAAGAGCACTTCTAGAAAGTTACAAACATTTAGTTACTTCACTTCAAGTACTAAATAAGGAAACTACCTTTGATGATTTGGTTAACATTCTTCAATAATATGAAGTGGATAATTTAGTCAAAGATGAAATGACTAATAATGCTTTGATATCTAAATAAAATGTACCAAGTAATACTACATCATCATCAAGGCCTCTATCTAAATGGAAATAAATATTTTATCATAAATGCAAGAAATAGGGTCAAACTACAATTTTTTTGTAGATATAATTCCTTAAATCAAGGAAAACAAAGAAATTGATCTTATCAGAATTTTTAGCCTAAGCAATACCAGCCTCAATATCATAATGGGAAACAATACCAATAATGTAATACAAGGGGGTGTTAGATAATATTACATTATTTGGTACATGCTAATGTACCCCCATGGTACCTTTATCATATAGATGTAAATATGTAATAGATTATAGTATGAGCCTATAGTTTAGAAGTGTGATTTATATTTCCCCTTTATGTAAGTGTTCATGTGTAGGATGTGCACAAGTGTCATGTAATTATGTGTGCAAGTGTAAGGAGTGATAATGTGCACAAGTGTATTTTAATAGAATATGTAGGAGTTTGTAATGTGTCATATAGTAAATTGTTCAAGTGTGCAAATGTCATAGAATAAAGTGTGCAAATAGGAGTGTGCAAATATCATAGAATAAAGTGTGCAAATAGATATCCAAGATTCTTGTATACAAGTGGAAAGATGAGAAGCCAAAAGATATGAAAGGATTTATCTTATGCATGGAACAAGAAAATATGCATCTCCCAAATATGTGAGGAGAGATATAGTCAAGTATTAGAGCCAAATTTGTAAGGCTATATTATGGAGACAAAGCTCCATGTAATTTGATCATTGAGGAATATTTGTATTTCAAGCATCATACAGAGATGCTTGTATACAATCTGAGCAATATATTGTAAGTTTTCTTTATGTCATTGCATGAATGATATTTTCCATTTTATTCATATTATTTTTAATGTTATGAATATTATTTTCATTAGTTTAGCCATTTAATATAGTGATTGCTCTTATATTGAGACTACTCAAGATCTTGGATATTGGGACTTGTGACAATATAGCTAAAAAGTCTTAGGGAATCCACCATATAGTGATATTGGGACTTGTGACCCTTCAAAATCCTATCTTAGGGAATCCACAACAACCAAAACTAAGGAAAAAGTACTCTTGACTAGATGAACCTCCTTTTGTTATCCTAAAGAAACTTTTAAAGGTCAAAATGGTGGAGCAACTTACACCTACCAAGCCTTTATATCTTAAAAGGAAAAAATATCCTTGGGTTTTCCTTAATAAACAATGTACCTTCCACCATCTTAAAATTTATGTGACTAATAAATGCATGAGTCTCAAGAATCCAATCAAAGATCCTGATTGATAAAGGTCAAGTTGGGCATAGTAGCTCTAAATCTCGACCCTCTTCTAACCAATACCTTGTCATCTTCAAAAATACATGGCCCAATCATAATTAGAATCAAAATACAACAAATAATGTTCACTATAGGAATGTCCCACGCCCAAACTAAAGGATGGTGGAAGTGATCCATTCTTTTAATTATCTTTCTCATATTTGTGTTGTAACCAAACAACACAAAGATCCCTCATTTGATCAACCTTCAAGACCTCCTTTATTTCTTCATGTAGAAAGAACTCCCCTCAAAGGGACTTCATTATCATCTAATTAGCAGCTAAGGCTAAGGGCACTTTTGATTTGCTACATCAACTTGAAAGTAATCTAGCTAAAACCTCACTTCTCAAGCTTATTAGGACCTCTCCAACCCATAGGGATATCTTACTAAAAAAATTGAGTGAGTAACTTGTTTCTCAATATCTCAATCTAAATTGCCTTGCTTCTATGTTGGGATCCATTGGGGTTAATCATGCACCTCTATCATTCTACGAGGAGGATATAGCTATAGACATGGAAAATTGACCCACCTTAGTGAGTCATTTTTCCTAGAAACCCTGAGAAGTATCTCAAACTTGTTAAAGTAGAAGTTTGGGCTTCTCTTCCCCTTTTTTTGTTTTCTCCTAGTTTTTCTAAAATCATGATCGCCTAGGAGAGGATGCAATTTCAGAAATTTAGGGTTTTCTATTAGAAAACCCAACTTTTGAGCTGACTTTAAGGATGTTGGACCTCCCCTAGGTTCACCTTTTTGTTTTCCCACCCTTTTACCCTTCAAAACTCTTATAAATAGAGGATTTAAATCCTATTTTCACCCTAAATGTTATGTGATTCTAGAAGTGGTGCTAAGTGATTTTTCAAGAGAAGTGATTTTTGGCTAAGAGGCTTTTGATGAATTCTCCTAGCAAGATCAAGTGTCTTCTGGTGTTCTTCTATTGCTCTACTTTTTATTTATTGTTCTTGGTGGACAAGTGTTGGAGCCTTGAGGTGGAGTCTACCATTTTGTGGAGGTCTTCATCCTTTTGACTATTCTTTTGCTACCACCAGGTTTTTTCTTGAATTTTAATATTCCTAGATCATTAATTATACAATTTTGTGTCTTATTTTACATTAATAGATTGTTCTTAAACTTCTAATATGAATTTATATCCTGCCTATATAGGTCACGATTTTAATAGATCCAAATTCATGGTCACCCATTATGAGGTATTCTTTTGTATATATTAGGTTTGGAGGTAATGTTTAGCTCCCAAAACCTCAATCTATGTTTGCATGTTTTACTTGGAAAATAATATCATTGTTTGCACTTTATTTTTTGCATTGTTTTATCTTATTGCATCTTATCTTGTTCATTTCCAAAAAGGTCAACAATCACTTTTATTTTTGAACGATCGGCTAAAAGGACCAAGGGGGCTTGACTGTTTTGCCACCAAGCTCAGTCACATAGTGTCCTAAGTAGGCCCCCAAATGCTAAACAATTTTTCTAGGATTTTATGAAGCTATTTTGTAGGTTATGAAGTTGTTGGATATATCCACATGCAAGTTAAAAGCAAGGGACAACCACCGAGTCAATTAAGTGATCTAAATATACTTTTTAGGTTGTTTATTTTTTTCTTTCTATCCATTTCTATTATAGATCTAAATCATAAATGAAAGAAAAATACTTTGGTTTCATTCCTAGGCATTTGAAAGAGAAAGGGTATACAGTTTACATTCTAGGGTTAAATTTGATTGTGCATCCTATTGAACCCTTTCTAGAAAGGAAAGATATATTTTATTGCAAGTTAGGGTTTAGTCATAATTGAAAGTCAAGAATAATTCTAGGGTTAGCTTCTTGTCTTCTTGCATCACTATTTGTCCTATATTGTTCTTTCATTTTCCATAGCTTAGATCTTATAAAAGCCAAACATATGTGCTTTCTCAATATACACATAAAATATTCCATACTTGGACTTGGAGTTATCCTTTAAACCATTCTTGGTTAACCCTTTGATACCCAATCCCCTGAGTGTAGAGAATATAACACACCTCCATGGTCACCTCGACTCTTAGTGGATCCAATCGAGAATCATACACAACAGGGAAGTTTTCCCCCTCTACATCTTTGAATAACTTGATGTGAAAAAATATATTTAGTGGCCAAATTAAGAAGACTCTTCATTTTTTTTTCTTTTGAAAACTTAAAGCAAGATCATTAAATTTGTTTGCGTAGAATGAAAAAAATATTAAAAACATCTTTAAAATATTTTGTGTCTTTTGCTAGTTTTTAGATCCTCATTTTCTCCTCTATCTTTTATCTTTCTCCTATGGATCCCAACCTTAGTATTAAGTGAAGGCTTTCATAATCTAGTGAGATTAATCAAGAATATGACCATATTGTTAAGGGGAATCCTAATCTAGAAGAGGAATAAAATAAAGTTGGTAATGACCTTGATCCTACTAATGGGTCTAATGGACACCTTAACTCCAAATCATTTGATCATAAATAGAATTTCTTCAAGAATCATGAATATGCATTGAATAAAGCTAAAGATGAAGAAGCCCAACGTGAAGAGGTTGGAACATCTTATCATCGAACCATTCCTCCTCAAAACATTCACACCAATCCTTTGTTTGAATATTCACATCATGTTAACCCTTTTCATAAACCAACATATGCTACTACTACAACCAACAACGTTGGGATAAGTCTACAAGTTCCTTCAAATAGTAGTGCATCTCAATATTATGCTTAGTTTCCTCCACATTCTACTCATCTCAACATTCATGCTTTTATTCCACCAAATATCAGTTATCCTCCACAGTAAGATACCACATATCATAACCCATACCATAAAAATGTTAATGCCACCATTATTGGCCAAGTTCCCTTCCAAAAACCTACCTATAACCCTCCCCTAGGGAACCTAGGGGTATTGCACAACAACAATCCTGATATGTAAATTTTGATAAGTATGGTGAAACAACTGGTCTCAAGAGTGGATATGATTCAACCCTCAAGTTGTACCTACAACTATAAATAAATGTGCAATCATCCCGTAGACCCTATCATCACCTTGAGACCCTATCCTAAGTATTTTTAATGTTGGTTTTACCTATTTATAAGGGAATTAAGGACCCAATTGAACATATAAGGATGTTTAAGACATCATGCCATGATATTATATATGATGACATGTTGTTACTAAAGATATTTCCCAATATTCTTGGTGGTATGGAATTGGAATGGTATTATCAACTACCTCATCATTCTTTGAGGAATTTTGAAGAGATAATAGAGTTGTTTGTTCAAAACTTTGGAGCTTATATTTAGAAAAATGTGACTATAAAACATGTTTATATGATGAAACAAAGTAAAGATGAAAGTTTTTCAGGAAATTTTTGTCTCACTAGAGAAGTTTAGTTGGACAATTAAAGTACACCTTACATCCATGAGATATGCTAGAGATTTTTATTGTTACAAGATAAAATATCATATGCATTGGAA
Organism: Wollemia nobilis; assembly: GCA_028583015.1. Classification (NCBI taxonomy): domain Eukaryota; kingdom Viridiplantae; phylum Streptophyta; class Pinopsida; order Araucariales; family Araucariaceae; genus Wollemia; species Wollemia nobilis. The sequence continues at coordinate 8,764,744 of JAQPPZ010000672.1, read as the reverse complement.
ACATCAACTATTACCTCTTTCGAATAAGCAATAGATTTGGAAAGAAGGGTAGAGCAAGCCCTTATTTGAAGAGGTCAACTTAAGCCAAAGAAAGAAGAGGATAGGACCACAAAATCCTAGTATAATAAAAAGCATGTAGTTGGTGATGGGGTAACGGATAGTAGACCTATCAACAATGTTGCTAATACCTTGCAAAATATGGTACTTAGAAAACCTCAAAAACCCCCACCAAGAAATTTTACAAGACTCAATCAACCTATTTTGATGGTACTAAAACAACTCTTGGAAGCTAACATGATTGAGTTACATCCCATAAGGCAACCTGATACTTTTTTTGATTGGTATAAGTTTGGTCAATATTGTAAGTATCATAGAATGGAGGGACACATGACAAATTTATGTAAGAGGTTGAAACATGTGGTTCAAGATTTAATCGATGTAGGTTGTCTTGTTATAGAGGATTCTCAACCTACTCCTAACTGTAATCCTCCAATAAAAAATCAATCTCCTACACAACAAGCACCCACAACTAAAAAAAGACATGGGGATATTCCATAATCCCTTATCTAATCATGGACAATGGGAAACTAATCAAGTATCATATCTATTGGTCAAATTTTTTTCTAATGGTAAGGATTGTGCGCCCACAAACCTCGACCAAATTTGAATGATCTCAAAACTAGAAGCTTTGAGGTCAATAGTCGGAGAAGATTGATTCCTAAAGGATCCTAGCTAACTATGCCTAAGAAGTAAAGGGAGCAAAGAGAAAATAAAGGAAGCTAAAGCTAGAACTTTTAAGGGATGGGTTAAGCCACATCAAAATACATACTAGACCATAATACTCAATAAATTTACATAGATCATCTAAAAGACCATCAAATATTTCCCATTTACATTAAGCACACGGAGTTCAATTATGAATTCCAAAATCAGAGAATGAAATGCATAAATGCAAAATACAAAATTATAGCACATCCATTCATCTAATTTTAATAGAAATAGATAACTAAATAAAACATACATACATGAGAAGTTTTGAAGGCTAGATAATGATCCACTTGTATTATGAGCACTTGAAATACTAAATGTAAGTTGTAATAGCCAACGAGTTGATCATTTTAATTCCTTACATAATTACATATATAGCCTCTGAAAGAGCCTTCTCCAAAAGGGAATACAATGCCAATAATTGAGGTTGGCCAACAACCTCTGTTGCATGCAATTAATACACATATTAATAAAGCAGGATTGAGCTAAGGAAAGTTTAGGCTGTATGCATCAACCATCATCATGCATCTTATGTTTATCCATTAATTGAAGTACCCTTCATTGCTGCATCTAATTGTCCCTAATATTGTTATAGGGATATCCTCGGGACTCATAGTCTTCGTGTGCACTTGGGATAAAAATGTTATTGGGATCATCAACACAACTTGTAGCTTATCGTAGACATTGTACTCCATGGTAGATCATTCCTAACTCTTTCCATGGGCCACATGTTACATGCTAGCTATGTGCAGGTGTCTTTCCTTACTAGGCATTAAATTGCTTACCTACCTTCTCCATATTGGACATGGTGCCTCCTTACTATTGGTGGAAAACTAAGGTCTTTTTAAACTCTGATCCATATCTTCTGGTTGGGTGTAGATTTGGGACCATTAATGAGCTTCTGGTGTTTCTTATTTCTACACTTGATCCTGCTTTAGCTTGAGGTAGAATTTTCGATGTCAAGTTTATTTTTTCCAAGCAGTGAATGACGAACGACAAAAGTTTAAATATATTGAAAAAAATATCAACTTTATCATTTTTTTATTCATAAAAAGCGTGTAATTTTTTATTGGCATACAAGCATGAATTATTCGCCAACCAAATCCTAAAACTCTCCATCAAACGAAGAAACGCCACTTGACGAGGTATATGCGAATTTCCTAAGGTAGGAATTTGATTTTTTTTATTAACACACCGAGAAGTTCGTGTGTCAAGGCATAAAGTTTTCTTTAAGAGTCATGCAAGGCAAGCTCTTTGCCGTCCTCAACACCTTCACTGAGTTTTGGGACCAACAAACGTCTCATAACATTGTGAATGTATGAAATCCAACAAATCGTGCAGACATAGAGGAAGAGCTCAAGCAAATCATTCGAATAGTGCTAAAATTCGCATTTAAAGCAGGCATTCAAATCGTATAATATTTTGCTAAAATTTAAGAAAACTTCCTTCCAAAAAATTAAAGCCACATGGTGGTCACGAAAATTCATAGACAAACTAAAATAATTCTCCCGGCGTTGCAAGGTTTTCAACGTCACATTAATCCTCCGATGAAATTCGAAAATCATCCGACGCAGCATAGGCAAGTTGCAATATTCTGAGTGGGTTAATATCATGCATTTACACCGCAAGGGAATTGAGGCTTAAATTTAATTGCAGTTTGAATATGCACAGCTAAACATGTGAAGGAACTATCGTATTTATGCAGCTTGAGGCAACCCTGATAATTTTTTTTTTTGGAAACGAGTCATCAAACAGATTGGTAGGACAGTTGTGTTACACACAATGTTGTTCCAGCCATACATCATACACCAAGTGGTGGTAGCAGACGACATTAAGAATGCAGTAATTCTTGATTATAGGCAATTTTCGTCTCATAGTCCAAAAAACAACACCCAGTAATTTTTATTTTTATTTTTTATAGTTTTGCTACTGTTTCAGTCGCTTAGCACTGGGCCAAAAAAAAAATTCCTTTGGCTGTATATATAAAAACAAAATCGAGCAGTTTTCGATCTCTTTCGACGAGTTCTCGAATATTCCTGGTGTCAACCCAGGTTCTGGACATCATTGATCACATTCAAACCTTTTGTTACCTTGCAAATTAATATTTGGATTTTCGGACCTAATCCATCAAGCCTAATTTAATCAATCAACTTGCAGCAACTGTGGAAACAATTTTAATCAATCTACATCACAGTCTGAGTGTAACAGAAGCATGCGTTGACAATAAATTTGGTGTTCTTCAAATCGATGTAGGTTATTCTGGCTGCTAGCGTCGTTTTCGAATTTTTGGTGAATTCTTTTGAAGAAGTTTTGGTGCCTAAGTTCATACAGCTTCCAAAAGGGGTCTTTTTGCTCACTTATATACTTAGAGCGCTGGTCAGAAAACACGTGGCATCCACAATTTTTGAGTACTCAGCATAAGAACACAGCAGAAAGTCATTCACCTCCATTTTATACCCAATATTATGGATAGTTATGAAAAAGGTCAACTAATTCTAGCAATATTGCCATCCATAGTACGCCATATTTGCTTCCACCAAGAGTTCCTAATTAAGTGGTAAGGCCTTTCAGATGAAGCTACTACATAGGAGACAATAAGTATTTTTCAAAAATTTTCAGCTTTGAGGACAAAGCTTTTTGAGGAGGGGAGTCATGTTACATTCCAATAATTAATATAGCATCGGCTATATTACAAGAGCAATTATTTAATTATTATATATAGTTAGTATCCAAGTGTTGTAAATCATCTATCATATATATTTTGTTTTATTCATTTGTGATTTCTGCATTATTTCCCTTGAGTGGCGGGGATCTGCCCTCCTTGAGTGGCAAGACATTTAATTAATATTGCAATTCATTGTTATATTTGTCTGTTACATTCTGCTGAAGATTGAATAAGTATCATGATATTGGATTCATATATATTCTAAGAAACAAGGAAAGGTGTTCCCTTGCACTTTCGCATAAAATATGGAAGTACCTTCAACATCACTTCTCTTATTTTATCCCAATAAAAATTTCTGATGTTCTTAACCCATTATCTAGAGATTAATGCTCCCTAGGGCTTACTCTTTTTATCTTGTGATTCAGCCAATGTAGCATCTAGAGTGCTCTACCACTTCTACAACTTATCTTTGAATTCAGCCTCCTTCTCATGTTTGTTCCTCAAGGTAGCAATCTGTTTGTCCTTTTGCTTCAAAACTTGCTGGGAAGGGTCCCTATCCAAGGAAAATTTTAATGCTTTCACTTACTTTTTCAAAGCACGTTGGCCTAGCCATGCCCTATAAAGTTGTGCTTCTAACAAATAAAATATTTTCTCCTCTAATTTGAGCTTCCTTTCCATACATTTTCCTTTTACAAATAATGTGTCAGCATCGACATAAAGTGTCCTGAGAGCCTCCACTTGAGTGTTATTATCCATATTTATAGTCTGAATGTCATATTGTCAATCTTCTAGTCTCATGTCTGCAATATCTTTATTTTTCTTGGGTGAGCAGATATTTTGAGTTTCTTCCATTTAATTGGGTCAACTTCATAATGGTTGTATGGGATGATGTCCATTTTTAGCTTGCAATTGCTGCACTTGCTCGTCCATCCATCACTTCTAATTTTTTTGTGCAATTTTTACAACATTAAAGGCTTCTGGTAGGGTTTCATTCTTTGCCTAAGATACAAGAGGGGTAGTAAAAAATGTTGGCAATGGGGTTATGGGGTAATAAGTAACCACCCAAGATGGTGTTGCACCAGTTATGTCACATTGGGATCTGGGCTCTCTTGGTGGCGAGGATAGTGGAGGTTGCTTGGATGGAATATGCATTAGGGATGATGGAATCGATAATGGTGGTTGTGAAATTAAAGGAGGCTGAGGAGGATTAAAAATGATATATGGATTAGGCATGAGTAGTAGAAAAGGAGAATCTACTGGATTCTAGGGAGAATTACTATTTGGAATTCTCAATTTTACACATAGTAGCCATGGCTGAGATTCTCCTTAAGGCTTGAGTTTGGGATAGGGTAGGCGAATCCTCAATTATCTCCAATCGAGTGTGTTGAGGAGAAAGGGATCACGAATGAATTTCTATTGTGCTCTACTTTTGTGTAACATTTAGAGGTTGTTCTGCCTCTTGTTTTCCTATGTCTTCTTGAGCAATCATTCTTTCTTCTTCCATATTTGGTATTTTAAGCTAGAATTTCAGCTACTTGGGCATCACTGCACCTATATCGAAAGAGGTATTAGGTTTGGTAGGTTCTTTCCTCTTTCAAATTATTTTAAAACCTTGTAGAAAAGGTGCAGATGGTTTCTATGCTTTCTCTTTAAAGGGTCTGGTTGACCTAGTCCTCCTAGCACCCTACAAAATTTGTGTCGAGTGTCATTCCTGCTCAGCCAATCGCTCATAGGTTGGAATTTTCCTACACTCGAGGTAGAATTTAAAATTTCTGCTCCTCTTCCTCATCCTCTTCATTTTATTCTTCTACATATTCTTCTACCTCCACATCTTGTCCGATATCCACTATGTCATATTCCTTCAAAACTTGGGGAGCAAGAACCTCGTCCTTTTGTTTTTCCAAGTTGCATATTCAATGTCAAACCTTATTCCAAAAGTATTGTCAACACTTTCTAGAAAGGCTTCTTTGATATCATCCATATCGAAATGCATTATCCACCATTGTTTGATCTTGATTTCTTTCCATTTTTTCTTATCTACTATTAGCTAAACAATTTTTGGGCTCAGGCGCTAATCAAGATTCCTTTCAGGGTCAAAGAACCACTTGTATCGGTAACGATATGGACTTTCATGTATCTAAAAGCATGTGAATGATGTCATCTAGTCATGCACCATGTTTCTATAGTTCAACATATTTTTGTTGGCTTCATTATTTTGATGCTTGAACTAACACAACTTAACATTAATGTCACGAAGCTTTATCTTGAGGATATCATCTAGATCATAATGCCGTCTACAGGGCACCATAAGGAGTCCTAGGTCTAATAGCCTTTCATCCAACTTCTCGAATGTAGCATCATCCTTCTTGGGCATGATGATGGGTCCAAATGATATTGTCTTAGGAAATATTACCTTCTTTTTTTCCCTAGCCCTAATTTCTTTTCAATAGGGCATATCTATTGGTATACCTCCATGGTAAAAATATAATCTATCACATAAAATAAGAGCAGATATGGGAAATTTGAGAACTCATACAACCATATGCAAGTTAATTCCTCTTAATAGTACTAATACTCTATTTCCCATTGATTATCCCTCAAAAATTGTTACGCCTTGCCAGATAGGCATGGCATACCTCATAAATGCATGTAAGTACATGTCCCAAAAAATTCTTATCAAAGTCTAGGTATGAGTTGTTCCTCTTGAGCATGTGCGTCTAATCCACTATAGGATATTTCTTTTCTTTTTCATCAGTTTCCTTTTACAAAACACAATACCTTTCATTAGGCGTATAGTAGAAGAATAACTAGTCCATATATGACACATCAAAATTCTATGTTGAACTTCCTCTAATATTCCACTAGTTGCTTTTTTATATTTTTGGCTAGGAACTTCATCCAATCCAGTCTCATAGCATTGCAGGCTCTCAATAAAGCATAAGCCATCACCATATGATGGGGGTGAATAGTATCATTAGATGGAAGACCTAATAACACTGTGAGCATTGAAAGAATGAGCTGGAATCCATCCCCGAATTCCATAAATGCTCGCATATTCTCAATGAAATCCTTTGGCAGTTTACCTAGTATTTCAGCTGCCCAACTCCTAGGGCCCTCTTGGCTCAATTTTCCTCTTTGTTCCTCCAAGTTTATAATATTCAAACACCTTCCTAGGATGTTCTTCTCAGGGATTTTTTCAATAGAAAATACATATCTTATGGTCTTTGGATTTATATAGAATAAGACTTGCAACCTTTTGTTTCACACTACACCAGTGGCTGCATCATAGAACTCTAAATTGCATGAACCAACTTAGGGCATGGGTGAAAAAATATTGGCATGAAAGGGGTAGGCTAAGTTCTCTTGCAAGAGCACTCAAGATATTAGAATTTGGGTTCACTGCCATGATGGTTGGACCATAATGGAGAATCTTAAGGTTCATCCTAAGAGTGATTCTTGTATCAAAGATAATCTGATACGCATACTCTAACTACTTTTTGGTTTCACCTTCGTCATATTCACACTTCAATCTCCACAATTCCCTTCTTAGAATAATGTTGCCCTTGAGAATCAACAATCCTCATTGATCCTGATCCTACAAACCCTTCTTATTAGTCTTGATAGTATGATAATGCAAGCAAGGAGGCAAAAGTTTGAACCACCAGCAATATAAGCTCTACTTATAATGCTTAAAAAAAGGCCACATTGGCAGTTGACAGGACCATTTAGAGAATTTACTCAAAAAAAAGAAAGTCTCATCGAGGTGTAATATTTCTAATAGATAGCTTCTACCAGTATCATTGGGAAGTGAAACTCTTAGCCAACCAAAACTCATGTGCAAGCCATTTATGACAGACAAACCAAAATTTAAAATATATCATTTTCTTGAACCTTCTAGCCATCATGTCTTTGCTATATGTCATAATCCCATAATTTTTGGGTAGATCTACCCTAAGATTTGAGATTTATGGTTATTTATAATCCTTCATATGATGTACCCACTCCTATCATTATTCTAATGTGTCAGATCAATGGGTTGTTAGTTGGAAAGCCTTGCTAATTTGGTCATTACCCTTGTTGTGGTATTCTTGATATATGTATTACCTTTGGAATAGACACTAGTTGGATCGTGTAGATCTTACTAGAGTGATGGTTGACCTTCCTCATGTATCACATTAATGACATGTTTCTCAACTAATTTGGGAAATAATAACATTGTCAGCATTTGGATGAAGGACAATTATCATGAATACCTGCATGCTTACACCTGGTGAACTTTCATTACCTATCAAAAAACAACTAGAAGTCACCATATACATTTCAATTTGTTTAGGATGAGTATTTTGGGGTGCATGAGATCTGCTACCTTCCCAATTTTCCACCCAATAAAGGGTAGAATTTTGGTAAGGACAATTTCTAAACTATCTCTTGATTTTTTGGTCGATGCAAAACTTGGTGATTTATCCTATCTTGAGAGACCTGAGGTATGGATGGGAATGTGGCACACTGGATACTGGTAGGTTGCTCTCAACTCGAGGAATATACAGAGAAAAACAAAAACAAAAATAAAAAGGAAATAATTACATACATATATATATATATATATATATATATATATATATATATATAACATGTCTATTGTTCATAAGGTATTGGCCATTTAGCAAGATTGGGAGCAACTGACCATCAAGGTTGCATAATTGATAAGCATTTGCATCTTTGCAAATTTCAATGAGGTAAGGCCCTAACCATATGGGGTCAAATTTTTCATGCATCCCTCGCTTTGCACACTCCACATCCCATTTTAGGATGAGATCATCAAAAAATTCCTTTGGCCCTGCTCTTTTGCCGAACCAGTTCTTAACTGCATTCTGATGCTGGTATGAATCATTGTATGTTTTCTCTCTTTTCTCTTCCAAATGTATCAACTGTGCCATCCTATTTTACACAACTAGGAATCCTTTCTCGTTATATGACTAATTAATTTTAGAATTGAGAGCTATAGGTTGATCGGAAGGATCGCCTCTTTACCATAGACAAAAGTATATGGTGATGTTTTCAAGGCTTTCTTGGGGGTTATCTTGTCTATCCATAATGCTTGATCAAGAAAGAGATTCCAACTTCTAGGGTTATGCTCTATGCTTCACTTTATTATCTTGAGCATATTCTTATTTATAGGCTCAATTAGACCAATTCCCTACGAATAGTAATTTGAGGTGGCATTGCAATAGATGACATATCTTCTAGAAAAATCCATTGTCTTGGAACCTATAAAGGATGTGCCATGTTCTAAGATAATGGTGGTGGGAATTTTGAACCTGGTAATCAATATTTATAGGAAGTTAATGACTGTTTGTTAGTCATCATGCTTGGTGGCTTTGGCCTCGATCCAATTTTTGAAGTAATCTATTGTTGTTAGGATGTACTTGTGACCAGCTTATGAATTTGGATTAATAACTCCAATGAAATTCAAGCTCCATTGCTAAAATGACACATTACTATAATCACTAGTCATAAAGGTATGGTAGAGTTTTTTCCTTTCTTGATAAATAATTGATATTTATCACATGCCCTGACCAATTTGAATGCATCTAAGAACATGGAAGACCAATAGAATCTTGCTCTTAGGATTTTGGTTGTTGTGGTCTATGTTGAATAATATCCCCTGAAAAACCCAGAGTAAAAATCTTCAAGGACCTCATAGGATTTCTTCGATGGTATGCATTGTAACAAGACTCCATCTATAACAACCCCAATTGTTACTACTCATCTACTACAATTTTTTTTTAACTATGATAACCTTTGTCCACCCTTCAATGAGTTAAGAATATAATAATGATCTAAGACAAGGATATCCCAAATGAAAAGTAAGTAATCTGAGTCACAAAAGATTAATCCAAAGTCACACTTGAGTAGAAGTACCAACTTCTACAATTCATTCAAAGCCATTCACAAATAGGAGCACAAAATCCTATAATTACATCATACCATCACCAAGTGGTTATGAGGATAATACAATGGCTATGTCCTTCATGAGGATATCTCAATGGTTATACCATTAATTGAGAGTTTTACCCAATGGAATTCATCCCCTCCTATCCATACTATCCATGAAGTCTAGTATTAAGGAGAGAGCCATTAATCTTATTTTTCTCATGAAAAATTACAAGTGACTGGGAATATTGTCTTAAGCACCATTATAGAATTTAATCATTTACTAGGTGTGATGGTGTTAGTGATTATCTGTCTTTTCCATTTGCATGGAGTGAATGGTTTGCTTCTAGATATCTTAGGTGGATGGTGTAGATATTGTTTTATCTCATATTATTATGGAGATTATCATGAATTTCCTTCTACACTATTATAATCCTTGAGAGAGAATTTAAATACATCCGTCTAATCTACTAGAGCAACATAAATCTCAATGCCATACACTTTACAATGTGCAATATCAAAAGTAGTTCCAATACTTGCTTATATTCCAAAACATATATCACCTAACATTTATTAGAAGTGAATACTACAATATGAAGTTTTTATCTCCAATTTACAAAGCTTGTAATAAAATACATAAAATATTACAAGTCAGTTGATTTTACATAAATTATATCAACCCTACATAATTACATTAGATCTATATCAATACAAGCTTGTACATGATGAACATTGCAATAGTCTTCAAAAAGTGTTGTCCATTTCTTCTGTGAAATATCTCAAGTTCTTCATGGTTGGAAGAGATGATATTGAAGGGATCACTACAACTCGGATGCAAAGTATACGAAGTGTATTACAAGCAAACCATGCTTATCAATTTTGAATGCAATCATGCATCACATATTTTCCAAATGTATATCACATATAGAGATATCATCAAGTATGAATTTCATATTCATCCATCTTTAATATTTTCATAACAAGGATTAATTCTTAATCCCATTCATCATTTGTTTGGATTACCAGCAAACATAAGAAAAAGTCCCATACCTCTTTTCAAAGAATGGACACCAATCCATTACTTCCTAAAAATAGAAAATATTCCATCCTTCCAGTTGAGATATATTTATTTACAAAATTTATCAAACACATAATAGTTTACTGTTTGTTTTCTAGAATTATACAAATACTATGATCACTTGTTCATTCTACTAGACTTCAAATCATAGTTGTTTTTCTTATTTTATAATCCATACAATTTTTAATAAAACAAAACCAATATTTACAAATCTAATTGATTCCAATTTGATTTTCCAATCGTTCCAAAAATAAAAGAAATTGCTTTAATTTTTAAAGTCAACATCTTTAATTTAGATTAAAATAAACCAATTAACACTAGTATCCTTATGAAAATATAATATAATCATAATTCTCCAATTTAGTTTTGTCATATATTATGACAGACTAAGATTTAAAAATATTCTCCATATAACTAAACATGTATATTCTAAACTTAAAGGAGATTTATTTTAATCAGGATTTGATAAAGATATGTAATACAACCTATTTAAAATATCGATATATTATATGATTTTATTGACCATAGCATAGTTTCATTTGATAAAATTACTCATACATTTTAAGATATCATGTTTTAATTCAAATGATAAAATCTAAAAGCATTCCAAATTTAAAAAAAAGAACTTGCACATAGACATAAAGAGAACAAGGCATGAGTAAAATATAACTTACACAATCATAATGATTGTTTGTCTAAGTGACAAGAGATCATTCCCAAAAGTACTAATGTACTATTAAAAAAATTCGATGTTTGTTGGGTTTTGTAATAGATAATCTAGTAACAGTTCGACAGTCCATTGTTAGGAAATAAAATTAAGGATTAAGCCATTGGTAGACAATAATAATGGTTCTATTTTAGAAATGAATAGAGGACTGAATCTGACAGATATATATTAATGGAAATTAAAATATTCATGGAAGGCTTTTAACCATAGCTGTATGGGAAATATTTTAACATTGCACAGCCTAGCCAAAGCTATATTACACAGCGCATTACCAAAACATCATTATGGAGTTTCCAAAAGCTATTCTATATCATAAACACCCAATAGGATTGTATATAAGCTACTGAAAGCACGTAAGGCTAATTAAATATCAGTTCTATAAAATTTACACGACTCCCATTTCACAAAGTATGCACAAAGGATATCCGAGTTGGACCTAAAGTCGTTAGAGGCTTCTCTTCTACATGTTTAAGCATGACCGTATTCTAGCCAATCAATGGGAAAAATGCTAATATATGAAGGTTTCTACTAAAAATTTGATGGAAGATTATATATTAAAGCATTCTATATAAGAGAAGCAATCGAAAAGGTAAAACATTCAACACAAATAACTAGATTTCAATTCATTCTGGCAAGTATTAAAATAAAATACAGCAGACAGATCCAACCTGGAATTTTCCAACAGTTGAATGCTTCCCAAAGCTTGTAAATCCTTTCTCCTACCTTCTTTAGTTCAACATAACATAGTATAATATAACATGTTTTTTTCTCAACCACAATGGCAATTTATAGCTTTCTTTATTTCAGAAAAGATGCTTCTATATATATATTATCTTCTTTTTCTCACCTCATGTGAAGGCTTACTTTAATATATATTATTTTAATGGAAAGGGAATCCATAAAGATACGATAAGAATCTTATCCACCATTTCAACCTTCCCAAAGTAGCCATGTGTAGGAAAGATTGATTTTTTTTAAATCTACAAGGTAGTTAATTTTTTCATGTTTTGGTCCAATCAAAATTGAACAAGTTCATAAAAAAATAAACTATCTAATTTCCTTCTAAAATATGATCAACTAAATAAAATAAGCATGCTCAAAAAAATAAATCCTTTACTTTAAAAATTGCTCAATTTAAAGATTTCACAAAATCATAATAAATTGCATGATATTCTTTTCAATATTTTCTAGAATAATTTGTAAAATGCCAAACATTATTAATGTGCACTTTCAAAGTAAAATTCAATTAAACCAATATCATGCAATTAATCATGAAATCAAATATAAATCACACACAAATGGCATACAAGCACTCGATGCATGTGCTCAATATCCCCCATCACCATTTTTCCTTTGATTGGGTAGAAATTTTAAAGTAATACTCAAGTAACACCACCATCATGGAGGTAACTAGTGATGATAGGAATATGAGCTTTACCTGTTGAGTTGTCATAGTCATCATTTCCCTTATCATCTCTTGGTGGTCAGTCTTCCACCTACGATAATAAATGTTCCTACAATCAAGTAACACATCATCATTTTATTTTAACAGAAAAAAATACAATGCAAAAATATTAAGCATTAAAACCAACTATCATTACACAAATAGCATCTTAAAAATAGTCTTCCAAGGTGGAATGTGACACCATCAAAATTCCTATGGTAGAGAACATTATTGATCAATACATATTTTCTGGCTTGTAGTCTATATCTATACCTTTGATATACCATCAACCCCTTTGGACATCTGTCAGAGTTAAAATAATAAGTCACATTGGTGATCCAAGAGTTAGGTGGTGCCTACGCTTGATCTAGCTCAATGACATCCACCTCTTTTATGCACAAGTTAGACTCCACAACCATGAATTTTGCCAAATATTGACAAAGTGCTCGACCTCTTACTATCTTTGTTGACCGCATCTCTACATAAAAATCTTGAATATTCATCATCTAGCTAGCTCTTCGATCACCCCAATATCCTTGAATCACAAAAAATTTACATATGGGTGCACCACATATACAACAATTTTTTCTAGAAGAAAAAATACCTAAAATTTTTGAGGGACTTCATAACAACATACACTTATTTTTCAATGAAAATATATTTTTCTTCATGATCATGCAGAGTCTGACTAAGAAAGGCAATTGGTCTTTCATTACCATCATCTCCTTTTTATATGAGGAAAGTTGCATAACTTTCCTTTACTCCAAAAACATATAAAATAAAGTCCCTAGAATAATCCAGATTGATGAGAACCAAGGCTTGTGAAATAGCCTCTTTGATACTTTTAAAAGCATCCCTTCGGGTATCTATCCATTTGAACTCCATGTATTTATTCAGTATTTATGTCATGGGTTTGACTATTTGAGCGAATTCAGGTACAAAATTTTGTACAAAATTGATATGTCCAAAGAATGACTAAAGTACCTTATTATTCATAGGAAAAAATAGATCCAAGATGGCACTTAGCCTATCTGGGTCTTTGGTGAGCCCTACTTTTGACACCACATATCCTAGGAGTTTGCCTTCTTTCATAGAACATATGGATTTCTTTGGATTCAATTATTCTCTACATTTTTCAAAGACTTGTTTGAGATGCTCCACATGGTTCTCGTTTTTATGGGAAAATACAGTCATATCATCTAAATAGTTAACAATCACCTTGTTCAAAAACTCACCAAATGCTAAATTCATTGCCCTCTTGAAGGTAGTGCCAGTATTAGATAACCCAAATGGCATCCATTGATATGTAAATGTTTCCCATTTAGTGGTGAATATTATATTGTATTGGTATTCATCCCAGACCAAAAATTGGTTCAATACTAAAAAGACATCTAATAGGGAGAATCTTTCTGCTCCTACCAATATATGTAATATTTTATCTTTTTAGGACAAGAGATAATGATTTTAGAGAAACCTTGATCAAATTTAAAAAAACAATGCAAAGTCTGATGTCTCCACTCTTCTTCCTATCTGGAACCAGGTTTTTTACCCAAGTAGAATGCTTAATGGGATATATTATTTTGGCATTTAGTAGCTTTAGTATCTCTTGCTTCAGTACAACCTTTATTTTTGGGTTCACTGGTCTCTACTTCTACCAAAAGGGCTTTACATCAGGCTCTAGTTCAATGATATGCTAGATAGCATCCTTGCTATATACTTTGAGATCATCATATGTATAGGCGATGTTAGAGTTAGATTCTATTACATCATTTGGGTCATGTAAATGTACCTTTATAGGTACATACTTAGGACATTAGATTACTTTATGGGCAATTATCTAGTTACTTTATGCAATGTAATAAATGCACAAGTGTCAATGTGCAATTTGTAAATGTGCAAGGTGTCCCTTGTACAACTAGGTAGAGTGTTGTGCAAGGAATCTATCTTCCATTATAAAAGAGCCTCATTGTAAGATATTTTCAAGATAGTAGGTAGTAGTAGTATTACTTGTGTAACTCCATTAGTGATGGAGTACAATGTAGTCATATAGCTTCTTGCATGGAGTGTCCATTTCCTCCATAGCAATATTGTATGCATTTATGTCATTTCTATTTATAGCGTATTTCTA